>JAHLML010000014.1:0-1297192 GCA_019915145.1 Strobilurus orientalis
AGCAAGGTCTGAAGACCAGTACCTGCACGCACGCATCGGAGGTCAACCTTGAGTCCGAATCTACGGATGACTGGCAGAGGAACGATGGAGGGGACCTCACCAAGAGCGTGGGCGAGCAGTGCAATCTTTCTTCCTAGCTAGCGAGCAAGTCGTTGATGCCGCTGTTGACCCATTCGTGCTCACCAGAATCCCCTACGTGCACGCCTACCGCAGCGTACCTCACACCTCAACGGACTCGACCCATTCTTCTCTTCTCTCATTTACGACTCGACCTGGGAGCCAGCCTAGCACCGGGCCTTGCTCCCGCAAGCCCTTCTTTGCAAAAACAGTCGCCATACCCCGCGCAACATTGTCATCGTTACCCAACCCTAACCTGTGAGAGCAAGGTCTGAAGACCAGTACCTGCACGCACGCATCGGAGGTCAACCTTGAGTCCGAATCTACGGATGACTGGCAGAGGAACGATGGAGGGGACCTCACCAAGAGCGTGGGCGAGCAGTGCAATCTTTCTTCCTAGCTAGCGAGCAAGTCGTTGATGCCGCTGTTGACCCATTCGTGCTCACCAGAATCCCCTACGTGCACGCCTACCGCAGCGTACCTCACACCTCAACGGACTCGACCCATTCTTCTCTTCTCTCATTTACGACTCGACCTGGGAGCCAGCCTAGCACCGGGCCTTGCTCCCGCAAGCCCTTCTTTGCAAAAACAGTCGCCATAACCGCGCAACATTGTCATCGTTACCCAACCCTAACCTGTGAGAGCAAGGTCTGAAGACCAGTACCTGCACGCACGCATCGGAGGTCAACCTTGAGTCCGAATCTACGGATGACTGGCAGAGGAACGATGGAGGGGACCTCACCAAGAGCGTGGGCGAGCAGTGCAATCTTTCTTCCTAGCTAGCGAGCAAGTCGTTGATGCCGCTGTTGACCCATTCGTGCTCACCAGAATCCCCTACGTGCACGCCTACCGCAGCGTACCTCACACCTCAACGGACTCGACCCATTCTTCTCTTCTCTCATTTACGACTCGACCTGGGAGCCAGCCTAGCACCGGGCCTTGCTCCCGCAAGCCCTTCTTTGCAAAAACAGTCGCCATACCGCGCAACATTGTCATCGTTACCCAACCCTAACCTGTGAGAGCAAGGTCTGAAGACCAGTACCTGCACGCACGCATCGGAGGTCAACCTTGAGTCCGAATCTACGGATGACTGGCAGAGGAACGATGGAGGGGACCTCACCAAGAGCGTGGGCGAGCAGTGCAATCTTTCTTCCTAGCTAGCGAGCAAGTCGTTGATGCCGCTGTTGACCCATTCGTGCTCACCAGAATCCCCTACGTGCACGCCTACCGCAGCGTACCTCACACCTCAACGGACTCGACCCATTCTTCTCTTCTCTCATTTACGACTCGACCTGGGAGCCAGCCTAGCACCGGGCCTTGCTCCCGCAAGCCCTTCTTTGCAAAAACAGTCGCCATACCGCGCAACATTGTCATCGTTACCCAACCCTAACCTGTGAGAGCAAGGTCTGAAGACCAGTACCTGCACGCACGCATCGGAGGTCAACCTTGAGTCCGAATCTACGGATGACTGGCAGAGGAACGATGGAGGGGACCTCACCAAGCGTGGGCGAGCAGTGCAATCTTTCTTCCTACTAGCGAGCAAGTCGTTGATGCCGCTGTTGACCCATTCGTGCTCACCAGAATCCCCTACGTGCACGCCTACCGCAGCGTACCTCACACCTCAACGGACTCGACCCATTCTTCTCTTCTCTCATTTACGACTCGACCTGGGAGCCAGCCTAGCACCGGGCCTTGCTCCCGCAAGCCCTTCTTTGCAAAAACAGTCGCCATACCGCGCAACATTGTCATCGTTACCCAACCCTAACCTGTGAGAGCAAGGTCTGAAGACCAGTACCTGCACGCACGCATCGGAGGTCAACCTTGAGTCCGAATCTACGGATGACTGGCAGAGGAACGATGGAGGGGACCTCACCAAGAGCGTGGGCGAGCAGTGCAATCTTTCTTCCTAGCTAGCGAGCAAGTCGTTGATGCCGCTGTTGACCCATTCGTGCTCACCAGAATCCCCTACGTGCACGCCTACCGCAGCGTACCTCACACCTCAACGGACTCGACCCATTCTTCTCTTCTCTCATTTACGACTCGACCTGGGAGCCAGCCTAGCACCGGGCCTTGCTCCCGCAAGCCCTTCTTTGCAAAAACAGTCGCCATACCGCGCAACATTGTCATCGTTACCCAACCCTAACCTGTGAGAGCAAGGTCTGAAGACCAGTACCTGCACGCACGCATCGGAGGTCAACCTTGAGTCCGAATCTACGGATGACTGGCAGAGGAACGATGGAGGGGACCTCACCAAGAGCGTGGGCGAGCAGTGCAATCTTTCTTCCTAGCTAGCGAGCAAGTCGTTGATGCCGCTGTTGACCCATTCGTGCTCACCAGAATCCCCTACGTGCACGCCTACCGCAGCGTACCTCACACCTCAACGGACTCGACCCATTCTTCTCTTCTCTCATTTACGACTCGACCTGGGAGCCAGCCTAGCACCGGGCCTTGCTCCCGCAAGCCCTTCTTTGCAAAAACAGTCGCCATACCGCGCAACATTGTCATCGTTACCCAACCCTAACCTGTGAGAGCAAGGTCTGAAGACCAGTACCTGCACGCACGCATCGGAGGTCAACCTTGAGTCCGAATCTACGGATGACTGGCAGAGGAACGATGGAGGGGACCTCACCAAGAGCGTGGGCGAGCAGTGCAATCTTTCTTCCTAGCTAGCGAGCAAGTCGTTGATGCCGCTGTTGACCCATTCGTGCTCACCAGAATCCCCTACGTGCACGCCTACCGCAGCGTACCTCACACCTCAACGGACTCGACCCATTCTTCTCTTCTCTCATTTACGACTCGACCTGGGAGCCAGCCTAGCACCGGGCCTTGCTCCCGCAAGCCCTTCTTTGCAAAAACAGTCGCCATACCGCGCAACATTGTCATCGTTACCCAACCCTAACCTGTGAGAGCAAGGTCTGAAGACCAGTACCTGCACGCACGCATCGGAGGTCAACCTTGAGTCCGAATCTACGGATGACTGGCAGAGGAACGATGGAGGGGACCTCACCAAGAGCGTATTCAAGAAGATGTGCTGTTGCTGCAACAACTCTCTCAATCTCTTGGCTTTTCAGGCCGCCGTTGATGCAAACTACAGCTCTGGCTCCATCTGTGTCTTTCGCAAGGCGATTGTCGACGTCAGCATTGATTTTCATAACCGTAGGACACGCCATGGCTTGCTGGATCCCAATCACACTATTGGTACTTTCTTTGTGCTTCTGATCTTTCTGTCTACTCAATTTTGTGTAGGCGAACCGTATAATGTTCCTGATGGCATTCTCATCACTGATTCAAGGCAGTTATGGATCACTCTACCAGTCTGGTATCGTGAGGCTACATTGAGGGGGTATACGGTAATCCGCGCGAGGATTCCCAACGATTTGTGGGTTACTGGTCCAGAGGTCAGATATTTACACTGTGCACCAACCTTTGCTGATTCAGAGCCTGCTCTTCTGCTAATAGACAAGCTCAAAAGATCATGGACTCGATGGCTATAAGAGCACTCTAGGTCCAGCAAACTTCACAGTCACCAAATGGAACAAGATCAAGGCAATACAGGCTCTAGAAGAAGCTAAAGGAAAAGGAAAACCGGAACGTAAGCCCAAATTGAAGTTCAGTATCTGTCTTTCCTGATGATCTACTACTAATTGTCTACGAGCGCGCACCAGGCACGAAAGGGCGACCACGGAAAGTTCCTACTGTCAAGCAACTCGCATACATGGCAGGAGAAGAAGATGGCATCAAGACATGGGACGCAGCTGTTCGACATCGAACTACCAGTTTCTCCCTGCCGTCCGATGACACCAATCCCGACAATGACGATGAGAATGCAATTGACATCGACCTTTCATCACCGTTGCCTGATGCGCCAATACTAGTGACGGATCGGGGTTGTACTCGTAGCTCACCACCAGTTGAGGTTATGGATGACTTGACAAATGTAGTCTTGGGCAAGCGACCATCACAGGGGTCATTTTCCGGATTGATACCCATGAAGCGTTCACGGAGGGCAGTGGCATAGAACGGGCACTTATCTATCCTTATCGTAGTATAGTATTTGT
Organism: Strobilurus orientalis; assembly: GCA_019915145.1. Taxonomy (NCBI): domain Eukaryota; kingdom Fungi; phylum Basidiomycota; class Agaricomycetes; order Agaricales; family Physalacriaceae; genus Strobilurus; species Strobilurus orientalis. The sequence goes on from JAHLML010000014.1 coordinate 4,176, forward strand.
AGTATGTATCATCTATCTATATATCTGTTGCGTGTTGTAGCTGTTTACAGGTTCGATGAAGCCTTAACCAACGGGCTCAGCAGCTGTGAGGCGATACAGAATCTCATACTTCCAAGCCCACAACGACTAGGGCTAGTAAGTTGACAAATGCAGAGGAATAAGGATATCCAGTCGCATTTGGGTCAAGATGATTTCATCTTCCTGTGTTCGAATGGCTTCACTTGAGACAGGCTTGCCACCTGTAGCAGGAAGGGAATTGTTACAGGTTCCGGGGATAGAAAGATCGTGGGCTGATAGTTGATTGAGAACGATAGGAACTGATGTCGGTGCTCGGGATGCATACATACACTTATCCCGAGATGCGTGGTTAGCTGATGCAGAACCCACGACACACATAGCCGACAACGGTGACTTTCCCTAATCTAAGTCTTAGCCTTTTTGTCTATGAACTACAACTACAGCACATATGAAAGAGTGTACCCATTCATTATTAAATGATCAGTCGAACGTTAACCACATCACGTACTGAACTTACACACTCTGAGTCAACACCCCGAGTTCTCGTAAGCTCGTGCGTTTAAGTGGGTTAGTGATGCAACTACAGGCCGCGTTACTCACCCATTTGATATACTTTTCGCGTTGCGAAGATAATTTGTGGTGTTGTGTGGTATGTGTAGTGTGTGCACTACTACTTGTACTGCCGGCGGCGGCATGTTGGGATTGTTCAAGGCACATAGCGTATATACATCGTGTCCTTGACACGCTGCTTAGTTGCCTGAGGGCTAAGCCTAGAACCTACGGCAAGGGGGCGTGCCGATGGTCATGAGCACCGGATTCCAGGAAGTTATGGAGCGGACAACCCTCAAGTCTTGAGTATGAATGTCTTGTGTTGAAGAAGTCAGCTGAGAACTAAAATGAAACCCCATTGAAGTAAATACAAGTGCACAGGCCTGTCTACATAATCAAGTCAAATTATGGCATGAAAAGATGGAGTGCGACCTGCGTACCCAGATTTTTTGACAAGGCTGGGCGTTTGAGGGATGTCGTGTTGCTGAATATCTAATCGCAGAGCGTAAATGATGTGGAAAGGTAGTCCCTGCAAAGTAGATGTACAAGAAAGACCATGCTCAAAAAAAAAAGAAAAAAAAAAAAAAAAAAAAAAGCCGGAAGCACAGAAGTAATCGTACAGTGGCCGTGGTGGTTGCTATTCCTCCCATTCAAACATGTGGGGAGCATCAGTACATTGTCAAGAAGAAAATGGAAAGGACTCACCTCAATAATCGCCGCCTCGTCCGCCCACACCGCCGGCCGCCTCGACGCCGGTGCTACACCCTTCACGGACCGCCTATGTCCCTGACGCTCCTTCTTCTTGTACATGAAGCACACAGCCTCGGCGGCCCCAAACCCGCACCACTTCACGCAGCCGACCTACCATCACGCCCGGTCGTGAAGCGGGATGGTTATATGCTGGATGAGCAGCGGGGTGCTGTGCTTGTGGGGAGGTGTCGGCCTCCCCACAATCACATCAGTTGCCCTACCTTGCGACACGGAGGAGCGCTCACATAGTTACCCAGAGATGCGCTCGTCCCCCAAAGATATGGCCGCAGCGCTTTCCCGCGTCGCGCAGCGCGGCGTAGCCCAGCACAATGCCAGACGTCTCAAATGCCTCGTACATTAAGGCCAGAATTGTTTGAGTTGCGTTCCGATGTCCGGCTGGGCACAACAATGCTAAGGGCTGTTGGGCTGTGGCGTCGGTGACGGATAAGCGCCCTTCGATCAGATGTCCATGTGTCGGAAAGCGGGAAGAGCTGCGAGGAGCCCACCGGCTGGGTTAGGTACGCTGGCGACGATGCTCTGCATAGTTGTTGGTTGAGAGAGCAAAAAGCGTCAAGGAAGCAATGCCGCCTTGAACACTGGCCTCTAGAGCTAGAAAATTGCCAATCGGCGGCGGCGGAATCCTTTCTTGTAATTGTAAGGGCATTGTGATACAAGGGGATCATCAACTTGAAGGCAAGTATGTCTCGGGGAAGTATCAGAATTATCTGTGTGCAATCTGCAATGAGAGTTTGTGTCGTCTGGAAGATGATTGCGCTCAAGAATACTGTGTCCTCATGCATCTGTGGAAAGCAGCACCTCTTGTCAAGGATTCACCCCCCCCCCCCCCCCCCAATTCTCACCGAGCTCAGCGTCATCATGGCCCACAAGCGCATGAGCGGCTTCCGCATCCTGTGTCTTGACTGTGGGGTGTTCAGTATGACTGGAATGTTGTAAGGGCCTGTTGGCTATCACTATGTATCCTTTGCACTGGAGTTCTTCTTTGTCGTCAGTCCACGCTTATCCCGAATGGGTGACTAAACGTATCGTCATATAGCTCTCGCATCAATAAATGTTAAATTGACGACACGGAAGTTGTGAGGACGAGTACAGTGAGCTTGAGGATTGGGCGGACTGTAAAACACAAGTGATGTTTGCAACGGAATAATAATACAATGGAATTGTAGGGTCTGCTGTCGCAATGGTGTCAAATAACACACCCTGTTCAGTTGGCATACCACAGGCTAGAGACCTTATATAGGAGGGTGCGGAGGAGTCTGGAGATTTGTAACTTCATTCAGTTGTCAAGGTCGTAGTGATACGTTACAAATGAAAAATTAAAATTGTGATTGTAATATAAGAACTGTCAATGACGGCGCACTCGTTTCCTTGGCTGCAGACTGTCCTCTGCCGGTTGCACCCTACGTTTGCGAGTAGTCCTGGCAGTCGTGTGCGACTGTTCGACTTTGTCCGATTCATGTTCGCTCTCGGTGGAATCATCCCCGCCCTGGTCAGAGTGTTGCTCTTTTTCCGACGCCTCCTCCGTGTCTGAGGAGTTGTCCTCATCCGCATCTTGTCTCACAGCGTTGTTCCGCGGTTTTGCGGACGATGACTTGACACCTTGGGTCAAAGAGGCTTCCAGACGAGCTGCTGCATCGACGTCTACGAAGCTGAGCATATCGACTTCGCATTGCGGCGGCAGGACTCGCGTGGGAAGGGGAGAGGCGTCCGGCACTCTCACATTAATGGTCCCATCGGTGTATGAGGCAAAGAGGTAGGTAGGAGGTTCAGGGTTGTCGGGGAGGTCAAGAGTCAATTGAGTATTGAAGACCGGCATAAAGTCTTCCTGCCACAGTTGGAGGAAGTGCTCGCGCAAGGAGCCGACCTCTATGCGCTCCACTGTCGACGTGTCCTCGAAGTTGGCGAAGTGCGCGCGGACAAGAGCGAAGTAGGCCCAAACTCGCTCGACGACGTCTTTGGCGAGATCCGCGAAGGACGAAATCTGGGCGCACTCCACGGTGTAGTGTTGCTCATGGTGAGCACGGTACTCGTTGAACATAGAAATGGCCAGTTTGCACTCTAGGGATACCTTGGCGTAGACTTTTTCTCCGAGAAAAACGGGGGCCAACATGATCGTAATGGCGAGATGGAAGATGTCCATCGTGGCGGACAAATCATGAGGTGGGGGGATATACTCCAGGTCGATTTCACCTATGTGAAGGGATAAGCAGATGGACATGCAAGGCCAGCGGGTGCGGCTTACCGACCACAAGACGATGACAGAAAAACAAGAGGAAACGGCCATAAATCGCCCAGGTCTCGATGTGGGTGATATTTGTAATGGTATAATCCAACACGGTCGTGTTGATGAGGCCGGGGAGGGCAGCGTGCATGCAATACCGATTGAGGAATTGCGCGCCCCGCATAGCAGTATGTGTCGTGTTAAGCACGTAGTGCTCTGTTGCAGGGGGCATAATGCTGTAGAGGTAAGTTCAAAGTACAAACGGAATTCAAAGTGACTTCACTTACACGACATCGCCCGGTTTCATGAAAATGGCGGTGGTCTCGATGTCCTTGTATTTCGAGGTAGGTACCACCTGGGCCCACAAGTGGCAGAACTTGTCGACTTCGTTGCATCCAAAATCGCGACGGACAACAAACCACACCTTGTGGCCATAGAGTTGGAGAACGGCAGTGGGTAAGCCACTTGCGTCATGGTGTTGAAGAGTGTCTGACCCAGCACCACCAGCGAGATGCCACCCACGGCCAGTATGCGGGTCAATTGGTTTGATCGGAGAGGGGAAGAATTGGGCGGTGCCATCGAGAATCACGTCAATGTGATCCATGAACCTTACACAGTCAGGGATTGTTGCCGGGGAAAAGTGAGGTTGGGGTATGTCAATCAGGTTGACAACATCACCCTGCTCACCCAACTCCATCTCAGCGAGTACTGCCAGAATAGAAAGTCGCCGCTGATAACCATTCTCGTTGTCTCGGAGCGACTCAAAGTCACGGAGGAGAGGGTCTGCACCGTACGAGATCAGCCTGGGCCAGTGGCAAATATCAGAAACTCACAGGTGCAATAACGCTGTTTCTTTACGTCCACATAACTTGAGAACAGGGTTGCGGGGGGGACACCACCGGTAACAGGTGGCTGGGGTGAGATAGGGGAATGTAGGTGGAGGGTCTGCCCTGCGGCTAGGGCGTACTGGTCCCTCCTGGAGAGGGAGTGCCATGTGGCCAGAGACCTACGATTGACGACCCTGCCGTTGTCCGGCAGTGCCATGATGGGGAGGCTGTGTGGGGAGGGGACGTCTAGCGGTTTGCCCTCATGTGAAGAGAATAAGGCTTGGATACGAAGAAGAAAGAGAACGCGCTGGCAAGTGTGTCAGTGTGAGTGGTGAGGATGATAGCATCGATGCACGTACATATTCTTGGAGCACTTTGACATACTCGAAACACCATTTTCCGTCCTGGGGGTCGTAGACTGGAAGGCCAATGGGATTCGTTCTCTAGAAGGGGTGGTGAGACACTAGACTTGGCAGTGAAGGAAATGCATACCACCGTCCTCGCGTCTGTACGTCCACCAACGTACTCGTCCTTTGCTGCTGAAAGAGCGGGGAGGCTAACGGGAAGATGACGAGACATGAGCTGTTTTCTAATTTTCTCCGCTGCTTCCAGGGCTGGTGCTCCCTCGAGTTGTTTTGGAGTTCTGTGGTAATGGGCCTTTGGCCGTGCATATGTGGGAGGGAGGGCGGCAGGTTGTCTTGGCGTGCTGCGGTGAGAACGTCGCAGAGTCTGGGGTGCTGCGGTGGTTTTTTTAACGACTGCCGTGGCTAAAGATTGTGTAGGGCCCTGCGTGCGGGTTGACCTAGGGCGAGTGGCCGAAGCAGGAGGGGGAGGAGTGGGAGTGGCCCGGGCCGCAACTGCATCGCCTTGCGAAGGTGAGGAACGCGCACGAGTGGAGTTGCTGGCCATGGACAAGGACTGAGAAGGGAGGGAGGGGCCTGCAGTTGGCTTGGCCGGCGATTTCAAGGGGGATTTAGACGGGGCAGGAGACGGGGAGAAGGGGAAGCTAGCCTTGACTACTTCAATCCACTGCGGAGGGCAGACGTTCGAAGGATCGGCTAGAATGTCCTTGACGTCCTTGAAAAGGGTGTCAACAGCTTGGTCAAGGTCGATACCGACGTAGGCGAGTTGATAGATGCAGCGATACGCTGCTGTCTCTAAACGGACAAAGTCAGGGCTGAGTTGAGGGCGGTGCATGTCGAAGAAATGGGCCACCTGAGTGGCGTGAAGTCAGTTAGGCAACTCCTGTCATGACGGGTGACAGACTTGGATGGTTTGCATGGAAGGGCTGCTCCGAAAGAGGGCGGTGGGGTTCAGAAATAGGAAAATGGGTGAGAAGACCAGGAACAATTGAAAGTGCTCGTGGATGCCCGGGCCGTTGATATCCATTGCAGGGAGCCTCTTCGACAAGCTAGCGAGAAAGAGTTAGGCGGGGAAAAAAATGCTATATTGTTGCTCACTCTTGGACAGGGCAGATCAACTCCAACTCTTTTTTGCGGTTCTGGAAGGGCCTGTTAGTTGGCAATGGGGATGATGGCGCGCGGGACGTACGATCAGGAGCCGCATCATGTCGGCAAAAACCGTCACCGTGAGCAGAAAGCTATGTGCGTCGAACAAGGCAAAAACAGAAGCATAAGCAGTCTGGATAGCGGCCAAGGCAGGATCGTCGTCATCCTCTGGGGTGTGAAAAGTGGGAATGTGGGGTTTGTTCAGGGTCCAGCTGAGCAAGATATTTCCCAACTCTGACCTTCGTAGGTCTTTCTCCACATTGCCGAGCGCCGACAGAAAGTGACGGGCTGTGTTGTGCGTGTGGCTTGGGAGTATGCATGGGACACCTGGCCGGATTGGACGCGGAATGTGCAACAGGTGAACGTCCGCGAAACGTACAATCCGTAAGAGGTACAGCACATCGTGAGTGGTTTTATCGATGCCGGATTTTGCAGAAGTTATCTCGTGGAGGGGCTTGGCCCCAAAGTGGGAGAGGTGGGAAAGTCCTCTAACACAGTGTTCAGCGGATTCTTGCGCAAGCTAAAAAAAAAGATGTTAATCGCCCTAGTTTTATACCACGTGGGGTAATGCGGTACACCTTGCGAAAGTCCTGTTCCTCTGTATCGGATTGGCTCTGGGGGGGGCAGAACGACGGGTCCCACGCCAAGGATTGGAAAAGCGGCTGGGTCCATTGTTTTTGTGTTATCGACATGGTGGTAAGATGGATACGTTTGGATGACAGCGTGAGACAATATAGACGTAAGTATTAAGTAAGCCTTGATGTGACTTGCATACAAGAAAGTGCTCATGCCAAATGCGCTTTGAAGAGCAGGTAAAAAATGAAGACAGCGTGAAGGGATGACCACTCGTAATCTTAAGTGTAAGTCGCCTGTCAAATGATTTGGAATTGTACTCGGCCGGGATGCCGTTACATAATAGCTAACTCCGGATCGTCTTGGAAATTGATGAGTTGCTGCACATGGGGTCAGGGAGTACCATGGGCGTAATTTGAACATCTCCAGTGGGGACCAACTCAAAGTCAGATCTCATGGGTGAGAGAAATGCTCGAATTGCAGCACACTGTAGATCGAATGTTCTAGACAGGGGGTTTAAGGTCACATGACTTTATTGCGAGCGCAAAGAAGTCACATGAAGGGATTTCGAATTGTATGACTCTGAGGAAGGAGAGAAGGAAGTGTATTATGACTCTGTCGAGTTCTACGTAACACTTGTTCAAAGTACGTCCTTACGTCGAACTCCTACTGGTGAGACGAGCTCGCTGCGTCTAAGACTGTAGATCTCTCCAACAGTGGTTCGATTCAAGAGTTGCAGTGGTTATCCTCATACTTGAAATGTGTTACTTCATGCGCCACGCCGGTCGAGATATATTGGGTGAGCCTCTGTCGCATTTTCAAACCACAGTCTTGGAGCACAGACAGTGCGACATGGGTGGTAATCTCACAGTGTGTGGGCTGTGATAAGGGAACGCGAAAATATACCATCTCTCTGAGTGGCTCCAATCACTGAGCTCGTGAGATCATAAATAGGGTTATTGGAGTAGATTAGGAAAAAATCGAATGGTGGTCCACGAGCCAGGAACAACGGATGTGCGTTTCAGTGAACAATGTACGTTCTGCAGACAGGCCAAGGCCTCTTTCGCATTTGCCAACGGATTTCCCTTTTACAGGAAACTACATTGAGGAAAACTCTATTTGACGCGGGAGTGATTCTTATGCTGCGAAGATTATCGATCTGGATCTCGTGATGCACCTAATGGGACTTGAGATTTCATCCCAAAGTGGCTGCCCTCATATCCTGGCAACAACCTCTACCTCGGCGGGCGCAGTCTGCACGTATACCATGGCAAGCTCCTCATATCAGCCTACCATTACGCCGTTCATCGGCTATGTCGAAACCACTCTCAACGCTCTATGCCTCGTTAATGCTGCACGTCGAGGGGTTATACCACGCATCACCCGTCGGCTCAATGACAAAGAGCGGCGAACGATGATCAGAAGTGGATCCGTGTTTGTTTTCAGTGTCGAGGAGAGCGGGATAAAGCGATGGACAGGTATGTCGAGCTCTATACTGGCACTCGTGGGACTGACTGCTGCGAATCAGACGGGATGCTCTGGTCGCCTTCTCGCATCGTTGGAAACTTTCTGGTATGTGGCAACGGACTCATGCCAGTTAATTTCATCTGATTTTGTCCTAGGTCTATCGGGAGATCAACAAACGGGCGGGTAGCAAAAGTCATAGAAAGTCTTACCCTCTGGACAAGTCGAAACCTCTCGGTCTCGCAAGACATTCTTCGCCGGGTCGTGATGCGCCAGAGCAACCAACGTTGAAACCCAATGGTTTCATCAAGAAGGTGAGTTTGCCTGTACATCTTTCCGTCAAGGCGTCAATCATCTGCTAGACCATTACCGTTACCGTTGACGGTTGTGACCTACACCTCATTTCTTACTACACAGCCGAGGACATTCGATCGGGCCGCCTCAAGGTAGCAGCCTCTCAAATACTGCGTCTGTCTGACCACAGTGAATACATTGTAGAGACCCTCTACACGTTGCGACATCATGAACCTCGCCTTGCCTGCGCACATCTTCAAGTTGACGAACTTTCGGGTTCCACCCAAAGTAGAGCTAGGTTCAGATGGAAAGCAGAGATTCATGTAAGTATCCATTACAGATTATAGGTGCGATACTGTATTGATGTTTCTTCCTCCAGCGCGGAACCTGAAAGCGCCGAATTTGCGCTGGACCCGAAATTAGAAGAGCAGACCTGTAACTTTTCTCCCTCTTCGCAGTCCCCCGTCACGCAACCAACGCCACATGCCCCATTCTCCGACAGTACCTACATGAACAGTACTAGCGACACCGCTTCGTACTCGGATGAAAGCGACCTCTCAGCCGTCTATCCCCCCGCTCGGAGCGACCGCTGGCGCTCTTCGACAATGCCATCGCTTGCTTCTATGGCCACTCCAACCCTCAGAGACGCCACCAAAGGGAACGCTGCATGGCCTTCCATACCTACGCAACGCTACGGTTCTTCGCCTTCAACGAGCGGACGTTCCAGAAGTCGCACGGCGCCTTATCAAAGCTATGACTCCTCTCGCGATAGTCCGGTAGCAGCCGCCACGGAGAAGGCAGTGCGTGCGCATCGTGTTCCCAGGCTGATCAATGATACAGCAGGCTTGGATGACAGGAAGACGCGGGGAACATCATGTCGTTCGTCAACGTCTTACACGACAGTTTCCAGCTCTGTTCCGAGTTATTCCTCGACGTATGGACCTGCATGGGACAAGGCGACGAAAACTGACGCGTTGGTTGCCTCCTCTACATCTCAATCCCTACAATTCAAGCATCATAGCAATTCTACATACGCGGCTCCGTTTGCCAGCCACACTCGCAGCGCGTACAACTCCTAAAACTATTCGGCTGTCGGATTTGTTAACTTTCACTATATCTTCACTTCTACGGCATGTAGATACGATACTTTCTGGAACGATTGCTTCATTTTGTAATGCCACGACCTTTCCATCAAGCAGAACATCCACTGTGACCACGCCCGACCGTCTCGGATTCAGCCCATGCTGCCCACCCTTTCGCGAAGGTCGGCAATCGAAGGCGACGCAGTGTCAATCGGAATTTGAAGTTGTCTTTAGAGAGACTGTGAACTTACGATCGTGCGAAGATCGCATCAGGTTGTCGGTTGATACGACTTCTTTCTCCAGAGAGACTTTTTTGATCATATTAGAGAACTTCTCTACATGGGCCCTGAAGGACCCTGTCGGTCTGCCAGGGTGAATTGCCCAAAAGCCCATCACAAGTTCGTATCGGTTAGGAGGAATAGAGGTCCAACGCCTAGGTTACCCATGACAGGCTCGAAACCATGGACGCACTCAAATTCAAAAGCCCATCTAAGTATCTTGCTGCGTCGCGAGGATAGCGCATTGTTTCAGACGTGAGTTTTAGACGCTGCAGATATGATTTTTGTGAGTTCAAACGTCAAGAATAGGAAGCGCTCTCGAACGTGATCGTCTGAAATATACATGATGACAGAATTAGGCCACAGAGACCGGGGATGATGATATCGAGAGTCAAGATGAGGTAGGCTGATCGGAGGCTGCAAGCGCGACTTCAGCAGTGAATGCCAGTCACCAGGGCATGTTACGGTGGATGTTAGAATGGAACAAAGTCAATTACCGAGGAATCTGAAAGCGTGTAATGCGTCCTGAAGTGTTCTGTGGTCAGTTTCTGATTGCACACTTGTATCGGCTGGCAAAAACTGAATGGAGTTGATATATGGGGGGCAGTCGGAGGTAATCGAGTTTATAACATATCGCCTTATGGCTGCGCAATGGACCGATTAGTACTAACAAATTCATGGCGAATACTGACGATTATTGGACCTGATTCAACGCCAGTCACGACGCGCATACAAGGCGCCCATAGGCGAGAGAAGTCCCAACTATGGCCAATAGGAAAAGACGCATCTCAAGTTGCAATTGGGTAGCAGTCGGAAATCGGTAGGGGCGTTTGGCAGATTCTAGACAGACTATCCTCTGATGAGGAATTGTTGGGGAAAATGGTGGAGGATGAGTGGAGCAAGGGAATTCACGATGGCTCGCCGATTCAAAGAACATGCCATCACAGCTTCATATCAACGCCCCCCTTCGTAAACGCGTCTTCAAAGTCAAAAAGCTGCTGTTCTCTGAAAATACTCCAGAGGCTTGCGTGTGTGGCATGAAGACACGCCCTCTGAGTTCGCCACCCTACGTTGAAGGTCTTCGAGTTGACCGGCGGGAACGACTATATCGCGTTGTGTGAGCCGGATATTTTGTATCGTTCGTGGGCTGAGTGCGCAACGTTTGGGAGCGAGCCACTCTGTTCGAAGGGGCTGGAGTTTGCATACGTCAGATAGGATGTTTGGAAGCTCGGATTCGTGTCTATTTATCAATTGTCGTTGTGTCTGTATACACTTTGTCACACGACGTGTTATCCTTGCTCGATGCTGTTTAGAGTAACTCGAATGCGGTGATTCATTCAGACGGTAGAATTTGGTCAGTCGAGACTGACTGCCAGCCTGACTGACATATCACCCCAGAGGCAAGGTATTTATCGGAAGACGCTCGTAGTGCAAGGTAGTTTCAACATGCAAGTGGCGCAATCAGTCAGTCTGAAGCCTGACACCACTTGGCAGTAGTAAATATGTTCAGGTAGCGCGTGTATCGTTTGGGATCTCTTCTGACAGGGACTCAAAAGTTGAACAAAGGCCGAGGGTGATGTGGACTGATGGAGCGCTGAGTATGTGTCTAAGGAATTCTGAATGAATGAGGAGTCCACTCACACGTCTAGATACATCTGCGATGGCAAATGCCGCCGATGTAATGGTGCTGATAGATGTGGCAAAGTTCTAAGCCAAATTGGGAGGGAGCCTCCCGCGTTCAGACTCAGATGCTTGGACAAGGCGCATAGGGGAACACCATGCCCACATGGGTCGACAGCGTTGGCAGAACTTGTCTGGAAACCGACTCTCAAAAACTCGAAAAAAAGTTGAAACATGTACATCATTAGGGTGAGTCGGACTGTCCCTGGAGATTGTAGTGGTGGCAAGAAAGTATATAGGGCCTGCTCAGTGTCCCAAGGTGAACGCAAGGTGGCGAGTATCATCAGCAGCTGTATAACAACTGACCAGAGGGTATGAGGCAGTGGGGATATGGAATTGCGGAGGGAAATTTCAAGTCTGTAGAAGCGTCCGTAAGCCATTGCGGTTTAGAGACTCCTGGTGGAAAGTTTTCAATCACACCTCGCGATTCAAAAAAAAACTGAAAAGTCACCTGTCTTTCTCCCCAGTGGTAGGAAATCACGTGTCATGCATTCTGCTCCCTCCAACCAGATGCTCCTTCAATTTGAGTACGATGTGTCCCAAGGAGGGAGTTCTGCATAGATCCGGGCTGCCTTCTTTCAGGTTTGCAAATGGAGATAGAAAGACGAAAAATAGTCGTGAGGGACTGGGAAAGGCTTACTTAGGAGGGGGATGAAGTACCCATAAGTGGAAGGACAGAAGTTGGCCAAACCTGGTTGTTTGGTGTTGTGAATATTGCAAGATATGTGCAATGGCTTGCCATTCTTTCTGAGAGACGAAGAGAGAATGTGACATGGTGACAAAGGAAAACTTTATGCCGTTCCTGGCACGGCCAATCACATTCATGATTGTTACAGTGTGACATTGAGTGTGAAGAGGGCGCAAAGAAGGGCAAACCATCCACGCGTAGGCTTAGGGGGTTACACACGGGGAGACTAACCAGTTATGACTCGTCCACGTACGGGGGGTGAGAATAGTTCCAACGGCTGGAGAAGCGTTGGGAAAGAATACATCGACTGCTCGGAAAGGATGACGTTGACGACCCAACAATTTCCAGCAGTGTGTGATTTAGCACATGGCCAGGAAATGGAGCGGTCCCTCACAGGTACTGGAATCTATAGGAGTAGCTCCTACTTGCCGTTGGATATCAATGACGCATGGATCATGCGAAAAGGATACGCACTGCAGGGGGAAAGTGGGCTGAGTGATCGGGGCTGCTCAGGCAGCCCCTTCTTGTCCAGCCAGTGCTGTGTGCGTGTCGAGATGGGGGGCAGAACTATCAGTGGCCTTGAACAGTTGGACAGACCAGACCACGTGTAGAGTCAGTGTCTCATAAGTAATGGCACGGACAATATGTACTGGGACAACAATAAACAACCGGGGAGGTGACCAGAAGCGATGAGTGCAGAGCTGGACTCCAATAGTCATGTGCAAGATGGCACGGGTGAATAAATTGCGAGCAAGAGTAAGCGTCTACAGAGAGCGGTTCAGCCTAGAGTGGGAGATAAGATGTGTGCATGTCGTGCGCGAGTCGCGGGTGCGCCTGGGTGCTCTGGTCACCTGTATGTGACGTGGGGGAAATCATAATCTAATGAGAAAGACATGCACTGAAATTTCTGGCAGCGTGTGCAGAAGATGCGGTAGTTTCTTGACCAATCTACGCGTGAAATCAGTTCAGGCAAGAAAGGTGCTAGTCGGAGATGAGGAAAACACACTTCGCCGGGTGTAAAGCTCAAGTGGAAAGAAGAAAGGATATTTTGGCTTTCCACCCCACTGGCAGGGAAGGGATGTTTCGTCACACATACAGCCGCATGATAGTAATACCAGAGTGTGTGTGCGGGGGGTAGAGATGAGACGACATAGGTGGGTATAAATGGGAGTGCGAGTGGCCAGTGACTGTGTAATGACACCATCTTGATGATTATGCAATCAGCACACCATAGAAGACTGACGTAATTTGACACTTGACCACACACGATCATGTCTGTGCCAAGGGTAAGAGTTGTTGCTTGTCTCGCTGTTATGACTGAGTGATGTCCGAGTAGATTTGCGGTCATTTCGACTGCCCCTGTTACGATACAATGATACGACTTTCCGACCTGGTAGACCGTTACCACGCAGTTTATCACCTGTCGGTATCGAAGGCGAGACTGATGCAGGACCAACGGAGAGAGGTCCACGAGCTCCTGCGCTGCTTGGGAGACTGTAGGCAGATCTGGGCCGTTGACAAGGCGCGCCGCTTGAACGAGATTCATCTCCAGTGCGACATCGAAGTCAAACATTGTCTGAAGGATGTGCGCCGGGGGCTGAAAAATCTGGCCTGTCTGGTTCATGTCCTCCCCATTGAGATCTGGAATATAATCCTGGGTTATTGCGTATCGACAGACTCTCTCATCCTCCATAACACTACACGCCCCAATGAACCATGGTATCCGATACTCTATCTGGCGGCATGCCCTAATCGACGGCCAAGCGCTGAGCAAGAACTCTATCCAAATCCCCCCCGGCTTTTCAGCGAGTCTTTGCCCATATTCCGCCTACGTCGAGTGTGTAAGACCTGGAGCATGGTTTTGGAGGGTTGCCCCCGGCTGTGGGGGAAGCTGTTCTATATGAACACGGGCAGTGAGGAGGAAAAGGGTGCCGCAGTTCGAGCGGTGGAGTTTCAGGTACAAAAGGCAAACGGAGGACTGCTCGAACTCGCCCTGGCTGATTTCGAGTCCCCCCACACCCCCTTTCCCACACGACTGATGGAGACGCTGCAGAATGTATGCCAACAGGTGGTATCCTTGACGCTGGTCGTGTCCCCACGACAAGTCTCCGGCCTAGGAAGCATAACATTCCCGAATATCACTCACCTCGACCTTTGGTTCCCTACGATTAATGAAAACCTGACGGTCTATGACCCCATCGCAAGGGCTTTCCTTGCAAGCGCCACTCAGCTGGTTTCTGTCCACCTGCGAAACTGTTGCCCTGATTTCGAACGTCTGGGTATCAACTCCCGCATTTTGAAAAGGGTTGAAATCTCCCATGCGCTCCTGGACACGCCAACAGCCCCCACCCTAACCGATGTTGAGGGCCATTGGCCTGCCTGTAGAAGTCCTTTCCAGGTGGACTTGACACCTAGAAAGCTTGTGGAGGTGGTCGACATTTGCCGGAATACCCTTGAGGTCTTGCACGCCTCCCTCGCAACCGGCGGAATTACACACCATCGAGAATTCTCTATGTCTGTGCGCGCACCCTGCCTCACTCATTTGGTACTTTATGGGCGAAGCTTACAGAGGGGTCACAGCCGGCCGTCGTCACCTTTCAAGAGCTTACTGCGCTCCTTAATCCTACCGGCGTTGAAGGACTTCAAAGTGATCGTCGAGGTGACGCCACTCGCGGGGAATGACGGACCAGGGGACCCTAGCTGGTTTCACATGTTGGATGAAGGGGATACCATCGAGGCAATGGTGGACCTGTTTAGAACCTCAAAGTGTACATTAGACGCGGTGACACTGAAGGGCGTCCAGGTGGGGAATAAGGGTTGGACTCTGCTCATGAGGATAGATCCTGCACCTTCCTTTTTGCATTTGGACCGCTGTTTCTTTGACAAATCGTGCCCAGTACCAACAACGTTAGGGTGGGCCAGACAAAATCTCGTCAGGGTCACTTGGTTTGGCAGTGGTATAGAATGGCTAGCAGAGAGCATTGCAGCAACCGGGACAGCATTGGGTACGGTCATAGTTGAATTCGAGACAAAAGCTGGGGCGAAGGCTGGGGGTGAATTTATCATCGACTACCTAACCAAGGGTCAGGGCATTGGAGACTGGTATTTACGGGGCAGACTCTTTGGTAATAGGTTGCAATTGTGTTTCAAAGTTGATGAGAGGAAATGATCACCTTGGGATTTCTTGATTATTTAACCCTGACAAGAAGGTTGGCGATGAGGAGTCGATAGAATCTATTGGGGAGATCATCTGTACTGCAGGTGATCTCCCAGTATAGTTTTCCGCCTCCCAGTAGTTGGTCATCACAATGTCTTCATAGTGTGGAGACGATGCCGGGGACTGGGTTAGTTTGAACCGGCCTTTTCTCCCTCCCCCAAACACTCTGTTGATAGCGCCTGGGTAGCTTGTATGGTCAATGTTGTATAATTATGTAAAAGGCTGGATGGAACATGTGCGTCTACACAGATTAAATAAAAGTATCAAATTAGAGAAAGGACATCAAAAAGGGAATGGTACTGGGGCCCAAAGTGCCTTTTAAAATGATCGTGAAGTTGACAAGATATATGGAGCCTACGTAGAGTTCCATTGTGAACTCGAGATTGTATAAGATAAAACAAGGCGTCAAGGTGAGGCCTGCCTTCCGTGCAACTGACTTGACTGTCTGAAACAGAATCATCATCATATCCGGAGAAATAAATGGCGAGGGCAGCGAGGTGAGGCAATAGAGGAGGCTTGTCCCCAAGGCTACGCAGGCCCTGGAGAATGACGATGGAGGTGTGGAGGGAGACAATGATTTTGAAACGCTGGAGATTTGAGACGCATGCCAAATATGCGAAGAGTTCCGGTGCTTCTTCATCATGACAGTAAGCGTCCAGGTTGAGCGTCAACGAACGCAATTGGCTGGGCTGGGAGAGGGTGGGTAGTTGGATGAGGTACTCGTCACCATCACAAACGTTGAGGTTGAGGTCGATCAGACGCGGTAGATCGAGGTGCGTGAGAAGGTAGTCCATTGGGCGGTCGGATCGACTCTCTGTGAAACTGAGTTTCTCAATGAAGGGGAAAGTCAGGTGATGGTCGAGTGGAACATCGCGAAGTTCGAGATGAACATGCAGCTCGCGCAGGCCAGTCATGCGCCGCACGACATCTTGTCGGAGGGCTACATCCCTGCAAGTCAGCCGTGTGAGCTGCTCGGGGTTGAAGTCAGGCCGGGAAAGATGTGTCGAAGTTCCCCCGCCCAACAAGTACACCTCCTTCAGGACGGGGGCGTGCAATGGAAGAAGCGCACGCACAGGTGGAAGAGATGAGGAGAGAAGGAAGTAGGTTTCCAGAGAGGGCAACATCGGGAAAGCGCGGAGTGTGTCCTCAGTGCACATCAACCGGCGCCAACGATGGGCAGACACCGTCAAGACGGATATAAGGCGATCATCTGTGATACGCCCACGGATGATGATGTCGAGGGTATGAAGACTGCCAGACCTCTGTAGGTGCAGCCTTGTGAGGAAGACGAGGTGATTATCGAACGAGTGGGCATCGGGGCGTAAGTCAATCCTGGTCCAAAGCCGAGGTTGAGAGAGGGCGACTCTGCGCCATCTCATACACACTTGGCTCAAAGGGAAAGGAGTACCACGATTATCGAAGGGATGAGAGAGGTGCTGGAAGTGGGAACATGGCTTAGCGTGTAGTTCCGCGGTGGTCTGCCTGCGGACCTTGCGATCCCAAGAGGAACAGCAGAGAAGGAAAATCTCATAGAGAATGTCCTGTGGGATGAGTCGGACGGGGGCAGAAAGACTTTGCAGATCTGCAAGTTCCCGAGCAACTTGGCAGCGTGGCTTTGGCACTGCGCCGAGCTGGCTGGAGCGCTCTCGAATAGCCTCAGCCAGTTCCTCGGGTGAGAACTGCCGGTCGTCACGAAGAAGACCGCAGATGAACTCGGGGCGTGAATACGACATGCCAGTGGGTTGTCAATGCGAGGGAAACTTCGTGGGAGAAAGATGATGATGACATCAGCGATTCCCACGGTCGTGTCTGGCGCGCACAATCTGAGGAGTGTTCACAGGAGATGGTGATGGATGGTAAATTAGCCGTGTACCAAGGTCGCATTCAATCAGGGGTCATATACGAGGACAACAGGTGGCGGGTTAGGGTTGGCGTGGGAGCGGGGTTGCTCTCGCAACCCCTTCCAGAGTAAACAGTGCGTATGCTCGTCCACATCCTGGCCCAGAAAGACAATGGGTATACACAGAACAGTCGGTCGTAGTCAATGAATCCACGCTGAACACTAGGGCCCCAAGATATAACCAAGCAATACAATACATCCCTACGTACTTTGCTTAAGGGTCATGTCAACACCCAACATTTCCAAGCATTCGAACACGACATCAAGACCTACCAGCCCAAAGCTCGGTGCCCCAAACTCCCGGGATTTTCTCAAGCTAAAGTCCCATGCCTGCCACGAACGCTTTAAACCTTCCAAGACGTCAGCGCGCCTGATATCCTCCCCTTGAACAGGGAAGAGGCTCCACTTCAAATCGCGCACCAACTGCGATGCGTGAGTGCGCATCTTGCGCATTTTGTGTTCCCGCCACCGACTCTGCGCACATTCTTCCAAAATGGTGCCCACAACGACCTCTGCCTCCAGCAACTTGTTCTCCGACAAGTGGGACAATGTGTGTGTGACGCAGACGTATCGCAGCTCATCTGCGTATCTCCTGAACATCTTCGCGATAAAATCTGATGACTCATCCGGGCCAGCGTAGTTCATCAGCTGCCGCTTGATGAGCGGCCAAAGTTTGAGCGAAAGCGGGTCCGCCTCAACCTCACTGATAGGCTGAATGAAGTCAGAAACCTCAACGTTAGGCTTCTGCCAATCAGTCATGCGGTACAGTCGACCGAGCACCTTTGGCGAGCGATAATAGTCTGTGGAACGAGAATCCACACTTTCGGCTGCGTGCCAATCCGGTTTGTGTGGAATGAGGGGCCTGGGCAGGTAAGAGTCGTCCATATTGACAGCAACGCCGTGCTCCAGATAGCCGGCCGCCTACAATAAAAAGTTAGCGAGCCATGGAAAGTAGACAGGCCGACCTACTTGACAACAAAACTCAGCCAGTATCGTGCAATCTTTGTCAAGTATACCGTTCTACATGGATGATCAGTATCATATCTTTCGTGTAGGACGGATGAGAGTTACCTTGGACTGGTCTGTATCAAGCAACAAAAGCACATATCAAGCGATGAGTCAGGGGGGTGGGACATACCAGCAACAATCAAAAGTCGATCAGATAGTAGTTCCTTTCAAAAAAAAAAAAAACAATTGAACATTCAAGAGACTGTGAATTTGAGCCCAAGTGCTCACCGAAACATCAGAATCAATATATTCGACGATAAAGTCGCAAATATCGTCAACTGTGCATTGGCGGGCCTGTCCCTTTTCGTCCATTACTGTATAAGCATCCACCGCAGGATACTTGGCTGCATCGTGTATGGTTCCCGGCAATAGCTCAGGGCACATGACAATGTCATATTCTTCACTGTGGGGAGTCAAATACTACTAGCGCACAAGAGACGGTCACATACCCGTCCAAGTGCCCCCCTGCAATGCGTGACGCCAGTGACTGACTTCCTATACAAGATTAGTATACACACGAAGCGGGAGTAACATGCCTCGGCTCACCGACAGAAGGTAGGATGGCCACATTGATAAGGTGCCCAAAGGCGCAGAATACGTTCTCTGGAGGCTTCACGGCAAAGACGCTTTGGACTGGGGGTGATCAATGCGTGCAACTAGGACAAGTAGAAATCACACACCATCGCCAGGATGAGTGATGAGGCTCCTCGAGAGAGTACACCGGCCCTCCAGCCACGTTGGTTCATCATTCGGACCTTCTTGAATGCAGGCTGCAATGCAACCCTCAGAAAGGCAGAATACGTCATCATAGCCTTCAAGGCTCCGATATGTGGGACCCTCATCCGGTACACTGACGAGGTGATAGCCCCTGGGGATAGGAACATGCGTTTGATGTTTGATTTCGCGGAGGATATGACATTTCGAGACTTTCCGGAGCTGCTCAAAGAAAAGGGTTTGAAAACTCGTCTGAGCGTCAGGCCCAAGAGAGTCGATGTTCCTGAGCAATGATGATACACGAAATCCGTTCCCGAGACCATGGGCGCGGAGAACATTGCTAAACGACTGGAGGGAATCGTCCATGCTCAAGGCGTGAGCTACGGCTGCTTGCTGGAGATTCTGGAATGTGGAGAAGGGTACGTTCATGTCCTCTAGAACTGTAACGAGGGCGCTGTGTGTTCATCATGAGTCAGACGGTTGAGAATGGAAGGACATGAAGGTCTAACCGGTTGAGATATGATTGAGTGGGCTTGTCAAAGGCCCTAGCAATATCAATATTTGCGTCGTCCTCGTTCTCGACATCAAACTTTCGCATGCTCTCCCGTAAGCGCATGCGAATCCCGTCAGGATGTTTGTCCAGCTCGCGATCAACCGCAACGACACCTTTGAAACCAAGAAATAGGATTTGGAACTGCCGACTCGTGAGTATCAGTGCAAATGAGGGTGCATGAGACGTACAGCGGAAGGCTTTACAGAATTCGCTCCTTGATCGCGTCTATCCTTGAGCAATGCACCCCAAATCTCATCGGCCAGAGACTGAGAGATGGTACCTGCTCCGTCGGTGTGTGGGTACGGCTTCGGGCCAATGTCATCGACCTGCTCCCACTGGTCGCGTCTGATATTGACAGATGGTGCCGTCGCGGTGAAAGCTTGGCCAATTCGGGCCGCCCACTTCGATGGATGATATGTGATGAGTTCTCTGCCCCGGAAATCACCGATGCTCTGTCGTATACTCTCAGCGTCGATGCGACCGTGTATCGGGTGATCGAAAGGGGAGATGAACCAGACAGCATGATCTCGCAAAGAGCTCGAAGAGTAAGCTAGAAAGTGGAAAGTACGACCTGCTAGCAAAAACCCTTCTTTCAAAAGGCCTCCAATACGTTCACGAAGGAATGTCGCGCTGTCAACCGTGCAATCCCATCCATAAGTGACGCCGTCTTCATCGCGGAAGTAGGCCAGAAGAAAATGATGCTCATAGCCTACGAACTGCCGTATGACACGGTTGGAATTAGTGGCATAGGGTCCCTCAAGAATGAGGCGAGTGGGAGTAAAGGTGACATGATAACCAAAAAAATCACCAGTGGAGAGCTTCGACAACGGCTGACTGCGTTGGAGGATCCCATGTTCTACTCGCTCAAAGCAAGAAAACGGAGATTCTCTGCCAGGCTGTGGCCTTTCAGCCAATGCCATGGCATACAGACGTAAGAGGTCGCCAGCGTATATGGAGGATGTGCGTCCACACAATGCACGGAGACGAGGGAGGAGGGCTGTTACGTCGGCTGTATGAAGGATGTTGTTGAAGACAAGTGCCTCCAGTTGGAAGACGACAGGCCAGTCGAATTTGGTGATGGTGCGGTGGAAATTAGCCATCGATTTTTCGCTGAAGTATTTCATTTTCCCAGTTGCTGCGATACACAAGGACTTGCGGAAGATTTGGAACTTTGGTCCGAGACCAGCGTCCTTGCAGAGAGACTGGAACGTCTCTACAGGTTCCTGGTAGTCGTAGAGTACTACTCTCATCTGTCGTGCATATGCCGCAAGGTTGCCTTGTCCAATATGTCCGACACGGCCTTTGTCATTGCCTCGGCCTTGAGTGGTCTCGAAGATGGGAGGAGTGAATGTATCGAAACAGATGTCTGGGGGTCTATTACATCAACCTGGCCTGGCCCGGTAGCATGTATTTGCACTTACGCGGACAGGGGTCGTGGCCGCCGCCCATCTTTCTGATGTGGGCGTACAAGAGTTTGATGTCAAAACGTTCTTCCTCCTTAGTGTCGTTTTTCACCTAAAGGACAAACAAATAAGAAAATACCACCACCTGAAAAAAAAAACCATATAATTGCCGTTAAGCAAAGCAGCTGCTGATCATGGTCAAAACGCAACCAAGCTGAACGGCCGTCTAGAGTGTAGTCGTGCTCCCACTCGGCAGAAAACTCTCGAGATGGAATGGGTCCGTTATCCGCGTACTTGGAGTAGAAGAAGATACCGAATTGTACAGTGTGGACACGAAGCGTGTAGTCCAGTTTCAGAAGGAGTTCCTGATGCCTCATTTCGACGTCTGGATCAACGAAATGTGCTCTCTGAAGTATGAGAGCAACGTCGGCGTCACAGGACCCAGCGCGCTTAAACCGGAGCTTTTGGTGTTTGCCGCCTTGGCATGCCATTCTGATGGGGTTGAGCGCCACCCTTGTCAGAAATTTTTCGCCGATGTCTGTCGCCGGAAGAGACAAAGTGCCGGTGCGATTGTTTTGGCCACCATTTAATCTTTGGTTGGGATTGACTTTGGCGATGAAGTTGAGAAGAAGTGTCTTTGTGCCAAGCTCGTCGTCGGATGTGGTGTGGAAGTCTTTGGAATGTATGAATTTGGCCAGCGCCCTCCTGAGCTGCAGGTCATCGACGGCATCGGGTATACCGCGGATGGAAATTTCCATGGCCATGGTGGGAGTAGGGAAAACACCAAATGAGTGACAATGTGTAATCATCGTGCGCAAAAGTGACGCTCCCCCGGCAACTCGGCACCACCTGATGAGTAACAAGCACGGGGAACGTGACTTGGTATGCATGAGGCCTCGGCTTCAGCCAGTGTTCAGAATTGCGTCTGGTTTCAACCTCTGTCCAGTTCTCACAGCAGACCTTGATCTTACTGGCAGACGTTCATCCATCCCCCCTGTCAGCATTACGTGGGGAACAGGCAGAGGCTTGAGGAAGGGCATCATCAGCAAGGGACTGCGGAAGAGATTTTTTCTTTTTCATGGACCTTGCACCGATGTCGTATACAGGGTCCCCAGAGTTGGCATGATGTGGAATCCAAAGAGGTCCCCAAAGAGGTCTCCAAAGATGGGATCGAGCTCGTCTCGTATATGTATGTGCTGATCATTTGTGCGGAATTTGTGGATTGGACATTCAGTACAAGTCTAGACAACGTTGTAGGGCTAGCGATATTTTCATATACATATGGGCACGTTTGCGTGGTGGCGAGTCATGGTATTTGGTAAGGGCGGGGTTGGTCATGTTGCTACAGAATGTTGGAACACGTCGAGGATGGCTGACATACAGAACAGGCTAAATGTACGCCTTCCTGGTAGTGAGTGAGACGTGCTCACCACATTCAAATCTTGACCTCTCCAGGGTCCAAAAAAGCGTGGGACTCCCGCTCATGGGAACAAGGAACGTACTCCTCGTCTGCGAGAATCTGAGCCGACTTTGATGGATGACTAACTTGGGGCCTACATTGATTGGTCCAGTATATGAGGGAGCGAGCGTAAATGGACCATGTGTCTGGGTCGATGATATCAAGCAAAGAAAAATCCACCAGCACCGTCGGGTTGATGAGGGCAAGGAGGGTTGGTCGGATGGCATAATGGTTGAAAAACTGTGCTCCATGTGTGGTCCTCTCCATCAGACTGAGGAGAATAGGCTCTCTGTGACGGCGGGGTTTTATCAAAAGACCACCCTTCTGGATGTTTTTCTGTGACGGTGCGGCCTTCAGACAAAGGAGGAGAGGAGGGGTCAGGGGCATTGTGCCCGATGTCCTGCCGAAACATTAGCAAGAGCTTGTGTTCTCAAGTGTCTGTGGCGAACCCGCTAGCGTCATGGTGTCGTGAAGTCCTAGGTCACATGGCATATCACATGTTTCTACTCGGGTCTTGTTCCGGACCGTACTCCGGTATCACATGTTGATGACTTCACCGATCACATGTTCACCAAGCATCTGACTCACTCATCGCACTCATATCGCATCGCTATTGCTCATTCTTGTTCATTGTCTTACTCATCCCCTGACTCATTACCTTACTCATCCTATCGCACCATTATCGACTCATCGTTGCTCATAGTTAGATCATTATGACTCATTAGGATAGCTGTAGCACAGTATATAAGGCTCAGTAGTTAGTCCTAGCTCCCCATCTCAACCTCTTGATCATTGGGGACTAGGTGTGTATCTGTATTCACTGTAGACTAATGCTAACTTGATCATTGGGGACTAGATTCCTTCTGTGTGACGACTGGCCCTGTGTGCCGTTGTACTGTTGTTGAGACCACTCACTTTCTCCCTTGTGCTTTGTGCTTGTGCTCGTGCCTGTGCTCCGCTTTGGCGTTTGGTTGTGTTTGTTCTAGGTGCTCTACTTGTGTCCGCGGTCCTCGCGACATTAGGTTGAGATCCCCTACTCGTGCCGTCAGCCTAGCTGATCCCACGAGGAACTTGTGACTTGTCCGTTCGACGTGCTTCTACCGGCTGTTCACTCTTGTTTACTCGCTCCCTTGTCAACTGTTGATCCGTGGTACGATCCAACTCGTGCTTGCAGTTTTCCCAAACTGTACAACGTGTGCCTGACTCCTGCAAACCGGAGTGTAAATCAGGGCGTTGACTGTGACGCAGCGCACTCCTAGAGTGTTGGACAGGCAAGGTTAAGAAGTACTCAAGTTTGTTCAGTGGCCCTTAAGCTTCGGCTTGACTGGTCAAAAGGCAGCAATAGGGCGAGGAGCCTGAGCAGACAGCCTTCGGTGCACATTTGTCGATATAGTTCCTGAACAGGGAGCGGACTTCTTTTGATTCCCACACCCATTATCCAACATCACGCCTTCATACAACGCCAGCAGTATCAACTGCACCAACTTTGTTCATTGTTGGGATACCAAAGACCGCCTCCACTATCATCGTGATCCCGACGACGGTTCCTGGGACAAGTGCACTACACAACCCTGTCCCAATCGTCACAGCAACCCTACTCGGATTCAATCTGAGGAAGGTGGAGCTCGCTACATTCCCGTTCCTACTACACCTGAACCAGAGCTTCGACCCATTACTCCTGAACCAGAACCTGAACACCGTTCTGTAACTCCCGAGCCTCCCCATACCGCTATCGCACCAGACTTGTCATCTGAAGACGACGAAAGCGAAGACTCAGCATCTGAGCACTCTGAGCATTCCACACATTCTGTGCACTCCTATCACGAGCCTGCTGCACAGCACGTTGAACCTGATTCCAACCCCGAGCCTATCTCTATTCCTGAGCCCACACCAGAGCTAAATATGTCGATCCCCGCCGACCTGGCACAAGCGCTTGCTACCCTCGCGCAGAACCAGACAGGTCTACAGAATGCCGTGACCACCCTCTTGAGCCAAAGCAGCAATGCTAAGGGTGTCGCCAAACCCTCCAACTATGATGGAAAACGCGGAGATGATGCCCGTCGTTTCCTAGCCGCTTTCAACCTTTACGCCGATAACATTCCGAGCCTTGCCGATTACAAAAAGCGCATCACCTCAGCTATCTCATTCCTTGAAGGGGATGCTGCCATTTGGGCTACCCCTTTCTCGGAAGCCATCCATGCCTCCTCCGCACAGAATTCCAATGTTGCTTACCCATTTGCTGCTTGGGCAGACTTTGAAGTGGCCTTCAAAAATCGCTTTGAGACTACCGACGCTACTACCGATGCCAAGGAGACATTGCGTCGCCTTTACCAGGGCAAGAGCACTGTTGGTCAATATGCTGCCACGTTCAAGCAGTATAGCACTCGCACTGGATACTCTCCAGAAGACCTGCGAGACCGCTTCTATGACCATATGGCAGATCGCATCAAGGATGCCTTGGTTCTCACTGACAAACCCACTGCCACCCTTGAAGAACTCATCAAGGTCTCCATTGACATCGACAATCGTCAGATCCAGCGAGAGCAGGAAAAGCACAAGTCCCGCACCCCATTCACTCCAGCCACGGCCCGTTCTTCCGGCCCGGCCGCTGCCCCATATGCACCCCCAGCCCGAGACCCTATGGCCATGGATATTGATGCTACTCGCTCGGCAGACGATTATCGTCGGGCTATGGTTGGGCGCTGCTATGGTTGTGGTTCCAAGGAACATCGCAAAGCTGATGGCCATCATGAGCGGGACATTTGTTCTCACTGTGGACTTGCTGGACACCAAGGTCAGGTGTGCCGCAGCAAGTACCTAGGACGTCCTGCTCAGGCAAGACGCGCTGCTGCTACAACCGTCGCTGCCACCTCCGATGCTCCTGCTGTCTCTGATGGCGTTGCTGCAATGTTAACCAAGCTCATGGCTGACCAGAAAGCCCTGGCAGACCAGATCTCCAGTCTTCAATCGCATTTTTAGATAGGGGGCACGCCACAGCTGCTGCGACGCCTCCTAAATTGCACTCTGAAATTTCTTCTACCTATGATTCCGTCTCCAAATGTACTATTAACGCGTTGAAATATGATGACCCTTCTCATTTTCGCGTACCGATTGAACTTAAAGGACGATTCAGAAGTGCAAAAAGTGCAGCTATGATTGATTCTGGAGCAACGGGACTATTTTTGTCCCAAAGCTTTGTTGACAAGCACAAAGTGTATACCCATCCTCTGCGCCACCCCATCGAGCTCTTCAACATAGACGGTAGCAATAACTCTGCTGGATATATCACCCACCGAGCCCGCCTCCGTCTTGTTGTTAGTGGTCGAGAGGAATGGACTGAGTTCCTGGTTACTAATATTGGTTCGGAAGACGTCATCCTTGGACTGCCTTGGTTACGGAAAGTTAACCCCAACATCGACTGGTCGATTGGACGTCTACAATATCGACCAGGAGGTACAAGGCATAACATTGAAGACGTTGAAGAACCACAGGAACCAGACCCAGGGGGAACACTCCCACTCCGAGATGCAGACGGAAAACTCCACTCCTTGCTTGAATCTGTACTCCCTGAAGAGCCCGAATCTGATGATGAATCTGACGATGAGACAGAGTCCATCTTTGATGAACCTGTTGAACCGGAGGAACCACCTGTCTATCGTGTCAATGCCAATCGCAGGATGCGACGTGCATGGCTTAGGGCAGGGGTACTACAGCATGTTGGTGAAGAACTCTGGTGTGCTGCAGGCTATACGTACTCTCAGCAACTAGCTGAGGAAGCAAATAAGTCTAAGCCCCAGAGAACCTTCGAAGAAATGGTGCCTGAGCACTACCATCAACATGCTGGAGTATTCTCGGAAAAGCAATCAGAACGTCTACCGGAGCATAAGCCATGGGACCATGCCATTGATCTAACACCGAATGCTCCTCCGACTATGCGAACCAAGATCTACCCCATGTCCGCTAACGAACAAGAGGAGCTTGACCGCTTCCTCAGTGACAACTTGCGCAAAGGGTACATTCGTCCCTCTAAGTCACCCATCGCATCACCAGTCTTCTTTGTCAAGAAGAAGGATGGTAAACTGCGCTTTGTTCAGGACTACCGCCGCTTAAACGAGTACACTGTCAAAAATCGTTATCCACTCCCGCTAGTAGCTGACATCATTAACGGACTGCGCAATGCTAAGTACTTCACAAAGCTTGACGTTCGATGGGGCTACAATAACATACGCGTCAAAGAGGGACACGAGTGGAAAGGGGCATTTGCAACAAATCGGGGGCTCTTCGAGCCCTTAGTCATGTTCTTTGGACTCACCAACTCGCCCGCTACGTTCCAGGCACTGATGAATGCCATATTCTCAGATCTGATTGCTGCAGGAAAGGTCGCTGTGTACCTCGATGACATTCTCATCTTCACCAAACCCTGGAGGAACACCGTCAAATAGTCAATGAAGTTCTTAAACGACTAGCTGATAACGACCTTTACCTGCGCCCTGAGAAGTGCGAGTTTGAACAAGAGAGCATTGAATACTTGGGATTGATCATCAGCGAAGGCGAGGTCTGCATGGACCCTGTTAAAGTGCTTGCTGTCAAGGAATGGCCTACACCTACCTGTCTCCGTGACGTTCGAGGTTTTCTTGGATTTGCAAACTTCTACCGACGCTTTATCAAGGACTTTGCCAAAATGGCACGTCCCTTGAATGATCTTACCAAGAAGAACGTCCCTTGGACCTGGGATACTGAACAGCAAGAAGCCTTTGACGCTCTGAAACAAGCATTCATCACGGCACCAATACTGAGACTCTGGGACCCAACTAGGCCCACCCGAGTTGAAGTCGATGCATCTGGTTTTGCAACAGGAGGAGTCCTACTCCAGCAACAGGAAGACACACTCTGGCACCCAGTAGCCTTTCGATCAGCATCTATGGACCCCGCAGAACGGAACTACGAGATCTATGATCGGGAGATGCTTGGCATCATTGAAGCACTCAAAGATTGGCGCAACTTCCTTGAGGGACTTCCACAGCCCTTTGAGATTATCACAGATCATCGCAACCTGGAATACTGGCGTTCGGCACAAGACCTCAGCCGACGACAGGCACGATGGTCTCTCTGGCTTTCGCGTTTCCACTTCCTCTTGACTCACCGGCCTGGCAAAACCAACACTCAAGCTGATGCACTTTCACGTATGCCTAATCTGGCAGTCTCTGATGCTGAAGACAATAAGCAGCAGACCGTCCTACGACCAGAGCATTTCCTTCGGGCTGCGAAGATGGTTCTGTTCCAGAACCCCCTTGAAGATCGCATTCGCCAAGCTAGTGCACGTGAAGCTGAAGTACTGGAAGGACTTCAAAAGCTTAAAAAGCATGGCCCTCGGAAACTGGTCAATGGTCTAGTCGAATGGGAAGAAGACAATGGTCTGGTCTACTACAAGGGCCGAGTCTATGTGCCTCCGGATAAGGAGCTTCGAAGAGATGTCGTCAAGCAGTGCCATGACGCTCAGACTGCTGGACACCCAGGGATGCACAGCACTCTAGAACTCCTAAGTCGTCACTTCTGGTGGCCAACTATGCGCTCTTACGTTGAACGCTATGTGGAAGGATGTGACGCATGTCAACGTCGAAAACTCCCTTCGCAACCACGTGCTACTTTGGAACCTCTCCCAGTACCTAAAGGTCCCTGGCAGGACATAGGAGTGGACCTTATTGGCGAACTCTCTAAGACCCAGGATGGACACAATGCAGTCATCACATTCACGGATCATTATACTAAAGCGGTTCACTGCTTCCCCACTACCACCGAGATCACAGCAGAAGGGGTTGCAGACTTCTACTATCGAGAGATCTTCCGCCTTCACGGCCTCCCTCGTCGCTTTATCTCTGATCGGGGTCCCCAGTTTGCAGCGCAGGTTATGAAAGCGCTACTTAAACGCCTGGGAATCCAGTCATCCTTGACCACTGCCTATCACCCTGAGACCAACGGTCAGACGGAACGCGCCAACCAAGAAGTAATCCGCTATATCCGCATGTACGTCAGTCGTCGTCAAGATGACTGGGATAAGTTCCTCCCAACGGCTGAATTTGTAATCAACTCCCGTGTCAACACCACCCATCATCGAGCCCCCTTTGAAGTCATGTATGGCTATGTCCCTGAATTCAATATCCCCGTTGGTGTTGAAAAGCGTTTCCCATCCATTACTCAGCGACTTGAAGCATTGCAACATGCTCGAACCGATGCTGAAGCTGCATTACGCATGAGCAAATACCGCATTGAAGAGAGTGCAGGGATAGACGCAGCAGCCAAGGAAAATATCTTTAAAGTGGGACAGCCTGTATGGCTGAGCGCGAAGAAACTGAAGATTCGCCAAAAGAGTGCCAAGTTGGGAAGCAAACGTCTTGGGCCCTTTGAGGTGCTTGAAAAGACAGGAGCACATACATATAGGCTTGACCTACCTCATTGGATGAAGATCCATGACAACATTCATGCCGATCGGTTGTCACCATGGAGGGGCAATGACATCAATGGTGTCACCCCGCCACCACCGGAACCAGTGCAGATAGAGGGCGAGGAGCAC
This sequence comes from Strobilurus orientalis, assembly GCA_019915145.1. Classification (NCBI taxonomy): domain Eukaryota; kingdom Fungi; phylum Basidiomycota; class Agaricomycetes; order Agaricales; family Physalacriaceae; genus Strobilurus; species Strobilurus orientalis. The sequence continues at coordinate 32,951 of JAHLML010000014.1, forward strand.
TATGAAGTCGAGAAAATCCTTGATAGTAAAATTGAAAGGAGAAAACTCAAGTATCTTGTCAAATGGGTTGGATACCACGAAGGCCATAATTCCTGGGAGCCTGTCGACAACCTAGACTGTCCAGAGCTGGTTGACGAGTTTCACCAAACCAACCCAAATGCGCCGCGAAAAATCTCAGCCTCCATCTTTGCCAACCTCCCGTGGAAGCCTATCGAGAACTTTACAGATGCTTCACCCTTGGACTTCACATGGACGACTGGCCGTCGAGCTATTGTCACAGTCGTCGAGGACAACGACTTTAAGGAGGGGAGTAATGTCGTGAAGTCCTAGGTCACATGGCATATCACATGTTTCTACTCGGGTCTTGTTCCGGACCGTACTCCGGTATCACATGTTGATGACTTCACCGATCACATGTTCACCAAGCATCTGACTCACTCATCGCACTCATATCGCATCGCTATTGCTCATTCTTGTTCATTGTCTTACTCATCCCCTGACTCATTACCTTACTCATCCTATCGCACCATTATCGACTCATCGTTGCTCATAGTTAGATCATTATGACTCATTAGGATAGCTGTAGCACAGTATATAAGGCTCAGTAGTTAGTCCTAGCTCCCCATCTCAACCTCTTGATCATTGGGGACTAGGTGTGTATCTGTATTCACTGTAGACTAATGCTAACTTGATCATTGGGGACTAGATTCCTTCTGTGTGACGACTGGCCCTGTGTGCCGTTGTACTGTTGTTGAGACCACTCACTTTCTCCCTTGTGCTTTGTGCTTGTGCTCGTGCCTGTGCTCCGCTTTGGCGTTTGGTTGTGTTTGTTCTAGGTGCTCTACTTGTGTCCGCGGTCCTCGCGACACATGGTGTTGAGAAGTGCCTGCCCCCCGGTTGCCAAGGCGGTGGGACCCACCCAGGATAAGATCTGCGACCTGGTGGTAAGGAGGGTAAGAGGGTGCGCGCTTCTGGAAGCAACAGAGGTGCACCTGCGACATGTACACCGACGGTGTTGAGCTTATGGTAGGTTGTTTCATGGAGAAGAGAGCAGGTACTATGGCAAAAATACAATGGAACTCTGCGCAGTATGGCTTTTCGACCTCGGGGGTGTCCCCAACGAAAAATCTAAAAGGATAGAAAAAGATGTGAGCAATGAAAACGATGCCACTCGATCCCTGTGCTCACACTTGTTGTCGTGTGAGTATGACCAAAGGTGTCAGGGACACCAAAAAAGCCAGCCTGCACCCTGAGATCGGGGAGGACTGTGTGTGACTTGGGTCGGAAAGGATGTAGAGGAGAGTATGTGTCGGGTGAACAACGGGTGCCTGAATCGGCCTTCTCAACGCCAAGTCCGTGCTGTATCGCGATAAAATGGCGTGCACCCCACAAACAGAAAGGTCTATATGGGTCGAAATCTGCCTCGCACGTCTCTCAGACAAAAGTAGGGCTGGCTGTTGGAACTGGAATGGAAAGACCTGTCGGAAGGAAGATTCACCGTTGATACCAGCCCCGTTCGTTGCTGGTGAGCGCCAGATATCCCAGGACAGGGACCGGGACAAGACTCGCTCAGCGATTTCAGGTGTTAAGGTAAACATGGTGGTATCAAGGTAAAGAGGGGGGGCGAAAGGATGTGTTTAGTAACAATTACATAACAACCGATTGATTGACAAGGGCCACACTGCGGGAATCGTGGGGGCGGGATGTGACAGCTAGAAGACAGGGCGAGCTCTTTGACCAGAGGCGGTCAGTGCAATAGAACCCTGTAAGCAAAGGCTTGCTTGTGAAGGTAATGGCCTCGTGACTTTGTTCAAACTGGGAGAAAGTCACGTGCGTCGAGCACAGGCCCTACAGAAGAACGATGCTCTCATTGAGTGTGGTGAATGGCTGCGCAAATTATAGGAATATACTACGCATTAAGTTGCCTCGATAACCCCAAAAACCAGTCAATTCGCCTTGCCGTCGTGGGGGGTTCACCCCCCTCTTCAGACCCTTGAAAAAGGGGCGATGCCTTGCACACCCGAGAACGCTTTATTAGTGACGGTTGTCGATATGATACACTACGTTACATAATGATGGAGTGGAGGGAAAAACTCAAAACCAACCAACGCGCCAAATCGTACGATGGGCGGGGAGTGAGGATTGTGGGTTATCGAGTTACAAGGTTATGGAGAGATGTGCGAATGTCAGCCCATCCATGTGTATCTGTTTGTTGCAGAAGCTCGCAGACGAGTGGAGGCAGTTGAAGGGTGCGGAGCTTCCCGTGCTTGACACGGTTACAGATGAGCTGAAACAGCACCGTTATGTGCTCGTCAGGCAAGTGACTGCCATACTCATGCAGTGGGTAGATGAGGGTGAGGCGCTCCAACTCTGGTAAGGATTCGCCGTGGTGGGTCCTGACATTTAAACAGGCACAAATGGCTGTTGTGTCTGTCAGCACATCGATGAAGAGAGTCAAGTGAGTGACTAGGGCTACAGTGTTGAGAAGGTCGCATAAAGGTTGATCCTGTTCATCGAATTGGAAAGTTTCCAGGTGTAACGTTAGGGAGTGGAGGGATCTGGGATGTGAGAGTATGGGTACTGTGATCATAAAAGGACTGTTATATTGAAGGGTGAGGGCGGCTAAATTGGGGATATCAACAAGGGTCATAAAGCTATGCAGCTCGCAGCCCGTTTGAACGCGATATACGGTCAAAGTGTGCACCTGCGGGAAAGAGGCAGGAGAGGGGATGGCGTAAATGGGGTGTCTTGTGACATAGAGTTCGAGCTCGGAGAGCCGAGTCATGCAACGTAGAGAATCCCACACGAGCGCATCCTCCCTGCATATCAACTTGGTGAGTTGGTGGAAGGGGAAGGATTCGTGAAAAAAGTGATCTGTCGCGCCGGGTTCGAGAATGCACAGCTCGTTCAGAAGAGGAGCGGTGAAAGGAGCGGAATGAACGGGAGGGTGCTCTGGGATGCTTTGTACGAAGAGAGTCCGCAGGCTGGGGAGGGGAGGGAGGGCTCTCAGGGTCTCTTCGTCGCACACCAAACGGCGCCAGCGTGAGCATGTTGGCAGTAGGACGGTCAGGATGGTCGGTGGCTCGACGGGCCCCCTTAGAATAATGTCCAGTTGCGTCTGGGTCCCAGCTCTCTGCAGGTGCAGGTTGCAAATGTAGGCAACATCATCTGGGGACCGGCCGTGCTCGAGATACCAAGTGGCATCGAGGCAAAAAAAGGTCCAGAAGCTCGAATGGAAGATGATGATCTCCCGCCAGACGCTGCAAACGTGACTGAGGAGCCACGGTCCCCCGTAAAATGCAGGGAAATTCCAGTACCCGGTCATTGTTGAGTCGCGTTGTGCAGCTTCCTGGGTCATGGATCGAAACTGACCTTCCCAATCCCAACAGAGCACGCTGTACTCCTTGAAGATCACGACAAGAAGGTCGGTGGGAAGAATGTGGATGTGGTCTGATAAGAGAGCTGGCTCTGCGACCAACACCCCATGGTCTGCCATCCTGTGCTCGAGTCGTTTCGCGAGGGCAGTTTCTTGTGGCCGCGGGTGCCGCTGCATCTTTGTATGGCGATGCTCCATTGAAGGGATGATGAGGGTGGGTGACAAGTGCAGATCAGTCCCACGTGGCAGTAATAATGGTCTGCCGGGCGAAGCTGATCACGACACTATGGCTTCTCCTAGTGCTTTTCGGAGGCCAGAAACATTGGCGGCCGATCATTGAGCACTAGAAGTCCAAAAGTAACAAAGTTCGATTGAGATGTCTACAGGCAGTAGAGTACAATATCGTAATAATCCGCTAAAAGATTTCAAGGCTACGTAGAGATGTGTCAATTTCGGCCCATGCTTGAGGGTCTGTCTGTTCCACAAGTTCATGGATGGAGGAGCAGATTTCAAGGATACGAAGATTTCCTTTCTTGATGCGGTTATAAATGCCATGAAACAGGACTGTTACGTGCTCCTCTGTGTGGTAGTCATGGTATTTGTAAGTGTGTGAATATAGAACAGTGAGGTGCTCCAGCTGTGGAAGATTTTTGCTATCGTGCTCCGTCGTGAGGTTGAGGCAGGCGGAAAGTACACTTGGGGCCGTTTCTGCGTCAAGGGAGATGGTCAGCTCATTGACTCGGGGTACAGTGTTGAAAAACTGCTGCAGGGGCTGAGCATCCTCGTCGACAATCAAAGTCCTCAAGTCCACTGTTAGGGAACGGAGGGATAAGGGATAAGGGAGTACAGGTAGAGTGAGATTCTCATCGCTCTCAAAGATGAGGTAGAGGGCTGTGAGATTTGGAATATCAAGTAGGCGCATGATGTGATGCATCTCACTCTCCGGGTTCACCTGACGTAAGGTCAAAACCTGCACCCCGGGGAAACAGGCACGAGCAGGTGAAATGTGAGCGGGGTGTAGTGTGACATAGAGATCGAGCTCGGAGAGCCGAGTCATGCGATGCAGACAATCCCACCCAAGCGCATCGTCCCTGCATATCAACTTGGTGAGTTGGTGGAAGGGGAAGGATTCGTGGAAAAAGTGATCTGTCGCGCCGGGTTCGAGAATGCACAGCTCGTTCAGAAGAGGAGCGGTGAAAGGAGCGGAATGAACGGGAGGGTGCTCTGGGATGCTTTGTACGAAGAGAGTCCGCAGGCTGGGGAGGGGAGGGAGGGCTCTCAGGGTCTCTTCGTCGCACACCAAACGGCGCCAGCGTGAGCATGTTGGGAGTAGGACGGTCAGGATGGTTGGTGGCTCGACAGGGCCCCTGAGGATGATGTCCAGTTCCATCTCGGTACCAGCTCTCTGCAGGTGCAGGTTGCAAACGAAGGCGACCTCCTCTGGTGAACGCCTGGTCGAGACATGCCAAGAGGCATCCAGGCTGAAAACAGTCCAGAAGCTGGAATGGGAGAGGAGGATCGTGCGCCAAACACCACAAACGTGACTGAGGAGCCACTGTCCCCCGTAAAATTCAATTTGGTGAACGTCGTCCAACCTTGGTTCATCGACAAGATATTCGGCGGCTTCATACGTCAGGTTTTGGAACCGTGATTCCCAATCCCAACAATACCACATGTACATTCTGAAGATCTTGATGAGCAGTTCGGCGGGAAGGGCACTGATAGGAGGCGATAAGAACGGTGCGTCTTCCGCCTGACAGTGAGCAAGGCTGTGTGGAAGTCGTTGCAGGTTGGCAAGTCCCTCTTGTCGCCAAACAAGGCCCTGCATGTCGGTAGAGTGGGTGTAGGAATGCTCCCTTGATGAGAAGATGAGGGTAGGTGACAAGTTTGGGTCGGGGCCACGTGGCAAAAGGGTTCTCCCAAACAAAAAGCACCATTATCGGTTGCAAGGTCTCCAGGCGGTTGTAGGGCACCAGAAAGGAGGAAGGTGAACATATAGTACACTATGCTATTGGATGACTCAGAGGATAATGTAGGCGAAGCAGCATGAGTGTAAAAATGGGGGCGATCCGATCATAGTTCGTGCGCTACCCGACAGCAAGGTGACTGTGTTCACTTCGCCCACTCGATTTTTAAAAATTCACGTAGGGATGTTGAAATGTGCACCCGGGTCTGTCTGTTTCCAACAGAATGTCAAGTTTACTGAGCTTTCCATGCTTGACATGGACTTGGATGTCGTCAGACAACACTTTTTAGGTGCTCCTCGTTAGGTGCATGCCAAATGCATCGATTATTGGAGGTGAGATGCTCCAACGCAGGCGAATTTGTAACAAAATCTGGCGCCGTGGGAGAGGCGTCAAGTGATTGACTCGGGCGACGGTATTGACGAAACTCATGAGCAAGGGGATCGCAGATAAAAGCCAGCTCAAGGAAACCATTGATAATGGAGAAGGAAGTGCGGAGTCGGGTATATCGTAACCCGTTTGATACAAAGGGAGATCGCTGGTGTGTCACAGACAGAGTACGTGAGCTGGAGGTGAGGAGAAGGGTGGTTTGAAAAGTTCTTCATGAGTCACCAGGTGTGCACGTTGGGAGGAGCAAACTAGGAGGTTGCAGTCCTAAACGGGGACACGGAGCATCATGTCCGACCGGCAGGTGCAGGTTGAAAATGAAGGGGAAACTCTGTGGCGAACGTCCGTCCGTGGTCGAGATGCCAAGTGTGATCCGGGGCAAAAGAAATGGTCCAGGACCAGGAATGAGAGAGGGTGATCTCGCGCCAAACCACACTTGACGCGCCCTCCTCTGCCTCTGGTTGGTCATCATCTTGGTGAGCGACATCCACAAGGGCCTTGATTACCCATGCCGAACAGGCTGGGGTGAGCTCTTGGAAAACAAGGACAAGAACGTGGGCGGAAAGACGGTTGATAGGGTTGATTTGTTGAACGGTCTGCCAATATCGCTCGGCTCGGGATTGGAGTCATCCAGAGGTTGAGTGCCCTCTGGGGGATGAACAAGGTCTAACAGGATAAGGGGCCAATTCACGCTCTGTGGCGAAAGATACGAGACCAGAGGGTGCAACATTCAAGGGACTCCAGAGTGCCTTCCAGCCAAGCATTCGCTGTCAGACTGCCAGTTTCAGAAAAAGGTTGCAGTTATCGCCAGAGCGCACTGTCATACAGGGAAGTGGAAGGAGCGCGACGCTGGGCTCGAATGGAGATTATTCTGGAGGGGCGCGACCTTGAAACAAGGGAGCGGGGCTGCTGACGCAACCCCTTCTTTCCTTGACAGTCATAGTAAGACGTACACAAGTCCCTGCATTCGGCGATATTGCATTGAAGGGATACAAACGAGCAATGTCTTTCCACAACAAAGGAAGAGGAACCATGTCGGATGGGGGCAGGCTGGTTCAGTGATATATGTGTGTCACGGTCAGTATTGAAAATGTCTTGCCGTACCTGATGCGGCCATCGAAAATCCCCAGTTGTTACACTGTGACATTCACACTGGCTCTCGGAATGGTGAAGAGAGATATCAAAAGTGAACCCGAGGTCAGAAAGATTACATCATCACCGCCCGCTTTGCGTTCTGCCATCATGCCATCAGTATGCTTGCCCGAGTACACCAGCGACTACGAAGATCAGGACGGCGAAAGCAGTGTCAGTGACGAGGAGTCCTGCTCCGGGCTGGCCGCGATGAAGCGCTTTAAACCTCCCCAATCAACGGTCCGTGTCCTGTTTCAAACTCGTGGGCACTGCCACATATCCATGCCCACTTTGACAGACATACACCACAAAAGCGCTACACGGTTCGTCCTGCACGATGATACGGTCTCTGTGTTCACACTGCCCACAGATGCGTGCCAGATGGGGGAGGTCGACCTGGATCCAGATTATCAGCGTCGAGTTGTCTGGTCGGCGAAAACTCAAACAGAGTATATAGACACCTTGATGAGAGGCTTTCCTTCCCCTGATGTGATCCTAGGTGCGTTTCAAGATACTCTCCTCAGATCCGCCCTGAACGATGGCATGATAGCTGTCAGCACTCTGCCTGACGGTACCAAAATCAAAGCCTGCATTGATGGGAAGCAGCGTCTCACGAGCATCACGCGGTTTAGGGACGGAGTAATTCCCTGGGTCCACCCACAAAACAAGCAGAAATGGTACTACACGGGCGATCCAACGAAGGGTAACATTCTCCCCACCCAGTGGAGATGCGATTTCGATGAGACGGCAGTCAAGTGTTTGGAGTATACAAACCTCAGTCTGGAGGATCAGCGCGAGGTGTTCAGACGCATTCAGTTGGGTAACCCCCTCAACCCCATGGAGAAGCTCGGCGCGAGCGCGACCCCTCGCAGTAACTGGATCAAACACCTATGTGCCAGCGAGGTGGTGTGCAATCTTCCTTTCGAAAAAAGTAGAAGCGTAGATATGCGGGTCATTGGCGCGATTGTCTATAACATTGCGCATTGGCCAAACACGACAGACGCATCCGCGCAGTGGGAGAAATGGGTGGTGGAGGACGACCCGGTTCCTACATCCTTACAAAGGGATGTCGAGGACACCTTGGACTACATGTCCCACATAACCTTCAACGTCGACGGTCGCACGATGAAGCGCCTTAGCCCAATAGAGATGGTCGGGCAGGGCATTCTGGTACACGTCAGGCGCCGGCAGGAGGGTATAAGTCAGGAGGATGTGCAGAGGGATTCGAAGGCGCTACACGATGCCATTCAGGAACAATTCCCCGACTTGCGGATGAACAGGCGCTGTGGTAGTTGGGTGATGTGTTGGGTGAAGGAGCGGATCCAAAAGGTTTGCCTGAAACGGAAGAGACCGAAAGACGAAGAAGAGACGGAGTCCCTCGCCAGAAACACCCTCATCGGAAAAGGTGATTAACAACCCCGTGGTCTTGTGTATATTTGTTGTACTACGTTTCCCATTAAACTGCTGAGACGTCTGATTGGGTCCTGTGCAGTAGCTAGTATCAGTAGTCGAGGCGAGAGCGATAGGAGTCTGTAAGAAATAAGCCATAGAGGGGACACAGGGTTAATGGACGACATCGTGACCTTTACTCGTAAGCTGAGAGGGAATGGTACAAACGCCTGCCTCTGGGTGACATCTGTGTCAGGCTGATGGTCATTCTCAGCTGATTCCCTCGACAAAGAATTGTATACAAAGCCGCCCAACATGCAGGATAGGCAAACGAGCTTCTAAACCTCCAATCGAACCATCAGAAGGAAAGGATAACTACCCGCAAGCATTGTCAATAACAGAGTGAAAGTAAATGTCACCAAGGCCGAAACCGTGAAAGTGTAAGAGTTCCCAATTCTGAAGGTCTCAGTAGAGTACAGAATGATAATGATACAGTGAAACGTCCATGGTAGTACGTATACAGAACATGGGGTAAACAACAAACAAATACACCTCTAACGGGGACGCGCACGTTTGCGTGGATGCGACTTGGCCTGGCAGCCCCTTCTTCTTCTTCCAGTGAGAATTCTGAATTGTCCTCGCTGTCAGATGGCTGGTGATGACGCCGGTCCTGCCCGACGCCACCCCTCTTCTTGCGAGTCGCCCGACTTTTCCTCAGATTCGTCGACACGCGAGTCCGCCTGGCCATCTTTATTCTGGCGTCTCATGTGGCCGACGAGTGGGCTGCGAGAATGTTTGCCTCGTTCTGTGCGGCTTCCGCAACGGCTATGACAGCGAGCACACGGACGTCGGCTTGCTGCATCTGCAGCACTAGCTGGAGTCTGTTGACGTTTGAGAAGAAGTTTCCAGTGAGTGTGAGAGGGGAAAAGGTATGTCGGAGGGGGTGGATGGTCTGGGAGGTGAAGGGTTGTGTCGATGGCCAACACGGGTTGCAAGGTATCCTCAGAAATTCCTCACACAAGAGGTCGATCTCCAGCCGCTGGGCTGTCGCTTCGTCTAGGAAATTGGCGCGGACGAGACCAAAGGAACCCCAAACCTGCAAAAGGACGTCCTGGGCGAGGTCACAGTAGGGTACACAGGGAACTGTGCAAACGACTTGATGATGGCGAGCTGGCACTCCAGGGAGACCGTTCGGTACAACTTTTGACCGAGGAAGATCGGTGCGAGGACTATCGTGAGGGCCAAAAAGAGATGCCATCAAATTCCCAAGGGGATGGAATGAATTCTTCTTCCACATCTCCTGTGCAAAGGAAGGGTATGAGCACACCCGGTTGGTGGGGGTTACCGACGAGGATGTGAAGAGTATAACAAAACAAAAAACGCATGTCTCGGTGTGAGTGATGATGTTCGTCACCCAAGTCGTATGAGAGAGGCCGGGGAGGGCATCTCTGAGAACGGAGCGGTTTAGAAATTTCGTTCCTCGCATAAAAGAGTTTGTGATGTTGAACACATGTTGCTCTGTCGCAGGTGGTATATGACGCTGGGGGAGGTGAGTGAGGTAGGAGTCGCACAACTGAAGGAATTTGACTTACACTATGTCGCCGGGTTTCATGAACACTGCTGATGTCTCGATGTCTTCGTACTTGGCTTGTTGGATGAGATCTGACCATATGCAGCCAAACTTGTCCACTTCATTGCATCCGAACTGTCGATGGACGACAAACCACAACTGGTGGCCGTAGAGTTGCGTACACTTCGTGGGCTCAAATATATTACCTGAGGAAATAGAAAAGGACATAGGTTAGGCAAAAGCAATGATATGTCCTAATATTTTTCCGAGAAAAAAGTTATCCTTTTACGCCCGCCAAAGGAAAGAGAAATGGAAGGCTTTTGCGAGGGAGAATTGAGAACAATTGGCCAAGAAACGGTTTCAATTACTCCCGAAAAATAGAGTCAAATTCGTGCCAAAAAGGAAGCAAATTACCGCGCACAAAGGAACCATTTTGCGCCGGCAATTGATTGCCTTTTGCCCGGCGCAAAAGGCCGAGAGAAAGGGAATCTATTTCACTGGAAAAAGACTACCTTTTGCCGGGGAAAAATAAATCGCCCGGTGAGAGGCAGATGAGTGCCCATGGATCGGGTTCTCGGCGGCCTCTGTGCGGCCACTCGGCAGCTCATGCTTACCAGATGAGCGTGTTCTCATCACTGGAGATGGTCGTAGTCTTGCAATAGATGGTCGTAGTCTTGCAATAGATGGTGCACAGCGTCCCGAGCAGCTGGATCGCGAGTAAATACAGTACACTTCAGTAGTCAACTTAAGCGGACACGCCAATGACACTCAAGTGTGGATTCGGGAACAGATTGAGTAGCAGGTACGATTAAGCGCGCACGACCAACACGATTAAGTAGCAGGTACGACTAGGTACGATTTACATAGGCTCGGGATTGTTATCTGGCGTCAATCTTCTTGGCCTGTAGATCGTTAGTGGCTATCTGGTATATGTGGCGTAGAATTTATGAGAGCAGCACTTACCAGTAAAGTTTTCGTGCCGATGACCTGGATTGTTTTACGCGCTGCTTGGTCACCCGAGGGTTAAGCCTAGAACCCACGGCAAGGGGGCGCGCGGATGCCCGTGAGCGAGCACCCGATCCTAGGAAGTTATGGAGTATGCAACCATGGGGTGTTGAGCCTGTGAGAAAGAAGTTAGCCGAAAACTGAAATGAGGCCGCGTTCGTAAGAATACAAGTGCAGCGGCCAATCTGCATGAGTAAGTCAGATGATGCCACAAAAAGATAGAGTGCAACCTACGTACCTTGGTTTTGTTTCAAGGCTGGGTGCTTGAGAGATGTCGCGTTGCTGAAGATTTGATCGCCGAGCCTGATTGATGTTTAACGTCAGACGGAAAGATACTGCTGCCAAAACAATGTGTAATACAGACCATGCTCAAGAAATACAAACTCCCGAAACCCAAAAGATATCGTAAAGTGGCCGTGGTGGTAGCTAATTCTCCCATTGGAACATCTGAAAAACATCAGTACATCGCCGCCAGTGAAAGTGGAATTGGAAGAACTCACCTCAATCATCGCCGCCCTATCCGCCCACACCGACGCCCGCCTCGACGCCGGTGCTACACCCCTCTCAGACCGCCTATGCCCCTGCCGCTCCTTCTTCGTGTACACGAAGCACACGGCCTCGTCGGCTCCAAACCCGCCCCACTCTACGCAGCCAACCGACCATCCCGCCGCGTCGTAAAGGCGGATGGTGATATGATCGATGGGCAGCGCAGCCCCGTGGGTGTGAAGAGGTGTCGGCCTCCCCACGATCAGCTAGGTGACCTCGAGCAACGGAAGAGAACTCACATAATCACCCACAGATGTGCCCGTCCTCCAAAGACATGGCCGCAGCGCCTCCTCGCGTCGCGCAGCGCGGCGTAGCCCAGCGCGATGCCGGACGTCTCGAATTCCTCCTGCATCAAGGCCCTAATGCTGGCAGTGGCGTTCGGATGCCCCGCCGGGCGCAGCAATGCCAAGGGCGGGATGGGCTGTGGTGTCGGTGCCGGATAAGTGCCCTTCGATCGGATGTCGATGGAGTGGAAGGCGGGAAGCGGCGCGAGGAGCCCACCGGGCGGTGTTGGTACAGTGGCGACGATGCTCTGCATGGTTGGTTGTTGAGGAGAGCAGAAGGTGCTCAGAGCGTCGGGAATCGGTTTAAGGTATGGCTGGATTTGGCCTCCTTCGGGTACCGGCCCGGGCTTCCGATCCCGACTAAAGCGCGTCTGGAGGGCGGTGTGGGCGCGATGTGGGTCCGTTGTTGAAGAATGACGCGCCCGTCATCTATGCTATTGCTGTACATGTGCCAAATCATTACTGGGTAGGTTATGCGATGTTAGATCTCAGTTCTCTTGTGTGGCGTAGACTTACGAGTTACCATTATGCGTCTTCGGTCGCCACCGCTCAAGTCGTCTCGTGATATCCTCCGAGGGTCACTCTGACTCCCCCAAGCCGAGGGATTGACTGCTCGGTGACTCTCTGTTAGCTGATGCGTTCGTGACTAGCGGCCGAAAACCCACAAATTATCTTGCCCTCGTCGCTACCGTAAGCTTCGCATTTCCGAATCTCTGGTGGTCAGTGGTGATTACGTTCGTATATAACAACACGCGGAAAAGTGCCTGCAATGCCTGGCTTTGTCCCACCCAAGTTTGGGTTGCGCCACATACTCTTGGGGCTGTTGTTGCCACTATGCCGAGCTGTGATGCATGAGACTTCTTGAGAGGCATGGGAGGTATGCTCCTGCAAATGTGCCGGCTGCGCTCTTTCGAGGTGCCCGCGGGCTCACGGGCTCGGTCCAATAGCGCGTCGAAGGCCTCATCGACGGATGGGGGTGGGTCAAGGAGATCTTCAAAGCGCTGGATTGGGCGCGAGATTTTGTCTGGGGAGACAAGGCCTTCGTCGTCAATAATGATATCGTCACCTGCGGCCGGTTTAGACCATTTTCCAACACGACAGAAAGGCGGTTCTTACCTGCGTCGTCGAGAGACGTATGTGAAGTATCTTCGTCGTCGACAGTCGCTTCCAAATTGACCAGACGACAGCGCTTGGGAGTTTTGGTAGGCATATAGGAAGAGAAAAGAAACTCGCAGAATGAGAAAAGACCACCGTCAGTCATCGTCTAGACCACGACGCGAGGGCCCAGCGCGCATTACGGGTGTTGGAGACTGTTGGATTTCCACCTCGACAGGGATCTTGGCCTCACAACATTGCCATCGTCCGGCAGTGGTATAGTGGGTCGGCAAACCGACGGTGTGGTTTTGTGGCATGAGAGAAGTGCCCGGAGGCGCAACAAGAAGAGAGGTCTATGTGAGGGGCATCAATGGGAGTTCTTGACATGATGATATGGGGCCACATACATAATGTTCCAGCACGTGAACATGTTTGTATGTCCAGGCTCTGTCCTCAGCGTCGTAAACTGGCAACCGGATGGGAGCCGATCTCTGTAGAAGGTTGGTTGGTCATAAGTTCATTAACATGTCAGAGTGGGGAAAGCACTACCTGTGTTCTGGGCTCACTACTTGCACCTACAACCTGCTCGCTGGGGGCCGGTGGAGGGTGAAGAGAGTGGGTCACATTGCCACTATCTCTTGCAAAGCAGTCACTTGCCAATGATGGCGAGGAGCAAGCCGGGCAAGTGGCTGTGCTAACTTACATCGCAACCACCATGTCAACAGCCCCTTTTCCCTCACCAAACAAAAAATCCTCCCGAAAGCTGATGCCCAAGGCCGATGTGACTGAAACGTGGATGTTTCTCAGGCCAAAAATTGACCTAATTATGACCACACACGAGGATGGCCTGACGTTGTCGGATTACGCATGTGTTTACACGGCTATCTACAACCACTGCACGTCAGGCAAGATGACGCCTCCGAGGCCTACGTTCGATCACGGAAGCAAGGGTTTGTCTGGCGAGTTCTCCGCCACGACCGCGCTGACGACGGAATGACAGGGGGATTATATGCAAATGTCATGGGGGGTGATCTGTACGACAAGCTTGCCAATTACTTGGCCGGCCGTTGTGCGGCAATGACAGAGGTAGGCCAGCCTTATGCCTACCATGGTTCGTTTGTGACGTTCGTGTGCAGGCCGTTGCCGCACTACAAGGCGAGGAGTTGCTACACTACTACGTCGCAGCGTGGACACGGCACACCACGGCTGCGCGATACCTGGACAGAGTGTTTGTTTATCTCAACCGATACTGGATGAAGTCCAAGCGCGACGACGACGACAACGACGAGAGAGATGTCTACACTGTATGTGGCGCCATGGCTCTCGTGTGTGTGTCCCGTAAACCTATAATCCAATCAGCTTGCGCTACGACAATGGAAATCGCATTTCTTTGCCTGCATTCAAAACGATGGGTCAAAACTCACTGGCGCTGTCCTCCAACTGATCGAGCGGGAGCGGAATGGCGCATTGATAGAACATGGTATAGTCAAGACAATTGTGCTGTCTCTAATATCGCTAGGTCGGGACAGGAATTGCCTGAATAAGGAGTGCCTTGACATCTACCAGGAGTACTTTGAGGCGCCCTTCATACAGGCAACCGAGCTCTACTACAAAAAAGAGTCGGCAGCAATGCTTGCTGAAAATACACTTTCAGAGTATATGAAAAGGGTCGAGGAACGGCTACAGGAGGAGGAGGACCGTGCAGGAAGGTATCTGCATCCGAAGAGCCTGGGGGAGCTGATTGGTAAATGTGAAGACGTCCTCATCCGCCAAAACGCACGGTTGATGCAGGTCTCACTTGGGGAACTACTTGATTACCACCAGGACGAGGATGTCCAGCGCATGTACGCTCTCCTTTCCAGAATCTCGGGTGGCCTCGAGCCTTTGCGAAATCTCTTTGAGGCCTACGTCAAGCAAGCTGGTTTGACTGCTGTGTCAAATATTTTCGACGAGGATGTATGCGTTGATGGTATGGCTGCAAGAAGTTATGTGGAGGCACTGCTTGAAGTTCACGGGAGGAACTCGGAGATTGTTGAGCGTAACTTCAAAAGTGAGGCAGATTTTGCCGCCAGTCTGGAGAGGGCTTGCAACGACTTTGTCAACCGGAATGAGGCAACAGGAAATCAACCCATTAAATCTGCAGAGCTCATCGCCAAACACGCTGATAATTTGCTACGAAAAGCAAACCCTACGACAGCAGAAAGGGACCTGGAGGGCGAGCTGGACCGCATTGTATGTACATCCAGTCACTTTTACAACTTATCACCGCTCATGATCCTCCGAGTAGATGATCCTCTTCAAGTACGTTGAGGAAAAGGACGTGTTCCAGAGGTTCTACGCCACATCGTTGTCGCAACGTCTCATTCACGGCGGTCACGCATCAGAAGACGCGGAGGCCAGTATGATGATGTCCAGGCTAAAGTGGGCTTGCGGTTTTGAGCATACGAGCAAGCTGCAGCGAATGTTCACTGGTGTGTACGTTCTCTCTCACCACAACACGCAATTGAAGTGACTTGACAGATATCGATGTCAGTGAAGAGCTCACAAAAGCGTTCAACGAGCGAATGGAACAGAACGACAACAAGATGGACATCGACTTCAGCATCAGGGTGCTTGGGTCAAATTTCTGGCCGCTCAGCCCTCCCAAGCATCGCCTCACGATCCCTGTAGAGATTCGCAGCACACACGGACGATTCCAGGACTACTACCAGAGCCGGCACCCTGGGCGTAGACTCATGTGGCTCTGGAATCACTCAACGAGCGAGTTGTGCACAAATTACTTGGACCAACACTACAGGTTCATCACTAGCACGTACCAGATGTTTGTGTTGTTGCAGTATAACAGGAACGACACCCTGTCAACCGATGAGCTCGCTGCGGCGACGTCGATTGACAGAGGCGTCCTTTCACAGATCTTGGTACAGTTAGCCAAAGCCAAGATATTGGTCAGCAAGGAGGAGGATGGATACGACTTGAACCCAAGCTTCACAGCGAAAAAGATCCGTGTCATTCTTAACAGAGAGTCCAAGGCAGAAGTGAAGGCTAAATCGACGGATATCCTCAAAGCCGTTGAAAAGGACAGGAAGCATGTCATCCAGGCTGCCATCGTTCGGTAAGTCGCCTTCTAGTACGTATTCGCCCCACATCATCAATTAGCCCGCAGTATCATGAAAGCGCGCAAGGCGATGACCAGTGAGGGCCTCATTCAGGAAGTCACTTCGCAGATTTCCCAGCGCTTTCCGCCAAAGAGGATTGACGTCGAGAGCGCGATAGAGAATCTGATCGAGAAGGAGGTCTTGGAACATGTCGACGGAGAAATAAACATCTTAGTGTATGTTACTTGGTCGAAGCACAATTCATAGCCATGCTGGATGTACTTCTATATCTTTCTTAACATCATTGCACTGGTCGAGTCGACCTCACTTTGCTGTTGATTTATTCCCCCTCGATAAAAAAAAACCCAAAACAAGCATTGGAAAAGAGGAGGGGCAGATATTTCCTGTGCTGAAAGTGTGATGGTGGTTATAAACACATTACATAATGCGCAGGCCACCGTAGAGGAGCTCTTCGGGCTGGATTGTGATGCTGTAGATCGATGAGAGGTATCTAGTTAGATACACGAATACAAGGTGTTCTATGCTCCATGCGGTGTATGGGGAAAGGTTCGGAGAAGCTTTGGGCCCCGACGTGAGACTTTCCTGGGTTGACGAGGTCTGCCAGCTGCCATGGGCAGGTGGGCCCGAACGAGAGCTTTGACATGTCTGGATTCAAGGAACTGTTCCGCCGGAGCAGGTTTGAGCTCGAGTCTAGGAGTGACTGTGGAACTCGAAGGGTGGGAGGGAGGCAACAGAAGGTAGACAGACACTCCAGAATGGTCGGTCAGTCGTGTAACGAGTCCTTGGGCAATGCGACGATGGCAGCAACGGAAAAGGAAGTTGTTACCGCATCACCCATTCCGTTCAAAGGGCCCAAGCTGTCACACAAGGACAGAAAGAGGGAGAAAGAAGAAAGAAAGAAAAAGACATCAAGAGCGAAGAAAAGAGACACCTGACTTTCTCTCTGCTCAAAGAAAGTCACGTGGTCGAGGAGACATTTTACGATGAGAATGTGTGCTTCCCACCATCATACCACAAGGGCAGCATCCATGATAATTCGAAACTCCACCATCTCACTACCGACCCCGGATACAAAAGCAGCGGTATGCCATGTTTGACGCCCTCACTACCCCACTATTGACGTTAACTATAGGAAAATCCAGAGGCTGATTCGCAAGGAGCGCCACATTGTCGTGAGACCCTTCACAGTCCCATGCGGGAAATGTACGTGACCTCTGCCGGCCATGCTGCGCCAACTTAGATTAGGTCAACTACAGATGTAAAGAATCTGAGACATACAGGATGTCGGACGTAATCAAACAGCGCCTTCGCGATGCGGACGGGGATTGGCTATGGGGAAGATGTGTACTGGTTGAGGCTTTACATTGAAAAACCCAAGAATGGCCGCCTTGTGCGCGAAGTGCTTGGCTTTACGACCGCGGATGCAAATTGGGGTTGCCTTCGACCCGGGGAAATTCGCGGGACCACAAAAACAGACAGGAACTGTATCTCATCAAGGAGACCGACCTCGATATACGAATGTATCTCCCATAACATTGAGGGCACGCACTTCTGCAGTTGCTTCAGCTACGCAGTCTGTCGACGAACCAAGCAATGGGTGAAGGCGTAGGGCGGGGCGGGGGTGTTCTACGGTTCGTAACATACTCTTGCGAGTACGACCAAACAATGGAGAAGTTCTGGTGGCCAGAAAATCAAAAACAGTAGTGTGACATCGTTTCCCTTCCTTTGCGACTTTGCAGATCTGTGCGACAAGCTGGGAGACAAGTGGCGCCGTCACTTTCTAATGAGTTCCCACGAATAACGTTATTTGACATGATCTGCGCTACGGAGTTTTGTTAAGCGCGCATATAAGAAGGCTGTGGGTGTTTCTAAACGACGACAGTCAAAAAATGTGCTCCCTCCTTCGTATCATCAGCTCTTTTCTTCAAAAGATGAAAAAACGATCTCTGACTGGGAAGGTGCGTGTCTGCTGTACTAACTTGATCACACAGATTCATGTTTCACCAACAGTGGCATATCGACAGCGACGACGAGCCACCCATTGTGATCTCAATCACCGAGACAAGGAACATAGAGACAATGAACACGGCGGCTGTGTCCTCTGCTCAAGAACAGCTCTTGTTCGCACCTTCGTTGCCAATCGCGAATCCAGGTCCGCCTCACATGGATCTTTTCTCCGAAGGGTTCATTCGGTGAGTAATCTCCAATACATTGATGATCTCTGCTCATCACATTCTGATGTAGAGAATATAACGCTATGTCTCCCCAAGAGAAATGGTTGAGGGGGTATACAAGTGGGTGGTCCAGTGGTGCTTTCGAGTCCGGAGACACTTCGCCGTAAGATTTGAGCGGGCACGTTTATCTTGATCCTGTCCAGGGAAAATCATCCGTATGAGGGTTGTCGTTGTCTACACAAAGTGAGTGTATCGAGGTATTAGCAGAGAGTTACATGTTGGTTCTTGTGAATAATGTTCCATTCTGGAATGTAGTAAGCGCACAGTCAAGAGACAGAAACGATGTCGAACACAAACGTTCAATCAAAAGTTGCTCCTCGTGTCGCATATCTTACTACTGGCCGACATGCGCCGTGATGCGAAGCTGAACCTGAGCCGGTGTCACAATGACGCCCCGAACGACATGGACATATCCTTCATAACGATCTGAGGCAACAGTGTAGGGTAGGAGTCCCTTCAACGCGATCTATGTATGGAGGTAGGACCTCTTTGGCAAGGTACATGGTCCTCAGTGACTCGCACTTTGAAATCCGACAGGACAAAGAACATTTCGACATCTACCCATGGACCTACTATTGAATCTGTTGATTCGATGTGCGTTCCACTGCGTGAGGATTTCGAGTTTTTTGCCCGAAAATTGTCATAAAAGAACCTCTGCCTTTTTCAGTGATTCCTGAGATGAAAAATGTTCTAACAATTTCACCAGTTTTGCGAGAAAAACCTGAAATATCCAGAATATTGGTCAAAACTCTCTAAGAATATCCAAATTGGACATTTAGTGAAAAAGGAGGAGGTTTTTTTTATCATGTTTCTCACTCAAAAAATCTGAGATCCTCACCCAGTGTTCTATTCAAGTTGATCATATTCTGCCATGAGTTCCACATCGTGTGGACATCACAACACTTTGGAATCAGCCTGCCGCAACAACGTTCCTGAAGAGGGAGTTGCGACGTCAATAATAACATATGGTATGGTTTGTCCCTGGGATCAGTAGTCGGTGAATGCGTAGGCGAGAGTCATGGGGTACTGCATTCGTTTAATTTGACGGTGCGTGTTTCGGTTTTGCCGTTGTGATTGCGTACGCTGATTCTGTTCGTCACTCCATCGCGCCCGTGTATGTTCTAATTACTGTCCAAAAGCCAATGTGAGACGTTAAGCCGAAACAACGCCAGAAAAAAAATAAAATAAAATAAAAAAAAAAAAAAAAAAAAAAAAAAAAAAAAAAGACCAAGTTGGCCCAGCAACGGTTCTGCCAGTGTCAGTCAGCCCTTCGCTCTATGTTTCAGAGGGGTACACTGTGACTTTTTGATTTAGAGTGTAGTAGATGTCGGGGTGTGAACAACATTCGTCTGTGCCTGGGATGTGGAATCGATGGTTTGTGCCAGTCTTCATGAAGAGAGAACACCGCAATGACAAGAAGCCAATGACATGTTTGACCGCTCAGTCGCTCACATTGGGGAAAAAGACAGCTGGATTTAGGCCGTGTGGCACAGTCGGAGGTTGGAACAGGGCACGAGTGCTCTCTATGAAGGACGTGGTCGATGGGACGATAAAAGTGTCACACACAAAGCAAGAAACTCCGTATTCTGCGAGGTACTTGCGCGTTGCGCCGAGGGCATGTCTCACAGGCGGAATCATAGTCAGATACAGACACACACACATGACTCAAAGCAGGGCAGGGGGGGGGGGGGGGGGGGGGGGGGGGAATGGCCATTACGAATGCATTGTATAACAATACAATGGAGGCTTAGAAGAGGAAACCTGAGTGAATGTGAGAAGCAGGCAACCACAACGTAACTTTCCACCTACCGAGGCAGTTGATGGACTGACATTTACATGTGGGCTCAACGAGTTTGCCAGGCTGTTTTTTCTTCCGCTTCGCCACGAGATATTTTCTGTATTCATCATTCTTCATAATAAACAGTCAGTCAGAATGTTACTGCCGAGGCGATCGATGCTCACAAGAATGTCTGGCCCGCTGTAGGAGATTGATATCTCTTCTCCCTCCACAACATCCCTAAGGGTAAACAGGGCCAAGAGTGGTTTTCGTATATCACCGTCATTCACATAAACGGACTGAAAGTAGCTGTTCGGGCTACAAGAATGGTTCTACAGCAATTTCAGCGACCATTTTTGCGAGCACATGGTCAGGTCACATACGAGATACCTGGTGAACTGGAAAATATCGAGCTCAGAAACGGGAACTTGTAGCCATCACAGGAATGACTCACATTCCCTGCGCGAGAAACATCGATGGTAAATCTCTGGCGAGCAGATTTGTATGCGCGGCAAACATCAACACTGTCCAGGTCCATTAGGTACGTTTGACGACATGTGTCGTAGACTTTTTCCCGCTCTTCGGCAGCCTCGTATGTCAAAACTTCCCCAGATAATGCGCCGAGAAAACTTCCTGCCATGAGTCGCTGGCTCCCACTGTTAAACACGCCTGGTATTCCAACATGATAAGGTCAGTGAGACATGCCTGAACGGGAGAGGAACACACCCCAGCCCTTGGTTTCGGTCTTGGAAATCTTCAACGGGTGTTTGCGTCCGTTCTGAACAACCTGGAGGATCGAAATAAAACATGGTAAGCAGTGGGAATTAAGAGATGATGACGCTCACCCGATTGACGCAGGTGGCGTTGCACCTGCACATCTCATTACATTCCCAGATCGAATAGGGGCCATCGTGGGGCATCAGCTCAAGCCGACCGTTGCTATCATAGGCAAAATCCTTTAATTGCATACCCGTAACCTTGCGTTGATGCGCCAGGCACGCGCATTTGGGTTCCAGGCGGCAATCACCCGAACAATCACAGTAAGTGAGCCCTTCCCGAGTAGGAAGCTGGACACCCTCCCCGTGCCAGAGATCATTCGTGTAGTGGAATGCCCAAGGTGGAGAGGGACTGTCGTCGACAAGGTTTTCGATGGTGATGGGCGGCTCTGCCTCTGCAAGGTTTACGAGCATCGTGTGTCCAAGTAGTGTTCCCATCTGAGCGGGTGATGTGTTGCTGTTGTGCAACATTAAGGCGAGTTGGTCGTTCGACGGGTGGGGGAGATTGCTGGCAAGAAGGTGCTGAGGAGGTGTTTGACGAATTCCTGCGCGCACTGACTTCCACTTTTTTTTCTCATTGGGCCTGTTGTGTCTTCGGGAGGGGCCATCGGGATTTGGACTCGTACCCTTCAAACAGTCGTCCGTTGCGGTGCTTTCTGCCGGTGATGACAAAGGGCCATGCACTTGTGGATGGAGGGATGCGTCCATTCGAGCAGTACGTGGAATGCGAAGATGCTAGGTGGTGGTACCAAACAAACAAACAGGAAAGAATCATGTAACGTAACAACAATTCGGCAGCAAGACCCGACTGACCACACGCGAAAGTCAAGCGTTGTTCTCGCCGATACATTCACGTCAATGCTAGATTTGGAATTGTGATTCAGTTGGGGAGGTACCGAGTCGCAAAATAACTGGTGCCAACGACATCATTGAGGTCATAAAGGTAAGTGCACACTGAACACCGTCTCCTTGGGAAGATCGATTGATTCGTAGACAAAACAGAGGGAGATGAGTCTGGGGGGGGCGACCATTCAATGACATAGTCAGGTTATTCTGGACTACACATCGTGTCGCATGGATGTAAAATTTCTCGTTATGGAAATGGTGTATTGCCTACGGAGTGAGCGTTGTGTCGAGGTGTAGCCCGCCTCGAACGACACCACGAAGCTGATAAAGGGGATTGTTTCCTCGCGAGTCACAATCAGCAAACAGTAATATGCAGAAATGTTGAAACTGGGTAAAAGAACAGGAGCGGGGTTGCTGACGCAACCCCTTCTCTCATAGTCAGTGCAAGTGAAAATGAATGTGTGAAGCGACCAAGACGGCATGATTGTGACGTAGATAGATGCTCTCATTCCCAAAAGTTTTGTTGCGCCGGACCTGAAGCAGCCACTGATTAAATAGGCGAGTTACGCTGTGACTCAGCGAACGGGAACAGGTGGTGGCGCTGGTCGTTCTAGCGTGAACTGAGGCCAGACATTTGGAGGAGTCATACATATCAGCGGGCACGCAGTCGGTGGGTTTCAAGAAAGAGACCTTGTAAGGTACAGGTTGTCGTACGACCTGTATCAGCAAGCTTGGGACAGGCTGTGGCATTTCTCTGCTTGCTGGGCCAGATTGAAGACAGATCTTTTCCTTCAAGAAATGTCCTGCAATCTTTGGTAACGCTGGGACCGTCATGCGTCGTCCAGCGACCGTAATCCACCAACGGTAACTTTGGACCCGACACAGATAAGGAGGCAGAACGCACGGGAGCGTGCACGCGCTATGCGCACAAACTACAGACCAGACTGGGGGGTGTGCTGTTGTGTCTGTAAAAAGAGTTTTCTGTGAGTGACTGAGTCGCCGCCCTGTCTAGAACTTTCTTTTTCCCGATTAGGCAGGCAAAAATCTCTCCTCCGCTCTCCTCATGAAAACCTAAACTGCACACCGGCATAGGTTGTTCTTGACAGATTTGACATTTCCACCGACCGTGTCTACATTATTGGTGTTTGATCAGTCACGAATCTGGGCAACTAATGGCGAATGAACCATCGCTCGTCTCGGAGATGAGTTCCGCAACACAGGCAGCCCGTCGTCTTCCGAGGCGGCAGGCTCGCAGTGGAACCATCGCCCCGGCGAAAGTAAAGCAGGAAAACACAGTTGTCAAGCTCTCCTCTACAACCCCTGAAAGTCCGGACTTTGGCTGGAAACATCCCGCGGAGCTGCCCTTCATAGATGCTTCTTCCTGGTCGCAGGAAAACGTCATCCGCCATCTCATCACACACGCCATCTCTATCCCCGGACGGCCAGCTAGTCATATGGAACAGTGGGCTATCATCACGAGTGCGGATGGAGCGACGACAGTGATCCCCTCCGCCTACCGCATTCCTCTCCTATTCGCCGCTCAGTTCCAATGGTCTAGTCTTCAGCTTGTTTTGGGCGTCGAGGATCCTGTATTACGGGGGAAGGAGTGGTCCCAGTTCAAGTCTAGCATCATGCACGTATCTCGACTCTGTGGGGCGTTTCTGGATGCGGCGCGTAAAGCGACCGAGGAAGGGTGGGGGATGGGCAGCAGGACCTGGCGATGTCCAATGTTTGATCGAGTCCTTACCAGATACCGCATGCGTTGGTTGTTATCAACACCACAGCAAGTGGAAGAGTTTTACTCAATACATGGCGAGCTTCCTTACGGACGGGATGTGCTCAAGTGTCGTACGTGCCTGAACTTCATATCGCGTGCTAAGCTGATAGTGATGGATCGGCGCCCTCTCTCCTTCAGATTGGAAGGGCATTGCATGTCAAGGCTTCAACGGCTTCAAGGTATCGGAGGAGCGCGTCAAGAATGGCGTATTTGTGGAGGACTTTGTGAGGGGGTTGAAGAAGATCAACGGGGACTGGATCTGGGATAATGCTGAACCGACCAGGCCCGGGATTGGCGCTCAGGCCTTTCTTGATCAATGGAGGAAGACCAGGAAATGGGAGGCAGACGGAAAAGAGGAGGCAATGGAATCAATTGTTGAGGTGCCCGTTCAACGCGACTTGTCACCGCTTACCCACCTGCCTACAAATGTATCGGAGCCAATCACTCTCCCTTCTCTAGCTGCATCGCCGTCTGCCCAGGAAGCATCCTTTTCTTCCCCACCCCCTCCACCAGCAGCATTGCCGATGGACTCATTGCGCGCTCGGTTATACAACAACAACGCTCCTGTTTCGAGAAAACGGGGACGCATGTCGGGTCCTGCTGAACCGCCAGCCAAGTTACCGCGTCTATCGCCACGGCCACCTACCTCTGCGCCGACGCGCACTGTCTCCACGCGATCTGTGCCGGCACCAGTGGCTGCTTCTGCTTTGACTCAAGCTCCACCTGCGCCTCCCTGGCGAGCGCCTGCGACTTGCCGAGTGTCTAAAGCACCCCCCTCAAATCCATCCTCAGAATGCCAAGCTTCAGCGATAGCAACAGCCTTTCTGCCATCCCCTCCGGCAGGGCCTCAGCCACCAACCCATCTTGACCAGACAGTGAACATGCTGCGCGAGCTCATCGACATGACCCCACTCTTGGACCGCCGGTTGCGCACTTTGGAGGAGGACTTGGCGATGCTCAAAAGAGAAATAGATGGTGAAGATGTGGACGAGGATTGGGAGGATGATGTCCGGCATGAGGGCTGGGGTAGTATGAGCGCCGATCGAGGGACAGTAAGGAGAGGGTCCGGTATTCTTCGTCCCGTCTCGACCCCAGCCAAGTTTTCGAGGAAAGTTTCACAGGGAAACATGTCTTGGCAAGATTAGACCACACTGACTGGAGGGGCTGAGTGATCTTTCTGGCTTCTAGTTGTGACGGTTTCAGGATCCATCTTTTTTTATGTACGCGACAAACGCACAATTGGAGGGTTTGTACATTTCTGTGGCCTCTTTTATCTACACAGCTCGTGAGGGCGACTATTCAGTTAGTTCAATCACCAGAGTTAGCGTCCCGTGCATAAGTGAAGTGTTGGACAGCAGTTCGATTTGCTCTCGTCTTGCCTCAGGAGGACTTACTCACGAGGGTTCCAATCGCCATGGCTTTACGGCCTTATTACCACAGAATAAATGTGGCGCCGATTCACACACATCTGAGAGGGTGCTTAGGAACGATACAGAAGCTAAACCTATGGTGGTCCCAGGCTCTGATCCCGCAGGATTGTGGACGTTTCTCCAGCTCATCGTTATGGCAGGCACTAGGCCCGCTCGAACGCAATTTTGAGGAGAAGAAGATGGAAGGGGAAGCGCGAAAGGCGGAAGCACACGATTGTTGAATGGGATGAGTTACAGCCCGATATGAGAAAACAAGGCTTGAAATTTGGCCTACGAGGAAAAAAGACTATGCACAGCAAAGTAGTCTCGAATGGTGCATAAAGACGGTGGTGGAGATTTAGAGGAGAAAATACGACAGGCTGAAGGCATGTTGGAGGGATTGACAGGTGTGTCGCATTTTTGATTGTTGCTGTGGCACAATTTCATCTTCTTCTGTCATTTTGACCGACGGAAGCATGATTGCTAATGGCACGGTCCATGAAATTAGTCGATGTCCCTCACGCCTGATCATCTAGGTAGGATGGGTTCGGAGACCGTCAGCACATCATTGTCAGTCACCAAGTTCGAGAACCACCAGGGCCCAAGGGCAGGTTGTGTCGGTCCACGCCATCGTTCTTTGGCCTGCCAGATGTTGGCGATACAAGGGTAGGTTTTTCCTCTGTGTATGTGTGATGTCATCGTCACGGTGATATATGGATGGTACGTTGTGTGGACTGAGGGTGTCCGTGAGCCGTGAGGTATTATGTTTCAAGGAGGATGTGGGGGGTACAATAAATACTCAGTCAAAAGTCATTTCTTGTTTGGAATTCTATTTTGTTGTGTTGCAGATGCATTGACGAGTTTCAACGATCAGTTGCCAAGGTAAAAGTGATATAAGACGAGGTAGATAAAATGAAGTATCGGATCTGTCTTACGCTTCTTCCACAAATCCATTGCCCCCATGAGCCGCGGACATATGTCTATATACGTCGCTTCCCTCTGGAAAAGTGCGGCAGCAAGCCCAGCAGATGTGGGCATGACAGTGACCACATATTATGTGGTGGCACCCTTTGTCGCGTTCGATAATGACTTTGCAGGCCGGACACGACTTCACATCGTGTGTGTCCTTCCACTTTTCAAAGGCCAGCTCCTGTATCTCTCGGTCTGTACACGGACCGATATGCTCTTCGCGGTGACAGCATGAACAAACCTTTGCAAGGCATCCCGGGCATTGCAGAATCTGGCGAGAGGGAGAAGACAGATAGACTTGAGGGCAGTCGACAGTCGGACACGGATGGAAGGCATCGGGCTTGGTAGCAATGTACGCAGAGAAGGCAGAAGTGACCACCGCTGAAAACTCCTCCGCCGAAAGAATCTCTTGAGCAGCCGCGAGAGGAAAACGTTCACGACAGTTACCTTCGTTTCCAAGGCAGGTGAGAGGAAATAAGCCACCGTCCTTGGCTGAGAGGAGGTAGAGTCTGAGGCACGGACGACAATATGTGTGCATACATCTCCAGACGCATGGTTTCTCCACAGAGCAGAGACAAATGGGGCAGGGGTGGGTGGGATTGAGCGGGGGGAGGGGAGCGCCATGAATGATGCGTTCGAAGAACTTGTACCGGTCCGTCGGTGCCTTTACAGTGACCGTCAGACGATCTGGGTCGACTGAGACGGTGTCGGTGCCAAACCTTTCTCTCAAGACGGAGTAATCCTTATTTAAAAAGGAGTAGAAGGTGTGGGGGGGAAGTGATATCGAGCGCGTGATTATCTGCGCGAACTCTTCGACCTTGGTCGCGATTTGTCGTTGGATCTGTTTGCGAATTGCTGAGGTCCCCTGAACCTTTATGTGACATCTAGCAAAGTCCCACGAGACTGAGGCTTCGGGATGCTGTCGCTGAAGGGCTCGAAGAAATACATGACCCCTAGAAGATTCGAAAGCAGAATGCCAAGCTGGCTCGCCTTCATACATGACGACCTGTGCCCTTTCGATCTTTTCAAAGGCGCCCTTCATGGCTGACAACTGCTTCAAGTCGCTCGACGATAAGCGTACTAGGCGTTTGTCGGCGTCATTGGCCAACAGTATTTCCATGTGAGCAAGTCCGTGCGACTGGGTGATGATGTCGTGCTGCAATTGCAACACATCGCGTTCGATGCGCTGGTACAAAGGCCGGGAGATAGTGAAGGTCAACTGCCTCCAATGAAGGACTCGTACTCGGGTGTCACCGAGCCAGAATACTTTTGAATCATGCAATGCATGGGAATGTTCGGCAGCCATGAGGGGGTTGGGCATGGTAGCAGTAGCAGTGACCCAGCCGTCAGCGTATGGAGGTGGTGTGAGGCTCCACTGGAAGCAAGAATGATCTTGGTGGAAGAGCCAATGCATCTCATTGGCGGCATCAGAGACGGAAATAGTATATAGTTTGGGTTCCCAGACCATCATGCCCTCGAAATGAAAAATGGGTTGGAGGTCTGCATCGGTAGCGCTAGGTGGAAGGTTGGAAAACCTGACGGTGCGCACGCCCATGCATGGTAGACCAACAAACAGCTCCGCTTGTACGGGGTATCCAGTGAAGGGTGTTTGCGCTCGCGCAATTGCAGCCTGTGCGGACTCGAGGGTTGGGTACCCAGCGTAACCAACTCGAAGAGGTGCAGGCCACTGGACACGCAAGGTGCAATCTTCAAACTTTGGAGCCGATGTCGTCGATAATTGTAGAGCCAAGGAAGCCTGGATGTTGGTCCCATACCGACGGCTCTCGTTCAGGTAACGACAAGCTAAGCGAGCCTCATCATGCGTGCTGAACTTGCCCCTCACGCCCGAAAGCCAGCCAGGTGGAGACGCTGATTCAACCTCGAGTGCTCCAAGGGGAGTGAGCATTTGCATGGCTTGGCTCTTTCCAAAGGATCGGGGGAGGCCTTTGACGAGAATCCAAAGGGACTCGGAACCGGTAGTGACGCCTTCGATGGCAAATCCAGCGCTCAACCGGACATTGATGTAGTCATGGACGTAAATCGTCCAATGCTCTGGAGCAGTGGCCGACGAGGAGGACGTTGTAGCGGGTGGATCCGGCCGACGCCTCTAAAATAGGGTTGGCTAAGGGTTTGTTGAAGGTTGTGTACTAACGTACCTGGTGGAGGGCTCGGGCAGTTGCTTTCTTAGAGGGATGTCTGTCCATGTGTCGTTGGGTGTGGGGTGGACGGTGGCCAGGTTTCGGAGCTTTCGACTTTTCCTCGCTCTGGCCAAGGGCGAGCGCATGTTCCTCGTCATTCTCCAACGCCCGACGAATCTCCCTGCTGTCGGGATGCGGGGGCTTCGGCTTCGCCGGTGGTGAACTGATTAGGTCTGCAGCAAAAGTTGCTGGAGGCTGCGGCAGGGTCCGTGAGATGATGTGGTCCAGTGGAGAATGGGCCTGCGTACCGGGAGGGGATTGGTTTCTGTGCGAGATGGTCCGAGCTTTACGGTTGGCACCGCAGTCTCATCAGGTATGAGGCTATCGAGGGATTGTGCCCAAGTTGTTGGCAGGTCTTGTCCTGCTGGATGATGTAGGGATGGGATCTGATACAGGATTGATGAGCGGCGCGCGAAGGAAAAAAGGCAAACGATGACCTGTGGAGACAATGGGAAAGATGGAAGTTTAACAGAAGGCAGGCCTTTGTTGTTGTAAAGCTGCAGCATAGTGAGAAATAATGATGCAAATGCAGAAAGGGATGCGGTGAGTACAGAGGTGGCAACGAGGGGAAGGCAATCTTGCACAGTCGATGTGGAACAAATTTGTCCTGTTGGGTTGAGTGCTGGAGAGGAGGTCATCATAGGTATTGATGGATGGAGGCAAAAAGTGGCGTTACTAAACGTGCTGACTGATGAGGTTGTTCCTGTTTGACTTATGATGTGCCACATGCAGGCCACATGGGACAGACAGTCACACGGTTTGCAGTGCAGTAGTAACAGACAGAACAGGGGAGGTTGCTGGGGTGCCTGACGGAGAACAGAGCTAGCACTGCTCGCAAACATAAGAGTACGTAGAGGGGTCTGATTGCGATCAGTGTCGTAATGATACGTTTTGACATCTTGCCATTATGACTCTACCACAGGTCAATTTATTGTGCTGGCTGAGGTGACACTTCTGACTGTTTTTCTGTAGATCTGCGGCTTTGCAGAGTGCCCTTACGAAGAGACGATCTTGCGACTCGCATGCCTTATCAACCGCAGCCTGACAGTGTGGGAAAGGCCAGACTCCTCCGCCCAGGGACTTACACGATGGCAGCGGATGGAAATCCATGAGCTTGAACGAGAAATTCTTAGCTGTCTGCAGTTCCGGGAAGAGGCCCCATTCGGCTCGGACGTCGAGAACCACATGGACTGCCGAGTGGAAATCGAGACATGGCTGGCGGACTCATTGAAGAAATTACGACGGCAGACGTCTGTCGTGGTCCGTCTCCCGGTCGAGATATGGGCAATAATCCTGGGCTACTGTGTATCGACAGAGTCCCTCATGCTCGAATATACAACCCTAGGCCAGGGACAGCCACGGTGGCACCCGTTACTCTTTCTGGGCACGCATTCGAACCGGCAAGAAACACCGAGGGAGAGATTGTTTCCTACCAACGGCGTAGTGGGTGCAAGCGAAACTCTGCCAATCTGGAGGTTGGGGAGGGTTTGTTCATTGTGGAGAAATATTCTAAAGAAATGCCAAGAGTTATGGGATGATGTCCTCTAT
Source organism: Strobilurus orientalis (assembly GCA_019915145.1). Lineage (NCBI taxonomy): Eukaryota > Fungi > Basidiomycota > Agaricomycetes > Agaricales > Physalacriaceae > Strobilurus > Strobilurus orientalis. The sequence goes on from JAHLML010000014.1 coordinate 62,348, forward strand.
CTCTGTGGTGGGGAGAAGGGCGAGGAGTTGGAAGCACTCAAGCTGTTGGAGTTTCAGTTAAAAAGGACGGAGGGGAGGTCCATCCATCTCACTCTTGCTCACATAGTGCCACAGGGCGAGAGACTCCCTGCCGCACTGGTAACCACGCTACGGACGGTAGCGCCGAGGGTCCACGCATTGACGGTCATTCTCCTGCCAAAGCAACTGTCTCATCTGGAGTTCATGCATGTCACGCACCTGGAGTTGTGGTTTCCGGTCGTAGAAGGACGGCCGAGATACCTCCGGACGGAGACAGAGCCATTCTTCCGGAGTATGACCCACCTGGTCTCCGTCCACTTTAGGAACTTCCTGCCAAATCTCGAGGAGCTGGGCATAGACTGCTTCCGACTGACAAAGATTACCCTCTCCCACGCGTTTCTTGATTCCCCGACACCTGAAACTGTTGCGGGTATTGAGGGGAACATTACGACAATGAACATAAAGCCTCCTAAGATGGAACTGACGCCAAAGAAGCTGGTGAATCTGTTGGAGTTGTGCCACGAGAACCTCGAGGTGTTGGTGGCTTCGGTGGCCACGGCAAAAGGCGACGCAAATTGGCTCCAACCACGACTCATCCATTGCTCCCGGCTCACACGCTTGCAGCTGCATGGCTGGACTTTGCGTCGCGAGGGAAAAAGCCCATGTTCCGTGTTCGTCCCGATTCTGGGCTGTTTGGAGCTCCCGAACTTGCGGACTTTCAAGCTCTTTTTGGAGGTGACCCCGCTACGGGATTACGATCGGTCTGACAAAAGCTTGCCGCTACGCGATTACGATCGGTCTGACAAAGGCTTCCGTCTGCACGACAAAGGACGGACGATGGAGGCTGTGGGGAAAATGCTGAGGCTGTCGGCCTGCTCCTTGGCAGAGCTAGTATTGAGAGGGGTTCAGGTGGGAGCGAGGGGTTGGCAGTCATTGGCGACTATCCAGCCCCCGCCCGCCTGGATACATCTGGACAGATGTATGTTCCGGGATTCGTGGTGCACCGACGCAGAGAGTCTCAATAGGCTGCGCGACATTCACATAACATTGCTACCAGAGGACGGGAATGGAATGCGGTGCTTGGCTAGAATCTTGGGGGTGAATGTACTGCCGGTGGGAACAGTGATATTGGACTTCGGAACGAAAGGAGACGCAGAGCTAGGTAGTGGGTATGTACAAGACGCCCTGATGCAGAATGTTGATATTGATAGGTATGATTACATCTTGACCGGAAGAAGGGTACGTATCGTAAGCCGATAATAGTATAGTATAGTGTCAACAAGAGGAGTGCAACAGTCTGAGCAACGTAAACATTGTCAGAGTCATGAAAACGATGGCCGGCGTAGCGGGTGCACAGACCGTCTCGATGCAGCACTTTCGCGACCAGGTGGGATGGGCAGGAATCTGACAGCCTCTACCACCGTCAACAACTTCGTCTGGAGATCACCATCCACTGCGTCATTGAAGACATCTAATGAGGCCTACTAGAGTTGAATCACTGGAGTCGAGTCCAATGTTGAAGACCTGGAATGGCAATCCCAACCAGGCTGCCTGTGCACAAGTTGAGCCAGTGTATGTAAGATGAAAGGAGCACAAAAGACACAAACGGAAGGGAAAACAAAAACCTAGAGAAAGAGGTCAATAAGGACGATGGTGCCAGGCTGCCAGCTCGACGTTCTGAGTTCAAACTTGGGTGTTAGAAGGGTGTTACAGATATTGAATGAGGCGGTGGAAAAACCCTTGGTTTGTGTGTCTTATAAGTTAAAGTAAGGCGGTTTGGTAGGGATCACATGATTATCTGGCGCGGGGGAGAAAGTCACGTGTGGAGCTTGTATGAGCATTCTGCGAAAGCTAACTGTCTGTCAACAGGGGTTGGGCTGGAAGTGGCTGCCTGAAAACGGGATATCAAATTGAAGAGGCCTTGGGCATGCGATGATGGGGTTGGGAAAGTAGCAGCACAGCAAGGCGAAGAGGAGGTACTATGCGCGCCATGCCCTGAGTGGCTCTGTGCGAATGCAGAGGGCTCAGAGACCTGAAATCAGCCTGATGTTCCCTCTTGAGCTGATTAGTCTGGGGGCCAAAGGTGGAACTTGTCACACGCGGCCTTGTATGGGAGCCACCCGTAAACCGGGTCGAAAAGGCGAACGGACTGGAGACTGTGCATGGAGTGCAAAACATGTTCTACAGGAACGACAGGGGGAAGCAAAGGATAGTGCCAAGGTAGGAGGATCTCAGCCTTGAGGAAAGACAGCGCCGGAAGAAGCTTCGATCGAGTAGATGCTCATGAGAGGGAGGACTTGGGAGCGGGGTTGCTGGTGCAACCCCTTTGTGGTGCCTTCACTGTGTGTATTTGCATGGATGGTAACATTAAAAACGCGAGAGAAACGGCACAAGCTCAACCTGAAAGGTTAACGTTACGCTCTGAGCCCAAACGAATACCTTTACGAACGTAGCAGGTCACCGGTGAGGAAAAAGTACAGTCAAGTCTTTGGTGAGAAGCATCGTGGATGCCGCGACAGGAGGTTGGCCGAAGAGGTTCAGTTTTCATGTTACTGATCACATCGGGGGCTGTGGAGTTAGGGTAAGGTCTGTGCTTGAGCCCGTTTACCGGCGTGGTTATGCTGGTGCCTAAAACAGGGTGTGTGTATAAAGGAGCCAAGAACAGAAACAACAAAAACAGGCCTCCAATTGACGTAGGCGTACAAGATCGTATATATGATAGTAGATATCAAGCTCCGCGCGTGCGTTTGTTGGAATAGGAATCATCGGGAGCCCTGCGCTTCAATGAAGTTCGGGCGGTGTTGGTGGTCCCCATAGCCTCGGCGGCAGCAATGTCATCATTAGTCCCCTGGAAATCGGGGTCATTGTCGCTAAACTGTTGGGTAGATTCCGTCTGCGGTGAAGGCGATGGTTGCGTAGGGGCTCGCATGAGGGCTGTCTCTTGCCTTACAGCTTCGACGGGATCGATGGATTGGAGACTGCAAGATTGTGCTGGGAGGATTGTGGAGGGGGGTACGAAGTCGGAAGGCGGCGGTGTGATAGGGTGAACTTGACCAGACAGCTCTGGGAAGAGGTGGAGTGGAGAGGGGCCCTCCCCATCAAATTTGTCCTTCGCCAGCTCAGAAGGCTCCAAGTGAAAGACATCTTGGACTTTGACCCATAGTTCCAAAAAACTGGCCCACAGTGGGGCGTCCCGGAGGCGCTCAGTGGTTACTTGCCGGTCCTCGAAGTTGTCATACTCAGCCCGAACGATACCGAAATAGTGCCACAGGTTTTGGAAAAAGTGTTCAGTGACTTGGCCGAGGAAAGGATCTCCGGTGGCATACTGATCACATGTGATGATGAAGCGACTCTTGTGGTGATGGAGAAAGTCTTTGAAATATGACAATGCGGCTTCGCATTCAAGTGATACACGCGGATATACGGTCGGGCCAAGGATCAGTGGCGCAGCCAAGATGGTGAGTCCGAGGAAGATGATGTCGACAAAGCCTGAGAAGTCGTGTGGGGGCGGAGTATACTCCTCCTCGACTTTGTCTACCATAAGTTAGTTGACGGTTAGTGGTTCAGAGACTCTCAGGCTTACCGGTCATGCCCTGGTACGACCAGAGGATGAGAAACCGTCCGTAGATGGCCCACGTCTCCGTGTGGGTGATATTGGTCAAGGAGTAATCGAGGACGGTGGTGTTGACGAGGGCGGGGAGAGCTTGTCTGATGACAAACCTGTTGAGGAACTGAGCTCCGCGCGAGGCATTGTCGGTCAAACTCAGAACGTAATGTTCTGTGCCGGGGGGCATGACCCTACGAGAGTGATTCTGAAGGTCGATAGGATATCAGGAAGAGCTTGACTCACACAATGTCGCCGGGTTTCAGCAAGAGCCCACATGTTTTGATGCCTTGGTATCTACCGTCGGCTTTGGACCAAAGGGGACAGAATCTGTCAACGTCGTTGTGGCCGAAGCCGCGAGACACGATTATCCACAACTTCATCCCTGCTGTCTGGAGGACAGCGGTGGGGAGGCCACTAGCGTCGTAGTGCTGAAGGGAGTCCGCCCCCTCTCCCCCCAGAAGGTGCCACCCACGACCGGTATGAGGGTTAATGGTATCGACAGTGGAAGGGAAGAAGCGCGCGGTGGCTTCGAGGACCACGTCAATGTGATCCATGAACCGCACTGAGTCCGGCATGGTTGGTGGGAAGTAGTCCGGTTGAGGAATGTCAATGAGATTGACGACGTGCCCCTTGTCCCATAGCTTCATTTCGGCCAGAACCTGGCAAATAGAGAGTTGTCGTTGATATGAAGAAAGCTTGGGATCGGGGTTTCGGAAACATTCAAAATCCCTCATCAGCGGGTCTTCAGAAGTGGGTAAGAAATCGTGGCAGAAGCAGCACAAAGGAACCTACATGTACATGAACGCCTTTTATGAACATCCACCCAAGGTAAAAAGATGGAGAGAGGGACCGGTGCGAAGAAAGAAGGGCTGGAGGAATTGAAGATGTGGAGTGGCTTTGCGGCCGAGAGATGATATTGATCATGCTTGGAGAGTTGGTCCCATGAAGCACTGGATCGACGGTTGGCGACATGACCGTCATCGGGAAGTATAGCCAAGGATTCAGTGGAGGAGTCTAGAGGATTTCCTTCGTGGCTTGTGAAGAGCGCCTGTATGCGCACCAGGAACAGTGGCTGCTAGAAATGAGAAGGGTTGATTAGCAGAAAGCGCGACAAGGGCTCAGGTGCACGAACGTAGGACTTCAAAACGGTAACAGGTTGTTTGACCCATTTCCGTACTTGCGCATCGAAGAGGGGAATGAGGATAGGTAGGGACCGCTTTAATAAGAAATTATAGCATTGCGCGTCAGGGAGAAGAACACAATCGAACCTGGGTGTGTTCGACAGTGCGTTTACCGACCGTCTGTTCTGCGGCAGGCTGGAGTAGTCGGATATTAGACGGTAAAAGGCAAGAAAGGAGGTGCTTCTTGGTTTCTTCGACGGCCTCCAGAGGTTCCGATATACCGGAGTCCAATTTTCTCTTCGGAGCGGCACGTTTGGGTGTTACAGGGGGGGGCTTAGTAAGGGTGGCGGTAGTAGCACTGTTGTTGGGGCGGCTCGCACGAGGGGATCTTCGGGGGCTGAGCGTGGCGGCCGCGGAGGAAGCATTCAAGTGGATTGTCTTTTGTCTAGACGTGGGTTTTCTGGAGGCGGAGGTTGGCTTGGCAACTGACGACGTCGGGATTGCATTGTGGTCCTCTCCGTCAGGGCTTGATCGGGTCACTACTGAGGAGGTATGGCTAGGAGAACGTCTGTTCGATGGTGGAATAGTCGTCTGGAAAAGGCTGTTGGCTTCGAGGCGCCATTGATGAAGGATTTCTGGGTCCAACTTTTCCAACAGTGGCTTGACGACCGTAAGAAGCTTGACGGTCGCGTCAGACACTGACATGCCGTTGTGGGCAATCTCAAAGATGCAGCGGAACGCTGCATTCTCGAGCTGATTCATGTCGTGGGGCAGGTCAGGCTTCCTCGCCTGAAAAAAGTCTGTGATCTGATAGGGTTGGAGGTTGTCACACAGACGTTGCCCAAGAACAAGAGATCTGTACCTGTGAAATGAAAGCCGACGGTTTTGAGGATATCGAAGGTTGTTGCATGAAAAGAAGAGCAGGAGATATCGAAAGGAACAGATGGAACTCTGAGCGGTATCGCTTCTCCAGCTCAGGTAGTTCGCTCATGATTCCTTGTGACAAGCTGAAAACGTAGGGGAAAAAAATTTAGGGGTGAGGAACAGTAAGACACCCTTGAATCCCTTGTGCTCACTCGGAGAAGTTCAAAAGAAGCTCCGCCGTTGTGCTCTGTCAAGTGTTGTCAAATGAAGGTGGCGTTCTGGTGTTGATCAGACAGCTTACGATATGAGTGCGCATGAAATCTGCGTAAATGGTCACCCTGAGCAAGAATTCATTGTTGTGGATTCCAGGTACATATCGCCGATACCCAGCTTGAATAGCAGCTGCGGCGAGGTCATGAGGGGTGGGGCCGTTGGCGTCATGAGGCTGTGATGGGAGGTGGGTGGCTGCAAGAAGCTGGGTGAGTGGATTTAAATGGCGACGGAAAGTTTTGGTCGCCTTGTAAAAATGGGCAATAATGTCAATGACGAGATGAACATCTCCATGTGTAATCAAGGGGGGGTTTCCAGAATCTGCTGGAAGTCGGAATGGAGGGGGATCCATGAGAAGCAGACTATCTGCCAGACGGAGGACATGGATGTGGACCAGCAACGCGTCTGTTTTGAGCGCCAAAGTGGTGCGGGAAGGCAGTGCGATGTTTGGCAGGCTGCAAGCCCCAAAGTCTTTATAGATTGAGAGCTCCCTTGCCCGTTGCTCCAAGCAATGTAGAGCCTTCTGTGAGGCGTTCAAGATAATTCGACCTGGTAAGGACTGAATGGAAAGGACCTGTCGGAACAAACATTCGCTCTCGTTGCCGGCCGCGTTTTCCACTGGTGCTCGCCAGAGATCCCAGGACAGGGACCGGAAGAGGGCTCGCTGGGCGATTTCGGGTGCCAAAGTTGACATTGGGGTATCAAGCCAAAAAAAAGTGAGGGAAAAGAGCCGAATAGGTGCGTGGGTAAGCATTACATCATGTATGTGATGCCGGCCTCAAAAAGAAACAAAGGTGTAAAAGGGACGACAGTGACAATGAGAATGAAATGAGGGGAAACATAGTCAGACTGTAGGAACAGAAGAAGGGCAGGTAGTACCCTCACCTGATTTGGTCCCAGCGGGGAGTAAATCAGGTGACTGAAGTAAAACAATGTGCTCGATGCTATCACTGTCAGAGATGGACGTGACACTATGAGTTTGCGACCGACCTAACCCTCTATGGCATACAAATATACCTGGACAGAATGACTCACACCGCGTCGGTTCAAGCGGAAAGGGGGGAAAACCTGGTGGTAAATGGTTTGATTTATTGCATATGCTATCTTATCTCTCTCTACACAGGCAGACACTTGAGATGCTGTTGCGGCGCCGCATTGAGTTTTGCCGATGTTGCATGTCACATTCGTCGGAGCGGTGATTTGGCTGCCCCCATCGCAGAGGCACCTTCGCAATTCGAAATTGACAATGCACCTCAGATGCACCGGTGGACACAGGCCTTCCCGCCATACCAGCCAGTAAAAAGAGCTCAAATGATAGTATCCATACGATGATTGCTAAATAAATTCATTGCATTCCATTCTATACACAGTACACAAAGGATGAGATATTGTATAGAGCGTCATGCAATGCCAAAGTCGTTCGCATCTCGGGTCTGCAGCTGCCGGCGTGGATGCCGTACATGCACTCTGAGTCTGTCTTCTCGTCAGTTCAGGGTGTGACAATCTCATTAGAGCTCACCTGCAGCTGCTTCAACGGCCCGCCAGCATTCTCATACAGTCCGTTAAATTGAGAAAGGCTTACCGAGCTTCTCCAGTCCAGTACTAGTCCAGTCCGTCGCAAGTGTCACCAGCCGAGAAGTTGCAGAAAGTCACAGTAAGCCAGTAGAAGCCAGCCAAGAGGCCACATCAGTTCACAGAGGTGGTCGACAACAGAGAAGCCGTCGCCAGCGCAGAGTCAGGAAAGGAATTGCTGAGGGATCGCCGCAGCTTGCCAGTGGGAGCAAAGTGAGTGAGAGGCAAGCGGACTTCGAAAAATAATCTCAAGTTCAACATGCACGTGCTGATTCCCTGCGCACGAACCAACCAGGGAAAATTTAGGTCTTATCGGATGGTCAGATGGCTGATAATAGCTGGGGATCAGACCGACTCAGGCAGCTGGAATTCCAGGATTTTGAAGACGAAGGTACGGCACCCTTGGGAGGTGCGTGGGAGGTGCCGTTCCGGTGGAATCATGAAATGTGCCGGATCAATGCCTCCAAGGTGCCGATCCGGCGTTTTCGCATTTCACAGTGGTTGCACCTCACTCGACGGTGTCACAACGGCAATCCGAATGTCTGGCTGTGTACATTACAGTGGGCCAAGTCGTGACTGGTACTGACATAAGTGGCCTGGAGAGTTAAATCGGGAGGGACAATATCCGCAAGGCCTATCGACCAACTGGGTCATTCGTGTTCATCCTGTGATCCAGTGAGCTGGTCTCGTAATCCAATAGACTGCGCGGATGTTTGTTGTGCTACACTGGGCTTTACACAACTGGTTCTCCCAAGGCCGGCGTCCCTTGTTCTTTGATGTGGCCATGTCTGCGCAGGGCACTGGAAGAACGCAGGACCAACAGTTTGGTAAAGGTGATGTTCGGATTTCAAAACCGGCACTGAGAGACGGGTAAGGTAACGAAAATTGGAATACAATGCGACGCGCCTTGTACCTGAGGCCAGTTCATCCAATCCTGCCATGCATTCCTGCAAAAAAAGAACAAGGGCCCCCAGCCAAAGCTACTGCAAGCCGTGGACCACACAGCGTCGTCGCATAGGGAGACCATCCCAAGCGCCGTGCAAACTCGGGACTACCGAGGATAGCAGTGGACAAACAGAACAGCCAAAGCTACTGCAAGCCGTGGACCACACAGCGTCGTCGCATAGGGAGACCATCCCAAGCGCCGTGCAAACTCGGGACTACCAAGGATAGCAGTGGACAAACAGACCAGCCAAAGCTACTGCAAGCCGTGGACCACACAGCGTCGTCGCATAGGGAGGCCATCCCAAGCGCCGTGCAAACTCGGGACTACCGAGGATAGCAGTGGACAAACAAACCAGCCAAAGCTACTGCAAGCCGTGGACCACACAGCGTCGTCGCATAGGGAGACCATCCCAAGCGCCGTGCAAACTCGGGACTACCGAGGATAGCAGTGGACAAACAGACCAGCCAAAGCTACTGCAAGCCGTGGACCACACAGCGTCGTCGCATAGGGAGACCATCCCAAGCGCCGTGCAAACTCGGGACTACCGAGGATAGCAGTGGACAAACAGACCAGCCAAAGCTACTGCAAGCCGTGGACCACACAGCGTCGTCGCATAGGGAGACCATCCCAAGCGCCGTGCAAACTCGGGACTACCGAGGATAGCAGTGGACAAAGTGGTGGGAAGAAAGAGCCTGGTATTAGTAAGAACTCCGGGTCTTCGATGGGGCGGAGTTGGAATTGGGCGGCTTCACGGCCCAGGCGAAGGCATACAACTTACGAAGTACCATCATCGCATGATGCCACAGGACGAGTTCGACCTACCGGACCATCTCCCCATCGACGTCCTGATGCTCGACCCTGGGAACCTTGCCCACGAGAAAAAATATGCTGTAAATATGTCCTTTACTCTCTAGCTAAGAAATTGCCTCTGATAAATTACTACCGTAGATTTTGTGTAAGGCAATGGGGGTAGAAAACGCCCGGCGGTTTCTCTCAGTCAGAAAAAGGGCGCTGAAGACAGACCCCGCATGGGAAAGGGATGCCCAATGTCCAATGTGCCTTCAGAGCGACCCAAAACCTTCCTTCGTTCTGGACTGCCACTGCCAGCACATCATTTACCACTGCGTGAGTTGAACACGCACGGACACACACACATACTGACTGTCCCAAAGGCCTGTCTGAAGCAGTGGTGGGAGATCCAGCCAAACAAACATGGACAATGTTCGTGCATTATCATGAATCTGACAATCCTACCATTCAATCCGTCCATTCAGGTCCGCAATGCTCAAGCAAGGCCAGGCCCGTCTACTTCCCTTGGGGCAAGAATGACGTGGTTGAGCGCGCCCTCGCCAGGAAGACCCAAAAAAGCCGCAGTTCACAGAAAAAGAAGGCGAGGCAAGCGTTGCTCGTGAGGAAGGAAAGGCTGCAGCTAAGATTCACAGGCATTGTCGGCCAAGGGGTGCCTGAGGAAAAACCTGCCTTATTTAGCCTAGATTCCGTTACCCGGCCTGCGTCTCTGGCGAGTATGGCGCCCACGTCGAGTTCAACGAGCGCTACACCTTCCACTCGCCGATCCTCTGCTCCTTCGTTGCAAGAGGTGATTGACCTCACTGGCAGTGACACTGAGGTGTCCTCTCTCCCTCGTGGCCGACCCCTGGCTTCCGATTCCCTACAGCCCAGACCCCAACATGCCCCTCGCCTGCGGTTCACGCTTCCGAGGGCACCCCCCTCGCTGCCGGGGGATAATTTTGTTGGAGTTTCAGCCGCCAGTGGCAGTCAAAGTCATGGAAGTAGGGGGAGTCGCGGTTCAGGTAGTGGCTATCTTGGCCGGAGGTCTGTCCGGACTGTTCGAGGACCTTCCAGACGTACCGTCAGCGACAGTGATTAGGACATCTTGTGCTTGTGTGTGTGTGGTGTTTGCAAGACTGTTTTCGTACTTTGTATGTGTTGGTTGTACTTTGTAATAGCAGTCTGAATAGACAGAGCTTACAGGATCGTGAACTGAACAGGAAAAGCCGTTGTTTTACGAGGGTAAGGCTTCCGAGTCAAGTCAGAACAATGGCCGCAAGAACGTCTTGTCGGGACAGGGACGAACTTGTGGCACTCATTCTTGAATCGTTACTCAATCTGCTCTATCGCTAGATTCAGCATGATCACTAGGTCCTCTTTAACGAGCGGTACTGGGGAACACTGCGTATCATTGACTGACTTTACTGATGGATCTTGTCATTCCGACTTGGCGCTACGACCACCCTGCTCGCCGACACTGAATCCGACTCAGTGCTGTCTAACAACATGCTGAATGTCCGTATATACCCCAATCTCATGATGTCTTCGAACACGTCTTCTCCGCAAGTCCCCATGGAGATGCAAAGCTTGCATGCGAAGATGTACTTTGAATTTTCGCCTGTCGCGCCCGTTGGATCAATGGATGCCGCCAACGTTGATGAATCTGATTTGTGGCGGCGAGATTTCGTCAGGAAGCGGAGGAATGGTCGTGAAGGTGGTAAGTTCAATTCTCCATCGTGGCAGTTCCAAGTGGCTGGGTAAAGCCATGGCCCGCAGCACCCATGGTGCATACATTGCTCGATTGGGTATCGCGGACGACCATGTCCAGACGAGGCCAGTGCCTCAAGATCAATAGTCTTATTTTTTTGGAACACTGGATATGTGGATCACTTTACCAGGGACATCCACATCGACATCTGGACGTCAATCTTAGTGGAGAGCGGCTCTTTGCGTAGGATGAACAGCACTGGTTGTTTAGATGAGGTATGTCATGGGAAGGTGCTCCCAGGTGGCGATTTTGCTCGAGCCTGTCTTCTTTGTACATCCAGTGGCACAATAATAACGAGGCTTCAATTTTGCAGCAGTGTTTTGGGCAGCGTTGATGCGTGAATGAGTCAACTTATACTCGGGGCGAGAATAAGGGAGCGAATGGCGGCGGAAGGCTGCCATTCGGCGAGCTTGTTTGAGCCGTTGATATGTACTGTACGGTACCATTGCAAAGGACGTGTTGAAAGGACTAACTGTCGCTTCCCCCTACGTATGATACTGTCTCTTGAGGAAGTTGTTAAAAGTTCGGGATCTGTTGCTAGTACGAGGTACCTGGCCAGGATGAAGTTCACAGCGGCACCCTGAGGACACATAGTGTTGTATCGACTGCAGAAATAGGCAACATGTGACTTTGTGCAGGAGAGCACAAAGTCACATGACCGACAACTTCCTCTATGTCTTATACATACAGATGACATGCAACTCTGGCTGTGAGGTGAGTGTGGCCACAGTATAGAGTGGTTTTGTGCCGACTGGGAGGCGCATGGCAATGGGTGACGATGGCGTAAACAGAAGGAGAGTCGTGTTAAGAGCGGGGTTGCTCACGCAACCCCTTCTTCAACAGACAGTGCATGAGCATTCACACAAATTTCACTTGACCAAAGAGCGATTTTAGAGCTAGAGGAGGGGGGCGGGAGCGAGGAGAAATAGACTTGGACGCGCTTGACGCGCCCGATTGTCATCACCCTCCCGAAAGCATGATCGTCCGGCATGTCCCATGGGGATCTATCTCTTTAGGGAGCCCGGCTCGTTGTGGAAATCATAGGGATCCACGTCTGGACAGTGGAAATGTGACAGTGACAAGTGAAAACATAGTGCCGGGCCTGAGGCGGCCATGGAAAAAACAGGATGTGTTACGCTGTGAGCATGACTAAGACCATATCTGCCAAGGGACGAGTGGATACATACAAAGAGATTATCCACCCCTGAGCTGGAAAAAGGATTTGCACAGCAACCAAATAGCATAAAACTGTCCTTGACCTTTCTCTTGCATCATGCCCAAGCATGTGACAGCAGTATGTGTTTGAAGACTTCGGACATGTTTTTGACTAACAGCTCATGAAAATGACAATGCAGAAGGTACACCATCATGCTCAGGACAAACCGAAGAAGAAGAAAGCGAAGAAAGAAAACCTACCTCAGACGATGGAGACATGGCTAGAAGAGGTGCGTACAGAACATCAGGGCCGTAGAGTAACAGCTGAGGTGCAAAAGGTCCAAGACAAAGAGGACGTGTGCATGGAGCGGAACGGACGTTTGGAGGAGATCAACAAGAAATTATCCAACGCGAGTCTGGGTTTAGCTCTCATGGATATTCGCGAAAATCTGAGGACGGCTGTCTATAACCGCCGGAAAACAACAGCAGCCCAGCGAAACGCATGGTGGAAGGACATCGCAAGTGGGGCTGATCTCTCGCGGACATTGCCTATGCACAGCCTCAAAGTACTATGTACGCGAGATGATGTGGATATAACCAGCTTGAGACGCTCCGACTTTGACCATGTCAAATGGGGTCGTTCAGAGCGTTCCATGATCCTGGCCGATGGTCTCACCCGGCTCGAGACGATGAGAGAGAAGTGCATCAAACCGCTGGAGGCCAAACTGGCAGAGATCAAGGGCTACATGGAGACAGGACCGGTGTCTGACACCTTGAAGGCGCAGGAGGAGCTGACGAAGTCCCAGTTGAACAAAAACTGCAGGTTCTTGGTCGAGTTCTTCGACAAGGGTACGTGTCATGTTACAAAAGCAAAATGACACTGAAGCTTTCTTTCCGAAAGACGCGATAGAGGCCGACGAGGACAAACATGCACTGATCTTGGCCTTATCCGGGAACAAGACTATACCCGTCGTGCGCGAATCACTGTGGAACCAAATCTCCATGATCACTCAGGCGTTATCTGAGTATCAAAACGTCGATGAGCGCCATGCTCACCTGGACGACATCATCCAACAGGTGATGGGTTCCCTACCTAGAGGCGACTTGCGGTTCATACTTTGGAACGCTGAGCTCTTGGACACTTTGATTGAGTTGTGCACTGTACCGCGCATGTCTGCCACTGGTGCTTTTGGCAGTATGTCAGCTCTGAAGTGGGTGGCACAATGGACAGAACCGGTGCGCAGCGTATTCCATCCATTCAAGCTCACCCACAACTGAAACATATTTTTCCTTGCAGATTTTCAGCGGTGTTTGTCTGACGGCCAAGGATGCGCAATGTTGGCTTTTCAGCACTGAAGTCACAGCTTTACCCCCCTTTGAGGATTTCCTCCAACTGGACGAAATGGGCCGGGCAGATCTGATGATGTCTCTGACGGCTTCCATGAAGAAAAGAAACTGTACGACACTAGAAACGGTACCAGAGTTCATCTTCGCGGACGCTGATGCAGTCTACGCCGAAACACTTCACAACGGGGGAGGGAGGTTTCAGTTCTTTGGAGATGAAAGGAGGGCAAGCAAAGATTTCAAGGCCTGGAAGCAACACACAGCAGATTATGTGGGACGACTAATCTCTGAGGTCACCCCCAAGATCAAAGACTACCAAGGAGATGGGAAGGAGATCCTCCACCGCTTCCCAGACGGGTTGCGCTACTTGCTACTGTCCGGTGTAACATATGGTCCAGAAAGACCATTCAGTATGGCTTTGAGCTGCGCCCCTCCGCTGCTCACGCCCGGCTTTGTACGCGATTTCGTTCGAGCCCTGGGTCCGCTCAACCCTCGCGACAAGGACTGCAAAGCGGCCTGGCAGGCAGCTCTCAAGACGGTACGGCTCGCTGCATATGACCCTGACAAGGGGTATTGATTTTACAGCAGGTGTCTAGCATTCTGGAATGGGGTGTCATACTGGACCAGTCAGATCAAAGCCTGGGGTCCAGTGGGTTGCAGATGGCTCTGAACAGTGCAGACATCAAAAACCCATCCGGGAGGGGCGCATCAGCTGTGAGATTTGTCGAAGTATGGTTGGCCAATTTTGCTGGTCCTTTCGAAGAGATGCAGCTCCTGGCTCGGGCCAACCTGGAGACTTTCCCGCTACAGGCCTTCAAGAGAATCAACAACCCGCTAGAAGACCGAATAGCCACGATTCTCAGGGCATGGATGCACCGAAACCTCACCAGGGTCAGCCACGACTGGGATTGGGTCACAAGGATTCTGAAGAAGGAGGACGGTGCAGAGATCCCAGACGACGAGCTGGAAGACTTAAAGATGGTCTGGAGGATGCTGAATACCTCTTACACGACCTGGCAGACGTATTCTGAAGAAGCCAAGCGGCGGTACCGTGAAAGGGCTATGGTCGCCTCCCAGATCGCCTATGTCATGAAATGGGCAGACTGGAACCGGGTCGCATTCAAGTCGACGAACCTGTTCCGCTTTCGTCAAGAGATTCTGGATTGCTTTGGTGGATCAACTGTCGTAGGGTGCTGGGATGGTCTGATACCTGAGCCTGAGGGCTGGGAGAACGACAAATGGACTGTCGATGAGGGTATGACCCTGGTTCGACAGAACAAAACTTTCGAGCTGGAGAGCGAGTTCGACATGCTACGCAAGGTGGTCTATAACGGAAGCTGGGTTTACGAGGTGGTCCGCAAGGTGGGGGACACTGATGCGACAACGATCATACAGGAGCCAGACCCTTTGGTGATCCAAGGCCTCAACTTGATGCAAGCAGTTAGGTCGTCGTCTTGTTGGCCGCGGATTCCGTGACTGACGCCACTGACAGGGTTTGCACCGGCACTTCTACATCGAAGACCAGAAGAGGGAGGACCCAACATTCGATGAGCGGATTTGTGATGACAGCTGGGCAGAAGAGTCGATGAAAGCACAGGGAAGGTGGTCCTCTCCCGAGTTGAAGCGGTCAGAGATACAAGCGTATTGGAAGAGACAAAGGGCGGTAGATGAGGACAAACAGTGATTTCGACAAAGAGAGGCTAGTGGAGCAATGGATTGAGGATAAAGCCGCAAAGTGATGAGCCCATGTGGGATGAATGATCAATGAGCTGCAGAAGAAGATAAGTATCGAATGAGGCATGGACAGTCCCAGGCCCAACTCCCGTATGCGCCTATTTATCATCATGGGTACAGCGATTATATATCTTCCTTTGTCGAAACTGGTTTTATATTCGACAATGAAGTGCTGGAACGAGAGGGGGTAGCCGCATCATGCACAGCTCTTGAGTCGAGATGGGTGGGAAAAAAGAAAAAAAAAAAAAAAGAAAAAAAACGCCAAATTCATGGTATGAGAGGAGCCTGGGTGGCAAGATGGATACAGGGGACCAAAGCGGTCAAATTTCGAAGTTAGGTCTCCTTCGAGGGTCAACACGAAACTCTCCCAACGTCGAGTCATCCTGGTGTTTAATGACGCCGACTGTGATTGTCGTGGTAAAAGACCGGAAATATGGGAAGAGCTTCATGACGGATTGATGAGCTTCACGCCTTTGACTGGGGATTGTATGGATGAACGTCAACAAAGCCCCTACGTGTTCCATATGCCAAGTGGTATTAATCGAGAGTGGTGATAGAACGAGCCGGTAGAAGCTATGTGATACACACACGTTGGAAGACAACAATATTCGTGGACACTCAAGTGCAGTAGGAAGTCACTGGGTCTGAAGTACCTGCGCCTCCAAGAATTCGACGTAGGGTCGTAATGAGGTGTTTTGCCACACTGAAGGTGCAGATTAGTTGTGACTTGTGCCGGTCAGTGTTGAACTTACAGAGTCCTCCATCGAGGTCCACAGTATTTGGTATCTTTTCAAGCTCATCAAGGAGTTGGGGCAGCGTCGGTACGCACGTAGGGTCGAAATCCTCGATGTAATTAGGGTCGATAGGGATGCAGATATGCCCTGTTTGGGGGTGGATGCAGAAGGGTGCTTTGAGGAGGTGACTTCGGTACTTTGATACGTTGGCATCTATACGTGGGAAGGTGTAATGCAGAATGACAGCATCTAGGGCAGCGTTCAACAAGGCCTGGGAAATGTTTGGGTCTTGTTATCGAGGAGGGGGATTTATCCAGGCGTACCTGATCCTGAATGGAAGATCTGGCAATGCAGGCATGACAATCCCTCCATTTGTCTGCAGAGCTCCGATGGGGGGATTTTGACCACTTGCTCCTGAGATTAGAAACGATCTTCTGGTCAGGGATGTGCTGGAGGAGCGCCTCGGAGCCAGTCTGCGTTGCGAAGCAGTCTTGATCAACGAGTATGAGACGATTGAAAGTTTCCTTCAACTGTGCCAGTGACGACCTATTTGTAAGGATAAGCGCCAATGATGGGGAACAAACGCCAGAATCGTTTTTACTGGAGGGAAGGAGCCAGGGAGCGAGAGGGAGGGACCGCCTTCTTGTCTAGGCGCGGGCGCAAAAGAGGCAGCGTGTAGGTGAGCCACCCTACAATGCTCTTTCGTTCCCGATCCGTCAACTTGGAGGCTTCAGAGTCTGATACCCACAAGTGAATGCCTCGTCTGCCAGAGTAAACCCAAAGTAAACGTTGATAGCCAAACGTTTCCCGGATTTCAGCATTGATGATGCGGACAGCTGCCGAGATAAATGCCCAACAACGTCGACAGATGTCTGTCCGAGAGCAACATGTCCGGACAGAGTCATAATCAGTCAAGTCGATGTCAAAGACCAACTCGCGACGTAATGCTTGGAAATTATCGGGTGCAAGTGTCTTCCTGAGGCGGGGCTAACGGAATAAAGCATGAGTGAGAGTTGCAGCCTGTGTGTAAAGATGAGAACTGGCCTCATGCGTGTAGAGGGCCCCAATCTCGAAACGGCTTGGGTTGAGCTGGATGACTGCGCGTTTCAGCTCCTCCTGGGTTGAAAAAGATTGGTAGCGCAGATAAATGTCACCGGGCAAAGAAAAGGCAAATTCGCGATGGGAGAATTGCTCTGTGTGATCAGACTGCTGGGTTAACCATGCAAAGACTGATGGAAATGGATAGAGAGATCTGTAAAACGCCCGGGTTTGGGTATCCATGTCGTGAGGGACGTGAGCCAAGAAAAAGGTGATGGGCGGTTCTCTTTTTCTTGCATGGTCAGGCAAAAAGTCACGTGTAGTGTGTTTGCATCAAGGGGCCCATATGAGGTTAGGCAGCGAGTTGACAGGTTCCCACGCCCTAAAAGTCTGCTCTTCCGGCCAGGTAAAGGCAATGCTTTTCAACGGAGAATGCGTTTATTGAAAGGAGACAGGAATCATGAGTGAGGAGGACCTGTCAGGCAAGGATGCAAGGGGTATGTGTCAACTTGTCCTGATCGAAGATATTGATCGCTGATGAGGCACCTCCTGCAACAGGAAGAAAAGATTACGAGGCACTCTATGATACTGGGGAGAGATGGGCGCTGCCTTGGAATAGTGAGAGATATTATCTCAGTCTTTGTGTGAAAGGAATTGACTGTGCGTGCCCAGAGGTCTCGCTATCGCTGTCAGCAGAGGAAAAACGTCAGTGGGCGTTCATTGCCTTCACGTTGGCTGTGTTTGAATAATCGGGATTGAAACTGAAACTTGTGATCCATAGGACAGTTGGTGAAAAACTACAAGTACGACGCGGCCGATCCGCCCAGGCATCCCAAAGACGTTAATTTCGAGATGGAATGGAGTGACGATGACATCTGCCAGATCCCTTGGGTTGATGATTTGCCCAAAACAATCTCCCCCGACCGACTGGACCAGACCGACGATGTTTTTCCACGCAAGCCGCAGGCTCCCAGCGCTCGTTTGGAGAAGAGTAACCGTTGGCTGTGTGGGTGGGGTTATGTCTTGGATAAGGTCTACCCAAGCCGGGAGAGGGAGAAGGCGCAGCTGGTCCGGACGACCATCCCTCCTTTGAGGCGGACACTGGGTCCCGATGGCCACCTTACGCCGCAGCGGCTAGCATCCATGATTCCCGTCCAAATCGGGGTGCCATACGTCGTCTCGGCAGCCGGAACCCCAGAGCTCCTCATCACAGTCATCTGCCTCTACGACAAAGAGTCCATGTTGAGGATTTTACCTCCGAAATTCCACAAGAACATCACTCAGAATCTGGACAGACTCCTCCAACTGATATGGGGCTGGCAAGAGGAAAATGGCGCCTACCACCGGGGTTTAGCCGACGCCTCACTGAGGGGAAACGATAGGCACACTCGAGGCGCTCGACAGGTGGCCAAGGAGAAGAAACGTGATCGCGGCCTAAAGTCTAACTTGCCGACGGTGAAGGGATTGGCGCATGAGGGAAACGGCGGCCCCGGTGACCAGCGAGCTGAGGCGGAGGAGGAAAGTGACTGGAGTGCAGACGAAGATGGATACGAGGCACCACGGCCGGCGGGAATGGCGGACGACGAGGCCCGGTATGTGGCCAACGTTAGCAGTTCGATCGCAGCCACCGTCGTGAACTTGCGCGATGGGTACTTGCATGTGCCCAAGAATGTCAGAGACGCTGATGTTCTGGACGTAGAATGGGAGGCGGGAAACATTCTGAATTACTTCTGGTCTTTGCTGATGCCCTTGGCTTTGACGCGCTTTGAGTGGGAGAACATCCGGTTCCAGATGAGCCGGAACAATGTGTTTTGCATTGGAGGTTTTGGGCTAGGACCAGTTATGATCCAAGCCAACAGGTCAATGACCCTCGCCTTGGAGATACCTGCGGAGGGAAAAGACTTCGTGGAGGCGATCACCTCCTTGGTCGTGGCCCTTGGAGCCCATCACGGTAGAGAGCATGGCGACAACAAGGATGCGCCCACAGGGTTCACCAAGTGTGGCTTCTTTTTTCGTCTACCCAAGCAGCCTAATGTCTTCGCTGGTTCTTTCCATTTTCTCCGCCACGGCATGTACATCCCCGAGTTGAACGCATCCGCTTGCTTTGCGATTTTCAACGGCCGTGACCTTCACGGCGGCGAAAGTCCAGGGGTTATTGGCGAGAAGCTAGAGAGGTTGTGCGAGCCGGATGCCCCTCTGGCCGAAATTCGAAGGATTTGGGAGACAGTGGGGAAGGCCAACAGGATGGTCCTGGTGGAATACATCAGTGCAGCAGCCATGGATCGCACTGTTCCGGTCGCGGTGCAGGAACCGACAGGACGCGGAAACGACCTCCATAAACAGGAGTTACCCTATGTGCATTCCTATGGCGAGTATGGCAGGCACCACCTAGGTGACGGCTACGATTATTGGCTGAGGAAGGAGAGCGAGATTGGCCAGCTGATGGCTGGTATGGGCTGCATGGACGAAACGACATTACGGGACCGACAGGAAGTCGTGCACAAGCGCTTTGGGTACACGAGGAAGAACGATCAGTATCCAACTGTCGCCAACATGAGCTGGGAGGAAGTCTGGGTCCGCCGAGGGGTGTACAAGTGGTACTGGCTCGCCTGCAGACAGCACTACATCACCATCACAATGAAGGAGCTGCGACAGGTACGGAAAGCCGCCTTGGAAATGGAGGAAGTCCGAACTGGGACAATCGTCGACGCGGCGCCGGATGTCACCACTGTACCTGTAGAAAGAACGCGGCCGCCGGAAGCACGGATGGTTTCCCGACGCAATCACGATGTCGGCCAGGAAGACGTACTGATGGCTACCGCAACTGTTTGCACAAAAGCCGGCGCGCCCAAAGAAATGGCAGAGGGGGGGATACCGGACGATGAAGAGGACGACGAGGAACCTGTGGCTGGGTGGCAATATACTGCAACAGCCAATGTCGAAGGTGGTGAATTTGACGGGAAGCAGGTAATAGCGGGAGGGAATGACAACGAGAAGGACGAAAGCGGGAACGAGGAGGAGGAGGAGGTGGAGGAGGTTTCTCCACCGAAGAAACGAGCACGCAAGGGAGGAGCAGAGAGGAGAGAGAAACTGCAGCCAGTTGAAATTCTGAAGACAGAGACGAGACAGAGCAAGGTGAGCTTTGGCTGTCATTCATTGTACAGAGCACTACCTGAACAACGGCATCTAGTCTCACTATGAAGTGAAATGGAGTGACGACTCTGTGTCCTGGGTGAGAGATCACGAGCTTGCGTGAGTGGTCATTTTGACTGAACGATGGAGCGTCAAGCTAATAGCCACTGTTGGCAGGACTCGCACTGGCGCACGACTTTTGTTGATGTTTTGCCTTGACCGAGGTAAAAGTATTCCAAAGATGTGCGAGTGTGCCTATCCGCGTGAGGGTCTCACTTGCCAAGTGGGTGCGGGGGGGGCGCGATGGGAAACTGTCGAACTGTCAGGGTTGGTGGCAAGACAGCCACTGACACGAGCGTACGAGGATGCCGTCAAGAGGCGGACCTACATCCAGACCAGTGCTGATTTGCGTGGCGTCTGGTCAAGCAAAAATACAGCTGGGAGGTTGTTGACCGAGGCGGTAGCGATGGACGACTACAAATCCGTTGTTGGCGACGGTGATGAAAAATGGACGCTGGACAGCTTACTGAGAATCTTGCAGTGGAATATCGGTGCCGCAAAGACCATACGTTCTACTAGTGTCACATCTGCTGTCGCTCAGGCACTGATGGCGGGATCTGACGCGCATCTCTGTCGTGTCTCGATATTCATGGGCGACTGGATAACAACCGTTGGTCCGAAGATTATCAGAGGTCTGGTCGACAATGGGCCCACCTCTTCTCGGAAGGACTCATCTCGATTGACAGAAACAAATAGCAGGCGAGTCGCTATGCTGTTAGGCCACCTGGAGTTGGTATGGGATTGGTGTCAGGCGGAAGAGATGAGGAAAGACCAAGTCGGGGACAACCGTGCAGCGGGGCAGCAGCCGAGAAAGAAGAAAAAGGGTCGACGCAAAAGGGACTGGGAGGAGTACAGCGAAATGGACTTTGAGGCACCCAAGCGGGATTTCGCGCAATGGCGGGCGGCATGGGGCGCAGAGGTCGACGAGAACATTGCGGTGCTCCCAGGGAATCTGTATGGTGTCCTGACGAAGGGAGAGGCTAGCAGTGGGAAGATCACTGTGCGGCTCGACAGTCTATTGCAGAGCGGGATAGCGAGCATCACGGACCGCAAAAAGGCTTTGAGGGCCCTGTTGACTCATGTCATCCAGGTGCACATTCTCTTCCCGGCTTTCGGCCCATTGGAGGGTTTCAGCGTCCGTTCAAGGGATACATCGGCGGGCCAAGACATGGCAATTGGGGTGGCTTTGAGGGCTTACATCCTCAAGGCGGCTCGACATGTCTTTGGCAGCGATGGTATTTTCTACTTTCCGTCCATGAGCAAAGTTTTGTCGGACCCGTGGGCCTTCGTCCACACCGAGTTTTTCTCCCGCGCGCAAACAGTCAAGAGTCTGTTGAATGGCACTCTCGACGTCGAGCTCTTTCAAACACCAGCAGATGATCTGAAACACATGGTCGCAGACATGGAGCGCGTCACTTCAATTCAGCTCGGTATTATCGGGGGGTCGGAGAGGGCTTTCTTGACCGCGGAGAGGACAGCGACGGCGAAGGGCATAGAAGACCCAGAGATTGTGTTGGAACCAAAGAAGAAGGTTGGCCACGTGCGGGTGACGAAGCACATTCTCCCAGAGGAGCTGGTTCCGGGTGGCATCGATTCGTTGCGGTGGCCGAAATTACAACTGGTGCTGGAGGAGGGCTTGCGCTACGTGAAGGAGGCTGTCCCTCTAGATGAGCGCCATCGCCGCTTTCTGAAGGGCGAGCACATGTTGTGGGGAACGAAGTGGCGAGTGCCGTCGGAGCAGCTGGAGCCTATCCGTCACTACAACCAAAGTGCCACCCTCCTACGGAAGCATTATGGGGGCACAGTCCTGACGGGTAGGGACGGTCTTTCAGAAGTGCTGGTATATGGGGGGACTGGCCAGGGGGGTGTGACTGCGAGAGCCCTTGGTGACATGAATCCGCCCTTCCGAAACCTTGACACCACGATTTCCCGGTTCAGCCTGATGGATCGACTACACGATGAACCGGGGGGTGGGGTCGAGCACCCCTACGAGAACATGAACGTTTATGGCCAACCAAACCATTGGCTTGCCCTGCACCCAGTCGTTGCAGACAAGCCGTTGACGCTAGAGGAGAAATTTTCGCCCTACTGGTCAAAGGCTGTGGGTGACGGGTGGGAGAATCTGCTCAAGGAGTTCGGGATGCTGGGAGTGGACCCCTTGAGCGTCTCAGAAGAGAAAAAGGTTCCCTTTGACCGATTCATGGGGTTGATGGAAAACTTGGCCATTGTCGGCATGAAATCGGGCATCACCCTGTTGCAAATGGGGAACAACCTCCATCTTATGGGTGTCCTTCAGGCGGCCACATTGAAGGATATGGTGAGATGGCTCATGTTTGAAGAGCATGGTGCCACCTCCGGTCTACGAACACTTGGTTTCGATGTAGGATCGGTCGAGGCAAGAATTGCGGCCTTTGTGGTGACATATGACTATCTCGAGCGCGTGTTGGACGAGGACACCCGCCAGCGCATTGTTTTCAGCACCAACTTCCTCGAGCACTTTTTGTGCAAAACACACCGTTGGGAAAGGATCAGTACAGAGCAAAGTTATAACATCCTGAGCGATGAGCATCTCGCGAGGTTCAAGGAGAAGATGCCGGCGTGGCCTAACTTGACAGAGGCAGAGTTGAGAGCGTCAATGGAGAGAGCAGAGGTCTGTATCCCTAACCCTGTCTCAACTGTCAATAACTGATCCAATTGGCAGAAAACATTGATGGAGGTTCGTTCGGAGAGGGCGCAGCGCTCTGAATGAGGTGTAAATGCAAACCATGTCATATTGTAGGAACAAAGGAGGGCTTGATACTACTTGGCCTTAAAAAAGCCACATGCCTTTGGGGTATCGAAAGCCAGGCTTCAAACGTCGTAGGGTTAGTGTCGATAACACCCTATGGAGGGCTTGAACGGACTGTGGACGAATCGCTTTTTTGCAGAAACACCAGTTCATGGCACAAGAGATGCCCGCACTTTTAACAATATCGAGTGACAGGTTGGTTTACTGCTCTACGAGATGGGGTGATAATGCTGGGGAGCCAGAATACAAGGGGGGTTGCTCTCCCAACCCCTTTCTTCGAAGCACATTGTGAGGACCGATAACAGAACGGGACCTTGCCAGTGAGGGCTGACCATCTCCATGATCTTGTTGAATGGAGGCTTTGTTGTGGTTTGGGGACAAAAGGGAAGATCACCTGATTTTCTCTATACAAGGATGAAGTCAGGTGATGACATCCCTCTGAGGGTGGAAGTAGATAAAAGGCGTGCATGTATAACTTGAATATCATGATGGTAGGGCCTAGAACGTGAACAGTGATGGTTTTCTGGCTCTCCCAGACAATACCCCCTTACTTATGCAAGAGTTGTCCCACGGTCACCACACAAGCATGAGAGGACACGCTCACGTGCATCTTTTCTTCTGCGGTCAACTTCCAACATGAAGAGAAGATTCCAGAACACAAAGGAAGAGGTGGGTGAAAGGCAATCCCTGCAGTCGCAGGTTACTCATGCGAGTTCTTTGAAGGCGCCATGGCGTCGGAGGCGGTTCACCAACACGATGCCCGAAACGCTGGCAGATCGGGGAAACAGTGAGGAGAGGGTGGGGGAAAGAGGGAAAGATTCGCCAGTGAGTTCATAGAGAGTTTTTTGAATGCTTTCACCAATTTTTCAGAGCGCGGGGACAGTAATGTGTGTCACAGATGAGCCAGACCAGGCTGGCACACCACCAGAAACAGAGGTGAGCAGCGAGGTCCACCGCCGAGGTGATACGGAATTTACATATGTTCTTCACAGGTGGGAGCCGATGGAGTCAATGTCAACGATGGACCCCATCAGAACATGTCAATTGAGCCAGAGGTAAAGGATATATCGCACTGTATAGTTTTCCTTCTTATGGTCATTGCAGGCTCGGGGGGCTGCCTTGAGACTGCTAGCCGACCACGGGATCATCCTGAATGAGGACCTGCCTGGATTGATTTGTCCTCCATGCAAGCGGTGGTTGCATCCAAACACTGTCGCTGGACATCTCAAGGAGCAGCACGATGTACACAAGTCGAAAAAGCCGTTGTTGAATGCGGCTGTGGGAGAACTTGGCATAGCGCATGATTGGCCTTGGCCCAAGCATGTCATAAAGGAAGTTGGTGGACTGCCTGCGTTCCAGGCCTGGAAGTGCCAGAGCTGTCCGCTGATTTTGGAAAACAAGGATAGCTCGCGCGCAAGACACAGCTGTGCCGGTGGGGAGAGGGAAAACGATAAATGGGCACGCTGCACCGTGCAGCAACTGGATAAATCAACTGGAAGAAGGTTGTTTGAGGTAATCCCGAAGACACCCCTTGCCACAGGACAAGTGGAGGCGATGGCAGACAGACTGATAAAACTGGCGGACCATACAATCTTGCAGGAGACAAAGCTGCGGGACGACAAGACAGCCACGATAAACCCATGGTTGAAAGCGACCGGGTGGCTGACGATGACTCAGGATAGAAATCCACAGGAGATCTTGAAGGCTATCAGCATTCCCGATCATTTGCCAAACCTGCGACAAGACCTCCTTGACTTGTTCAAACGGTCTGTGAAACTCGTCGATAAGACACCAGGCATAGTCCTGAGGATCTTGAACACAGAGGACGAGCGAAGAACGTGGGTTTACTGCGTTGTATCACGTAGTACGAATCTGACTTGTTCTGACCTACTAGGGGTATCTCGCACAAGCCCTTGAAAAACGACAATTGGACGACGACCATGCAAAAGTACCTAGTGCCTACCCAGAAGTTGATCGCCATGCTGTTCAATGACAATCACAGATTCGAGGACGTACGGATTCAGGAGGCTCTCACCCGCTACCTTTCCGGAGCCAGAAGCACAGGTCCACGCGTCCAGGAGCAAGACGTTCTGGGTGACTTGCTTTTGTACATCTGGACAAAGGAGTGGCCACCGACGGACGCTGACCGATATCGGGATCCTACCATGATTTCCCTCGCCTACACAAAAGTCAAGCGCGATGGATCATTTGCGGATGCGAAGGACACAACCAACACCCTCGCAGCAATCACCTGGACGATGCGAGTCATGTTCTTGCGGGAGATGCACCGAAGGGCTGCTGGGCCCGACACACTCAGGGACGAGTGCGAGAAACTCAAGGACTGGTGGTCGGAAAACATCAAAGACGGGAGTTTCACCGAGGTGCGGTCCCTACAACACCTTGCTACGGCCAACGCGATGAATACGACTGCACCGCCACGGGTGACCTTTTTCGAAGAGGGAAACTATCGTCGTTTAGACTATCGGGGAGACAGGATCGACCTGGAGGACCTGGCCGTGATGCTTGGCAGTGACGGTATTGAGAAATCCCTGGTGGACGACTTTCACCAGGTAGTCCTCTTTGGCTTGTCGGGCGTGGCAATCAATTACAAGGACGTTGCGGACGACCTGGGCAATAAGGCGCCAGGACACTCTTTCTTGGTGGATGCCCGGAATGTTTTTCATGAGCACAGAAAGACCCTTCTGGAGGCAGTGCTAGCCGATGCGGGATGGCGCCGTGAGTACCTCATTGGGTCGGAGGAGGGGGACGTGCCTGTCTTCAACACAGGAGCGTGTCGCCGGTGGTTGGGCAAAGTCGCAGAGTGGGAACTGCTGCTAATGACGAGATGCATGTGCACGGCTGGCGCACCTCCACGGGGAAGTGAAATGTGCGTGATGACTTTCTGCAATACTGCCACGCGGGAGCGCAATGCAGCATGGGCAGCCAACTACTTCAACCTGATCGGGATGTACACCAAAACATCTTCATCCAGCGGACACGATCACTATATTCCCCATGCTCTGGATGCGCTCAGTTCCGCGTTGTTGACGCAACACTTGGCGCTGGTTCGGCCATTGGTGCAGGTCATTGCGCAGGCATGCTTCAAGGGCATGCCGGATCGGTACATGCTTTACGCCCAGGTCATCTTCGTCAACTGTGGACATCACTTCGAGACAAGTGACATCACTGCCAAGCTCGAAGAGTTGACCGGAAAGTATTTGGGGGTGGAGTTGGGTGTCAATGACATGAGGCATCTTACAACGGCCTTTAGACGCGAACTGTTGGACAAAAAGTATCAACATCTCGAGATGGAGTACGAGTTTGACGCGGCAGCGGCCGAGCTGGCTGGACACAGTGTCAACGTAGACAAGAAGGTGTATGGCAGGAACTCACAAGAAATCTGGGGAACAAATCACAGGGATTTGGCTCTCTTCCGCGCTGTGGCGCGGGAATGGCAACAGCTTCTAAAGATCGTTCCCTGCGGCCTGGTACTTCCTGTGAGGCAGGCGACATCGGACAACTATGGATCCCTAGTCGAGGAAAAAATCATTAAAAACCCCGTCCCTGCGATGTCAGGCACGGGCCCTCAAATGGCTAACGTGATAAGTCGCCTCGAGATGATTCTCGAGCGAATCAATGGTAATAATAGGTGGCCAGGTGAGTGTTTTTTTTTTTTTTCCTTTGAAAAGGGGAGCTTGGCTGAGGAGTAGCAATAGAAGAGCCAAGGTCCACTCGGGCAGCTTTGGATGAGGTTGCTAGGTCCCCATCGTTGCCGACTGAGAAGTACTTCCAAATGGAAGAAGGTAATGATATGTAAACTGTCTATTGAAAAGCCACACTGACCGAGTCGCAGACATGCCAGCGGTGTACAACATGGACAGTAACGACGAGCACATGATAGGTGAGCGGGGTAATCATTCATTTGGTGTAATCTGAAACTGGGTTGCTGCAAGTGCCTCTGGACAACAGTGGAATGACACGCCACGAGGATGGCACGAGCGTGACACTGGGACGAGCACCCATCCCTCCGAAAAACACTTTACTAGAGATGGGGAAGATTCTCGGCGTCAAGAAAATCGAGTGGCGTAGCACAGGACAGGAATGGCTGGTCGGGGCTGTCTTGCAGGGGACGACAGACGTCGTCGGAGTGCTGAAGACCGGGGGCGGTAAGAGTATGGCTGTCATCATGACTGCCGTCATGACTGGAAGGCCAGCTCTGCTCATTGTCCCCCTAAAGTCACTGTTCGATGATTGGGAGCGAAAACTACGAGAAATGGGGGTTAAGTGCTTGGCGATGAAGGACCTGGTCTACCGGACAGTCGGTGCGGACACTCGGGTGCTTTTGGCTACTGTCGAAATGACGAAAAGGACCAACTATCGGGAGTCTGTGAAGGCTATAGGCGCTGGCCAAGGTTTCTGCGCCACCTTTGTGGATGAGTGTCACTATGGCGGCGTGGCAAACCAAGGCTTTCGAGAAGTTCTCGACAACCCTTATGCCTTTCGGATGGTCGACAAACCAATGGTTTTGCTTAGCGCGACGGTACCCCCGAGTGGAGAAGGGCAATTGGTCGAGGATTACGGCTTGATGGCCGACTACATCACTGTTCGGGAGCCTACAGATCGTCCTGAGCTGACGTATGTCGTCAAATCCCCCTCTTCGCGCGAGGATGTTCTTCTAGCGCGGGTGGTGGCTTTTGTGGAACAAAGATTGCGGAAACTAAAGGCAGAGGAGCGAATCCTGGTCTTCGTACAAACCAAGGCGATGGGCACAAGCTTGAGTGCAATGCTCAAGTCGGGGTTTTACCACGGTGGCCAGGATCTGACGGCAAAAGACAGGAAGACGGTGCTCGGCGAGTGGCAGAAGGGGACGTGCAAAGTTTTGGTCAGCACGAATGCACTGAGCGCAGGAAACGACAACCGATCGATACGGTACCTAATTCACGCTGGCACCCCCATCGAGTTTCTCTCCTATATTCAAGAGCTCGGGCGCGCTGGTCGAGATGGGGTGCCCTCTTTCTGCGTCACATTTCCATCTGGAGGGCACAAAGGACAACATGTCCCGGACCCTTGTGGAAGAGGGGCAGTGTACAACTACTGTTTCGGTCAACCGAAATGTCTGCGCTTGAATATATGCGAATGGAATGATGGGAAGGGCAAAACGTGCTCGGTACGTGCCAATGACCGCCCGGAAAGTGAAACCCTTTGACACCCGTGTGTAGGAGGTAAATGGGGCGCAGCTCTGTAGCTACTGCAATCCCGCCCTACGTCTCCTCGGCGAGGAGGAAGAGGGCGGTGGAGGCACTCCTCGCCCGAAGAAAGCGGGTGCACCACACAGTTTGAAAGACGCAGTGATGCATTCGAGCAAGCGACTGTGGGAACACACGCGCCAACAATACCACTGGCTGGCGCCGCTGAAACGGGCGCTTGCGGCACTCAGTGACCAATGTGCCCTTTGCAGCACTCCCAGTGACCGTCAACCATATCATGACCTAGTAAAAGAGTGCCCAAGGCTGTCGATTGGGATGGCGCGCGAGCTCTTTATGGAGGAGTTCAGACAAGGACTCGTCTACGACAAGCGCTGGCACTCTCGAATCTGCTGGAAATGTCATGTCCCAAGCGGACCACATGAAACTCTGCATCCGTCCTTCCAGAAGAATCATGAGTGTCGGCATCGTGATTTATTGGCGGGCATTGGGTTTAGAGTCATGACAGAGCCGGGGATGATAGAGGCAGCCGGAAGGCACTTTGGCAGGGAATTGCGAAACTCGGGCGATTTCATATCTTGGCTGCTGAAAAAACCAGAGCTAAAATACCCTAGTAACCTGGTAGCTGCTTACATTTGGTACGTAGATAAGTACATGACATGAAGGGATGAGAAGGCTGTAGCAGACAAGAACATAGAATGTGACATAGTGACAGACAGGATTCTTGTGCCGTACCTGATGCGGCCTGGAAAAAAATCCACAGGTGTGACAGGGAGAGAAAAAGTGAGATAGGGAGGTATCAAGACAGGTAAAGGTGGTTGAATTTGAATGCTAGTGAGGCCTTTTGACGCCAACAAACCTGATTTTACCATCTGCATGCGAGGATTCATGCCAATCATAGTGCGTCCAAAGATGTCCCTCATTCCAACGAGAATAGCTTTGCCCGGTGGCAGCTGGTCCCCATACCTGCTTCATCAAAGAGTGGCCCATCCAGGCCCGCAACATGGAGGATGGCCCATCCTCTGAGAGGCTTGGACTGATAGTGAGCTCAAACCGCTCAACATTGATCCCCTGAAGAGCTGCTGCGAGCTTTAGGTGAAGGGGCATGGTGCGATGGTCGACCGAGTGAAGGGAGAGTGAAAGAATGTGCTGCAGTTGAAACATGCTGGGGATATCTGCCATAATGAAGTCCAACTTGAGCTGGCGCAAGTTGGGGGGGATTGTCTCCAAAAGGTAAGTGACCCAAGTAAGCCCTCGAAACATGATGCGCAAATGCAAGGATGTGAGTGCTTGGCACGCAGCCAGTGTTGGTATGAGAGTTTGGCAAGCTTCGAAAGGCTCAGCGCAGGCTGGGCGAGGGTTAGTGACCGCGACGACTCTGGCAGAGAAAGGTTCTACCTTGAGCGTAGACAGACAAATGGCGGATAGTATGGCTGCTGCTGTCCAGCACGGATTGAAGCATAGAAGGCGACTCTGGGTGGCAGAGGTAGATCTCGAAATGTTCCACGGAACAAAGTCCAGACAGATACGTAGGGGGAATGGTATCTTCGATGTCATCGATGAAGGCGTGGAGAGGCGAGTTTAGGATGCAGAGTTTTTTTAAGTGGCACCACGCTGGTGGTAGCCCTGAAGTGCCAACCACGCGCCGGGAGGGGATAAAGGCCTGGGCAGATGGCATGAGCCGATAATCACACAGGTAGAGTTCATCTTCTATGACCAGCTCCTCGAATTGGCCACCCACACTGTTCAGGAGTGTCATCAAGGGGGGAAGATTCACAATGCATCGGAGGACATGTATCCTCTTGAGGTGGACCAACACGCGATCCGGTTCGAGGCTGTATTCCAACCATGGACTGAGCCTACTACACAACTCAGCTTCCCAGCCCGAGAACCGTGGGACAATCATATGGATGCCATCCAAAATGACTGATTCAACCTGGGGCGCCGCATAGCCAAGGACGAAAAGGACTTGGCAGATGTCTATGCCGAGGCCTCTGAGGGTGATGCTTTTAGTGAAGCGGTGGTATTTTTTGAAAAGGTCTCGGTATTCATCGAAGATCTGGAAGTCATGAGCTGAGGGTGGATGGTGAAAAAGGTTTTGTCAGGCGTACGACGTTCGGATCAGTGTCAAACTCGTCTTCGAGGCAGATTACGACGGCTGAATGCACAAGAGGTAGGGTGACACTGTGTGTGCGCTTATCTACAGCGGAAAAAGAAGCGATAGTCAGGCCGTCCGTGACATGAGTCGCGATCTCATAGACCATTTCGTTGGGTAAGTCTGGACTCAAGCTGAGCGGTGGTGGCCTGGGGGTGGGGATGGCAATGGGTACATACGTGAATACCCCGTGCGTGGGCGATGCCCTAAAAATCGTGATGGGTTGAGTATACATGCACGGAGATGGTGTACGCGACGAACTGATTTTTTTTTTCATATGAGAGAGAGAGAGAGAGAGAGACGAATGTGGCTGGTGGGTTAGGATGGCAATGGAGATAAAGCAAGGGGAACCGGTCACACCCAGCTCAGGGGCTGACGGTGCAAAACTTACCCACTGACCGTGGCGTATTTGTCCTGCAAGAGCGAACAGCCGCGAGATGCAGCAGTCGAAAGCTCTGGGATGGATGTCTAGCTATGTAGGAAACCCTGCGAGTTTTATTGAATGAGGACAGCTCAAAAGCGAGATGGTGCGATTTGTTTATTGCCAATGAGGAGCTAGAATACTTGACCGCCGCCCATGTGCAATTTGAATGGTAGCCGGGGGCCATCGGAGAAAAAGTGATCATTCTTTCCTTCCGACGTCCAGGATGGGCAACGGCGGGTCAACAGCGATGCCTCTCGAGATGTTGGACGAGTGCGTACAGTGGTTGGAAGATGACAGGTCATGCCTGCGGTCGCTGGCCCTCATCTCCAAAACACATCGGGAGGTGGCACAACGCATATTATTCAACAAGTGTGTGTGGAGGCTAAGCCGCCAGGATTTGTGTGGTCAGTCTGCTCGGAACCAAACGTGTAAAGCAAGCTCAATGCCGAACATAGACCTGCACGAAATGTTAGCGAGAAATCCTACGTTGGCCAGTTACATGCGAAAAGTCAAATTGGTCGCAGTGACGCCAGAGTGGAAAACCCTTCGTCGCGGACACTGGTGCATGCTTGAGAAAAGCCTGGGGGAGTGCACGAAGCTGACTGCATTGCACTTTGTCGGCATAGATTTCAGCAGGTGCGATATTGCATCTCGGGTGAATAGAGCTCGAAAGAAGGTGGAGACCAAGGACCTGTGGTTCGAAGGGTGCACGTATCGCGCAACTGACCTCCGGCTGCTCCTGGCCGGCATATCAACCCTGGCGAGTTTCATGGCGGTGGGCGATACCTTCTGCGACGAAGCCGATAGACGCCCACTGTCGCTCAAGCCATTCAAGGCTGAGAACGTCCACATCGCCAATATCAAGGGGACTTGTTACGAGCTGGCAGGAGCACGGCTGATTACACAATGGCAAAGGTTGCTGGAGGAAAATGTTTTGCAAGCCGCGAAGCGGTTGTCCGTCGACTGGGTCCCGGAGCGCAACCAGGTCCAAGGAGAAATCATCGAAATCATGACATTGACCAAGGTCGAACAGCCAGGTGAGCCTAAAATAGGTGGGGGCCCCAGCAGCCATTCAGATGACAAACACTTGCCAGAGAAGGGGCTCGAAACTAAATGTCTTCCCTACGCTTTGCGGTTCGCTCGATGCCTTTCAGTGACTGTGTCGATAAAGGACTGGACTTGGTTGTGTGCTGTTTTTGAGGAGATTCGGTGCGAAAGCGCACTGGTTGAAGTGACGATAATAAACAAAGGGTTGTTGTCGCTGGGACAGTCAATGCAGGCAGCGGAAAGGCTGGTTGGAGGTAACCGTCGCCGCTGGTTCCCGCATCTCAAAAGGCTTGGCGTGCACACACAGGGATCTTGGACCAGGGAATGGTCAGGAGCAATATCGCACTGGGACGAGAATGACCGTTTGACAGTCGAAATTGTGGAAAAGGACACAACGTTTGAGCCAAAATGTTGGGGATTGTGTAGCGAGGATTACATAGCCGACTTGTGAAGCGTAGTACTGTATGTGACCTCATTCAAGTTCCTCTTCTTCTGGAGTAAAAGCTATTCTGCCCCGGCGACGAGTAGGTTGTTCTTCCTCAGAGGCTGTGCCATCTTCATTGCTGTGACTCGCAGACCGTCGACGCTTCCTGGATGCCATGGGCGTCTGTGTGGCTCTGCGGAGACGACCTCGCGACCTTTTGGGCGGGACAACAGCCCGATGACCACCAGAGAGGAAGGATGCTTCGGTGCGAAGGTCGGTATCTGGAATGGGGCTGAGTGATCGACTGTCCGGGGCCATTGCGTCAATGGGAGGCTGCGAATGCTGCGACCGCAGAGGGTGAACAGAGCCATGCAGAGCGGGGAAGAGGTGGTCCACCTTTTCGGGAAGGAGATCCGCAGGACTCATGGGATTACGAAGGGAGAAGACCGGCATGAATGTTTCTTGCCACAAAGCCCTTACAGCGGACTGCACCTCGACTTCTGCAAAGCGATCGACATTGGCCGAACCGGTGTCGCTATCACGTACAGAGCTGAAGAAGGCCAGAAGAGCTGAAACGAAGGCAGATGGCACATCGACAAAGATGTCACATTTCTCATGCCCTTGGAAACAATCCACCGTGTAGTGTTTCCGATGAAAAGTGAGAAACTTTTCAAAGAGTTTCGTGGCGACGTGACACTCCACAAGGACAGTATCGTGACCCTGCGGTCCCAGGAGAAGAGGAGCAGATAAAATTGCCAGTCCAAGAAAAAGAATGTCGACAAGGCCTTTGAATTCAAATGCTGGGGGGATTCGATAGGCATCAGACTTTCCTAAAGGATGAGGTTGGTATTACACAAAAATAGCCATCAGTGGCGCTCTTACCTATTATTGCTGCATGGCACCAGCACATGAGGAATCTGGCATAGATCGCCCAAGCTTGGGTATAGTCTGTGCTGCTGTCGAGAGCAGTCATTTCAATAAGCTGGGGCAGGGCATCACGGATGACAAAACGGTTTAGGACAGTGCCGCCACGTATCAAAGAGTGCTGTATGTTCAGCGAGTATGTTTCCGCCCAAGCGGGTATAATGCTGCAAAGGTGATCAGCAAAGTATCAAAAAAAGAGAGAAAGGGACGGTTACACAATGTCACCAGGCTTCATATAAATGGCACTAGTAACGATATCCTTGAATTTCAAGTGTTCGTCATCCCAACAGCGAATGAAGGATGCAAAGTCATTAGGGCTGAAGGCGCGCTGAACACAGAGCAAGATACTTGCGCCATGGGCGAGCTCGAGAGTGGTGGGGAGCCCAGTGCTGTCGTAGGATTGGGGTTGGTCTGAGCCAGCACTGCCCATTTCATGCCAAAAGCGACTGCGGTGGATGTTCAATGGTGGGGAGTCAGCCGGCATGAGGTGTTCGGTGGCACTCAGAACATAAGGGATATGGTCGAGGTGACTGGTGGAGATTGAGAAAGGAAAAAAAAAAAAAAAAAAAAAAAAACAATCACCCACTTTATGGGGGACGGTAAAAACTCGACATCGTGACCGTCATGGGGTATGTTGTGGAGCGACACCACGTCGCCAGATTCGCCAAGTGAGAACTCAGCCAAAACTTGTAGCACACTGAGTCGACGATCATGACCTTCGGTGGACAGATCGGGAAAATCGCGGAAAAGAGGATCTGTATACACACACTTGAGCAGGTATCAATGGGACATGGGAGAACCACTGACAAGTGGCGTCAAAGGGTTCGTCGACGTCTACAATGCCACTGAAGATGGATGGAGAGATCGCTGAGGGCGAGGGGCCCTGTGTAGAGGAAACATGGACAAAATGTGTGGAAGGATGGCAGTACTGGTTGATTATAGACTCCTTTTCCCACTGGGCCAGGGAAAATCGTTTAACAACTGAATCATCTTGGTCAAGGGGGCGCAGAATGTCGTTGTGGAGAGGTTTGGCAACGTGGGCGGTAAGCAACTTGCTTAGGCGGAAGGCAAACAGGTCCAACTAAGAAGATAATTTGTCAACCCTACAATTGAGGAAAGAGAGTCTCTCCTTGACACACACCAAATGTTGCAGCGGCTGGACGGTGATTTGCACCCATTTCTGGGTCCTGACATCATAGACTTTGAAAGCGAGAGGTTCGGCACGCTGAATGGAGAGATGGTGAGATTACAAGACTTCCCAAAACGAGGATGAAGTTTTACATCAATACGTTCAGAGCTTCGCTCGCCAACAAGGGACTGGGACGCAGGGCTGGGTGTGTTGCCGTGTGGCTTTGCTAATAGCGAGTCAATATGAGCCTCTGTGGCTTCCAAAAGATGTTGGCGAAGAGCGTCACGCTGAGAGGTACTGGCATTCCGAAAGTCACTACGAGAGGGAGTAGGAGTGTCTTCAACGACAGATCGGGAGAGGGGTGCTTGCTTTTGGCCGACTTGTCTCTTCTTGGAGACCTTCGACGTCCCCTTGGGACGGGCCTTGACAGTGGGCTGCTCAATGTCGTCTTCTGGACTCTGGCGGTTGACAGAGAGTTGCCGGGTTTGTTGGTTTGGTATGACAGGAAGTGGAGCTTCGGTGAGGACTGTGTCAATCATGTTCCTGTACCAAGTAGCCTGGTCGAGATCGCCAGGGAGCGATAGAATGTTCTCAACCTCGTCGACCAGCCTGACGAGGGAGTGTACAACGGAGGCACCCTCTTGAATGATGCGGAAGATACAGTCGAAGGCTGCCTTCTCGAGGGCAGCGAAAGGGCGAGGAAGGGTCCCCCTCTTATACAGGTAACGGTTAGACAACTGTAGGGGGGGGGGGGGGGGGGCGCGCGTTCAACATGCGGGTGGTGTCAACGATGAAAGATAAGATGAACGGACCTGAAGCAGGCCTATAATGCTCGGCTTGGACGCAGCCACGGGTGCTTCACAGAGCAAAAACAGCGGTGAAATGGCCAGGAAGAGGTAAAAGTCAGGGTGCGCGTGATCGTACTCTGTCGTTTGCTGAAGCAAAGGCTCTGCCAGAACGGAGTGATGCGTTTCGGCAGATAGCCTTTATTTGTCAGGGTTGGGTGAGAAAGAAGGTAGGTGAGCGCGCACAATTGGACGGATTTGATGAGCGGTTTTTCTGAAAACTAGACAGTAGGGTGAGTGACACAAAAATAGCATTGAAGGACTTTAGTGTACCACAATGGTCCTCAGGTTGTCAGCAAAGTGGCTGGCGCGAAGGATCCAAAGGCCCGAGTTGACGTTTGTGAGACCGAGGGCATAGCCCTGAGTGATGGCATGGCAGCCAAGATCATCGTTGTGTGGAACTTCAGGTAGATCGGACTGGGAGGCCAAGCGAAGGGCAGGACCTGAGGAGAGGAAGGATTTGGCAGCCTTGTGAATATTCTCCAGACTTGCAAATACAAGGGGGGCCACATTGAGGGTGCTTTGGTGGAGCGCAGGGTCGTGTACACAAACGGGGATGGGGGAGCGGAGATTGTAGAGGTAGACGTCCGTGAGGCGCAAGGCGTGCAGACGATAGAGAAGGGATTTAATGTGGGAGGAGAGGTCGTGCTTGGCCTGGGGAGAAAGTTGATCGAGTCTCTTGTGATATAAGATGCCATCGATTTGAACCAGGTGGCGATGAGTGGAGAGAAGCCGAATGCCCTCGACAACAGTTTTTTTGACGGCCTTGGCGCAGGCAGGGGGTGAATAGGACTGCAAAAGTGTAGGTCGCAGGGACTCACAGATCTGAAGCTACGCAGCGCAGCGCGATGGTCTTGATGGTCCCAAGGGTCAATTATTGCTGGTTCCGGAATGTGATGCCAGAAGAGGCTTTGGATGAAGGGGGTGGCGACAAAATCGTCGTTCGTGCCGAGAGAGTCGCGTAAACGGTCTTGAAGCTGAGACATGGTGTGAAGGCAGGAGGGAGAAGGAACAAAAGAAAGGGCATCCACAGACACGTGCTCTTTTTTGAGCGTTCTTATGGGAGGAGAAGGTCACGTGGGGGCGACACATTGACAAATACTGACATTGCAGGTCCATTCCGACGTGAGGCACTTTACAGTAGTATAGCGCCGAAAATAAATTAAAAGAGGGGGTTTGTCTAGGCTGGCGAAGCGATAGAAAGATTGTACCGTTTGTGTGGATGAAGATTAGATTAAGGGCAAAGGAAGGATTCAGACGTTTTTGGCCGAGCGCCTGGGTCCAAGCAACTTACCATCATGCCCAAGAGATCCCTGGCAAAGGAACCCCAGCAAACACTTCACGATTTCTTTTCCATGCCTGTTCCGGTGGTCGCCGAATCAAAAGACACCGGTGCGTTGGAAGTGGAGGAGGTCTGCTTGAGCAGGGAGCAGGCAAAGGTGATGAAAATGGTGGTCGAGGAGAGAAAAAGCGTATTTTTCACTGGGGCTGCAGGTACGTATTGAGACGCATGTTCTGAATCGTACCTATGGAATAAACATTATAGGTACCGGGAAATCGTTGCTTCTGCGAGCTATTATCATGGCTCTGAAAAAAAAGTACAAGGATGCGGACAACGCCATCGCAGTAACAGCCAGCACTGGTAAGGCAGCTTCAACCATTGGAGGTGAGTAAAGGAAACGCTGGCGATGCTTGGGCTAAATTGCCCGCAGGCCAAACGATTAACTCGTGGGGGTGCATCAAGCCCAACAACACTAATGTGGACGAACTAGCCGCGTGGATTTGCAAGTGTAAGGGTGCCAAAAAGAGATGGGAAGACGCTAGGGTTCTGATCGTAGACGAAAGTGAGTCGACCAGTAGGAATGATTCGCGTGCTAATGATACATACAACCCAGTTTCGATGATAGACGCACCCACATTTAACGTCATTGCAAGGCTTGCGCAGAAACTCAGAAGGAAGCCTGATAAGCCGTTTGGGGGCCTGCAAGTAGTTGTTACAGGCGACTTCCTGCAGCTGCCTCCGGTAACAGATGGGGCGAAGGAACCTCTGTTTGCTTTTAACGCGGCGGCATGGAGGGACACGCTGGCTTGTCAAGTGCAGCTGGTTCGTGTATTCCGACAGAAAGACAACAGTATGAGTCTTAAACTTGCGCTCCACCGGAACGCTAAGCTAACTAACGATCGTTGAAAGGTCTTGTCGATGCATTGAACTCTGTACGTATGGGGACACCGACACAAGACGCAATCAAACTGTTCCAATCACTGTCGAGGGAACTTCCCGTCCAGCATTTAACGACGGCGAAGGCAGGTGATGGTGCAGGGGCCCGCGTGTCCAAATTCAACCAGTTGTTGCCGACAGAGTTATTCTCGACTCGACAGGCTGTGAAAGAAGCCAACGACAGGCATTTGGACGATCTGCCCGCCCAAGCTTACCCTTTCGAAGCAAAGGACGTGGGCTCAAAAAACTTTTTGGATTCAGCATTGTTGGTGGAGGAGAAAGTCGTATTAAAGATTGGGGCGCAGGTAATGTTGGTGAAAAACATGGACAATGTCCTGGTGAACGGGTCAGTAGGCAAGGTGCTGGGATTCTACGAACCAAAGCAGCTGCAAGGTCGCCCGCAGGGAAATAAGACGAGCTCGTTGCTCCGGGACGTGGAGTTGGGAGAAGATGGGCGGGCAGTGATACGCGAGAGCACAGGCAAGCGGAGGAAACAGGATGTGGTCCGAATGCCGCTGGTGCTGTTTCAGTACCCCAAACCGGGAGCCGTGGGGGATGTGAAGACCGAGGCGGTGCTGCTCAAACGGGAGGTCTTTCAGGCTGATGGACCGGATGGAAAGTCGACGGCAAAGAGAACCCAAATGTGCGCGTCGCCAGACCTCTGTTGAATCATTCTCGCCTGACAGGCTTCGGACAGTCCTCTGATACTGGCGTGGGCGATGTCGATTCACAAAAGCCAAGGACAAACCATCCATCGCGTGAAGGTCAACCTCGGGCGAATATTCGAAAAAGGTAGAATAAGCGTAGCGCTATTATCAAAGACCTTGAGCCGCTAATTGGGGGTCTGTAGGCCAGACATACGTGGCGCTTTCGCGGGCGTCTTCGATAGAGGGACTCCAAGTGATTGGATTTACACGAGAAAAGGTGGGTGATACAATTATACAATAAAAGACAAATAATGAAGGCATGAGCAGGTAATGGTACACGAGAAGGTAGTGGACTGGACCCAGACACTTGAAACGCTGTAGTTTCGAGCTCATCACATGACTTGTCTGAAAAAGAGACCAAGTCACGTGGTATATGTAGTAATCCACCATAATATCATTATGCCGGCGGAAAAAAACAAAAACAAAAAAAGAGTGCCTGGGAGAGTGTGTGGAGTTCTTTATTGTTTACTGTTTTGGGAAAATAAGGACAAGCTTGGACCACCATGACAATCAGTGAAAACGCCTCTGTTCAGGACATTCAGGGTGCACTGGTCGGTACATGGGTGCGTGTTGTGCCTTTTTGTGTTCTTCTTCTTTTTTTGAGAGCTGATGTGCCAAGGTGGGGGTGAGATGGTCCATGCCATTTGCCTACCAAATCACGGTGCTGACCGAAGAATTATTTTCGTAGACTGTGCCTCTGGGTACGGTTTGGCCTGTAGGTGGCAGTATATACGTCAAGGCGTTGTCGGGCTGACATCCAAAGGGCTTCCTGGCTGTGGCCAATGGCCATGCGCATGAGGCAGACATGGTGCCTTTGGGTACAGCGGGCTTGGCGGAGGCTTTGCCAAAAACCAGCGTAGGGTCAGAGGTGATTTATAGAACGCAGGTGTACATGGTACCGTCCCCCGCAAAGGGAGAGACATGCTCGGCAGCGGACAAGGCGAGCGCCCCTGGGAGCGATCCTCAGGAGGAAGTGAAGGTGCGTCTATCATCCAGAACGCCACATGGCGGTGGTCCAACAGATCAATGTAGCAGCACCCATCCAAAAGAGTCCGCACGCTAAGTAGTGAGGCCCAAAACGAGGCACCCAAAAGAGCGCGGATTTCCAAGGAGAATGAAACAGCTGCTGCGACAAAGGCTGTACAGAAGTTGGAGGTACAGGACACGAAGCAAGAGGCTATAGGGGAAAACTGCGAGTCCAAGGTGCGTGTCAGAATGGAAGCATGTCTGCCCAAAGTGTAATGAGAACGGCGCCACAGACTGCGGGATTAGGCGATGCACAACCAGTAAATGCGGTGCGCGGAATGAAGCACGTGTGTCGTAGGGAGTGAAGTCTTAACTCTCCCACCAGATCAACAAAGTCGAAAAGCTGCCCGTGTTGTGGTGTCGCCAATTAAAGCAGGTCCTGAATAGACTCTACGATCTTCCGACCTGGAAGGCGAGCCTGACAGCAGACAAGGGCGAGTGGTTGGCCAACAAACTGACCGAGGCTGGGCCATACCAGGATTTGTTAGCTTGTGTTATGTCTACGATATTGGAGATGGCACAGGCCATGATGACGCCCGAGGATCCCTCGAGCAGTTACTCAGCATGGGTGGCAATCGACAAAGTGCTCGAAGAGCATGCTGGTAAAGAGATAGGGAGGAAAATGGGTCAACCCAACCAACACTTCCAGGAGACTTGGATGGAGAAGGTTCGCCCCATTTACCAGAAGGCGAGGATACGACCAGAGGTAAAGGCGAGCAAGGAAGCTGCGGCATGGCTAGACGAACTCGCGACCGGAAAGGGGAAACTCAGTGTATGCGGTGCTACGCTCGATGCAGGGTGCCTCCCGCCAGTTCCACACCTACTGCGCTTATTGCTAGAACATACTCCACTCAAGAAGGATGAAACAGGAGGCTTGTGGCCAGCATTGGTACGTGAAGTGTGCGCCAGCTCAGCGCCCATCTGATGTTATGTCGTCGGGTTGAAAAGATCTTGGCTCATTTGGACTGGCGGGCAATGGAGGACATACCATCAAATCGACTGGCGACAGCCTTCCAACAAAGGGAATTGCGTACAGGAGAAGTGGGCGCAGGACTGGGCCTAGTGCTCCTACGCCACCTGGGGGGCCCTTATGCCTGGGGGGGAAAGTATGTACATTCCCGCGTGACTGATGGTACTGCAGTGCTGGGAGCGGTGAGAAGCAATGAGTTATTGGCTACGGTGGTGGGGATTGACGTGGACACGGTAGAAGACATGGTTGCATCGCTGATATCACGTCACGGTAAGTAATGTTCACCAACTTTAAGACCCATACTAACTTGGAGAAGTGAGTGGGCAACAGGCACAGCTAGCGAACGAAAACAATGGGGAGTTGGTCGACTTGGCGTTGGATATATATGGTGGTCGCCCGCTGGCAAGAGACGAAAGGATGTCGAGAACCATGGGTCGCAAATTGATTCTCCTGGCACATCTGCGGCAAA
This sequence comes from Strobilurus orientalis, assembly GCA_019915145.1. NCBI lineage: Eukaryota > Fungi > Basidiomycota > Agaricomycetes > Agaricales > Physalacriaceae > Strobilurus > Strobilurus orientalis. The sequence goes on from JAHLML010000014.1 coordinate 102,830, forward strand.
CACTGGTGGTACCAATGTGCAGGGATTTGCCTTCTATGAACAAGTTCTTCCTGGACGTGCAGGCTCTCAGCGGACACGAGGCCAAAAATCAAGGCTGCAAGTTCACGGTTCCAACAGTGGATTCTCCTTCTCTATGGATCAGGCAGGCCCGAGCAGTGCACTGGGACCATGATGTCGCTAGCCATGGCCGGGAGAAGGCACAAAGGTTGCTCTCGTGGACTCGAGGGATGGTGGAAGATGGGTCAGAAGGGGCTCAACAAAGTGAACGGGGACGTTTAGTGCCTGAAAAACTCTTGCAAGCGGCGAAGGATGCTTTTCTGGTGAGAGGTCCCACATGCATTCCTAGATGTCGGTAACGCTCTGTTGTCAGCTTGGGTGCATACCCTATGTTGTTAGCGCGAAGGTGGCGGAGGGGGGAGACCCGGACGTTAAACTGATAGGCCCAACGGACGTACAGGCCTGGATATTGGAAAGAGGAATCCAGATCGAATGGCCTGAGGGGGCCAGTGACGAGACCGTCCGTGGGTTCCTTGAGACTTGGAAAAAGGATAGGAAGAATGGACCGGTCGGCCAGTTGGCCGTCTGCGTGGAGGACATCGCTGAAGGTCGGGAGAGTGAATTGCACCCAGAAGCGACAGTGTTGCATGAGGCCTCAACGATTGCAGGGTCCCAGGGAGACAAATGCGCCGCCGGAGCTGGTCAGTCAATTTTGGCTATGAGGGAAGCGCGAAACTGATTGGGAACAAGGAATTGATATATTTCAGAATGAGGGGGAGAACGCAATTGCTGCAAAAATGCCGCCGGCGCAAGAGGTGGCACGACTTATGAAGGTGCCTTTCGCCGGTAAGAGACAATCTGGTGAGTCACACGGAAAAATCGTGCTGGCAAAGCTCATTGGGCACTTGTAGGAGCTATTGCCCGAATGAAGGGCAATGCTGTGCGTTGGGAACAGATCTTTCTGAAGAACGAACCGAAAAAAGAGGTGTGTCTTTCCTACTCTTTGACAGTCGTAGGAAAATAGACTGAGGCCAACTAACTCAAGATGATGCCGAGAATGAAGGAGGACTTGCGGTGGATGACTCTGGGACTAGGGGAACACACAAAGGTCGTATTGACAGAGTCTGGGATTGTTCCAGTGGTCCAACGTATCCTTGAAATCGAAGATCTGGGGGAAGCAATGGAGAGGTCGGCTTGGTCTTCATTCAAGGACGAGTTGGCTGCCTGTTTGCAAAAGTGGGAAAAACTGTCGGGAGAGTTATCCGCCTCACCCGGGGTGCTATTCTGTATGGAACCATCATCATCGCCGGTGTAGACAAATGACCCATTGGGAGTCAAAAGGTCACAATGTACAATTGAGTTTTATATCGCAGTAGTGCTACCAGTTTGTTTTTCGTAAACTTGTTGTCAACTTTTTGCCTACAGGCTTTGGCTTTGGTCGTGGCCGTGGCGATTCGTCTTGATGACGATGCTTCTGCTGCTTGCGGATGCGCGCTCGATCAAGCATGATCTGCTCCGCGAAACTGTCGGAGGATGATGTGTCGTCGTGGGGGAACATGGAAACACCATAGCGGCTACTGCTGCGAAGAACAGCCAGGGCGGTGCGATTATCGGTGATGTTGAGATCTTCCTTGATGAGCTCCTTGGCAGCCTCAGGTACAAGAATGCGGAGTGTGAAGTGATCAGGTGTGAGAGGCGCAAAAGCCTCCCTGGGGATAGATGAAGACATGTCCCAGAGGGTGGTCCACAGGACGGCGAAACCTTGTTCACCATAACTGGTTGATATTAGGGCTGCAAAATGAGGAGTTGGATAGCGATACGTACTATCCCGTGTGGCCCTTGTCAAAAGTAGCCAACTGGTTGTGAAAGGAGTGTTGGCCGACTTTCCCTTGGGCCTCAACCTCATGCATAACCTCTTGCCAGAAGAGGTTTGAATCTCTCAAAGTGGCATTAGTGACCAGGTCTCTGAGCTGTGGAAGCTTGCCAATGAGGCGTTGGTGAACTTGTGCGAAGTCAATTTCTGAGGGCCAGCCATTGATCTTGGCCTCCGGCAACTGGATGCTCTCGAACTGATGACGTGCACATAGTGCGACGAATGACTCCATCTTGGCTCTCCGGCCCAAAGGGTTGGTGGGTCGCGGCTGAGGCCAAGATTTAAGCAACAGCCTTTCAAGAAGAGCAGACAGCACGGGTGTAGGCTTCGAGGGGAGTGGTTCGTCGCAGTAGGGACACAAGTCCTTGGGATCAGTGTCGGGATTGAGAAAATCTGCAACACATTAGGGTGGGGGAGTAACAGAAAGAAAGGGGCTGAGGTTTTGCTCACAGGAGGTGAGATCGTGGTCGGCGAGTTCGGGCCTACCCATGATGAGGTCAGAGGGGATGTTTGGCAACATGAGAGGAGGAAGAGGCTGACTACCTTGCTTTTCCTCGAAGGGAGGACTCTTGCGGAAGGAGATGAGGAGATGGAGCACTAGTTTCCGCCATGATCAACGAGAGTTCTTCATCTTCTTCTGTCGAAGAGTACTCTTCTGAAGACGACAGTACACGCCAACCAATGTTCCCTCTGACGGCTTGAGAAGACTGTTTGTGCTTTAATGTAGAAGGTACCGGTGAAGAGAGAGCGAACGGGAAAGGTTGGGCTGTCCTGCGCCGGTGTGGTGAATGGGTGGGACGAGCCATGTCCGTAGGGGTAGACGTCCGTTGTGCTGGGGAGGGGGGCTTGGAATTTTCCTTCCCCTTGTCGGTGGCACAATGATGATCTGGTGCTTTGGGATGACCTTGGGCTGATATGTCGGTGCCTGCGGCGAGGCTGCATTCGGGGAGGCAGGACGAAATACGGTGATTCTCTCCTGCCTCCGGAGCGCGAATTGGACTGGAATTTGCAGGAAGAGCGGCAGATGATGCACGCAAAGCGCGAGCAACATAGCGCTGGGCAAAGCGACCGGGTGTAACTGGCTTGTCCATGCAGACTGTGACAGTAGCAAGGCAAGAGGAAATTTTTGACCGAGTCCGGGCCTGGTTCTTAAGAGTTGGAGACACGTGGCCTTCCTTGTGTGCAAAACCTACGTTGATGGATATTGCCTACTGTACAATAATGGTCCGGTCTACTTAGCAAAGCATTGGTTATGAACATAATCACTGACGCCGCCGTTTGAGCGATTGCCTGGGGCCTTCTTCGGGAAGTGTGCGTTTCCTCCAAGAGCGACGGGGGCCTTCTATGTGGAGGTCGGCTTCCTCAGTGGCCAAGTTGAGCCTACTTAGGGCCCTTGTGGCATCGCCGTCGGTATCCACAGTGGGAAGTTCAGGGGTATGATGAGTGAGTGGAGGCTGGGAAGCCTTGCCTTTGCCCTTGCCAATGCCAGCAGGGAGGGGTTTTTGACCCGCCTGGGCAAGAATGGCCTGCTCCCCGGTTTGCGCCTCCAAGGGGTCAATAGGGAGCAAGGTGACAATATGGTCAAGGGGGGGAGTTGGCAGCGGAGGGGGAGATGGCGATCGACGGTGGACATCATTGTGGAGAAGAGTAACCTCGCCATTAAGGTCGGGGAATAAGACTTCAGGCTCCGCTGGCTCGCTTGGGAGGTCAATCGAAAGGTCGAGGGAGAAGGTGACTTTGAAAAGTTGCTCCCAAATGTCCATCATCTTTGTGCGAAGTGCGGCGGTTGGGAGGCGCACAGGCGTGTCTTCAGGAGGACTGAAGTTGTCCAAGTCCCGACGCACCATGGCAAAGTATCCCCAAATGTTGAGATAAAACAACCGGGGGACATCGGAAAAGATGTCCTGATTGCTCGTCGCGCAGTAGCGCGAGCGATGCCATTGCACAAAGTCTTTGAAGACCTCGGTGGCAAGGTGACATTCAACAAAGACGCTGCTGTGTTTATCTGGCCCAAGGAAGAGGGTAGAGGCCAGGATGGTGAGACCCAGATAGACAATGTCCACAAGGCCGGAGAACTGGTCCGGTGAAGGGACATACTGCGCATCGAGGTCGTCTGAACAAAGGATGTGAAAGGTTGTAAAGAGAAAAAAGAAGGATAAGAAAACATAGACGTACCAGTGAGGCATCTCTTGCACCAACAGATGAGGAAACGTGAGAAGATAGCCCACGTTGCAGTGTGGGTACCATTTAGCAGGGAATCGGTAAGGACCGTTGTGTGTATGAGTGGGGGCAATGCTTGCCGGATCACATGTCTGTTTAAGAATGATGCCCCGCGCATGACAGAGTCTGTGATGTGGAGCACATAATGCTCTGTCCCCGGGGGCATAATACTGGTAAAAGGAAAGGCGGTTGGTTAGGTTTCGAGGATGGAGAAAGGCGGCCTTTGACTCACACAGTGTCACCAGATTTCATGTAGACACCTGTTGTCTCAATGTCACTGTATCTTAAGCTAAGGTTTTCTCCAGACCAAAGCCGGCAAAAAGGAGCTGGTTGATTAGGGCCAAAGGATCGTTTGATGGGGAGCCACAGTGTCTTGCCTTTCACGAGTATGACAGCAGTAGGGAGACCACTGCGATCGTGATGTAGGTCGCTGTCTGACCCTGCCGCACCGAGCAAATGCCAGGAGCGGCCAGTGGTAACATTGACGGCGCCAGATTGACTGGGAAAGATGGTTGCCGTATCTGCAAGAACAAATTTGATTTGACATAGTGACCTGGTGGTGGAACCTGATGGTGAGTGTGCGTAGAAAAGGGTTTGTGCCAGTGCTTACTTGGCAAGGGGGGGCATTGTGGTCAGTGATGTGTCTTCTTGGGGGATGTTGGTGAGATTGACAACGTCGCCTTTGTCACCAAGTGCCATCTCTGCCAGAACTTGCAAGATGTTTAAACGCCTCTGGTATCCCGGGAAATCAGGGGATTGGAGGTGGACAAAATCACGCAAGATGGGATCTGCGAGTGGTAAATGGACAAAATATGGGCATGAGGGGCAACAAAAGGGAGGGGAATAAAGACTAACATGTAACAGAGCATGACGTGCTGACATTGACCCACCGGTTGAAAAGGGCTGGTGAGATAGGCCCACAAGCTGGGTGTGGGCGTTTAGTGGTGCAATGAAGGTGGAGCACACTTTGGGAAGCCAGTGTGCAGCGGTCAATGCGACTTAGGTCTAACCAGGCCTCACTGGAAAGACGGGTGACAACGGGGCCTCGTGCAGGGAGTGGTGTGTCGGGAATCTTGACGAGGGGGTGCATATGGTGAGCGGACAGCAGTGCCCGCATGCGTAGTGTGAACAACGGAGTCTGCAGAAAGAGAGAGAAAGAGAGAGTCAGAGGGGGGGGGGGTTATGCCAAAAACAGAGGGGAAAGGAGTCTTGCATAGTGTTCAAGGACGCGGACATGCTCGACGGTCCATGTGTTCCTTTCGGCATCAAATAAGGGGAGGCCGACGGGCGGTGATCGCTAGGTAGAGATTTAGCAATGAAGAACAGTTTAGGGGAGAAAACGACAGTGAAGCGTACCCTTGTCCGCTGTGAGATGCGTACGCCAACGACGGCTTCAGACGCTGCTGGGGGGAGGGGAGGAACGATGATATGGGCCTGCATGAGCGCCTGGGAGACTCGTTCAGCTTTGGAAATGATGATTTGGCGTTCGTTGTGCCCGCGCCTTGTTGAAGGAGCTCTGCCAGAGGAGGGTCTACTAAGGGTACCGCCTGATGAGCGTATGGGTTTGGCACCACCGCGGACGTTGCGGGGAGATGGCGCGGTAACAAAGGTGGGCCCAGGTGAGCTTGTTGACACGGAGATGGGTGCTGCGGGAGATGTACGGCGAATGTCATCAATGCGAGCCGACCGACCAGCCGGTGGGGGGGGTGAGTCTGATATTTCAGAGGTGCCACATCCCATGGCAGCACTGGCATGTGAGGCGGCAATCGCCAGGAGGGTCAAGGAGCTTGGAGGGTGAACGTACGTGGGCGCATTGCGCACTACCAGAGCTGAGGGGGTAAGGGCAGGCGAGCCACCGGCTCCCAACGCGCCAGAGGGTGCTGGTGTTGCACTCTTGGCGGCAGTGGCAGCATCACCAATGTCCGAGACGAGTTCGGAATACCAGGCTTCATGTTGTGGGTCTCGCAATGATGGAAAGTGAGGTTCAACATCTGCAAGGAGCTGACGCACAGCCGTACATAGGTCCGTGCCGTTGAACGCAATTGTGTACACACACAAAAAAGCTGCACGCTCGAGTGACTGAAGGAGGGGCGACCCAGCTCTTTTGAAGTGGTGGAAGACGTCTGCCAGCTGCAGAGATGAAATCTTTTTTAAGTATTACGGAGCTGACAGCAGACGTTGCATACCTGAAGCATGGCGAGGGAAGAGAGTTGCCTAAGTTTTTTCCCTACAGACGTGAAGAGGAAAATGGGAGAGATTGCAAGAAAGTGGTAGAAGTCAGGTAGATGAGTGTATGAGTTGGCCTGATCCATTTCTAAATCTCCAAGGGCCGACTGAGCACCTTTCTCAAGAAGGCTGTGGTGGGGATGGTGAGAAAGGGGATGCTTACGGGAGAAAGAACCTACGATGCAATGGTTTCTACAGGGGCAAGGTCCGATGCCTAGAAAATCAGAGGTCAGAAAACACTGTGAAGGGAGAAGGGGTGGGAATGGGGGTATACAAGTTGTGCCCTCAAAAGGTCGGCAAAAATAGTGATTTTCAGGAGGAGGGCAGATGAATGCACAGCAGAAAGAGAAAACCGATAAGCGCTAGTAATGGCAGCCAGAGGAAGGTCGTCACAAAAGGTGCTCTCATTCATGGAGGGAGCTGGACCGTGGGTGACAAACTGCTTCAGTGGTTGAAAATGCTGACATAGGGTTTTCAAAGACTTGGGCAGATCACCAAGTGCACCTAGCAAGTCTTGGGCATGGCTGAGGGCAACGGCTTGAAAGGTTCCAGGGGGTCGGACAGGTGAGAGAGATGGGGTAATTTCCAAAAGGAATGCATCCGTGAGGCGGATGACGTGTGCACGGTAGAGGGCAGATTGCATAGCTTTAGCAACACTGTGTTTGGCCCTCGTCGATATGCTGTGGAGCGTAAGGTCACGAAGTTCGCCCGTATCAGGGGTAAGGTCTGGCATTATGGCGAGGTAGTGGGCGCTTTCGAGGAAAGCATTGAGCGCGGCCTCGACAAATTAAATATGTGTGGGTCAGGGGGGAAAAAAGATCTGTTGGCAATCGCACCTCGTGAAACTTTTCCTCCGCGGTAGCAGGGTTGGAGAGTTGCCCGCGAACGGTGTGAAGGTGCAAGGTGGAAAAGAAGGGGATCGTTTCAAGGCGCTTGCGCGCAACAGCAATTTGGTCAGTCATGGCCGCCAAGAGTAATGTGTTTTTATTATGTAATGCGGTGTTTCGATATATAATCAGATATAACATTAGACAACATATCGAATGGGCCGAGTGCGCATGATCAATTCACCCGGTTCTTTGTAATGGTCGAGGAGGGGATGCATTTGTTCGGGATGTTGGGGATGGGTACATCCAGTAGTGTTGGGGTGGGGGATATCAGGAAGGGTAAAGAAGGGGATCACTTGCGACTTCCAGGCGTGAGGGAGTCGAGACAACTCTGGTGCAGTAAGGAAGCAAGCAAGATTTTCCCAATACCTCGTGGCGAGGTTTTTGAAGAGAACGTCAGTGCCCCCCGGACGGACGTCATAAACTCGGTCGACTGCCGGAAGGAAGAGGCGGAAAGAGTCCAAAGCGTGTTGGCGTTCAGGGGCGATGGCAGCATAGTACTCGGGGGACATGAGGACAGGGGCAGAGAGAATGACGACGGCCAGTTCGATGGTGTCGACAAGAACATCAAAGTGTGAAAGAGTGCCGAATAGCGGTGGTTGTTCTGTGCGTGGGCTCAGCAAGTGAAGTTTTGCAATGGACGGGATAAGGGGACGAACGAGTTATGAAGGACCAACAAGAATTTAAAAGTGCGCGGGAATTGAGGGCCCAAGCCGCAACCAACTCATCTTGTGGTGAAAGTACGGTGGCTTGTATAAGGGCTGGTAGGTTGATGGCCTGCCATTGATGACGATGGACAGGTTTCCACCGGACCAGCGTGTCGTCCAAGGCGAAGATGGTACACCAGGTGAACGGTTGCAATACACTGGTCAAAATGAGTTTGTGTTTTCTTTGTTTTCTTTGTTGTTTTGGAAAAGGAAAAAAAAAAAAAAATGGGACTTACAGGTGGTCTCCTGCTTCAAAGTGGGTTGACGAAACAGTGTGACAGTAGGCGGTCTCTGTTGTTCGAGGTGGCCATATAGACTTGAACGTGATGGACTCGTTCGGATAATGCTGAGGTCCCCCAATGTAAACAACCGACGAGCCAGACAAAAGTTCGAGGACCACAGGAAAGACACCCGAAAAGAATCGTCGACGTTGGTGTGCACCACGGGAGTATATCTCATACTTATGAGACAGTTCCTCGGTCCAAGAGCCCAACAGAGATTGATGGTGCTCGGGGATCAAGGGGGTCGGGCGTAGCATGAACTTCTTGGCACAACACATGAAACTGTATGGGAAAAATGAGTCGCAAAAGCGCATGTGGTAAAACGGGTTGTACTTCATGAATGAGTTGTCGGGAATGTAGTCACTGTGCACGACAGGGATGCAGGTCATGTGGATGGGACGCGATAGCACATTGCGGTCTATCAGGGCACATGCTTCGGCGGGGGTGAGTTCTGATGGTAGGAGCGTCGAGTCTTTAAGGGCCACTGGTGTTGTGTAGGCCACAGTCCTGGGCTGACTGTACTCAACGTGGTTGAGCATGGCGACCCAGGGAGCGCCTGGCGGGCGTTGAGAGGCCTTCAGATGAAGTCCAACATGTTCGAGAACGATGGTTTCTCTTGTAGAGGGAGAAAGGGCTTTCCATTCGGCATTGGTGAAGCGCGCCATTTGGTCTTCTTGCTGTCTGTGCTTATAAACCGTTAGCTCCTTGAAGAGACCTTCCTCCTATACGAGGTGTGAGTGAGCACATGATGAGGCTTGGGCTGGCGAAAATGAGAGTTTAAAGAGACTGACTTGCGAAGATACACAGGAGAAGCGTAGACGAGGATGTTTTCGAGGGAAACAAAACAGCTTTAGAGTGCAGTGCTGGTGGATGTGTCATTGGATAACTTGCAAAAGTTGGTGAGGAGTTGCCCACCTCCGTATGGGCCTGACGGGAAAGTTTCTTGAGAATATGTTCAACTGGGAACTCAAGGTCGGTCACCCAGGAGAAGGGTGAGGGGGAAGGCCCTGTGAAGACAGCATGTGGGCGTTGCCGTTTAGCCTGGGGTGCATTGGCCGACGGGCGTGCAGCTTTCCGTTTTGTTGGTGCCGGCGGTTTCTGTTTGCGCGATGATTGTTGGTCGGACGACGAGCTAGAGGGCGCGGCCTGATGGCCAATAGTAATAAGAGGAGTAGTCGGGGCGGAAGAGGCGAGGGGGAGCCGCAGTTGTCTGGAGGCACCACGCGGCGCTTGTTGGGGGGCAATGGCTGAGCTGGAGCTCCTGGAGGGGGTGATGTGACGACCTTGGATAAGGCCAGTTTCACCTGATTGGCTGATGTGGGATAGTGGGAGAAGTGTTGGCGACGCCGCGCGCCGGGCGGGTGGGGTTTGGGGAGTGAAAGGAGGAATTTGGGCGAGAGTAGGTGGGGGCGACAAAGATGTGCGCATGGAGGGGATCGAGGATTCGGGTGGTGAGGGAGAGACGACCGTGCGCAAACGGGCTGGAGGCGAAGAAGTCGGAGACGAAGACGGTGACGTCCGACTGGGAGAGGGATAGGCGGCAGGGGAGGAACGAATCTGACGAGGAGGCTTAACTGGCACACGAGATGCAGACGGGGTGTTGGATGACTCTGGAGGGGTTTCTGGGCCAAATATGTCGTCGATCAAGGCAGACACCCAGGCGGTGTGGACGGAAAAGTCTAGCTTCTCGGGGGGAAACAGTGTCCTGACAGCTTGTTGGACTGTGCCCAAAGCGGCGACGACGGAAACTTGGTCAAAGGCCACCGAGGACACGCAATCCCAAGAGATGCGCTCCAAAGCGAGGAAGATGGGGCATGGATCTTTGGGCCGCACAAATTGGAGGCGGTTGCCCGACTGAAGGCGAATATGATGCAATGACTTTTGGAGGGACAAAGTACGCTACTTACCTGCAAGAGGGTGATGACGGAGACAGCAGAAAGGTGCTGATTCGGCTGTTGTAGGAGGAAGATGGGGGAAAAGGTGGAGAATAGGAGCCAGTCGACGGGAGCGGGACTATCAGAAGGCTTGAGCTGGTCGTGAAAGGGAAAGGTGAATAGTTCGAGGGCGCTACAGATCCGTTGAGCTGTCGCAAGTCGATTGAAAACAAAAGACTCACGTCGTCAGACGTAATGGCTCGTGGGCGATCTGCCAAATGTACGATCAGGTCGAGGGTGAATGATTGGTTGAGGAAAACATACGACGGCGTGGCGGAGGTGGTCTGCCAACAAGGTCGTCTTGAAAAGCAGGGAAGTGTGTTGCTGGTACATGGCAGCGGCTTGGTAGCCTTGCTTGATGGTGTCTACTGTCGCTGAAGCGTCGGAGGGAGCAGGAATGAGGCTGTGGGTCAAGATGAAGGACACAAACTTCCGTAGATCTGCAAGCTGAGCAAGCTCCTTCCGCAAGAGGGGCTGAGTAGGTCCGTGAATGGGGAGGTCGTTGGATGGGGGAGCCTGTAAGATACAGGAGCGGTGGTCTGTGCGATGGAGGTGGGCGATGATTCCGCTTCGCGTTACTACATTGATGTAGTGCGTGCGTACGGCGCCTTTAAAGCGGGAGTCAAGGGTGTGCAATGGTTGGACCGCATCCCGCCCTGCTTCAGAAAGCAGGACGGTGCGGAGGAGGTCTCTGTGAGCGACTTCGTAACGCTATGAATGTGTATTAGCGTGAAGCCGCAGATGATAGAGACGCCATTTTACCTGGTGTGAGGGGCCAAGGAGGGGTTGGGAAGTGTGGCATTTGTGCAAATATTTGACGAGTAGCCCGTCGAAAAACGGTTTCTCGAAATCGGGTGGCGTGATGGCAGATCTAGCAGCCATGATGAGGGCGATTGGTGGAAAAAGAAGGTCTGTCAAGGGGACACGCTTACCTAAATCTTTTTGAATGGCGCCACAGATCACGTGGGGTGTTACTTGGCTTCGGAACGTTGGCACATTGAGTTGCTATTTTAAGACGAGCCAAGCATTGTGGATGGCCGGGGGAAGGGCATCAGGGCAGGTGGGGCTGCAGTTGTGTGTGGGAACATATGTAGGAACGGGTGCAGAACGCGCCCAGTCCGTTTTAGAATTTAGATTGCCCAGGATAGAAAGAAGCACGGCGAGGCACAATATGTCCTGTCGTGTGATGCTTGGTCCTGACCAGAGACTGATTTGTGTGTGAGCGTGCATTGAACCGTGGGTCACGGGACTTTCTCCTGGCGGAGGGAAGTCACGTGGACGTGGTGCTGTTCTTCTTGCTTTTGTCACCACCATGCTTACCGATGAAAAAGACGATGCCGAGGAGACAATGGTGGATGATTCGGTACGTGCATGAGTTCAAATACACCAAACAGGAAGAGGAACAGTTGAAAAATTAGGTGGTAGGGCTGGCGGGTGTGGTTTGGCGGCCAGAGGTCACAGACCTCAAAACAAAGACAGACGTGCATGGACTCACAGTGAATGCTTGGGGAGATGAAGATCTGGTTAAGGATGCAGAGGTGAGTTGGCTGGGATCAACGAATCATGGCAAGGCATTGACAGTTGCCCAGCACCCAGGTGTACCTGGAGGCCACTGTCGGGTAAGCGTTGCGCGCTGACTCAAAAGAAATATGACTGACGCTGAAAAGGCAGGAACACGGGCAGGCAGCGGAAGCGATAAGGTGAGTGCTGACGCTGGGGTGAGGCCGGAGACTTGCTGAGGTATTCGCTAGACGGTTTGGCAAAGGGTGGCCGCTGCCACAACAACCGCTCGAAAAGTCTACACGTGGAAAGAAAGCCTCAAGAACGACCCTGCGTGGGAGAGCACGATTTCGAAAAGCTGCACCATGCAGAACTTTCCCCTAATGAAGGTACTTGGGCAGCTCTGGGCCTATCCAATGTGGGGCGAATGCTTCGCAGCCAATGAACAGACCTGGTTGCAAAGACTGGACATGGCAGGCCCATATCACGAGCTTGTCGTGGGCCTGCTGGTAATGATGGAATCGATGCTCACAGATCTTTGGGGGGGTGAAGACCCTCGATGGGGAGAGTCGCAAAGGGGAAAGGCTTGGCGGGCCCTGCAACTGTTCATAGAAAGGGAGGTTACCAAAGAGTTGGAGGTCAAGGTCGGCCAACCTCTGGATGACGACTGGAGGAGGATGATAAAGCCTTTGTACAAGCAAGCCGCAATGCTCAGCGAGATCCAGGAAGACACTGATCTAAAAAATTGGCTCATAAAACACGCAGAGGAGGACTGGCTACCGGTGGTCGGCGGAGTGACGCTGGACGCAGGATGTTTGGCACCAGTGCCGGACCTTCTGCGAATATTTGTTTCAAAAACGCCGTTGGGGAGAACTGATACATCGGAGTTGTGGACGACAGTGGTGAGATCATTCCAACCAACTGGGCCGAGACGAGGCTGACATTGCGCAAAGATTGCGGGGCATGTGCACTGGCGAGGTATTGGAGGTGCGTCGCTAACAGCGGCATGGTGGCGCGGAAGAGGCGAGGAGAGAAGGGCCCATAGAGTTGGAAGCGGTGTGGGACTGGTGACGGCAAAACACCTGCGCGGTGCATATCAGTTGGGGGGCAAATTTCTGGACGTGAGAGTCCACGATGAAAAGCGTGTTATGGGAGCGTGGAAGTCCAGAACAGCATTGGCCGGGTTGCTCGAGGTTGATTTGGAGACTTTGGATTCCATGTCAGAGGCGATGTTGCCAGCAATTGACCACCGCGGTGAGCACTCTGGTGGCTTGAAGGTGGCTTGCATGTACTGAATACAATTGAAGATGGCGACGAGCCAGTCGACTGTCCGGATGACGTCGGACCTATGCCCTGGAAGTTGGTGCAACTAGCTTTGGGTGCGTACAGGGGGTGCCCGCGCCGCGATGGGCAGCGGGCAGACACGCCCATGATCCACAAGCTCTTGCTTTGGGCGTATCTGCATAGAACTCTGGTGGTGCCAATGTGCTCCATGTTCCCCAGCGTGGCTAGATTGTTTCGGGATATATACCAGATAGGCCGGGAAGGTATCTCGGTGGATGTGGTGGGTACGTGGTTCGATTTCGAAACTGACGGCCTGGACCACGTTTCAGTGAAGGATCGCTCAAAGGAGAAGGCGGACATGAGGAGGGATATGATTGCAGCGGATTTGGGCAGGGAACATGTCACGGACTTGCAAACAACTCCGCGGGGGGTAGGAAGCCGTGTCGGATATGTGGGCAGTGTGAAGAAAGTTTTTGTGGAGGAGAAAAGGCTGACAAAGACAAAGGAGCTCTACCTGGTAAGTCTTGTTGGACCGAGTTGTGTATGGTGTTGATTGCCTTTTCAGTACCAACTGGTGACATGGACGAGGGATGCCAGAGTCAAGGACTTGGTGGCCAAGGATATTTGCGATTATGGACCAGAAGATGCAGAGCAGTGGCTGCAGTCACGGCACATCACCGTGGACTGGCCAGAACCTGAGCTACAAGAGGTGTGGTTCCAATACCTGGAATCGATCAAAAGGACGGAAACAAGGATTAGCGAAGGAGAAATTGAGTAAGAATGTGGAAGTCGGTTGAGAATAGAAGGTCTCATGTCTGGCTGACAATTGGTCTGATGGTTCCACAAGTCGTAAAGAGAAGGAAACATGTCTAGTGGTGAACCAGTGAACTCTCGAGGCCCAACGGTGACGGACAGGGCGAGTGGATGGCCGATTTTACAACGTTAACACCAATGGCTGCTCTGGTTACGTGAAGAGGCATATCTGCGTGTGGTGGACTGCATCAAAGGGGTGGGTGACATGAAGATGGGTGTACCAATACGCGTTATCAGCTGTGAGGGAGCTTCTCGCGTATCCGCGGTGAACAATGCTAGCCCACGGGAGCCAACCTTGTTTGACATGGCATGAGAAAAGTGTGGATAGCGCGGATGGAAACACAGCTTGCGCATACATAAAGCGGAAGGTTGGCTGATCCCGGATACGCACCTACCAGCATGTCTCAACCCTTGGTACGTCGCCTTTTCTCTTGGTCGACGAGTCTTTCACAGAGCGTATCAGGGATGCGGATGCCGACTCGAAGAAACCTTCTGGCGCTGTGGAATCAGCCGGCTCGAGAGGAGGTTGTGCCGTGCAGCTCGAGCGAGGGGGGGGGTTATGTGCGACCGCATCCCCACCAACACAAGGGACACGGGGAGGTGGTGTGATTCCGAGATGTGCGACAGGACAGTCCGATCGCCCGGTTCGCTTGAGAGGCATGTGGCGCCTGACTATCAGGTACGTCGTGTGGTTGCGTGTGAGCGTGCTCGTTCTAAGGACAATTGGCTCAGCGAGGGCGTGGGCGTGGGCGTGGGCGTGGGCGGGGAAGGGGAAGGGGAAGGGGAAGGGGCAGCGGGAGGTGAGACGAGCACACCACGCGGACCCCGTTGAAAAACGTTGGAAGTTTTCCCGGGCGTTGGCCCGACAAAAGGAAACAAAAATGTACTATCATATTTCTGTCAAAGCAAAGGCATTGTTGGCGCGTTTGGACTGTTCTAATCGGGGATAAGGTGTGGGTGGGCTGGAGAACGACTTGTTGTCTGTGTGACGTGGGATGCAAGGCTGTGGCTATTGGGTGGGAGGGAGGCACACCGACTCCATTGGCATTTAGCAGCCGGCCCCAAGCTAGCGACGCTAATACTGCCCTACCGGTATGGAAGGCGCTGAGAGTGAGCAGCACGCACCATGCGCCCTTCTCCCGCCTGTTGCGGGTGGCGTTGTCCTGAATGTGCGGTAGGAGAACTACTACTCGGTGAGTTGAGTCGCATTGATGTTAATTTTGACTGCATTCCAATTTCACTGGTGTCGACCGCGATCCATATTTGGGTCTGAATGATATATTCTACATTCATTGAGACACGGTGAGATGGAGTGACATAAAGTGATCTTTCTGCATCGGGTAATATTTCTCATTGTGGCTCTAATACTTATCGATAAAAGAGGCGTACAACTTATTGATACTAGTAGGGACATACGGATCGCTTGGAGCGACATGCGATAGTCACGTGTTGTAGCTGAGAAGAAAAACCTGTATTTCCCACGCAGACAGCTTTTCGGCAACGCTTTCCACTATGCAGCCAATTGTGCAGTCACCACTGGAGGTATGTGGTAGCGACCTCTTCTTGACTGAAACTTATGATGAGCGGGCAGCTGACGGGAGGTTCAGGTAGGTGAATCTGCAAGGTATCCATGACACGGATGGTTGAATACTCTTCAGGCGGGCCAACGGAAGGGGGAGCGGTACGAAAGGTCAGTTCAGTTTTCATGCATGTGCATGGTGACTGACGAACCAGCAAGAGAAAACGCGAGGACTCCACAGGGAACGGGAAGGAGTTGATGGTCGGTGCTGTTTCGTCCTACGTCCAACGACAGTTTGTTTGAATTTCGATTGATAGGAAACGACTGAGAGACGTCTAGAGGTAAGCAGCCGTCTCTTGGGAGGAACTGGCTGAGAACGAAGCGCCAAGACGGCCTTGGACGGACTGCTCAATGCTTTGGATGTCGCCAACAATCAGGAGACTTTGGAGCTTGTTCTGTCGGAAAACGGATCCTACGCGAGAATGCCTTCCCCTTTGAGGAATTATTCCTTACTTTCGTCATTGAAGAGATTGATGGCATTCAGCCCGTGGAAGGATCGCGTCAAGGGCAATGTATCGGGGTTGCTAAATAATTTAGGTTCGCCGGAAGTGGGACTGGACGTTTTCGTTGGTATGGTCAGTTTGCTGGCCTGGTCGATGAAAAGAATGTGGCGCACATTGCCACCAGGGACGGCTTGCGATAGTACCATGGACATAGGGAGCGCGGACGAAGAAGGCATTGTGAAACACCAGAAAGCTTGGACCGCTTGTGGAAGGATAATGCAAGCGGCCTTGAGTGGAACAAAAGAGGAAAATGACTGCTTCGGTCCTGAAAGGCTCACGGACTGGAACGGAATGTTGAGTGGGATATACAGGAGGGCTTTGAAGGACGAGAGTGTCGTCAATGATGTCTTTTTGTCAAAGTGGTTGATTGCTCTCAGTGGAGACAGGGACATTGGGTGTGTGCCTCGCAGGTTTCCGCTGTCCATGGATGGGCTGTGCATGATTCCTATACCGTACACGTTTGGAACGTGGGTCAAGAATGCACGGTCGGTGGAACGAGGGCAAGCTAATGTGTGGTCTCGCTTGGTGAGTGAGATGATGTCCTTGAGGCGAGAGGAGGAGGCGAGTTGATGCCCGCAATAGGTGTTCGCCCACGTCGACTGGAGAGCATTGCGAAGGGCGGGCGCTGGTATTGACATAGCGGACGGATTGGCGACTGCAGACAAAGAGGAGGCCGATGAACTGCGGGCCTGCTTCGGCGCTTGTTTGATCAAGAATCTCCTGGGCGCGTACGAGATCGGGCTGAGATACATGACTGTCCACTTCCAACCTCAGTGGGGGCATGTCACCGAGGAATGCAGTCGCCGTCATGTGCTTGAGCTTCTGGGATTGGACGACGACGTTTTGGACGGACTGACGACGAGTACCTTGAGGATAGTCTTGAGCCACGGTGCGGATATTACTGGGCAAAGCAGTGCTGAGGACTCGGCTAACTGTACTGAGCAGGGGGGCATGACCCAAGCTTTGGAGGCACGCGGGAGGAGTTTGGAACGGACTTGGCCACATTGATGAGCACGGCTTTAGCAGCTTACAGGGCACGACCGAGTAGGCCTTCGGAAGTCATCTCATCCAGAGACATTCACATTCTACTGGCATTGGCACATCTGCATCGTGTGGTTTGGGTGCCTATGTTGAAGGTTTGCCCAGAAGTCGCAGCTCTGTTGAAGGACCTGAGATGCGTAGTGGGTGCTTTTCAGGCTGGGGCGGGAGGAACAGATTGGCCGCCGGATTGCGAGGAAAGCCAGAGAAGGCATATGCCATTCAACGTCCGGATTCAGCAATTGCGTCTGGACAAGGGGGTTGCGAGGAGTTTAATGGGAATATCAAGTAGCATGAGTTGTTGCATGGAGGAAATGCTCGCCGAGGAATGCATCGACGGCAAATGGTCAACCAGAGGCTTTGTCACAAACAAGACAGTAATGGCGGCGAAGGAGATGTTAAAAGTGAGTGGACCATATCAAATTACGAGGATTGAAGGCTAACTGGTTATAGAACGTGGCCATGCCGTCGATGAAAAAGTCGATGCTGTTGGAAGATCCTGAAGCAAACGTGATGGATGTGGTGCCTGCCGATGTGGAGAAGTGGTTGACGGGACGAGGTCTATGGCCCAATTGGCAGGAAGGCAAGAATGAACTTGTTACTGACCGATATTTTGAGGCGGTTTCATATTTGTGCAAGGGAGGTGGAGTGGAGAGGAACGGCGACTCGTTGTTGAAGGTGAAAGTGTGCATCGAGGGCTGAGTGGCGAAAGGGAACGCAGTTGTTAGATCGAGCAAAGTTGGGTAACGGAATGTGAAGCTGCAGAAAGTAGACAGGAAAAAACAATTATCTGACTGACTTTTGAAGAGTCCTGCCGAGAGCTTCTCCAGGGGGAAGAGAAACGATCTCAGCGTGAGCGCGTAGCCTGCCCAGCAGTCCCGTGATTTGGTCTGGAACTCGAAAAAGTCACGTGAGGAAAGCGCACAGTTTCATTCCATGTGGTAATAGAGCTTATTTGCAGCAGCTTCTGTCTCTACTTCGTCTACGAGTTGCGTCTCGAATCCGTTGCAGTATTGCCTGTCCCGGTTCAACCGGCTGCAAATGGGCTCTAATACGTGGGTATGGATGTGCCAAGATCCAGCATGTGACCTGTGACTGGTGATGTGGGTTGGCCGGACCTGACGCGGCTGGGAAAACATGATGGCAGTGACGGTGTGACTTTTGTTGAATCTTGGCTGAACGAGGTGAGATATGAGTTCCTCGCTCATCCACGCCCAGCCTCGCGAGTATAACGCGCACGGCTAATTTACATTTTGATGGGATATAGAGACCTAGCGAGGCTGAATGTGGTCTATGGACAGATTTTGGAAACTTCCACAGCAGGCCAGCCGGCTCTATACTGCTTGCAGGCTCTTGGAAATAGGCTGGCAACGTAGGCATGTAACATTATTGAAGAAGACCAATGATACGGTGTTATATACTCTGAGTAAGACCAAGAATTTTAGCTAACGCGGTCGAAATGCGAAGACGGGAGGCAATGTACAGCAACGACTGCTGTTTGTGTGGGATGCGGCGCTCTGTTCCCTTGACGGCCGGCCGTCTTGTTCATCCAAATAAATTGCGCTCGTCTGAGTGGTCCGGACTGCGCATCAGGTGGTTGTAACTTTTGTGCTCGTTTGTTTGCACGTCTCGCCAGTTGCTGTGCTTGTCGTGCTTGTCTTGTCTATGCGCCCGTCCCATTCGTCGTAGACGTAGTCCTCCTTGGTCCTCGTTTGCTTGTCTTGGTCGTAAGCCAGCCCAGCGGTGTACTATTCCAGTCTTCGTTAGCCATCCCAGTTTTCGGTAGACACCCTAGTGATTGTGCTCGTTGCAGTGGTCATGTGTGTTATGCTTGTCTTATTTGTGGGGCTCGTTACTCGTCCCGTTCATGGTGCTCGTCCTGTTCGTCGCCCTGCATGATATGTGGAGCTATATTGTCGTCATGCTGCGTCTCGCCGTGTGATGTGCCAGTGCTGTGCGAAAGTTGCCTCCATAGATTGGTGGGAAGGAGGGAAAGGACTTAGGACTGGAAATTTGCCATGACCGGTTTTCCAACCAAGGGCATGTGCAGTATGAGATTCGTAAAATCATTGTCTGAAAATGTAATCAAGGGAACCGTATGAAGGGCACTTGAAACAGAGGGTAGATTGAATACATGTTTGATGAATGACAGGGTGGAGAAGAAAGTCGACGCTAGCCCACGCTCAGCCACGATCGACATGAGTTTCCCTCACTCACACGCGCTTAACGTGGATACTGTTTTCACTAAGAGTGAGTGTTAAGGAAATAGGTATTGCACTGTAAGAGGGGTCAAAAATGTGCCAGTGAGGAAAGGATCAGGGGCATGAGTTGTAATATGGGCGCATGAGGATGTACAGAGGGCGTGACAGAGTGGTCCTGTGCTGTGGGTTGCGCGGACATTGTTGCGGACTGTAGCTCCACGTCGTGACATGGCTAGACAAGTGGGCAAGAGGAGATGAATTCTTGGGCCAAGACATATTGCGGTGGGGTGGCCAGAACGGCAAGTGCAGTGTGGAGGATGTGAGGAGAAGCATGGGCGGTGGCCAAACAGTCGAATTGAGAGTCCCATGGCAAGCCGCCTGTGGACAGTACAATGGGCAAGGATGGGTGTAGGTGAGACACTGTATCGGCACGAAGTAATTCTCAACAGTTTGTTACAACGAAGAGATGCGCAAGTCCACCAGTCTATTGCTGTCCAATGCTCGGTGTGGGTGTGGGAGTTGTGAGACTCATATCAAGGAAGGGGTGAGGGGGAGGGAGATCAAATTTAAAGCATGGTGTCAATTGCTGTGACAATTCAAAAGGGTTCTCCCTCCTCGGTTGATGACACTGCAATAGGGGAATGGTTTTGACGCCGAGGAGTGCGGGCTCTGGGCATGAGGGACGAGGCAGAGAGTCTGTTGGTGTTCGGCAGTTAGGCAAGATGGACAAGGAGATTGACGTACTCACTACCAGTTGCTGAAGGCCTGCACATTGGTGGAATGCTTCGACAGGCAGTGAGAGTGGGTCGGATCGTGCAGTGGAACAAGTGGAACAAACGGATGATTAGCATGCCTTCCCTGCCAGGTCCCATCAGATGACAGGATGGATTGAAACCTTACATAAGCAACGCCAACAACGACACAACCACCATGGACCTACGTATGGCCTACGCGGGGGAGATTGGGAACGACACAACAGTGTTCTTCATCGAACCTGTGACACTAAACTATGCCCAGCGCAGCATAGTTGTGATGTGGCGCGGCGATGAGAAAGAGGGAGAGGATGCCGGGGGAAAGTTTCTTGAAGGCGGACAGGATTTGCCCAACAAAAGTGAAGGTGTTATAGGGCTAGTGAAGATGCTGGGACTGCCGGACTCCGTGTACATCACCCTGAAAACAACAAATAATGGGTTGGCGATCACAGCGGCCGTTCGGGATGCTGTGCTTTGGCCGGACGAGCAGGCCTCGCTGGCTTGCATCGACAAGCGCAGCATCACCTACGTGCAAGACCTGGGCCGCGACGGAGTCGATGTGGTTGAGTACGATGGGGAGATGTATGTCTTCAAGTACCCAGACCCTAGGGAGGTAGGACCTCGAGATGCGCGAACGAAGGCGAAGCGGCACAGGGCCGAGCTCCTTGCTCTTCTTCGGCAGGGCCGCTCGATGTACGCAGCATTTCCATCACATGTCGTGGTGTCGTTCGTCAAAGGTGGTTCGAGGGCGTTTGAGGGATTCCTCACGCCTTACTACCCACTGGGGACATTAGCCGACCAACAGGGCACGCTCACGAGGGAGGGGAAGGTCGCCTGCCTTTGGCAAATTGCATGCGGGCTGCTTGACCTGCAGGCCGGTGGCAGTTGCTGGGGAGATTTGCGTCTAGAAAATGTCTGCCTAACGGAGGATTTGGACGCACGACTGATTGACTTCGCACCTAGCGAACATGGGAGTGCAGTTTACTGTGGGGATGAACCGTCTGACGAGGTGCAACCAATTACACCGGCGCGAGATGTGTACGCCTTTGGCGTACTGCTTTGGGCAGTCTGGCATGGGGTCAATCCATTGGGCCCGGGGCCGGAATTAACACGCACGAACTTCATCACCAACTGGGGTGTGGATGCTCCGCACGGCCTCAGGGACCTGTGTTGTCAATGCCTTGAAGTGGTGCCAGCGGATCGACCAGGCTTGGGAGAAGTAGCAGGTCGCCTTGCGGAAATTATGGCAATGATGAATGTTGAAAGCGACACGGTGGGAACTGTGAGGGGGGCAGAAATGGAATTCGAGGATGTGGGGGTCAAGACTCAGTAGGAGGAAGGGAGGCAAAGTAGAAGGTCAAAGCAAACCGTAGGTATTATGAATCGAAGTAAAGATTGATTGGTAGCCGATGATGAATGCTTGACACCTGAGACGGGCGTAAAATTTGAGCGCCGGATAACAAGGCGAAAACAAATAGAGGAAATGGTGAGAGGATTACAGTCGTGCTGTGACTTCGTTCTAGTGGCGCTCACTGGCAATAGTAACAGAGAGGTCAAACTGACCACATCGTGCGTGGTCTCGCCTATGAAAGGACCCAAGAAGACTTGTCTAGCCCCCGAGCGTCTAGATCATGGTCTTAACAGGTTAAAAGATTGCGCTCGCAGTGCCACAAAGCGCAGTGGAGTCGGGGAGTTCTTTTTGGCACGTTCCTGATTCATAATCACTACCCCTCTGACTATTTCTCACTTGCTTGATCTCATCACAACATGTTGAGGTACTGTGTTTAGAAATGCTCCCTGCTATTTCTGAAGGAGTTTTTTTTTTTTGTTCTCACAGGGAAATGGCGCAGCCGGAACCATTGGTATGGTTCTGTCGCTGGGAAAGTTGTCTCCTCAAGTTCGACACAAAGAAAGAGAGGAATGACCATGTGTTGACAGAGCACATTGAGAAGAGTGTGTCAATGACACTGTCTCACTACCAAGCAGCGCACGGCTTTCTCAGTGCAGTGGAGATTGATTGTGGCACCTATGCCAATGAGCGCAGTGCAACGTCAACGCCTGAGACCCAACGACGCATGGTTCTTGACGACCAAGTACCTCTAGCAGGCCCATTCGTTACGTCTGCACATCATACTCCTACCCGTACGCCGTTACGCAGTCATGGTGTACTGGCCGACGAGTGCGGTACGACCAGTCCGGATATCGATGGGGAGTCTCCATTCCCAAAATTGGATAGCCTGATGATGGGAGACCCAGAGGGAACAGAGTCGCAACAGTGGATAGGATCGCCGGATGCGCTATGCGGTGCGAATTGGCTGATCGCAGAAGAGTATGATGGTGTCGGGGGTATATGACGAATGACACTGACAGTTGCGTCGCGGGGGAAAACAACGAATATAATGTACTAACAAAAGTTGGAGGCTTTGTAGCTTATTGAAGGGAATCGAATGCGGTGAAAGATCCACATGAATGCCGCGTTGAACAGCTCTCTGATGCACAGCTGCCCTAACCGAGTGTCTTTGTGGTGGTCGACATAACAGTGGGAAGAGGAGTGAGTCTGTACCCGGAAACGCCATCCGGGCTGCTGCAACGCGATAAGGGGTTTTATGGGGCTATGTCGTTCACTGTGAGGTCGAGTAAGGCCATCCGAGCTGCAGCAACTGTAAGGGCGGATTTCTGAATGCGCTCAAATCTGGCATAAAATGGAAACCGCCAATGGGCCGGTTGCGGATGATGAGAGAGTGAGGACAGGCATAGGCACTTTAGCGGAGGCGATGGCACTTTTCAGGGTGGGCCGGTATAGAGTGCGCTCAGGGGCACAGCTCCATCCAAGGCTCGAACTGCTCAGGTGCAATGGCAGTTGTTCAGCCGGGGTCGATTTAACGTAGAGTCAACACCGGCATCGTGGCTGCACAGGTGCAATGTTGGCTTTCAGAGTCCATATAAAGCTAGCTCAGAATGAAGAGCAGCCGCTGGTCCTGGTGCACAGCTGATGGTGGTTTGCGAAAGGGGGTCAGAGGCAAAACCGCCATCCGAGCTGCACAAGCAGAATGGTGGTTTTCTGAATGCACTCAAATCTGGCCTAAAATGAAAACGTCCGCTGGTCCTGTTGCGCGGCTCGTGGTGGGTTTCAAGTCGGGCTGAAAGCGGGTCAGAGGCACAAGCGCCATCCGAGCTGCACAAGCAGAATGGGTTTTCAGGTCAGGCCTAATGCGACTGGGAGTCAAGACCGCCATCCGAGCTGCACAAGCAGAATGGCGGTTTTCAAGTCAGGCTTAATTCGACTCAAAGGCAAAAGCGCCATCCGAGCAACGCTTGCACGATGGCGGTTTTGAAGTCAGGCTTAATTGAACTCAAAGGCAAAAGCGCCATCCGAGCAGCACAAGCACGATGGCGGTTTTCAGGTCGGGCTTAATTCGACTGAGGGTCAAGACCGCCATCCGAGCTGCACAAGCAGAATGGTGGTTTTCACAATGCACTGAAATCTGCCTGAGGGTGGAGACCGCCATCCGGGCTGCACAAGCAGAATGGAGGTTTTCAAGTCAGGATTATTTTGACTCAAAGGCAAGACCGCCATCCGAGCAACGCATGCACGATGGCGGTTTTCAAGTCAGGCTTAATTCAACTCAAAGGCAAAAGCGCCATCCGAGCAGCACAAGCGCAATGGTGGTTTTCAGGTCAGGCTGAATTCGCCTCAAAGGCAAAAGCACCATCCGAGCAGCGCAAGCAGAATGGCGGTTGTCAGGTCAGGCTTAATTTGACTCAGAGTCAAGACCGCCATCCGGGCTGCACAAGCAGAATGGCGGTTTTCAAGTCAGGCTTAATTCGACTCAAAGGCAAAAGCGCCATCCGAGCAGCACAAGCACGATGGCGGTTTTCAGGTCAGGCTTAATTCGACTGGGAGTCAAGACCGCCATCCGAGCTGCACAAGCAGAATGGCGGTTTTCAAGTCAGGCTTAATTCGACTCAAAGGCAAAAGCGCCATCCGAGCAACGCTTGCACGATGGCGGTTTTGAAGTCAGGCTTAATTGAACTCAAAGGCAAAAGCGCCATCCGAGCAGCACAAGCACGATGGCGGTTTTCAGGTCAGGCTTAATTCGACTGAGGGTCAAGACCGCCATCCGAGCTGCACAAGCAAAATGGCGGTTTTCACAATGCACTGAAATCTGCCTGAGAGTGGAGACCGCCATCCGGGCTGCACAAGCAGAATGGAGGTTTTCAAGTCAGGATTATTTTGACTCAAAGGCAAGACCGTCCGAGCAACGCATGCACGATGGCGGTTTTCAAGTCAGGCTTAATTCGACTCAAAGGCAAAAGCGCCATCCGAGCAGCACAAGCACGATGGCGGTTTTCAGGTCAGGCTTAATTCGACTGGGAGTCAAGACCGCCATCCGAGCTGCACAAGCAGAATGGCGGTTTTCAAGTCAGGCTTAATTCGACTCAAAGGCAAAAGCGCCATCCGAGCAACGCTTGCACGATGGCGGTTTTGAAGTCAGGCTTAATTGAACTCAAAGGCAAAAGCGCCATCCGAGCAGCACAAGCACGATGGCGGTTTTCAGGTCAGGCTTAATTCGACTGAGGGTCAAGACCGCCATCCGAGCTGCACAAGCAAAATGGCGGTTTTCACAATGCACTGAAATCTGCCTGAGAGTGGAGACCGCCATCCGGGCTGCACAAGCAGAATGGAGGTTTTCAAGTCAGGATTATTTTGACTCAAAGGCAAGACCGTCCGAGCAACGCATGCACGATGGCGGTTTTCAAGTCAGGCTTAATTCGACTCAAAGGCAAAAGCGCCATCCGAGCAGCACAAGCACGATGGCGGTTTTCAGGTCAGGCTTAATTCGACTGGGAGTCAAGACCGCCATCCGAGCTGCACAAGCAGAATGGCGGTTTTCAAGTCAGGCTTAATTCGACTCAAAGGCAAAAGCGCCATCCGAGCAACGCTTGCACGATGGCGGTTTTGAAGTCAGGCTTAATTGAACTCAAAGGCAAAAGCGCCATCCGAGCAGCACAAGCACGATGGCGGTTTTCAGGTCAGGCTGAATTCGCCTCAAAGGCAAAAGCACCATCCGAGCAGCGCAAGCAGAATGGCGGTTGTCAGGTCAGGCTTAATTTGACTCAGAGTCAAGACCGCCATCCGGGCTGCACAAGCAGAATGGCGGTTTTCAAGTCAGGCTTAATTCGACTGAGGGTCAAGACCGCCATCCGAGCTGCACAAGCAGAATGGTGGTTTTCACAATGCACTGAAATCTGCCTGAGGGTGGAGACCGCCATCCGGGCTGCACAAGCAGAATGGAGGTTTTCAAGTCAGGATTATTTTGACTCAAAGGCAAGACCGCCATCCGAGCAACGCATGCACGATGGCGGTTTTCAAGTCAGGCTTAATTCAACTCAAAGGCAAAAGCGCCATCCGAGCAGCACAAGCACAATGGTGGTTTTCAGGTCAGGCTGAATTCGCCTCAAAGGCAAAAGCACCATCCGAGCAGCGCAAGCAGAATGGCGGTTGTCAGGTCAGGCTTAATTTGACTCAGAGTCAAGACCGCCATCCGGGCTGCACAAGCAGAATGGCGGTTTTCAAGTCAGGCTTAATTCGACTCAAAGGCAAAAGCGCCATCCGAGCAGCACAAGCACGATGGCGGTTTTCAGGTCAGGCTTAATTCGACTGAGGGTCAAGACCGCCATCCGAACTGCACAAGCAGATTGGCGGTTTTCACAATGCACTGAAATCTGCCCTAAGTGGAGACCGCCATCCGGGCTGCACAAGCACAATGGAGGTTTTCAAGTCAGGATTATTTTGACTCAAAGGCAAGACCGCCTTCCGAGCAACGCATGCACGATGGCGGTTTTCAAGTCAGGCTTAATTCGACTCAAAGGCAAAAGCGCCATCCGAGCAGCGCAAGCAGAATGGCGGTTTTCAGGTCAGGCTTAATTTGACTCAGAGTCAAGACCGCCATCCGGGCTGCACAAGCAGAATGGCGGTTTTCAAGTCAGGCTTAATTCGACTCAAAGGCAAAAGCGCCATCCGAGCAGCACAAGCACGATGGCGGGTTTCAAGTCAGGCTTAATTTGACTCAGAGTCAAGACCGCCATCCGGGCTGCACACGCAGAATGGCGGTTTTCAAGTCAGGCTTGATTCGACTGAGGGTCAAGACCGCCATCCGAGCTGCACAAGCAGAATGGCGGTTTTCACAATGCACTGAAATCTGCGTGAGAGTAGAGACCGCCATTCCACAAGCAAAATGCCGGTTTTCAAGTCAGGATTATTTTGCCTCAGAGTCAAGACCGCCATCCGGACTGCACAAGCAGAATGGCGGTTTTCAAGTCAGGCTTAATTCGACTCAAAGGCAAAAGCGCCATCCGAGCAGCGCAAGCAGAATGGCGGTTTTCAAGTCAGGCTTAAGCCGACTCAAAGGCAAAAGCGCCATCCGAGCAGCGCAAGCACAATGGTGGTTTTCAGGTCAGGCTGAATTCGCCTCAAAGGCAAAAGCACCATCCGAGCAGCGCAAGCAGAATGGCGGTTGTCAGGTCAGGCTTAATTTGACTCAGAGTCAAGACCGCCATCCGGGCTGCACAAGCAGAATGGCGGTTTTCAAGTCAGGCTTAATTCGACTCAAAGGCAAAAGCGCCATCCGAGCAGCACAAGCACGATGGCGGTTTTCAGGTCAGGCTTAATTCGACTGAGGGTCAAGACCGCCATCCGAACTGCACAAGCAGATTGGCGGTTTTCACAATGCACTGAAATCTGCCCTAAGTGGAGACCGCCATCCGGGCTGCACAAGCACAATGGAGGTTTTCAAGTCAGGATTATTTTGACTCAAAGGCAAGACCGCCTTCCGAGCAACGCATGCACGATGGCGGTTTTCAAGTCAGGCTTAAGCCGACTCAAAGGCAAAAGCGCCATCCGAGCAGCGCAAGCAGAATGGCGGTTTTCAAGTCAGGCTTAAGTCGACTCAAAGGCAAAAGCGCCATCCGAGCAGCACAAGCACGATGGTGGTTTTCAGGTCAGGCTGGATTCGCCTGAGGGTCAAGACCGCCATCCGAGCTGCACAAGCAGACTGGCGGTTTTCACAATGCACTGAAATCTGCGTGAGAGTAGAGACCGCCATCCGGGCTGCACAAGCAGAATGGCGGTTTGCGAGTCAGGCTTAATTCGACTCAAAGGCAAAAGCGCCATCCGAGCAGCACAAGCACGATGGTGGTTTTCAGGTCAGGCTGAATTCGCCTGAGGGTCAAGACCGCCATCCGAGCTGCACAAGCAGACTGGCGGTTTTCACAATGCACTGAAATCTGCGTGAGAGTAGAGACCGCCATCCGGGCTGCACAAGCAGAATGGCGGTTTGCGAGTCAGGATTATTTTGACTCAGAGTCAAGACCGCCATCCGGACTGCGTGAGCAGAATGGCGGGTTTCAAGTCAGGCTCAATTCGACTCAAGAGGCAAAAGCGCCAACATGTCATCACAGATGCCGTCTAGAGACCCAATGATCATCTCAAGCTCAGAGTGTCACTGTGAATGATGAGTGTATAGTGCAGTGGTTATGCTGTTCAAAAGTTTTAATTTGGGCATTTGGGTCGCATGTTCGATTCTCTGCCGATGCGTCTTTTAATTTAGTCGCTACAGACAGAAAACGAAAATCGCCAATGTGAGTGTACCAACAGAATGGCGGTTTCACTGCCCAAAAAGAAATCGCCAATCTGGCTGTACCAACCAAATGGCGGTTTCTCAAGCATAATAGTCTGGCACAGAAAAAAACCGCCAATCTGGCTGTACCAGCAGAATGGTGGTTTTCTGAGGATAGGCTGGCTCAAAGAAAAAAAATAGCTCAAAAAAAAAACCACCATTCTGGCTGTACCAACCAAATGGCGGTTTCTCGAGCGTGGTCTGGCACACAAAAAAACCGCCAATCTGGCTGTATCAACCAAATGGCGGTTTCCTTTCAAGCATCGGCTGGTCCAAAAAAATAAACAGCATCATTGGGGCTGCTGCAAGGCTAATGGCGGGCAGAATCTGAGGGCCCTCAGATCCAAGACAAGAGGGATAGGATGGATGCCTAAGGACGTCGAACGTTGGAAGAAGGAAGTCATCAAACCGCTCGAGCAGGCAATTGGGCAGGGTTCGCAAGGGGTGAAGTTTTCCAAGAAGGAGCGGAACCACAAGCGTGGTCCATTCCCCGCAACCGCCATTGGTGTCTCCCATGGCGGTGGCGAAACAGTATGTTCGCTTCCCCTACCTGTAGTCTCTTTGCTCACGAATTAACATTCAGCGTCCTGGTAATCGCAGGCTGTCCAAGTCCGCCCGTAACTTCATGGAAACTATTCGTTCGCACCCTGCCATGCACCGCGCATTGGGTTTTCTCAATCGTAAGTTGTATCTCACCCAGATTGTTCCAAAGACTGATTCATTGTGCAGATCTATTTCGAACTTATAACCCCCCCATGTACAATGTCTACGCTACTCACCAAACTCAGCTTCACACCGCGCATCCTCACCTCCGCAAAAACTTTGACAACAGCGTGTTTTCGTGCCTCACGGTTAACAGTGGCCCTCAAACTGCGACCAACCCACATGCTGACACTGCCAACAAGCCCGGAGGTTGGTGTGGTATTACCTGTGCCGGCCCATTTGACCACAAGCAGGGTGGCCAGCTCGTCCTCTGGGATTTGAAGCTAGTCATTGATTTCCCATCTGATAGTACCATCTTCATCCCCTCCGCACTCCTCGTCCACTCTAACTGTCCAATTCAACCTGGTGAGCAGCGGTATTCGTGGACTCAATATACGGCGGGGGGTCTTTTTCGTTGGGCCAATGGGTTTCAAACCCAAGAGAAGTTCTTTGCCAATGCCACCGCGGAAGAAAAGGAGCAGTGGTGGGTGGATTGGGAGAATCGCTGGTAGCGAGGTCTTGAACTCTTTCCTGTATTGTCTTGAGCTTCCATGGATATAATGTTGTTACTTTTAGTATGTCGGACTGATATATAGTCACAAGATATCATGCATGTGGTCCAATAGTATTTTTGTGTCATCAATGAACACTCGCTTATCTATCTATCAGATGAGACTTATATGGGGCAAGCTGAGGCACAGGTTTCTTGGGTTTGGGTTGCATGCTGCATAGGGTACGAGTGAAACTGATTCTTCAACCTCCGGACCATGTGTCAGATTATTGGCAACATTGACCAAATACCCGGTGTGGGAGGCCTTGACTAGTTGGACTCTGTAGAGGATAGTCAGACAGCTGCGGTCAATATCTGGACAATTGTGGAGAATGTTCAGACAACTGTGGTGTTGACAGATACCTCTGACAAGTGTCACAGATATCCTGACACCTCAGACACTGTCCAAAAAACATGGTAGATATTTATTGTGAGAACAGTAATGTAAGTACTCAGTCGACACAGCGGATGTGGTAAACGACTGAATTGTCTCGTACGGACCTATTGTGAGAACAGTAATGTAAGTACTACGAGACACGTAAGTATGATATCGGGACAGATAGAATAAGGGAAACTCACCTCAGTCGACACAGCGGATGTGGTAAACGACTGAGGTGAGTCATAGACGATCGAGAGAAAATAAAGGCGAGAATGTATATATAGACCATGGCGCATAAGGCGCGTTACGAAACGAAGTATCCGCCGTCGGGTCTACTTCAATACTCCCCCAGATCCGATGGCGGCTCAAGCAACCACGGGTCCGATGTTGAGACCACGGAGGCAACGGTGGTGGGCGTCGCGAGGTACGGCTTTTGTGAAGATGTCGGCGAGGTTTGTGGTTCCAGGGACGTGTATAATGCGCATATCACCGGACTCGACCAGCTCGCGGATGTAGTGGTGACGGATATCGATATGTTTGACCTTGCTGTGATCCCGTGTCGTCTTCGTCAGGTCCACTGCACCTTTGTTGTCGCCATTGAGTATCCCAGGCTTTGCTGCATCGACATCAAACCCAACCTCCTCCAACCATGAGAACATCCACTTCCCCTGCTGCCCAGCACGACCTATGGCAATGTACTCTGCCTCAACTGTGGATCCAGCAACAGCAGCTTGCCGTTTCGAGCTCCAGCTGACCGGTGCACCTGCCATTGTGAACACATGGCCAGCTGTAGAGCGTCGAGTGTCAGGGCATCCACCCCAGTCAGAGTCCGCCCATCCGACCGGGAAGAGTTGAGCATTGCGAGAGTAAGTGAGGCCGTAGTCAAGCGTGTTCCGTATGTATCCAACGACGTGGAGAAGAGCACGCCAGTGCTCGATCCCGGGCTTGGACTGGAAGCGTGATAAGAGACTGACGGCAAAGGATAAGTCGGGGCGGGTAGCAAGCTGCCCCCACATGACGCATCCGAGCAACGGTCGGTAAGGCTTGTCCTTCATCTGGAGGTGGTCGACGTCGGTAGCGGGTGACATGTCGGAGCTAAGGGAGATACTAGCTGGGAGAGGCGTGTTTCGAAGAGGGATGTTGTTAAGATCGTAGTCCTTGAGAACCTGTTCGAAGTAAGCGCGCTGGCTGAGCGTCACCGTCCCTGCCTCGAGATCCTGCTTGACCCTCATACCAAGGAGTTGGTTGTTCCCTCCAACATCCTTGATATCCCATGCTTCGCCCATTTCTCTCTTCCTTTCCTCCCCCTCTCCCTTAGATGAGGACGCACCCCAAACGTCGTCTGTGTACGTCGCTGTAAGAGTGTACCCGTCTGTACCCGACCACTTTGTCCGAACACATGGATCAGCACGAGAGGAAACATACCCAAGATCGTTGTATGTTGCCTTCAACGTCTCAGCCCAGTCGCGCCCTCCCT
Source organism: Strobilurus orientalis (assembly GCA_019915145.1). NCBI lineage: Eukaryota > Fungi > Basidiomycota > Agaricomycetes > Agaricales > Physalacriaceae > Strobilurus > Strobilurus orientalis. The sequence continues at coordinate 133,412 of JAHLML010000014.1, forward strand.
GCATTGTGCCGTAGATGGTCTTCTTCAGCTTCACGGCCGACTCCCCCTCAACCTCAAATCCTTTCGGCTGCGCCATCCAGATATCCTCCTTCGTAGTGCTGTTGAGGTACGCGGCTTCAAAATCGATTTGCCAGATGTGAAGGTTGAGGGATGCGGCGACAGCAGCTGTCATACGAATAGATTCAAGGCGAGCTACAGCCGCCCACGTCTCGTTGTAGTCAACGCCCAACTGTTGAGTGAACCCTTTAGCCACGATACGAGCCTTGTCGCGAAGCCAATTCCCTTCACCGTCAGTCTTGACGGCATATACCCAACGGTTTGCCATGACATTTGCGCCCTGGGGAGGAGTTGCAAGCTCCCATGTCCCCTTCTTCTGGTGTAGATCAAGTTCGACCTGCATGGCAGCGTTCCACCGGTCGGGATCGAGGCGCATTGCTTCATTGTAGGATTTTGGCGCGTAGAGTTTGTCTGGAGTGTATCCCATCAACGCGACATAGTCATCGAGTTCAGCAGAGAGGCTTCGCATGGGGTCCCAGGCAAGGTTTGCCGTGGCATCCTCGGGCGCGTTCCTGGCAGCCAGTAATTCGGCTCGGGATGCGGCGAAGTCATCAGCGCGGTCGGTGGGTACATGTCCCCGAGGAGAGCGACGCAGTTCAGGTACCATAGGTACTGGGAGATTGATGGTAGATTTACTATCCTCGTGAGCCGAACTAACGGGGACATCAGGCCCTGAAGAGTGAGCTCGCAATGGCGGCTCAGCACTGATGGGTGGATTAATATCCACAGGGCCTGTGTCGTCGTCCATCCAGAGTCGGCTGCTCAGATCTGCGACACGACTTGGGGTTCCCTCGTCGAACTCAACATTCCGACTTTCAAATTGAACCCCAAGATCGTCGACAAGGATGTAGTTCCCCGCACCGGAGGCATACCCAATCAGGGTACAGTTCCTCCCACGTTCCTCGAGTTTACTGCTGCCATCAACACGATGGCCATTGACCACGGGCTCTTTCGCAGTTGCCTTACACCCCCACACACGAAGGTGGTCGACAGACTGCTTTCGCCCTTCCATCACTGCCGCCGGGATTCTGCCTGGATGGCGACGACTCGGCATCAGGTTTCGTGTATATGCGCTTGTAGACGCCGCTGCTGCCCAGTATTTGTGGGGTAGTCCAGAGTCGTGCAGCATGGACCGGACGTCCTCGGTAATCGTTCGGATTGCCCGCTCAGCCATCCCGTTTTGAGCAGAGGAGTAGGGGACAGAGGTCTCATGGATGATACCGTGAGTTTTGAAGTACTCCTGCCATGCCTTGGAGTTGAACGCATTATCAGTCCGGACACGCTTGATTTTGAATCCGGACTGGAGCTCGTAATGGACACGATATGACTCGAATGCAGGAATTGTTGACTCGTCGCTTTTATCTTTGAGGAAGTCGACGTGCTTGTGGGAGCTGCCACTATCCGCAACCACCATCATGTACTGATTCCCACCCACAGATGCAGTGCGAGATGGTCCCCACAAATCAAAAGCTACAAGAGCTAACGGGTCAACGTCGGGGTCGGTGTGTCCATCGTACGGTCGGTTTGTCATTCGACCTTCACGGCAGCTGATGCATCTACCGCTGATGTCGGTGTCGGTGATATTGAGCCCGGACACCACGTCTCTTGTGCCCATCTCTTTGATACGATCTGGGCTAGCATGGACAAATCGCCGATGCCACGTCTTCAAGTCTGCTGGCGACGATGTTGACGCAGTCATGGCATGGGTAGGTGTTCCGTTCAGAACATACATGCCTGCTGAACCTCGACCTTCCAGAACGATGTCTCCATCGCGACCATCGCTAATGACGACTTTGCCACCACCAAACAGCGAGTAGAGACCGGCACGATCAAACTGGGTAACAGAGAGGAGGTTTGCAGCGAGGGATGGGGTGTGTAGGGCATTGCGAAAGGTAAGCTTGACTGTTTTCCCATTGACCTCGTAGACTTTGGTGACTGATCCTTTGCCCAGGATGTGGAAGTCGCCCTCATCTCGAAGGGCAGACTTTCCTGTGCGAAAGGGAATTGCCTCATACGTTGTGAAGTCGGCAATGTCTCGGAAGAAGTGGTCACTGGCACCGGAGTCGTAGAATGTCGGTGCTATGGAGACGATGTGGTTTTCGAAGGTGCGACTGACTACTGCAGTGGCAGCAATGGGTGAGTCGAAGATAAACTCATGCATTTCGCAGGTGCATTGGACTTCGTTCTCATCGGAGAGCACGGATTCGAGCGCTGGCATGTCCGTGGTGTCGTCGGTAAAGACAGACTCAAGTGCTGGCATATCTGCTTCATTGTCGGCAGGTGCGGACTCAAGTACTGCAATATTTGCTCCTTCATCATTGACCTCCACTAGAATCGGGCCATCTGGGGTGAACGGGATGACGGACTCAACAACGACTCCAGGACCCTCGTCATCGGGAACGTCCTCGACAGTCGTGCGAGGAGCCGATGCAAACAACACACGATGGGGAATGTCTGGAGTAGTGGGGGTAGCCGATGCTTGGTTTGCCTGGGTACGTCGTCCTTTGCCGAAGTTAGGCGGGAATTGACCCTCCTTCCCCCCTCCAGGCCAGTAGCAGTTCTCGACGGTGTGACTTGACCTCTTGATTGCCTTACACTGGGGATTAGTGCACGGGCGAGGGTTACCGAGTCCCATATGTGCGGAGAAAGCAATTGTAGAGGTAGCCGGTCCATCCTTTGGCATTGCGGACGTCTTTGCATGCATCATGAGGTCAGCAACCACTGCATTGACGTCGGGTGCTGCATAGAGAAGACCACTAATCCCCTGCCAGCGTGTGCCTCTAATGACGGAGCGGACGAGGATGTTCTTCAACTCCTTGTCTGTGACGGTCTTGCCAAGCTGTGTAACGATGTGGGCCTTCTTTCGAAGGTCCGCAATGTGCGCCTCGAGCTCGGATATAGAGTCGGCAGTGAACTTGGTGGTGGTCAATTCCTCCTCGGCAAAGGACAGGGCGGCATCGCTCTTCGCTGCGCAGGCATCGACAACTGATTGCCAGCACTCTTGTGCTGTCCCGTCTCGCTTGACACCAATTCCGATGGGGTCAACGATGTTGGAGACGATGATGGACCTGGCAACTCCGTTTCGGTAGCCAAACTCCTCGCGAGACGGAGCAGTGGAGTATACGAGGGTAGCGGGCTCGGCGGGAGCTCCCGGACTGGGTGTGATGATAGGGGGTTGGACTATGTTGCCGTCGATGTAACCGAGCAGTCCTTTTGCAGTCAGGGTTTCCTCGATGAGGATCCTGAAAGTCTGGAAGTTGGACTTGTCGGGCTGAAGCTTTTCGGTGGGGTGGAAGGGCGTCGTATTGATTATCCCAGTAGACATGGTGGTGACGATTATTTAAGTGGTGTGTGTGTGTGTGTAAGGCGCGAGTCGTGGCGCAGGTATGTGCTGTGGTGTTCTCGTTTGACTGGAAAGATTTTAGACAGCGGGGCCCATAACCTATTGTGAGAACAGTAATGTAAGTACTCAGTCGACACAGCGGATGTGGTAAACGACTGAATTGTCTCGTACGGACCTATTGTGAGAACAGTAATGTAAGTACTACGAGACACGTAAGTATGATATCGGGACAGATAGAATAAGGGAAACTCACCTCAGTCGACACAGCGGATGTGGTAAACGACTGAGGTGAGTCATAGACGATCGAGAGAAAATAAAGGCGAGAATGTATATATAGACCATGGCGCATAAGGCGCGTTACGAAACGAAGTATCCGCCGTCGGGTCTACTTCAATAATATTCCGATAAGCGCAACAGCTATGTAGACAAGCACAGAGAGTATTGAGAGTCTGGATGTACAACTGTGTAGGATATCTAGAGACCTTCAAGAGTACCCAGACAACTGTACAGAATATACGGATATCTCAAAAGATATCCAGACAAGCACAGTGAATATCTGGACAAGCACAGGGAATATCCAGACAACTGAAAAGGATGTTTGGACACCACAGACAATATCCAGACAAGTATGGTGAATATCCCAACACTAGCACAACAGACATCCCGACAAGTGTGGAGGATATCCCGACAAGTGTAGAGAATATCTGGACACCACAGAGGATATCCAGACAAGCATGCTGAATCTCTAAAGAAGCAAGGGGGATATCCCGACAAGCACAACAGATATCCAGATAAGTGCAGAGGATATCCCGACAACTGCAAAGGATATCTGGACACTGCAGATGATATTCAGACAACTGTGGGTGATATTTGAACACCGCAGACAATATTCAGACAAGCATGGTAGATATTGCGACAAGCGCAACAGATATCCCGACAAGTGTAGAGGATATCCCGACAACTGCAAAGGATATCCAGACAAGCTCAAAGGATATCCCGGAACCGAGGAGGATATCTGGACACCGCAGACAATATTAGACAAAGATGGTAGATATCTCAACAAGCAAGGTGGATATCCCGACAAGCGCACCAGATATCCCGACAAGTATGGAGGATATCCAGACAAGCATGGTAGATATTCCGACAAGCGCAACAGATATCCCGACAAGTGTAGAAAATATCTCGACAGCTCAGATGATATCGAGACAACTACGGAGGATATCTGGATACCACAACAGATATCCCGACAAGCGCAACAGATATCCCAACAAATGCAACAGATAATCAGACAGACACAGAGGATATCCAGACAGACTCAGAGGCTATTCAGACAACTGCGGAGGGTATCTGGACACCGCAGAGGATATCCAGACAACTGCAGAGGGTATCTGGACACCGCAGAGGTCATCCAGACAAACGCAACAGATGATCAGACAAGCACAGAGGATATCCAGACAACTGCGGAGGATATCCAGACACCTGCGGTGGATATCTAGACACCTGCAGCGGATATCCCGACAAGTGTAGAGAATATCTCGACAGCTCAGATGATATCCAGACAACTGCGGAGGATATCCAGACAAGCGAAAAGGATATCCAGACAACTGCGGAGGATATCTGGACAAACGCAACAGATATCCAGACAAATACAACAGATATCCAGACAAGCGCAGAGGATATCCAGACAACTGTGAAGGATATTTGGACACTGCAACAGATATCCCAACAAACACAAAGGATATCCAGACAACTGCTAAAGATATCCAGACAGCTGTGAAGGATATTTGGACACCGGAGATGGTATCCAGGCAAGCGCAGAGGATATCCAGACAAGCAAAGAGGATGACCAGACAACTGCGGAGGATATCTGGACACCGCAACAGATATCCAGACAAGCGCAGAGGATATCCAGACAACTGCGGAGGATATCTGGACACTGCAACAGATATCCCGACAATTACAAAGGATATCCAGACAACTGCTAAAGATATCCAGACAACTGTGAAGAATATTTGGACACCACAGATGGTATCCAGGCAAGCACAGAGGATATCCAGACAAGCGAAGAGGATATCCAGACAACTGCGGAGGATATCCAGACAACTCCTGAGGATATCTGGACACCGCAACAGATATCCTGACAAACACAACAGATATCCAGACAAGCGCAGAGGATATCTGGACACCGCACAGGAGACAACTGCGAAGAATATCCAGACAACTGCGGAGGATATCTGGACCAGTGCAGTGGATATCCAGACAAGCGCAGAGGATATCTGGACACCGCAACAGATCTTCTGACAAACACAACAGATATTCAGACAAGCACAGAAGATATCTGGACACCGCAACAGACATCCTGACAAACACAACAGATATTCAGACAAGCACAGAAAATATCTGGACACCGCAACAGACATCCCAACTATCTAGACCACCGCAAACAATATTCAGACAAGCATGATGAATATCTACTCAGATTCAAACAAGTATATGATACCGACTGTAACAATTGAGCTTGTTACGATTCTCTTTCACACGTTTAGATTTTGGATATTTCAGCATCTTTTTTATCTTTATTATTTTCAACATTCTTACAGTATTTACATCTAATTTTTCACCTAATGTAAGTATGAAATTTATAAAAAATTCAAATCCTAAATCTTCCTGATTTTTTACTGCATTTCCATACTTAAAATTCCATAGGATTTTTTGTTTGAAAAACATTCTGAAAGTATTCTGAAAAACTTGATGCAATCTTGAATAGAAAACTTGTATTTATATATTGATTTTTTCATTGACTTTTTTACATTATTTTTAGCTTTTATTTCACTTTGAAATTGTATAAAAAACTCGAAATTGAAATTTTACATTTTTTACAGTTATTTTTGGCCTTAAAATAATATAAAAATTTTGAAATCCGATATTCACATTTTTCACATTCTTTTTCTGTATCTTTTTTATGCTTATTTTCAGTGAAAAACTGTGTAAAAGATCTTAAAAAAAATTTCGAAGTTTTTCGGCTGAAAAATTGGTGAAAAGAGCAGAGGTTTTTTCACCATTTTTTTCACCCGGAAAATTCGAGTTTATCACCCAGTGTCTTCAGCTCTTTCGACGGTATGTCGTCTAATACATTCTGAATCATCAATAGAGCGTCAGCTGCATTTTGCTGCTTGACCAGAGATGGAAACAGGTGTTGGACTTTCTTGTGAGAGCACTTGAAACTTGATGTTAGCGAGGCAAAAAGATGAAAAGAAGAGTTCAACACACCTGAATTTTGAGGAAACGCGAAATAAATTGCCAAAGATCAAGTTGAAAAGCATTGTACAGCTCTCTTGTCAGAACTGAGAGAGGCACAGGCCGTAGATACTTCTCAGGAAGAAGATCCGCAAAGGGGAGGCTTACGCACATGCATTTTTCATAAAACGTCGTAGGAGGGAATGTGATTGCTGTGTCAAAATCAAAGAGTCAAACTTTTGGTTGTGCAGTTTAAAGAGGCCGAATGTTGGATAGCAAAATGAGCATTCACTCAACTATGAAATTATTAGGGAAAACATTCTATGGGAAAATTAGTAAAGGAAATGCTTCAACAATTTTTAAGGCTATGCACACGGTGATTGACTCTTATGTGATGAAGAAACACAAGGGCCTAAAAACGCGTTTATACTACAATGCGTTCAATTAATAGTGACTTACCTCAAGACCTTGCATTAACATGTGCAGTAGGTCATCGACAGAGCATGTCAATGATTAAAAGTAAGAGACACATAGAGCATCCTCAATAGTAGTACCATTGATTATAGGAAAAACACCAATAATAATATGCTTGAAGGGGATTTCTTTGACGAGGGGGAGGACATGGTTCTTCTGCTGAAATACAGACAATCCTGATAAAGCTTGGCAGAGCGCAAGCAATCCTGTATGACCATCTTTCCCTACAACTAGAATTTTGCAAACAAAATCATATCCACTGATGGAGCGCACGGCACGGAACACCGTACTCTTGGGGGTGATCAGCATTCACACAAGATGAGATAATATTGTATTGTTGTACCGGATACTGCCAAATCTTCAATGCGAAATTGTGGGGCGTTGTTGCGTATATACTGCCTATGCGCAAATAGCCATTGTCGAGTGCACCAGCGAGTCGTTTGAGTTAGAATGAATGAATCTGTTCCCAAGATTTAAGATTGTGTTTGCGGAGCACGAGGACCAGTCGACGCCATAAAACTTGCTCCTCCATGTCACAAAAAGACCACTCCTAGAAGGTATTAGGCTACTAAATGTGCCATCAGTAAGGGTTTTCTTAACAGGGTGGGTAGGCATTTGAAAGTGTCCTTGTCAAATAAAAAATAAACCCAGAACCCTTTGAAAAACTGCGTGCAGCAAAGTGAACATAGTTGTGTTGGTTAGAGTTGTCACTGTTTGGCAAAACCATGTTATGTGAGATGTCCATCATAGACTATGTATAGCGAGTATAAAGACCTTTGCTCAAAAATATGAGCAGTTCCGCCGCCCTCACTCCGCCACTTCATCTCACCCCGCAACTTCATATATTAATGTCCGCCAATAACACGATCTCGGTACCGACTCCCCCCGCATAAGTTCTGGTCCTACCTATACCCCCAGTTTCACACGTGTTGGTGGTGAGTTTTGGTCACCGTCCGAGAGACTTACGGCTGACTTGGCCTGTCTTTTCGTAGGGACGATGGACATACCAGCGTCCCGCTGACGGCATGTGGGTCGTGGGGCAATTCGTCTCGACCAGGGAGAGCATGAACGGAGTACGTCTCCTGCGCCAGGGGGTTACGCTTATTACTGACACCAGCGGCCAGGATGTCTTCTGTCTCGCTCACCCCGGGAGTGCCAAACCCCGAGATCCGGTTTGTCAGGCGCGGAAAATGTGAACATACCGAGTGAGTCCAGCGCTGATAGTCCTTGGGTGTCAAGCTAACAGAGGTACTACTTGTAGGCTCCTCCTGACGCCTGCTTAGGGCCTGGTGGACGTCAACAGGCAGGTCGTAGAGGGAGCTACGCTGCTCTGTCCACCTCTCCTATCCGTGTTGAGACGAATTCTTTAAATATCATTGTACAGCATGGCTGCCGCCCCTACGTTTTTTTCTTCTATAAAATTGTGTAAAATCAATAGATGGAATACAAACAATTTATGTCACAATGTTTCCATACGATTATACCCTATGTGTCGATGCACCTGCAGGAGGTAGGGCTCTAGGAGCAGGCGGCTATGTGGTCCAAAATGATAAATTAACTATAGATCAACGCAGCACACATTGTACTGGGAGAGAAGATGTATAGCCTCCTGCAAAGGAAATCTTACGAATGCAAATTCTGAGATGCGTGTCTCGCCGCCAGAACACATCGGGACTGAGGAGGGAGGCGCGCAGCGGGGTCACGTGGGAAAGCACGGCGTGTCAGGAGGAGACTATGTATGCTTGGGAAGTACAACTAGTGTTGGATGAGCGCCTTCGCTAATGCATAGTGGAGTGGGCCGGGCGGTCGCTGAGGATAGTTCGGCTTGCCAGCATCCCACGTTTGATGCAGAAGATCCTTGTGCGCCCGAAGGCATGTTGGATCCTCGACCACACTGTGTACAAAATGGGTCCGCATATTCATGTGAGTAGCTTGTAGGGTGTGTTGCCACAGTGTGCTGAGGGGAAATGCGTACTCCAGTCTCTCAAATACATCAACATCATCGCTACGGTCGCGACGAGCACCACGGAAGTCTGCCGAGGAAAGCCAATCTCCGCAGACACCCACAACTCTGATGACCCACTCTTGAATAGACGGCTTTGCTCGCACCCTCATCTTTGCAAGAACCTGAACGATGCTCTTCTTCGAATCCTCGTTGACATTGAAGACCCCGAATGGAAATGCCAGCGTCCTCTTCGGCTTCAGGCATCTTCTGTTCGAGTTTCTCCAGCATGTCCTGTCGGTTCTCCCACTGATCACTTCCTGGACAGTAACGGGCAAGGAGCTGTGTGATGTGTCCTTCAAACGCCTTCATCATGTGGTCATCCGCTGTTGGAATCTGCGCAGATATATATTGATGTTGTCAAAGAATGATGTAGAACAGGTGCCCGCTTTTGATGTGGTCGATGGCGGGACTAATTGCATCTTTCGAGATGCGTTCCTTCACCCGTTCGATTGTAGATTCGGACACCGAGAGGCCGACGTTGCTCAACATCCGGATGACTCGGGTGCTTGTCCCGTTCACCATGAAGAACAGTCCAAGGAGTAGTAACATGATGATGGTAGCACGGTTTAGAACAGATGTAAGCATGACAATTGTAACGATAACGGCCTAGTTCTGATGAGGGCAACAGGAAACTCGAGTAGAGGAGATATACTAGAACTGGATTCAATTGCAAGTCAAGCGCGCCAGTGACAGGACTTACAACCGATATTACTTTCACTATAGTTGATTTTTAAAGAAATCCGTTATCGCCATTGAATATATCGACATCGAAAGTACAAAATCTATGTATATGTGGATAGATACCGTCAGCTTTGAGGCGAGTGTAGGTGTCAAAAGATGCCCCATGATCGGAGTGATCGTGAAGCAGGCCCCTCTGCGAGGTGCCCCGGTAGGCGGGCCCGAAACGAGGGCTTGCTCCGAACCTAATTTTCAGGCTCGCCGCTGTCCGACGTTGTATCCTCACCCACGTCATCGTCGGCCTCAGCGTCCTCGCTGCTGTCCAGTTCTGTCTTCCCCGTCTCGGACGCAGGGCCGCCATGACTCTCCTCTTCCGTTGGGATGATACCCACCAAATACCACACCAAGTCGGATTCGGTGGGTGTCGTTGTCAAGGGGAAGACGCGATAAAGCGTAGATGATCTGACGACGTCAAAGTTGTTGGTGAGAATAAGGTGGCGATTCTTCCACTGGGCCTTAATGCGCTTGTTGTCGGGGCTGTCGGCACTGAAAACGGTTGAGTCCCCTGGGCAAGACGAACAAAGAAGAACAAAGACAAACATTAGCAGCTGGGGGAGGGCATTTTCTCCTTCGAGCCAGCGCACCCTCACCAAAGGGTCTTCCGCGTCGTTGCCTAGTCGGATTTCGTCCACTTGAGCGTGCCAGACTAGATCCTCCAAGACCCGCCAGTTCTCTTTGGTCATCTCATCAGGCCCGTGGCACTGCCTGACAAACTCGTGGGAGTGCGGGTTCCGAATATGAACGCTGACAATAGTTCAGCAGAGACAGAGGATCGGAGAAAAGCATGACGCACAAATCGCCGACTCTTATAATTTGAGAGAACACCGGCTCGGTGCACTGAGTGATGCTTTTCCCTTTTCCCGCCGCAGCGAATTCCTCCGATTCGTTGGGAAGAGGAGCGTCCGATTCGTTGGGAAGAGGAGCGTCCGATTCGTTGGGAAGAGGAGCGTCCGATTCGTCGGGAAGAGGAGCGTCCGATTCGTTGGGAAGAGGAGCGTCCGATTTGTTGGGAAGAGGAGCGTCCGATTCGTTGGGAAGAGGAGCGTCCGATTCGTCGGGAAGAGGAGCGGCCGATGCGTTGGGAAGAGGAGCGGCCGATGCGTTGGGAAGAGGAGCGGCCAATGCGCTGGGAAGAGCTGAGGTCGACTCATCGTCCAGTTTCCCAGACAGCTTCTTTTTTTTTTTTGCCGACTGACTCTGGCCATCAGTTCGTCGCTTGGTTCGTTTGGGGGGCATTTGTCGCCGGTAGGATGCATTCCACGCAACGTCTGGGCTGTTATATCTGGTGGATTTCCGGCACGAGCTTGCCGTGCTCGGTGCCTCGTGAACGTATAGGCGCCTCACAGCGTCAAATTGAAAGGGGGTCGGGAGGATTCGATCGTACCACGTGAATGTTCGGAATGTTCGATGTGACCCCTGACGTCGAGAACAGGACTATTTGTAAATGCACAGAAAAAGAGACCTGTCTTAGGACCCCCAAATACAGCCTGGAGGTCTGATCCTGACCTTCGAATTTTGGTCCGCACTGGGCCTCAGACAACCAACATCCTCAATTTTGGTCCGCACATAGCACCAGATAAATTACCATAAACGGCAATTCTTTGCGCCACAGGCCTAATTTTCTCCCACATTCGACCCTTTTGGCCAAATTTTGGACCGTCAACCTGGATTGGGCCATTTTGGTCCGCACCCAGGCTCAGACATCGCGTCAATCTCTCCAAATTTTGGTCCGCAAATGCATCAAACCTAAGACCAAATTTTCAAATTTTGGTCCGCACTTGTATCAGACCTCCAGGCTGTACTCGGGGGTCCTCCTGTCTTGTCCCACCCTTCGGGCTGTGGGACGAAACGGTGCTCCGGATACTGGAATCATCACAGATCCTATTAGGGACTGATGGCTCATGGCTTGATGTGAAGCACACCACCACTTGTGGTCTGAATGTTTTCGGAAGCAATGGAGACGATGTACTTAGTAGAAAGATCAAAATTATATGTGTACGGCTTGTATTAATCGGACCAGGTCCGATGAGGTCCGATGCACACGATTCCATGCGGACCCGAGGTCCGACCTCTGACCCAGGATAGATAAGTTATCTGACCTTGACCAATCCCACGTCGATCTCGCCTATGTCCAAGCTCGTTGCCCGCATCTCTGCGCTCGCTAATCACGGATCATTTCTAGTCATGCCTTCAGCATCAACGATGTTACAGTATCACACAACGACTTAAGAAAATCATTTTGGCCAGGTGTCCAGCTATGTGCGCGCGATCACCTCGAGCAGCAACAAATTTGACTTGAGTTCCAATGAGCTTGAGGTCGTTCTACGCGGGCACGACTGGAGTGTCTTCGGAGGGAGTCCGCTTGTTAGACGGCCAACACGAGTTCACTCGAATGGGACTGTGCGTGCGTCGAGTTTGAGGTCCACTTGAGCAACCCTACGAGCTCGAGCCCCACTCGAGCTCGAGAGTTCGAGTCGCGCTCGAGTTCGAGAGTTCGAGTCCCATTCGAGTCGAGAGTCCGAGTCGCATTCGAAAGTCCCACTGGAGTGGACTCGATTCGAGCGGACTCCAGTTCCACTTGAGTGGGTGCACTTGCGACTCGAACTCGAGCGAGTGCACTCGAGCTCGAGTGGGATGCAATCTCCCACTCTAACTCGATCGGGACTCGGATGCCACTCGATCATCGGGACTCGAGCTCGAGTGGCACTCTCTGGATCAGGGCTCGAGCTCGAGTGGGGCTCACTCGAGTGGGACTTGAGCTCGAGCAGAACTCGACTCCTCGATCGGGACTCCTGTTTGAGTGGAGCTCACTCGAGTTCGACAAAAAGTTGAGATATATTATGAAAAATATTTTTACTTCATGCATCCACGGAGACAGTACAGTCCCACGGCATGGATATCTGTATACTGAGCGTATCGCCAGCCGTGTGTTGAGTATCCAGTAGGTAAGCTTCCTGTCCTCCAATTGCGACTCAACGAAACTCGTCCTTCCTGTCCTCCAATTGCGACTCAACGAAACTCGTCTTTGATAAAGCGCCGCACATCCGTGGCGAACACACCGCCCGGTTTAACCTTTGCTGTAGGGCTGTCCCCCCTCACTTTCATCAGCTGGTACCCATCAACAGCAGCCCTAGGCCCTAGCCACCACACTCGAAGGACCGCAACTGCCCCGCCTATTGTCTGCTCGTATCCTGAATGACCTGGATCGGAATATTGTAGGTCCTCATCCGGGACCCCTCTCCGTTGCTATTGTGGAGTCCCGCAAAGCCTTTGGACCTCTCGTCACCACCCAACGATATCAGGGAAAGGAAGGGCGCGAGGCCCATAGGCATGTAGGCCGACGAACGGGCACGTGATGGACCGAACGGGCACGGGACTGTAATCCATCAACCCTACGCCCCCTTTTTTCAATATGGAGACTCCCTTGGTCAGTTTTAGGCCTTGTTGGCTCGATTAGGCCACAGGTGGCAGCTTGACCGTTTTGAGACCTTTCCATATTTTTGGGAAGGTAACGGAGCCAGGATTCCAGATTTGGACTCAGTCCTTCTTTGGCTATTTTGCTCCGTAACAGGTCAAGGATCATTTTTGGAAGATAAATACGGTTTTGGTGATTGATTGGGCGTGACTTTGCGGTATCGTAACTCGTTTTATGACATTCCGCTTACTGCATCTCTATCGACTGGTACATCAGGGATATGTCCAGATCGTGTATGTTGTGTTGTTTGCTGAGTTGTTCGAGTAATCTCCTACTTGATATAGCATTGGAAGATGTGATTATATTGAAGCAGCGTATCGTTTATTGTACTCATAACGTTCACAATATATATGGACAAGGAGGATGTGGATGTGATACTAGATGATGACACACTGCCTTTTTAGTACTTCATGTACCGGGTTTCCTGGGTATAGACACTCCCTCAACGCCCGCCTCACCCTCACTGTAACTCTTTGAGATAACCTAACAACTGGATTTTTCTTTGGTTGACTGTACACAATCACTGCAAGTATTCTACATTACCCCAAGAGCGTAGGTTGTACGAAATTTTCAACTCGTTGGGCGGTATGTCACCCAAAACATCCTGAACTAACAAGAGGGCCTCTGCTGCACTTTCCTGCGTGAGCAAGGATGCGAACATGTCTCGGACTTTCTCATGAGAGCACTTTGGGAAAGGTTGATGTTAGCGGTGAGTAAACACGACAAAAGGGTTCAACACACCTGGATATCCGGCAGCCGTGAGGTAAATTGCCAAAGGTCTAGGTGAAGCGCATTGTACAGCGCTCCCTCCATAACAGAAGGGGGGACGGGTCGCCTATACTTCTCAATAGGAACATTGGGACAGGGCCGTCCTACGCATATGCAGTCCTGGAGAGACGTCGTAGGAGGGAACGCGATTGCCGTCTCAAAATCAAAGAGCCATACTCTTGGATGTGCCGCTAGAGCAGGCCTGGAATTAGATAGCGACATTGGCATCCACTCAATCATAAAGTTATCCCAGAAGGCGTCCTGCAGGTAAATGAGTAAAACACAGATAGGTACTGAAGCTACACACACGATGACCAACTCTCTTGTCATGTAAAAACACAAGGGCCTAACACAGGATTAGACTCGGATAGATACAATTAATTGTGATATACCTCAAGCCCCTGCATTAGCATATGCAGTAAATCACCTAGAGAGCATAAGGAGGGTTCCATGATAGGGGGAAGGAGGGCATGGCCAATAGTAAGGCCACTCCCCATAGGAAACACCCCCAGGATGATATGCTTGAAGGAAATTTCTTTGACAAGTGGAAGAATGTGGTTTTCCTGCTGAAAAACAGACAGCCCTGATAGAGCCTGGCGGAGCGCAAACAGTCCTGTGTGACCATCATCGCCTACGACTAGAACTTTGCAAACAAAATCGTGTCCGCTGGTGGAGCGCACAGCACGGAGTACCAAACTCTTGAAAATTATCAACATTACACAAGATGAGAGGATAGAGTATTTTCATACTGGGTACTGCCAGACCTTGAGAACAAAATGGTCGACCTCAGTTGTTGAGTATATACTGCCTATGCGCATGTATCCGTTGTCCAGTGCACCGTAGGGTCGTTTGAGTCTCATCAAGCCATTGTATTCCCACGATTCTAGGCCATGTTTGCGGAGCACAGTGGCCAGTCGACGCCACAGGACTTGTTCGTAGGGGTGACGCGAACCCCACTCGTTGACGGTACGGGGCCACTGGGATGTTCTGTCAGTAAGAGTATTAATAATCTGGATGTTGCGCACTTGAAAATTTCCTCGCCAAAGGAGAAATAAGCCCAGAAACTTTTGAAGAAGGACATGCAGCAACTCGAACATGACCGTTGTGGTTTGAGTGTTACTGTTTGGCAAGACCATGCATGGTGTCATGTGTCGATAGGCATGAGAAAGCGAGGAACTATGTATAGCGCGCAATATAAAAGGCCTTCGCCCAAAGTAAGATCAATCCCTCCGCCCTCACTCCACCATGTCGAATGGACACATCGCCCACTTCCTAGTTCCCGTACATCATGTCCCACCGCCTCCCGCTGTCCCTACAGCATTGATGGTAAGTTCTTGCCAGATATTTGACTCCCCGCTGACTTTCTGCAGGGTAATTATCGTTATAGGGCGCCAGATGGCACCTACAGAGTCGGACGTCTGGTCAGCACGCGTGAGACAATTGTCGGAGTAAGTCGCTACGGCCAGGAGGCATACGTCGAAACTAACACCGGCGGCAGGAGGTTTTTACGTTGGTCCACTTAGGCGGACAGACCGAAAACATCCCCCGCGGCGAGTGCCGATACACCATGTGAGTCCAGGCGCAATGTAGCCACGTTTTGAACTAACAGCCAGTGTTGTAGTCAGCTCATCACACCGCCATGAGGCGGTTCACCAGTTGACCACCACAAGTCCATGGGAGCGACTCGCACCAAACGTCGCCCCCACTCACGTATCGTGGACATGGCCACCCTGCTCCCCATCTCCATCGTTGTTGATTTCACGTACTTTGTAATGTAATTGTATTCCGCCGCCATTTTTTTTGTGTATATCAATAACAGGAACAATATGCAATCATAAATGAACTGCAATGTAATCAGGGAACCACAAAACACGAATGTTAAGCAGCAATTTGCGGCGTCACTCTACGTCCTCGACGTGGTACTTGGCCTGTCCATAGTCACCTACATCCTACAAGTCCATACCTATGTCTGAGACAGAAAGAGGAGCAGCAGAATGAACGGTCGATTCTTTGACAAACCCGCAGTGCTTGCCTCTTCCATCTTGACGGCAGGGACTGGGGCGGAACTACTGACAGCCGGTGCGACAAGAAACACTGAGGGCTCCCACGTAAGACACAGGCAAAGATGCAAGGGACTGGCAGTGGAAGCCAGACCGCAGCATGCTTGGGGGAATAGGGCCGCGCGCGATGATGGTTCCGGTGGATTTTCTTGTCTTTGTGCTTTGGATGAGATATCGATTCTTTCATTTATTCGAATGGGCAGTTTAGATACAGCATTTCGGCAGAGCGGCTGTAAGGACCCCGATTACCACTGTCAAATTGACAATTTTTAATGCTAAATAATTGAAAAATGCTGTTTTTGAGGGACATGTTGCCCCAAACCGGTATTGCCGCGAGCACAGCGCGAGCATGCGTGCTCTGATGCTGATGAGCTGGGGTTTGAGGGAAGTCTGCATACCACCTTGGGTGCATGTATATTATGTTGGATGCCCCAGGATGAGTAGTACTAGTAGAATCTGGGGAAGTGTGGCGCCCTTCCGTCGCATTGCATCAACGGGATCTGTCACGTGACTCGGCGAGTGCCGCTCGAGGGTTCGAATCCGAACGAGACTTTTGTCTCATTTTCTTACATCTTCTCCGGTGTTTGTGTAGCACATTTTTCAAGTGTAGAATCAGTTCAAATATCAATGGCTTGAGCATTCCAAGCCAGCATAAGTGCCATAACACAAATGGCAGTGTTTCTGTGGCTATGCACATGCACTTAGTCGAATTAGGAAGCTTCCCGGAACGACTTGTCAACTGCTCGTCAACGCTCGACACAAATCACGGTTGTCTCTGCTGGGACATGATATAGATGGCTCTGGATAGGCATACTATTGCAATCAAAATCTTGGTGTCTCTCTGCATGCCTAGCTCTAGTGCCACTGTCAAGACTTCCGTGTTTTCCGTGGACTTCTCTTGCCCATGGCGCTTCATTTTCTGACATTTCTTTTGGATAGTCGTTCTTACTTATTGACAGACCTTTCTCAATCTTCTGAACACGATTCTCTGGAGGTTGAAAT
The DNA here is from genome assembly GCA_019915145.1 of Strobilurus orientalis. Taxonomy (NCBI): domain Eukaryota; kingdom Fungi; phylum Basidiomycota; class Agaricomycetes; order Agaricales; family Physalacriaceae; genus Strobilurus; species Strobilurus orientalis. The sequence continues at coordinate 150,571 of JAHLML010000014.1, forward strand.
TGCGCACATTGACTTTTGAATCCCAATCTCAGGATGTTTACTCGCAATTCTGAGTCCCGACCAGCTAGGATTTCCAGGCCCTACTCGAGTTCGTGTCTCGGCGCGCCTTTACCCAGACATGCTCGATCTGAGCTGATGATAGCTTCCCTGCAGACACGCTTCTCTGTCATCGAGGACGCTCTCCGAGGCCGAATCCGACTGTTGGAGTCAATGGACTGAGGTGTTTGAGACTGTCTCAAATCTAACTTCTCTCCTACATTGCTTGAGTTAGCTTGATGCCTGCATCTCTACTAACACGACGCAACCACGCGATCTATTGATAGTATACCACTATACAATGTTGCTTTGTGTCCGAGCTCATGTCATGTTGCCGTCCCTTGCCACTGCATTCTGTGAGCGCTAAGGTCCGTACTACATCTGTTACTGATCTGTTTGCTTGGGTCTCTCTATAGCTTACTGTAGTCTCACTTGAGGGTCTGCAAGCAGTACTTGAAGAGAGCGGGGGCGGCGACAGCAAGATGGGGCTTGTGCCTCCAGCCACACACCTGCTCTGCCTCCGTCTCAATCCTCATTCTCAACGTTCAAGATACGCCTTCATGCAAAGTGTAGTACACAGTGCGTAGTGTAGAACATAGATGTTGGGCTCACCATTGTATCATTGCATGTTACGGGATGGATGACATCGCTCGCGGACTCTGCTAGTTCACGAGTAACATCTTGCAAGCCTGAACATGTCTCTTTGGTAGCTGTTTCTGCCCCAACAAGTTTGAGTGTGGTGGCCTTAGCTGAGAACTCTTTCGAGTACAAATGGCATCGGGAATCAAACAGACTCAGAGCAGCCTTAAGGTGACCGTAATCCCGCTGTCCAAAGTATGCATCCGATGTCAAAGTTTGGCCAATCTGGTTAATATTGAAGGTCTGACCATGTGGTTGTTGACGATTCACTGGTAGGTTGATGCAACAGGTTAGAACTCTGAGAAGATTAAGGCTGCTTCTCAGATTGAGGCAACTTATCTAGCAGAAAACAGTGCCATTCGTGTACAGTGGTACTTCATGCCAAGCTGCAGATATAGAACTGCTAGCAAGGTGAACTTTCCTCATTGAAAAATAGCTTACTACGCTGTAATGTCAGTAGATAGCATCGGAGAATGCGAGCAAGTCGACAGTCGAGACACGATCGGCAATTCCGGCGTAGGCCGAACAGTGTTGATCCGTTACGAGAATGTGACATGCATCTTTTCGTTTTCTCTCTCATGGCGTCGCGCTCGTCGAATCCATTGACGACGTAGCCTGTCTATCTCTCTCCTTTCTACACTCCGAGTCTCCCGGCGACCCTCCTGCATCTACCGTCTCTTCACTGCCCGCGCGATCGGCCCAGTCGACGTCTCTGTGGCACACAAGGGCACACACCATAGCACGACCACCCACCCACCTCACCCATCCTCATATCGATCTGCAGTGCACTACAGATAAAGGCTAATTGGTAGACACGGGTCACCTTCTGCGCGCTGCTGTGGTCTGCATCTCGAAGCTGATCAAGGTGTACGCCCGCTGTAATCCGAGTCACGGCGCCATCTGGCAACTACCCTCATCTTCCCCTCGAGCCATGGACCATGCCCGCCACTGTATCGTCTCTGGAATGATCCCGATAAAGTTCAACACCGATTCTCTCCATTTCCGCATCCAATAATCTACAGTATCCTTCACATATAATCTGGGCCTACTGCCTGTAAGTATAGTAGACATACTAGTACATCTGCGTACATACTACAATATATCAACTTTTGCGCCACACTTCTGAATCCCGAAAGCCCTCACGCGCACGCTCGACGCTGCGATGGAGCTACTTATGCGCACTCACTCGAATACTTACGACTTAAGCCAGGCTTCAGGTTACGGGGTCCTCAGGGTTACAACTCGACGGCAGAGTTTGGCAAAGGAGCTGTCCACTCCCTGTTTCCATAGACTATGGCTCTGATATATCAGCCCGGCGGCCTAAACCTTCCGGAATGTGCGGGTCATAATTCCAGCAATAGATGAAGTTTCTATTTTACTAGGTGTGTGGTAATTTATCCCCATTGTTTCATTTAGTATGCTCCCTGTCAACATGATATGGACTCAAGAAGCGTATATTCACAATGTTTGCTCTCATCATGGCCCTCTGGAGTCTGCTGACAGTGCTTGTATATAGGGTATGCACAATCAAGTACCACCGTCTCCATGCCCATCTGGCTACCCTCGGGGCGGTAATTCTGCACGGTATGAACTTCCCTGGGCTTCTTTAATGGCGTTTTTATTTGACTATATATCGGGGATCTTCCAGACCGTTCACCATCCAACCGACTATGTGATTGCGCACCAACCCCCGCCAATCAGAATTCGGAGCACCCAGGCAATCTACAGATACACGCATTGCGCATTCCCATCAACATATACTACTAGTATATGTTTAACAGTGCCAAAGTCCATGCCCGAACTGGGGGTTGCCCACTGCCACATATAGCCGACGAACTGGCACCTGACATAACGAATGCGCACGGGATCTGTAGGTCGAATAGGTCTTCCAATGTAGGACAAATATATGTTCTTGACTCTACATTTATGATTTTGGGCGTTAGCACGATCAACTTGAGGTTCAATGATTGAATCCTGAGTCCGAGTCCCGCTTCTGTAAAACTCGAATGCGGTCAAGTTTGAGTGAGGTCGACTCGAGCAGGAACAAGTTTGACTTGAGTTCCAATGAGCTTGAGGTCGTTCTACGCGGGCACAACTGGAGTATCTTCGGAGGGAGTCCGCTTGTTAGACGGCCAACACGAGTTCACTCGAATGGGACTGTGCGTGCGTCGAGTTTGAGGTCCACTTGAGCAACCCTACGAGCTCGAGCCCCACTCGAGCTCGAGAGTTTGAGTCGCACTTGAGTTCGAGAGTTCGAGTCCCATTCGAGTCGAGAGTCCGAGTCGCATTCGAGAGAACTCGAGTCCTATCCCGGGATTCAAACTCGAGTGACGCTCAAGTCCCACTCGAGTTCGAGAGTTCGAATCCCATTTGAGTGCACCCCAGCGGGATTCAAACTCGAGTGACGCTCGAGTGCGAGTGGGTGCACTCATTCATTTGAACTCGAGTGCACGCTTGAGCGAGTCCCACGAGTGCACCCACTCGAGTCCCACTGGAGTGGACTCGATTCGAGCGGACTCCAGTTCCACTTGAGTGGGTGCACTTGCGACTCGAACTCGAGCGGGTGCACTGGAGCTCGAGTGGGATGCAATCTCCCACTCTAACTCGATCATCGGGACTCGGGCACTCGATCATCGGGACTCGAGCTCGAGTGGCACTCTCTGGATCAGGGCTCGAGCTCGAATGGGGCTCACTCGAGTGGGACTCGAGGTCGAGCAGAACTCGACTCCTCGATCGGGACTCCTGTTTGAGTGGAGCTCACTCGAGTCGGGCTCGAGCTCACTCGAGTGGGGCTCGACTCGAGTGACTCCTGTTCGAGTGGAGCTCACGCGAGTTCGAGTGGGGCTCACTCGAGCGGGACTCGAGCTTGAGCAGGACTCAACTCGAGTTCGAGTGGAGCTCGAGCTCGAGCAGGACTCAACTCGAGTTCGAGTGGGGCTAACTCGAGCGGGTGCACTCGAGCTCGAGTGGGATGCACTCTCCCACTCAAACTCGATCGGGACTCGAGTGGCACTTAATCATCGGGACTCGGGCACTCGATCATCGGGACTCGTGCTCGAGTGGCACTCACTCGATCGGGACTCCTGTTTGAGTGGAGCTCACTCGAGTTTGAGTGGGGCTCACTCGAGGCGAGTTCGAGTGGGGCTCACTCGAGCGGGACTCGAGCTTGAGCAGGACTCACCTCGAGTTCAAGTGGAGCTCGAGCAGGACTCAACTCGAGTTCGAGTGGGGCTAACTCGAGCGGGTGCACTCGAGCTCGAGTGGGATGCACTCTCCCACTCAAACTCGATCGGGACTCGAGTGGCACTCGATCATCGGGACTCGGGCACTCGATCATCGGGACTCGCGCTCGAGTGGCACTCACTCGATCGGGACTCCTGTTTGAGTGGAGCTCACTCGAGTTCGAGTGGGGCTCACTCGAGGCAAGTTCGAGTGGGGCTCACTCGAGCGGGACTCGAGCAAGTGGGGCTCACTCGAGCGGGACTCGAGCTTGAGCAGGACTCACCTCGAGTTCGAGTGGAGCTCGAGCAGGACTCAACTCGAGTTCGAGTGGGGCTAACTCGAGCGGGTGCACTCGAGCTCGAGTGGGATGCACTCTCCCACTCAAACTCGATCGGGACTCGAGTGGCACTCGATCATCGGGACTCGGGCACTCGATCATCGGGACTCGCGCTCGAGTGGCACTCACTCGATCGGGACTCCTGTTTGAGTGGAGCTCACTCGAGTTCGAGTGGGGCTCACTCGAGTTCGAGTGGGGCTCACTCGAGTGGGACTCGAGCTCGAGCAGAACTCGACTCGAGTTCGAGTGGCACTCACTCGATATCGGGACTCGTGTTCGAATGGGGCTCACTCCAGTGCGACTCGAGCGGGATCGGGTCGAACTCGAGCGGTCGAACGGGCGGGACACGAGGGGACTCGAACTCACTCGAACGCAGTCCTGAACTCGAGGTCCCTCAGACTCGAGGGGGACTCGTGCTTGAGTGGGTGCACTGGACTGGAGTAGCGAGTCAATCAGCTGAGTCAGAGCGAGCCTGACTCAAAATGCAGGTCCACAAAGGAGTGGCCTTGCGTGGCGTACAGACTGAAATCACTTTATGCTCCTATGCAAGCCCTTACTGCATACCCAAAACGGAACTGAAGTGAAGCAGGGCCTCAGTTACGCAGGTACTTGAGCTCTTGTTAGGTGTTCCAATGCACTGAGTACACATGTACCCCCCCCAGAAATCCCAAACTCAGAGGATATATTACCGCTGGTCATTCATTCCATGGGCTGCAGCGGACTTTTGTGCGTGACCGCGCGAGTGTGGGGCCCGAGGTACCCCCGCCGCCTTGCCCGATCATATCCCAAAAGGGACTGTCCACGTGACTCCCCGCCAACTTCGCGATGAGCTAGAGGGCGCATTTTTTAATTATATCGACCCGTTGTTGGGCGGTTCGAGGTGGATCTGCAGAGGCTACCGAAGGTCAAAAAGTTGGGATATATTATAAAAAATGTTTTTACTTCATGCATCCACGAAGGCAGTAAACTGTGTCGTGAGGACGATCATCACCGTTTGGCACAGAGTGCTCAGCGTCGGGAAGATTGGGAAATGCGGACTTTCCTTTCCCAACAAGATCAGGGTGTCGATAGAAAGGCTGAACACGCCAACGGACAACATCTTGGAAGAACCGCATCGGCGGTTCTACGACGGCCTGCACCAAATGCTTGCAGAGACAGTATGCATTATACTTTTGTTGCCCGCAGGTACACGTCCAACGCTCCACATTCGTGGCATAGGTGCCATGCACCTTTGCCTTCTTCAGAGCCATCCACGACCGCTTGAAGGCAGTCTGAAGTGGCGTCAACTCCCTGGATCGTCCGGCACAGAAGTCATCCTCAAAGGTTGCCATCTTTGCTTCAAATCGAGGATTCACCTCGGTAATCAAGAGCCAGATCAGCTGATCAAGACGTGGATGGAGGAGGTGTCTTAGAGTGCCATGCTTCAGAAAGCGCCAGAAATTCTCGACAGTCATAGTGGTACACAGTTGACAAAGAGAGGGCGATGAAGAGCGTGTCCAGAGCTTCCACTTTGAGGAGCAGTACCAGGAAGTCCACATATACCCCCACAGCTCGCGAAGTCCGAATTGATAGCAGAACATGTACATCTCATGAACTGCGTCATCCTGAATCTCTTTCGCTGTACGGTATCGACCATAGCGCCCTGGGAGTAAAGGATGTTTGCAGAAATGTTTTGTGAAGATGTGGAGAGCTTGTGTGCGATGTGGTGGTGGACAAAAGGTGTATCCTTGCGGAGATGTGAAGATCGAGTTAAGTGTATCGTCGCCATTAGCCTCGTCGTCCTCGTCGAATTGCCAAGATGGCCCGTTAACCTGGTCCCAGTCCTCTGGGTTGTGCATGTCCTCAATCCCAGACACCCAGGCATCAATCTGCTTCAAGGCAGACTTTGACTTCTTGGGTGAAGACCTGAGCTCACTCTCGTCCTCAGACTCAGATTCCGAGTCGTTGTTGTATGGTTCTGGGACCACCTTTTGTGCAGGTATGGTAACCGTGGGGAGGCTAGGCGCACCGTTGACAATCTGGCCACCAAGACGGATGGTCAGCAATGGAAGCGCCTTCACAGCGACTAAGGTTGCGGCCTGTATCCAATCATAAATGAGTGAATAAAGGCAATATACACCTTGCATACCTGAGCAGGATCTCGGATCTGATTGACCGGAACAAATGACTTATCAATCCAGTCGTACTTGTGGAAGGCATTGTCAACATCGTAGTGTTTAGGATGATGGCTCACTGTTGCGAGACGGACCTTGTACCTGACATCTTGAGAGGTGTCCGCAAGACAGAGATCAACGGCAGCTGTCTCGGTGTCAAGTCGGCCATGATTGCGCATCTGTTGGCATGTAAGAATGTGCCCGAGGACAAGAAGAGGGTAGCGCGACATGAGAAGGGTGACATACCAAAGGACGACGAGGGGACAGATGGTGGAGATGAACAAGAGGGTTCCCGTCCAGCAAAGAAGCGCAAGCTGCTAACGAAGGTCAAGGAAAAGCAGACCAAGCTGAAGGTCTTCACCGGGATCAACATACCTTTCGCAGCTGAGCAGAAGAAGGCTGTTCAGCTCCAGTTCGGACTTGCCACGATCTCCGCCAATCTTCTGTTCCAATGGGTCAATAACCCCGAGATCGTGAAGCTCTTTCTCATGTTTTGTGCCACGGCAGACGACGTGATACCAGAGCGTCGCCAGGTGTCGGGAAGGATCTTGAACGTGCTGGCCACAGACGTTGAGGTCAGAATCCACGCAGCACTAAAAGGGAGCTATGTATCATACTCGTGAGTGCACATATCAAGCACATCACTCTCTTACTTACTGCAGTGCCTAGGTCCGACGGATGGGATGACAATCGGAAGAATAAGGTCTCAGGCGTTTATCTGGCTGCAAAAAAATGGGTACGAGCCGACCAGCGTGTGTTGCCACTGACTAACGAAATCTGAAAGTCGTGGCTGGTAGAGCTGGTCAACACAAACCGTGCTCGCAAGGACGGCGAAGGCATGCGTGACAGCTTCCTAGAAAGCATTTACAAGGTCGAGGACAAGTACGGCTGTATCGTTGTCCTGCTTTGTTGCGACAATGATGGTGGAAGTCAGAAGGGAAGGAACCTCGTGCCATTGAGTCGTCCGTGGATCCTGGTTGCCCCGTGTACAGCACATCAGGTACATGATCAATAACTCAATCCCGATGGATCTGATAACTCCTTCAGTTCAATCTCATGCTCGGCGATTACTTCAAGGAGAATGAGCAAGCAGCTGCAATCGCCGAGGAGGCTACTGGTGTTATCGGATGGATTCTCGCCCATACAAAGGTTCACGTCGTTTTCAACGATGTCCAGAATGATGTTTGCGGCACTGTTCTCGAGCTCATTGTTGCTAATCTCACGCGATGGACTACTCATTTCCTAGCTTTCCGCCGTCTTGTCTTCTTAAAGGCACCGCTTCGACATGAGGCTTATGTCCATCGCGCCCTGATTGTTAGCGGACAAGTTGGAGCCGCAACAGGTCGTGAGAAGGAGCGGTTGACGGCTGCAGCAGACGAGCAGTGTGACCTACTAGAGGATTCCGCATGGTGGAGAAAGCTGGAGGGCATTGTTGATGATATTGAACCAATCTGTCTAGGAACAAACATCACTCAAAGCGATTCAGTTCGCTTGGATGAGGTTCTACTCGCTCTTGTCGGAGTCTGACTTCATTTCGATAGACACACAAACCGTGCATTTGCGGGACGAATGAAGAAGCGCCTCGAGAAGCGTTTTACTGCTCTGGACCAGCCACTCTTTATCTTTACCCTGATTCTGAATCCATTCGAGGGCCTGACACGCTTCGGAGATCAGGCCAATGTGTCAATCTTCACTCTGAACACAGAGTTTCTCAATGTATGTTCTTTCTCTGCTTATAACGTTTGATGACGTGTTTTCAGTTCTATCGCCGTGTTAGAAATCGACCCAATTCAACTGTGTCATCTGAGGCTCTTGACGCTTTACGTGCAGTTCAAGAGAAAGAAGTCTCCACAGCATTCATGAATTTCCTTTCGGGCACGGGTCCGTTTCAGGACTGGCATGCTAATAAAGAGACGTTCCAAGAGATTCACGTACGTTGTGCCTATTTGATGTATGTGTCGAGTACTGATTGACTTAGGGCAATGATCCAATCATGGTATGGGAGCAGTTCCGTCCTGTGAAGGGAATCGCTCTCCTTGCCGACTTTGCTATCATGCTTCTCGAGCTTGTCGCAAATCAGGCCGGGGCAGAAAGATCATTCTCTGACCTTGCCATTAAGAAGACGCAGCATCGTAACCGTCTACGCCTGCCTACGCTCGAGAAAATGTCAAAGGTATGCATCGTACGCGTACCATTGATGATATATCTGCTTATATCTACTATAGGTCGGCGCCAACATTCGACTTGATCATATTGAATCCGGACTGGTGGCGCGTCGCGAGTCTCGTAATAACCATACCCCCGAAAAGGCTGAGACTCTTCTCCATGTTCCACAGCATGCCGATTTGATTGAGGATGTCGAGAATGCGGCGGCTTCGGATAGCAATGATGAAAGCCGACCAGTGCTTATTCGGACCAAGAAGGCGTGGCGTAAAGAGATGTTGCGGTGGATTCAGGAGGCACAGGAGAACATGTCGGATGTAAGTGATGACAAGGAAGGAGACGGGCAAGCTGTTCCCATGCCAACTGGAACTCGACCTCGTGGATCATGGCTGCCATCGACTCTTCGCAAGCTATTTGGTGGGGTTGCAACACATCCCGTGAGTGTAACAGCTGCTCGTGCACAGCGGGAAGCCGCGATGAAGGAAGCGGAACGTCAGGCTGCATTGATACAGGCTACTTACGAGAGCTCAGATAGTGCTCCGGAGTCTGGCGACGATTACAGGCCTTGATTTCGCATAGAACTTTGTGATACTTAACATACTCTTAAGTTAACGGCTCTGTTAAGGTCTTAATGAATGCTAAGGGCTTAAAGAAATGTTCGCCCTTAAATAAGCCCTTATTGACTTCACTGCGGCATACTGAATGCAATTGCGGTATATCCGTCGTTGGCATTCTAGGGCATAGGAATTGACTGGATATGATAGGCTGTACCTGAGGGTTTTTGACTGAACTCATCAATAAGCTTCCTTGCTGACTTGAGCTGGTCGTCATCCTGCTTCCATTCACTCTGATGGTTCTTCATGTAGAGATGGTGCACGGCGCGCCGAGAGAAGTTTGGCTTTGGATGAGTTTTTAGAATTTCATTCCACAACTACGGAGAGTCCAATCAGTGTAGCAAAAAGCACAAAATACCTTCAACACTCACCTCGGGTCCCCGCAACCGAGGGTTTGCATTGACAAACTGCTGCACCTCGATGGGAACATCAATACAGAAGTACGGCACATGTTCGTCAATATGCTTCAGACGGACAAACAGGTCATCCGTGTCCGGACATGCCCATACAGTCAGCCATCCATCACAGTCAAAGCTGTGCATGCAGTCCTTGTCACGTTGGTTGTCCTTGTTGTCAACCTTGTTAGGCTTCTTCTGACGCGACGCGAGCTGTGCGCAGTGGTATGTAAAGGTGGTGACCTGTGTTCTCTTGTGGTTGTAACGGCTCTGATATCTACAATGTTCTCGTGATTAGGTACATCGGAGAAGGACTTTAAGTGGATCACGTACTCAAAGCGGTAGCCAAGTGTATCCCAGATAACCTTTGACACAGCATCAGCACGTTCACGCGCGTCGCTAGTGGTCATGGGAAGCTTCACGATGGCAGTGCGGACTTCATCCTGGTTTGGGGCAGAGAGTTTCGCCACAAAGTCATCCAAGGAAAGTACATCGAGTGCAGCAAATTGCGACGCGTCGTCGTCCTTTTCCTTTGCATTTCCGAGCCCCCCAGAATTAGAGTTGGTTTTTTCCGCGCGTGTTTTGGCCTTCGCGGCGTTCTTGCGCGCGGTGCAGTCAATGCAGGTCCTATTGAATATGATGCCGGTCGGTCCGAACCCCGGGGCTACACCGAAGTGAGAAGGGTCCAGGGGCTTCGATTTTACGCAGCTTGAGCAGATTCGGGTCCCAGTTGCCATTTGGAGGGAGATGCGAGCCAGAGTATGAGAATCTGATGGAGGACGTGTTGTTGGCAGATGGCAGACACCCGCGGGACTTCCGGATTTGACCAAGTCCGCATGCACAGCCACATATATGCTCTAATTTGTGTTCGGGCACTTGCTGCGACTTCTGGGACTCAAAACAATGTTATTTGAACCGATTCTACACTTGGAAAATAGACTACATCGGCGGTAGGTACGGTAGGAAAAATGAGGTGACAAAAAGTGGTCGGATTCGAACCCTCGCGCGGCAGTGGCCGGGTCACGTGCCAGCGCTCGTGCTGGGTGTATTGCATTTAGTTACGCTCTGCACGCTGTTCCAAACGATGACGGACGTCTCTTTTGCCCAGCCCAAATCCCCTGATTGTCGACGAGGCATCGTCGGACGACAACTCCAGTGAGCACTGCGCGGCATATCCACAGGACGAGCTGTCCACCCCGATTGCCAGTCGCGACAATGAAACCCGCCACGATGGACTTACTCTTCGCTATTCCGTGGCGACGCATTCATCATCTGGTGAGTCGGCATCGCGCTCTCCTGGCTGTCGTGCTGAAATCCCCCACAGCGACAAGAAGCGCAAAGACACGGTGCTGATCTGTCTGAATGACAAGTGCGCGTCAAGCTGGGCGACCTTGTCAACGTGCACCCCTGCTTGACAGCAAATACCGGATTCACATCCTTTCTTTTGACGACTCGATCGAAGGTCTTAGCGCTAACGTCTTGTATTTCCTCGAAGGTGCGTCGCCTGCCTATAAGCCAAATATGCCATCACTGACTGGTCCGCTCAGCCCATCGCCCCGCGCGCAAGGGCGATACCTTCCTCGTCCGTGGTGGCATGCGGAACGTCGAGTTCAAGCTCATCGAGACGGATCCCTCTGAGTTCTGCATGGTGGCCCAGGACACCGTCATCCAGACTGGTGAGTTCTAACCGTTCTCGGTCATCCTATCAAAATGTCTCACTCATACGGCCCGTCCAGAGGAAGACCCGGTCAAGCGCGTAGACGAAGAGTCAAATTTCGCCGATGTAGGCTACGACGATATCGGTGGCTGCCGCAAACAGATGGCTCAGATCCGCGAACTCGTCGAGCTCCCCCTCCGCCACCCCCAACTCTTCGAATCCACTGGTGTCAAGCCTCCGCGAGGTATCTTCGGTCCCCCTGGAACGGGTAAAGGATCCATGTGTCCCTAGGGAGCTTCTTCATACAACCCCCGGCGGGGTGTAGAATCAAGTTATTCGGGTGGGGCGGCCCGTGGCGCTGCAGATGGATAATGGATGCCGGCGTTGGTGCACAGAGCTGTGATAGTCGACTAACTGCCATACCAGAAGGGGTCAGTTCGATGTTCTACTTTCTGAACGAAGCTGGCTGACCCTCTTTGTAGATGACTCCTATCAATGTATTATCATTATTATTATCATGTAGCTGCTGTCGTAGTCAGAACGCGTCGGTATCAGTATATCACCTTCTGAATACAATTATCGCAATCGGTCAATGTCGTGTCAAAATTGTTTGGCTGTGAGAGCGTCGACTCTCGATATCAAGGCGCGTATCCGTTAAAGAGTATGAATGTGGCGTTAATGATGTCCATATGTAGATCGTATATCCGCCTCAGCATACGAACTCCGCGCCTACTGTGTGTCTGACGTTAGAGAGTCTGTCATTCGTACGCGATCGAAACGTATCGCCACCTACGACGCATCGTGGTCCAAACCTCCAGGCAGATGAAGCCTGTAAGAGCCTCTCTCATTCTCCTTCGTCTCCCTAACCATCACTCACAACCCACAGATATGCCACACAAATTCGACCAAAGCGCTGCTTCCAGCAGAACGCCGCGTACGCAAGGATCCATGACCAAAATGGCGGTGTCCCTAGTCCTGTGGTTCGCCTGTGGTGGAATCGCGTTGGTGCTATCTTGTTGCCCGTCTCCTTGTTCTGATTCTTGTGGACAACGTTTTCCAGCATTCACGGGATCGTGTTGACGCTGGCTCTTTTCCCCACGGTGTTCTACTTTAGTACGCCTTTTGTTCTCGATATGAACTTGTCTAAACGTCCTCATAGATTTGATTTTCGATGCCGTACAGTACTACCTCGCTGATGAATAAGACGAATACGCCTCTTCCGCCATTTCGCCAAGGGCTTCATTCGTAACATGCTCTCTGCCTCCTTCCCGCTGTACAGCACCCAAATGTTCACGAATATGGGATACCAGTAGGCCGGAACGCTTTGTGCCTTAATCGCCGCCGTCATGGTTCCTCTACCTGTGAGTCTTCATCCGTGTCTCGATGCTTCCTTCTTACTCACATGCCGTCTAGTTGATCCTCATGAATTACGGAGAGCGCATCTGCGAACGTTATCCTCACGTCGCTGCCACCGCCGAGCTCGCGTTCGGTCACTGCTCCTCCCATGAATAAGCCGGATGGTCTACGCTCCGTATGCCAAGAAGACGGGTACGCACCACGATTCGCGGTTGCTCGATACGCAAATCCATGGACTCCTGGGCAGACATCCTCCTGCTTCCCATCACGCTCATCCTCGCCGCCTTTTTTTTCACCGTCGTTGCCTTCTCCTACTCCCACAATAGCCTCAACCCTAGTCTCACCCAGATCCGCGTCCCCGTCAACAACGCAGGGCGGTACGGCAATGGCCAAGACGGCGGCTGGCAGCAGCCCCAAGGCTACAGCGCCTTCGTCCCGAACGTGGATTCAACTACAGCCAGGGATAAACAGGGCTGTATAATCCGAATACGTCTTTCGCGCCACCTTCGACCGTCTCTCGGCTTTAGGCCGATGAGCGACAAGGATGAGCGATGCCAAGCCTCCGGGATACACGGGTGGTGCGGGAGGACATGGTGGTGACAAGAATGGCGATGATGGGGATCCAGTTGGGAAGTCGAGGGCGGGAGGTCAATACATCGAGTGTTAAATTTCAGGGTAGCGGCAGAACCATGGAGACGACGGTGACGGTAAGAGGATATCATTATGTGTGGTAGATTGGTAGATAATTACGGACCTGCAGACGACGGTGACGGGAAGAGGATCAGGACTGTCACCGCCGGTTCGGGATACAGTCGGGATATATGTAGACTACGATGATGTAACTATGTAGATCCTTGTACGTTGTATCGTAACAGCGAGGGATCCAGTTAAGTAAGGGAATAAAGAGCCCCCCAGTTGGTCGATACCCTGTCAATCTTCTCCTCCACGCCCTCCATACACGACCGCATCTTGTCCATCTGCATCTCGGCCCTCGCCTGCGCGATTTCCAGGCCATTTTCCACACACTCCAGCCGCTGCGCGATGAACAGCACGTCCTCCTTCGTGTACTCGGTTTCGTCCTCCTACGAGTCCGATTCGCCACATTCGTCCTTTACCGATCCGCCATCGATTTGATCCTGTATACATTCGCCATCGCTGTCGTCCTTCACACATCCGCCATCGCTGACGCCATCGACCTGCACATCGCCGAGGGTCACAAACGCCTCTGGATCCGCGTCCTTGACAGCGTCGAGCTGTCGCTGGAGTTTCTCATGGACGCCTCTCAGCCGGTCGACGAACGTGATAGCCCCCATCTACAGAGAAGAAGATCGTCGAGGCGTCTGACGAAGGCACAACAGATAAGGCGTACATTCTTTGCTTCCAAGTAGGACAGACCACGCCAGTGAAGAAGAGTCGATTCTATGTGACGATGAGTTTGAATGCCAGCAGCAGGAGGTGGGAAGAACGTACCGTGGAGGAGATAGTAGGGCATGATGAGAAGGATGAAGGAAGGAACGGGAAGGAAGTCAATCCAGTTTATGCCGTGCTTTCTTCAGACCCACAGTCCTTTTGTTGAAAGACACGATGAGCGGCAGGAGCAGTGCACATCTTGTGAGCGGGATGTGAACTCGAAAGGTAGAAAGAAGGACACGGATAGATAAGAGATTGACCTGACCGCCCCTCGCTGTATGTGTGCGGATGATGCGGTCTGGAGGGACGTGGTCACCAGCTTTTGAGATTATCGTCCGACGGGATACACTTTTCCGCATCGCTTCCCGAACAGCCACGATAAACTGGTGTGTTTAACTTCATCCACAAAAAGGAATCGCAAAGCCACTTTCGCTGGCGTATTGAGACCGCGTGGTACAAGGGCAGTCGAGTTGAATGAGAACCTAGGAGAGGGAGACACTCATGAGCAAAGTCCTGGTAAGGATGGAAAGAAGATGGTTAAGCGAGAAGAAAGGTGAGAGGATGGAGTGAAACAAAAGAAGTGGTTGGGTATTGAAGAGGGATGGGAAGGGCATGTTAAGACAGACTAGGAGAGCGGGCGGAGAGCAAGAGAAGATATTGTGAAAATGAGAGAGGAGGAGAGGAGAGCTTGCGGGCGAGGCAGAATGTACGAGGATATACACACCAACTCTTCGCGCCCGATCACAGACCCAAACCAGGAGCGGGTATTCCAGCTGCTTCTCGAAAATGGACTGTGGAGCCGACGCATTCAGGTCGGAGCGCTTATTGAAAATCGGTCGTTCTGGAGCAGGGTGTTGGAGGGCCTTCGACTGACGCGCCTAAGACGATCTGAGTATCACACTACGGGGAAGAGTCATCCGAGAACGCACCTCCGTTACACGATGTCCAACGTCCAGGGTTCCTCGTATCTCCTGGTTACGAGTAGCTTGATACCGCATCGGTCGGTTCAGGGCTTATTTAGACGTTAAGAGGCCGGATCTGATTTCGTGGACGCTCTGTATCGCCTGCATGAGCAAGATATCCAAGGAGCTGCAGCGCGACGCACCGTTGCGCAGGAGAAAAGATCACAAAGCGGGTGACCACCATGGCGGAACTCGTCTGTTGGCGCCAATTGTGAGAGTTGTGGTCGTGGTCCAAAGGCAAGGAGCAACGGCCGTTAACTCCGAACCATAGCTTGCCTTTCGCTTTGATCGTCTGTTACTTGCGTTGTCTCTGCTCTTGTCTCCGGACCAGCGCTTTTTGGGATTGACTATTACTTCTCTTTATACTAATTACAATCTTGCTTGGATGGAAAATCTCGGATCCTGAACGACGTCTTGACTCGATCAAAATCAATTCATGTCCCGCTCGTACTACTGCCAGCTGTTTGACTGTGGATATCTGACAGAAGACGTGTCCGCTGGATATTCCCGTAACGAAGCGCCTGCATGGTCGTAGCGAGGGTTGTCAACTACGATGGTCTCAGTACTCGAAGACCATCAAATCATCATAAGAAACCGAGCAAACTAAGGCGCCCTGCCCTTCCCATACCTCTCATGGACCGCCGAGACACCTCAAAGGTTACCTCTCCCTTTCTCTCCCTCGACATCCAAAGGCCGACTTACGAGAAACCCACCATACCCTGCTGCGTCTGAATGGCTCTTCTGGTCTAAGAAACGACTTGCCACTCCAAAAACAGAGCCTTCTCAGGCCACTGATAATAAAGACGCTCTACTGGTTAGCGAAGAAGTTGCGCTCAGCACCCAGGCCAGAGTCATTCGAGGCGATGTGCTGGGACATTTCACAGTGACGAACCAAGTCAAAGTACATAATATCGGTCAGAGTTCAGCCAATCCCTTGCTAAATCCAATCCCAAGGACGACAGAAAACTGCTCTCGCCTCTTGAAAATACTGCCGCCAGGACCGTTCGAATGGTGGGATCGAACTACGTCGCCCATATCGACAAGGTGGGCCTTAACACGCGAACCTTCCGGACTCTCCACCTCATATACCCCCTAGATAGAGCAACGCGACGATTCCCCCATGGCCGATCCTGTTCTACAAGCCCTTGACTGCGCCGAGCACTCCCAGCAATCCTATCCCTGTCAGTGCTGGCTATCAGACTCAAGGCAATTTCACTCCTTCCATGGACTGCGAAACCGAGCTCGTCGTTGTCATGAAGACATCGGTGTATAACATCTCAGAGGACGAAGCCTTGGATCATGTTTTGGGTTATGCTGTGGGTAGTCTCTCACTGCGGTTGGCAGATCGACCGAACGGACTACCCCAGCCGCAATTCTCTATGGGCAAAGGCGCAGACACCACCCACCATGACAAGCGACTACTGCACTCCTGTATCCGTGGCGCTCTCTGGGCACGCATCCCAAGTGTACTCATTACACGTATAGGATTCATTATGCAAACGGTGGAACGAAATGGCTGGGCGCATATGGGCGCAATGGTACTATAACCCTGCAATCGAATGAGCGCTTTGCGCTGCTCGGTAGAGACTGGGAGCGAGCAGACGGACACCATACGTGGAGCTCGCGCGGAAAGGCGGTAGATGACATTCTTGCCAGAGTGTCGCGTCTATCAGATCGGACCGTGTGGCCTCTGGGCGGATCCGAAAGATCGAACCTACCGCGCATCCTCCTCTTAACCCGCTGCTTCTTTCTTATCACAGCACATCGTCTCGCACTGGCATCCATTTTTCCACAGTGTACGGATAGCTATCCACGAGAGCACAGATACCCAGAATAGCGGCCTGCCGACGACGTACAGCCGTACTATACACAGTCATCCTGAACGGTATACAATAGAGCAACATAAGTACTCGAAGTAAAACTATGTACTGTACGAAGGTCATATGGGTCAAGAAGGAGCCTGGGGATAGGGTCATAACAGCGAGTAATATACGTGATCCAACGATGGTAGTGATAGTAAAAAGAAAGTCTGGGAGCACCAAAGAAGCCGTTACCGAGGTGTATCCTGTCGAACTCTCAGAACTCGAGATCAGACGTCCAGGCTGTCATCTGGAGAATCATCTGCTGGGGGAGGTCATTCGTCGGGGGCGGAACCATGCTACTGTCAAAGAAATGAGCAAGCTGTCAAAATGTATAGGTTGCGCGCGCGCGTCACAACTGGTTACAACACTGGGGAACGACTGCATGGGGACTTACATGCTGTACCCCAGTATCGACATGGTGTTCCACACATGGGGGGAGACTCCATGCGGTGGTAAATTCACTAGAATCGCTTCCTCTGAAAACAAACGCCGGAATTCAATAACTCGGATAGCAGGAATGAGGAAAAAACGTAACCTACTTCAATAGGCTGTTGAGCTCTACGACCTGACGGTACAGCGTACACTGCGTCGTCGTTGGATGTGGGGCGTACTGGCACAGTGAACTGAGGGTGTCGTCGAGGTGGTGTGACAGTTTCAGATACTCTTGAGTGGCGGCTGCAGTTGTCCGACAAGAACAGAAGGAACTGTTCTGCGAAGACGAGCCACCACTGTGGTAGTGCTCGCCATACGTCCGGCTGCCATTGCTCCCGGACAGTGTATAGTCGCCACTTCCGCCATCAGGATAAGCACCACCCTGAATGGAGCCGCTGGCGGTGTAGGAGCCGGTGACGCCTGGAGAGGTTGAGTGGTAAGACTCGCTAGAGCCGTTGGAGTGGGAAATGTGGTCGGTTTCAAAGGACGAGGCCGATTCTGGGCCACGGACTTTGGCGGAGAAAGGTTGTTGATGGTAGCGGAGGGGAGGGTAGGGGGAAAAGCGATACAACTGAGAGTTGGGCTCGGTGGCACTTTCGGTTCTGATTGGTGTCGGCAGCGACGGCAAGACTCCTCGACCAGGATTCGTACGATCTCCCGCAACGTCTGGAGAATGATGACGTTTGGTGAGAGGCACGCACTTGGTCGCGCGGGAATGCCATTTTTGATTCGGGTCACTGTCCTTGACGCTGCTGTCTGACCATCGTGGATGAGGCCTGCCTGTTGCAAATTTAATTCCAAGGAGCAATGAGGAACATGACCGAGCGAAAGAACAATGACATACCACGTATCTGTCTGACGAGAGATTCGAGTTCAGCAATACGGTTGCGAAGACGAGTCGTTTTGTCATTCGTAGGATCACCTCTGACAGGATATGTACATGAGTAACACGTAAGGGCCCTCAACAAAAAGTAGAGCATACCTCAAAACGGGATCGTCTACCTCGTAAACACACAGTCCCGTCTGGACAAAGGCGTGTTATGAGACCATGTCAAGCATGACGCGGAGAGGGATAGCGCGCACCAGGCCAAGATGTATGCATCGCTCACAAGGCCGCTTTCTGTCGCACTGTAGAATGGACTCCAATAAGGAACAAGTCCGCTGTAGCGATCATGTCAAGCAATGCACCTTGCGTTTCGATGTGTGGCAGTTCAGGCAGCTATGTGTGGTTTTATTTCTGCGCTTTTTTCTGTGACTCAATAAGAGAACATGCAACAAATCGGTGGCGAAGCTGTCGTAGACGCACATACCCGTGGTCAGTATCAATGGTGATCTCGAGATCCATGACTTCGCCTATGAGCTGGACAGGCTGGAAGGGGTCTGTGTTCGTAGAGGACGCAGGTGGACGGAAACAAGCTGCAGGTGATTTGTACATGTCGCTGAGAGTTCCCGCAGTCATTGAGGAAACGCCCACAAGATCCAAAGGTCGAGATCAATCCAATATAGATTCGACCCACCAATGGAAAAAGAGCGAATGGTTCTTGAAGCGAAGATGTGGTTGCCCCATATCGCACAAGCAGGCACTCGTTTTCATGTGAAGAGCCCACGTTAGGAATCATAACTTTGTCACTGGCACGTACCCAACTCGTGGCAGATATCGGTAGAATCGGATATGACAGCAAAATTGATGCAATCCATACTCTATCGTCAGAACGTTGCTCGTAATTGAGAGTCAACGAAGAAGGTTTTGACTGTTCTGAGAAACGAACATGAGTGCGTGTGCCTTCATTAAGAAGCTGATTCAATTGCCACATATAGGGAGTCATACCAGAGTGGTTGCATGTACCGTGCACGAAGTGGCGTATTGATGTTACACGTAAAGCGATATCAAGATACAGATCGAGTGCCAAGTATCGACTCGGGAATGCATCTTCCTATAGTTCAGCGTGAAGCGTGTTCGGCGTATGCAATCATCCGGGGAACACGGCAGATGGGGAACGGTCTAACCTTCCACGACATCGGAATAGCAACACTGAGGCTCTACACGAAGTCAATCGTAGGCACAGTCACTGACGGTGCGTAAATCAATGTATTGCGATAATGCTGTGAATCAACAAGAACCAAATAAATTCGACCTTGAGGCGACCTCGTTTCGTCCCGCTACACACCCAATCTGCGGTCAGAGGAGCATACATTCGCCCTCCAATGAAGACCGAGCGGCATATCGCGAGATGCGAGGTAATGGATCTCCGCGGTCTCACAGGATTCAGAAACGAGGGCGAAAGCTCAAAGTTGAACTGATGTCATTTGGTCACTTGCTTGAACGAAATCCAAAGCAGGATAAATTACTCACTTCCAAACGAAGGTGTAGAGCTTCAATGGGAGCGCCGTGGACTTCGGCGGCCCTTAAGCAGGGTGATTCCGAGCCTTGACCGTCAGTCCGTTGTTCTGAAGCAGCGACGACTTAACCTTTGTGTCAACAGTTCATAGTTCTATAGCTCCGGGTCACAGAAATATAGAGTCCACCGCCGTGGGCGGGACGGACAGTGGCAGGTAGCAGCACGGGTGCAAACGCACCCGTCGTGAGGTCGGGATGGAGATATTACCCCCACAGGAGCGCGAGCGGGCGACACCAACGCGCGGCGAGGTGGGCGACCACAGGGAGGAGGAGTGCAAGCGGGCGATGCAGACACGCGGCAGGGGGTCGGCGGGCACATGGATCCGTGTCACAAAGGGTGAGGAGAAAGGTCGCTTCATCGATGAGCATTGAGACCGTTCCAATGGTGAGAGCTGGGACGTGAATCAGGGGGAAGAACGCCGTGATAATACAATGTACACACCAAATTTCGGACTACAGAGGTCCTGGCCCGAGCATGCACCCCGTCTCATACCCCATTTCACCCTTGAGAGCCACAGGTGACCGCCACGATCCACTCACGCAAACGTCGTTCCTCGTTGGATCGTATTCGGTGTGACGATAGACGGGATTGGGGATGCAATCGTCGGCGAGCGGCCAGACCGCCGTGAGGAGATCTGCTGAGTAAGTCTGACGTGTCCTGGCCCGGAACTAGTCGCCGTCGAGGGCTAAGAGAACCGTGATGGCCGCCGCGTTGATAGCGCCGTCTCCCTCATCGTCGTCGTTGTTGGACGGCCCGCCTTTAAAAACCGTACATCGGATAAGGGACCTTATCTGATGCATGGTTTTTGGAGGCGGGGAGGCGGGATGATGACGGGAAGGGGCCTCGATCCCAGCGGCGGTGTTGGGTCGTGGCGCGCAGAGAGCAGAAATGGGTGGGTGCCTCATTGGAGGGCCTATCCCGCGCGTAGATCCAGATCTACAAAGAAATCAGCAATGCAAACGGATACACCAGTGCAGGGCTGGCGTATCTGAACGAAAAAGGGAGAAAATACGCACCTTTTGCCAGCGCCCGACGCCAGACGGCGCACCCGCTAAGGCTGACGGAATCCGCCCGGATACCCATCCACCTGTAGGGCGGGGAGTCGCGATGCCGTCGTCTTCGTTGCCCATTGATGTCGTCGTCTTGGTCCAATGTCGGCGCCGTCGTGGTCGATGTGGAGATGCCGTATAGATGGGACTCGGTGTGATGAAGGACGAGAATGGAGGAGCCAGTCGTCGGCATGAGGTTATGAGCGCTGTGAAGATATACCGAGTAGAGTCGTCGTGGCGCGCACCCAGGCCAGAATGGACGGTCGGGAGGAGTGTGAGGGTCCCGAGATGGCGCTGTCGTCCTCATCGTCGTTCGTTTTGGACGGCTCGCCCTTAGAAACCGTACATCAGATAAGACCTCTTATCTGATGCATGGTTTTTGGGGGCGGGGGGTCGGGATGACGTGACAGAGGGGCGGAGGTGGAAGAGAGCGTGGATTGGGTCGCGACACCGGCGGCGGTGTTGGGTCGGGGCGTGCAGAAAGCCGAAATGGGTGGGTGCCTCATTGGAGGGCTTGCCCCGCGCGTAGATCTGAATCTACATAAAAATCAGCATAGAAACGGATGCGCCAGTGCAGGGCTGGCGTATCCAAATGGACAGAAAAAAATACGCACCGTTTGCGAGCGCCCGCCCCCAGACGGCGCACCCGGCTAAAGTTGACGGACCCCGCCCACGTATCCATCCACCAGTGGAGCGGGGATTCGAAATGCCGTCGTCGTGGTCCTGTGCCATCGTCCAGTGTCGTCGTCGTCGTCGTGCAGTGTCGTCGTCGTCGTGCTGCAGCACCAAGACTGGCTTGGGCTGGATTACGAGTCATGTTGGACTTGGTTACCGTGGAAACCAAGCCCAACGACGCCGTGCTGTCGTAAGCACAGCGCCTGGAGCCCACCGGCGTCGTAGCAGGAGGAGAGAGAAGCACGACCTGCGTAAAGCAAGTCGTGGTAGGAGGGCAAGTGCTGCCAGCACAGCCACCGATGGATCAATCAATGTGTGCCTGGCATCTCGTCCGGCTTGCTCTCTCCCATCCTCACCATCCTCGACACTCCCAGTACGACAATGCCTTGAACTCTGATGGGATCCGCGCCGCATCACCCACCGCTCTCGCATCCGATGTGGATTGGGACCGCCCCGTACCCTGCCGCTGATCGTATCCCGCCCAACGGCGACGACGAGTGCGGACTACCTACATCAATTTCGGTGTCGGAAGTTGACGGGATTTAGAATTTGGGACCACGCGAGGGCGCAGAGAGTTGTGTGGGGCGTCGGTGTGCGAATAGCGATGGCAACTCGCCGCGAGATATGGTGCGTTGCATGTATATTCTGCCGATTTTCTACAGGGCGCTAAATTCATTACCTGCCAGTTAACGACTCATAAGACGATACTCCACCTAACCCTACGACGGTTCCTCCAGCCGCCGCCGCCACCACCGCCGTTCTTCCGCTCCCACATCAGCTCACCTCCCTCATATCTCCACACCGCAGTATGCAACACAATGTACCTCGCGTGAGACTGCTTGTGCTGCGTCAGTAAACCGGAATGCCTGGCAGGCGCGATGAGTTTAGTCGGGCTGGAGGACACAGTTCGAGTGTGTTGTCACCTGCTCGGAACTCGCTTGACGAGGATGGGTTGGAATATGACATGCTGGACCTCCGTGGAATTGATTCGTGTGAGGGGTTGTCAGATGGTGCTCGTCGGGTGTCAGTCCTGCGTGTGCTATGCGCCGGCGCTCGTGCAGGACAGGTCGTGGATTAGGTCCTGATGGGAAACAGTGGGTATGGGTACGGCCTGGCACGGAATTGCCCACAACAGTGTGGGTCCGTAATGCGGCGGTGTGGGAAGCGCGGACACGTTGGAAGCGACGACGGTGGTTGTGATAGGCGACGTGTTGGGAGGTTGGAGGCGGACTGCTCGTCGCGAGAAGACGAGGAAAATAAGGCCGTCTGTCGGGGAAACTTACTTAAAGGTCCCAGTAAGAGGGTAAGCAAGAATTTGCCCGCTGACTCATCATGATCGCTATTTGATGGTCGTACGTGCCTGATTACTGCTCTTCCTCTTCTCTTCACTGATTGCACGAGGGTATGCAGAGAATCTATATGAACACTGTGGCTTTCACGTTGAAGGCATCGCGTTCCCGGGGGGCGGGAGGAAAGTTCAACGGGTGGCTGTGCAAGATTAGATTACTGCTTACCTCCGCCATCGGCGAATTCCGTAGAGACGCTCGTGGATTCTTTTTGTTCTGTCATCAAGACAGCAAACGAGTGCGTTTCTTCTTGCTGTTCTGCTTGTCAGTGCCACCGCCCAGGCGGCGGTCATGAAGGTATTATTTCTCGCTCTCGTGTCTGTGAGGGATGTAACTCAATGCTCTCATAGCGCGACAGCGCTATGAATCGCGACACCGGTACGTCTTCATTCATCTCTAGAGGCTTCAGTCTATCTTTATCCTGATGGCAGTGATTCTCAATAGGATGGCCCTCTAAGCCGTCCGGAATCTGCTTGAGTGCCATACTGACGAGCTCTAGAGTAGTCGACTACCGATGGAACAGTAGAAGTGACTCCGGATTTTGTTCGTGCTCATGCACGTGTATCCAACAACGTGATGACCTGCTTTTGAACTCCACTACCGACGGTGTAGTCAACGCGACCCCCGACTCGGTTTGTGCCCACTGTTTTCACTCGCTGATCAAGTTAACATTCTAATTGCTTCAGTCCACTACCGACGGTGTAGTCAACGCAACTCCTGACTCGGTTTGTTCCCATTGTCTTCGGCGTTGAATTACACCATCCTGATCTTACTGCGTCAGTCCACTACCGATGGTGTAGTCAACGCGACTCTCCACTCGGGTTGTGCCCTTACTTCCGCATTAAACAGTATACCATTTGACTGGTTCTAGTCCACCACTGACGGCTTGGTCAACGCCACCCCAGGATCGAACTATACCGATGGTGGGGCTTGCGCAAACGCAGGATCGATTCGTGCGCTTGTCTTTGCATCAACCATTCTAACGCCCTTCCAGCCTATTATCCCTCATAGTGGAGATTTTACCATCTGGTTGTATTTAGAGCGTCACCGTCAATGCCTCTCCGAGATAGGTTCGTGTGCTTTTCTTTGCATGGACCATTCTGACATCACTCCGACGCACGATCATCTCGAATGTACGCCTGTCCTCATAATGAGGAATCTCATATCTCAACGGATTTAGAGCGCGACCGTCAGCGCCACCCCGGGATCGGTTCGTGCGCTCGAATCAACATTTCTCTAGCCTACTATCATTTCCAACGTACGTTTGCCCTCACAGTGAGAGATCTGACAACTGAATGGCTTTGGAGCGCGACCATCAGCGCCACCCCGGGATCGGTTCTTGCGCTTGACTTCGATCATACACGCTTGTGTACACGACACAACATACACGACTGAACGGCACTCCGGAACCTAAGTCGGTTCTTGACCTTGTCTTCGAGCGTATACTTTCAGCCATTCTTACCCCTAAGCCGGAAAGAGGATAAAGCGAGCTTCAGAAGGAAAAGCCGATGATTTTGTGGCTGTAATACGTGGCCTCGCATCCCTCGTCCGTGTGTCGATATAGAGCACAAAGAGGTCAGTCTATGGCCAGATGTACGGTGACATCAAATCACCGGGATTACTCACATTGCCGGATTCGAAATCAACGACGAAGAGAGAATCTCTACCTTCGCCTAGTCTTCTTTGCCGTTGTTGCTGGCATGTTTGTTCACCCAGACTTATACAACTACAAGTACAAACAAAATAACGAGAAATATACTATCCAACAGTGCCACGAAATTTCTTTAAATCATCAATACGGTCCTTTAGAGTAGCCTCCTGCTTCCCAGTCAACTCCTTCACCTCTGCCATCAATACCATCTCACGCTCCTTGAGCTCAGATATTCTTTCCTGAAGGTCAGCCTCCCTCTTTTCCGCCACAGCCTCCAACTCGGCCTCCCGCTTCTCAGCTGCAGCCTTCAACTCGGCCTCCCGCTTCTCAGCCGAAGCCTTGAGGTCCACCATTGCGGACTTCGAGTCGCTCTCCCTCTTTTCCGACGCGGCCAGGAGGAGAGTCTCTCGCTTTCCCGCCTCTTGGAGTCGAGTTTGTAAGATTGCGATCTCCATTCGAAGCATAGCAGTACCTGGTAAGGGAACATGAGTAGACATCGAAAGTATCAAGAATATCGCTTATCTGGCGTCGATGTTCGGACACCGTCAAAAGATGGTGGATCAGAACCATACTCGTAGGCGACAGGTCCTCCCTGGCCTTCAGACCGGGTGATATCAGATGAAAAATTCTCCTCTGTTCCGGCATCCAGATTAGCTACGAAGAAAAGCCACGAGAGGCAAGAGACTGACCCGTCGAAATCGAAGAACGGCGCCCACGACTTGCCGGTGAAGAGGGACGGCTCATAACTGACGGACCGATGAATCATGAATGAATGCGATAGGAAAGAAACCAGAAGCCTACGGGCTAGATAACGGGCTGGTCGTCTGAGTGGAGGAGGGAAGAGAGAAAGAGAAAACGCACGTTTGATTATCGATGTAGTCTGGGCCGAGGTAAAGTCGTTGCGTAATGTCTCGCCGAGGTTTAGAAAAAAGGCTGGCCTCGTGAGCTCCGAATCAGGCGAGTTGTTCTTGACAGAGGCCAATGGCGATCGAGAGGCATTGGAACGCCGTTTGCGAGAGTGTTCCGTGTGAAATAGGTGAGGGGCTCGACGCTTGAGAGCCTCGTTATGGGCTTTGGGCTGCTGGTGAACGGGGATCATGACAGAGTCAGACAGACGTGCAACGACAGGGATGTCAGCACGTGTTCAGGTTCCGACGGTTGGTTGCCGAGATTGTGCCGAAGACTGGCACCTACTCTGCATGATGTCCAAAGTGCATACGGCACCAGTGAGGGGGCCGCCGGATCGGAACGTATACTCCGAGCTCCGAGTCCGGAGGGCAGTTGATGGAGATCACTGAGTACTGAATGCGGAACCCTAAGTATATCTCTGCTGTGACTCTCACATAATATAAGCCTTCAGCGCCGCTTTTTCCGTTGTCCCGCTCATCGACTTTCATGATGGTCAAGAGATTCTCCAAAGTCCCAGTGCGAGTGGACCACGCATCACACATCCCGGATGCTGATACAATCCGGCTCAGTGACCTCGGATAGTAGCTCTGTCGGGGAGTTGAGGATGGCAACCGGGCCACAAGAATTTAGAGCACCAGCGCTCCGGCGCGCAAGTACGCCAAAGTGCAACGCTGGTGCTACGCGAGGGTGTGTGAGTAGCATCCAAGCTAACGGACGGGATCCACCTTACTGAATTGAGACTCGCAGAACCTGATGATAGCGCCACAAACAAAGACCCCATCAACCCAGGATATGAACCGTCGAAGGGCTGTTGAATTGGTCCCTTTGAAAGTTGCTGCATGGAACATGATACTCTCAGGCTTCTTCGCTTCCGTTTTGCCGTTCTATACCCAAGATTGTGATGACTCTTTGACAATGCGACGTCGAATGGTACTAGCAATTGAATCCACCTCTGGAGTCAGTGAAATCCCCGTGGGGATCAGTTTGATGAAGTTCTATTGATGACTCAGAGCCAGGGCGATGCCGAATGACCAACCCCTAATGTCCGTTTGTTGACGCGATGACCTGGTTGAGAAGACTCCGACGACTTGTGGGGGAAGAGAAACGCCATAGCAGCACTCATGAATGCCGCGAGGCCAACTTTCGCTGACGTAGGGGAGGCAAGAAAGAAGACGGTGCCTGTAAGGGCGAAAAGGCAACCACCGTGACTTTTGAGTAGTCTCGGAAGTGGTCATCCTGGTTTCAACTTCGCCCAGTGCGACATTAGAGTGCACCTAAGTGCAGTCGGACTCCCACGAGTTCCAAAACTACCGAATTACTGACATGAGGCAAACAGCAATAAGTAGAACCCTGTCGCTACGATAGCTATCACCGCTCAAGATGTGCACAAGAACGAATATATACCGCTCCTATATCTGCGGGCATGTCCGCCACATCCGTCTCGATGAGGTGCCCTCCACCCCCCCTCTCCCACCACCATCTGACTCTCGACAGACGGATTGCCACCTACCCGCCTGCCCGCTAAGCCGGTCGCACGACGCTACTGGGACCCAGGAGCAGGCCGGAAACCTGAACTACACCTACGAGTAATGATCACTCTCACATTTGACGCCACACTGATGCCTAGTTCAGACTCGACCAGGTCATCGAACCCCTTCCACGAACCTGTCCAAACTGCGCAACTTGGGACGGGAACGCGACCCCGTTTTATAGGGTCACTGCCCGTGTGCAGGTCATTACGACAGGGCGAGTTCAAACCGACGACCCGATGACGGAAGTTTCAGGAAGGGAGCTTTTGGAGAGGTTCATGAACTTGTCGACCCGTTCCGATGAGTGATGAACCAACCACGCGCCTCATCGTCCTCCTTTTCCTCATGTAGAAACTTCATGCTACGCCACCGCCCATCTATCCCTAGCACGCCTGTCCAATATTCAAACATATGCTCTGCATGAGAGTCGGACGATGCCAGCGCGCCTGTTAATGCCGTCGTTCAAACGTTCAAGGTCGTGTTGATAATGTGCTTAATTCGTCCCTACTCTGACAATGTGTGGTCCGGTCCGTACTCCGATTGTATATCGTCATGCGGCTGCTTCCCTCAATCCTTCTTCCCCCACACGCTCCTTCCCTCAATATTTCCTCCCCGCACGCCCACACGTGCGACCGACCAGCACGCGCAACAACACAGCCGACGATCAGCAACGTTAACCAAAGGCTTCAAAGGTTTGAACGCCCAAGTCGAATGTCTGAACAGTTCGAACACTTTGAGACATTGCCACGCCCAGTCTAGAATCATCTTCACTGAACGCGTTCGAACAGTCTCAGATGGGGGCAAGGTTTATATGTTCTAACAAAGTTTGTGAATCTACTGTACTGCAATAATGTGTACCTGCGATCACCTTTAACCTGAACATTATGAACATTATATCCGTGACGTGTTGGAGGCTATTGTGGTCTTTTGAGTCCCCAATAAGTCGCATGATACATACCGATTATCATTGTCGTGAGCGTCGTAAAACTCCTTTACGCTGTTCCAGGAGAGACCGCGGACGCCAATGAAGGTGCTGTCCTGTTAGATCAGTAACCAGAAGCAGAAAGATATGGAGCAGGTCGTACAGCGATACACCCAGCCCAAATGAGCTTGCGATTCGCGAAAAGTAGAGCTCAACGAGGTCGAGGACGAGATCATCATCAGGAAAAGCGTAAGAGGGCGACATGGACTCCGACATCTGCCCGCGAGTCTCCCACTGATGGTGCATCAGCACTAGAAAACGGTAGTCGAGGACTATACTTCACCCACTGGTAAACTGGTTCAAAACTCAAGTCGACTGGAAGGGGAAATTGAGATCGGATTCCCTGGTAAATGTTGACGCCTAACTTGAGATGGAGTGCGGTCTTGATGAGCTGAGCCCCACTCGACTTGCCAAAGAACCTGTACCCATTCGTGTCTAGAGCCCGCACCTGGTTGAGGTCCTCGACAAGTGTCAGACGCTGCAGTTCTGCCTTGAGCAGCTTCTCTTCGGCCAAATTGAAAGAGTACCCAAATTGCTTTGTAGGGGGGCCACACTTAGTAGAAGCGACCTGGCGGACGGCGCGTATGATGTCGGGAACGTTGCCATGGATCCTTGTTGAATGGGCTGCCTAATTCCTCAAACGTCAGCAAGCAATGCTAACATAGGTAGCCGCGACAACCCTATGAAACAGCTAATCCATCTTTTCAATGCGTGTTATCAGACTCTCGACGTATCTGCCATGGCCATTAACGTATGAGAGCAAGTTGACGTCGAGCATGATGCACCCCTTCGATGGTCCGCGTTTCTACTGGCAAATGCTGCAAATTCACTCACGTCGGACAAGTAATGCTCACCTTGGCTGCCTCGACGTACGTGCTGCAGGCATCTGAACGCTGTCGCCTGCCTCGAGATTGATTCGTTTATTACTCCGTATGTGAAAGCAAAACTCGCATCTAACTGCACGCAAGGTGTTGGAGTACCTCAATAAGAACAGTCTCAAGTATCATACTTATGGACAAGAGGACTTGTGAGGTCCCGTAGAGGAATGAGCCGAGAATGCCGAATGACCGAGATAGCCATAGAAAAAGGGGTCTGGATCGGGAATAAACCGAGCGGGCGGCGGGACTGCGGCGGGATGGTTCTCTTACACTCGTGAAAATTGCTTCAAGTTTCGCGAACTCGACGCATTCCGAAGGAGCGGCCGGCTCCGCCCGAGTGTTCGCGGGGGATAGTCCGCTGGGCATGATGAAGGCCCATGACCATTCGTACTAGTAGTGTCAGTCAACTGACCGACGGAAGCCAAGATTGGGACGGAAATGAGCATCTGGCATGGCGTATACTCCGCATCGTGCCCATAGGTTACGACTAAAGCGTATAAGC
The DNA here is from genome assembly GCA_019915145.1 of Strobilurus orientalis. Classification (NCBI taxonomy): domain Eukaryota; kingdom Fungi; phylum Basidiomycota; class Agaricomycetes; order Agaricales; family Physalacriaceae; genus Strobilurus; species Strobilurus orientalis. The sequence continues at coordinate 179,729 of JAHLML010000014.1, forward strand.
CGTAGATCTGTCTTCCCCGCAGTGAATCAATTGGAGCGCCTCGATGCTGGCAGAGATCCAATCACCAAGCAGGCTTGGGCGGTCGATGTATGTAAGGCCTGACGAGGACTTCAGTTCGCGGCGACGTTAAATGCAGCCTGCGCAGTGTTCTTGCACACCGGCTAGACACCGCATAACGGACGGAGGGCTTGCAGTGTCGCGTATTGGAATACCCAACGGTAACATTGCAACGATGTGATGTGCAAGGCTTTGGCCGGAGTTAGCCGATCAGTCAAGGAGCAACCGTCAACGGAGCACGTGTTCGGATGCATCTGATCCCACATCCGGCCCGTCCGAAAAAGAAAGGCCTACCTTGACAGGTCATGTTGACCGCGTGCCCCCATCGCTCGCGACCATGCTGCGAGCACTCCCGACCCCCGTCCTTGCCGTCACACACGACGCTCTCCGCGACATTGATGGCGACGACGCCCTCTCCAGCCTGTGGTTCCGTGCGTGGTCTCTGTCTGTCCAGCGGGATATGCCCGCTGACCAGTGCTTGTCATACAGTCTTCACCAAATGCAAGGGCGGCCTACACGACGGCCAGCGCCTCGAGAACATTTCTTGGCGCCTGTGGCACCGCGAGCTCAGCGACTCGCACTCGTATCGCCCGCTGACTCCAGACTCGCCAGCGGAAGTAAAGGCGCCCTCTCTCTTCACTGGCCCACACCCACATGGTAAGCCTGACGAGAACGTGTACGGCTGCGACGACACTGACGGCGCAGACACAGCGGGCACTTCGCCAACGGCATCGCGGACACAGATTGGACGGGTCATTGACGACATCAGCACCCAGGCCATCGGGCTGCAGCGACAGGCGCCACGGTCGCACCTGCCGACGCCCACGGCAGAGGCAGTGTCAATTGTGATATTTGCGACGGATGATCCCTCTCCCAGATTCCCGCCCCGCCGCCCCGCGGAGGACTCCGGTTTTCCACGTGTCGTCGTAGTTGTTCCGACGCCCCATCCGACACCTCCTGCCTCCTCAGTACTTCATCTCACTTCTCCCTCGTCCGTCCCATTACTCAAACAGCTCTCCTCCTCCCAGCTTCCACCCCCACGAACTCCCTCCGCACCTCGCCAGTCACCTCAGCCGCCCGCCCCCATGCCTGCAGCCACACTCAAACCCACAGAGTCCAAGTTCTACACCGGCTCGCCATCATCCGATTCGTCATCGTCATCGTCGGTCTCGGACTCGTCTAGCTCAGCGCTGCCCGATGGAGAGCGCATATCTACCCAGTCCTCCACTTCCGCCGACATTCCTCCGTCTCTGTGTCGTACCGAGACCCTCCCTGCCGATATGAACCAAATCGACAAGATCCGTCCTCTCTCCTCGATGGCGCCGCGTCAACCTGCTGCCAGACTCAAGTCCACACGACTGTCACGGAGATCATCGGCCAAGGAGCGCGAGCGCATGGAGGCCGAGGATCGCGCTCTCGCCGAGGCGCACCGCTTGGAACTCGAACGGGACATCAAACAGCGACAAGAGCAGCAGGACAAGGAGCGTCTCATGTCCAGGGAAATGGACCTTCACCATGAACGACAACGCCAGCATCGATGGGAGCAGGAGCAGCAGCGGGATGAGCAGATGATGGCGCACAACTTGAAAGAGATGCAGCGCATTGGTCGAGAACGAGAGAGCGAGCGGGAGAAGCAGCGGTCACAGGTGCAGCAGAGCGATCAACTTAGGTGCACTGCGTCTACCGGTCATCTTCCTACTCAGGATTCTGCGATCTTCGACTTCACCGAGGAGACACAGAGTGAGGTGCCGTACAGTCTGCAGCCCTCTGGGTACTCCCATCCCGACCTCAATCGCACCGTCTTTGGCCTTAATCGCGCTCTCAGTCCCCCCAAAGCTACGTCCGCCATCACCTCGTCGAACAAGGGCAAGGGCCGCGAGACTCTTCTATCTACCGGCGGAAACCTCAATCTGCAGGCTCTTGTCAAGGAAAAGCTCAGGCAGACAACGACTGGGTCGTCAAAGGTTGCAGTGCAGGGGCAGACGCAGGCTCCCAGACCCTCCTCCAACCCAGCAAAGCCACCGAGTGTCAAGGGGAAGGAGAAGGCTGGCCCTGTAACCAACGGTGGTCGCCAGATCATGCTGGTGTCGGATGACGACGATGAATCCGATGAGGAGTGGACATCCGCCGACGAGGATGAGGAGGAAGAAGAGGAGCAGCCACAGGCACAGGTATGCTCTCATCCTCCTGATTTTATCCATTTGATACTCACTGTACCCTGTAGCCTCCTCTCAAAGCCGTCTCTCATTCGCCACCGCCTGCACCGGTCACGCAAGTGAACCATTGCACGACCAGAAATCGTCGAACAATGCCAGCGGATTTGCAAAAACACCTGCGTATGGACGATCTACATCACGCCTTCGAGGAGGCCGAGCGGCAAAAGGAAACTTTCACATTCGACAAGCTGCCCAAACGAAGTTACTCGAATCTCTCCCGCACCAACTCTGGTCTCTTGACTCAACTCATGCATCCGGATCCTCAGGCTCTACCGGAGGCTTACCGACGCGGTTATTCGAGCTCCGATCTCAGGGAGCGACCGAGAGTGGGTACGCCTGGTCTACATCCCTGCCAGAGTGCGGCCGTGCTTCCGGTAGCGGCTCAGGTGTCTGTCGGCAGTGTGAGGGATGGGGGAAAGATCCGGACCGTCGAGCGGGAACGAAGGCGCCCGCAGGAGCAGGAGATGGAAGAGAGCGAGGGCGAAGACAATGACAACTCCGTACCGCTGTCCAAATCGGTCGCGCAGGAGAAGTTGAAGGCTATCTTTGGGAACTCGCGGGGCGGAGGTGGAAACGCGAACGCGAACAAGATCGCTCCCATACGACCACAGGATCAGCAGCAGCAGCAGACCCGGGAGCGACGACCACCTCATCGGTCGCATACGCATACCGCGGCGGAAGATCAGCGACCTGCGACTGCAGCGCTGGAACGAACGATGACAGAACCGATAACGGTCCCATCGTTCCCCTACAATCTTCCTGTCGCCGCCATTCCCGTGTCTCCGCGCACTACGCGCCAGTGGATGCTACGGACGGAGATGTCGGAGAGCGTCCGGGCGAACCTCTTGTGGCAGCGCCAGCAGGACAAACAGCTGATGCCTCGGCGGAACAAGAGTGGCGCAGCGATATCGCAGATCCCCAGTGTGGTTAAGCTCACGGAGAAGCGGGAGTCCTCCGCTCCTGATGGCAGCGCCATCGAGCAGGAGCGGAACGAGGCCCGCCACGAGATCCGTCGGGTTAACCTGATGCGCAACAAGAGCTGGGCGGCGGATTATCATCCGCAATAATGTCTTTTAATCGGGTCTGGACACAACGCACATTTTGACGGTCTTAGTGTAATCGGTATCCATCTGTGTTTTTAGCTGTATAATTACTTGTTTATATCTCTCAATGCTTTCGGTGGTCTGGGTAGCCTTACTTGTACGATTATTTTTCTCTCATTCGGCATTTAGTAAATAGTTAATGTGGAACTTAGTGACTTCTGGGGCATTCTGTTTCGTGGTGTGGGGATTGTGGGTATTGAGATGCTCGCAGATGACAATCTTCATTTCATTTTAGGGGAGGAACACAATAAGGGATCCTCGGTGCCCTCGGTGGCAAACATGGGCAATGAATTCGAAGTTAACTTGAACTCTTACGGTTACCAGTCTCCCCGCATCTTGGTCAGTCGTTTGAAGTAGACCCGTGACGTGCATGGGAATCGGCCGTTTGCCCTTCGAAGCTGCCCAGTGCTCAGTTCCTTTTGCTTGTCACGAATCTAGCCGACGTAGACTGACGGCGTGCTCGGGCGCGCACGTACACACATGTCCGCTTCTCTGATGATGGCGGCGCTTGAGAAGTATGTTTTCTCATATGTGATGAGAAAGTAGAAGTTTGATTCACCATATGCTGGAGATAATAGATAATTCTACATGGTGGGAAACACTGCGTCTTGACCGTGTAGAAAGCGATCGGCATCGGCCTTCCCAGTATGCCCAGCCTCTCGAGCTTTGATTAGTGTGGGATGCCCTGTTTCCGAGGTCTGAAACATGGAGGCCTGGTTGAACCAGACCACGGAGCCACGTCCATTCCCTTCCCTCCAATCCTCTTCTGATACTCCCTCAGGACGAGTGGACGGTCGGTCCAGAGGGGCCGAGTTTTCTCGGGTTGGTTTTTCACCGTTGGCAGTGGTGACAAATTCAACATCTGTAAGAAAATGTCAGAGACGTATGACAAGGGCAGCCTACGAAGCTTACCATCCAAGTCAACATTAAAATGATAAAATAGGGAAGATGAATACAGCAGGAAGACCCCTGGTGGGAGCTCAAGGCAGACATTGGCCTCCCAAATTACCAGCCATGCCTTTTCACGGTGGTTGAAAACGCCTGAGAGGAGGATGAGAGGGTGATGTCAAAGAAGCCAGAAAGAGCACATACCGTAGACGAAGATGATACATACACCGAGGGCAATGTTCTTGAAATCGACGTGGGGGTCGCAGTGAACGCGCTTGACCCCCTTTCTGGCGGCGTTAAGACACCAATTCCAGAATAATCCAAATTGCGGCCATAACCCGGTCTTGGCATACGTGGCCTCGGCACAGTCCAGAAAACGCGTTGCGACTCCGGGAAATACACTCCGAAGAAGGTCGTTGGCCATCCTGCTGCTTGGTGTCAACTTTACCTCCCGAAAATGGAGATAGGGCACTCACTTGACCTGTGAGAAAGGAGTGTCCCATTGGAAAGCCTTAGTGATATGCGGTATATTGTCTTCATGCCATTTCGAGGGCGCAGGCTCCTGCCATACAAGTTAGAGAAGGTGACAGGGTTTAGAAACTACGAACTGGTTTGTTATTGCGGTCAATGCCAGCAACGCAGAACCAATGCCTTCCCCGTTGGTTTGTCTCCATGGCATTGTCGGACATGGGGTTACAAATCCCAGCAAATTCCTCAGCCTGCTTGATGAATGCGGGCATGAGGTTCAGCGCAGCCTTGGATACCTTCGAGCGGAAAATGATAGTGCGCCCCGCACTGTCCAGAAATTTTGTTGCAACGCTGAGGAGGTGTAAATTCAGCTGCATAAGGACAACGGAATGACACCAACATACCCGTTATAAGGCACGAAGGTGATGCCTCTTAGGTGTGTCCACACATCCTCAAGAGTTCCATGTGCGGCGCGCAACATCTTGGCTGCGCTGGCCGCGAAACGCGTTCCCTGCCACCAAGTTGTTGAGGCCGGTAGCTGCTCGACGGTGAGAGAGCTGGCGCGGAGTATTTCGGCCTCGGCGTGGTTTATCCTGAATTTCCGAATGAGTTTGCGGCGGTGGTCGCGGTGCATTTTCACGCCATTGGCGCTGAACTTCTTGCCAGTGTTGGGGTCTTGGCTAACGGCGGTGTCGGTTGTGCGCGCACGGAAAAAAGAAGTGCACCTACGCGGTGTATTGGACGGAGGGCAGGGCAACGTCTTGCATCTTCGGCCGCTTGTGAGGCAGTGCCGGTGTTGGCCCATGATCTGGGCGCGGTCGCTTGGACGGGCGTCGGGACGCAGACGGGCCAGTGTGGTTGGGAGTGAGCTGTGGGGCGGCGGAGGTGCATGCTTGTGGCGGGGCGCGGTGGCGAGGCGCGCGGCGCACAGCCGAAGGAGATGCGGACAACTGGGAAGGGGGCGGGTGCGAGAAACTGAAGCCAGTCGCAGGAAACGAAGCGCCGGCGGCAGAGCTGGCGAGCACCTCGGCATGTAGGTCGAGGACGGCCTGGACGGCGGGGTCCCGATTGCGGGCGTCGGAGAGAGTGTCCTGGTCGCGAATCGAGGCGATGGCCGCTAAGTCCACGTTGAGAGATAAGCTCGCACTTGCTATCTTGTCGTCGGCGGAGCTGGCGAGCCATGAGTACGTCGGCGCCGGCCCGTTTGCCAATGAGAAGAGGCTCACCTGCGTATCAGGAAGAACCGCGCAACAAAGCGGGCCACGGCTTGTCGCGTGATGGAGACCATGGCGCTATGCACGCTGAAGGTGGCGATGAGGGTGGGTGCACGATGGCTGCAGCAAGCTGCTCTAGGCGCGTGAAGCAGCCCGTGGGACTGGCTGGTACGAAGGCCGAGTGCTGCAGCGTCTGCTGTCAGCACTGTTGCGCAGTCCGGGGGAAAGAAAACCACGGCACGCACCTTTATATAGCCCGGAGCCCGTCAACAAGGTGCGTCGACGCGTGTCAGTGTGTGCGGTTGTGTGGTAAGAGAAAACAAACGGGAAGAAAGCGGAAAACATACCTGGGTTAGCGTCGCGCGAACCTGCACGCGCACGTGTGTTTTGATATCCCTGTCACTGTCAGTGTCAGCGTCATGACTCGCTTCAACGTGACGACCTGACGAACGCCGATCCCATTCTTACACGAAAATGCGCGTCGGTCCAAGTCGCGGAGAGAGTCGTTGGAGGGAGCATTGAGGGACGATGGTGGCTGTGGTTGCCACGCATTGAGATTGGAGGACAGGGGCACCTTCTGCAAAATATCAAGGATGACACTCAACGTTCGGACTGGACATGGGATAGCGGATGATTTTCCTATCGAGAAGGTAAGCTGCATAATCATGACAGTAGGATGTCTTTGACGATACTTAGGCTCGACTCCGTCTTGTTCCTTATCTTATGCTGTTTATGACGGTGTGCTCGTGTGGATATGGGTGGTGTGTGCAGAAGAAGGTAAATCTGGAGGGCCCGCTTATCCTACAAGCAGCTTGTACGCTTTCCAATTTGTTGCTGTCCTTTGAGTTCATCTGTTCATTGGCGGGACTCGGAGCTATGGCCATCATGAGTGCGACGCAGACCCTTATCATCGACTGGGTGCCGGGACAAGGCTCAGCGGTCACCGCATGTGTACGCGTCTCCTACTCTCCGGGAGTGATCAGACTGACTTGAATTTCAGGACAACTTATTCCGCTGCCTCATGGCAGCAGGACTCGTCGCGCTAACGGATGTGATCTTGGACGCAATACAGCCTGGATGCACGTACCTACTTCTCGGGGGGATATCGCTCATCACGATACCTATTTTCTATGTCGTTATCAAGATCGGTCCTGCTGGAAGACGAAAGAGGAGAGAAGAAGCTGAGGCTACTATTTAGAGGGGAAATTTTCGCGGACGAAACTTGGGACGCCGCAACTTGTATCGTAGCAACATACTAGTCTCCCCCAGGCATACTCGATCAGCTCGTATGGCAACATACCACTGTATTTCAAGGTCCACGATTATACTACAACTGAGTGGAGATTAATGAATGTTGTATTGAGGCCTGAAGGCAGTGAAGCGTCGGCCTAGTGGCGGGCCGAAGTCTGCAAGCCAACACGGCCGTCGAGCTCGCTCTTTTTTGGCGCGCTAGAGGACGAGGACTTGCACAACAATATCCACCAAAGGTGCCCTCATATTCTATGCCATTTTTCAATCTTGACCCATTCGCTCCGATATCTTCTCTATTATTTACCACCTCACTAAGGCTGCTTTCCAGGTAATGCTCTTCAATGGTATCCCTACGCCCTCTTGCCACTCTCGATCGTCGGCGCGTATGAAGACGTGGACCCATGGAAAGGCGGCGTGGAGCATGGGGCAGCGGAGAGTTTTTGGTCTATATTCGGGATTATCCAAGGTTATTTTCCTCCGAGAGGGAGGTTCCGCGCTGATTTTCAGACATGCATAGCCAGAACAGCATCCGTACGGCGTTGGTATATTCTTGTCGACATGAATTATAGTCAGCGGAGATATCGGTCCGAATACAGTACAGTACCCGAAAGCCCCCATGCTCAGACAAAGCGGTTGAAGCGACCACCTCAGGCAACTCCGCGCGTGATATTCGTTGGGAATGGCCGACACAGTCACTCAAGTGATGCGTCAGAAACAACCACAGCATTGCGGTCACATATGGCTTTCGATTCTCGAAGGTTCCACACGGGTCCATAACTTTCGACAAAGATCTAGCTGAGAGGAGGGGAGATGAATATGGATATCGTATCATCGAAGTCATTCCACGCTCTTCGACGCTGTTCTGGTGAGGCGAGAGTGCGTAGTGGCTGTGCGCTCCAAGGACGTGCTCCGGTACATGCACAGCCCACGACGATCTTTAAACAGGTCGTGTCTTTGTCTCTTGAGAAGTATTTAACCTACGCACCGGTCAGCCCAGAATCCTCCCATCACCCACACTAACGTCAAAACAACTTCTTATACAACAATGCTCTCAATGGAACAATACAACGCTGAAGAAGATCCTAGATCAAACTTTGGGGTGGCGCCACAAGACACTCAGCACTCTCCCATATCGAACTCGCAAGCACCGTACAACCCGTTGTCTCCTGCGAGCCGGTCCGGGGACAGCTCCGCTCACGACAACCAGGCCCACAGCATTCCCCTATCGTCGGTCTCCGACGAGAGTGATTGCAGATGGCCAGCAGATAGCGGTACACATCCGAGCGCTGACAGGTCAACCCTGAGTCAGTTAGACCTGTCTTCGTGAGTACGACACGAATGGTCGTCGAAGCAGGACCAACTCTCAGTCCTCTTTTCCATCTCATAATGAGTGTTCGAGTTCGTTGACAAACTCCCCAGGCTCTCTGGGTGGTACACGTCCAAGCCATGATGGGTCTTCTCTAACTCAGTCAGACCTGTCTTTGTTATTCGACGACGACTTCGTGTCTTCGCCATCTGAGTGCTGCAATCAGACCGAGTCTTCGAGTTCGTTGTCATCACCTGGTGTGGCAACGGCTCGGAGAGCGGAGATTTCAGCTGCTGCTAATGCGAGGCAAAACTACGAAATTCTGGATTCGGAAGAGGCATACGGACGGTTGACAAGTGTACTGCGGTGGAGGTGACTTCGTCGAGCGCACTAAACTCGCTCTGCCTTGAGATTGAGAATGAACTTCTTCAGCTTGTCCAAGTGTCTCTCGAGACGCTCATCCAACAATTCACGAAAGTCTTCCTTAGCCTTACTCCGAACAAAGTTGAGGTCGTTCTTGCGACGTCGCTCTTCTTCGGCCTGTAACATATTTTAGCAGGCCGCTAGTACTACGAATGTACTGTGCTTACCGCAACGTGGCTCTGGAGAGCCTCCCGATAGTCACGGGGAAGTAGACCCAGAGCTTGATGCCATCGCTGACTCGTGCGCTGGAGCCCACTGATCTCGGCGACGGACATCGTCTCATAGGCTTGCTCCCCCACCCCATAGTTACGATTCGCTGTTTTCGTGGAGTGGCCCTCCGACTCGTCGACATCCTGCTCCTGCGCAGTGAGATCATCGAGGCCGGCAAATGACGAGCGAAGCATGTTCTTCATGAGGGCATCCATGAAATGGCGGATCCCGTTGTTTCCGATTGCAAGACCAAATGCGGGCTCGGAGTGTCTTGACAGAGCTTTAGAAAGAGCTTTGCTATCCATAGCCTTACCCGTGCGGACCCAAAGATGCCGCGAATAATTAGTAGCCATATCGGGCTTCTCCATTGTCCTCATGAGCACGTGTGCGGCTGGAAAGATACAGCACCAGACAATGAGCATGATTTCAGAAAGGGCCACGGGAGGGGTGCGCGGGATGAGTTGAATGCCGGTCTTGTTTTCGCGGTAGAACACTGAAAACCATCCGCTCAAGAAGGTGAGACTGCGCAGGCCTACCGGTGTATCCTCACGGCGAAGAACAGCAGACTCTGTCCCCCGAGCTGGACCACCTGCTGTCAGCAGGAAGAGGAAGTACATCAGCTCGACAATGGCATCGAGTTCATCGATAAATCTCCAGATATGGACTGAAGAGACGGTGAGTTGTGTACAGATTGGATACCGACAACTCACATGGCTGAGGAACAAGCTTGTTTTCGACCTTGATAATGAAGCCCTGTTCCTCTCCAACAAGGTGGCGAATAAGGAGGTTCTCAAAACGCTTCAAATCGTTCTCCGCACTGTCGAAAATCGACCATCCAAGCTCCCTGTGGCGCAGATCATCAACAAACCACTGTTTGGCATTAGATGGGCGAGGGTCTAGGCGTTTACGGATGTATGTCCTGAACTCATCCAGTCCCGGTACTCCACGACATATAGCGACGACGAGCTCTCGAAGCTGCAGAATGCCATTGGTCACAGTCGTGTAGACGGACGTGACATGAATGGGTTTCCCGTCCATTGTGAGAACGTTCTCGGAAGCATCCCAGTGAAAGCGTGGAGGACGGGGATTACGGCTTTCAAGCAGTCTGAACAGTGTCATTTTGCTGCGTAGCGCAGTGAATAAAGTTTGGTGCCTCTCAGTGAGATAGTGGCGAATGTGCTGGTCATATAGGCTGATAAAAATGAGCTGTGGTTGTAAATGTGAAAGTACGCCACTGTACCTCATTTCATCGTCATATTCTGCGCCAACCTGGGCCTTTGAGCGAATGATAAATTCGGTGGCAGTGGCTCGAAGACACCACTGTATCGCCGAACATGAAGGAGTAAACAACTCAACACCTTTCAGAGTTCCTTCGTCGTCATTCAGACCAGAAGCAGCAAGGAACATGTTGAACGAGTCCAAGTCAGGTTGGTGAAGAGACTCAGGGGATGGAGAAGTGAGGAGACACCAGACAGTGGCGTGTACAGAGTCATAGATCTTCTTATCAGGGATCGAGCCGTCTCCCAGACTGTTGAACAGATTGACGAGGTGAGTTCGGAGAGTTGGATGGAGAGGAACATGGTAGTTTGGGATGGGTGAAATCTCTGAGCGAATGAGGAAGCATAAAAACCGAGCCATACGCTTGGCATAGTTAGGTACTGCGGGGAGCGATAAGAATCCTCTCGGTGAGAGTTTGGATCTAAATCACAGTCAATGTCTTGTGTTGTAAGTGATGACGCGTGGTACGTACTCAGGTAACTTTGACTTGATGTGACGGCGTGTCCAGTCAGAAACATCTGGAAGACGTTCGGAAATGTCCAAGTAAAATGGAACGATGATGCGGTGATGTAAACGGAACAGGCCTCGCTCAGCCGTTGTTGGGAGCCGGACGGCCGCGCGTAAATCAGAGGGCCGAGCCCCAGAAAGTATCCTGCCCCAGGAAGCCTGGGTGACAAGCGGATGGGACACGAGAGACTCTGTGGTGAAGGTGTGGGGGGTGGGGGGAGGGGGGCACAAGGTCGCCAGAACATCCTCGAGAATAGCGTTCGATGCAATGTCAACACCTTTAAGCGACGGATCTACCACAAACTTCTTCATGTCTGCTTTGAAGCGTGAGCCAATGCGTTGATAAACAACAGGCATGGGTTTGGGGGGCTCCAACGTGTTGTATTCGTCTGCAGAGTGGTTCGACTCGTAATGCTGTCGGAACTTGGACGCGCCAACTAGTAGTCGATCACATTGAACGCCTGTCCCCTTATGACGAATTGGACAACGATATCCATTGATCATTTCGATAACTGGAATTGGTGCGATTCCGTGAGGCGGAACAGACCAGTCCTTGGTACCAAGGACGGCAAGGTGCTTGGCAAGTTCCTTCTCGCCCGGTACCTCAATCAACCGTCTACCGTCGCCCGCTTTGTGCCGAAGATTTTTGGCAGAGTTCAGATGACCAAACGTCTCGTCCGGTGCCAAGGCCACTTCACACTCTGTGCACACAACAAATTTGTAGGTGTCGTGAACAAACAGTGACTGCTGCGTGAGGAACCGATGGGCGAGGTCTTCGACTGAGAGACTTTTCTCTGGCTCTGGCTCAATGGGAGGAACCGCAGCGGGCTCCGTATCTTCCTCGGGGTTGGGCTGGGCTGGGGAGCGACGGAACCGTCTGGGCGAGAACTCCCAGCCGTCGGACTCGGGGTCGTCGGACTCGCTCTCTGCGCAGGATTCGGGCAAGAAATCGGGGTCATGTGCAGAGAACTCAGTGTATTCCCCGTCATCGGTGACAGCGCCTGAAGACACAGAGGGTGCTGGTGAACCGGGGATATATGAGGATATAGGTGGGGGTAGTGGCGGCGAAGCAGGGGAAATGACCGAAGGTATGCTGAGTTCTAGCGCTGCAGATCCAGACGATGATAAGCTGCCGTCTGGGGATGGAGATCTCGGTGGTGGTGTCGCCGTGAGCGCTGGGACGGCTGGCAGGAGTTGATCCCTCTCCCAAGACAGTGGAGGAGGGAAACTGAGGGTTAAATATTGACCATGACGTGCGTAATACACCTCGTCGGGGAAGGCCCTTGGTTCCGAGGAGTGGGTCCTGTAGAGGGAACGCGTCTTATTGGCTTCAAGACGGGCATGATCTGGATCACCACAGAAGCAGGGAAAGCGCCTGGTGACAGGATCCCGCACCAATGGATGTTTTGTCGTCCTGCCGTCAGCTTCTTGATATTAGTTTGATTAGAGCAAACAATGGATGAACTTACCGTTTGTCTTGGTTACCGTCGGTTTCGCAATGTGGAGGTTCCTTGCGTGGTAGTCTTTTTTCGTGAACAGCGGATATGGGCAATTTAGATCAGAACATCTTCAAGAATATGTACGAGTGAGGCCTGCGTGCATTATCGCTTGGATATATACGCACTGATAAATGTTTTGGGGGGGCATGATGGTAAGGAGTCAAGAAGCATGCAGCCATGAGGATCAAGGGTTCATGCAGCATGGTGTCAAGGGTCAAGTCGCCTAGAACTCGGAGTGTTCTGGATTTGGGTGACGGAGGCGGGGATGTGGTGGGCGGATCTGGCGAGGCATTATAAAGCGTATGTCCGAGACAAAGAAATCAGAGCAAACGATGGGGGCAAAGAAGACCACCGACGACTTGAACTTCCAGTCGTCGGCCATCACCTTTGCATTTGAATGATGGTGTCAGAAAATGAACAATCACAGTGAACAGACCGAACTCACAAAGACCATTGTCAAGTACCAGAATGGCTGCGCGTTATTCAATCACGAACACGGATGGCAGCTACGCCAGTAGTCGAGGAGGAGGAGGGCGTAGCAGAGACTAGGACGCGTCAGCGGTGTATAAAGTAGCAAATCAACAGTAGTTCCAAGTGCAGATGGGCGTCACAAGGAAGGGCGACGCGACGACGACGAGCGAGCGAGTCGGGAATGAGACCCGGACGGCAATCAAATCGAAAATCAAAATTCGCCGATGATGTCATCCCGCCCGCTCTCACCCCAACCGTCACCAGCCCAGAAATAACACCGCCAACAAGGTCGCCGGCGACGGTCCTGTCTGCGTTAGAAACACCCTCTCTTCTTCCAGGACCTCGGTTTCTCACCTCGAATCGTGTCCGACGTCAAGGTTGTCGTGAGTACTACGCTGAACATACCACTTCGCGTGAATGGGACTCGTACACCCGATGCGGATCACATGAACGTCGACTGCTGCCAGCCGACGGTTTTGAATGCATAGGATACGATCATAGAGAATGAGCCCAGTGGCGGTCGTCCCGTCGGTGCGCAATACTGGAATCGAGACGAAAAACTAGCATTTATGGACTTGCATGATATTGATATTTCCGTCGTCAGGTGGGTACCTTGCTACAATATAGATCTCGAGGAGTACTGCTCAACCGGTCCAGCCCTCGCATCCAATCCGTCTCTCCAACGCCTGTGGGGCTTTGGTCTTCTCCCGCTCGTACCGGGATTCGAGACCCACAAGCTCGTCGAGTGTGTGGAGCAAATCACTAAGCTTCCATACCGCTTGGGCGATCCTGCCCTCGATCACGTCTGCAAAGCCATCGCAGCCAACGGCCTCATCATCTTCCTCAATCCCCACTATGGCGTAGACGCAAGCGCATCGGGAGACGTCAACAACGGATACATTCTCCCCCTTGCTCTTGGCTTCCCATTTGAGACGATTACGGTCAGTCCATCATGACACCGTCATCTCATCATTGCTAACTTCATCTCGGGCCACAGCGCGTCTCATTCTCGCAGGTACATTCGACCGGCACCCAACCCTCCGCCTCCTCCTCGCGCACTCCAGCGTCGCACTCCTCAAACTCTCCTCCCGTCTCGCTTACTCGTTTTCTGCATCGACCACGAACCCGTCGTTCAATCCCGCCTGCAGCACAACGCACGCTACTCCCTCGGCCTGCTCTACTTCGACGCTGTCGCCTACGGTCCCCAGGAGATGGGCTTCGTCTCGTGCGCACCATCCTCACACCCACCCCGGGAAGAACCTCCCCGCCGCGCGCAATCAACGCCCCCACCCCACAGAAAGAATGTTCCCAACCCCGCCCTGCACCACCCCACCCCGGGAGGGACAGACATCCCCACCGCACCCCCAACGCCCCCACCCCGCATGAGCGAGTCCCCGTGCCTTCCTCTTCGCGCTCAACGACTCAACGGGCGGCTTTGCCGCCCCCATCCCATCGACAATAGTTCATCCATGGTCCAGTCATTTGACAGCCAGACCGATGTCGACCCAGAAAAGTGAATTGACGATAGGTTCAGCGTGGAAGGTCCTCGGGACCTCTGACAAGCGCTATCAAAACTGAATGGACGGTCGGTACAATTCACAGTCGGAGATTCGTTCTGCTGACCTAGCAAGAAACAGGTGTGGTCGGGCGGCTGCGCCGCCCTCGTCGACAAAACCTGTATCGCCTATCGATCAGCATTCCGCCATTATTCCAGCGCGCCGACGATAAGTCCAGTCTTGATGTGGTCGTGGGATTCGCCGGCAGGGCTTTGTGACCCAGAGAGAACTGAAATAGACCTCGAGACCTCGGATAAGCGTTATCTAAACTAATTGAACGGTCAGTACAAGTCTACAATCACAGATAAGGTCTACTGACCTAGGAGACAGGTGTGGTCGGGCGGCTGCGCCGCCCTCGTCCGCGAATCGTATCACTATTCGTTCGGTAGTCCGCCATTATTCCAGCGCGCCGACGATAAGTCCGGTCTTGAAGTGGTCGTGGCCCTCGCCGGCGGGGCTTTGTGCTCCTGAGATTTCAGTAGTAACTATTTAAATGATCAGTTTGATTTCATAGTCAAAACAACAGCTGACTGACGATTAATCCAACATGCGCAAGCAGCATGAATGTGTTAGGATTCGCGTACGGCCTGCAAGACAGTCAAGTTTGCCAGCCAGTCAGACCTATGTCTCTTCAGAGAAGTAAATCAATGATAGATTCATCGTGGGTGGGCCGTACAAGTGTGATCGCAGCTGAATGGATGGTCAGTTCAATTCACAGTCGTAGATGCGCTCTACTGACCTGGTAAGAAACCGGTGTGGTCGGGCGGCTGCGCCGCCCTCCTCGACGAAGCCCGTATCGGCAATCGTTCAGGAATCCGCCGTGATTCCAGCGCGCTGAAGATAAGTGCTCCCGCAATTTGAGTAAGAACAATGCTGGATCTATCAATAGGTCAGTGTGAGTTCATAGTCGACTGATGAAGTTCAACATGCGCAAGAGGTGAATGCTTCAGAACTCGCGTGCGGCCAGCGAGTCAGAAAGGTCGCAGCGTTGTCACAGTTGCTGAAGCCAAATGAACTATAAGTCAATATAAGTCAATGCAGAACAAAACATCGTTGAGCTTACCTCGCGCGGAGAACTGGTGGAAGCGTCGGAATTTAGGAAGATGACGATAAGGTAGACGATTCCGTCGACGTGTCGGGCGCCATCCCAGAGGTACATCGAGTCAAGGGCATAGAGTGGTGGTAGTCTGAAGAAGATATGTCAGTCAAGCAATGGAACGAAGACGGCGTTCCAAGCTGACCATTGCCAAGCCCGCTATATCCAAGGTAAACTTTCTGTCAGAAAAACTTGAGGAGCCAGTGGGCGGCGGCGTAGGCCCTGCGAAAGGAAGAGGGACGGTCAATGTATGGTGGAATTCCACGGCGCGCCAACAAAAGGAAACGTGTCCGTCGAGGTTTGACACGACATTCGCGCCATCGCTTGACGGTGCAGAGTGGGTTTTGAGGGCGGCTTGACGGAAGTCAAGCGTTCGGTCCCGGTGTACTAAGCGAAAGTGCGTAGTATTCGCCGTCGGCCGGGCCGCGTTCAGCAATAGCACCTCGTAACGAGTACTTCAGTAGTCCTTTGGGGTCGGTGAACGGCTGTGTTAGCGAGAAGACGTTGGGTGTTGGTATACCCTATCGACATGGGTAGTAGAGTACGCGCCGAAGGCGCGAGGGGTGTCGTATACCAGTGTGGGGGAGGTTGAAGACGGTGGGAAAGGGTTTCTTGAGTCCAGTAAGCTTGCGTATCGGTGTGGGTAAGCAAATCTGTGACCGAGTGAGCGAAGTCAACATGGGAATGAAAGCGACGAACCTTTGCAAATTGCGGGAGCGAAAGACGACAAAATGAGAGTCGAACACAGTAGTTTGAAGCTGTGATAGTGGAATGTAAGCCGCGTTGAAGCAACGCGAAGGTTTGGTTGCGCACCTGCCAGTGGTATACCGAATGTCTTTTCGTCGGCGCGCGAGACCTTATCCGTTCTCGAAGCGCCTTGAAAATCGTCAGCTTCACTGTCCAAAGAGATAAGAATGAAACTCACCTAGTATGCGACGTTGACCGTGAGCGCTAACCCAACGTCGAGTCTATGTCCCCAAGTCCGAGTTTCCAAAGACAAACCAGACAACTTGTTATCAAGCTACAAAACAAACTGAAGAGGAATGAATACCGTGGTGTATCCATTGCAGATCCAAGATTCCAAGCTTCCTGAGGTCCAGAGGGCGAAAATGAAAGAAAGTCGAAAGACGGCCGTGATGGTAAGAGCCAAGCAATGGAGTAACCGAAAGTGGAAATAATGTAAGTAGAATAAGTAACGAAAGGAAAGAAGGTAAGAGAAATGTAAATCAAGAAGCAGAAAGCCGGTGAGTAAACGTGAACGTCGATGTATGAGCACCTGTATGAGTATGAATGCCAGTAACAGCGAAACTGGGAGATCGAGTGGATGATGGGTAGTGGCGTTCAGCGGCAAATGAACGACAGCGCAAACATCGAGTGTGGCGCACTTTTCACCTATCGGCGCCGCAAGACGTTCTGCTGCTATTCTCACACTCCAAATAGATATTTATGACAGCATATGATAGTTCTGGGGCCTGGAGACGCCGCATCGCGCGCGTTCTGCCACCCCAAAAACACGAGAAATTTGCTCACCTTTAAATATCCATTTTCCGGGCTTGCGACGGCCAAGCTCTTGCTGTGAGCGCATCCTGGAGTAGATCCAGCATAATCCAAGCAGAATCTGCGTCCAAGTGGGTCGTGAATCGAGCAGAGGGAACGATGAACATGGTAGTTCGAGTTGAAGTGAAGTATGCGTCATAGCGCTGCCCAAGTTCGATCGCGGCCTCATTTTCAGCGGCGTTCGGCCGCAAAGAAAGACCCAACTAAGTGTCATTCAACTATGTCAAAAAAACCCCGGAATGGAACGCAAAATGGATTTGGGCAGCCGCGAGATAATCTGTTCCCGGGGAGGATCGAACGATCGACTACCGAGCCAGCGCCCAGACGCTCGACCGCTCAGCCAAAGACATTGCTGCCGGTCAATTTCTGTTGGCTGAAGACCCTGCTGCCCTCACACACTCGGTAATTTACTTTCACCTCCCGACCACCACCACCGCCTACGCGGACGACTCACCCAGCAACGACGAAAGTCTCGCACCGTTCCTGAAGCGGTGCACACACGTGATAGACGCGTAGAGACAAACATAACCACCGTGGTATGTTTGTTTTCTGATCGCGCTGCCCGCCCGTCACTTACTGTGACAACTTCTGTTCACTTTCTCCTCCTAACCCTACGTCTGTAAGTGTCCTCTGATGTTTTCATTCATGTTCTGACTTTGCTTCCCCCTCCAGAGCGCTTTCCGCTGGCTGCTGGAGGTCTGGTGGGTCTTGATGAAGGTCGTACACGACGACTACAGTTCGCGTAAGTCTTCTTCTCTTTTTTATTCACATTTGGGACTGTTCTGACGTTTTCTAGACCCCGCTGGGCCCTCTTTGCGTTCACGGCGACTATGTCTCACTCCTCTGGTCTTCCCCGCTACACGCCCTGGCTTATCGAAACTTTCGTTCTGCCGACAGTATTGGTGCCTCTATAAGCAACCGAACCCGAAGAATTATCAAACGAGCTCGGGGACCGCGCGCCTATCGCAAAAGGATGAGCTGTTCAAGAACAGCGCGCCTATTGCAAGGGGATGAACTGTTCCATAACGATGTTACCCCCGACTTCAACACTCCCGATGGCTATGTTCTGTGAACGGACCTTCCTCACTCAGCATTCGCGTCGTTCATCCATAAGGTGGGCGCTGGAGTCTGAGATCCACCTGGCATATTACGTATAGCCAAAGGCTTGCCGGAAGGGATCGAGGCTCTGGATTGCGTTCACGATGCCTAATGTAGCCCCAGGCCCGAACTTTGCTTACGAGAATCTGGTAAGTACTTCAATCCATTTATTAGACTTCCTCTGACTCTCGTAGGCAACCCCAAGCACGACAGCGCCCGAGCCATTCTCATCCCCTTCCGCGGACGCGCCAAAGTTGAAGAAGTCATTAGGCACCTCCCCACCCTCTAGACCACAGTTGGAGCCGCCGACGCAGAGTCCCTCGTTGTCTCCGTTGCCATCCAGTCCCTCCTGCACAACGGTGCTCACTCCTTCTCTCACCTCCACAGCGCCATCGAGCGGCTTCTCCCCCTCCTGCGCCAGCTCGTCGCCCACTGCTCCGCCTGTGCCAAATCTGAAATCCTCACCTCTGTGACGTCGTTCTGGATGGAGAACGCGCAGATGGTGGTGATCGTGGACTCGACGGACGTGGTGTTGTGGATGTTTGAGCGCGGGACAGAGACTCACGAGTAGTTGAGCTCGACGTGGTGCGTAGGGGGCTTGCAGTGGGATTTGCTGAGGGGCGCGCTAGATAATGCGAATGGGCATGTTAATATCGCGAGGGAGCAAGTGATTTCTCTGAGGCAGAGGATGGTACGGCGATGGAGGTTGATGGATCTCATAAGCAGGGTTTGGTTTCTCTATTTGTTATTTCGAATTGAGCTCAACTCTTTGGGTAGACGACGTCGGTCCCGAAACTCCAGCGCGCACCACGGCGCTCAAGGCGTTTTCCAGTTTGATTGGCGAACAATGGGCCAGTCTGCCTCGGACTCTCGAATGCTTTGTTTCGTGTTGTGCATCCGCGGAGAGTAGCGCCCACCTGAAACCCGAGTCGCGCGCCGTCATTACGCAGGCCGCTTAGGAAAATCGTCCGACTTGGGGCAAGGAAGATTGAGATGTATGGGAGACTTGGTGCTGGTATAGACACTTTTGCCGCTCGGTTCGTTTATTTTCATGTTGGTGTGGTCCAGGGTCTTAGGTTGTCTTCATTCCAGTATACGCCGTACTTGTGGACGTATTCGACTACGTTGGATACGGTCTTTTTTCTCTGTTTGAGGGGTCGAGTAACTCTACCGCCTGTCTACGGCTGCAGAATAGGCGGTCGACTCGGTCTGTTCAATAATGTTTATGCCGCCTTGCTATCCGACCCAGGCACGACACAGAACCCACACATAGGAAGAGCGGACAGCAAGGGGAGAGGTGTAACTGCGGAAGAGGACGTGGGGCGAGGACAACACACACCTCGAGGGGTGGGCGCGGGACCGCATGTGACGAGGCAGGAGGGTGAAGACATAGGGTGTGAGGTGTTGGGTGTGTGGGAGGGGAGAGAAGGCAGAATGGGGAGGGCAGAACGGGAGGGCAGACGGTGTGGAGACGGGGATGGGGAAGGGGAAGGGGAAGAGGCTGTGGAGTGCCCTGGGGGAAGCTGTGGGGGCGGATGGGGACATGTAGTGTAGAATTCGGGGAGGGCGAAACGGGGAGGCGGTTGGAGGGGTGGATGTTTGCCGGGGTTGGGCTGTGGGGGCAGATGGGGTGTGAAGTGGAGGGTGCGTGGTGTGAAGACATCGGAGGGAGGAGGAGGTCGATGAGGGGTGGTTCGAGAAGGAGCAAGCTGCCATCGACGGAAACGCTGTGAAGGGGGTGGTTGTATGGGCGCATCACACGGTCTTCGGCTGAGCGCTATGGCTGACCGGTCTTAGTAACACTCAATGAAAATTGTCATAATCTGGTGTGTGTGTACGCTTGCGGAGGAGGAACGCTCAAAGCGTAACACGATGAGAGGACTGGGATCAACAACGAGTCTGCAGTGGTACTACTACCAGTTACATCGAGACTGAATGATTCAATGAAAGAAGGGCCATATCAGTCCATGACTCGAACAACAAAAGAAAACAGCACACACCTGGTATCCGCTACTGTCCAGGTAAGTCCCTGGCCGATTATCACATATGAAGCTCGAGAGCAAAAAAAAAGAAGCACCAGTCCGATGCTTGGGGCAGAGCTAATCCGTCATCGAGCCATTCATGGGCTTGGAGGGCGCTCATCCGCTCGTCACAGGATGAATCCGGATAGTATCCACAGAACGCTAAGTCGGTTAGTCAACATGTACAGTCCCCGAGGGTGGAGGATCGAGATTCGATAATGACCCCTGGACCGTCCAACCGTAGACGGTCCATCGATGTTTCCTTGCACTGCTTCGACCCCGTCTCGCCAGCTCATCCGCTCACAATCATACGGGGTTACCCAGAACCGTCCACGGTACCTTCCCATTTGTTGGAGGACACTCTTTGCGAAACTCACGGGGAGCGAAGTCGTGGATGAGAGCACGGAAGCGCATCCTGACTTTGAGATTGGATCACGCCCCGTCGAGGAGGGAGAGCAAGCGACGGAGGTCTGGACGGATGTAGCGTGAACCCAGCACTCTTCTTCTGGGGCGTTGGCGTCTGCACTCGAAGATTCACCGTCGTCATTGACGAATCCAAATCCAAAACCGGTATCGGAGTCTTGTTCGAGATGTCCATCAACCTTGTCCTCGCGGACCGCAGCCGAGCCAAAGCTCTCAGTGTCTATCTAAAACTTCTCCTCACTAACCTCTCCGTGCAATCATCAATGTCGCGAGCTGCTCATCCACCGAATTCTCCAACCGCTCCAGCAAGGTGAGTTGTTTCGCTGTCTTGGCCGTAGGCGATAAACCGTTCCAGTGATGACAATGTCGACGCGGCCTCGTCCCTCTCGCTCGTGACCGTTTTCGCCATGGACATCCAACGATCCCTCTCCGCTTCCACCTTCGAACAACAATCCGGAAAATATTGAGCTCGGTTCGAGGATGATCCGCAGTGTCTTTATAACCATCTTAGCAGCGGCCAAATGGCTTCCATGCTGCAGCGTTTCTCGACTCCTGGGATGCTGTGTGACGTTTGTGTAGCTCGGTCTCCGTTTCTTTTGGTACGGCTTTCCATTGAGAGGCTGTGGACGACGACTGCGTGGGCGAAGTACTAGTTGAGGGCTGGTTTTGAGTCCACAATGTGTCCTGACGAGGAAGAGGAGAGTGGCCGGGAACGAGCTGCGGATTTCGTGTATACGTATCCAGCACACGGCGGTGCCATTGCGGGAGAGGCGCTACGCAAGAGTCTCAGAGATTGTCCAGACAGAAAAAGTAGATACTGACCGCTTGGTTGTGGGTGATGATTGACCACGACTCGAGGGGGCTGTGGTTGGTTCAGCATACCCGATATCCCGCCACCAGAACATACTCTCTGCGAGGGATGATGTGGGACGGGTGAGCTTCCAAAGACTGCAATTGATAGACAACTTACCCTTGTAAGTTGCACGAGGCTCTGGTGATGGCTGTGGTTCGAACTCTTGTTTGAGTACGGTAGCAGAGTAGCGTGTTTTTGGAGGGAAATCCGGTGTCGGTGACTTGCGCGGAGGATCCTCCTCATCCACTTCCCTCTTGCGCTTCAAGCTTGCGCTATTTAACACGCGATCAATACTAGCCAGCCAGAGCCGCTCCAACTGGTCCAAATCCGTGTCCTCGATGATCCCTGCATCATACTCATCCAACGCCCACTCAAATATCTCCGGCAATTCGGGGAGAGGACCAGGCTCGTCGCCGCACCATGTGAGGTCGGGTGAGGGCGGGGCGCCGCCGTGCATGGTGAACGGATTCAGTCACAACACGCCCATCATGGCGCGCATCTTCGAACTTGTCTGCGTGGCGCGGAGCGGGACCTCGGTGGGAGGCGCGAAGCGGCGAAGGACTGGGCGCCTCCCCGTTGTTATCCTAGAATTCGTAGTCTGGGGCAGGAGTCGGACGGCCGGACGGAGCCTGGCTCCTCCTTGATCGGCGGTGGTTTTGGCGAGGCTTGACGCGAGGAGTCGGTGGTGCTTTGGGAGAAACACGACTTTCGGGTGACAAATTGACAGGGTGCTGTGGGCGTAACGAATTGACAGGGCACTGTGGGGGCGTGTGTTTCGTGGATTGCGCCAAGTGGGTAGAGCTGCCGCGAGTGAAGATGAGGCTGATAACATAGGCGCGAGTGTACTCGAACACGACGATTCAGATCATGTTCGGGGAGTCCACGTAGATTGTGGAACATAGCTGTCGTCGTGTAGCGTAGATCTTGTGTAGTGTCGGTCATCAAAGGACGTGGGATGACCTCCCGACAATGTATCCAGGACGTATTTCGGCATTGCACCTAGTTGCTGGTCAGTATCAGTAGGATATGGTTTTAGCATACCTACGGTTGTCTGGGGAGAGAAGTGCTACTTGCATCAGAGTTGAAAGTGGCATTGCCAGATAGATATAAAGCACGTACGTGTGGGAGAAAGAGTGCGGCAGTTTCTGTGATGTGGTGCTGCGGGGGAAGATTATAGTCAGACATAATCAAGTTGTGAAGGCCTTCAATGCAGCTATGTTGAATGCTTCAATTTTCACAAGACAGTCTTCTTGTAACAAAGCTCTAGCGGTTCTTAGAAAGCATCCAAGTATGAAAAGTCTTCACTGCTTTGGCACCTATTACGTACCACAATGTCTAATTGGAACTCACCTCCAAGATACTGTCTTATTTACAACAACATTTCACAGCTGCATCTATGTAAATGCACAGGAGGTGTCATTTGCATCAGAAGGTAGTGCTATATAATGAAATAACAGTACTATGTAATTAGGACAAAAAGCAAGAAAATAATAAATACAGCAGATACAGGACTTCATTCAAGGAGGAGAGATGCTACCAACTCCATGATTGGGGCAGTTGTCCTGATGAGAACATCAGAAAGCTCCTGGTCGGCATCCTTCATTATTACATTATAAAGAACCAGTATGTCATGATCAACCTAGTGAAGCATCAGATGACTACAACAATATAGAATTAATGGTTTACTTACCCCATGACGATCAAATGCTGTATGTCCTTGTGGTAGAACACCAAGGAAGCGATGCCATCCAAAACTAACCTTGCGGTCCCAGGATAGTTCTGTGAGTGACAAATTATCATGTGCGTCGGCATGTACACCATAGTGGGTGTTTGCGGTGCGCGTTGAGTGTCCCAATTGGCGATCAATGACCTGATCAACATGCATATCCACACTGTTAATGCTGGAATAGGAATATCCAGTTTTATCGTGCATGACAGTGGATAATAGGGTGCGCAAGCCACGGATTCCCATCTCCTTTCCAAACCAATGAAGAGTATACTTTCTTAGTGCCGCTGTCAAAGCCAGTGCATCCATTGGCTTGCCCAGCTGTACATATGCATGGGAGTAGTACCATTTGGCTGCTAATTCACCCTTCACCTGTAGAGCCAGATATGATGCGATTGGATAAACGACTCCCCATAGTATCAGCAGAAGCCGTGCCACATTCAATGGTGGGGTGTAAACAGTGGTTTTTCCTGAGTGGGGTGTTGATGTGATGCCCAACCATTTGCCGGAGAAAATGATTTGACGGCGTTTATCAATACTGTTGAATAGGCGGAGATCCTGGTTTTCTGTCTGTTCTGGACCTCCTCCACATGTAAGAAAATTCAGAAAGAATGCCAGCCCCACAATGTTCTCAACCTGGGTAAAGAACTGTGCAATGGGCTCTACTTCAAGTCAGTTACTATTCAAACTACACTTTTCTGTATAACACTCACCACGTCTTGGAAAGGCTCTGTCACCCACATGGTGAAAAAAATCACGCTGAACACAGCCTAGCATAGCCTTTTTTGTGTCCAGCCACTGAGAATCATTCTGCAGCAATGAGAGGAATGAGAAACCAGGAGACATATCTCGAGGCCTATCTTGGAAAGAAAAGGAGTCTGGACGGGCTTCAAGACCTGTGTCGATATGTGCAAGAAGAGGTCCAAGATCAACTCTGCATATATGAAAGAGATCCCGTTCTAGCATTTCAATACCAGATGAGGCTGATTTGACAATCTCCTCAATTGTGATGGGGAATCCATCAAGACTGAGTACTGTCTGGGATGGATCCCAGATTGCTCTGGGAATGGCAATATCTGTGATTGAAAGATGGGCTGTTAAGGAATGCATCATATGCAAAACACTGAATGTTGTGGTCCATCCAAGTTCTACCGAAAGATATGGTGCCACAACATTGTGATATATTCTAAAATGTTATCAGTCTATATTATGATGAATGAGTAAAGAAGCATACTGTAATGGATCATCATCATTCGACAGCTGTAGATATAGGATCTCTTGAACTGCTGTTGCGCGAAAGGCCCATTGAAGCTTCCGGAGGTCAGGTGGCAGACGCTGGACTGGTAATAATGACCCTGCATCATCACGAAGATGAGTGGCCATGAAGAAGAGATTGAGGCTGTGTGTGAACTGATTTCCTCTTTCAGAAAGTAGGAGGACATTCCATACAACCACATGGAAAGATTTGAGGTGTGCAGCCGGTGTGAGCCCTTCCTTGAGCCCAGAGCTGACTTCAGCGTGGAATTTTGAAAGATGTTTTGTCAAAGTAGGCGGGAGTAGGATGGAAAAATTGGGTAGCGGATGGAGAAAACTGCGATAGAGAAAACAGATGTACAATGCCATATAGTCAGCATTGACATCAATGTTTGACTCCTTCGGCACTGAGAACGGCCTCGAATTGAGGTGTTTACTGAGACCACATTGTGAGCACAGAGAATGAGAATCAAAAGGACAGTTGATACATACCTGGGCGATGGCGAGTGTACATATCTCAGTACAAGCTCAGTAGGTAGTAGTGACCCTATACTTTCCGACACCAAGTGATAGTAATGACGGGAAATGGCACGGAAGGTATAGAGGGTTGTGTCAACTTTGGGATCGGGAAGATATGCACTTGCCCGAATGTGGTTGATGGGTGTTGCCTTGAGATAGTGATCCCAGCCAAGATGAGTAGCCAAAGGGTCTGTTGCAGTTGCCCCTTCCGCCATCACACCTTCCGCCATCGCTCCCTCCACCATTGCTCCCTCCTCTCTCGCTTTGCCCTCACCCGCTCCCCCTTCACCTGCCTCCCCCTCACTTGCTTCCCCCACACCCACACCCACACCCGATCCCCCTTCACAGGATCGCTCTTGTTCTCCCGCTCCCCCTTCCTCTGCTACCCCATCCCCCACTACCCCTTCCCCCGCTCCCTCCGCTCTTGGCAATGTGTTCGACATGGCAAGCAGCTCAGAAAGGATGTCATCCCGTGGATGGCTACCCTTCATGACCTCGATGTAGGTGACGGGATACCCAGCATGGATACCCACTTGATGAAAGTGGATTCCTTCGACCATCCTTCGTGCCCGTTTGGGTACGGGTGATTAACGTAGTGCTTGAGACAGGCTGCTCGATTGTGATAGAGCGCCGTCGGTGTTGGACAGCCATCATTAGCACATCTAGTCCCAGTCTTCCCTATATCAACACCGGCAATTGGAGGAATGGGATGCGATGGAAAGTCGAGCCGGTGCTTCACACCTAGGAGGTCGAGGTAACGCAAGAAGCTGGCTTTCGGCAGTAATGGAACGGCGTCTCCAGTGCGATAGGACTGTGCGTGGGTGTATTTGCGGTGCCCATGGACGAGACCGCGGAAAATGATGCACCGACAGTCCAGACAGACCGCACAATGGTAATCTCGACTGACGGAGATCCTCTGCTGAAGGAGGCGCTCGGTTGCACGGGAGAGGATGTGGTCGGTGTCATTGTCGGCATCGCTGATTGTGGGCTGGTCCGTATCGTCCGGCAGAGGGGGGAGAAGGAGCTCTTTGATGCCTGCATCCTCCGGCTCGTCGTCCAGTCCATCTTCCAGCTCATCCTCAGTCCCATCGGTACCATCCTCCGTAATCTCGGTATCGTTGGATTGGGCCGCTGCGGGAAGGAATGCAGGATCCGGAGTATCTTCGATGAGTTCCGGGACGTCGACTACGATCCCCTCCGATGCATTTGGCAGGGGATGATCTTTTCGCTTGAGAAGCCCTACAAACTCCGTAATGCTGGCTCGTGAATGATCAGGAGCCCCACATGGACAATGATACATGTTCGTTACTTCGTCTCTCTTGATAGCCCACTCTTTGTCCCCTGGAAAGCCATCACAACGATGAATAGGAAATGTTCACGAAGAACTTACTGAACTGAACTGTAGCGACATACATTTTGTGGTATATCTTGTCGTGGTTGACCCGAGTTCCCCTATAGGCAGGAGCAGAACAGCCCTTTACAGGACATCTACGACGTTTGAGACAAATTGATGTGCGCTGATATATGATTCTCACTGGCGAGCGGGAATTTTACCCATTTTGCGAAAGATGTTCAGAGTAAGGAGGAATTAGAAGAGGCTGCGATGAGGTTCGATGGTGGTGGTGATGAACAAGCAGCGAACGAAAACGTGTTTGGGTCACTGTCGATAACCCTGCATGTCGCTCGACTTCGATCACAATGTATCGGTCAGCATGCATGACAGTTCGCGCCGATAGCAATGAGCGACACCGGGACATATCTTCGAAAACGACTGCATGATATTCGGCGAATACGAGTACACAACCAAAAGCTCAACAGATGCTGGAAATGGGGTCAGTATTAGAACGGAAGGAAAGATGATGTTGGCAACCAACTTTATAGATAAAGGAGTGGTTGCCTCAACTGTCAGCCTCGCGACACGCTGGTTGCGGTGGCGGTGGAACCATACGCACATCGCCGACAACCGTAAGACTCATGTAACGCCGAAGCCTCTGCTCTTCGGTCACCAGGAACTCCGGGAACGCAACAGGCGCCTACGGTTATCGAGTCAGTCAACGGTTTGCGCTGCTGCGAAAGAGTCTCACCAGATGAGTCTATATTCCGCAAATACCTCTGAGATTCTGATTGACAAAAGTAAGTATCAAGACGCACCGGGCTGGCGTATTCATCGGAATGCCAGCTAACCTTGAGGGCGAGGATTCGCGTTAGCGCGTCCGAGTGGAATTCTAGTTTCCGCCGGGCAAGACACACTGTGCCTGCGGATTCGGCCCCTGGAAGACTGTTCAAAGCAAGATATGAATGGACTCGAGCCGCTAACCTAACGACTTGACGCTCCCCAGGTTCGGTAGGTGTAGTCGGCGATGAGTGAGTCTGCGGCCGTGACAAAAACTGTGGTATTGATTCTGGTAGCGGATGCACGTTAGCAAAGGCAGGCGTGTTGTTATTTCGAGGCGACATACGAGGTTAGCTCGCCTATAGGACGAGGGAGATTCGCACGAATAGGATTCGTCGGTAAGAAGGCGGTGTGTTTGGCGGCAAGGACTGCTACATCATATCGCTGATCTTGTTCTTGTGTCACTTCAGCGTATCCCGTCGATCACGAGCGCAAAGCTCACCTTCGCATTCGGTAGGAACCCTCGCTGCGATATAGCAGTCGGTGGACAAAATATCGATGCGATCTTGTCAAGACCTCCCTCGACGTGGGCGCGCGCTCACAGGAAGATGACGACTAGGAATTATAAGTGGAAAAACGAAAAGCAGAACAAAGAGACACACCAAAATCATCAAATCTATATCCGCCTTGAGCAAATTACATGAGTATCCAATCTCGATCGCAGTCTGCAGCTTGTCGCCCGTTAAGATCCACAGCATTCCTGCCCGATGGAGGGTCTCGATGGCCTCCGGGACGCCCTCTTGCAGCTTGTCTTCCAGCGCGGTAGCACCTAGCAGAGGATCAACACGTGTATCATCCAAAGAACTTGGTAGGCTTACCCAAGATATGCAACTCGCTCTCAACCATCTCACACGCCTTCTCCACCTCCGCCTCCATATCCTGGCTGCTCGCCTCAGCGCGCTCATACACCTGCACCCACTGATTCAACTCGTCCTCCTCGAGCTCCTGAGAAGCGATGCATAGTGTCCGTAGACCCCGTTGGCGAACGCGTCCATATCAGCCCGAGTACGCGCCACATTACCCTGCGTCGGCATATCTAAGTTCCGCGTGTCAACGAAGGAGGGCAGAGACACGAAGACGGATACAAACCAGAATCAGGCATACCAGCCTCGACATCCCCCCGTTGCCAAACCGCCAGCCTCTCATATATCACGCTATCCGAGCCCTTACATATCAGCACAAGCTTGCCTTCAGGAGACCGGAAGACCGTGGACATCCTCTTCCGCGTTGAGTTGAGTTGAACTCGAGCCTCTTGAGGATCTCCCGGCGTTCGGGTTTGCCCTATCCGGTGTAAGTGTAACCCAGAAAGAAAGGAAGGAAAACTCACCAAGACGACCACATCAACACCCCTCTTCCCCTTCTTCACGAACGGGAAGCCCACATCCCCGGCAGCGCCCACCAGCCCTGCCTCATCCGGCGACTCGCCTTTGTGAGTCAGGAGTCCACTCCAAAGCGTGGTGGTGTCAGTAACGAGCAGGCTGGATGATTGAAGGAACGCTTGAATGGTCTTGACGATCTCGATGGAGATGCACAGCGAGATGGGCCCGATGTTCTGGAGTGCGATCAAGCACAAGCTTTAAGTGAAATTGCATCAGTATTCCCAAGCTCACTTAACACAACAAGAAAGGCACACACACAAACGTGATACTGACATTCACCGCACTGGATAGAGGTCGCCTCACTATCAATCTCCTCGTCCCGCTCTTCGCATCCTGGATGCCGTTGAACACCGCCGCGATCGTGCACATCGCGATCAGGACCACAAAGTTCACTAATGACCCCCAACAACACATGTCAGCTCAACACAAAGTCATTGATACTTGTGAACGCACCGATAACATTGAATTTCGTCTCCCGCTCAATCCTACTCCTCTTACTCGGCGTCGCGCCCCCCATTGAGTATGATCTTCGTGTCTTGGTCCGTAAACACCACCAGCCCCACCACCAACTGCGTGTTGATCAAAATGCACCCCCGTAAGAGGAGCTCGTTGACCCCCACGGTCTCCGTGCGTGTTTGACTAGCGATGCGGATGACGCCGTGGTAGGCGTACAGCCCCGTGCGGCGCCTCTGAGTTGAGCACGAACTTGCTCCGGGTGAAGTCCTCCTCGCTCTGGATGCCCATGGTGCACTTGGCGGCGCGCCGTGGTCTGAGGTCGGCCTCCCCGTCGAGGTTCTTTGGTTTGGAAGTAGCAGTTGCCGTCCGGGTCGGAGGTGGAAAGGATGAGGATGTCTGCGGGAACCTGTGAGGGGTTGGTTGGTGAGTGGAGGAGGTAAGGGAGGGTAAGACGCACCTGATCATTGTCTCGCAACATGACGACGTCGCCAACTTCCAGCTTCTTCCAGAGCGTGCGTTCCCAGCTGGCGCTCATCTCCGCCACCCCGTAGTGGATGACTCCGCTCTTCCCTCCTCCTTCCGCCCTCCTTCCCCTCCTTCTCCTCCTTCTCCTTCTCCTGCTCCTCCACCACCTTCTCCCCCTCCCCCCGCCTCCAAATCAAACGACGTTGAGTTCCCCTTCATGTTCACCCCCCACTCCCACTCCCTGCCCCCTCCATCATAACCGTCGCCATCTCCCTCTCCCTCAGTCTCCTGACCCCCTTGCTCACCTTCCCCGGCCTTTCCCCCGCGCCCAAGCTCTTCTCCCACCACTGCCTCCCATCCGTCGGCTGGTTGACGCTCCGCCACCCGCCGCCCAACTTGGTCGCGGCGCTGGTGTTGACTTCTTCGTCGAGCTGGACGCGGCGCCAGTCTTCGGCGGCGATGGCTCCGGACGCGGCGTCGAATATGGGGAACACTGTTTGGGGATCGGATGCATTTAGGGTGATGGTGGCAGGGGGATAAGAAAGGACTCACGCTGTAGATTAACGACTCTGAGAAAGAACAAGTTCGCGACATTGCTCGTAAAGGTTCTTGGGAACGAATTCTGGATTGAAGGATGTTCGTCAGATAAAATCAAAACAGAACAAGACACTCACTAGTCGTGCGCACTTTGTTCTTGTTCCTCTCGTACCTCACAATCGGCTCGCCGCTCGAAACAAGCTCGTCCGCGTGTATTGCGTGATTCACGTACACGTTCCGTCGCGTTCCTTCCGGCTCCTTACTTGGTGCTTGGACTTGGGGCTGGGGCGATGGGGAGGGCGGATGATCCCGATCTTGCTTCAACCTAGCGCTAGGTTGGTGTCAACACAACATTAGAGCCGGAACTAGGCACTCACTTGGTGCTCCCACTCTGGCCGAACAACCACCACCTGCTCTTCTTACGGCGCTGCTTGTCCTCGGCGCGCATGGACTCGGCGATGGCGCCGGCCGCGGTGCGGACGGTGCGCAGGCGGAGCGCAGGGTCATTGTTGGGGTAGTTAGATTCCGAATCGTCGTCGTTGTACGCGGGCTGGAGTTTGGTGGATGTGTACGACTGGTTAGACGAGGGGAAGAGCCACTAGGAGGCGCGGAGGAGAATGGGGAAGACGGATGGAGAGCGCTGGGCGAGGATGGCTCGAAATATGACATGCTGGGCCGTGTTGGGAGTAGGGGTCCGGTTCGTATGAGCAATGAACAATGGGTCATTTTCGAGTGTCGGTCCTGGGTGTGCTATGCGCCCGGTAATAAACTCGGAGTAGCCGCCTGGCATCAGCTCTGGCGTCTCGCCCGACTCTGGACGCGTTGTCAGCGACCTACAGCACATGAGCACCTTCGCGTCTTCTCTTCACCTTCACGTCTCCCCCTCTTCGCGTCTCCTATCGTGCGTGTCCCTCCTAGTCGGATGCGTTGGCGAGTGTCGTCTGTTGGCGGGCATGGGGTGCTGGCGGGCGTGGGTGTGAGAGTGCGTGGGTGGTGGATGGTTGTTGAAGCTAGCAGGGATCTACCCCGAGTGCGCCCCCTTGCCCAATCCGGCTGGCGCCCATCAGACGCTGCCCCCGCCTTTGCAAGTGGGCTCAAACGACTTCAATTCACTTTCTACGCTACCACACGCCTTCTACCATTATATAAGCCCCCCATGCCCCGGAGACCTCTCCCCTCTGCTCGAGAAAAACCCGCAAGAAATTGACGATAGACGTGGCATAGAACAAAAAAAGCAAGTCCCACCCCGAAGACTGAGACCGTTAAGGTAGTGTTGCTGTAAAGGTAAGTAATTCACAGCTGAGCTTCTATATACATGGCCCCGTTTACAAGGTAAACAGACTCCCCGTTACCTTCAGTCATGTTCAAGTATGGATGAGCGCGCTGCCGATTCGTTACACGCCATGTACGAAACATGCAAGTCAAAAGATCACGTACCTGCAGATCGCAATTTTGCTCGCGTGCTCTCTATCCATTGCCTCGCGACGTTTCTCGGCTTCTCGCAAAGCTAAGTAATCCAGTCCGTTGTAGCTCACTTCGAGTGGACATCAATTTCGTTACCTTCAGCTCTGGCTAACGCACTGCATTCTGCGATAATGCACCTGGGGACGCGATCTTGTTCGCTCGCCCCGATTCGTTGTTTCGCGACGTTACTTGGGGCTCGAGTCTGAAATAAGGTAAGTGCTCAATGTTCATCATAACGGTTCGGTTTGCACTCACCAGCACGCGTCAATCCGCTCTCTTGGCACGTTAACGCGGTCCTAGACTCGCCGGCGAGGCGTTCATCCTTGACGGAAACTGGACCTGAGATGCTAAAGTCAAGGTCAGTATCAACGCTCACGAAATCATGTATTGGATGACTTACGAGATGATAGCGCCGCTCGCGAGACGTCGATACATCGTCTCACGGCGTTTTCTTTCAGGGTCTCGGAGTGGCTAGGAAGCAGGTCAGTATAGACCGAGGGTGTGGCGCACAAAGAAAACTCATTTTAACAAAGGAAACGACGGCCGCATAGGGGAGCGTGATACTCGCCTCGCCAGCGGTGCATTGACCTTGGCGGAAATCTCAAGGTACGGCCTATAACTGTGAGTGAAAATCATACAAGTCGATGGAAAGCTCACTGTTCACTTCAAGCGGTCCGCGCGCCGTCGATACGTCGTCTTGGGATATTTTGGGGCGAAAAGACGGCCTGCGCAGGTATATTCGACGACATCGATGGCTGGGAATAGTGTCAGTATGGTTGCAAGATCAAAAAGGAACCATGAACTCACCTACCACAGTCCGCGGAGTAACGGGGCAGCGCACAGCTTCTGTCGACATCAAGGCTCTTGACCGTCTGGCCAAGACGTTGCCTCGCCGGCTGGGCGTCCGGGTCCGCAGAAACTCGGATTTCTCAGCTGTGAAAAGTCGTTAGAATTGGAGTCGATGAAAAATGGTTTTGGTGAACTCACCACTCGTTTGAAGCGGTCCGCACGGTGTCGATACATCGTCTCGGAACATTTCCAGGCACAGGAAATGACGAACGACTTGCGCAGGTGCATTCTACGACGCGGATTATCGTCAGTACAGTTACGAGATCAAGACAGAACGATGAACTCACCATCATAGTCCGCGGCAGCGCATAGCTGCTTTCGACGTCAAGGCTGCTGACCGTCTATCCGAAAGGTCGCCTCCCCGGCGAGGCGTACGGGTTCGCGGAAATCCGGATTTCTAAGCTCTGAAAAGTGGTGAGATTTAGCATCAACGCAAAACTGATTTTTTGAACTCAACACACGTTTGGAGCAGTCCGCGCGGCGTCGATACATTGTGTCGGCGCATTTTCAAGTACGAGAGAGCTGGAAATGACGTTAGTATGTTCAAAGATCAAGAATGAAGTTGGACTCGCTTGGAGAATCTGCGGCAGGTGGATGCAAACTGGTCATCAGGAAGCAAAAGGAGACGAGCTGGTCAGCGACAACGTACTGACTCAAAACGAACGTCTCACGAGCTTTAGTACACCACGGTTAGCGTCACTCTGGACTCTGAGTGATACAATGAGCGTGGATGTAAGGACTAGAGGCATGAATAGAGGTGAGATGAAAGGCACACCAACAGCGATGGCAAACGGTGGGGCACAGCATCGAGCACAATACGAGGCGGATGGTCTTGTATATTCGGGTATCGGCCGACAGTCACTGACTGTGCGGCGCGTATTGCGCATGGACATGGACTATTATAGTATATTTGATTTTCTCTTTTTTCTCTTATATATCGGATCGTATCGCATTCCACCTCAGCCTTTCACACTATCGTGCACGGCTGAGCTCTCGACGTCCTACTCGTACTTACTCGTGCTCTTTAGGTTTAACAGATGGGTTGCCATATGTCAGAAATAAAGGTTCGAGTAGCGAGATGAACAAAAGCATAGAAAGCATATGTAGACAGCTGTGCAACGAGTTGAATGGAAAACGTATGAATAGGGGAGGGAGAACAGTAAGTGACTAGAAGGTGATCGATGAGCCCACAGCCTCAGATAGGAATAGGTATGCACCAAGGAGACCATCCAACAGCCATGTGAGAGTCCTTCGAATCGAGTCAGGTAGGTTCCTCCTTCCGCATCATCTCTTCCCCTCTGCCTTCAACTCCGTGATTCGTTCCAATAGTTCGGCCTCCCTCTTCGCCGCCGCCGCCTTTAAATCTTCCAACATGGCCTTCAACTCATTCTCCCTTTTCTCCAAAGCCGATTGCAACTCGCCCTCCCGCTTCTCCGCCGCGATCTTCAACTCGCCCTCCCGCTTCTCCGCCGCGATCTTCAACTCGCCCTCCCGCACCTTGAGTTCAGTGAAACGTTCCAATAGTCCGCCCGCCCTCTGCTCCGCCGCCACCTTCAGATCATCTACCCTGGCCAGGAGGACTGCCTCCACCTTTCTCGCACCGTCTAGTTGAGCCCGTAGAGCTACGACTTCTGCTTGTAGCGGCGTCGATGTCCTGACTCCGTCGAACGATGGTGCCTCGGAGCCAAAATCATAAGCGATAATACCTCCCGGACTTTCAGACCGGGTTATATTAGGCGAAGTATTTTCGTCTGTCCCGTCGGCTGATTTCAGTATGACCATGCACGGCAGAGAATGAACTCACCCGACATGGAGTGATGTTCTTGACTTGATGGTGAGAAGGGACGGCTCATAGCTAATGCACGGATGAATGAATGCACAAAGAAACGATGGAGAAGCCCACAGGCTGGAGACCGGGCTGGATGGTCTGAGTCGAAGAGCAAAGAGGGGGAGAGAGAAAGAGAACGCACGATTGATTATCGATGCGGCTTGGACCCGGGTGGGGACGTTGGATAATGTCTCCGTGCAACGTGAAGTCTTCCCCGGGTTCAAAGGAATGGCTGGGCCCGTGAGTTCGGAACTAGTCGAGTTGTTCTTGAGAGGACCCAAAGGCAATCGAGAGGCAGCAGAACGCCGTCTACGAGAGTTTCCCGGGTTAAACAAGTGAGGGGCTCGGCGCTTGAGAGCCTCGTTATGGGCTTTGGGGCGCTGGTGAACGGGGATCATGACAGACGTGCAACAACAGAGATGTCAGCACGTGTCCAGGTCTCGTATCACCGAATCGCGCATGTCGCCGAAATTATGCCGAAGGCTAGTACCTGAAAAAAAAGTGATAAGATAACGTCAACCGATTATAATCACGAACGTCATATTGCACATTCTCTCGAGCGAACATGTTGTATCGTACACTGGATAATTTTGGAACCCAAAACGTAAGTCGTTGAATGTAGGTAGTAATTTCGGTCAGACAATAGTACTTAAACGACATCGGCAAGCAACACGACCAACGTCGAATCGGATGCTGATTCTCAACGATTTGATCGAGTCGCAGCTGGTCAATGATGTGATAAACGGCGCACACGCTGGTAATAACGTTGTCCTCCCCCCTTCAGAGTGCTACGTCTAGAGTAACAGCTATAGTCGCCGGCGCTGGCGTACAGCCCAGCAAGAATCATTGACGCGTACAGGACGCGACGCGACGGATTCTGCTGGTAGCTCTGCTGGTGTGAGTCGATTTTTGGTGCGCCAAGCCCAGGCATGTAATTATTTATTTCGTGTTTCAGGAATTATTTATCGGAGCAGCGATTTCACGAATCGACAACATTTCCCGAAAGCGCTGTAAGAGCATAAAATGCAAGGTCACGTCGCTGATGGAAATTCGCTTAGCTAATGACGGCCGTAAGCGCCCTAGTTGCCTGATTCGGTAATTCGGCGTCCTCTTTCCACCTCTTTGCTCTCCTTGCGCCCTGTCTCGGTCTCTCGTTCATGCCCATCCCGTTGTATTCGACAAATCCCTGGCAGATCCGCTGATCTAGTCGCGACTAGAGTGGGGGTCTCCTGTCAAGTCTAATGGGCTGTCACGATAGTCCACCACCCTACCTACTATAGGGTCTTCCCGAAGACTCCTGCTCGTCCAGAGAAGTGGCGCATTGATAGTCTGGTCTACGCAATCATAGCTCTAGGGTTGAACTATGAGCTTAACGTTGGCCGGATAAACTTCGAGAGATAACGCTGGACCTTGAAGTTGACTTTCCACTCCACTAATCGTCACTTGACGAATGCTCCCTGGCTTTGACTACTACCTAGATAGGTAAGCGACGAAGTACTGCATCCCACATCCCTGCAGACAATTGCGACTATATGAAGGCCTTGCTCAGGAAGTGTATAGTTCGAGACTGCTTAGCCCTAACATCTAGCCGGCTGTCTTCCGCTTGCAAAGCCGTCGGGATTTCCGTTTCCGCACGAGTAAGCAACCCAGTTATTCTGACAAACACGGTGTCTCGCGAACAGTGACCCACCGAGTCTGGAATTGAATCTCTCCGCTCTTTACCGTGCGTTCACTGTGGGCGTATGTCCACCGCACTACATAAGGAGCTCTTGGATGATTGCATGGAAAGGCAGCATTCTCAATGGATACCGCAATCTCCCCTTCCGACTCGGCTAGCGACACCATAGACTCCCTAGAATCGCTTCTCCTGTCGGCACTACCTCCCCATTCCAATCCCACGGCAAACCATAGAGGAGATAATCGATGCAGCGCGGTTTGCCCCTTCCTCTAGCAACACTCAGTAGGTCCAAACCTGCCACTTTCTTAGTACGCAATCACCCCAATTCGCCAGACCCTGGACAAAAATCCACGTTCTCACAGGCGAAGCCTTATCCTCACTCGCGCACGACATCTGTAATGCGTACGACGAGGAATCTTCTCTCGTAGAACGGTCCGCGGAATACGATATCTACCCCGCTGATATGCCCAACGAGTACGCGACGCGTCGGCATGCATTTGGGCACACATTCTACGGCGCTTTGGGTGTAGAGAAACGCGACGAAGAGGGTACGAAGGCTGCGATACGCAGGGGCTTGTACGTTTGGTGATCTATCTCAACTGCCACTGACGACGATGCAGCACGTTCGATTGAACCCAAGTACAAATCTCGCGTGCTGCTTCGTCAGTCTTCTCATCGCTCAATCGCCACCGAACAGGCTCCTCGATAGACGTAGGCTACTTCCATCAAAGCGTCACCATCGCCGCTCGTGCTCGAGGTCTGGAGACGGTTTCCGAAGTGAGCTACCGCTCACAGCTTCCGGGGCACGTCTTATTCGGCGCTGACATGATACACCGCCAGCAAAGAGTCGTCCTCTTCCACGACCTCATCCGCAAACGACTGGGAGAGCGGATCGAGGAGAACGAGCCAATCCTCATGGCGATGACAATGGGCTATCCAGACTTGGATGGCGTCAAGAAGTTCTACGCGCGTCCAGCGAGGAGGGACGTTGATGATATTGTGGTATTCAGAGGATTTGATCGAAGATCCAGCGGCGGGACAATGATCGTAGACAAGAACGATTATTTGATTGATAGAATGATATTAACAATTTCCACGGCACGAACACCGTCACCTGTCCTACCGAAGTAGAAAGTCTCCATCTATCGAGAATGCTATCGATCCAACAGCGTTGCTAGCTGATCCGACTCAAGTCTTGGTCTGAGTCGAAATATCCCTACGCATATGCTACTTTGAACGATGAATTGAATGGATGTAGAAGCATACAAAATGACGATGTGACTCAGATGTCCACCCATGCTTGGCCCCAAACTTTGTGGGCGTATGTATCACACCGTGTGTGTTGATCCCAAATCCAAAAGCGACGTCGTACATCTGATGCTACAGTGTGAAAATGGTATTTATGACTATGAGCTCTGTACAGCGAAACGTACACGAGAGCGCCTCCTTTTTTCGCCACCTAGATGGGCGCCAGGCTCTTGAACACGACCTCGGAATGACTGGCTGAGGATGTAATCAGCTTGACACGATCGGACGGTCAATTTCAACGGGTCAGGATCTCCGTCTGAAAGCCAACACTGGCGCAGGACTCCTTCCCGCTATCGTCGGCATCATCAGTTAAAT
This sequence comes from Strobilurus orientalis, assembly GCA_019915145.1. Classification (NCBI taxonomy): domain Eukaryota; kingdom Fungi; phylum Basidiomycota; class Agaricomycetes; order Agaricales; family Physalacriaceae; genus Strobilurus; species Strobilurus orientalis. Next base: position 217,175 of record JAHLML010000014.1, read on the forward strand.
GAGTACATAGTGTCTTCTCGAAGGGCTCAACTTCGAGAAAGATATCACCGTCATGTGAAGCGATACGCCACGCCCGCAGTATGCAGACCCAATACATGAATCAATCATATTCATAAGGATACAATAGAAGACCAACATATATATCGAAAGCGTTCTAAGAAATACGTAGTAATGTAGTAAGCAAGAAAGAAATCTCATAACGCTATCCCAACCGGGTCCATGAGATGTAGCTCGTGATCCAGATACGCTAACGCCGAGCGTTCTTCCGAATGCTCGTCGGTGACAGTACGTCCTAATTGAACCGCTTCATCGAAAGACGCCTCATTCACCGCGAGTTCCGGACCATTACGCCACAACGCGATTTATGCCCAGCTGCCCCTTGCCTATATCCAAACTCGCCATCCTTCGCCTCATCTCTCCCACCTTCCAAATGACGTCTTTCAGTTCCTGCACTACCGCCCCCTCCGCATCCCACCTCTCCTTTTCCTTCTCCTCCTGCTGCTCTCGCTTCTCCTTGGCGATCCTGATTCTCTCTTCCCTAGTCAGTTTGCTCCGTTCTCTTCCAAACGAGACACTTCCGGCTCGCCCTCAAAAACCTGCTCGATCCCGGGTAACGGCAACTGCTCCTCGTCGTCGCATAACTCCTGATCCAGATCTAGGTCGCCCATGACAGGCGGATCGACGCGAGGCGGAGTAGATATTTGCTCGATAGGCAATGAAGGGTCCTCAGAGTCACTGCTGGGCAGTTCGTCTTCGGACGGCTGTGGTCTAGGCGGCGAGACAAAATCCAAAAAACGCTCCCTCCCCCGCTCGCACTCCCTCAGCGCGATACCCAACTCGCGCCTAAGCCTCTCATAGGCCTGTATCGCGGGATGATCCTCGCTTCGCTCGATGTTCAACAAGCTAGTGCAAGTGTCCAGGTGCTCCTTTGCATCCTTCAGAGCCTCTGCAATCGCGGCCGCATGGGCGCCAAATCGGGCTGCGGAACTGGGCATGGGCGCAAACGTAAAGCTCGTATGGCGTGAATGTGGTTCAAAGCTTTCGGGGCTAGGGTTTTCGAGCTTGAGGCGGATGCGCTCGTTATCCTCAAGGGCTTCGGTGAGACAAGCGGCTGCATCGGCAAGGGTGCTGGTGAGGAGATCCATCAGGCTCCGTACATCCAATAGCTCTCATCATCCATCTCGTCGAAACGCAGCGCTAACAGATGCAAGCAAGCGTATCGCTTGGAGGATAGTGCGCCATGTAGAGAGTTCTGGTGAGCCGAAGGGGAAAATGGGTGTCTTGAAGGCTGTATGGACGTGAATTTGCATGCTGCAATGAACCTGCGTTTCCGCTGCATATCCAGCGCCGCCAGCCCAAACGTAACGTCGAGCGAAAAAGAAAAGTCCTTCGGGTCGTTATCGCCATCGTCCTCTTCTGTAACGTAACACCATTCAGATCCGATGGGGTCACTGGTGCGCTTTGGCTAGGTGGAATGGTAGATACACATGGGATTGTGGCGAAGGTGGGGCATACATCTCCGAGAGTTGAGATAGTTTGGAGGGGCTCGTTATGGCGGAAAAGAGTCGGCGGACATTATCGCATTGATTTTGGGTGGTGTGGAGGGTTCAGTTGAGGGCGACACGCAGGGAAGGAGAGGGTGACGCGGGATTGGTTATGGGAGAAAGACGCATCGCTCGTCCTTTTCAAAGATAGTGGCAACTTCGTGAACAACAGAGTCCCATAGATTCCCCGCAAAGATTAGCTCCTGCAGCGCATCCATAGACTGAAGGCGCTTTCAAAATGGTATCATTGGTTTCATTTGCCACATACCGGTTTCATGTAATGCTTGACGTCTCTGGTTTCGAGACGCGCCGTCGAAACGGTCCCGCCGAGCGCCAGTATAGCGAGAAAATAATCTCCTGTGCTCACTGACAGAGCTACCAGAACTAGAGCCACAGATGATACCCAATAATCGGACACGCTGGAGGCGGGTGGCAGGCTGGAGGCGGAAAGATGAACGTCGGTCGTCGGCTGCCGGGAGCGATGCCAGTAATGCCGTATGCCTGATGCTCTTCGCTCCCGTGCTGCACGTGGCGCTGAGACGAGTGAAACAGGTCGAGGAGGTCCTGTATGGCGACAAGCAGAGTTCGCTTGCTGACAAAGAATTAATTCTGAGCGAACATGTTGTATTGTACACTGGGTAATTTTGGATCCCGAAACGTAAGTCGTGAAATATAGGTAGAAATTTTCGGTCGGACAATATTACTCAAACGACATCGGCAAGCAACACGACCACTGACGTCGAATAGGATGCTGCCCCTCAATGATTTGATCGATTTGCAGCTGGTCAATGAGGTGATAAACGCAGCAAGAGCCTGTATTCTGTCGAGAACGCTGTCAGGAGGTATGCCACGCCACCGCTACTCTCACTCAGCACTTCTTCAAGCAGAATATCACCGACACCAAGCAGCATGTTCGTACATTACCACAGTCTGTTTGCGTCGACGATCTTACCCATTGATTCCGTTACATCGTCGTCTCTCCTCCTCGAGACGATTACTGTTCCACAGTGTCTCGCGTCGCAATGTCAGCATGGGAGGAAAGCGCAGGGAATGAAAATCCTTAGATTGTAATGGTTTCGAGTGGCCAGGATTGATATTCGTCCGGTCGTTCAATTCTTCGACTGATGAGGGTGAGTCAGTGGGACATAAGCAAAGCCAATGATGAGAGCTTCCACGGCGAACACGTTTGTTCCGGGCAGACCGAACCGGTTGAGTAGAACGGCCTGGGCGACCAGGAGGATAACCCCGTGCGACTTCTGGATCGTCGACGCCTAGAACCGGGCCACCAGCCCGCGCTCAGAGCCGATGCGCTTCCTTCCCGTCCGTCCTCGGTACACAAAACCAGCTCCTCAGTAGCCGGGCTGACACAAATCGGCAGGGGAGTAAGTGCAGAACCCAAGTGTTGAGACATAGAGTGTGGAAGCGAAGGTGAAGAGGAGGCGGGAAATTACGCGGGAGGAGGATAAGGCGAGCTTCAGAAGGAAAGGCCAAACGAAATCGACTGAAAGGCCGCTGATCTTCTGCCAGTGGCTGTAAAACGTGGCATCGCATCCCTCGTCCGTGTGTTGGTATAGAACACGAAGAGGTCAGTCTATGGCCAGATGTACGGTGACAACAAAGGGGCTCAAATGGGTGGGTGGATTCCGTAGGTTTTTCGAGGCGGCGAGGGAAAAGAGAGGATGACTGACTCGGAGGGGATGACAATGAACCAGACATGGGATAACCCTAGACGTTTGACAGGTGTTGAGTAGGGAAGTCGGGCTCAGCCGTATGCAGTATAGCGGATGTATTTTTGGGGTGATGAGGATTGAGAAAATACGGGCAAGTAATGTCGACACTCTCATGTGTCGGTGATAAAGTCTGATGATGGTAGTTAGCAGGAAGCAGAAGGAATGAATTGATTCAGTAACCACAGACTGCAGAGCGATAAATACCCCCTTCGCCTGGTCTTCTTTGCTGTTGTCGGTGGCATCCATGTTTGTTCGCCAGACCTATACGACTACAAGTACAGAAAAAAAATTCTACGATACAACGGTGCTACGGAAGTTCTTCAGATCATCAATACGGTCCTTCAAAGTAGCTTCCTGCTTTACATTCAGTTCCTTGACCTCTGCCATCAATACTCTCTCACGCTCCTTGAGCTCAGATATTCTTTCCCGGAGCTCGGCCTCCCTTTTCTCCGCCGCAGCCTCCCCCTTCTCCGCCGCAGCCTCCAACTCGGCTTCCCGCTTCTCCGCTGCAGCCTTCAACTCGGCCTCCCGCCTCTCCGCTGTGGCCTTGAGGTCCTCCATTACAGACTTCGAGTTGCTCTCCCGCTTTTCCGCCTCTTGGAGCTGGGTCTTTAGAATGGCGATCTCCATTCGAAGGACAGCAGTACCTGGTAGGGGAACATGAATAGACGTCAAAAATACCAGGGATATCGCTTATCTGGCGTGGAGGTTCGAACACCGTCAAAAGAGGGTGCTTCAGAATCAATGTCATACGCGACAGGTCCTCCCTGGTCATCAGATCGGGTGGTATTGGGGGAAACATTTTCGTCTGTTGCGGCAGCCAAATTAGCTACGGAGAAAAGCCACGACAGGCAGCAATGAGACCGACCCGTGGAATTTGGAGAGCGGCGCCCACGACTTGACGGTGAAGAGGTACGGCTCATAACTGATGCGCTGATAAATGAATGCGAGAGGAAAGAAAGGAGAAGCCTACAGGTTGGATACCGGGCTGGGCTGTCTGAGTGGAGGAGATAAGAGAGGGAGGGAAAACGCACGTTTGATTATCGATGTAGCCTGGGCCCAGGTGGGGCCGTTGCGTAATGTCTTCCCGAGGTTCAGAGGAATGGCTGGCCCCGTGAGCTCGGAATCAGTCAAGCTGTTCTTGAGAGGAAGCAAAGGTGATCGAGAGCCAGCAGAACGCCGTCTACGGGATTGTCCAGAGTTAAATAGGTGAGGGACTCGACGCTTGAGAGCCTCGTTATGGGCTTTGGGCTGCTGGTGAACGGGGATCATGACAGAGTCAGACAGACGTGCAACGACAGGGATGTCAGCACGTGTTCAGGTTCCGGCGGTTGGTTGCCGAGATTGTGCCGAAGACTGGCACCTACTCATCCCGAAAAGCTACATTCCTCTCGCGTTCGCCCATGCTGCTCGAGGCGGTCTGTCGTCGAGCTGACAATAATTTCGGTTAGCTTCAGTCCGGACCAGTGCCTTGAACGGTGGGCAAGCAATGTCCGACTTGGCATTATACAGGCTCATAGTCTCGACTCTCGAGTACCTGTCCGTTCTTGATTCCGCTGTAATGGCGGTCCCTTCCCCTTCTACTCCCCCGGAAGCCGTCAACTCGACGGTCAAATTCCTCCAACTATCAACCTGCCATATCAGAGAACGACTTGTTGTACCGGCACTCACGCTTCTCTGCAATATTTCCGAGCAAGCTCGTTCTTATGATTCTGTGATGAAAAAGGCCGGGGATATCTCCCAGAGGTCAGGATCCCATCTAACCACTTTGGATACTCGGGCGTTCTATTTCCACAGCGTACTGGAGTTCATGAACCTTCTCTCGCATCTCAATGCGCTCGAAACTCTTCAACTTCGAATGAACAGCCCACCCAATAAGGCCATGTGTGCGGTATGCGCCTTCTTGACACCGCCCGAATTGCTACCCATCATTCCTCGACCTGGGCGTCATAGCTGAAGTAGAGCCTCATATCTCGACGGAGGAAGTTGTCTCCGGGGGGTCTCATATCGGCGATATGACTTTCAACTCGCTGGCGGTCATGCTCTGTGCGCAAGAACGACGCCAGAAGTCCCTCCCGTCGCTTACTTTGCGCGCATGCGCATGCGCGCATTCATCGACCATGCGAAACCATGAGTGAGGTTGATGGGGGCGGCCATGACACCAGTGAAGGCTGGAATGTCCTTCAGCACTCTTCTAAGGGACAGCTGGAATATATCCGGAAAACAGGTTTGTGTTTCCCAGTTTGTCTGTCAACGTCGGATCAAATTGATACTTCGTGGTTTTCAGACTATATTGCTGTAGCTGGTGGCCCACACCGGTTTCAAATGATGATGTAGAGAAGAGAGATTTGGCTCGGATGCACGAGAGAGCCATGTCCTTTGGAGTTAAGTATCAGACCTTATGATTGACGGATCGTCACTCCAGTGGCATGAACGAGTCCTTCACAGAACGCGGAAATGTATTCGATAGTTCTCATTCCACAACCTTCCGAATATCTAGATGACTCTTCCTTTTGCTCGTTGTGGATTTACTGCTTCTTCCGAGTCCGGCGGGCATGAGGCTTCTCCTCCGCGAGTATGAATGTACGCTCTTGAGTTGGCGGCGGCGGCGGAGGTGCGGGTGCTGTGCGTGGCGTGGCGTAGGCCTCCAGTCGGATTGGGAAATGGCCCTCCGAGCAGTGACCTCAAGGCTGTGTGCGTTGGAGACATGCCGTATGAGGACAGTAAAGTGTGCCATCAAAACAGGGCACTTCCACGGCCAAGTGTGGTCTATGGTGGGAATGCTGTAAAGAGTTGAGTTAGCATCGAGAAGGGAATCTGGATGTGAGACATGCGTATAGCCGCTGAACGCGCTTCGCCTTCGGCTCTCGTGAGAGCGGGTAACGGAGGGCGTGCTGTCTAACGAGTAACATCCGGAGAGAAACTTTTATCCTGCACAGAAAGGTCTTGTTGAGCTGCTGCCACCACCGCCATTAGTAGAATGTGGAGATTGACCAGTGACGACTCTGTTTATGAGAAGCGGCTCATTGACATCAAGAGGCAGATATGCGCACCGACTCGGCTGCCGGTAAGTGTATTCAAAGAGGATTTGTTCAGGAAGTTGGACTGTTGCAAGTCCGGAGCAGACCTAGGGCGGTGTTAGCGTAGGAAAAGACGCAGTTAGTAGCGTGTGTCACCCACGCGCAGCCGGCACAGAGGTAATCAGGCTCTCTGTTGGGTTGCAAGTTGCAACGATGCAGTGCACACGGGTTAAGCGTATGGCGGTAGAGAAGTTAGAACGAACTTACCAGGCGTCAATTGATATATGCAATGCTATGTCCATTGAAAGGAAGTAAGCGATGAATTGAGACAATGGCATACGCACCTCGGCTGTTGTAAGCGCAAATGCGTCACTATCATGCGACTTAGGAACCGAGACTGGCACTTACGCAGTCGTGAGGATCTTAGTTCCTGGGTGTACCGTACACCAGTGCTCGCGCAGGACAATTTCGGTATAAGTCGTGTATCCATGGTGCGCCGGTCTGGAGAACACCGCCATGCAGGAGGGGACGACGTGGTGCTGCCACTGGTGAATGCAGTGGCAGGTTGGAGGTGGAACAAATCTAACAAATAAAACATTACAGAAGTCGAAGAAGACTGTCCATGCGGTAAGACTTGACGCCAGCTCCTGTCAAAACGATCAAACGGACTGGCCTTAAGTACGGACATTGATATCGATGCATGATCTCTCTGCATCTTTGTGCCGTCATCGAGGGGGTTCGGAAGGCTCGTTGACGGGGTGGTTCGTTCTTGTCGTTGATGTATAAAAGGCGGAGCAACAAAGGATCCATATTTCAAGGTGAGGGAAGCGGAGCAGTCATCAAGCCGAGCGAATGCACAACGACGGTCCTCGTCAAGCGCACGCACGCACCTGGAGGTTCGTACATTGCCAATATCAATTCACGGCGTCGCCATCTTGTTTATTTTCTTCTGCAGAGTGCCTAATGGTTCAGCGCGTAAACGACAGCTTGGCTATCCTCGTGTGTGGCTCAGGCTATGTCCCTTAGAATAGCGCTACCTCGCCGATTGATATCCAAAATTTGTCAGGGCTGTTGATCCAGCGACCTGGTCATGTCTAATGCGTAAAGCCGAGGTCGCCGTAGCTACAGACAAGGCTGGAGTCCTCGTGGTTCGATGGTCAGACGGAAAGCCGGCCATTTCACAGCCACCGAGTGTGCAGTAACAAAAGCGAACGCTGCTGGATTCGGATTTTATCACTGGCGGTATTATTCGAGTATGGAGAACACAAATCAAGTGCTTATTCTTGTGACTATAACAGAGGACGGCCGACTACTTACCACCTACCATCCCTAGCACACCTCCAGACAGACGCCTCACGACAAAATCCAGCCCCATTTGCGGCGAAATGAGCGACTGCTGGTCTTTGTGCAGGTACCTATCCGAAATCCATGGGTTGTCGCAAGTCAAAAGCAGACTTGATGAGCGTTGAGGTTGTCTGCCAAGACGATAAGGGTACCTCCGTGGCGTTGAAAGGCATGCACGCGGGAAGTACCATACGGCGGAATAAAAACGCATAATTAACAAACGTGTCACATTGGTGTTCTCTGCATACTGCAGGTCGCTGAGCGTCTCCGGCACTGAATGAGTCCATCTAGACTGCCTGATTGGGGAACGGCCTGGTGTCACCAGCATTGTGAGTCATCAGGTCGAGCAAAACACAGACAAGAACGCACAATTTGATCAGATTCGAGTGCACGGCAGCGTTGTGAATCTCGACCGCGACAGCGGGATTCAAGGCGGCAACGTCCACACCGAAACCATGCAGCTCCTCCTGCTGGTAGTATGATTATGAGGCTGTCTTCCCGGCGGGCTATGCGATGATCGTGGAAAAGAGCATGTAAGAAAAGAAGGCATCGTCCTCGTCATAGTACCCGGCGTTATAGCGGCAATGATTCGATGCTGCCAAAGAATCTGGAAATGGCGTCGAAGGTTGAGAGGTGGCGGTGACGGCGTTGAAAGAGGGTGTCGCGATCGTCACGCAGCAGTCGTCCGGTACGCGCAATGCCAGACTCATCTGCCAATGAATAAGGCAGTCTACGAGCGAAGACGTCGGGGAAGGAAGAAAGCCCGTCGGGGAGGATCAGCAAGAGGACAGCGAAGAATTCGCCCGCGGACAAGTAGGGGACTGGGGAGCGAATGGTAGAGGATGGTGCTGGAGAGACGCGCGGATGGTGAGGTGGCGTCATCGCGACGCAGATATGGGCACGTCATGCCGTAGGGGCAATAATGGCAGGATTGGGACGAGGGCGGTGCAAATGCGGATGCGGCGCTCCTGGAGGGTGTTCAGGCGTTGTATCGACGAGTAAGAGGCTAGACATGGGGCATCAGACAGATTGAAATGAGTATAACCAGAATTCGTGAAGATTGATGACCCACCTGCGCGTGGGCTCGCCAGCAGGCAAGCGGCACAAGTTCCACCAGCCGCCAACCCGCGTGTGTGACGGCGCCATCGAACGAACAGGTTAGAACGGCGCTGTTGTGTATCGAGCTGCCTGTCGACTGGGGGCTTACGCAATTGCGCAACGCCATACGACCGCTTCCGTCATAGCGCGGCGTTGTCCCATCGAACTGGACAGGGCAGATATCGCTCCAACGAGAAGGAAAGTCGACTGTGAAGAGGCGTCGTCGTGGTCCGTGGTCAAGGGATGGTATACGCGTAATCGTTTGATCGTTGTCCGGCATTTGCCGGACTCGACGTTGGCGAACGCTCAAGTCCCGCTAAGGCAGAAAATTACGGCCAGACAATGCCAGAGGGTCCGGCTGAGGAAATAAGAGCACTCAGACAGTGATTGTGGGCCAGGAGGGGCCAAGGCCGAGCTGAACATCGGACTTGCTGAACATCTTACCGGGGGTTTAGCGTTCCCTCACGCATCCACGGCGTAGATGGTGGTCTGTGGGAAAAATAAGGACAAGACTACCAGTTTGCATCTTTGTATTATTATTGCTTTTAAGGAGACAATGTTTACACCCTCACACAACGTTGAGAAAGGCGAAAGATGCCGATGTCGGGGATGGCCCCGGGTGAGCGGACCTGGTCCCCGAGGCACCGATCAGAATTTGACATCACAACCAGTCGAACACCCCATAACTCGATAACGACGACAGATATGAACAAACCGCCACCGCAGGTTTGTAGACAGGCGCCCAATGAATACATTGGCGCCAAAAAATAACGACGAACTTGTGGGTGGATTAAGTTAAGTGCACAAAGGTGCCCATCAAAGTGACAATGGTCCATTACCGATCAGGTATAAAGTTATATCACTATTGCGGTAAGTTTGCCATATCTTGCAGTTTGAACAGTGTCTCAAATGTTCTATTTATTTGATTGGCTTACAGATATAGAGCTATGTCATTGAGATTAATAGCCTCAATGTTTGCCCACTCAAATTCAATAAGTAGCAAATGTACAAGTTCTAGAATCTCCGTAGCCAGTTGTTCTTGCCAGAGTCTGATTCTTTCTTTTTGTTCAGCTAGATATCCTTGAATGGACTGTTGGGTGATCGCTGAGATCTGAACTCACCGACATGCTTACCTTTGGCGCAAACCGTTCCCATTTATATGCATGAGAGTCAGTGCGGCCACTCAAAGATTTTCAGTCAGTACGTACATGTTGTCTCGCATGTTGTACTGTCACCACTTGACGCAATAGAGTATCTCGTTGCTCATTGCGTTCCAATACGCTTTGATGATTGCCTCTACATTGTGTTGGAATTGAGGGCAACAGAAAAAAATGCTTACCGACAACATAGAATTGCGACTGCAGCATGATGGTAGCTGATGTTAGAAAAAAAAAGACGCTTCATTCTCCAGCTTCTATCGCTGATCACCGCCACCATTGCAATTGAGATGAGTCACCTCCGTAGTATTGCTATTGCATTATTTGATGAGTTCATCTGTTGATTCTATCGCACTGTGCTTTTTGTGTAAACTGTGGATTGATGAGGTCGCTATTCAATGAGCACAGTTGCTGACTTACATTGAGACAACAAGCAGGCTTTCATCCTTCCAAAAACTTGCTTAGTATGGTCCCGATTTAACACGCTACTTGATCACCCAAAGGCTAAGCCCAAAACTTACGACAAGGAGGCGCGCGGATGCCATTCTATAACACCCAATTTTGAGGTTACATAGCCAGAATAAAACAGAACAGGGACATTCTCCGTCTAAGTTTAGGATTCGACCCTATTGCAGTCAAATAACGCAAGCAGTTTTAGATACTTGTATTGTTTTCCATTGATTCAACCAGGTGTGAACATTAACCTCTGCACGAAACCATTATATACAATCACCTACGTCTTCTGGTCTCTGAGATCTTTATTATAAAGTGACATAAAAGATATACTTTCTTCCAATCAACAATTAATTCATCTGTTGGTCAACTCTTTTTGTTGGCAAAACTTCAGATCTGCTCTTCCTATTTTCCGGCTTCTGTTATGATCAGCAAATATATATATACATCATATCGTCTGGCACGTACCACCATTGCATTTCTTCATGAACAATTATCATTGTCGTCGCTGTCTAATGTTTTCTTGGTTTGAGGCTTTGGCGTTGTTTCAGATGAGGTTTCCTGTGTATATTCTTTTAATTCTGACATACTAGCGTTAAGGAGAAGGAGTCCTCTACGCAAAAACCGCTAATCCCAAACACAGAATAGTTAGTAGGGTACGGCACTGAGATGGCTTGATTAGCCGGTTAAAGTTCGGTTACAGTTCAGAGCAGGAAAGGCAATATTTTTTTTGTAGGATGGGCATGGGGGTGTGGAATTATCTCTAATGCAAAAACTTCTGAAAACAAGGTAGGCTGTGTACAGGATTAAATTAGCTTGATCAGTTCAGCTTTGGAATTATTGGTGACAATGCAAACATAGGGTATGACAAAGAGAAATATGAATAACGGAGGGTACATTGTTACAGTTTTAAAAGTTGTACACAGCCTCAAACCTCAGAACCAATACCCGTCAAGTCACTTAGTGTTGAAAGCGTACCGCTGATACTCACGGAACATTGTGATTCTTGATCACTTACTGGTTGGACAAGATCAGTACATAATTCTGTCGCTACTCAGTATAACTAACCGTCTTTCGGTGGTGCCACGTTGGATTGAGCTGTCATTCGTTCTTTTGTCAGTCCTTTCTGTTTGGCTATTCACCAAACGTTGCTTAGCATGAAGCTCATACGACAATCATGCATGCACTTTCATGTTCTCTTGTGGCCAACACCTTTTTGATCTGTCTGAGGTCCCTTTCCTGAATGCCATTGTCCTGTTCAACGCATCCATCATAACTCAATGAGGTAAGTTGATCCCCTCTCCTGGAAAAAAATCTTTGGCTTCCATCTGCTAAGTAGTAAAGTAAGAAAGATACATGATATGCACAGAATACATATGTGTTATTGGTGATGGGGTAGTTTCACCACTTTACACGATATTCAACATCTTGATATATATTGTTCCATCGCGCCGCGTTAATGCATTCCGCAGGCCACCCGTGAGACCGAGATCATGTATTTAAGGCTAAAAGCTTACCGGTGCTAGTACGCAGTTTAGCGGTGAGGTCAGTTGGTTCACTTGCATCACTGTTTCTGGCAGCGCATCCTATCCCGTTTAGCGATGGTACACTTTTATGTGTCCATCTACATTGTCTTACAATTGCGTACTAACAACATCAATAAAACGGTTTCTGTTGCACATCTCCAGGACGTAATAGTAAAAATCGCCCAAATAGTCTGTTGTTTGTTGTGATGTTGACACCTACCTGAAATGTTTTAAGACTTTGTGCATTTGACACTGCATGAAACATAACATATTTACACCAAAAAAATACTAAAAAAATGTAAAATTTTTTCATCATTTTTTTACTTCAAGAAAGGTATAAATACAATGGAAATATGCAAATATTTATCATTTTTTTACTAATATTTATCATTTTTTCATCATTTTTGAGATTAAAAATGATGAAAAAAATTTATATTTTTTAGCATTTTTTTAGCGTAAATATGCTATATTTCATGCAGTGTGATGGTTAACAAGAAGATGAACAAACCCACGTGATTGAGAAACGCATCCCAAACAAACCAAGATAAGTGCCACAATTGTTAGCGCCTCTGACATGAGCTATGGGTGTGGTGTCACACGTGATTCCTCAGCCAGGCTGGGTCAAATCGGTCCAAATCGTCTGATGATATATTTCACTGAGACCTTCTCAGTGTTAACCACCATCATCCCGGGCGCGCAATACCGACTCCGTCCAAAACCTCACAACCATTCCTCATACAGTAGACTTGAGTAATCACATCTTACGAATACCTGAATCTGCCTCTAAAATTTCGCGTTTCTGGTCTCGTAAGCCCGCAAACAGCTTGTGCGCAAGAGGTGCATCCCAATCCGTACCGCATTGTTCTGCAAGTTTGACACATTGCAGATCTCTCAACCTTTGTTCATGAACGCGCAACTTGATTACGAAGGTTTGGAAAAGGAAATTGAGGCACTACAGACGCATATCCATTGTCCCTTGCTTGCAAGTATGACTTTTGTTGGTACGTCTTCGGAAACCCCTCCTGACGGTCAGCAAACCTTGACAGACTCGTCTGCTGCCTCGATCAGCGTAAATATTTTCAAAGAAGGTGGTGATACTCTCTTGAAGATGGGTGATTTTTACCAATGCACGGGTCAAACCTCACAAGCTTTAAGGTGTGCATCGACGCCCTCAACGACAAATGGCTCGACAAAACAATCACAGATTTACTTCCCAACAATTCGAGGAGGCACAAGGTTATCGCTATACAGATAGTGCCTGCACGCGTTGAATCTCACAGAGACGCATCTTTGTGTCTGACAGTGTATCCGTTTGCTTATTTCAATGCATGGTCTGCCCTTCAAGCGCTTGTCACAGCCGCGCTTCACATCTTCAAACTGATTAGCAATGTCCGCAAATCAAGCAAAAACTTTATGACTTCCATGGGCATCTCCAAAAAAGCTTTAGCGGCGCGTGGAGGTTTGGCTACGGCGGAGGAAGTTGAGTATTGACGCAGGTGTTGGCTACATGACCTGGCTTGCCTTCTTTGCAGACCAGTTTAGGCAGTTGTTGGTAAGCTCCAATTGCCCCTCCAAATTATGAGTGCCCTAAATTATTCCTTTAGTTCTCGTGGGAGCCCACTGTATCCTTTGAGTGAGCACAACTTTGATCACAGCATTCATGATTTCTCATGCTCCCCAAATACTCAGAAGATGACTGGAAGGTCGTGCAAAACCTTCTCCTTCAGCGCGGAAAACTCAACTAAAACAAGTTTGGGATGTTTTTGACCACGTTCCCATTATACCTGATCAGTGAAGTCCTGCAAAGAAACTCAGTCTCTGTTATCCGATTCCTGCAGGTATAGTTGTCTGCTTGCCTAACTTTGAACAGTGTTTATTGGCAACAATAGTTTGGTAACAGGTTGCGGTGCCTACGCCAATCTGCATCACCACTGCTTATGCAGGCAGAGTCGGCCTGTTTCCTGGCAGTATACAAGGTCACCATACAGAGTGCTGACTTCGCCACCACCCTTTTTTGGCTGGCTGAACAGCTTGCAGCCATAGTCGAGAGTGATACATCACCGTACGATGACTGGGTGGAAGAGCTCCAGACCAAGGCCATGGGGGACAGTCCCGCCGCCCCAGCTCTTGAATCTGCCACTGGCGCGGAAGTACAAACCATCGATGTCAACCCCGCTCCACCCGCCAGCACTGTGGCTGGGCAAGCCACCAGTGAGGCACACGACCCAACCTTGGGATTCAAAGACATCTCACGTGCTGGAGCTCACGACAACGACCACTTCTCTGATGTATCCATGCCTTCTTGACCCGACTCCGCACCCTCATACCTTCCTTTTGGCTCCGACAGCTAGACATGATCACGAGTGTCTATTCTGATGTATCCGACATCCGAACCACGAATATCTGCATCCCAAACCCAGATATTCGTATTCGGATGGATATCCGACATTTCATCCAAGATAAATGTGCGACATCCGAATATTTTCGAATATTCATCCGAATATATTCGAATATATTTGAATATTCACATATATTAAGCTATTATCACATCAATAACAGTTTAAAACTATATATACTATAAAGCTATGACAGTAAACAATGTGTGAATGTCAATTAAATTCATACAGCAACCACACAACACTCTTTTACTATGGTTAATAGTTACATGCATCGAATGTTTGTTCAGAAAGTGGACATCCGACATCCGAGTGGTATCCGACATCCGAAGGGTATCCGACATCCGACATCCAAATATCTTCGGATGTCGGATACGGATATAATTGAAATATCCGAAAACATCCGACATTCGTGCTCATGTCTACCGACAGCCCCTTTCCGCTCTTTCGGAACCTGACGCGAATCAGAAGCAGGAGCAGATTGTTCTAAAAAGCCCTCAAGCAAAAGTCTGGTCATAGTACCGACCTCGAAGCTCCACCACCGCTCGCTGGTCCACGTATCGAAATCCCTCATAAAAATCTTCATTGAATGGTCAGCCTTTCATTTCATATCTGTATAGATAACTCATCTTTTTCTAAGAAGACAAAAAAGCTGTTGCCTTTTCTAATCTGGAATCACAAAATGCAAGCATCGCGCACAGTCAACTTTCGGCCACTTGTTCTGCTTGTAAGCTGCCAGCTCGTGTTCAGACTTTGACTGACGACCATTATCAACGCAATACCATTTCGACGCGTCTGGTGGGTTACGTAGGTGACACAAAGCCAGCAGGAGGCGTAGTGTAAGCATATTGGGCTAATGACTGGGGCGCCCTCCCTCTGACTGCCAGACACTACGCAGGCTTGTCCAACAACGTCACTTTCATAAACTCACAACTTGTTTTGCAATCTTGGCCTTTAATCCGCAAACTCTTCAATGGTTTCGTCAATTTTGATAAGGTTAACAGAAGTGTCACATGTAAGTTGTTGGGCAAAAAAAATTGTAGAGTGAACTCTAATAGTCCACTAGTCTCACTGGCTCGCGACCTGGAAATATTGTTTTAACACGTCGGAATGATGCTTGGTGGGATTTTGTAAAAATTGCACTACATGAAACATAACATATTTATGCCGAAAAAATACTGAAAAAATGTAAAAAAAAATTTCATTATTTTTTCACTCCAAGAAAGATATAAATACAATGAAAATATACAAATATGGCATTTAGTTATCATTTTTGCATTAATATTTACCATTTTTTTAGCAATTTTTTGGCGTAAATATGTTATGTTTCATGCAGTGGTGCCCGTAGGAAAGCCTCTTCATCAATTGTATCAATATCCTGCAGCCGTCCACCATGTATGAAGAACCTTTCCTTTCTGAGCATCTGTTGTAAGCCTCTTCTTAATTTTACGAGTCATCATTTCATGCCACCAAAGACCTCGATGAAAGTACCACGGTCATGCAGGAGACGTAGTTTTGGTTCTAGGGAGCAACTGTCGTGAAGTCCTAGGTCACATGGCATATCACATGTTTCTACTCGGGTCTTGTTCCGGACCGTACTCCGGTATCACATGTTGATGACTTCACCGATCACATGTTCACCAAGCATCTGACTCACTCATCGCACTCATATCGCATCGCTATTGCTCATTCTTGTTCATTGTCTTACTCATCCCCTGACTCATTATCTTACTCATCCTATCGCACCATTATCGACTCATCGTTGCTCATAGTTAGATCATTATGACTCATTAGGATAGCTGTAGCACAGTATATAAGGCTCAGTAGTTAGTCCTAGCTCCCCATCTCAACCTCTTGATCATTGGGGACTAGATTCCTTCTGTGTGACGACTGGCCCTTTGTGCCGTTGTACTGTTGTTGAGACCACTCACTTTTTCCCTTGTGCTTTGTGCTTGTGCTTGTGCTTGTGCCTGTGCTCCGCTTTGGTGTTTGGTTGTGTTTGTTCTAGGTGCTCTACTTGTGTCCGCGGTCCTCGCGACATTAGGTTGAGATCCCCTACTCGTGCCGTCAGCCTAGCTGATCCCACGAGGAACTTGTGACTTGTCCGTTCGACGTGCTTCTACCGGCTGTTCACTCTTGTTTACTCGCTCCCTTGTCAACTGTTGATCCGTGGTACGATCCAACTCGTGCTTGCAGTTTTCCCAAACTGTACAACGTGTGCCTGACTCCTGCAAACCGGAGTGTAAATCAGGGCGTTGACTGTGACGCAGCGCACTCCTAGAGTGTTGGACAGGCAAGGTTAAGAGGTACTCAAGTTTGTTCAGTGGCCCTTAAACTTCGGCTTGACTGGTCAAAAGGCAGCAATAGGGCGAGGAGCCTGAGCAGACAGCCTTCGGTGCACATTTGTCGATATAGTTCCTGAACAGGGAGCGGACTTCTTTTGATTCCCACACCCATTATCCAACATCACGCCTTCATACAACGCCAGCAGTATCAACTGCACCAACTTTGTTTATTGTTGGGATACCAAAGACCGCCTCCACTATCATCGTGATCCCGACGACAATTCCTGGGACAAGTGTACTACACAACCCTGTCCCAATTGTCACAGCAACCCTACTCGGATTCAATCTGAGGAAGGTGGAGCTCGCTACATTCCCGTTCCTACTACACCTGAACCCGAGCTTCGACCCATTACTCCTGAACCAGAACCTGAACACCGTTCTGTAACTCTCGAGCCTCCCCATACCGCTACCGTACCAGACTTGTCATCTGAAGACGACGAAAGCGAAGACTCAGCATCTGAGCACTCTGAGCATTCCACACATTCTGTGCACTCCTATCACGAGCCTGCTGCACAGCACGTTGAACCTGATTCCAACCCCGAGTCTATCTCTATTCCCGAGCCCACACCAGAGCTAAATATGTCGATCCCCGCCGACCTGGCACAAGCACTTGCTACCCTCGCGCAGAACCAGACAGGTCTACAGAACGCCGTCACCACCCTCTTGAGCCAAAGCAGCAATGCTAAGGGTGTCGCCAAACCCTCCAACTATGATGGAAAACGCGGAGATGATGCCCGTCGCTTCCTAGCCGCTTTCAACCTTTACGCCGATAACATTCCGAGCCTTGTCGATTACAAAAAGCGCATCACCTCAGCTATCTCATTCCTTGAAGGGGATGCTGCCATTTGGGCTACCCCTTTCTCGGAAGCCATCCATGCCTCCTCCGCACAGAATTCCAATGTTGCTTACCCATTTGCTGCTTGGGCAGACTTTGAGGCGGCCTTCAAAAATCGCTTTGAGACTACCGACGCTACTACCGATGCCAAAGAGACATTGCGTCGCCTTTACCAGGGCAAGAACACTGTTGGTCAATATGCTGCCACGTTCAAGCAGTATAGCACTCGCACTGGGTACTCTCAGGAAGATCTGCGAGACCGCTTCTACGACCATCTAGCGGATCGCATCAAGGATGCTCTAGTTCTCACTGACAAACCCACTGGCACCCTTGAAGAGCTTATTAAGGTCTCCATCGACATCGACAATCGTCAGATCCAGCGAGAGCAGGAAAAGCACAAGTCCCGCACCCCATTCACTCCAGCTACGGCCCGTTCTTCCGGCCCGGCTGCTGCTCCATACGCACCCCCAGCTAGAGACCCCATGGCCATGGACATTGATGCTACCCGCTCGGCAGAAGACTATCGTCGGGCTATGGTGGGGCGTTGCTACGGTTGTGGTTCCAAGGAACATCGCAAAGCTGATGGCAACCACGAGCGAGACATCTGTTCCCACTGCGGACTTGCTGGACACCAGGGTCAGGTGTGCCGCGGCAAGTACCTCGGACGACCTCCTCAGGCGAGACGCGCTGCTGCTACAACTGTTGCTGCCACCTTCGATGCTCCTGCTGTCTCTGATGGCGTTGCTGCAATGTTAACCAAGCTCATGGCTGACCAGAAAGCCCTGGCAGACCAGATCTCCAGTCTTCAATCGCATTTTTAGATAGGGGGCACGCCACAGCTGTTGTGGCGCCTCCTAAATTGCACTCTGAAATTTCTTCTACCTATGATTCCGTCTCCAAATGTACTATTAGCGCGTTGAAATATGATGACCCTTCTCATTTTCGCGTACCGATTGAACTTAAAGGACGATTCAGAAGTGCAAAAAGTGCAGCTATGATTGATTCTGGAGCAACGGGACTATTTTTGTCCCAAGGCTTTGTTGACAAGCACAAAGTGTATACCCATCCTCTGCGCCACCCCATCGAGCTCTTCAACATAGACGGTAGCAATAACTCTGCTGGATATATCACCCACCGAGCCCGCCTCCGTCTTGTTGTTAGTGGTCGAGAGGAATGGACTGAGTTCCTGGTTACTAATATTGGTTCGGAAGACGTCATCCTTGGACTGCCTTGGTTACGGAAAGTTAACCCCAACATCGACTGGTCGATTGGACGTCTACAATATCGACCAGGAGGTACAAGGCATAACATTGAAGACGTTGAAGAACCACAGGAACCAGACCCAGGGGGAACACTCCCACTCCGAGATGCAGACGGAAAACTCCACTCCTTGCTTGAATCTGTACTCCCTGAAGAGCCCGAATATGATGATGAATCCAACGATGACACAGAGTCCATCTTTGATGAACCTGTTGAACCGGAGGAACCACCTGTCTATCGTATCAATGCCAATCGCAGGATGCGACGTGCATGGCTTAGGGCAGGGGTACTACAGCATGTTGGTGAAGAACTCTGGTGTGCTGCAGGCTATACGTACTCTCAGCAACTAGCTGAGGAAGCAAATAAGTCTAAGCCCCAGAGAACCTTCGAAGAAATGGTGCCTGAGCACTACCATCAACATGCTGGAGTATTCTCGGAAAAGCAATCAGAACGTCTACCGGAGCATAAGCCATGGGACCATGCCATTGATCTAACACCGAATGCTCCTCCGACTATGCGAACCAAGATCTACCCCATGTCCGCTAACGAACAAGAGGAGCTTGACCGCTTCCTCAGTGACAACTTGCGCAAAGGGTACATTCGTCCCTCTAAATCACCCATCGCATCACCAGTCTTCTTTGTCAAGAAGAAGGATGGCAAACTGCGCTTTGTTCAAGACTACCGCCGCTTAAACGAGTACACTGTCAAAAATCGTTACCCACTCCCTCTAGTAGCTGACATCATTAACGGACTGCGCAATGCTAAGTACTTCACAAAGCTTGACGTTCGATGGGGCTACAATAACATACGCGTCAAAAAGGGACACGAGTGGAAAGGGGCATTTGCAACAAATCGGGGGCTCTTTGAGCCCTTAGTCATGTTCTTTGGACTCACCAACTCGCCCGCGACGTTCCAGGCACTGATGAATGCCATATTCTCAGATCTGATTGCTGCAGGAAAGGTCGCTGTGTACCTCGATGACATTCTCATCTTCACCAAAACCCTGGAGGAACACCGTCAAATAGTCAATGAAGTTCTTAAACGACTAGCTGATAACGACCTTTACCTGCGCCCTGAGAAGTGCGAGTTTGAACAAGAGAGCATTGAATACTTGGGATTGATCATTAGCAAAGGCGAGGTCTGCATGGACCCTGTTAAAGTGCTTGCTGTCAAGGAATGGCCTACACCTACCTGTCTCCGTGACGTTCGAGGTTTTCTTGGATTTGCAAACTTCTACCGACGCTTTATCAAGGACTTTGCCAAAATGGCACGTCCCTTGAATGATCTTACCAAGAAGAACGTCCCTTGGACCTGGGATACTGAACAGCAAGAAGCCTTTGACGCTCTGAAACAAGGATTCATCACGGCACCAATACTGAGACTCTGGGACCCAACTAGGCCCACCCGAGTTGAAGTCGATGCATCTGGTTTTACAACAGGGGGAGTCCTACTCCAGCAACAGGAAGACACACTCTGGCACCCAGTAGCCTTTCGATCAGCATCTATGGACCCCGCAGAACGGAACTACGAGATCTATGATCGGGAGATGCTTGGCATCATTGAAGCACTCAAAGATTGGCGCAACTTCCTTGAGGGACTTCCACAGCCCTTTGAGATTATCACAGATCATCGCAACCTGGAATACTGGCGTTCGGCACAAGACCTCAGCCGACGACAGGCACGATGGTCTCTCTGGCTTTCGTGTTTCCACTTCCTCTTGACTCACCGGCCTGGCAAAACCAACACTCAAGCTGATGCACTTTCACGTATGCCTAATCTGGCAGTCTCTGATGCTGAAGACAATAAGCAGCAGACCGTCCTACGACCAGAGCATTTCCTTCGGGCTGCAAAGATGATTCTGTTC
Source organism: Strobilurus orientalis (assembly GCA_019915145.1). NCBI lineage: Eukaryota > Fungi > Basidiomycota > Agaricomycetes > Agaricales > Physalacriaceae > Strobilurus > Strobilurus orientalis. The sequence goes on from JAHLML010000014.1 coordinate 237,747, forward strand.
CAGAACCCCCTTGAAGATCGCATTCGCCAAGCTAGTGCACGTGAAGCTGAAGTACTGGAAGGACTTCAAAAGCTTAAAAAGCATGGCCCTCGGAAACTGGTCAATGGTCTAGTCGAATGGGAAGAAGACAATAGTCTGGTCTACTACAAGGGCCGAGTCTATGTGCCTCCGGATAAGGAGCTTCGAAGAAATGTCGTCAAGCAGTGCCATGACGCTCAGACCGCTGGACACCCAGGGATGCACAGCACTCTAGAACTCCTAAGTCGTCACTTCTGGTGGCCAACTATGCGCTCTTACGTTGAACGCTATGTGGAAGGATGTGATGCATGTCAACGTCGAAAACTCCCTTCGCAACTACGTGCTACTTTGGAACCTCTCCCAGTACCTAAAGGTCTCTGGCAGGACATAGGAGTGGACCTTATTGGCGAACTCTCTAAGACCCAGGATGGACACAATGCAGTCATCACATTCACGGATCATTATACTAAAGCGGTTCACTGCTTCCCTACTACCACCGAGATCACAGCAGAAGGGGTTGCAGACTTCTACTATCAAGAGATCTTCCGCCTTCACGGTCTCCCTCGTCGCTTTATCTCTGATCGGGGTCCCCAGTTTGCAGCGCAGGTTATGAAAGCGCTACTTAAACGTCTGGGAATCCAGTCATCCTTGACCACTGCCTATCACCCTGAGACCAACGGTCAGACGGAACGCGCCAACCAAGAAGTAATCCGCTATATCCGCATGTACGTCAGTCGTCGTCAAGATGACTGGGATAAGTTCCTCCCAACGGCTGAATTTGTAATCAACTCCCGTGTCAACACCACCCATCATCGAGCCCCCTTTGAAGTCATGTATGGCTATGTCCCTGAATTCAATATCCCCGTTGGTAGGGAATAGCCCGGGTCTCCCTTGGGATTTTCGCAAGCACCCGCACCCGTACCCGCAATGGACCCAGACCCTTACGCGAGGGTACGGGTACCCCGTTCAATACCCCAAGGGTCACCAAGGGTCACCGGGTTGCCCATACCCGTCAAGCCCAGACACAATAACCTGTCCCGCAGCATCAAAACCATACATTGGATCGCCCTACAGCATCCGTAGGCTACCGTAAAGTATACACTGTATGTAAAACTATGCTGAGAACTATGTACAACGTCCGTGAGTCTACTCGAGAGCATCGAAGTCGTTAGGCAAGAGAACGTCGCCGTTCTGGTCCATGTTCTTCTCATCAACCTCCTCCGGCATCGCGGTAACCTTCTTCAAGTCGTCGTTGTGTATCAGCCCCATCCGACCCCACTCACGCAGACAGATCATCGCCCTGCAAGTCTGTGCGGTGAGCCGGTTTCGGACGTGACTAATCATGAGGCGTCCATGGCTGAAGACGCGCTCAACGTCAACGGATGTAGCTATTGCAGAAGTCAGTCAAAGAAAGTGAGGAAGAATTGTCAATAACTCACGGGGGATTGAATGGTAGTCGAGAGCCATCCTAGCCAAGATGGGGTACTCGTTGCGCTGCTTTGAGGTCCACCATCCAATTACATCGTTGCACTTGATGCAGGGTTCGGCTAGGTATCGTTGGAGTTCGTTGGTCGCCTGCGTCGCCTGCGAGAGAGGTGGGTCGTCGTCATCATCGAACATGTTACGGGGAGCATTTGAAGTGGACGCCTGCTCGAGAGCCAAAGTTCAGGCACTGTGAATATAAGATAGACGTAAAGACGCACCTGCTGAGGCTGCATAGCAACCATCGGTTCCTCCTCCTGTATCTGTGCATCATAGGCATTCTCATACAGTGAGAATACGTGCTCGAGGAGCTCGCGCGCGTCGTCCTTCCACTCCGGGAGCCAGTCATGCTCCTCAAAGTACGATAACTTGTAGCGTGGATGTAACACTATTCAAATAAGTTAGCGCACATCAATTGAAAAGGAAAGAAAGCGTACTTAGGCATACACGATACATACTTGAGCCGTCCGTCAGAGTATAGTACCGATTGAGCGTTCTTTTTGCAACGAGCAAAGCGGCTCGCACAGGGCTAGAGAACTCGGTTGTGATGGGACCACCTGGTGAGGGTTTCGTGATGACAGCGGTGGCCAGAACAGCGTCTAGCTTGTCCATTGCTGGGATAACAGAGGCGACGGTGGACGAGTGTCGTGAGAAGTAGATAGTGGCATCCTTCAAGGCCTAGAAATGAGATGAGCAGGAAGAATAGAGAGGAGAAAGCGCTAGACGCACCTGAAGAACATCACGTATGTTCTCTAGGGTCTTCCATTCGAGGTTAGTGAGGCGGTGTCGTGCCAGTGCATCATCACTACAGATTGTTTTGATGGGGTCCTTGTACTCGAGGGCGACGTTCAACATGTCGAAGGTTGAATTCCATCGAGTGCTGACGTCGCGAGGAAGTTGACGGGGAGAAAGACCGTGTTGCTCAACGGTTTGTCGCCAAAGAGGGAGGAGAAGCGTGGAGGAGTTGATGATTAGGAACGAGATCTTGCGAATCTAGGTACGATGTACGTGATCAATTCAGTAGCAACTCAATTGAATGGAGTCGGCGTGGGCCATGGGCCCAGACGCTTACATACCTTCTTTAACGCCGCAGATACTGCCTTCACCTCCTCCTTGAACGCCGCAATGGCCTCGTCCGTCATGGTAGCCAGCTCGTCAAATACGTCGGCGGGGTCGTCACGCTCGACGGACCCGCGCTCAATATCGCGAAGCTGCTGCAAAAGGTCAGCAACATCGATCTCCTCATCCTCCTCATCGTTTTTGGGGCCTGTTTCAGGAGCCGGTACCTCAGTGTCATCCTCCTCATCCTCGGTGTCGCCCTCCTCTTCATCTTCAACCTTCAATTGGCGCGCTTTACCCTTCTTGGAGGCCGCGGATTTCTTCTTCTTCTTTTTGGGTGCGTCGAACAGCCGTAGGAGCGACTTGGCAACGAGGTTGACAACATGTGCAAAGCAGCGGATACGACGTTCAGGCCCGTTGAAGCTGGGGAGGAGTTGAGTGAGACCACGCATCATAACATTGTTCGGCGCCGCGTTATCACAGGTGAGAGCGAGAATCTAAGCATCACAGTGAGAACTCATATGCATTTGTCTAGACTACAAACATGCCTGGTTCTCGATACCGAACTCGCGCAGCACATCATTGGTCATCTTCGCCAGCGCTGGCCCATCGTGAGACTGTGGATCATTCAATACCGGATTCGAGGCTAACGTGGTAAGTCGCACCTCTCCTAGCTCTCGAAAGTCAAGGATACAGCTGACAGCTTTCCCTTCTTCTTCCCAGTGCGCCGTATACGCTATGAAAGCGCGATGATTCGGGGACGTCCACGCGTCGGTACCAATACTTATTCGCCCAGGGTTCTCCTGGCCAAGGTAAGTCTTAAGCGACACTAATTGCTATACAAATGAACTTACCCGGAGTCTATCTGCCAGTCGCTGTCTCGTCTTGCAGAAGATGAGCTTGGCGTCACGAGAGACAGTCGTAGGATGGGGGAGATACGTCTCAGGCCGTCCGGTCTTCACAAGACAATTGAGCCCGCGATCGGCAACAATGTCGAAGGGGCGATGATTCTCTGCACACCATCGGACACATTCAATACTGGAATAAGGTGAGCACGTCTGCCTCGAGAGCATCAAAATCACTTACCGAGTCTGTTGCTTCGTCAGAGGCATCATCGAGAAGACCTCCTTTCCAGCCTTTTTCAGTTTAGCAAACATATCCGTGAGCAAACCATTTCGCTTTTTTCCTCCATGTTTCTTGACGACGTCTCTTGCCTCGTCTAGATCTCTCGCCGCCTGTGCCGCTTCAACCGTCTCTTTACCCCAACACTTCTTCGCATGCATACCGAGCGCTTTCGAAGACCACTTATCCTTGGACTCAAGGTTACGATAAATCCGATGCTGGCAACCACGGGCCGCGCATGTGAAGACGTGGTGTCGTTTGCCCTTGCGGTATTCGATATTGATGTCGCCGTGATAAAAAGCGTAGATTGGGGTACGAAACTTTTGCTTCATTTGTTCTAGGACTGGAGTTAATGACAAGAGCAGATTAGATAATTTACCATACCAAGCTCTCGAAGGTCGGCTTCAGCAGGATCCTCATCGACGTGCCCAGCAGGACTAGGAGAGGATGGGCCGTCATCTTCGTCGTCATTCTCGGACGGCTCAGGCGAGGTAGCGGTACGAGGTGCATCGAAATCGCTAGAAGGCGCAAGTGAGGCACGCGAAGACGTCGAGCGTAGTGCCGGCATGCTTCCAACACTCGAGAGAGAGCCGGCGTCGCGGAATGCGAAGGAGCCTATATTAGTGAGACATTAGAAGGGCAAATGAGGTAAGTCAATGAATACATACTAGCATCGCTGTCTGACAGCTCGTGCAAGCTCGGCATGTCTCGCGAAGATGCTCCAGAGGACATGGAACGACGGTTCGCTGGGCGAGTCGGCCGTGGCGACGTTTTATTTTTGCTGGGAGAGAGGAAAGTGACGGCCTTCCGGAAGAGGGAAGTTGCGCCGCTTTTGGGACCTGTGCGGGATTTAGGCGAGGGAGGGCTGTCGTCGGGAGGATCTGAGGCCACGCGCTTCGAGGAGCTCGCTTTCCCGGCCATCGGGAATGTCGTATGAGGGGTGTAGAGCAATAGAGATAGTTTGATTCAGGTTTGATTGACTGGATGGATTGAATAAGAGACGGATAACGTTGATTCAATTGAGGACCCTATCCTGAGTGCAGACCGTGGCAAAACCTAACGGAACCTAATCTTAATTGTCTGAACTAGCTAGATTAACGCCACTCTCGATCTTAGGTGACCGCGGGTCACTCCGGGTCACGCGGGTCACCCCCGGGTCTCGGATCGAGGCCCGCACCCGGACCCTCGGCAACCCTTACCCCCGACCCGCCGTGGGTGTCCCGACCCGCGCTATTCCCTACCCGTTGGTGTTGAAAAGCGTTTCCCATCCATTACTCAGCGACTTGAAGCATTGCAACATGCTCGAACCGATGCTGAAGCTGCATTACGCATGAGCAAATATCGCATTGAAGAGAGTGCAGGGATAGACGCAGCAGCCAAGGAAAACATCTTTAAGGTGGAACAGCCTGTATGGCTAAGCGCGAAGAAACTGAAGATTTGCCAAAAGAGTACCAAGTTGGGAAGCAAACGTCTTGGGCCCTTTGAGGTGCTTGAAAAGACAGGAGCGCATACATATAGGCTTGACCTACCTCATTGGATGAAGATCCATAATAACATTCATGCCGATCAGTTGTCACCATGGAGGGGCAATGACATCAATGGTGTCACCCCGCCACCACCGGAACCAGTGCAGATAAAGGGCGAGGAGCACTATGAAGTCAAGAAAATTCTTGATAGTAAAATTGAAAGGAGAAAACTCAAGTATCTTGTCAAATGGGTTGGATACTACGAAGGCCATAATTCCTGGGAGCCTGTCGACAACCTAGACTGTCCAGAGCTGGTTGACGAGTTTCACCAAACCAACCCAAATGCGCCGCGAAAAATCTCAGCCTCCATCTTTGCCAACCTCCCGTGGAAGCCTATCAAGAACTTTACCGATGCTTCACCCTTGGACTTCACATGGACGACTGGCTGTCGAGCTATTGTCACAGTCGTCGAGGACAACGACTTTAAGGAGGGGAGTAATGTCGTGAAGTCCTAGGTCACATGGCATATCACATGTTTCTACTCGGGTCTTGTTTCGGACCGTACTCCGGTATCACATGTTGATGACTTCACCGATCACATGTTCACCAAGCATTTGACTCACTCATCGCACTCATATCGCATCGCTATTGCTCATTCTTGTTCATTGTCTTACTCATCCCCTGACTCATTATCTTACTCATCCTATCGCACCATTATCGACTCATCGTTGCTCATAGTTAGATCATTATGACTCATTAGGATAGCTGTAGCACAGTATATAAGGCTCAGTAGTTAGTCCTAGCTCCCCATCTCAACCTCTTGATCATTGGGGACTAGATTCCTTCTGTGTGACGACTGGCTCTCTGTGCCGTTGTACTGTTGTTGAGACCACTCACTTTCTCCCTTGTGCTTTGTGCTTGTGCTTGTGCTTGTGCCTGTGCTCCGCTTTGGTGTTTGGTTGTGTTTGTTCTAGGTGCTCTACTTGTGTCCGCGGTCCTCGCGACAGCAACCGTCCACGATCCGAGCAACTGGCTGTTGTGGCAGCTGTGTGGCGGTGGGGCAACAGACAGCGAGTCACATATAGACACGGCTAGTATCACCGGAGGCAGCCACCAAGACAATACGCTTGTACTGCCTTTAAGGCAGTACAGCGAGCTTTTTGTCAGGTTGGTTTAACATAAAGTTGTCGGAGTGGGCCCTTCTTTGACCCCTTTGAAAGAAACAAAAGAAACCTCGTCGAACTGCCAGCCATCCCCAGTCCTAGAAGAAAAGAGGCAAAAAGCTCGTTATACTGTTTTAAAGGCAGTATACCTGTTCTGTTTTGGCCGTTGCCCTTGGTGTATATGAAAACCATTATGGCCATGTTGAAAGGGTCAAAAATGTGGGCGACAACGACGCGGAAATGTTCCATCCAGGAAATCTTCACCTTTATTAAAGTTCACTCCTATGATGAGGATGCATCAATCCAGATACACTCTGATGCAGCGATTTTGCAAGCAAGAGATTATTTGTAAGTACTCCTACCAAAAGCACTATTAGCCAATTGACCCGCGCTGCATAGGTCGAAGTAAAAGCAGATTCTAAAAGTTGAAGTAAAAGCGGATTCTAAAGATAGAGAGCATTTTCAGACGCCTCTGCATCTCACACACACTCTCTCATATTGTCTGAGACTCCTCAGTGCAGTCTAGCATTGAATAGTCATGTTTTCATTGTGCTATCTTATCTTTCTCCAAATGAGCCCAAAGGCATTTGGCAGTAAACTGCAAATTGCGACACAGCAAACATCGTGGCTCTGTTGTTTCCTAAAGTGCCGGACCTATTCCAAGAGTCTCAGCATGTCAGACCCACATCCCATTATGTGGTTTCATCTTTTCTCCAAATGAGCTCAAAATCATTTGCAAATATTTTCGACTTTGAGCCTGATAGCCTCATGCTACTGACTTTTTCTTTTGTCTCGTAGCCTTATGGCTATCTCCTCTACTTAGGGATGCAATCTCCGATCACAGAAGTTGTCAATCATGACAGCATCTGTCAATTATTCCAAAAGCTCACTTTTGATGCCTCATGCCAAGTGCCTCATGTCTGCCACATGTCTGCCTCATGTTTGCCTCATGTGATGTGGGATAACTTCGCACTTTCCTAAGATCTCTGTCATCATCTGGCCTGGTGTCAGTGCCGTCTGTCAGCTGATGCTGGCCCCAGGAGGCCCCAGAGTTGCCAGTTTGATCTTCACTTTGTTGCAGCTTGCTTCCTGCCTTCATCTTCGCATTTTGGCTCTGCAAAGTCTGCACACAGTGTCCTTTCAGTTCTGCTCACAAGAACTGATGCCTCTCTTACCAGTGTATGCTTTGGACAGCCTCTAGCTTCTCCTGCTATCTGCTACAGCTAGATCTAACTCGATCTCTCACTGCTGTTCATTGCCACTGGTATGCCCCTCTAACTTAATTTCGAGTTGATGCCTTATTTTGTGCACAGTGTCCTATCCCTCCCTGCTTCTACGCTCCCTGATAGCGTCGCATTTGAGATTCTGTACACAGGTGTGTCCCCAGTTCACTCTCTTTTGTTTACAAGCTCAATTTTGCTTCTGTGCATAGTTTAGACTTGTTCTGCCATTGTTTCTGCTTCCCCAGCATCCACTCCCTATAATTGTATCTAGTCCTTGTATGTACTTGTCTTAGTGTAGTACATAGCCAGTCACGATCCGCGTGATTTATAGGCCCTTGGGTCTGTTTAAGCCTAACTTAACCTGTGTGATTCATTAAGCATTGGCCAGCATTGAGGTGCGTCGGCACACAGTAGATGTGGGTGGTGGTCTGGCGACATGTGGGAATGAGTGACATGGCCAGCGCAATATAGCGGAAGACGGAAACTAGAGATAGATCAGTTAGAGGACGGCATTGTTTGATGCCGTCCGTATGAACTGAATGAAGTGAAATGATTATACGTACGCAATAGCGCAGCGCTGTCTGCAGATGACGCCGCGATGCATATCTGTTCCCCTCAACTTCTCCATCCTTTTGCAGGCGGTTGCCACCGTCTCCGATATTGTTGTCCATGTTTTGCTGCCCTTGCGCGGGACTTACGCATCCTCAGAGGACCCGTTGCTAGGCTGACGACGCCCTAGCAACAGAGCGTTGTTGTCGTTCTTGCCCTGTTGCGAGGCTCGCCAGAGGCTATCCAAAGCCAGCTGACAGTTGTCAGGCTGGCGAGGCTGACAAGTTGTTGGCCCCCATGGTGGTAAGAGGAGAAATTGTGATTACAATTGTGGGTCGACAGCTGGATTAAGCAATTTGACGTTGCTCAAGCCGTCTGTCAGAGGTGGTGTAGAGCACTCTGTTGAGTGCTCTGCGTTACTTTATGAGCAAGTCGCAGGCAGGTACCCGTAACAGGTACCCGCCACTCAAAACAGGCTATTCGCAATCTGGTATAGCCACAGGTTGAGTATCAATACCCGTGGATTTGGACCCGGTCCGCGGGTCGAGTTGCGGGTCAGGTCACGGGTACTTGGTCCGTGACCCGACCCGTGGCAGACTCTAACCTCGTTAGAGTCAATCAGCCAATGGACAAAGTAAGCTATTCATTTTTTTCAGGTCCGTCTTGTTATAGACAACATTAAACAGACTGCTATTCTCGCGTATGCAGAGAGGATACTCAATGACCCATATCATTTGATGTCTCGAGACCTTCTGGGAAACAATAACGAGGAGGTCGCATTTGCTATGCGTGACTTGTCCACTATTCTCTCTAACGTCCGCGACATTCACATTATATTCCCTCATGCCAAGTATGCCTAATAGTCGCAGACAGTTGCCAGCATTGCTACAGTCACGCTCCCGTATTTCTACCGTGTCTGCGGCCTGATTGTCAGGTTCCTGTTGATTATTAATCTTTCAAGACACTTTTGGAGACCTCAGCTCCTCATTACAATGATCCTAACCCCACTTTTTAGGATATTGTCCAAAACCAACTCTAAAGGATGGTACGCAATGTCTTCTAGACGACTCTTTCCAAAATTTTATACTGCAAGCCAATGCTGACACGGACATCGCCATATTCTTGAGAGCTTTTTTGGTCTTCAGCTATGTCTTTTACCTCTACATTTTTTCATGCGTGTGAATGGTTTTGCAGTAAGTTTATCTGCAACACCGTAGCTACTGTATCAATGACCTCGTCTTGTAGGTGATTGTTGATAGCGAGTAATGTTAGGACCTTATGAACTTTATATGTTTAATCTGTTACTACTAGTATTTTTGTTATGTATATGTATATACAACGTTATATGCAAGATGGATCTTGTTGTCGTTTTTTCAAACTGACTCCATCAACACATGACACTTCTACTTTATTGAGAAGCCTAGTTATTGATGCGTGACTTTCTTGAAGCCGTCTCAAGAAAGGAACTGTCTGTCACATCTGTTTGTCGTTAGGGTCAGAGTTCACAACTGGTTTTTGTCTGAAGAAGAAGTTATCCGTTAAGCTAGCAAGAACTCTCCTATGAACACCCATGTGCTAAGCTGCATTTATTATGCACCATCCAAAATTGATAAGTGAACTTGTCTAATAGGTTTGGGCAAGAGTTGGCCTGTAAGGGAAACTACAGCCAGCTTGTAAGACGATGGTACTGCTTGTTCTAGTCTTCTTGATCAGCTCAGGTTAATTCTGCATGCCTTTAACAGCTTGCCAGTATGGGGCTTCTGCGATACACTGCGAGCACTGCAGCGGGACAATATCTAGATGTTTGTATTGCATTCAAGATTGCCTTGACAGCGTTTTTAGCAGCTTAAAACTAGATATGGTCATCAGAAAAACTACTAAGATGAACTTGACATACACAACACCGTACCGCCTATATGTCAATAACCACCAGCAAACAAGTATCAAAGGGAGAGGAGAGGATCTCATAAAGAGGAGGATTGTCTTCGTGGTATTTGGTATAAAGACCTTCACGAGTGTAGAAACGGGTACAGCAATGACGGCTGAACAGAGCTTGAAATTCTGATCAAAATGATATTAAACACTTTATGATTTGATGAAGAATTGAGTAAACTACGACTGAATCAAGTTTTGATCATAATCAGATCACTTCTGCATGAGTTATGACCATATTAATGGCCAAATCGGGACTTGTATCCGGATAGTATCCCCATTTGAGCTTGTAATATTTCTAAAACTTGCAGAATTGGCCCTAGTAATTTTAAAATTGATTGAGCTGTAGTTTGGTTGATTCTTTATCAAATTGTAAAGTGTTTGGTATCATTTTGATTAAAATTATCGGCTTTATACAGCTGTCAATGTTGTACTCGCTCCTATACTAGTGAAGGTCTTTAATTTGGTATTCTTCTCATTTTTAGGTCTACGTCTGAGACAAGGATGTAATCGAAAGGTTTGTCTTGCTGATACTTGCGAGACTGTACAATCAGCCATAAAACTGTTTTTACTGTTTTGAGCCTTCTCTGAAGATTAGCGTTATAAGAGACTGTCTTGAACTAGCCGTTGAGTAAGAACCTTTTGTAAAAAATTAATTATATCATTTTGCATTTGCTCTTCTTCATTTTCTGTGGCACTTTTAATGTCAGATTACGCTTACACACATGAGCAGCTATCATTAAGAAAAGATACATTGTGATACAAGATATGATACAGCATGCAGATAGCATAAGTAGTAAAGTAATCAAGATATATATAGTATGGCAGTGACATATAGTAGTAACAAGCAGTCTATGTCTACCAAGTCATAACTTTACAACATCTTACATTCGTACGCTCTAGTCTTCTCCCTCTTTTTTGTGAACAGTTTATTGAGGGTCTTCCAATTTGGATCAGCTGCTAACACAAGCAAGTGTCGATTCTGCTTGATCAGTTCTTGTTCCAGATCCAAGTTTGGCAAACTCTTTCTTCGACGTTCCACCACGGTAACAATCTATGTCATTGCGTCCTCACTTTCACCCTCTACAGTAATTAGACAAATTGACCGAACAAACTTCCCAATGTTTTCATATGAACCCTTGAAGACAAATCAGCAGTGATCGAAGTAAAAGCGGATTCCAAGGGTAGGGAGCATTTTCAGAGGCCTCTGCACCTCACACACTTCCTCTCATACTGCCTGAGACTCCTCAGTGCAGTCTGGCATTGAACAGCCATGTTTTCATTGTGCTATCTCAACTTTCTCCAAATGAGCCCAAAAGCATTTGGCAGTAAACTGCAAATTGCGACACAGCAAACACCGTTGCGCTGTTGCCTGTTTCACTCCTATGTCACTCCTAAGGTGCCGGACCTATCCCAGGAGTCTCAGCATGCCAGACCCACATCCCATTGTGTGGTTTCATCTTTTCTCCAAATGAGCTCAAAATCATTTGCGAGTATTTTCGACTTTGAGCCTGGTAGCCTCATGCTACTGACTTCCTCTTTTGTCTCATAGCCTCATGGCTATCTCCCCTACTTAGGGATGCAATCTCCGATCGCAGAAGCTGTCAATCATGACAGCATCTGTCAATCATTCCAGAAGCTCACTTCTGATGCCTCATGCCAAGTGCCTCATGTCTGCCTCATGTTTGCCTCATGTTTGCCTCATGTGATGTGGGATAACTTCGCACTTTCCTAGGATCATTCTGTCATCATCTGGCCTGGTGTCAGTGCTGTCTGTCAGCTGATGCTGGCCCCAGGGCGCCCCAGAGTTGCCAGTTTGATCCCCACTTTGTTGCAGCTTGCTTCCTGCCCTCATCTTCGCATTTTGGCTCTGCAAGGTCTGCACACAGTGTCCCTCCAGTTCTGCTCATAGGAACTGATGCCTCTCTCACCAGTGTACGCTTTGGACAGCCTCTAGCTCCTCCTGCTGTCTGCTACAGCTAGATCTAATTCGATCTCTCACTGCTGTTCATTGCCACTGGTATGCCCCTCCAACTTGATTTCGAGTTGATGCCTTATCTTGTGCACAGTGTCCTATCCCTCCCTGCTCCCACGCTCCCTGATAGCGTCGCATTTGGGATTCTGTGCACAGGTGTGTCCCCAGTCCACTCTCTTTTGTTTACAAGCTCAATTTCGCTTCTGTGCATAGTTTAGACTTGCCTTGCCATTGTTTCTGCTTCCCCACCCTCCACTCCCTGTACTTGTATCTAGTCCTTGTATGTACTTGTCTTAGTGTAGTACATAGCCAGTCACGATCCGCGTAATTTATAGGCCCTTGGGTCCGTTTTAGCCTAACTTAACCTGTGTGATTCATTAAGCATTGGCTGTCTGAAGGGCAACTTCCTGAATGTTCAAGAACGATCTCACTAGATATTAGGGAGAGATTCGTCGCTTTGTTTTTTTTTTATGCGCTGGACAATGGTGGCACTAGAGAATAAAAGTGTCTGTCAGATGGTGATGAGTTACTCTTTTTTCGTGGTGTTACTATTGGGAAGGGAAATCACAATGTCAAGGCCGCAAAGATAAGGTTGCATACACCATGGAATTGATTTGTTATAATTGACGGTGCGTCCAATGGTGCTAATTAGAATGATTGAAAGCTGTGGAAGGGTCTGCCGCAGTGTCTCCCTCATCAATTTGCCACCAGCCTAAACCTCCTGCGACAGAGGCTTATTATACCATTGTCCTTACCAAATTGTCTATAAGCTGATTTTAACGGCTTGTAGTTTTGGCTGAGTTCATTCTTATAGTAAACTTTTTTGCTTTAAAAACCTGTTTTTGTATGCAGTGTACTGAAAAGCCTAAAGAGACGTAAAAACCAATAAGTTTTGAAAAGAAAATAAGCCAATGTTTTAAAACATGAAGAACGCTTATTTGGAATCACAGTAACATAGCCATTTTTTGAGTTTTCCCTCTGCTGTACACAACTTATTAAAGCGCATCAAAATCTTGAGTCTGCTTATCATGTTAGGATCGACGTTGACATCTTCGATTGTGCCTGCATCTCCTTTGTGATTGCTGTTGCCAACAACAACAACCACGTGACAAAACCAAAAAACTCTTCTGCTGTACTCTTCTTCTGGTGTGTTGGTGGTAGATATCGTATACAGGTATTCTTGACAAAGCTGTTCTCGTCAAGCATCTGTGTACTCATCTAGCCAGGCCAGAATAGTAAACAATTGTGCAAATACCATAAATGAGTCATTGTCTCAATTATTAGATTAACAAGTCTATACATTGAGAATTATTTAGGCAAAACCAGTGTCCTTGTGTACGAGAACATCATTGGCGTCTCCACTCCGTCAACTGCACAACAATACTCGGTTGATACGGAGTTTAAAAAGGAAACATTGATCTTCAAGAGATTGTACCATGACGTTGCCCTCGCAACACCAATGAGTTATAGAAAGAGCTAAATGGAAAATAGTGAGGGTCTCTACCTCCCAAAGCACTCTTAATAAATTCAGGAGATGCTCTTTATCAACCGCAACATTGATAAAACTCAAATCTATAATGTGCGAAAATGGCGAGCGCGTTAACAAATCATGAAAGACTCAAACCTCTACAGTTCCTCCCGGCACTGGTCCTTCTGGATCAGAAACAAAGTAGACAAAACAAAGGGAAGGAAGCACTAGTGAGCGGGTGTGATTTTGAATGTCTTGCCTGCTCACGATGATATGCATGATCAAGGTGGTGACGCTTTGTGCTGTGTAAGGGGCTTGGACAATGGTGCTGATGTATGCTGGCAGACAGAAGCGACATATAAGTGAGAGTTGCTGTACCTCAGGAAAAGATAGGAGATGAAGTGAGGAAAGAATGTCAGGGTTTGACTCAAAAACCACCCATGAATATAGCGAAATGTAAACAGTGCGACGTGCGCTCTTCCGAAGAAGACAAGATGCAAGTATAAAACTCTTGTTGCAGTATTAATGAGAGAAAAGATGTAGAAAAGATTATTGCAAGCATTGGAAGACAGATTATCCTCAAAACCATCTTTTCTCGAGCAAACAACAACCGAGAGCAATTGGGAATGATTTAGGAGTATGAGATGAGGAGTAAAGAGTGTTTTGAGATAATAGTTGGATCACTCTCTTAATTCGTTGATGGATAATGTACCCCAGCGGTGACGGCAGCGATTGAGAAGAGCGACAAATGAGCCCAGGGAGGATGTCAAAGACAAGTCCGAAAAACCAATCGAGACTTTGTCTATGAGACTGATGTGCAGCGGATCATCTGGACTGTGTGCCAAATAGAGTTTGATGACCAATCAAAGCAGAGGCGCTGTATGAGCAAGTAATGCATCTGTCAGCGCAACATGCAGGTAACACCACAGACATTTGTATGCGAGAATGATTGATTGTCAAGACAAGCATATACAAGAGAGAGTAAAGGCGGCGATCATGATGACGAGCCTGGGAGTGTATAGAGGATTTGCTTGCAAGTGAGTCACTTGTGAGATCAAGCTTTCATGTTCAAAGGCAATGACCACGAGCTCACTCGAGTCCAATTCCGCTGGAGTATCGCAGGCTGGGTTAGCGTGTAGCACTAATGCAAGGACGGAGGAGTCAGTCCTTTCCCCCACGGGAACGTCGCCTCTATTCTAGAGAGTTCTGACGTCTGGCCAAAGAAATGAGCGCCCCAGCGGATCTCTCTTTCACAAAAACGTTCCTCACCTGATTTGGATATTGGTCCGTGTGGTGAAGAAGCTTCCCGATGGTAAGAAGCTGAAAGAATGTTGACTAACATGAGCTGCAAGTTGAGCCACATACAGACAACTTACGATAACCAGGCTCAGTGTTCAAGCCATGGGCACGACTAAGTGTTGGGGAGGGGCAGGGATTCTTGAAGTGAGGGAAATATCAGTGACTATAATGGGATAGTGGCAGTGCAATACAAGCCAGATGACAGCAAGTTGTCAATGCAGGATAACTGTTACAATTTTAGCTTGTGCTTTGATGGTGATTTCCCCTTGTACAGCTTGGTTGCCTCGCAACTGTCTCAAGCCGTAACTCAAATTCCGCAAACCCTTACAAGAAACGCCACACTTGCGGACTCAACCATGTTGGCCGTGATATCCCAAATCCGGCCTATCGCTTATTGACAAACTCTTTACCATGTGGACAGGCGGCCTCATGCCACCATATACCTCGGCCAAGGAGGAGGTTCCACCAATCATGTTGATCGCTGCGAGGGATTTCAACCGTTCAACCGACCATTTCACCTCTCGCAGACATGTGGATCATCCGCGCGGACAGAGCAACATGGTTTGCGAGGTCTAGAACTAGCTGAATGTTCATCTGCGACAAGAGTATTTCGAGGCTTTAGGAGCCTCATGTTAGCATTTCTGCATTAGGTACTGTAGATAGTTTGGCCTGAGCCGCGTAGGTATACCAAAGCGCGCAAGGAATGAAGACTTCACTTTTGACCACCACTTCGTCTTGTGTGAATTTGCGGTTCACAGTCTTCAGTCTGCACTTGAAAACTACAAGTGGTGCTTGTCGCTGTTCTCATTTCATCTGTCCACCGTCACAAAGCTACTACCAAAGTCCGCGCATTCATCTGCTACCTCTGTCCACCGTCATCTTGCTGCTTGCAGAGCCTCCCTCAAAACTGCTGTGTTTGCAGTCATTTCTTGTCAAACTCACCGGGTTGCGTACACCCTTGTCTGGCATACTGTTAGGACCGTGCCCAGACCAAGTCAACCGGATGTCCGAAATGAATTAACTCGGTAAGCACTGCACGAGCGGTGCTCCAAGCCTGTGAAACGATAAGTGTAGAAGTGTTTAAAAAGGAAGAAAAGGTAAGAGTTTTACCTGTTCTGTATTGGCATGTGTTCCCACACCTGCAACCCTATGAATCCCCGTCAAGCGGTAGTCCGGCTATCACTCGGTTGTGGTGAGAGTTGCAGGAGGCCCGGTCTTGAGGATTGTCGGAGTTCCGGATAAGGCCTTCTTGCGTTCAGCAGGTTGGTCCTTTGAGTCGAGCCTTGAATCCGGGGGTCCGCCTTGAACGAGGCGAGCCCAGAGGAAGAGAGGGAGATGAGCTCGGAGGTCCGTGAGGACGACGCGAGTTTGAGAATTACAAGTCCGAAAACAAGCGGAGGACCAAAAGCGTTCAGACGAGTGTTGGAGAACAGAAGACTAGGTCGGAGCGTCCTAGTTGATATTTGAACTAAGGAATAAGAGACATGATACATGAGCTTAAATACTAAATCATAGGTAGATGTATATGGAGATAGAGAACAATAAGAGGCGGAGGTCCACGCGCATTGGGCAAAGAGCAGCGTGGACTGGGTAGAGGGTAGATGGACTTTGGCTGTAGATGCGATGGATAAGGCGGGCCGGGCGGACCGCCGAAGGCTTGGCGAGACTTGGCGAGTTGGACTGAGTAATGGAGTCACGAGGAGACGCGTGATGTGCTGAGTAAGTTGGAAGTCCGGTCCGATCACGTGTGTCATGACGCATGGATATGACACATACACGAGGCATGACCGATTGATTGCCAATCGATCGCGCGTCTGATTATGGGCAAGCAGTTATATAATTGGAACTGATGAGCTGGGAGGAGGTTACACAAGATAAGGCAGCAACTCGAAATCAAGTTGGAGGGGCATACCAGTGGCAATGAACAGCAGTGAGAGATCGAGTTAGATCTAGCTGTAGCAGACAGCAGGAGAAGCTAGAGGCTGTCCAAAGCGTACACTGGTGAGAGAAGCATCAGTTCCTGTGAGCAGAACTGGAGGAACACTGTGTGCAGACCTTGTAGAGCCAAAATGCAAAGATGAGGGCAGGAAGCAAGCTGCAACAAAGTGGGGATCAAACTGGCAACTCTGGGGCGCTCTGGGGCCAGCATCAGCTGACAGACAGCACTGACACCAGGCCAGATGATGACAGAATGATCCTAGGAAAGTGCGAAGTTATCCCACATCACATGAGGCAAACATGAGGCAGACATGTGGCAGACATGAGGCACTTGGCATGAGGCATCAGAAGTGAGCTTCTGGAATAATTTACAGATGCTGTCATGATTGACAACTTCTGTGATCGGAGATTGCATCCCTAAGTAGAGGAGATAGCCATAAGGCTACGAGACAAAAGAAAAAGTCAGTAGCATGAGGCTATCAGGCTCAAAGTCGAAAATATTTGCAAATGATTTTGAGCTCATTTGGAGAAAAGATGAAACCACATAATGGGATGTGGGTCTGGCATGCTGAGACTCTTGGGGTACCTCCGGCACCTTAGGAGTGACATAAGAGTGAAACAGGCAACTGCGCAACGGTGTTTGCTGTGTCGCAATTTGCAGTTTACGCTGCTTGGGCCGCTTTGGCTGCCAACTTGGATGCCCTCGATCCTGAGGGCAATAACCAGCCAGCTCCGGCTGCAGCTGGTCCAAGTGCCGGTCCCTTGTCTGCAGCTTTGCTTGCCAAGTTGCTCACTCCCTCATCCACTTCCCCATCCGGCATTCCTTCCTCCATCCTCACTGCAGCTCCCCATCTTGCACAGCTCTCCTCTTTGTCTGATCTCTCTGAGCATCTGCAGGAGACCGACCGGCTGCGTAAGCTGTTCAAGGTTGATAAGGATGCAGACACTGTGGTCGATGTTCTCCGCTCTCTCTCCCATCCCGATCCTTTTGCCCATTCCTTGTGGCGTCTCATTGTCCAAGATCTGTATGTGGACTTTGAGAAGCTCCTTGCATCCTTTGGGTCTCCTCCCTCTCATCATGATGATGAGCCCAAGGATTTTGGAGGTGGCTATGCTCTTGTGCGCAAGGACCACGTCTCTGCACGTCGGTCTCTATCCACAGAGTCAGACTGGACCCGCTGCTTTGATGCATGGTCCCGGGGTGTTCTTCTTGTGTATCCTCATCGGAAGAAGGAGTTGGAGAAGTACAGAGTCATTGTGGTGGAGATGTTCAGAGCTTCTGAACCAGATCTTTCATTTGCTATCCACTTTGATCGTCAGACTCGTGAACGTTATGCCAAGTCTCCTTTTGAGCTGCATGACCGTTCTCAACTTCATTTCCCTATGCTCTCTGAGATGCTTCGCTCTCGAAGCAGCTCAACTGCGCTTAAGCGCTCTGCAGCTACTTCAGCTCATGAGCCGTCTCCCAAGCGTCAGAGGGTCATTTGCCAGAACTGGAATCTGGGGGTTTGTCCCAAGACTCCTTGTGCTTTCAAGAGGGTTCATGGCACCTGTTCTGAGTGTGGCGGCAAGCATCCCGTTTGTGACAAAGAACATTGCCTTGTCCTCCTCAAAGCCCGACGAGCAGTTGCTTATAGCAAACCGGGTGCAGCAAGCACAGGCTCATCCTAGAAGCCTATCTACTTTAAAGCGAAAAGCAGAAGATGAACAATCTGCACCTCGTTTCAGAAGAGGCTATGTATTTACTTCAAATGTATCATCAGAATCCAAAGCTCCTCCGAGCATTTCTTCCACTTTCTCTGCTCCTCCTCTTCCCAGACCACCTCAACACATTCTGGATGATCCACAGATTCAAGCATCGTTTGCAGCTGTTGCAGATTACATCCATGTTGACACTCCTTTCAATGTAGACCGCATTGAGAACTTGTTGACCAAACATCCCAATCGTCCTTTTGTTGACTCTGTTATGTGCTCTCTTCGTGAAGGCTTCTGGCCCTTCCATGATGGAGAATGGGAAGCTCATCTCAAAGAGCGCTATGACAACTATGCCACAGAAGCTCAAGATCTTGCAGAACTTCGAGTCTACAGAGATCAAGAGATTGCAGCAGGTCGCTGGTCTCCTGCATTACCGGCAGACTTTGTTCTTCTTCCTGACATGCGCATTTCTCCTATGTTTGTTGTTTGGCAAAAAGGCAAACCTCGTGTTGTCATGGACCATACTGGCAATGGTCTCAATGATGGCATATCCAGAGAGGATGCCAAAGTGCGCTATGATGACATGCATTCATTTGGTCAACTTCTCAATGATGTGCTCAAAGCTCATCCAAATGAAGAGCTACTTCTTTTCAAGAGCGATGTATCTAAAGCGTTCCTCAACCTTCCTGCTCATCCTATTTGGCAACTTCATCAAGTGGTCACTGTGGATGGCAGATATCACATTGTGCGCCGTCTCATTCTGGGCACTCGTGCTTCTCCTCGCTGTTGGTGTTCATTTTCTGGACTCCTCAACTGGATAGCTTGGGAACTTGGAGTCATTGGTCTTCATGACTATATGGATGACTTCTTTGGCTGGGATTTCAAGCGCAATCTTGTTATGTTTCATGGCAAACTGCGCCCTCATCGTCAAGTTCAACTTCTTGTCTTTTGGGATCTCATTGGCTGTCCATATGATGACAAGAAGCAGGAGCATGGAGTCACTCTCAAAATCATTGGCTTCTGGGTTGACATCTGTTCTGGATTCATTTCCCTCTCTCCTGACTCTCTTGATTCTATGGTCATCTCAATCAATGAGTTCTTGGCACAACCCAAGCCTCCTCTTCAGCAATGGCAGCAACTTGCTGGTTATCTGAACTGGACTCTCAATGTCTTGCCCTGGGCACGCCCAGCTCTTACAGAGCTCTATCGCAAGATGAGCGGCAAGACTGTCCGCTTCAAAGGCATTCCACTCAATGCTGAGGTTAAGCAGGACCTTAGCTGGTTTGTCAAAATTGCAAAAGATTGTATTGGCATTCGCTTTGTTGATGCTCAATCTTGGAGTGATTCTGAAGCAGATTTTGTTGGATGGACAGATGCAAGCAACTCTGGCCTTGCATTTGTATATGCAGGCAATGGCTTTGCTTATCAGCTCAAAACCATCACAGGAGTTGACACATTCTTCCGTGAACTTCTGGCCATTCTCTGTCTCATTCATCATGTTGCTTCATTCCCAACTCCTCCTCGTCGCATTCTGGTCCATTCTGACAGCATGGATTCAGTTGCTGTCTTCAATTCCTTGTCTGCATCTCAATCATCACATAATGCTATTCTGTTGGCTATTGCTGACATTGTGCTACGCACTGGCATTGATGTTAGAGTTAGACACATCCCTGGAGTTGATAACATCAAGGCAGACCTGTTGTCTCGCCTTCTGTTTGTAGACTTTTCCAAACAGTTTCCCTCCTACCGCGTCCGCACATTCCAGCCCCCAAGAGAGCTGGTTCCGGCGCGATGGAGAGAGTGCTTTTAGAGGCTTTGGGCGAGAGGAGAAAGACTGATCCCTCTCGCCCACCCATGGACTTGAAGAAGCTAGATGATTTAGTTCTATACTTACAAGTCCATGCAATTGAGAAGTCAACTTGTAAAAACTATGCTACTGGTGCCAGAGACTATGCCAGATTCTGTCACAACCACAGGCTTCCTCTGGACCCTACCCCAGAGACACTTTCTTGCTATATTGCTTACACTTCTCAATTCATTGCCTCTGGCCCCAAATATCTATCTGGGGCACGTCACTTTCTCAAGGAGTTCTATCCTTCTTTCACTGAAGCTCGTGCTTCTGCTCTGGTTCAGGCCACTATCAGAGGTTCTAAAAAGATCAGAGCAGATCCAGTGAAGCGCAAGCCACCTCTGCGCACTTCCCATCTGCAACTCTTTGTTGATACTGCAAATGCCACTCTGACCTATGATGATCTCCTCTTTGCCACTCTTATGGCTTGTGCTTTTTATGGCTGTCATCAGATGGAAGAGCTGATACAGCCTGGCTCTAAAGCACTTAGAGACTAGAGAAAGGTCATTAAAAGAGCCTCACTTCATTTTGAACCTGGCTATGCAGGGTACAAGTTACCATATCACAAAGGTGATCAGTTCTATCAGGGAACAGATATGCTCTTCACTCCTCAGAAGATTGCAAATCCGGTTGAGCTTCTCAAGCAATATACCAAACTCCGAGATAAGCTTCATGGAGCTCGGTCTGCTCTCTTCATCTGTGAGAATGGCACAGTGCCCACTCGCAGATGGTTTGAAGCCAAGTTCTTTGCTTTGGTTGGAAGAGAGTTTGGTGGTCACTCAGCAAGAGCTGGTGGTGCCACTTATTATGCTGGGCTGGGTCTCTCTGATGCTATCATCCAAGCCTTAGGGCGCTGGTCATCAGAAGCATTCAAGATTTACATCCGTGATAATCCTACTGTGCGTGCAGCTCAGCAGCTTGCAGTTTAGAAACAAGCTTCCACCTCCAATTCTTAACTTCTTACTCTCATCTCGCGTCTCGTTCACATCTTTCTCACCACCACCATCCCCCACACACAACATTCATAGCTTTCATAGCCAGTCACGATCCGCGTAATTTATAAGCCCTTGGGTCCGTTTTAGCCTAACTTAACCTGTGTGATTCATTAAGCATTGGTCGAAGTAAAAGCGGATTCCAAGGGTAGGGAGCATTTTCAGAGGCCTCTGCACCTCACACACTCCCTCTCATACTGCCTGAGACACCTCAGTGCAGTCTGGCATTGAACAGCCATGTTTTCATTGTGCTATCTCAACTTTCTCCAAATGAGCCCAAAAGTATTTGGCAGTAAACTGCAAATTGCGACACAGCAAACACCGTTGCGCTGTTGCCTGTTTCACTCTTATGTCACTCCTAAGGTGCTGAACCTATCCCAGGAGTCTCAGCATGCGAGACCCACATCCCATTGTGTGGTTTCATCTTTTCTCCAAATGAGCTCAAAATCATTTGCGAGTATTTTCGACTTTGAGCCTGGTAGCCTCATGCTACTGACTTCCTCTTTTGTCTCATAGCCTCATGGCTATCTCCCCTACTTAGGGATGTAATCTTCGATTGCAGAAGCTGTCAATCATGACAGCATCTGTCAATCATTCCAGAAGCTCACTTCTGATGCCTCATGCCAAGTGCCTCATGTCTGCCACATGTTTGCCTCATGTTTGCCTCATGTGATGTGGGATAACTTCGCACTTTCCTAGGATCATTCTGTCATCATCTGGCCTGGTGTCAGTGCTGTCTGTCAGCTGATGCTGGCCCCAGGGCGCCCCAGAGTTGCCAGTTTGATCCCCACTTTGTTGCAGCTTGCTTCCTGCCTTCATCTTCGCATTTTGGCTCTGCAAGGTCTGCACACAGTGTCCCTCCAGTTCTGCTCACAGGAACTGATGCCTCTCTCACCAGTGTACGCTTTGGACAGTCTCTAGCCCCTCCTGCTGTCTGCTACAGCTAGATCTAACTCGATCTTCCACTGCTGTCCATTGCCACTGGTATGCTTCTCCAACTTGATTTCGAGTTGATGCCTTATCTTGTGCACAGTGTCCTATCCCTCCCTGCTCCCACGCTCCCTGATAGCGTCGCATTTGGGATTCTGTGCACAGGTGTGTCCCCAGTCCACTCTCTTTTGTTTACAAGCTCAATTTCGCTTCTATGCATAGTTTAGACTTGCCTTGCCATTGTTTCTGCTTCCCCACCCTCCACTCCCTGTAATTGTATCTAGTCCTTGTATGTACTTGTCTTAGTGTAGTACATAGCCAGTCACGATCCGCGTAATTTATAGGCCCTTGGGTCTGTTTTAGCCTAACTTAACCTGTGTGATTCATTAAGCATTAGCGCTTTTACTTTGATCTCTGAGGCACGCCAGCTCCTTCTCCATGGAGCAAAGCTCGTCCGGCTTGCTCATGCACCGCCAATCCTGAGAGAAACTGAACTGCCACGGGGCAAGAGCCTTGGGCCGTTCAAGCCGTCGTTGATCCTGAAGGTGAGCAACCTTCCGCTTGATACGTGGAAGGAGAAACTTCAAGATGACGTGGGTTACCAAGTCAAGACGCGGTCGATTAGACTGCGGGAGATCACGTCGCTTGATCTGATGCCACAGGGACTCAACAATCATTGTTGTCTTGAGCCTCGGAATTGCGTCACAAGATGCGCGCGCCCACAGAATCCACTGTTTGGGAGTATACCAGCGGTTCCACAGGTACGCCCATACCTGGGATAGATCATTCTCGAAGCAGAAATTATAGATGTCTTTGACAGCGCGACAATGGATCTCATCAGCTGACAGCATTGTTCCAGCGGCATCGTTGATGGGAATGGAGGGATGCTGATGGAGATGGACCCAGAACTTCTCGATTATCGTCTCCCGATACTCTTTTGGGGCAAAAGGGAGGGAGATCCTGCCCACGCGCTATAGGAGGAGCCGGGTAAACGGGGGCTCGGGTGTCGCCGAGTCTGAGGATCATCACCGGAGGCAGACAAGTCGGAGTCGGAGCTGGCTGTTTTGGAGGCTCGCGTCGAATGTTCTCCAAAGTCTTCAGGTTAATGTGGATTTTGAGTGGCTCCGCATCATCTGGTGAATTAACAGTGCTTGGATGAACACCCTCCTCAACGAGACCCGAAGTGATGCCCGGTGCCCAAGTTGGATCAATGAAGGCAAAGATCTTGTTTGCCCTGCGTGGATCATATGCATCAGGCGGCCAATCCTCACCCAGACGCGTCTCGACATATCTGATCGAGTGCCAATAGCAAAGCTGATGCTTCGCTCTCGGCATCTTGGCCTGAAAGGCATTGATCTCGGAAGTGTCCTTGTCCGAGTCGGTGAACTTGACAATTGGACAGCGCTCAGAGATGAAGCCAAGAAAGTCCTGAAGCATGAGATCTTTTGTTCCAGGCTCAGCTGTCCCATCCGATGCTGTGAAGAGAAAGCCAATTGGAACCGCACATCCGTTCAGCTCTGCAACAAGGCTATAAAGCTCATAGCCAGCCGCATTTGTCTTCCCTATCGATTCAATGAGTTACATGTTACCTTTATAGGCAGATCAGAGTCACGTACACGTCGAGTCCATAGCTACCTCAACAGTATCCAATCCAATATCATCAAGCGGCTCTTTCAGCGCAAATGCGATGGCGTGTATTCCGGGACGCGGTGTGATCGGGATCACAATAGTCGTGTAGTCTTCCATGTGCCCGAGATTGATGTCTAGATATGGTGTATGCGCGTGATGATGCTTCAGTCAAATTCGAGCAGTAGACGTGTCGTCATTGTTGAATGTCACGCGCAACCATCCTTCACATGCAAACCGATCCATCTTCATTCGCATGCGCTGTTTCTTAGGGTCATCCACAAGCCGTTCCGTTATCTCCTGGCCTCTGAGTTGGGCACAGAAGAAGATGAACGTCCTCGCTCCGGATTCATTATCACGGTAGTGCTTATAGCTATTCAACGACAGGTCAGTACAAGCAGTGGAAGTCTGATGACATCTACAAACATGAATCGATAGCCCGTCAGATTTCTGATCTCTCGGGCGATCTGACGTGCCATGAGAGCTGTATCCACGCGCCGAGTCACATGATCGGTCGGATTGTTGATGGTATTGGCCGGATTCGTGTCCTGGTCCTCCGTGACTGATTGAATCTTGCTCAAAAGCGCGTCGAGATGGACGACAGCCTCGAATTGAAAGGCATTGTCTTTGTGCTTTTCCAGGATCTCGGCGGCTTCAGCCCATTGCAACTCCGACAGCACGCTCGGTGTTGGGAGTGTGGTAGCAGACGCGTGAGCATCATCAGAAGTGTCCCGGTTCTTCGACGTGTCATCAGCATGCGAATGCCTTCGCCTCGTGTCACAGGTATCACAGGAGACACATTTCTTCTTATATGCAAGGGTCCTGGATCGGGGAAATGTTGAGATGGGACCGGTGTACTTGCAGTGGGAGCATTTTCGGAGTTCTGGTATGTGAAATGGTACGTAAAGCAATAAAAAAGAGCTGTTGCCACGTACCCTCCGGTTTTGACGTGTTTGACGCGTTGTTGCTCATATTTCGCGGCGGACAATGATAGATCAGGATACACAAAGCGTGTTTGGCCGCAAGCGAGGTGCGAAGTCACGATGCCCGATTAGGCAGTTGGCTGGACTTCACGCGCACAAGTCCGTCAAAAATAGTGCCATACGTGTTTGGCTCAAGTAGCACACTTTCAACGTTGCTAGAAAATATATTTGTGATGAAAGAGTGGGCGAAAAATAGGGCAGAAGCTGCGCTAAATATATATGAGATATATCTATGTCTGACGGTGGGCGAAATTGAACCCTTGCCCGATAACTTCGCTAGTCAGGAGGGTGCGATTGCCCACAATGATTGACAGCTTCTGCAATCGGAGATTGCATCCCTAAGTAGGGGAGATAGCCATGAGGCTATGGGACCAAAGAGGAAGTCAGTAGCATGGGGCTACCAGGCCCAAAGTCGAAAATACTCGCAAATGATTTTGAGCTCATTTGGAGAAAAGATGAAACCACACAATGGGATGTGGGTCTGGCATGCTGAGACTCTTGGGGTAGCTCCGGCACCTTAGGAGTGACATAGGAGTGAAACAGGCAACAGCGCAACGGTGTTTGCTGTGTCGCAATTTACAGTTTACTGCCAAATGCTTTTGGGCTCATTTGGAAAAAGTTGAGATAGCACAATGAAAGCATGGCTGTTCAATGCCAGACTGCACTGAGGTGTCTCAGGCAGTATGAGAGGGAGTGTGTGAGGTGCAGAGGCCTCTGAAAATGCTCCCTACCCTTGGAATCCGCTTTTACTTCGAGCATCTAGAGTCGGTGAGGGAGCGAAGGCGAGCAGCGAGGACGGCAACCTCAGGGACGGAAGAGTTATTGAGGAAGAGGGTACCAGGAGGTTCAGAAGGTTGAGAGCTTAGGGAGGCAAACGAGACATAGTTCGAATCGAACATGTATTGATCAGCTACATCATCTTGACCGTAAGCAATGAAATCTGGCTGGGCCGCAATGTCGGCAGTACCACCACCCCCATTGTCTATATCACCCCCATCATGATCACCCCCATTTCCAGCTGCAACAGCGTTGTCGGTCGGAGCCTCGGCGACATTGGCACGAGGAGCGAAGCGCTGGTTTTGATTTTGTGGACGGTTTGTATTGTCCGGACGACGCTGAGACTGAGCTTGAGCGGGACGGTTTGCATCGTTGCGGCGAGCGTCGGGCTGGTCCGCAGGAGCGGATGGAGGGTTGGAAGTACGAGGTGGGCGCATGGCGGAGCGATATGGCTGAGACACCTGGTGGGTGACCTCCAAGTGGATGAGATCCTCACAGATACCGAGGAAATAGTCGTTGTTGATAATATCCGGGCGACGGTTAACGGTGCAGATGACATTTTGGGAAAGGGGGGTAAACATATGGTCGGGGTGGAGATTTTCCATCATGGTGAGCATGAGATCCCTGTAGTCAACATCGTGACCAGCAGTGGTGAGGGAGTTGATGGAGGTTTGCCACTTGGCGACAAATTTTGGGGTATCCCAAATCGAGTAGCACTTGTACGAACGCAAAGAGCGGCAGAGGTCGTATGCGAGGGACGCTGAGGCAACATTGAAGCAAGTGCTGAGGAATGTGAACAGCTCGCGAGCACTCGAGAAACCGCCATTTGCCAGCAAGGGAAGAGAATCGGCAATAAATGACGACAGGCGTGTCGAAACTATCTGGTAAGCAACCGAATCACGATTAGACCAGCGGCGGAACGCTGCCATCTGGTCCTCGTCGTCGGGGTCATCGACTCCCGGCGGATAGACAGGGATACGACGCGGATGAAAAGGCACCCCACTTTCTTCTGTCCAGGGCCCACAGATATGAGAATACAGATCGACCTGCCAAAGAGAGTCAGTTATTCCTTTCGACCAAGTCGTCCAATTTGCCCGTCTCGAGAGTTCTGTTACGTGCTTCACAGAGTTGTAGTCAAAACGGAGTCAAGGAGGGGGGCAGGGCAGGGACAGGAATGGGTTGGTAGTAATGGTAAAAGACATTGGGAGGAGGAGCATTGGAATCATGAGGCGGAGGCTGGGGAGCGTCAGGGTGAATCTCATATGGAGGCTGTGCCTCAGGAACACCGTAACAAGGAATATAAGGAGGAACAGGGTCGGAACGATGAGTCTCAGCAACAGAAGGGAAACGAGAAGGAGGAACAATTGAGGCAGACACATGGGTATTGGCCGCGGAATGACCGCGGTGAGGGGGCAAAACGGGAGTATGCGCGGAAGGAACACGAACAGTGGGAGGGTGCGCAGGAGGCGGAGGCCTCGGAAGATGCATCGCCTGCGATGCTTGAACAGGAATCATCGCCTGCGATGCTTGAACAGGAATCATCGCCTACGATGCTCGAACAGGAATCGGACGAGGCGCAGGGAAATTTGCCTGAGCGTGCTCAGGAATGGGAGGAAAATTAACAGGAACAAAAGGGACACACGCCGAGGGAACGCGAGGCGGAACCGGAAAAGCGCCCTGAGCAGGCGGCGCGCGAAGATAGGCTGGAGGGGCAATAATACACGAGGCGGGGCATTAAAAACACCCGCGTGGTGGTCATTACCAGCTGGAGCAGACACAAACGCAAAAGAGAAAGCAGTGTGAGGTCGCGAAAAATGAGAGTAAGAAGAAACGGGTTCAGAAGCAGCAGAGGCCGTGGAAACAGGTCAGGACGAGGCATACGAAACAGCAGAAACAGAAATTGGACGGTTCGGAAGATCAAGATGCATAGCTGGAAGAGAAAGAGCCGAAAAAGGGCGGTGAAGAAGAAGTGGGCCAATTGGCTCAGAATTAACTGAAGTTGATCTTGAGACTGCATCTGGAAAAACACGGTGAACAGAATGGGCGGAAAGAGGACGCGAAGAATGTGCAGTATGAACAGAAGCAGGGCGTCGACGCGTCGAAGGAGGAACATTTGCAACTTGAACCTAAAACGGAGTAGACCCGACGACATCAGTCAGGGACATACTCGATTGAAGAGAAGCGAAAGAAAAAGAAGGAACGTCTGGAACGACTGGAACAGATGCTTCCGATGCTCCCTGGGGTGGATTAGAGATGGGAATGGGAAAAACTTGTGAAGCACGCATTGGAAACTGGGGAGGGGTCAGAGGAACGACGAGGATGTTGGGAAAACCACTCTGCAGAGACAGACGTCGGTATCTCAGGGACCGGTGGGGCTGGAACAGGGTCAGCAGAATTACCTGCCACGTCGCGCGCATCCCATTCTGAAAATCCGGGAGAGGCAAAGAAGCCTTCAAGCGAAAGATCGGACCACGCTGGCGGCGAGATATAGACGGGGTACAAAACATTGACGTAACAAAATGACGGCTGGCGATGGCGCGGCGTCAGTGTCGAGGGAATGTGCGTCCCCGAAAAAAGGTAGTACCAAGAAAAGTTGTATCATCGAGGTAGAATTAGGACTCAAAAGAGGCCCATAACCCGTAAGAATGAGATCCCAACCTAGACAACAAGCGGACACGTAAGTAAGAGAGCTCCTCAGTCGGTGAAGAAAAGAGAAAGACTGTATAAAAATGTACCTAGACAACAAGCAGACACGTAAGTAAAAGAGCTATGGTAATGTTAGCTAGATATGACAAACGATGGATGAATGCATACTTTCTCAATCGGTGAAGGGGAGAGAAAGACTGAGGAGCTATGCGCGAATGTCGAGACTATATACTGAGCTAAAGCTAATGAGACCTAATCGAGATAGAAGGAAGAAGAGAGAAGAGAGATGAAAGAAACTGTACTAATAATTAGGATCTACGGTACAAAGCGCGCACGATAAGATAAGATAGGAGAGATCCTTTCCAACATGCCCTAGTTCATGAAGCGCAAGTCACCTTTGCGCACTTCTCATCTGCAACTCTTTATTGATACTGCAAATGCCACTCTAACCTATGATGATTTTCTCTTTGCCATTTTTATGGCTTGTGCTTTTTATGGCTATCATCAGATGGGAGAGTTCATACAGTCTGACTCTAAAGCACTTAGAAACTGAAGAAAAGTCATTCAAAGAGCCTCACTTCATTTTAAACCTGGCTATGCAGGATACAAGTTACTATATCACAAAAGTGATCAGTTCTATCAGAGAACAGATATGCTCTTCACTCCTCAGAAGATTGCAAATCCGGTTGAGCTTCTCAAGCAATATACTAAACTCCGAGACAAGCTTCATGGAGCTTGGTCTGCTCTCTTCATCTGTGAGAATGGCACAGTGCCCACTCGCAGATGGTTTGAAGCCAAGTTCTTTGCTTTGGTTAGAAGAGAGTTTAGTGGTCATTCAGCAGAAGCTGGTGGTGCCACTTATTATGCTGAGCTGAGTCTCTCTGATGCTATCATTCAAGCTTTAGGATGCTGGTCATCAGAAGCATTCAAGATTTACATCTATGATAATCCTACAATGCGTGCAGCTCAGTAGCTTGCAGTTCAGAAACAAGTTTCTACATTCATAGCTTTCATAGCCAATCACAATCCGCATAATTTATAGGCCCTTGAGTCCGTTTTAGCTTAACTTAACCTGTGTGATTCATTAAGTATTGGATCATGAAATTCTGCGTTGAGCATTACACGCTCAACTTACGAGATATCGCTATACGCGGCATGCACTTTAAACCACACTATTATGCTAGATGCGCTTGTTGGCCTCATTTTCACCTACGTCCTTGAAAAAAGTCTGACCAACACCATCTACATTGAAGCCTGGACACTGTTTTTCCGATTTCTTGTTGGCTAGATTCAACTAAACGGTGAGAAAATTGATCACATTTGCTGCAAAGGCGCTGAAATTGTTTAGGACAAACACATTTGAGTAGGCCCAATCTGAGTGTTTTCTTCAAGTTCATAAAGATTCTCTGCCTCAGACTGGTCATTGTCTCTGTGTCTCTCATCTTTTCCGCCGCCTACTTAAAACTCATGAAGAAGAAGCATGGCGTCATAGTCGCCATGCTCATTCATTTTATCCTTATATTTTGCAAAGTGCAAGATGTATTGCCATTAGCACCCGAAAGTAACGAGTTCGACAATAAGGACTACTTGTCCGTCATCGTCATCTTATATCTTTATTGCCTTCTGCACGCTGTCATACTTAGCGGAAAATTATATAAAAACTTTGGCGAAAATTCCAAAAAGCCGCAGCGCAATCTCAACTTGGGCCCAAAGCGTCTTCAGAACAAATTTTCAGTTAATTAGAAAAATGTGTTTGTCATTGTCTTTGGCATCAAAACGGAGGATTTCCCCCCTATTCCTCCTGAATTTAATTCAGGACTCACCCTCTTTGAAAAGTTCGCAGGGATAGTTTTGCAGCGGGTAAAGCCAGAGTCTGCGCGGGCTGTTCTGGGCTCAGATATCCCTTTCAAACGTGAGCCAGCTGAAACTGAAGATTTGCGAGCTAAAGAAAGAGACAACAACGTGAAACTTTTGAGTGATCCTGATAAAACAGCAAAGCAGCTGCATGCGAAACTTCGCAACAAATACGTGTGTGAACTTTCTTCTTATCTTCTTTTTTTAGCTAACAGGATGCAAAGAAGGCGCTCATGCCGCAGAAGCCGAAAAAACCACTCACCATCACCAATAAATTCTACAAGGACAACCCTCGCTTTCATCTTGTGCTTGACAAGTTTGATAACATTCTTGAGCAGCCTTCCAAGAATGCAAAAGACATGAACGCTGTGGATGGTGATTCTTCAGGTGAGCCAGAGTTTGAAAAGGATGCGGGTTCAGATGAAGCAGAACAGCAAGATAAAGACAATGCTAAGAAACGCTATGACGATGGTTTCAAAGACTCGCACGCTGATAGAGAAGTCGAGGAGCCCCCGCAGAAGAAGGGTCAGAATGTTTTGACAGCTCTTCTGGGAATGCTGAAACACTTAACCAGGAAAGCGAGACAGGTAGCCATCACCAATCAGAGACTAAAAATGAAGAAGGGCCTGATGAAGAGGGTGAAGGAGAGCCTCTTTCAAATCCTGATAATGAGCGTCCTGAGGAAAAAAGTGGAAAAGGGGTATCTGACGCTTAGACGATGATTCTTGTACTCGGTGCAGTGGAGCAGGGTTGCGCGCAAATAATGAAAGGCGCAGTGAGACAAGACAAATCCGACAAGGAGACCGAGGATGATGCAGAGTTAAGAAGAGAGGGAGAGACGTTGCGGAAATTGGCTGCGGATAGCAAAATGGACAAGGAAGACACATTTATTGGACAAAGTGGGACGCATACGTTTGTGGATACAGATTAAGGCACCGGGAATAGTGTTACCCTTGAACCCAACGATGTAGACACAGAAAGGCTAGTGGAACGCAAACTGTGAGGCAATACATCGAACGGCTTAAAAAGCGACACCCGTTCTTGCAAGAAACGTCGTTTGTTAAGTGGAGCGTCTAACACTGACTATGTTCCGCCACGCTCTAGCGCAGAGCCTCCTACTCCACACAATCATAGTGAAGAGTCCTATTTACCATGCTCACTTATGTCGCTGTCGTTGCCCGCTCTAAATTCTATGACAGTAGGGACTGGGAATACTAATGATGCCTCCACTGCAGCGGCCGATGGGGAACAGCCCGCTGGAAAAAAGAAGCGACCTCATCCAGCCTCTAATGACGACAACAACGAAGCAACGAGCAAACTTTCCTCTAAGAAAATGTGTGCTCCCTCCACCAAACCCTACGATGAGCCTGATCCTCATTTGAACTGTGTGTTCCTTTCATGAAGTGTTATTCATGGCTGACTCGTCTTGCAGGATTTCCTGTCTGCGGGGTTGTTTTGTTAATTTTGCTGTCCGTAATTCATTATACTTGTAAATTAACACTTCCGTATGATTGCAAATTTTTTTTGGTATTCACGATGACCGATTGAGTATCCCTTCTGGCCTCGAGAGTTGACAGTTCCGCGCTTAAAAAGTACATATCTCTTTAGATCAGTACAGAATAAAATGAACAGACAGCTCTATTGAACTTGACAAAAAAATCCATCTGTGCCTAAGATAAATTACACATGACTCCCCAGTTTGAGCGTGTCAGGGCACTGCCATCGTACTCAATTTATGATCTTATCAGTAGTCACACATCACACTTGTGTCTCTTTTTATTAATTTCCTTCAATTGTCAAATTCTGCGACAGAAACTGTTTTATCAGTGCTGTTGTTTTTTTTTAGAACCCACAGCTTGTAGAACTTCAGTAAAGGCCACATCCCTCCGACTCACTAAAAACTAATGCTGCGCGCTCTTTTCAGAATAAAGGTCTATTCTGCGGTGATACCTACTACCTCAGTACGTCACTGTCATATTTTCAGTTTTGCGCTGACCATGCATAGGAACAAGCCTATGAACACATTGTCCAAAAGGAAGATTCTAGCGATAATACGGGTAACTACGGTGTCCTAGGTCAGCCCACGGTAAGCGCCCACCCCCAACCATTTGTCAAAAAGCTCAATCACATCCTTCCCGTAAGCGTATGCCATTGAACCCAAGAATACTGTTATGTGTTGTGGAATGAGGTTTTTGTCTGCGTCAACGCCAACATTTCAAACAATATCTCTTTTCGTTGCATGCTTCATTCCCACACTCCGAATGCAACCGTCTGCCTGAGGACAATATCATACATTAACCTGCAACATTTCTACCTCGCCGTCTGCCTGATGCGGCTGCCAGTTGATGTGTTGCACAATACCCACTGTCTCTCTCATCGTCTGAGTTGTTTCTCAATGACCACAAAGAAGTTCAAAGGTGGACGAGTTACTTGGTATAGCTTGCACACGGCCTACATACGCCTTTGACGCA
Source organism: Strobilurus orientalis (assembly GCA_019915145.1). Classification (NCBI taxonomy): domain Eukaryota; kingdom Fungi; phylum Basidiomycota; class Agaricomycetes; order Agaricales; family Physalacriaceae; genus Strobilurus; species Strobilurus orientalis. The sequence continues at coordinate 270,264 of JAHLML010000014.1, forward strand.
AACTCAAGGATCAATTGAGACGGATTTAAAAGAAACTTCACAATCTGACGCAAAATGACCAGCCTCATGTTTCCGTCCTTTTTGAATCCTGGCCCTAGCTTTTGCAGTATGGGTATGGGAAAGACTTCCCAAGTGTTGAAACGGCCCAAGTTAAGATCTGTTGCGTGCAAGACGCATTTGTACCTTTCTTTGGTGTCGTGGCTTTCTTCATGAGGAAAGTGAAATACGTCTGCAAATTAACTCCAGCTCTAAAACACAAAGAGTGGATGACAGCCGCCCATCTTGCTTTCGGCGCGTCGTACACGTTGATTCATCGCATCTGATACAGTCCATTCGTACACCCCAATGCGGACTCTAAGAGGAATGGGACGTACGTCTTGGTAAAGAACTGGATTCCGGAATACCTTCCCTTGCTTCGGTTTCTACGCAACCAGTTTCATGTTTCCCTTTTCATCGATTCACAGAGATTACCAACAACAACATGTGAGATGCTACTAGCATATCTGTCAGCCAATTGAGTACGCCTTCCGGGTTTGATCACACCCCTCTTCACTATCGTTTCTTCTACACCAATGCTGAAATCAAGATTCTGCGAAAGGCAGTCAACCCAACATATGTCACTTTTGTCCTCGTCTTGGTCTCTGCCTGTCAGGAGGACGGTCAAGCTAGGCAACAAAGTCGGAAGCTCCTCATCAAGTACACCACCATTTCCGACCCTATCCTTCCCACGGCCCTCCACCTACCCGTCAGCACATCACAGCTAAATGGAAGTAGAGTACAACGTTCACCCGTCTCAGCTGCTGCGCCTTCCTCACGATCATGGCTACAGTGCCCGACTGACATCAACCTCACTGACAGTTGTGCAAACATCTGCATCACCAACCGCCGCCAAGACTGTAACGCCTGATCAATTTTTTGCCTCCCGTAATGCACATATTTTAAAGAGCATCGACCACAAGAGCCCCATTGAACGTACCCGTTGTCTCAATAGGGTGCAGCGCTGGGAACACGAGAAAAGACCTTCCCTTCAAAATGTCTCTGTCTTTGAATGAAGACATGATGGTGTTTTATGGAAGTGGGGGGTCTTTTTGCAAAAAAGCAAATGGTTGAACGATGAACGATGGAAGCACGCCTACTTTTTCCAGCACACACACTTTGACTCGATTTCCAACCATTAGATATATTCTTTTTATTGGACTATGAGCTCTCTCCCAACACAGCGCACGAGTTGTATTACAGTGATGATTTCTTTTTCGATGACTTCCTATCGCAAACCACATCAGACATTATAGTATTGTTGTCGGAAAAAAACGTCTCGGACAGTTTCTCCCCTTCCCTCCCTAGCCGCCTTCCCACTTCTAAATTAATTGCTGAAACTCCCAATTTCCGCAAATTTATTTCTCAGCAGAAGCTTCTCAAGATAGCTGTCAGAATGTATGGTTATTATGATACAGCATATCTTCTTGACCACTCAGTAGACCAACTTCTTTTCAAAAATATTTCAAAACTCTTTGAGTATGGGAATGTCAAACCCTTTTGTCACGATATGAGCAATTCTCAGCAGGCATGCCTGCAATACTTTATAGGCAAAAATTATGGGTTAGTGAATCTTGCCATCCGGGACGTAACCAGACCGTTCACCGTTTCATAGCGTCTTGTGCATCATGTTGGTCCTTCAGATCCATCGGTCATATACTTCGTCCGCCTCTCGGGTATCCAGCCCCTGGATTACATCTATAAAATAGCTGTCTTTACCCTTCTGGCCGTGTATTATTTGCTCAACCTCAGTAACCTTCCCAGCGGCGTGCAGGATCTTGAAAAAATTGCTGTTGAACTTGCAAACATAGACATACACTTTAGCCCTCCCACACCTACCAAAGATGATGTGCTTATGGAGTTCAACGATGGGTTGTTTGTCTATATAGCATGCCTCACACTGAAGAAGGATTTCATACTAAACAATGCATATCATACGCCAAATAAGTTTTTAAGTAATCATCTTGTCTATATGTCTGAATATCACCGTAACAGAAAACAATTCCCAGAACCAGCGTTTGTCGTTCTACTCCTGCCCAGACACTTAGCGGATCTCTGGTCTGACCACCTACTTCTGGTCGTTAGAATCTAAAAATGTGTTCAACCAAATCAGGAGTGGGTATGAGGACGAGAAACTCGTCCTGCTGAACAAGAGTCATTGGGATCGCAAGCTTGCTTACTACCGCCACCTGCAAAAGCTGTCCAACGGCATAGCTCTTCATTAGCAGGAGGAGTTGAAGAAACTGCAGAGAGCAAGTCATACGGGCAACAATTGAGTCTTCATAATCATTTTGTGTTAGATAACACAATTAAACCAGCCGACCGCATGAACGTGCGCAATCCCCCTCCCTCATACGTAGATTTGCGCAAACACACTCGACAAACCGCCACTCAGAACACCCCGTGCCAGCAGTGCAATAGGCAATGTGCACCACATTGTATAGTCATATTGTGAGTAACCATCTCCCAATGACCTCTTGCGCTAACTCGTTACCTAGAATTATCCTGAATCTGTACAAGAACTCTACGTAAAAATTGTATCTTTTTGTGAATTCATGACGTGTTCTCATTTACTCTTTACGTATGGATTGCAATTAATTTGTTTAATCTATTGTTCCATTTTATTTTTTTCTTGTCTTCATACTCTGACTATCAGAGTTGCTCATTACCAAGAGCGACCCAATCCCAACCTTTTTAGAATTCTGTGGTTATGGTTCTAAAAAAACTTGCATTTCCAACAAAACCGTACGTATGCTACACCCTCCCACGCTATTTTTGTTGAAAAAATCCCTCCAGATGTCAAGCAGTCTACTGCTACATTAATTAATACAACATCAGTGTCAAAGCACACGAACGCGTCTGTCATTACCCATTTGAATTAAACTATAAGCATAATGGTGGTAAGACCTTTTATTCATTGACTCATGATAGATGTTGAAATATACTTACAGAGACACAAAAGCTCTCACGCAATTTTCTTATTGGGCTGTACGAATGCTTCTGTGGGGATACGTCTCATATTTGCCAGAACAAGAACAGGATGCAAAAAATACTCGATAGCGACCCGTACTGTCACCTCACCACTTTTGCCAATTATGAGCGGTCTGAATACTTTAGCAACGCCCCTCTGCCTCCTTCCTCTCTTTCCAATATTGCATTCTCAAACGTCACAAACTTTCTTAACGACATCATAGCAATGGATAATCCTGTCAGCGTAACCACGTCCTTCTCCTTGCAATCGGCTGCACCTCTCGAAACTTTAACTGCTACTGCACCCTTATAGGGATGGTGTCAGTTAAGTAGGAATAAACGGAGCAGGCCTCATCTGAAAGTCACAACATTTCTGAAGACGCAGAAGTGCATGCAGTGGAGGGTAACATGCAGGATTTTGATCATCAGGACAAATTGGACGACACCATGATAGACATAATTAACGCTGCGTGTGCAGGGTTAACAGTTACGTTGTAGACGCCGAGTATCGCAGGGTTGCATGCGTTGACTGCCAAAAAATTGTACGCCACGCACAAGCATATGGCCATTGGAGGGCCTAATATTGGCGCCGAAAGATGGCACTTTCTCCACCTGACAAACTTTTGGCGGCTCTACACACGCTCAAAGCGGACCAGCCCGTGCTGTATCCTCCGACTGCCATCCCCGCGATACCGCACGTTCAGGTGTTCAAAGAAGGCCTACAATGCGCCATCCACAGATGCACTGAGGCATGGCGCATCTTTTATGGACCGAACACCTGCGCTATTCGTAAACACCTCGGTAAGCATAATGCAATACCGATAAAGAAACGCCTCTACAAAAATAGTCAGTTTTACTAACAAATTGCAGGATTTTGCGGCAAGGGCATCCAATACTTCCTCGTCCTTTACGGGAACGACATTTCGCACAATGAAATCTTTGCCAGACTACTTGCTGACGCTGAGGCCAATGGGTATGGGGTTCAATCTACGTCTTTTCATGATGTTGAGGATACACGCTTGGTGGATGACGCCCTTTCCTACACATCCTGGTTGAAGCAGGTTGATGGCGTCAACATTGTACACTTGAGATGCAGTGTTTACATGCCTCACGACAAGTCTGTACTGGATAGTTTTCTAGAACACGTCCAAATATACTATCAAGGGATTTCAACCCAAGTCAACCAACTGTCCACTATAGCTTTCCAGTATATTGTGTTGAATTCATCTAGGTAACAAACATCCCACCAGTAACAAATTGTATCTCAATGTCATTGCAGGAATCTGGTAGGCACTCTCTTTCACAAAATGCAAGAAACCTCAACACTTCAAGTGTATGTTACCTACATGGGCAAATTCTTATGTTTTCTCTACCGTACCTAGAAAAATCCAATTTTTGATTTTTCAGTCCCTCTGCATGAAGTAATCAAAGAAAAACTACATTTACTCTACGACGCTCTAACCGCTGAGCATCCCGATATTGAGACGATCACTGCGCAAATTCACTTTACAATCTAGGCCACCTTTTCCAAGCCAAGCCAAGCATTCAAGCGGGATGACCAACTCTGTCTCTACTCCCACTTTATCCTCGTCACCTGTGTGCAAGATGAGCAAGGGCACTTCCTCTCGTCTGTCCATATTACTCCAATCATTAGTCAAATGCAATGGTGTTTTCGTGCGACGGCGTGCACCGAGACACCAATCCGGTATCCGGAGAACGTATCAAAGCTGCAGCCTTTGACACTGCTGCCCACTTATACACCAAATCCATGAATTTTGTAATGGCATGGATTTCGGCCCCCTCTATGCTGTAATTGACCGGCGCTTAAACAATCGGGCAGAACATTGCAACAGGTGACTTATGGACAGTCCTTGTAACGTCGACAACAAATATAGTTTCTTAACCGATTCCTGGAATGAACTAGTCTCTTTTTGTAATTTGCTCATGCGCCATAACTACAGACGCCAGACATACTTTCATCTTGTTGACGACAAAATGGTATACAGCAATAGTGCGTAGCAAGGTTTTTTTTCTGCACTTTTCTGATGTTGGGACAGGGGCCATTGACGACATGCTCAATCAGCTCGACTTGATTGTAGAACACTGTTAGGACCGTGCCCAGACCAAGTCAACCGGATGTCCGAAATGAATTAACTCGGTAAGCACTGCACGAGCGGTGTTCCGAGCCTGTGAAACAATAAGCGTAGAAGTGTTTAAAAAGAAAGAAAAGGTAAGAGTTTTACCTCTTCTGTATTGGCACGTGTTCCCACACCTGCAACCCTATGAATCCCCGTCAAGCAGTAGTCCGGCTATCACTCGGTTGTGGTGAGAGTTGCAGGGGGCCCGGTCTTGAGGATTGTCGGAGTTCCGGATAAGGCCTTCCTGCGTTCAGCAGGTTGGTCCTTTGAGTCGAGCCTTGAATCCGGAGAATGAGGCGAGCCCAGAGGAAGAGAGGGAGATGAGCTCGGAGGTCCGTGAGGACGACGCGAGTTTGAGAATTACAAGTCCGAAAACAAGCGGAGGACCGAAAGCGTTCAGACGAGTGTTGGAGAACAAAAGACTAGGTCGAAGCGTCCTAGTTGATATTTGAACTAAGGAATAAGAGACATGATACATGAGCTTAAATACTAAATCATAGGTAGACGTATATGGAGATAGAGAACAATAAGAGGCGGAGGTCCACGCGCATTGGGCAAAGGGCAGCGTGGACTGGGTAGAGGGTAGATGGACTTTGGCTGTAGATGCGATGGATAAGGCGGGCCGGGCGGACCGCCGAAGGCTTGGCGAGACTTGGCGAGTTGGACTGAGTAATGGAGTCACGAGGAGACGCGTGATGTGCTGAGTAAGTCGGAAGTCCGGTCCGATCACGTGTGTCATGACGCATGGATATGACAAACACCTCTACTACGATATAACCTTGACTAGCAAGAGTACTCTTCGTGAAGCAAAATACCAAGGATTGCGTTACTGCAACTCCTCAGAAGGATCTCGTGCATTCCTTGCTCTCAATGGTCTTGTTTCTGTCATCACAGGCTATAGAAAACAACGTAGTCATCTCAAGACTGGACGACCAGTCGCCTGCAGTACTGCGCCTTATATATCTTGACTCATCATTGTCGTTTACACTGTCATCTTTCCCTTTGTTGTGCAGTTGCTCATTGCGACAAGTGCCCAAACACTACAGTACAAAGGCTTTGCCGACAACTACGCCACGTATATGTACGTACATTCGGGCCAAATCATGAGTTCGGATCATTTTTCCAAGGCTTTGAAAAAATGCAATCAGGAGGCACTTCTCGTCCCCATGGGCTTGCGGGACTTCAGGCAATTCTTTGATGCCTACCTCAAGAAAAAGATTGGTTGCAACTTTGGGGATCACGACTCTTATGTCACTGCGCAAACACTTTTAGATTCCCCACCCTATGCAGTAGTAATATATCTAAATTAACAGTAATAGCAAGAGCGAAACTATACAAAGTTACCAATAAGTTACAATGCTGTTGTCACTGTGTAATAAAGCAATAATAACGCCTATCCCGCCCCAGATATATTACCGTATTAGGTAGGGTGCGCACCCCGGTCAAGCAGGCCAGGGCACCCTGCTGGCAGAGCGACGCTGCCATCAATTTTATTGATGGGAGCATCCCCTGCCGAGATTCCGTACTCAGGGATTGCCGAGATCAGGGAACCGGTCAATCCCGTGACTGTGCTATACCCGATTCAGGGACCGCCGGCCCAGAATTCACTGCCCGCGCATTTTTACCGGTGCGCCACACTACAGTGCAGCTGCACAGCTAGTCAGTCCCGCCAGACCGACTGTATGTTATATATGAATTTAGGTACAGCCATTGGCCCGTCATGATACGGTATCCGGCGCCTTTGATTGGTTACTCGGTACTTTCCGCAGACTGTTCTAGACTGCTTACGGCCGCCTTCGTGCTTGCATTATTTTTGTGTGCGCTACGCTTCCTTGCCTTGAGAATTTCATAGCTGAATTAGCCTCATTCCTTCACTCATTCCAAGCACCAAACAATTACTGAGAATTAAGATCACCAAAATAGAAATGTGCTCAAACAAAACTCCATTGAAATTCCAACACCAAAATAGAAATGTGCTCAAACAAAATTCCATTAAAATTCCAACACAAAATCCTTTCACAAACTCACTAATAGTAAAATAGAGGGAAATACAGGATAGCGTAGATGTCCGAGATATGTAATTCTAATTTAGGAGGTACGAGATTTCTTACTAGAACTTGCCGATGACGAAGATACCCGTTTCCGGAGTGAGCGAGATGGTAGCGAAGACGGAGAAGGCGCGCGGCCGGGCGCACGAGACGGCATCAAAGTGCGCACCATGTCCTCGATAACCCAGGTGACGTCCTTGATTGCTAGCTCCCAATCAGCCCGATGTGCCTGACAGCTCGGATCTCCAGCCCCAGGCGCAAATACCACTTCACCCCACCACAGGAGTGACGCCATGACGAGAAGCAGTCCGTTTCTCCCAGACTTACTCTCCAGCCCGTCCCAGTTTGATGGCGGAATCTTCATCAACCTCCCCTCCCGTAGACGATCCTTTGGCTGAAGAGATTTCCACCAATTCCACCACCCAAGTGCATACCACGGCATATCTTGAATAGGGCGAGGCTTCGACCAGTCGCGACACTGCTTCATGAAGTCGGCAATGACGTCTGGTCGACCACTAGATGTCATCTTGGCGCCATCGTCCGCGTAACCAAGGCGCCGCTCGTACACCAAGAAGGAATTGACGAGGCGGATCCATAACTCGGGCCAGAATGTGCCTCGTTTGAAGGCCGAAACTGCACTCTTGAGTTTGGGATACCAGCCTCCTGTGTCGATATTCTCGAGATCGAGGGCTGCGAGATTGTCGTGATGGTCGTCGTCACTGAGGGAGCTTGTAAGCCCGCCAGTGAGAGGCATGGTGCTGGCGGGCAACTCGGATGTTGATTCTCCTGGAGTGGGTGGTGTGTATGGGGGTAAGTCCTCGGAATCGGTCGTCCTGCTCTGGTGAGTGTCTCCAGGTACTTCGTCGGCCTGACCTCCCTCTCCAATTCGGCCATCTCCTCCTTCCTTTGCGCCTGCTTCTTCTTCAATATCACCTCCTGCTTCCACTGTCTGACCCCCGCCTTCACCCTGACCCTCATTCAAACCAGCCTGTGTGACAACGTCGGTGATGCGCTTGCGCTCGAAAAGCACTGAATGAACGCCAGGCTGCCACCCATTGACATCGATGGCGCGCATCTTTGCGTTTGAAATTTCCAGCTTCTCCTCCGTATGGAGTTGGATGCGGGTCATACCCTGCAGCGCCTCCAAGACCTCGGCACGATCCGCATCGAATGCGAGCTCTGCCACCCTGGCGGACAGGGCGGGAAATGACTCCTGCAGAACCTGGCGGATATCCTTAGCCGTAGGTGAGCGTGTTGGCCGTGGACGTGGCTGGTTGTTGTCATCCGAAGACAATGTCGATGAGAGTGACGTGGCAGGAAGGGCGGCTGCCTTCCCCTTCGCTTTGCGTCGTTTCAGTGGTGGGGATGGGTCGTCGTCTTCGTCTGAGGATGACGAAGACTTCTTCGCCCGTTTCTTGGCCGGTTTCCGGGGCTTTTTAGCGGAGCGTGAGCTTGGGCCAGCGTCGTCTTCGTCGGCGTTGTTCCCGTGGTCCTTGTTGTCCTCGGAACCCTTCTTGCCAGCCTCCTTTTTACTCTTCTTGTCCGCCTTCCTGCTTTGAGCTGTGGTGACACGACTGGCGCGCTCGGCCTTGGCTAATATTTTTGTAAGCTTTGATAGACAAGAAAATGAGACCGTGCATACAGAAAACCTCTTCAGCAAATGAAATGAGGTGATCCTCGACCTTGACAAACTCCTCTTTGCGATCGTGGGGCCAATCAAGGCCGGTAGTGGTATTCTTGCCGGCGTGCACGCTGTTACCAATATCAGCATCAAATAGTTACGACAAGCTAACGATGCAAGACATACCTTCGAACCTTCAGATGTCCATTTTCGCCCGGACCACAAAGTAAGATGGCACAGACGACACCGTAAGTCTCGAACGTCTTGTTGGCAACCGACTGCAGATAGTTGGCCGCGTGATGCACTGCCTTATAGATACGAAGTTAGTTAGTGGCAAAAAAGCAGGAAATTACATACGCATGATACTTCTCGGGCACTAAATCTGCTGTACCCGTGCTCGCCTTGAGCTCTTCTCGCTTCGCCTTCGCCTGCTCAAACTGCTCCTCAATGAGGTGCGTGATATGCTCCTTGACCGCGGGAGACTCCACTGCCCAGCGCGCACCGACAACGCGGTGAAGGACTGACATGTAGAGACCGTCCCGTTTGGTCTTCTTCTCCTTTGTGTCGTCGCCGTCATTGTCGGGAACATCGTCAGCTTGAATGTCTTCCTCGTCTCCAGCTGGTGGTGGCTTGTGCTGGCTGTCGTTGGAATTCGTGACGGCAGGTTTGTCTGGGGCGGATATGTCGTTGTCGGTGGTATTGGAATTGGGAGCGTCAGCGGGGATGGATTGGGTGAGTGTGGTACCCGAAAGAGGAACTTTCGTCGCATTGGCAGCCCTGGCAGCGAGAGCGGTCTCGTACTCTTTCGCGACGAGCTTGCCGAGGCCCAAATCCCAGTAGGTGCGCATGTACAGTTGTTTCGGCTGCGCACGGCGAAGCTGTTTCTTGTCGCCAACGAACGTGGAGTTGTAGGTGGCGGCAACCGCAAGCTGGTTGCTCTGGCGCACACCGCGATAAGTAGTCCGGAACCAGCTAATGATTTTCTGGAATAAAGAAGTTAGGAAGTCTTGTCCATGAAATAGGACAATACACGCACCTCGCCCATGTCCGAAATATATTTGCGCTGCTCCGCTACCTCTTCAAATGGCAGGTAACTTTGCACCCATGTTTCGAGGCGCTCCCACTCCTCGATCTCGGTGTTTCCAGGCATGCTCGGGACCTCCTCTAAATCCTCCTGACCGTTCTCGAGATGACCGTAGCGTATGTCGTAGCAAACGGCCATTTTCTCACCCCATTTTGAAAGAGTTCCTCGCTCGCGCAAACACTTCTCCCACTCTTGCTTGACGCCTTCGAGAAACGGGACGCGTGTGCCGTGAATCCAGCTCTTGCGCCCTCGTTTGGCTGGTGGAAGACCTGCCTTTTGGCGTTCGCGAGATTTTTTGACAGCAGCAACGTTTGACGACTTGGGCATCGTGGCAGCAGAAAAGGGTCGAACTTGCCAAAAGAGGTACTGCCAACTCTAAGCGCCTGCTAAGCGCTGCAATTACATCACACCCACCCATGTCGATTAAACTTTATATGTACAAAATCATTGCACGTCAGTAAGATTAGTTCCAGCGCGTAAATAGCATCTGTCCCCGCGCAGCGTCGCCTCCTGGAGTGCCTCCTCAGCGTGATCCCTGCCAGAGTAATCAAAAAGTGTGGCAATTAGAAATAAGGAGACGTACTCATCCAAATAGATTTGCACAGTGGGAATCCTGACGATGTGAAGGCCATAATATGTAAGCTTCTGTGAGGGGAGCGCGGAGACAGAAGTAGAGGCGGTGGAAGTGATGAGAGTTTTGGGACGAGACTCCGACCGAATGGATGATCTGCTCGGTGTCGAAGGCGGCGGATGATGCTTTGGCACGGCGGGCTTTCCGTCAGGTGCCGGAGAATTGGGTGCAGCACTACCCTGGGTCATTTTTGCAGTGAAGAACGATGTAGCAGATGCAGACGATGTAGCCAATGGAGAGGTGATAAGCGGGCAGGATACCGTAGGACGAGCAGAGGCTGACATCATAGACTTTGCGGGCTGCTTTGGGGCCGCTGTGGATGGAGGCCGGCGTGACGGGGGACTCGCAGCTGGGGAATTGGAAGGAGCAGATCGAGCTCGGGGACAATCGTGCTTGCTTGTCTTACCCGCTGCGCAGGCGGTATCCCATTCTTTCACCGCGTCCCCCCATGTTCCTCTCCAGCAATGTGATGCCTTCGGAAATCCTGTCACCTGGTCTTCACAGGACTCCCTTCCAGTAAATCAGATATAGAGAAGAAGAAAAATCAACCAAGACGCACCAGCATGTGTAGATTCCCAGTACACGACCGATCTTGGCAATATAGTATTCCCCTTTCCGTGCATTCCTCATGTTCTCGTCGCTAGGCTCTGAATACCACGGCGGACTGCAGGACGTGTCCTGTAAGGAGACGTGAGCCAAATTTCTAGATAGCGTGGTATTGTCGTCGTTGGCAGTGAGAGTCATGGAAGACAGGAGATGAGAATTGAACGGAGCAAAGAAAACAGAGAAAGCGCCAGGTAAGTGAACACGATGCGGATGCAAGGTAAACACAAGATTGATACGAGGTCGATGCGGACGTGAGAGAATTGAAGTAAGGACGCCATGATGGTGGAACCCAAGTACGCTTTTTGTTCGGAACAGGTGATTCATGCATCACTGATCGCGATGATCGTGATACTGTATTATTTCCTTCCTTGACAGCTATCAGACGGCCGGATTGCACCACTTCAAGCCTACTATTCATCCGTCTAATTGTGGTCCGGTTCAATTTTGCTTATTTGTCATACAATACTCGCTTTTTTAGTGTGTTCAAGATTACTCTCTCAATTATGATCACGTCTGTTGCATTGGCTACACCTCTTTCTCTCAGCGTATAAGTAGCAGCCAAATACTCTTCAATCCTCAAATCCAACTCGATGTCTGGGTCTACGAAACAAAAACGCCAGGCTACTTTCTACGAGAGTCGGCCTAGCTCGGGTCACACCGCCGTGCTCTCGGCTGATGGACGTCGTATGATTGACGTTCAGCATTCCAGCCATTCACGCGCAGAGGCTACTAAACCACCACCTCCATCTGCAGCCTTTGATATGGACATGGACTCCTCATTTCTCGACACCGGCAATACGTTCCGGATCCCGGACATTGATGATCTCACTGACAACTTAGCTGCCACCGTTGACAACTTCTCCTATATCCCTGGCGACTTCAGCAATGGGGTGGAGACGGCCACCGACAGAATGCAAAACGATGGCACGGATGATGGCGTGAGAGTCATTATTAGACGACGGAACATCAATTCGGTCAGTGATTGCAGATTCTCGACTTCATTATGGGGTACTCACTTGATCATGTCAGGATAATCCGATGATGACTTGGCGAAACTATCGGCAGCGGTACCTGGACAAAATGATGCGCATGGAGGGCCTTGGCGGTGATGAGAATTTATTGCCTTGCACAAACTGCTTTCCATCTCGCGGTCCCAGAGAGTTTCGCTGCTGTGAGCAGCAATGCCAGGGCATCGGGATTGTTTGCAAGGACTGTTGCGTAGAATTGCACGCCCATCACCTATTGCATTGGATTGCTGTAAGTATTTCTACAGCGTCATCAATATCTGTCAATCTCAACATCCCTGTATTCATTCCAGATGTGGAATGGCCTATTCTTCGAACACATTTGGCTCCGTGATCTAGGTCTGACCGTACAGCTAGGACACGCACATGGAGAACGTTGTCCATTTGCACACTCGGCGCCCAAGGATTTTGTCGTGATGGACACAAACGGAATTCACTTTGTTGAAACTCTGTTCTGTGGGTGTTCTACGGCACCGGAGCATTTCATTCAGCTTCTCCGTGCAGCTTGGTATCCCGCTACACCGCTCCAACCCAATTGTGCCGTGACATTTCCTTTCCTCAGATTCTTCCAGAATGTCAGCTGTGTCGGTAAACTACCTGCCTGGGATCTATGGAAAGCACTCAAAATCATGACTCAAAATCGGACCGGACTTCCTTCACCGGATCGTTACCGTGTGCTGCTTTGCTGTGTTCGCCAGTTCCGGCACCTGAAATGGTGTAAGCGCGGAGGGCGCGGCAATGATTCCGCCGGCATACTGGGGACTCGACAGGGCAAATTGGCGGTGATTTGTCCCGCCTGCCCTGTTCCCGGGCGAAACCTACCTGACGATTGGCGAACATCACTCAAAGGGTATGTTATGCGCATTTCTGATCGTCTCCAGAAGCTCATCAATCGTAGGTTTTTGAAGCGTGTGCTTTTGGCCGTTGATGGCAACTTTCGGATGCGAAATGCTATAGTCTCTACCGCTGAGCGTGATCCTGTCTTAGGCGACGGCTGAGGCGTGTTTATACACAAGCTGACATATATGGAGCACATTCGTAACTACGTGAATGAAGAGGATCTTTAAGTGTGTTCAGGTTTCAGGGCTGCATACTTGGCAGACATCAAGAATGCTATGGGCCTACGAACAACCGGTGTTGTGGGCGTGACTTGTTCGCGACACGGCGTCTGGAGACCAAATGCGATGGGTGATCTCCAAAAGGGAAAACGGTACGTGTTTTCTTTTCTGATACGGTGCCTAGATTTTGACGCTGTTTTCAGATATTGTAATGTCGACGCCGTTGTCTTCTGTACTATCAAGGACATTGAGAACGACCTTGACGTCGTCCTGTCATTCGATGTTGTTTGCATTTATGATGTCAACTTCTGGCCCCGAAATGCGAAATTGCCAGAGGGATGGAGACTCTCGCGAACACCAAATTCCCTGATTTTCCTCATCCCGAAATTTCACCTCTGGGCACACAAAATCAGGTGCCACGCGATCTACTTGTTCAACTTCGCAATGGGCATTGGTCAGACGCACGCGGAAACTATCGAACAGAACTGGTCTGATAGCAACCGCTCATCAGCCCAGACCAAGATGATGGGTCCAGGGGCGCGACAGGATACCCTCGAAGACATCTTTGCGTTTCACAATCTGTCAGTCATCCGAGAGTTTGGTGAGTGTTGTGTTGATGACCATGAGTGGTTACCTTTTCTAAAAGATTGTCGCTAGGCCGTGTATTGGCTTTGCGAATGGTAGAGGCTCTCAAGGGCGCCAGAGAGCATCGCACCGACTTCATCAAGTTTGACGCTGGGATCAAGGAGTACTGTGGCCCTGACATTGTATCCGGATGGGAGCGGCAAGTCATCGCGTGGGATCAGGACCATTCAAAGTCATGCCCATATGAGCCTCAGATACAGAAGCGGGATACTCTAGCGGAAATACAGCTCCAGTTAGCAAAGGAGGATCATGAGCGCTTGATTCAGGGTGGTGGCTTAGCACAGGAATCGAGTATGTCACTCTTTCCGTCGTCGGGCATAGAAATCGAGCAAAAGCAGTAAGTACTAATTATGAAAATAAAACTATGCCGCGTGTTCATGCCACTGTTAGACGTTCGTTAGCTTGGGAAGTCAAAGCGCGCCGTGCGAGCACTACATATCAAGAGCTTAACGTGGAGAAGCAGCGCACTGTACTCAGTCGCATGATCAAGAAATTCCGTGGTCTTCAGCTTATATTTATGCCGAATATGCGCCAATACCTGACGCCGACTCAACTTCGCTACATTGACGACCCCGCATCTTTTCTCGCCGAAGCAACGAAGCTTTTCATGCCATCTCAAATCCACGCTGAACATTGTAGTCTGCCGCGATGCTGTGTAGCCGGTTTAGTTGATGCCGAGACTCGCTTGCGTGAAGGCGAGGCCAGGGACGCGCTGGAGTCGATGCGGAAGGGTTTGCGCATGCGCTCCGTCGGCCATTTGTTCAAAATCCGTAACGTAACAGGGCAGAATCCAACGACCAAAGCGGAAGGGATTCAGCGCAGAGTACAGATTTCAATTCATCTTGATAAATTGACATACCAGTGGTCGCGGAATTGCCTGTTCCAACTACGGGGTCACGGCAATTGGGAGACAGAGCTCCAGATTCTGAGGGAAGAACACGTGCGAGGTCTGACAGAACGCCAACTGACGAGGGAGAAATCGCAGGCGCATGCTTCCCTGCAAGCAAAGGGTATTATTGATGAGCTAATTACAACGCCGGCAGATGACGAAGCTGTTATCTACGAGGGAGAGAGTAAGCGCACGCTCTCCTGGATATGGTACAGCTACCCGGTTGGGTCAAAGGCTGTTTCCGAAGGCCATGCATCCATTCATGAAGGTATGCGTCTCGAACTGTTTGTCTCTCAAAATACTGATCTGTTGCAGCCCTACACATTGAGTGGTGCAAAGCACGTGCACGCATGATGCGGTGGGAGGAGAAGGTTGAGCTGTTGAATGAGGAGATGCGGAGAGTCGTTGCATATGCGCGATGGCAGGCACGTGATTGGCGATCGCGAGGACTGGTGACAGTGGTGTCTCCAAACGCCGACGTTCCCCTTCAAGCAGGCGCTAGAGCATATGCAGAAGAAATGGCACAACGCCAGGAGAATAGAGCGGACGAGCTCGAGGCACGCTGGAAACCACTCCGTTCTCTTGCCGGTGAGCTGTTAGCCGGCCTGCTGGTAAGTGAAGTCATCGAGTTTGAGGTAGAAGAAGAGAACGATGAGATAGAGGTCACATGCGAAGATGATATAGAGGAAGCCGAGCAAGCAGAGTAAGTACTGAAATCAGACATCAATGTGGCGCATGTAAATAGGGTACAGCCAACGATCAACGGAAGGCGCCGAGAATCCAATCAAAGGCGCCGGATATTGTCCGACTTCAACATATCAGCTAGAACTGTATTCCGGTTGTGTAAACTTCCCTGTCTACAAGCAGCAGGTAGCCGTACAACTACAAAGAGATGCGGTGCATCCATGGGCCGAGTTTCCGACGCAGTCACGGGATCGACCGGCGAGGGATTGATTGTATCCCAGTAATACATGGATTGCGGATTTGGGCCTCCAGATGTCTTATGGACTATCAGAAGTCACTGACTAGCTGTGCAGCTGCACTGTAGTGTGGCGCACCGGTAAAAATGTGCGGGCAGTGAATTCTGGGCCGGCGGTCCCTGAATCGGGTATAGCACAGTCACGGGATTGACCGGTTCCCTGATCCCGGCAATCCCTGAGTACGGAATCTTGGCAGGGGATGCTCCCATCAATAAAATTGATGGCAGCGTCGCTCTGTCAGCAGGGTGCCCTGGCTCGCTCGACCGGGGTGCGCACCCTACTTAATACGGTAATATATCTGGGGCGGGATAGGCGTTATTATTGCTTTATTACACAGTGACAACAGCATTGTAACTTATTGGTAACTTTGTATAGTTTCGCTCTTGCTATTACTGTTAATTTAGATATATTACTACTGTATAGGGTGGATTCCCAAACCGGCCACTCATCCAGTCAACTATGCAATTGACCACAACACCCCGAAGGACATGGCATTCTCCGGTTCACATTGTGTTGGTCTTGCTCCAACTTGAATCACCGCCACGTGACACGGTAAGTCTTCTTTGTGAGCAGCAACGTTTATTGACAACATCTTAGTCCCAATAGTCACAGGCACCCCTCTTTGAGTTTGGTGCTTTTTGAGTGAATTTGCATAATATCGCCGAGGATATGCAGGAGCGCATATCAAAATCCGTCAGTGCTGAGTTGCGAGTGGCTTTTAAAGCTATCTCCAATCAACTCCGCAAACATACTGGGCCTTCTGCCGTACCCAACACCTTTCCTCCAGTGACCGTACATCTGAACCTCATCTCGTCCATGTGCAGGTTACACAATCACATACACGACCTGACCTTCAAGTCTCTTCAACAAGCTGAGGTCCTTCAACTTCTTTCTGACGGTCGGCCCAGATACACTCTGTTTGTTTGCCCCATCAGTGGCGGAAAAATGGGGGTTATTCTTGCTGCTGCCGTACTCAACACCTTCTTTTGCACTCAGGATTTTTATTGTCAAGTGAAAGAAGTACCTGAAATTGTAGCTGCCTGTTGGGATAACCGTCTTGCCAATGCCCCCCCCCCCCTTTTGATTGTTCTTTGATGGTTGTCTCCGCCCATCATTTCAATAGTCACGACTTCAAGGAATACATTAGGGGTTCTCTCCGCAATCGAACCAGTGAGAAGTCGATGTCAAACACTTTCTCCTTTGGCTGAGAGCGCCCACTCATTACGCTGATATACTGCCTAACCATTTCTGGTTTCTTTTAGCATTAACCAAAGATATATCATCATACATTTATTATCATATGTTTATTATGCGTCGCTGTACGATTTGCTGTCAAACGCGTTCAAACCCCAAGCTGTCATTTAAAAGCCTCAAGCTCTAAAAATTCCCCGGTACTGTTCACAGGACCTCATTGTCTAATTTAATGGGTGAACCGGACACTATTTACGGCAATGGTACACTGCACAATGGCCAAGTCACAGTCTCTTGGTACACGTGGCGCGGACTTTCTGACCTGCAACCGCATTCCGAGTCATAAGAGGGCCACCTTTGTAGGCGTTGCTGCGTAGACGTCTCTTTGTGCTTGTCAATCTCTCATACCTGACACGGACAGGGTGTCTATCAGCAATAACGTGAGACCACCTCGCAATAGAAAATCCCGTAAGCAAGACGTAGGCCGCCAGGATAAAGGTACGCTCGTCCTGCTGATGTACCAATTGTAGACGGCTCAAAGTCTGCCAGCTTACTCAAAACAGTCACGCAGAGAAGCTGTTGCCAAAGCAACATTGGTCATCCAAGAAATTATGCTCACTCTGCCCATGCTTTTTGCATACACATACCAATGTCTACCAACTGCGCGCATTTGAGACCAGGATCACATATGTCTGATCATAATGATTGGCAATGACATGTGTGTCTCAAGTTTGTCAATGACGTAACACCAAGTGCTTCCTTATTTTGTACCCTCATCACCTTTACGGTTTGTAAAGCGCTTACATTGTCCTCCACCAGTATCCGATTTATCAAAACTGACAACCCGAGCCTACAGCCTTCATTTTAATTGGGATGCCGGCCACCGGTTTGTCTCTCTTTTTCGTAGCATTATGCCACATACAACTGATTGTGTCGTAGCTTTGCAGAGAAAGGAGAACTGTGTCACCCGTAAGGGCATTTTTTGAAACACAAATGTTTCTTTTTCTGGTCGTCATAGGGTTTTGTGGTAGGAGGAACTGGCCATCACTTAACTACGCGAAGAAAATGCAGTCTCGTACGTTAGCATCGGCCGTGGTGAGTTCAAATGGTGGAGTTAGGCGTAGAGTGCAATTTAACGAGTGGTATATTGGTTAGGCCTCCACTACCGCGGGACGCCATACAACAGACAAGAACACAGACAAGAACACAAGAAAGAGAAAGCCAGGGCAAAGCTTGCCGTAAGGCAGGAGTCTACCAAGCTGTCCGGCAGCGCACTAGCTCCGCCTAAAAAGATTGAAAGCCACGGCTATGAGGATTTGCGCCACCGTCATCAAGAAAGGGTGAGTGATCATTAAGGAGAGGCATCTTTGGTTTCAGGCCCATCAAAGAGCAGCATTCCCGAAACGGTCAAGACTCGTTTAGTTGGCAACGTCCTCGTCAGCCACTTGCCTCGTACATCTTTCCCAACACGATGGGTTGTATTCTTTTGTCCTCGATACCCTAATGGGTTCATGGTCTCGCCTGAAGCTGTACAACGCCTTGCTACATTGACTTCACAAAGTTCCTGACCGTCGTAATACGCTTATTTTGCCTCCCTGTTTGTACTATTGATCGCAACAGATCAATTATGATGTTTAGCTTCCCTACTTGCCCGTTCTCCTGTACAGTAGTGTTGGAGTTGAATTGTATAGTATTGTCACAGATCATATGTTATGCATGGCTTCTTAATCATGTATTCTCTTGTAATGTGTCAGAATAATAACGTTGAATCGTTCAGTCTTTTTCCTCACTCATTCAGTAACACTTTTGACGACTTGCTCAAACTGGCATATTATATAAGATTTGCTTCTTTTTTTGAACTCGCTGCTCGCGTCCCTTCCTTTCACACCACCACCAGCCGTTTTCTGTCGAGACCTACCCTTTAGGCGTCGCTCCGTTCTGCATTGTCTGCGGCAATCTGATACACCGCCCAGGTTCAAATCATGCACCCCAAAACATAGGCATCATGGTCCGTGTAACTGGAGAAAGTTGGGGTAACTTTTACAAATGGGTTCTGCCTTCTAATCGTAAATATACCTCTACTTTCATCAGACTTATTCTTATATGCTTGTAGCTCAAGTACCCCCTGACGATATCAGATATTGGTACATTCAGTATATCCGCAATTAAGTGACACGCCTTCGGTGGCTGTTTCGTGCATACAGGTTCAACCTTGCGCTATAAGATGTTAATCTAATCTTCTAGCTTCTTTATAAGACGTAGAGGTACTCCCCAAGGAAGACATATTTACAGAGTACTTTTACAACTTTAACGGGATCATGTCCTCGCTGAAGGGCATGAAGCAAAAAGCTGTCGCTTGAGTTCAATCTCTCTTGGTAACTTTTGTCTGCATTTTTTGTTGCCTGTCTAGGGATCACGTTGAACCACGTTGGCATCTTGATAACAACTGCCTTTTCATGCATGGGTACAATCGCTTCTTGCAACTTTACGTGGCATTTTTCACTGCTATTGAATCCAACCGCAACATTTGTCCTTGCTGCCTCCTCCCTAACTCCATTTCCACGCACCACACCCTTCTCCCTCAACTGTGGTGTTGCAGCGAGTTGAAGAAGTTTGGCTATGCATATGTATAGGCAGCCTACTTTATGTTTGCCACGTACCAGGGCCGCAAACAGTTCGAGGATGTTTTTGGATTCTCTATTGACTGGTTCCAGGATTTCAAACATTACGCTCAGTGGTTGGCTGGTCCGCAACAACTAGGCCCGTGTGAGGACAACAACAACAACCATCTGCTACAATTTCATTTTATTGCCCATGCCTTCTTCTTTATGTTGCAGCATTCACGGGAGGACGTGGGTCCTTTGAACTTTTTGGTAGGCATTTATAAGCCTTACAACACTGCATGAAACATAAGATATTGACGGCAAAAAAATGCTAAAAAAATGTAGAAACTTTTCATTATTTTTTAATCTGAAAAAATGATAAATAAATAGTATATTTGCATATTTTCATTGTATTTATATCTTTCTTGAAATAAAAAAATGATGATAAAATTTTACATTTTTTCAGCATTTCTTTGGCGTAAATATGCTATGTTTCATGCAATGCAACCCATTGTGTGTCAGTAATGTGGGTTCACAGATGATGATGTAGATGAGATCAATTAGGATGAGCTATCATATTTCCACGAAGAGGACCCAGTCAAACAGTACAATTGGCTTCACAACTGGGCCGTCAATCGGACGGTAGGGCTGTATACCGCAGGAGACAACTACGGCCTAGTAGACAACGATACCAAATTTGACGCCGACCAGGAAGTGGTAGACGACATAGTCAACCACGCCGAATTGAACTACAAAGATAAAGGTGAAGCCGTCCAAGATCTAGAAAATGTGGTAGACAAGTACGCCGCAAACCCTGCATTGATGACAATGTTTATGATGATCAGCAAGACTTAGTAAACGTGGAAATGGTTGCACATATGTTACTTTTGTCGTGATACAGTGTTAAAGTTGAATTGTATAATATTGTTACAGAAAGTATGTTATGCATGGCCTCCTAATCATGTGTTCTCTTATAATATGTCAGAATAATAATGTTGAATCGTCCAGTCCTTTTCCTCACTTGTCTAGTAGCACTTTTAACGACTCGCCTGAGTTAGAATCCTACACTGCCCCCTTCACGCTTCCTTCCCCCTGCATCTACCACCTGGTGTCTGTCTTCCTCCAGCCTACAGCATTTCGCGCCCTTAATGAGGAGTCTCCAGATCCTAACCCTAATTTGCCTATATAAGGCTTACTTTCCGATTTTCATAGCGTTTTGCTCTGCTCTTGATACTACCATCGACCAGAGTATCGGGGATAATGTTGTATCCGTCTTACGGACCAACACTAGCATCCTTTGGTTTTCTGGAGCCCATGGCCGCCGTTGTCGAGCACGCCCTGCCCCAACCGCCCATGAATCCAAACTTTGTGTCCACCGCGCCTACCGGTAAGTCTTTCCGGCCTTGAACAGCGTGGCGGGACTCAGGGAATGTCCAGACTGCATCGAGCCTGTCCACGCCATGTCTGACGCCGTTGTGCGTCTCCCTTGTGCCCAGCTACCCGTCATTTGTGCGCCGTTCGCACCTGTACCGTCCGCCATCCCAGATTCAACTCTGGATATTCAAACAGTTGCCGACGACATCAGTGGCCCACCTGCAGCTCCTGTCGTTTGCCTCTCATGTGCCCAGCCGCCCGTCGTCTGTGCGTCACCTGCACTTGCCGCTGCTCCCGTCGTGCACCTTTCTCGCGCTCAGCCGCCAATCGCCCGTGCTCCACCTGCACCTGTCGCCCGTGCGCCATCTGCCCCTGTCGTCCAGTTGCGAAATTTGCTCCCAGACATTGTTCAATCTTGGTATTGTCCCGGGCGCCCCAACTCAAACGCCTCCCACGCCGCGAACTTGCGGAAATCGGAGCGCTTCCAGAGGAGTTCACCCGTGAAGGTTCGCATTCTGCAGGTTTGTAGGGATCACCCCCGTTTGCTCTATGAAACCCGTCACTTTGTCATCATGGAAGTCAGGCTACCCATCTCTATGTTCGAGCCGTGCCACCACTACCTTGTGTGGGTCTATAAGTGCGATAAGTGGAGTGTGGGTATGTTTCACGTCCTTGGGTTTGTTTATACAACTATGCCATTCCTCGAGAAGAGACGCGCCACAATTATGACTGCTAATCGCAACCTGCCGTCCGTCCAAAGGACAAGGGCCGCCTGGTTTCAGGAAAAGGAGGCGGTGGAGATTTCTTTCTAGGGTTGTGCTTGTGCCTGTACTTTATACTATGTTGTTTTGTATTTCTTGAGGTTTTTGTGCTTTAATTACTGTTTTATTTCCCAAGTTTTTTTTTTTTGTTTATATCATGCCCCCCTTCTACTTACTTTCCCTTTCTACTTACTCTCTCCTTTTAATTACTCCCTTTTTCTATTTATTCCCCTCTTCTACTTACTCCCTCTTCTACTTATTTCAACTTTTACCAAGTCTCCTTTTTATATAGTTCTCTCTCTTACTTAGTTTTCTTCTTCAACTCATCCTCTCTTCTATTACTTTTCTTCGTTTCTAACTTTTGATACCTTTATCCTAACCATTCTTCTCCCCCTTTATTTACTTTCTCCTTTTTACTTACTAACTTTACTTGCATATTTTTTCCCGTACAAATTCCTTCTTTTTCACTTACTCACTCCTCACAAGTACCAACCCCCCTCCCTTACTTTATTCTTCTGAGCGTATTAATTTTAATACTCATACTCAACTCATACTCAACCCATTTTTATATTGTTATCGTACTTATTTGTCAGTCTAAACTTTTGTTATAGTTAACTCAATAAACCGGTTTGTGAGTATTCCGTCACCAATAATTAGGATTTGAAAGTCCGGTCCATAAAGACCGATAAGACCAGTGGACTGGACCGGACTGGACTAGTCACGTGACCAGTTCAAAAAGGACCGGTCCATGGTCCAAACCGATTCGGTCTTAGGTTCGAAGCTGAGCCTAAGATTTCCAAGACTGATAAAGATCAGTTCAGGACTGGTTGAAATTGATTCACTCAGGGTCCAGTTGAACCAATTTAAATTGGCCTTTAGACACTAAATAAATTAAATTTATTGCATTCTTTATAGTAAACTTACTCTGACTTGGTGATTTTAATTGAAATTGTATAAAGATTTAATTTGAGTGTGTATAGAATATGCTTTAAAGAGTCTATAAGTGTTAAAGTTTATTCTGATAGTTCATATAATTTATCTGGTAAACTTATTTTATGGCAAACTTACTCAAAATGTTGCAAAAATACATATTTATACTAAAAGCAGTATAGACCAGTCCTCGATCGGTTTTTAGACCGAAGACCGGACTGATTAGGACCAATTTTGTGGTCCTAACCAGTTCAGTCCTAAGTCCGGCCAAAATTTGGATTTTTGTGAATCGGTCCGGTCTCGATCCCGGACCTCAGAAGTCAAAAAACTGGATCAGACCGGATTTTTAAACCTTATTAATAATGGGCATCGCTTCTATTAAAAGAGTACGTACAAGAGAATGCAAAAAGTTGGAGAGATCTTCTAGTAAGTAGAAATGTGTGTCGCAGATGAATGTCAAGAAATCCTGACTCTTTGTATAAACATTGCAATAAAACAACAAGCTGAAAACGAACATTCCACAGAGCCAATCCTAATTAATCAGATACTGACCGAGCTCGCTTGCGTTGCAAGCGTGGAGAGGTGGCGGAACTAGGAGACCAAGAGTCGCAGAGTTCAATCACAACGACCTAGTTTTTGTAGGTAGAGTTATAATTCTTCATTGCATATTATAATGATTGTTAACTAAAATACAATACGACACATTATTTCATTCAGCAGGGTTTTATAGAATACAACAGCAATTTTTCATGAAGCAAGGAGAAAGGGTTCCATATAGTACAATAATTATTTTACACGGAGCAGGGTCCAATACACTAAAGAATAGAGTCAGTCAATGTCTATGATTATCTGTAGGTTATCTAAGATGTTACGCCTCCGTAACGCCTAAAAGACCGTTGTGATCAGATGCAGCCTGCATATGCCACTGTCGTAACTCGCCACTCATTTTTCATACACCACAACATTTTCAAAGAGTGTAGGGTTGACTTTCAACTTGCGAAGAATTAAGTCACGTCTTTGTCTTGTAACGTAGGCTGCCCAGATCCCAAATATTAAGATTTTGCGGAGGCCTCCGTCCTGTGCTACTTTATGGCTGCATCCAACCTTGTTGTTAGGATGATGATCGGTGAAGGTAGCTGGGAAGTAACAGTCCCAGCAGAGGGAGTCAGCGCGCGTTTTCAAGTGGTTGAAATCGAAGATTTTAATGGTGCTGATTATATCTGTACTTTTGCACTCTTCCCAGCCCAACTCAGGTGTGTGCTCGACAGTGAAATCTCAACTCAACCTCTTGCTGCAAGCGTAGCAAGCAGTAGAGCTTGTGAGCGGCAGCAGCGTTTGACGCATCATACTCCATGTATCGGTCCTTCAACTGCCTTTCATGAGATCTCCGTAACTAATCATTTTTCGTACCAACAGTAGCAAGGAATGTTGAGGTAATTTCTGTGGGTAAGATACAAGTAATGCCTTAACGGCCATAGGGGGAATCTGAAAGCCTGACGGCAAAGAAAAGTCACCGTAACTGGATGTCGAATATAAATGTTCATCAGGCACGTTGACAGTGAATGTCTGAGAAAAAGTTGAAGTGGATTGACGGCAAGAGTTAGAGAGGGTTGTCATTTGAGCTAGACCGGCTGGAGACAACAGGCGTGCCTCAATTGGAAACCCGTTTTAATTAGGATTTTAAAGTTGGGTTGGGTTGAAGTTTTTGACTTATTTTGTGAACAACCTCAACCCAACCAATTGTTGAAATCTATAATTTCTCACCAACCTCAACTTTAACTCGATTGTTTTGCAACTCTTGACAACCTCAAAAATTCTCAAAAACTGGTTACAACTTCAACTTTACTTGTTTATGCTTCTTTCTCACTCTAAACTTATAAAATTTCTGTTTGTAATGTTGTTTTTCAATGATTGACAACTGTATTCAAAGCTTAACAGTCTTATATCTTATTAAATACACATTATATGAATACTAGAATAATACAAATTATTAAAGGTTGTTGAAACTTGTACTTTCAGCAACAACCTACAACCTAACTCAGGTTGAGGTTGTTCAATTTAGTCAAATTTTCAACAACTTCGACCTAAATTGGGTTGGGTTGTTCAAACAATCCGATTGTTACAATTCAATTTAGTTTTGACGACTAAGTTGACGCCATACATTTGCGCTACCCTTAATTGTTAAGAGTTTGTCGGACGTGTTTCCGTAAGATGTGACGTACAAGATGTAGGGAGTGAACACCTCAGTGTCTAAAGTAGGAAGGTTGAGCGCCCAGTACAGAAATGCGGCAGGACGGTGCATAAATCTTACTTTGTCTCTGAGAAAGATGTTCTCCAGACCGTTCCAATTTCTTTTAAGATGATTATGACTAGGTTTTGAAAGTCCAATCCATAAGGACCGACAAAACTGGTGGATTGAACCGGACTGGACCAATCACATGACCAGTTCAAAAAAGACTGGTCCGCGATTCAAGCCAGTCCCGGTCCTAGGTCCAAGGCTGAGCTTAGGATTTCTTAGACTGATAAAAACCGGGTCAGGATCGGTTTAGACCAATCCACTCAGGGTCCAGTTAAAACCAGTTCAAAACTGGCCTTGAGGCATTAAATAAGTCAATCTTTTTGTCTTTTTTATGGTAAACTTACTCCAACTTGATGATTTCAACCAAAATTATATAAAGATCTAGTTTGGGTGTATGAGTGTTAAAGTTCATTTTCATAATTCATATAATTTATCTGGTAAACTTACTTTATGATAAACTTACTGAAAATTCTGCAAAAATACATATTTATACTAAAAGCACTCTCTGCAAATATATATTTATACTAAAAGCACTCTAGACCGATCTTAGACTAGTTTTAAACCAAACACCGAACCGATTAGGACCAATTTTGCAGTTCTAATCAGTTCAGTTCTAAGTCTGGCCAAAATTTAGATTTTTGTGGACCGGTCCAGTCTCGGTCCCGGACCTCAAAGGTCAAAAAACTGGACTGGATCAGACTTTCAAACTCTAATTGTGACCTTGTTCAAAAGATTGTTGAGTGTTAAGATATGTGCGCTTATAGAAAAGCCAAACCTGCAGCAGGCAACACCGTTTCCCAAAAGACCAGAGTGACATCGAAGTCAGCCTATTTACAACGTTTCTTGGAAACTAAACTATCATCAATTGATGCACTGAAGTACACTGCTAGAGCGGACCAACCTGACTGCATAAAACGACTTACGTCCTCTCTACTCCGTTTTTTGTCCTTGTCCCTACTTGATGTGGAGGAGGGTTTTTTAGCGACGTTTCGCACAGAGTTCTACCGGGAACAACGCACTCCAACATTCTCTAGGATGTCGTTGGAGTCGAATGCGTTGCAACACGTATGGGAAGCTACAATCCAATAAATTGATGTACAAAGATACACTTCTAAGACGGATTAACTGGACCGCGGAGAACAACCTACATTCTCTCTATCCCGTTCTTTGTCTTTGTTTTCGCTTAGTGTGGAGGAAGGCCATCGAACAGCAGTTAGCACACGGTTCTGCTAGGAACGACGCGCTGCAGCAAATGCGTTGATACGCGCCTCTGTAGTAATTGTGCCCAATCACTGACATAATAACCACTGAGCCAAAAGGCTACTATAACAACTTGTCATTTAGTGTGGTTGGAGCTATATATACCATGTGTTATAGACTGCTTTGCATGTCTATAACAGCCTCCCACAGATCGCTTTTAACGTGTGACACGGCGGCATTTAAGAGTATGTCCACCCAGTATAGGGCGTGCTCGCAGGTGTATCCATCAAAGAACGCGTGGCTGGACGCAACTAAGACAGCAGCCAAGGTTTCGCGGAGACTTGCTTCCTCGCTGTTGTCTTCGGATGCGTCTGGGGAGAGCAGCTCCACTGCATGAAACATAACATATTTACATCAAAAATATGCTTAAAAAATGTAAAAGATTTTCACCATTTTTTAATCTCAAAAATGATGAAAAAATAATAAATATTGGTGAAAAAATGATAAATAAATGCTATATTTGCATATTTTTATTGTATTTATATTTTTTTTGAAGTGAAAAAATAATGAAAAAATTTTACATTTTTTTAGCATATTTTTGGCGTAAATATGCTATGTTTCATGCAGTGCTCGCTGCTCTTGGGCGCGTAAAGCGTAAGGTTGATACTATTTGTAGGGTCGTTGTCGAGCGCTGCTCGTCAGGTACCGTTGCTGTTAATGACGGCCGGTGACACTATTGGACTCATCATTGAGGTCTCAAAGTTGACCAAGTTGACAGTGAAAGAGAGAGAAGAAATTGGTGAAGCGCAAAACTTTTAAATTGACAGTGCGAACATTGAAATGCGGATCAGCGCTTCTCCAAAGTTCAAACAAGACCCGATACTTCCAGCCCTGACTCAGACGGGCTGAGCAATCACGTGAATTAGACTCACGAGACAATCGTCAAGAAGTGACGTAGTTGCGTCTCTATTCCGCACGCCACACTAACAATGTCTCATAAGATTTGTTTCTTTTTTTAAACTCGCTGCTTGCGTTCCTTGAACCTTCTTTTCACATCACCACCAGCTGTCTTCTGTCAGGACCTACCCTTTGAACATCGCTCTATTCTGCGTTGTCTGCAGTAATCCAATACACCGCCCAGGTTTAAACCACGCACCCCAAAACATAGGCATCATGATTCGTATAACTAGAGATGATTGGGGTAGCTTTTACGAACAGGTTCTGTCTTCTAATTGTAAGTGTACTTCCATTTTCATCAGACTTATTCTTATATGCTTGTAGCTCAAGTACTCCCTGATGACATTAGATATTGGTACATCCAGTATATCCGCAATCAAGTGACACGCCTTCGGTGGCTGTTTCGTGCGTACAAGTTTAACCTTGCGTCATAGAGTGTTAATCTAATCTTCTAGCTCTTTTACAAGATGTAGAGGTACTCCCCAAGAAAGACATATTTACAGAGTACTTTTACAATTTTGACGAGATCATGTCCTCACTGAAGAGCATGAAGCAGGAAGTCGTTGCTTGGGTTCAATCTTTCTTGGTGACTTCTGTCTGCGTTTTTTGCTGCCTGTTTAGAGGTCATGTTGAACCACGTTGGCATCTTTATAATAACTGCTTTTTCATGCATGGATACGATCGCTTCCTGCAACTTTATGTGGCGTTTTTCACTGCTGTTGAATCCAACCGCAACATCTGTCCTTGCTGCCTCCTTCCCAACTCCATTTTCACGCACCACACTCTTCTCCCTCAGCTGTGGTGTTACAGCGAGTTGAAGAAGTTTGGCTATGCATACGTATGGGCAGCCTACTTTATGTTTGCCACATATCAGGGCCGCAAACAGTTCGAGGATGTTTTTGGATTCTCTATTGACTGGTTCCAGAATTTCAAACATTACGCTCAGTGGTTGGCTGATCCGCAACAACTAGGCCCGGGTGAGGACAACGACAACAACCATCTGCTACAATTTCATTTTATTGCCCATGCCTTCTTCTTTATGTTGCAGCATTCACGGGAGGACGTGGATCCTTTGAATTTTTTGGTAGGCATTTATAAGCCTTACAACACTGCATGAAACATAAGATATTGACGGCAAAAAAATGCTGAAAAAATGTAGAAACTTTTCATCATTTTTTAATCTGAAAAAATGATAAATAAATAATAAATAGTATATTTGCATATTTTCATTGTATTTATATCTCTCTTGAAGTAAAAAAATGATGATAAAATTTTACATTTTTTCAAAGGAGAGCCAAGCGACAACCGAAAAGATTTTGTTGACGAACGTGTCCTCCTGCCATATGCGAGGAGTGGTAGAGTGAGCAGCGTAGATGTACTACTGTGAAACAAATACTTCAAGCATGCTACGAATGAGAAAGTACAGATCAAAGGTTGCAAGAGTATCGAGCGTCTTCTGCATCACGCTAAAGTCCTCGGTCATCAGTTTAAAACGATGAGTGGCGCTATAATGCACCTTAACAGATGGAATCATGTGAAGATAGACGACCCTTTTAACAACATCAATCAGGCTTTGATACTGATTGTCTAATAGCTCATAGAGTTGTGTGATATGCTTGGAAAGGAAATGGACTGTTTCTTCAGCCAGAAGCTTCGTCAACTTGGTCCACCCGCGCTGCTGACTCTCAATATAGATAGTTGCAAGCTGGGCGCGCAGTTGGGACTGGCTGATCTCGAAGTTGCGGGCACAGACGCTGTCCATCAACAGGGTCTATTCCAAACCCGAACATCTCAATAATGTCTTGAACTCGACAATATCTGAATCGAATATATGAGACACACATGCTAGAAATACATAGAAAAAAACTAACCAGTTTGCT
Source organism: Strobilurus orientalis (assembly GCA_019915145.1). Lineage (NCBI taxonomy): Eukaryota > Fungi > Basidiomycota > Agaricomycetes > Agaricales > Physalacriaceae > Strobilurus > Strobilurus orientalis. The sequence goes on from JAHLML010000014.1 coordinate 299,190, forward strand.
TATAAAACGCCATATAGCGGCACCCTTCATGCAGCTCACAGGGCCAAAAAGCGTTATCAGCTTTCTCAGAAAGCCTTCAATGAGAGGAAAGACAGGCGTTTTAAGTTAAAGAATGTTAGCATTCTTGGAGCGTGTCAGAAGCGGAGTCTAGTATGTGTAGAACAGCGCTTTGGAAAGATTGTCAATGAAAAATGACGCTTGAACTGCTTTGGCCTTTTTCTTGGAGATTTGTGCGGTGAGGTTGGTAAGCATGTCGTCAAATGCAGTAGAAAGATGTGCGGCCCAATTGGCTGCCGTCGATGAACCACGCTTGGCGCTAAACTTGTCAAAGAAGTGAGGGAATAGATTTGTAGTGAAGACCTTGTTGAGAACAGTAAGAACAATCGCTGGTTTGGACTATCAGATTGGAAGATGAACTCTGCTCAGAAACTGTCAAGAACGTGGTTACGCTCCTACAATATCGTTGCCTTGTACTTCTCAATTGAAAGCGCAGTGTGGAAAACCTTAAAGGCCAAAAGCTGAGTATTTGTCAATGCAGTAGCAATAACGGGTTCCAGAAACTGAAACAATATATCAGAACAATAGTGTGATGATTAAGACATAAAACATGCGTACCTCGCCCGTATAAAATACTACCTGCTCCATGGTCTTTTTGCTGGACCACTTAGTCTTTCCTGACTTGGCGTTGAAGAGAGGATAGGGGGAAATAGGTGCAAGTGCATAAATAAAAGCAGCGTTGTTGTATATGTTGCGTTGCATGGCGCCATTGATGGCATCAATCATTTAAGAGAAGGTAGAGTTGAGTTGACTGCAAAAGGCGAGACTTAAACCATCGTCGTTTGCAAAGCGATAAACGACAGTAAGAACGTGACACATCTTGTCAATAGCAGTCTTGTTGATGGTTGGTAGGCGACGGTTAGAAGCGGCAGTGGCCAAAATTTTGTATACTAATTCCGATGCACAGATAGAATCTGAGCCAAATGGAAGATTAGCAATAGCACAAAAGTGAGCACATAATCACACGCCATAATTTAAAAACTTCACCATCTAGAAACTTCACCACCCAGAACACTTTTTCAGCCAATTTTGCAAGAGAGAAATCCTGCTCCTTCTCTAGTTTCGCATGCACATCACTTCCTCATGTACTCATCTTGAGCATATCCTGAACGTCGACAAGCTTCTTTTGAATGTCTGGAATGATGTGTTCTCGTTCAAATGCATAGCGGTGGAGACTGTTCAACAGGAACATCCTGATGCGTTCACTCAAATTTAAAGGTGTTTGGAAGCGCGCTTGCTAAAAGGACTCATTGATCTCTGTCGTCAAGGAGTTTAGGTCAATGTCGGATCACTTGATAGTTGCAATAATGCAGTTCTCAACGTATTTGTTAAAGAGATTAACACCATAATTGGTACCCTCCTACAGAACGTCGTGATTGCGTTCCTGAACATTGTGGTCATTGAATTTCTTGATAACCTATTCTCGATGGGTTTAGCGGAATCATTACACATGTAAACAAGGGCATAGCCGAGAGTGTGCTTGTTTAGTTCGTCATTATAGAGTTTCCACTGAGCCTCGGACTCATTCGCAAGAAGCTCTTACTTAGCAGAAAGCATTTCCATCTAGAAGTCTCATCGTAAATGATTAATCATTGAATAGTATAAGAAGACGTACAGCATCTTCAAACTCAAGATCAGCCATCTTGATGATCTTCTGTCCCTTTGAGTAGATGTCTTAGAGGTCTAGATTTCGACCATCAGAAGGTCAATATCATATAGACAATGTCGGAAGAAAATTAACTCACAGAGGACGCTGTCTTCTTGTCTGAACTGCTCTTGACGTCAGACAGTGGTTAGTACAAAAATCATCTCTTTGTATATGAGCAATATACATTAGCAGTAAGGACAACCCGTAGGGTTGGCTTGGACTTCTTTGAGGAAGGTGCCTTGGTCTTGGGTTCCTTCTAATCGGGTTAGAAAATATGTGTCATAGGATCATCTAGCTCACCTCATTTGTCGAAGGCTCTGCTGCCACACGCTTCTTGCTGGTTTTAGTGGAAGCTTATACATGTCGTCAGAATGTGTTTAAAATATGAACGGCATGCAACGTACGGTTTTGCTGATAGGTTTTAGTGCATACTTCGGTGTACGGGTTGATATTGAAGACATCTCATTTGGCTTGCCCATTGAAGCTCTAACAGCCCTCATCTTCTTTGGTGCAGCGGAAGGCGATGCAGACATAGTATTTGCTGATGTCTTTGGCTGAAAGCTTGCCTTGGCTTTTTGATAGACGTCTCAGCACAAGCCACATCACAAGCTTGGTACTTCTTACTTTTTGAAGCTTCGTGTCCTTATTGACAATCGAAGACATTCCGCTACCATTGTTAGGCTCTTTGGTAGAAAAGATTTCAATATCCATCAAGCGTCCACGTCTAAGAACACTGCATGAAACATAACATATTTACGCCGCAAAAATGCTAAAAAATGTAAAAAATTTTCATCATTTTTTTATTTCAAGAAAGGCATAAATACAATGAAAATATACAAATATAGCATTTATCTATCATTTTTTCACTAATATTCATCATTTTTCCATTATTTTTGAGATCAAAAAACGATGAAAAAATTTTACATTTTTTCAGCATTTTTTTGGCATAAATATCTTATGTTTCATGCAATGAAATAGTCTATAGACAATAAACACAAATGAAAGAGTAAGTATACAAACGATAAACTTTTTGCGTGGCACGTTTAGAACTGGTTTTCTCCACAGTGTTATTTTCAAATGTATCATTATCGCGAATAACCTAATCAAGATTGAGATCAAAACTTTAAAACGTCAATTCAATACACACCTTTTTCTTCAAAATATGACGTTCAGTAGTTGTCGGCTCTTGGTCTTTTTCAAAGTCCTTAACAGTTGTCACTCAAAAGGCCATGAGACTCAAACCACCTGATGGTGAAAATCATGTTACACCTTTGTTTTTTAAACAACACGTTTTGAAGGAACCTTCTCAACCTCAGACTCTTTAATGTTTTAAGGCTGAATTGGTATTAGATTCTGACCACCTAGTGACTGAAATCATGTTGCATCTTTGCCATTCGACCACGCTTTGGGGCCTCTTCTTCTACTTCAGACTCCTCGACGACTGTTGCCTAAATGATTGTGAAACTCTGACCACCTGGCGATTAAAATCATGTCACACCTTTGTCTTTCGAGCATGTCTGAGATCAGCATCCTTTTAGTCAGAGTCGTCTATGTGTTCCTTTGACTGACAAGAGTTAGACGTCCGCCACCATTGATAAATGACACATATCTGGGTAATTTTTCTAGTTGTGGGACAACTGTTTGCAGATGTGTTGTTGGCAGGTGCAGGCTAGAAACGTAGAATGAGATTTAGACCACCCGGTGGATAAAATCAGAATTCACCTTAGAATTTGCTTTTGTAGGACGCGTAGAACTCATGGCGCAAAAATGAAGAAGGGAATGAGTACTTGCCAGCGTCCAAGTGTGTCTTATATACTCATTCTAGCAATTTCAAACTAGTACAAATGACCCAAGATAATTTGAGTTATTTCTATATATATACAAGCGGACCGCATTCGCGGATATTTAGACAAACCCCATCTGTATCAGTATGCAGTCTTTGGAAGTGAAACGGACCACAACTTACCAGCTCCTATCTACCAATCCCGCCCGGACCGCTAGCTACACATGCAAGTCCGACTCGGCTAATGGTCGCCACAATTGAATATGTTATTTACATTCAGTAAGCCATTCATTTGTGAATAGCTTGAAGGGCAATGCTTCGTCTTCATTGATCCACCGCAGTGTTTTGCAAAGGAAGTGCTTTGTTCCATTGGTGTTGAAACCAACTGTCGTCTTCATTGATTCTGGAATGACTGAATCGAGATAGCAATAGACAATTCAAAATGCCTTTTCAGCCGAAATTGGATCCCTATTCTCAAATTTAAATCCCAGAGCTCTCAGCCCCTTCTGTGCGCCCTTTTCCAGCAAAGCTATAACCTGCTCCATCTTCTCCAGCAAATACGGTGTGAGGAACTCCCAATAAATTAGGGTGTTCATGAGCTATAACCGAGTCAACGAGTTGAGCGCAAAGTTTAGTGCAAACCCCTTCTTTGCTGGCGGACGAAGGCAAGCACGCCTTATCAAAGTTGTCAATGAATAAGTGTGATCCTGAGAACGTCTTCATATCCACTCCCTGCATCCTCCCTTCTTTTAAGAGCGCTTCCCATTATGTCTCAACATGTGGATTCCAATATTCGTCCATCTTCCCTTGAAGTGTATAGCTAGGAATTTCAGCTCCCGTCTTACTTTTCAAAGGACCAACAATACGGGTGAGTGTGCGTGAAGGCGTTTGGCCTCAACACCTTAAATTCGATAGTAGACCTGTATCATTGTAGGATTCAAATTTAGAGACCGCGTTATCGCAAGTAAGGAAAGGAGACTGTAGAGAGTCTAGTGTGAATGTTGTGGGGAAGCCCATCCCGTTGCCGTGAAACATCAAGACTTCTGAGAGACCATTCCTCCCAGTGAAAGCAGTACCCAAAGGCCAGTGACGTTCAAATAATTTGGCCATGGGATTGATTTTTTGCCACAGATAGATGTGATCACGGTTGACAGATGGCTTAAGTTTGTTCAACGACATTGATTGTCCCTCATAGTAGCGTTGATGCTGTAACATCTTGCACTGGCCTTCAGCATGGAGATGGTATGCCTCTAAAAGCATGACACTAAGCTTCTCAAGATTGTTTTGAAGAGCATCGAAAGAAAAGATGAGGAAGTTTCTGAGGGAGTCGTCAAGCTCTTCATCAACCAATACATCATTGTCCTCATCATCCTCAACACGCTTTTACTTCTTGCTTCGTTATTGTGATGTAGAAGTAGAATGATATGTGAGCGAAAAGGATGAAGCAATAGGAGGGAGACAACCTCCAGACACAGAGGATGAAAATGCCAGAGACATAGTGGCACTAGAGCGTGATGGCATCTGAGTGAGTTGCTGCAATCTGGTCACGGCCAAAGTTTGCAACGGCTTGACTTAGGCTCAAAGTCGATCGGAGGCAGGAGGGATGGAGTTACTGAGCTCGCCAGCTATAATCTTGTTCATCACATTGGTGACTCAAGATGGACTGAAGGATGCAAACGGAGTATGTAGGACAAACTCTTAGAAGTGATGGAGATACATGACGCTGCACGTGCCACATGCATTTGTCATGTCAGCAATTAGTGCTGCTTGTACAATAACACGCTGTCGGGCTTGAATACAAGTATAATCGTTTCTTAAATCTCCAGGAGACATTAATCGCGGTAGAACCGTCAACTCGGCAAGGATCTGTATGACCCAGGACGTGACTAACGCGAGTAGTCCACCAGCAGCGGTCATGTGTGATGAATAGGAATCCAGCTTCTCAAGAGAGAATGCCCGCTTCTCCATATTGAAACTGTACGCTGTCGGTGGGATCACAGCCCAAGAGACAAACCCCTTATGTATAGCGCAAAATACTGTCCAGGCAGTCGCCATAGCTGGCGTGAGGGTTCCACGTGGACGACCATGGGACCAGCACTGCGCAACAAGTTATAGATGCCAGGTCAGTGTCTCCATGCCGCCTGCAGTGGAGGAAGGAGGGGTAAATGTGCAGGCGTCAATGATAGTCCGAAGGTAGTCATGCGTTACCTAGCCCTTTGTAGCTAACCATATACCAATGAGATAATACACTTCCAACTGCCGCGCCCAAAAACACAACTGCAGCATCTGAAGCTTCACATCATTTTCCTCATCTTTGTGTAGGACACTTAGGTTGGACGTCAGAACCTGAGTAGCACGCTCGGAATCAGTCATGAAGTTTATGAAAAACTCATTCATATTCTTTGACTCGGCTGTCAGTTGCGATGCTAGCTCTTTGAGTTTTGCCTGCCCAATGAGACCCTTGAGTGGTGTCATCCTCGTCTTTAGATCTGTGGCATAGACTACACTCCCCATGATAGATTCTGATAAGGTCAATTCGGAAAGAACAAAGTCTTTTGGACAAATGTTACTAGAGAGCACGGCGGATATGGAAACATGGAGCTGGTTGACCCATGCGTAGCTGCGAGCTAACAACTTGAGGTGAGTAGTTTTGCTGAGTATACATGAGACAATAGCAATTATGACAAACTAAAGCGGTACTTACGAAATAGCCGGCCAGGTCATCCATCGAATTGGCTCATTAGGCTGTCCAGTCAACCGAAAGCCAAACTCCAGATTATTGTTCTAAATAAGGCTGTAGTTAATTCAGCAGTTGCTGTAATTATGAAAGGGAGTACCTCAAGACGACTTGAGATGAACCGTCCAACAAGTGTCAATCCTAAAGCAGGGACTTTGATTGTTGGAGATACAATCATGGGCAGACTATCTGAGCCCATGAGCAGATTGTCTTTTGAAGTCGTGACGACCTTATCATATGATGCCTTTGTCTTGCGAATAAGGAAGGTGGTAACACCCAAAACCTTCTTTTCTGCAAGTTCCAAGAACCAAACACCAATCCTCCGACGGATCCAAATCTTCTCGAAGGATAGGTCTGCCACAGTAAACTCTTCAACACGGCTACAGTCAAATCGAACATGAACTTGAACAAGTGTTTGACCGATAGTGTGTTGCCGGACCAATAACAGGTGTTCCAGTGCTGCATGGTTTCCTCAATTGCAAAGCGCAACACGGCTACAGTCAAATCGAGCATGAACTCAAACAAGTGCTTGACCGATAGTGTGTTGCCGGACCAATAATAGGCGTTCCAGTGCTGCATGGTTTCCTTAATCACAAAGCGCAGAGCACGATTATACTTGTCTCCAAACAGATGACGACCGTAAGGCTCTAAAGGCAGATAGTTTTTGATCCAAGGACCCAGAACATTGCCGGCGCCATAAACAGTCGCTGAAGTTGTGTAGATGAGAATCTCGCGGCAAAGAACAGAACCACCCGTATACAGCACATAAACCACACAGTTCATGCTGTCGCTACCCTTTCCAGCCTACTCCCATAACCGCTCGGCAAGTGCTGTCATCAGGTTCTGATGCTATGCCACTGTGAGATTCTTGATACGGGCAGGAAATTCTCCAGAATGAGGTGATGCACGGCCATTAAGAACGATGAAGGAGATGACAAGATTCAGCTGGGGGATAAACAAGCCTTCCCAAGGTGTAGTAAACCTGCCAGGCAGAACAGCCTCAAACTCGGTGCGAGTCATACACATGCAAACAGTAATGAAAGTCACCAACTCGTCCGCGTCAAACTGATCCAGGTGGGTACCATCTTGTAGACCAATGCCACGCTTGAGTGCATGAATGACAGCACTCAAAAAATCCATGGCGTGGTGCCACGATACTTTCATATTTGACCGGTTCTCTTGGAGCAAGATGCCTCCGAGACTGAAACCTCCAAGAACAAACGAGTTCATATCAAGGTGTTGGAAAATCGTATTTTGCCATTCCGCAAAGAAGACACAGAACAGCATAATGAGATTAAAGAAGGCTTCAAAGTGTGCACGCCGTTCCTCTTCTATGTCAGCAGATCTGACCTCTCATTTGCAGGCAGCTTCTAAGCCTAATGTCTTAAAGCGCACCTGCGCCCCACGCGCCCCTCCATCACAGTCATCTTCCATTCCTTTGAGTCAACGCTTCCCAATTGACTCCTTCAAGGTCATCAACATATCCTCCAATGATAGTGAAGTTGTTGCTGCCATAAAGGTTGAACCAGGCAACCTTACTGATCCAAACACCAATATTTGCATGGATGAGTACACAACTATCTGGCCACGTAAATTCTACTTTTGCAAGGTCGACAATTTGATTTTCAAGTTTCAGTCTAAAGAGAAGGCCAAGGGGAGGTCTACTAAGGACAGATCCAATACATATAGCAAGGCTCAACAATATATGCAATGACACTATCCCTTTAATCCTATATTCACTTATCAGATGTGGCTTGATAATGTCAATTGGTGGGAAAGGATTCCGCAGGCAGAACGGGAGGCTTTGTCTGCATGCGAATATTCACAAAGTGGCAAATGAAACAAAGCAAAGGAGGGTTATCCGCTAAAGAATTCAAAGTTCAAGCATAAAAGGCAAAGATGAAGAAAGGCAGTAAAGAAAATGTTGAGCCTACTTGCCCTTTCCTCTTTCTCTCCACAGTCAGCTTCCATTAGACATCCATCTTGCACTTCACCATTGTCGTTGACCGGATCCCGGTCATCTTTTCAGCGGAAAGAGCATGTACTCCCAATGCAATTCTTACGGTCTCCCTCACAACCGCTTTCAATTCACGAGTCTGATGATTGAGTGGAGGATACAGAGGAGGAGAGCGATGATGGCAAGTATGAAGACAAACACTGGAAAACAACTTATGGTGATTATAACCACCTACCAATTTTCTTATAATTCTCCTATCCTAATCATGCGCAATACCTAGTTGTACTATAACACTACAATACATTATATCAATAGAATACACTTTATAAAATATCATTAGCTTGCCAGTACGTTGGGTTGAAGCCATCTTTCCTAAGACGTTTGACAACAGTCTCATTGCATATCATGATCATCTCGTTAAGAAAGAATGTATAGAAGTTGCTCACCATTTCTTGACAAATGGTGAAATACTTGCCTAACCACACATTTGTTTGTTCTGCAATGGACGTATTGAACCATCACTTCCCTGTCGTCTCATCCTGCAACTCCGGGTATGCTGCAGGATTACAATGCTGTTGACAGTAATTGTCGGTCTCTTTGTACTTTGTGAGTAGATGGAATGGGTCAACAGTTAAACAAATGCGACGCCATCACGGGTGATCTCAGACATGCTGGGCAAGACCGCAGTTGTTGTCAAAGACGTTGTGATCAGGCTTCTTGATATTTCAGAAGACCTGCTCGATAAACTCCTAAAGAATATTGAATAAAGTGGATATGCAACAAGCAAGATACTAACCGCGCAAGCTGGCAGAAACTCTGCATTGAAAAATGTCTCTCGTTCCATGATAACACCACCAGGACAAAAAAGGATCTGCTCGTTGTGCATGCGCTTTATTCCAAACTGGCCCTTCACCTTTTCCTCCCCATCCTCATCCTCATTACTCAACTTGCTATCATCACCATCATTGCTGTTATTGCCGAAAACATCAGCCTCAATAACAGGTATTGGGATAGGTGCCGCATTATCCACACCGCACCTAAGAAGCTTTTGTAGCCGTTGTTTTAATCAAAAGAAGGATTGTCCTTTCTCAGGTTGTGCATCATGTCCTGCGGCAACGTGAGAGGGTTGGGAGCACACCTTTGTGCCAGAAATGATGGGCAACTCGCATTTGAAAATGTGGTAGATATACGATGTTGCAAGCGGGACTCATCTTTTGTCTTTTTCAAAGACTTGAGACAGTGTGCTACTTCACATCGATAATGCCTAAAGACCTTGCTATCCATGACCACTACAAATGTTGTCGCTGGTGCTGCAAACTATGTGAGATAATTAATCATACAAACACAGGACAAAGTCACTGACCGCCATTTGGATCAGTGTAAGGATGAACGTGCACACACTTATCTCAGCAATAACTTTTCTTGGGCTGACCAACAGTTTTGATGAGGATATTACGCTCACGCATGTTTGGAACAAAGCGCTTCCGATTTGTGTCAAACCAAGAGACAATGAAGGGAAGATCAAGCCTCTCATAGTGTTGCCGTAAACAGTAGATGATAAAGCCATCATAAATAACGCGATGGGTCAAACTCAGGCCGACAGACCATGAGTCGAGAAGTGTTACGTTCTTATGATGCCAAAGGTAGATTTCCATACAATGAGATCCTGACATCCTAGACAACACAGTTAGATCATACAGAAAGACAAAGAAATAATCATATACCAGGATACATTCATCTCAGTCCTCCAGTATTTTATCAGGTGGCGTTGGGCAAAGATGTGCTCGATGATCTGCACGACGTCTAGAATTGTTGAGTCGTAGATTTGCTGATTGCCCTGAAGACAATAGTTGTGGTGGTAGACTGTTTCACAGGTGTTACAGGTGAAGTTGACAGCCCAGACAGGCAGAGGACCAAGATCAAGAGTGAGAAGAATAGCCTGGAACTGTAAAACGGTGTGCAATTTGCGGTTTGCTCCCGAACAACCAGGTGTTGTACACTGCTTGGTGAAGGGATATCCGAACTGAGCCTTAGCATGTCACCATGTGTTCTGAAGACTGCCTCAAGCTTCGCCGGCCCTCCACAAATTGTGTCAAGTCATGGATTGCTCTCTGTGTGTCAAATCATATCTGCCAGTAAAAGCCATAAGCAATTAACATCTTCCGATGAAATAGAGCACGCCCGTGCCAAAAAATCAATGATGGCAGGCGAGAGATCATTAGGTGGGGTGGATGGGGAGTGGAGAGGTTGCTGGACAAGCAAAATGTTGTTCCGGATCTGGATGGCAAGGCATGTAAAGAGGAAGAGCTATGATAGTGAAATACGACTCAATGAGGGCATATCAGATGCATGGAAGTGGATAAAGTCGGTAAGCTAACGAGGCCATTGCAACGCAGTGGGAGACAGCAAAAGAACAAGCGACTACTTTGGGTTCAACTTCGGACTTTGGACCGGCACTTCGGAGTTTGGACTTCGTGATTCTTAATATTATACCTCTTTCACCAGGGGCAGCCACTAGGGCAGTACACCTGTGCTGCCTTTAAGGCAGCACAGTGAACTTTCGACCGTTTTTCCTTTATGATACCTGCTTTCTTTCATGTCGGATTTTACGGACAAAACATGCGAGCCGACAAACCAGTTCGTAACATAGTACATAACTTGTAATAAAGATTCCCTTTTATTGTGTTGCCCAACCAAGCGCTCGGATACTTAAACAATGAAGAACCAGTGTGATTCGAGCTATACATAAGTCCCGGGAAGCAAACCATTCAGGTTGTGACATGGATATAGCAAGATATATAGCTGATGATGTACGACGCCGGATGCCCAAGTGCTAGATATCAGGATGGAGGGTATATACAATGTAAACATTCAACACACGTCAAACGCGCGTCAACCGGTAGCCTACAGAATAGAAAGTCAGCGAGGACAGGAATGGAATGGACAACTGACTGCATTGCTGGGCGTGATCTCGTCAACGGCGTCGGAATAGATGTCCATGCCCTGGAGACGATTGAGGAAATAGAAAAAAGTCAGCTATTGTGGTGCACCTGGAGAACAATAAAATCATTGTCTAAATTGTTGTCAGACGCGGATTTGTTGTCTTGACCGTGGCGGCGCGTGGATCTGGGCGCGGAACATCGTCCAGATCCAGATTGGAATGGAAAGTGGCACACACCTGGGCATGCACAGAGCCATGACTAATTTGGTGAACAGACTGGTTGATTGTCACCAAATCATTGTGAGGGATGCAACAGATGTTCTTTACCTGATGACTTTCATGTTGTGCTAGAGTTGGTGAATGAGGGTAATGATGGTGAAAGCAAAGAAATGAAATGAGATCACATACCTGTTACAGCATTACTATTGCTGACACAGCAATCGCACAGCAATCACACACCGCTCGGCCTCGACAAGCTCGCGTCCACCCGCCCCCCGTGCAACGTTCACGGATTCAAATTAGGCGCAGATTCGCCCCCCGGAATCAGGCAATAGGTCGAGGCTCATGAGTCTTTGGCATCAAAAAACCAACGTGCCACGCCGAATCCAAGGAAACAAACAACAGACGTCTAAAACACGGTCAGTACAACAGTGCTCAAGGTAGGTCCTGAATTTACCTTCTCTTAGATTTTGCCAACAGCGCACGCGCACCGGCTATAACAAAACAAGGTCAGTCTCAGTCCGCCCATTTCACTAAACGGTCAACTTACCGTCAAATGCGAACACCACAGCGAGAAGATCTCATACGCCTCGCCCCAGCCTTGGCTGTTAGATTTATACATCAAACAAGCCCAATGGGCTGAGTTATACAATACATTATACAGCCCAAATGGGCTCACTACCAAAAAGGCAGGCAGGCTGGGTGTTACTGTGTATGACCGCTGCATTGAGCGGGTCGGGGATGGGCTCATTGCTGGGCCCCGCCCTTTGCTCACTGTCAAATTCCGCCTCCTGGCTGTTGGGGGCGGGATTTATTTCATTTTCTTATATAATCATTCTATTTTCTGAGCGGGTTGGGTCCGCCAATATGGGATACCATTTGCGTTTGGTATCGGGAATTTCCCACCGTCCCAAATGGGTAGGTCACTCATTTGGGCGGGTGGGGGACATGAATTGTGGGCGAGATGGGTTTCCACGGGCTCAGATTGTGGCGCACTACCATATGGGCACTATTAGATATATTTGGGAATTTTTAACACCTCCAGCGGGGCAATTGGAGTGTGGCGGGCGCTGAATGGGCCCCGCCTTTGTTGGATAAATATGAATTTAATTCTGACATCTCAATTTCTGTGCTGGATGCAGCATATAATATAATTTTGTATCTACAACACATCTATACAGTTTATTTTGTGGATATGAGGTGGGAACAGCTGGATGCGCGCCCAGCAGCTTGGATGTAAGCGGGCGCGCATCCCAAACGGGTATGCACGTGACGTCATGTTGGGGTTGAGCGAGAGCGCGAAAGAAACTTGCGCACTGGCGCGCTGCAGATGATGTGATAGAACACAAATATTAATACCCCCTCGGAGGACTCGAACCTCCCGAGGTTCCAGTTGCAGGGGGTGTAGGGGTGGGGGATGATGTATGGGTAGCAACTATCCGATCCGGATCCTCAGATCCCGGATGGACTGTCGTGTGGTGTTGTCAAGGTCGCCTTTGTCACCGTCGCCATTCATGTGTCCTCACCGTCGTCGTCTGTGCGCTGCGGCCGCCGTCGTCCGCATAACGTATGTCGGATGAGAGTGGTTGAATAGTTGGAGCGGGGGTATCGAGCTCGCCGTCGCCGTCATCCAGGCATGAGAGAGAGTGCGGCAGTGGGGACACAGCTCACCTGCTTGCCAGACACCCGCAGGCAGTTCTGCCAAGCCCAGTTCCTTTCTGCGTGCGCGGGAAATCGCATCCGCGACGCTTCCAGCCCCACTGCCAGCACCGGAGGCCCTCGACGTCGTGTTCATGAGCGTGGAGGCCTCGCAATGAGGGCTTACACAAACGGGCGCCTCGTCGAAAGAGGGCTTACACGGGTGGGGCAGTTCCAGCGTCATCCACGCCATTTGCGAGGCGTGGAGACGGTTCTGGCGTCCAGATCGGCCAGGAGTCGGATGAGGGAGGTGAAGAGCAGCCCCAGAAACGTTCCTGGGGATGGATGCATTGTCTTCGCCGTCCTGCTGTGGTGGCAGGAGGCAAAGGACGACATTCAATCACTGCTTGGATGATCGGACCGTTGAGTCCGATCGCCGAGCTCGTCGATGTCGACATCTCTTGCGCGCGTCCGACTCACTACAACGGCCTGAGCGTCATGGGAGAATACTCTAATATTGTATTCACTATCATCTGTGGAAGATTCGAATTCATTCAGACACTGTAACTGACGCTGTGTGTGTGTTCGACCATTTTGACTACTCACCGTGCTTGGCGTCGAGCTCGACGGCGGTCTCAATGAAAATAAAGGAATACAAGAACATGAGACGTCTTGTAATCACTTCTTGTACTGTGATACCAATTTTTGAGTCAGTCCAAGCATCGTAGCAGACACATAACTTGGTCTTACAAGTTTACATTCATCAAAGGCATAGATACGCGTACATGCATACGATGTACTACCACCAATGTACAGTTTTTGAAAACTTTTGAGTAAACAATCCAATGACTACTCTGATCAATGTTAACAATGTTTTCTACCCCCCGTCTTCGCTGTTTGAGCTCTACGTCGTCTCGAACGACGAGCGGAGTTCCGGCCCGAACAATCCGAACAGCGATCAAATGCTGTTCGGAGTCGTTCTCTCTCATTCTTGCCACCATCACATCACGGCGACCTCGCCGTCTGGCCACCATTCATCCGCCAACTCGATGCGCTGCCACTCAGCGCCGTCTCGCACCGTTTCGAGCTCGCAGGGCCCCGGATTGGGCCAGGATCGCAACGACCGCGTAAGCCCCAGACGACGGGCAGCAGCTTGCGGAAAATGGCGCCGTCGACTGTTGGAGTCGACGTAAAGCAACGCCAGCCCCGTCGCAACCCTGGAGTGGGCTCTGCAAGGACGGGAGCGGTGGGAGACGGCGCTGCTTGTCTGCTGGCGAGCAGTGCACTCGGGTACGTTCTTTTTTGTTTGTTTGGGCGCTGCCGACCTGGCAAGTCGACGCCAATCAGCGTCAGCCCCATTTCAACGCCGGAACGAGGTCTGCTCGCACGGCGGCCAACGGAACGGTTGTGACGCTGCTCGTCTGGCGACGAGCAGCGTTCCGCCCCATCTTTCTTTCTCTTTCGTCTTTCGTTTGATTTCCGGCAGCCTTCTGCTGTTTGCAAAATGTGGATCTGATATCTTCTCGTAGATGTGGTCCCACAGACGACACTTGGAGGGGCCCTGGCTCGCCCACGCTCCCCCGCTCTCTCCGCCCCTTCTCTCCACCCGCACACTCCCACTCGGCCTCCGCAGGCACGCTCGTATAGTCAAGTACGCGTCGGTCCGCCCTTTGGACCAGCAGAACGGCCGGGGCAAGCGTGTAGCGGGGCGGGTGGGAGTATTGTGGGGTGAGCTGGGGGGATGTCACGACACCAAGGAGGGAACACGCAGGCGACGACGCCAGCATCACCACCACCAACGACGACCACTCCGCACGGATGGCGAAGACGTTAGCTGATCGCGCGTACGCGGCCATTACCTCTCCCCTTCCCCACCAACCCCCATCCCACTACATTCCTCCCCTCACCCTCACCCTCATGTTGTCCCTCCCCTCTATTCCTCCCTCTACTGTCTCCACTCCCTCACCCCTCCTCGGCCCCCTCGGCTCCTCCCACTTTTCTCTCTCCCTGTGCCCTCCGTCGTTACGGACGGAGGGTAATTTCATGCCGGGCTGATGCCCCGCGCACAGTTGTGTGCGTGTGCTCGTCCTGCATGATGAAACGTTGCACGTGCACCTGGCGGCGTGCTTTTATGCCGCGTAATGCCACACTCGGGGATCTCGGGGATGGGCACATCCGATCCCGTTCCCCCGCATCCAACAATTCCTTTTGTTCAAATGACTTTGTTCTTTGTACATACTATCCTATCTAGTGTAGCATTCTACAAACCAAGATACGGAGCGAACGGTGGCCGCCATTGCGAGCAATACTGGCGGGATTGAATAATTTCCTAATTGGGAACGGTATCCAAAGTGAACCCGCCCCATCCAGCTAACGCCACACTCTGATTGCCCCGCTCACCAGCTGGAATATTATTAGACCCTATTGGGTATGTGCGCCTGTTTACGCGCCCCCATCCCGCTCAAAATTGAGGGAGCTAGAGCCCACTCAATTATTGATGACTGATTTTGAGCCTCCTTCCCAAAAGGGAAGTCTCACGCTCCCGCCCACACCTAGCAGTGAGCGGGCCCGCCATATCACAGTGAGCACACTATGTAGCTCACCGTGCGCTCACCAGCCACCCCCGCTCACAAGAATGTGGTGACAGGCAGTGACAGCCTTTTTGGGGTACAGCCCTTTTGGGCTCAATAATGTATTGAGAAACTCAGCCCAATGGGCTGATTTCATACATTAAGAGGGCGCCCACAGGTGCGAGGACAAGAAGAAAAAGCTCACATATTGTCCGGCAGCGCATCAAGTCTCGCCGAGGACGTTAAATCCGAGAATTCGGACTTAACGTTGCGCTGCCAACTTGGCTAGATGCTGTGCTTGCACGTGATCTTTTCTCACTTGCTTCCTACCGCCACAAACGCAAGGTCCAGGGAATCTTCAGGTAAGTCTCGCTCCTCAGAGTAGAATATCAATATGAGTTGTAATTGCAATGGTATGAACTTCCGATGAGTAACTAAGAGAGCACATTATGAGGAAAATGCACGACGAATCAATCCCATCACGATAACCAACTTGTTCACTGACGATCCGCTGACGATAGCTAACTTGTCGACTGCAAATCCAGCGCCCTAATGCCCAAGGAACTGTTTGTTGTCGGTATGTTGCCTATAGCTCAGGTATCTGTTGACTTTTACTGATTATAACCTCTCCCAGAATGTATCAACGAAGCCATATGGGACAAAAACATTGCACTATATTGGATGAAATGGCTGGGCTACCCGGTCACAAGCAATATGCAAGTCCCCACAAACAGTGTTCTAGAACTTGCTCACGATGACTCACAGTTGGGAACCTACGACATCCTTTCGAGACGGAAAATCAAGCTATTATCTGACTGAATGGTGGGCTTGCGTAGAGCAGGACACCGGCTTCAGGCAATCGGATCTCAAGAGGGTCAAGAGGGTTATCCCGACAACAAAGCACATAGGTGAGTTGACATATTAGTGACTAGAAGGTTAACGTTATGTACATGTGACACTCTCCAGACGACCAAAAAGGGTAACAGCACAAATGTACCCATCAAACAACAAGAAAGAAGCCTCGGGGAAAGGTTTGTTTTTGAATGGAGAATTGTCAATATATCGCTAACCATCTTTCTCAGATGAGACATCCTCAAACCACGACGACGACAATCAGATTTCAGAAACAGGTTGGTCATTGTATCAAACCGTGTGTGGGTCATACCAAGACAATGTCCCAGATAGAAACACCCTCAATAGAGCTCGAGAAGCGCTGGTCAAGGCCGGTCAGTTTCATCCTAAATGTCCGATGCCTGGAACTAACGACATCTCAGATAATACACAGTTAATCAATCTTGCAGGGCTACGTGAAACTTTGTTGCCACTCTCGGATCTCAGTTAGACTTGTACAGTCGATCATAACACGTAGAGTTGAATATCGTCCATACCGATGTAATCTACTTGTGTGTTTCGCAGGTCTTTGGCATGGATGGTCTCAAAGTCAGGTGTTCTTCACATTAACGCACCCCTTGCTGTGGTTTTGAGCTTAGCCTTGCGGTGAACACAGAATGAATGAAGCTGAAGAGACGTGTCCATGGTATGAACATGGTGAGTTTATACGTGCCATAATCAAGAAGCCCTATTAAATTCACCCAGGACCACAGCTTCTCGGTGCTTGTCTTGCTTGAGCTTGATCCTGATGACACGGTGATGCAAACTGGTTGGTTTGATAACAACTCTACAGAGAGAGAACGCAAACGTTACCAAGAACGGGGTGATGAATGCCCGGCCAAGGATGAGACGTTCCGGAGGTTGGTCAAACCGTCGCCTTTGCACTGACCTTGTTTTAGATTGTGATCTCGAGAACCATTGAATCTGACCCAACCTCGGTTATTTGGGTAAGAGCTCAACTCTTCATGACGGGGGGAGTACTTACTGTTCCTTCAGACTCAAAGAATTGCTGTATGCCTCGATTAGACCAACAGCGCCATCTCTCTCAATCCTCAAGGTACTCATTTGACCGCTTCACTCAGAATTCAAGCAGAATGATACACTAGGAAGTACAGCGAGCAAGACATACAGGCATAACTGAAGACAAAATACACTGGTGTTACGAATGAACCATCTTTTCATCTTATCTATCACATCTTATCACCTATCATATCTCTTCATCATATCTTATCCCTTATCCGTGTCTCAGAGACGCCCCCTAGTGACGTCATTCATACTCCTTGACACACAACATGTCGACAGCATGGTCTGACATCATGCCTCATGGTTAGCAGGTCACTACCATGCACAGGACACAAGGAGGGAATCTGGAGCGTCATAGAACCAAGGCAGTGCTTTAATATCCTTGGAGGAAACAGGTTTGGACAAGGGGTTAGGGCAAAGGGTAGTCAGTAGCAATTATGTATATAAGCAAGTAGATTACAGCGTAGTCTGTAGCTTCGATCTCGTCTATACACCTGGCCTAGCCAGACTTCTCAACTTGCTCTTCGCTCATCCTTAGTTAGATTGACTGTGTGGTGCCTGGTTTAGCCCTGTGGTTAAGTCAGTGCTGACAGAAGATCGAAGCTACCCTCCTACCACCCACCACACACCCCTGTCGCTCGGCACGCTGCCGTTTGACGTCTCCCTACACCTATCCTCACCCACACTCTTATCCATCACATCCCCATCCGCTTTTTCTTCACACAGGTCATCCCGGTCTCCCCGTGCTAACACCTAGAGCAAGGTGCCCACGGACATACCGAAGTAGCCACTTTCGTGCGAACGAACTCTTGGCAGTTTCACTTCACTGTGAGCTGTTTGCAGGCCAACCCCTGCTCCCAGATAGACTTCGGCTACTCTCGCTTATAAACGAGAGGACGTCGGCTGGGCAACTGCGAACGTACGGCAAGTTCTTGGGCTCCGTAGAACTACGTAACCGATACCTGTTGTGTAGACTAGCGTAGATACCTTACTTACCTTTACCTACACTTACTATACCTTTACGATACAACCTCCCCACACCACCGAATCCTGGACCGCCTCACTGGTCTAGATTTCGACTACTTTTTCACCACTACGTCCGCCGCATCACCAATCACACCAACTCCTATCTCCGAACCCTCTATCCCCTCTGCACTATCTACCCCAATCCCCTTTCGACACCCACACCTCATGTCTGACACGGGCAACAACGAGCCGCAGCCGCAACCGCAGATGCCGCAGCCAAACCCACACATCGACGTTGAACCCGACATCCCCACTTCCCGCCATGGCCGTTCTCTGGTCAACAAGCCTGGCGTCTTCAATGGCGACAAGACCAAGTACAAGTCATGGTGGCGCACGGTGTTTACCTATATCAGGGACGCCAAGAACCAGATTGCTGATGATGGAGAACGGATTGACATCTGTCTGTCCTATATCCGAGGCGATGAAGTTGATGTCTGGGTACAGAACTACACAGAGGAGAACTTTGACGATGACACGGAGGAGTGGCAGGTTACCTGGGCCACTTTCAAGAAGCATCTAGAGGCGCGCTTTGTTGACTCCAACACTGCCCGCAAGGCCCAGATTGCGATCGAGAAGTTGCGCCAAGGCACTGATACTGCCGAGGACTTCTTCCAGAAGTTTGAGATCCTGCTTACCCAAGCGGGGTACAAGAAGAAGGATGCCTACGTCATTAGGCTCCTCGAGATGAACATCAACGAGCGGATCATCGACCAGATCTACTCTAGCCAGTACGGCCTTCCAGACGACTACGAGGAATGGAAGGCAGCAATCATCAAGCTCGACCAACTGTGGAAACGCAGGGAAGAGAGCAAGAAGTTTGGTGGTCACGCCAAGTCGGGAATCCAGCAACCTGCTGCGCAGACCCAGCCCGCTAAACCAGCCCCCAAACCCTGGGTCCCCAAGGACCGACACGATGCCACCGGCACTACCTTTGGTGGAGCTGGTAAACCCATGGACTTAGACGAGGCCCGACGCAAGGGTGCCTGTTTCAACTGCGGCGAAGTTGGACACATCGGGCGAAACTGCCCCAAGAAGCAACCCCAGCAGGTTCGCGGCCTTTGGATGGCCATGTCGGAAGACGAACGGAAGAAGTTGGCAGAGGATTTGGGTTTTGCGAAGCCCCAGCAGTAGACGCAGCACTGCCGGGGCCCCCCAAGGATGAGTCGCCTGATGTTTCTACCAATAATTATACGAGTACCGGTACTCCTGTAGCAGAGACATGTAATTTATCATCGGCGACTTCACCACCAAAGACTGCGACACCAAGGGATGGGCCTAGACACAAGCCCTATACCCCTGAGTGGATCGAGGAAAGGCTAAGGGAGGAAGACTTGCCTAGAGCAGTTGGAATCCTGAGAGCATGGATGCCTGAGAAGAGAGTTCGAGAAGCGACGGAAGAGAAAGTGTTGACGATCAGAAAATTGGCAACAAAGGAAGCAGTAGAAGTTGTGTCGGAAATGAAGCGTGGGAGGAAGTTCATTCGAGGAACCAAGGGGCAGGACTTGAAACTCCGGGTTACTATTGAGAGTCTGGCCACCGACTCTCAGTATGAAGCAGATGTGTTGCTAGACAGTGGTGCAACAGGGTCCTGTGTCAATAAGGACTACGTTGAAACACAAGGGTTACAAATCAAGAAGCTCCCGCTTCCGTTACCCGTCTACAATGCTGATGGTACCTTGAATGAGGGAGGAGCAATTGAAGGATTTGTGGAAGTGCGGATGTTGGTTGGAGACCATGCGGAAAGGATCGAACTAGCAGTTACCAACTTAGGAAAGACGGACATATTCCTAGGTCTGGACTGGCTGCGATATCACAATTCGAACATTGACTGGACCGAGTCCACGTTGACGTTTGATCGCTGTCCAGAACGCTGCGGGTACATGCCTGAGTACGACTCTCCTGAGGATGATGATGAAGATGTAGAAGAGAAGTTGGAAGAGGGCGAAAGGATCTTCTGGATGGACTGGGACGGATACCGCAATACGGGACAGAAGTTGAGAACGCAAGCTTTGCCAGCGGCTACACCTTATCTCAACGAGTTTGCCGACGTGTTCAGCAAGGCAGACTTTGACCAGTTGCCGGAGCGGAGACCATGGGATCATGCGATCGAACTCACCCCAGGCTCCAAACCGATCGATTGCAAAGTGTATCCCCTTAATCCAGCGGAGCAGAAGGCGTTAGATGAGTTCTTAGAGGAGAATATTCGCACGGGACGCATTCGGTCATCAATATCACCAATGGCGTCCCCTTTCTTCTTTGTACGGAAAAAGGATGGCAGTTTGCGACCAGTTCAGGATTATCGTAAACTCAATGATATGACTATCAAGAACCGGTACCCATTGCCGCTGATCCAAGAGCTCATCGACAAGTTGAAGGGAGCAAAGTGGTTTACGAAGATGGATGTCAGATGGGGTTTCAACAATGTGCGCATCAAGGACGGAGATGAATGGAAGGCGGCGTTTAGGACTAACCGGGGCTTGTTCGAACCCTTGGTAATGTTCTTTGGACTCACAAACTCGCCGGCGGCCTTCCAGTCCTTCATGAATCACATCTTGAAGGAGCTCATAGACAAAGGACACGTTATAGTATATTTAGATGACATTCTTATTTTTACCGATACTCTAGAAGAGCATAGGCAGATCGTACGACGAGTATTAGAGATACTACGTAAGAACAAACTGTATTTAAAATCGGAGAAGTGCGAGTTTGAGGTAAACGAAGTAGAGTACTTAGGAGTTATTGTAGGTAGTGGGAAGATTAGGATGGATCCGAAGAAGGTGTCGGCGGTGACAGGATGGAAGGAACCAACCAAAAAGAAGGAAGTCCAATCCTTCTTGGGCTTTTGCAACTTCTTCCGACGCTTTATTCGAGGGTTCAGCGGAGTGGCTAGACCACTTACCCAACTCACTGGCAATGCCGAGTGGGTCTGGAAGCAGGAGCAGCAGGATGCTTTTGACGAGTTGAAGAGAAGAATTGCTGAGGATCCGGTATTACTCATTCCACGTGAACATGGCAAGTTCCGTGTGGAAGCGGACTCGTCGGACTATGCAAATGGGGCTGTGCTATCCCAGTTTGTGGACGGAAAATGGCGACCGGTCGCTTTTAGGTCGCGGGCATTGAACGAGACAGAAAGGAATTACGAAATATACGATAAAGAGATGATGGCTATTATGGACTCGATGGAAGAATGGAGGCAGTATTTACTAGGAGCAAAGGAGACGATTGAGGTATTTACAGACCATCAGAACCTACAATACTTTAGAAAACCTCAGAAGCTTAATCGGAGGCAGGCACGATGGGTCACGGAGTTGGGGGAGTATGATATTCAGCTGACGCACAAGCCGGGAAAGACGATGGGAAAGGCTGATGCCTTGTCAAGGATGACAGGCCTTGACCGGGGGGAGAAAGACAATGAGAACGTTACGCTGTTGAAACCAGAATATTTTATATCACAAATTCATTTTTCCTTAAATACACATAGCGTAGAGGCTCCAGAGGACATATTACTTACAAAAATCAAACAAAGAAAAGCAAACAGGGACAAGTACGTACAAGTAGCATTAGAAAAGAAAGAAAAAGACTGGGTAGAAACAGACGACGGAGTAGTTACATGGCAAGGACGTATTTATGTACCAAAGGACAGAGACTTGAGAGGGCGGATCATTCAGGCGCATCACGACACGGTGCTGACGGGACTTCCGGGCCGATACAAAACCCAGGAGCTTATCACGCGTAACTACTGGTGGCCAGGGATTAGCCGAGACGTACGCACCTACGTCACAGGCTGCGAAAAGTGCCAAGCCACTAAAGCACATCGCTCAAAGCCCACTGGCACGCTTCACCCACATGATGCACCTACCGAGCCCTGGCAGACAATTGGGACGGATTTGATAGGAGAGTTGCTAGAGTCAGGAGGATACAATGCCATCAGCGTCACAGTGGACCACTTTACCAAGCGTGTACGACTCGTGCCGACACACATGTCTCTGACGTCAGAAGGCATGGCACGAATCTACCGAGATCGGATCTTTCCGATTCATGGACTACCACGCAAAATAGTCCATGATCGAGGACCTCAATACCACTCCCAGTTCATGAAGGAGTTGTACCGGTTACTTGGCATAGAGGGGAACTTTACCACGGCGTATCATCCTCAGACCAATGGGCAGACGGAGTGGATGAACCAGGAGATAGAGCATTACCTACGGCTGTTTGTCAATTATCATCAGAGCGATTGGGACCAGTGGCTGCCGACGGCAGAGTTTGTCTTGAATGACCGAGAGCACTCGGCAACTAAGACTACTCCGTTCTTTGCCGACAATGGACGTCACCCATACAAGGGAACCGCACCAAAGATGACATCAAAGAATCAGACGGCTCAGGAGTTTGCCGATGGAATGCGGAAGGTCAGGGACGAAGTAGAGGCTGCATTGAAGAAGGCGGCGGAAGACATGAAGAGGCACTATGATAAGAAGAGGTCAGAGGCGGTCGAGTACAAACCCGGAGACATGGCGTGGTTGGAAGGGACCAATCTGAGCACAGACAGGCCAGCAAAGAAGATGGGAGACAAGCGGTTTGGACCTTTCAAGGTGGTCCAGAAGGTCGGACATAGCTCGTACAAACTGGCGCTACTGCGCACATGGAAAAACATTCATCCGGTCTTCAACGAAGTCCTTCTATCCCCGTATCATCCACCCGAATTCCCGTCACAACCACGAAACACACAGCCACCACCGGTAGTAGAAGGAGAGGAACCCGAATGGGAGGTGGAGGAAATAGTCAACTCTGGGAAGTACCGAGGCACATTCCGGTACAAGGTGAAATGGAAGGGCTATGGCGCACATGAGCAAACATGGGAACCAATACGCAACCTGGAACATGCTGCCGAGGCCATTGCAGAGTTTCACAAACGCTTCCCGAACAAGCCAAAACCCCCAAAACTAGCACGCATCGAGATTCCTATTTCCCAGTTTCCTACTCATCTCTTCTGACCTATGCCACAACCGGACACAGAACCCACTCCTAGTTCCATGCCAAGCGAAGCTTTAGCAAACAAGCTAGCGCATAATGGAACCTGCGCCTTAAGGAGGGGGTAATGTTACGAATGAACCATCTTTTCATCTTATCTATCACATCTTATCACCTATCATATCTCTTCATCATATCTTATCCCTTATCCGTGTCTCAGAGACGCCCCCTAGTGACGTCATTCATACTCCTTGACACACAACATGTCGACAGCATGGTCTGACATCATGCCTCATGGTTAGCAGGTCACTACCATGCACAGGACACAAGGAGGGAATCTGGAGCGTCATAGAACCAAGGCAGTGCTTTAATATCCTTGGAGGAAACAGGTTTGGACAAGGGGTTAGGGCAAAGGGTAGTCAGTAGCAATTATGTATATAAGCAAGTAGATTACAGCGTAGTCTGTAGCTTCGATCTCGTCTATACACCTGGCCTAGCCAGACTTCTCAACTTGCTCTTCGCTCATCCTTAGTTAGATTGACTGTGTGGTGCCTGGTTTAGCCCTGTGGTTAAGTCAGTGCTGACAGAAGATTGAAGCTACCCTCCTACCACCCACCACACACCCCTGTCGCTCGGCACGCTGCCGTTTGACGTCTCCCTACACCTATCCTCACCCACACTCTTATCCATCACATCCCCATCCGCTTTTTCTTCACACAGGTCATCCCGGTCTCCCCGTGCTAACACCTAGAGCAAGGTGCCCACGGACATACCGAAGTAGCCACTTTCGTGCGAACGAACTCTTGGCAGTTTCACTTCACTGTGAGCTGTTTGCAGGCCAACCCCTGCTCCCAGATAGACTTCGGCTACTCTCGCTTATAAACGAGAGGACGTCGGCTGGGCAACTGCGAACGTACGGCAAGTTCTTGGGCTCCGTAGAACTACGTAACCGATACCTGTTGTGTAGACTAGCGTAGATACCTTACTTACCTTTACCTACACTTACTATACCTTTACGATACAACCTCCCCACACCACCGAATCCTGGACCGCCTCACTGGTCTAGATTTCGACTACTTTTTCACCACTACCTCCGCCGCATCACCAATCACACCAACTCCTATCTCCGAACCCTCTATCCCCTCTGCACTATCTACCCCAATCCCCTTTCGACACCCACACCTCATGTCTGACACGGGCAACAACGAGCCGCAGCCGCAACCGCAGATGCCGCAGCCAAACCCACACATCGACGTTGAACCCGACATCCCCACTTCCCGCCATGGCCGTTCTCTGGTCAACAAGCCTGGCGTCTTCAATGGCGACAAGACCAAGTACAAGTCATGGTGGCGCACGGTGTTTACCTATATCAGGGACGCCAAGAACCAGATTGCTGATGATGGAGAACGGATTGACATCTGTCTGTCCTATATCCGAGGCGATGAAGTTGATGTCTGGGTACAGAACTACACAGAGGAGAACTTCGACGATGACACGGAGGAGTGGCAGGTTACCTGGGCCACTTTCAAGAAGCATCTAGAGGCGCGCTTTGTTGACTCCAACACTGCCCGCAAGGCCCAGATTGCGATCGAGAAGTTGCGCCAAGGCACTGATACTGCCGAGGACTTCTTCCAGAAGTTTGAGATCCTGCTTACCCAAGCGGGGTACAAGAAGAAGGATGCCTACGTCATTAGGCTCCTCGAGATGAACATCAACGAGCGGATCATCGACCAGATCTACTCTAGCCAGTACGGCCTTCCAGACGACTACGAGGAATGGAAGGCAGCAATCATCAAGCTCGACCAACTGTGGAAACGCAGGGAAGAGAGCAAGAAGTTTGGTGGTCACGCCAAGTCGGGAATCCAGCAACCTGCTGCGCAGACCCAGCCCGCTAAACCAGCCCCCAAACCCTGGGTCCCCAAGGACCGACACGATGCCACCGGCACTACCTTTGGTGGAGCTGGTAAACCCATGGACTTAGACGAGGCCCGACGCAAGGGTGCCTGTTTCAACTGCGGCGAAGTTGGACACATCGGGCGAAACTGCCCCAAGAAGCAACCCCAGCAGGTTCGCGGCCTTTGGATGGCCATGTCGGAAGACGAACGGAAGAAGTTGGCAGAGGATTTGGGTTTTGCGAAGCCCCAGCAGTAGACGCAGCACTGCCGGGGCCCCCCAAGGATGAGTCGCCTGATGTTTCTACCAATAATTATACGAGTACCGGTACTCCTGTAGCAGAGACATGTAATTTATCATCGGCGACTTCACCACCAAAGACTGCGACACCAAGGGATGGGCCTAGACACAAGCCCTATACCCCTGAGTGGATCGAGGAAAGGCTAAGGGAGGAAGACTTGCCTAGAGCAGTTGGAATCCTGAGAGCATGGATGCCTGAGAAGAGAGTTCGAGAAGCGACGGAAGAGAAAGTGTTGACGATCAGAAAATTGGCAACAAAGGAAGCAGTAGAAGTTGTGTCGGAAATGAAGCGTGGGAGGAAGTTCATTCGAGGAACCAAGGGGCAGGACTTGAAACTCCGGGTTACTATTGAGAGTCTGGCCACCGGCTCTCAGTATGAAGCAGATGCGTTGCTAGACAGTGGTGCAACAGGGTCCTGTGTCAATAAGGACTACGTTGAAACACAAGGATTACAAATCAAGAAGCTCCCGCTTCCGTTACCCGTCTACAATGCTGATGGTACCTTGAATGAGGGAGGAGCAATTGAAGGATTTGTGGAAGTGCGGATGTTGGTTGGAGACCATGCGGAAAGGATCGAACTAGCAGTTACCAACTTAGGAAAGACGGACATATTCCTAGGTCTGGACTGGCTGCGATATCACAATTCGAACATTGACTGGACCGAGTCCACGTTGACGTTTGATCGCTGTCCAGAACGCTGCGGGTACATGCCTGAGTACGACTCTCCTGAGGATGATGATGAAGATGTAGAAGAGAAGTTGGAAGAGGGCGAAAGGATCTTCTGGATGGACTGGGACGGATACCGCAATACGGGACAGAAGCTGAGAACGCAAGCTTTGCCAGCGGCTACACCTTATCTCAACGAGTTTGCCGACGTGTTCAGCAAGGCAGACTTTGACCAGTTGCCGGAGCGGAGACCATGGGATCATGCGATCGAACTCACCCCAGGCTCCAAACCGATCGATTGCAAAGTGTATCCCCTTAATCCAGCGGAGCAGAAGGCGTTAGATGAGTTCTTAGAGGAGAATATTCGCACGGGACGCATTCGGTCATCAATATCACCAATGGCGTCCCCTTTCTTCTTTGTACGGAAAAAGGATGGCAGTTTGCGACCAGTTCAGGATTATCGTAAACTCAATGATATGACTATCAAGAACCGGTACCCATTGCCGCTGATCCAAGAGCTCATCGACAAGTTGAAGGGAGCAAAGTGGTTTACGAAGATGGATGTCAGATGGGGTTTCAACAATGTGCGCATCAAGGACGGAGATGAATGGAAGGCGGCGTTTAGGACTAACCGGGGCTTGTTCGAACCCTTGGTAATGTTCTTTGGACTCACAAACTCGCCGGCGGCCTTCCAGTCCTTCATGAATCACATCTTGAAGGAGCTCATAGACAAAGGACACGTTATAGTATATTTAGATGACATTCTTATTTTTACCGATACTCTAGAAGAGCATAGGCAGATCGTACGACGAGTATTAGAGATACTACGTAAGAACAAACTGTATTTAAAATCGGAGAAGTGCGAGTTTGAGGTAAACGAAGTAGAGTACTTAGGAGTTATTGTAGGTAGTGGGAAGATTAGGATGGATCCGAAGAAGGTGTCGGCGGTGACAGGATGGAAGGAACCAACCAAAAAGAAGGAAGTCCAATCCTTCTTGGGCTTTTGCAACTTCTTCCGACGCTTTATTCGAGGGTTCAGCGGAGTGGCTAGACCACTTACCCAACTCACTGGCAATGCCGAGTGGGTCTGGAAGCAGGAGCAGCAGGATGCTTTTGACGAGTTGAAGAGAAGAATTGCTGAGGATCCGGTATTACTCATTCCACGTGAACATGGCAAGTTCCGTGTGGAAGCGGACTCGTCGGACTATGCAAATGGGGCTGTGCTATCCCAGTTTGTGGACGGAAAATGGCGACCGGTCGCTTTTAGGTCGCGGGCATTGAACGAGACAGAAAGGAATTACGAAATATACGATAAAGAGATGATGGCTATTATGGACTCGATGGAAGAATGGAGGCAGTATTTACTAGGAGCAAAGGAGACGATTGAGGTATTTACAGACCATCAGAACCTACAATACTTTAGAAAACCTCAGAAGCTTAATCGGAGGCAGGCACGATGGGTCACGGAGTTGGGGGAGTATGATATTCAGCTGACGCACAAGCCGGGAAAGACGATGGGAAAGGCTGATGCCTTGTCAAGGATGACAGGCCTTGACCGGGGGGAGAAAGACAATGAGAACGTTACGCTGTTGAAACCAGAATATTTTATATCACGAATTCATTTTTCCTTAAATACACATAGCGTAGAGGCTCCAGAGGACATATTACTTACAAAAATCAAACAAAGAAAAGCAAACAGGGACAAGTACGTACAAGTAGCATTAGAAAAGAAAGAAAAAGACTGGGTAGAAACAGACGACGGAGTAGTTACATGGCAAGGACGTATTTATGTACCAAAGGACAGAGACTTGAGAGGGCGGATCATTCAGGCGCATCACGACACGGTGCTGACGGGACTTCCGGGCCGGTACAAAACCCAGGAGCTTATCACGCGTAACTACTGGTGGCCAGGGATTAGCCGAGACGTACGCACCTACGTCACAGGCTGCAAAAAGTGCCAAGCCACTAAAGCACATCGCTCAAAGCCCACTGGCACGCTTCACCCACATGATGCACCTACCGAGCCCTGGCAGACAATTGGGACGGATTTGACAGGAGAGTTGCTAGAGTCAGGAGGATACAATGCCATCAGCGTCACAGTGGACCACTTTACCAAGCGTGTACGACTCGTGCCGACACACATGTCTCTGACGTCAGAAGGCATGGCACGAATCTACCGAGATCGGATCTTTCCGATTCATGGACTACCACGCAAAATAGTCCATGATCGAGGACCTCAATACCACTCCCAGTTCATGAAGGAGTTGTACCGGTTACTTGGCATAGAGGGGAACTTTACCACGGCGTATCATCCTCAGACCAATGGGCAGACGGAGTGGATGAACCAGGAGATAGAGCATTACCTACGGCTGTTTGTCAATTATCATCAGAGCGATTGGGACCAGTGGCTGCCGACGGCAGAGTTTGTCTTGAATGACCGAGAGCACTCGGCAACTAAGACTACTCCGTTCTTTGCCGACAATGGACGTCACCCATACAAGGGAACCGCACCAAAGATGACATCAAAGAATCAGACGGCTCAGGAGTTTGCCGATGGAATGCGGAAGGTCAGGGACGAAGTAGAGGCTGCATTGAAGAAGGCGGCGGAAGACATGAAGAGGCACTATGATAAGAAGAGGTCAGAGGCGGTCGAGTACAAACCCGGAGACATGGCGTGGTTGGAAGGGACCAATCTGAGCACAGACAGGCCAGCAAAGAAGATGGGAGACAAGCGGTTTGGACCTTTCAAGGTGGTCCAGAAGGTCGGACATAGCTCGTACAAACTGGCGCTACTGCGCACATGGAAAAACATTCATCCGGTCTTCAACAAAGTCCTTCTATCCCCGTATCATCCACCCGAATTCCCGTCACACTCACGAAACACACAGCCACCACCGGTAGTAGAAGGAGAGGAACCCGAATGGGAGGTGGAGGAAATAGTCAACTCTGGGAAGTACCGAGGCACATTCCGGTACAAGGTGAAATGGAAGGGCTATGGCGCACATGAGCAAACATGGGAACCAATACGCAACCTGGAACATGCTGCCGAGGCCATTGCAGAGTTTCACAAACGCTTCCCGAACAAGCCAAAACCCCCAAAACTAGCACGCATCGAGATTCCTATTTCCCAGTTTCCTACTCATCTCTTCTGACCTATGCCACAACCGGACACAGAACCCACTTCTAGTTCCATGCCAAGCGAAGCTTTAGCAAACAAGCTAGCGCATAATGAAACCTGCGCCTTAAGGAGGGGGTAATGTTACGAATGAACCATCTTTTCATCTTATCTATCACATCTTATCACCTATCATATCTCTTCATCATATCTTATCCCTTATCCGTGTCTCAGAGACGCCCCCTAGTGACGTCATTCATACTCCTTGACACACAACATGTCGACAGCATGGTCTGACATCATGCCTCATGGTTAGCAGGTCACTACCATGCACAGGACACAAGGAGGGAATCTGGAGCGTCATAGAACCAAGGCAGTGCTTTAATATCCTTGGAGGAAACAGGTTTGGACAAGGGGTTAGGGCAAAGGGTAGTCAGTAGCAATTATGTATATAAGCAAGTAGATTACAGCGTAGTCTGTAGCTTCGATCTCGTCTATACACCTGGCCTAGCCAGACTTCTCAACTTGCTCTTCGCTCATCCTTAGTTAGATTGACTGTGTGGTGCCTGGTTTAGCCCTGTGGTTAAGTCAGTGCTGACAGAAGATCGAAGCTACCCTCCTACCACCCACCACACACCCCTGTCGCTCGGCACGCTGCCGTTTGACGTCTCCCTACACCTATCCTCACCCACACTCTTATCCATCACATCCCCATCCGCTTTTTCTTCACACAGGTCATCCCGGTCTCCCCGTGCTAACACCTAGAGCAAGGTGCCCACGGACATACCGAAGTAGCCACTTTCGTGCGAACGAACTCTTGGCAGTTTCACTTCACTGTGAGCTGTTTGCAGGCCAACCCCTGCTCCCAGATAGACTTCGGCTACTCTCGCTTATAAACGAGAGGACGTCGGCTGGGCAACTGCGAACGTACGGCAAGTTCTTGGGCTCCGTAGAACTACGTAACCGATACCTGTTGTGTAGACTAGCGTAGATACCTTACTTACCTTTACCTACACTTACTATACCTTTACGATACAACCTCCCCACACCACCGAATCCTGGACCGCCTCACTGGTCTAGATTTCGACTACTTTTTCACCACTACGTCCGCCGCATCACCAATCACACCAACTCCTATCTCCGAACCCTCTATCCCCTCTGCACTATCTACCCCAATCCCCTTTCGACACCCACACCTCATGTCTGACACGGGCAACAACGAGCCGCAGCCGCAACCGCAGATGCCGCAGCCAAACCCACACATCGACGTTGAACCCGACATCCCCACTTCCCGCCATGGCCGTTCTCTGGTCAACAAGCCTGGCGTCTTCAATGGCGACAAGACCAAGTACAAGTCATGGTGGCGCACGGTGTTTACCTATATCAGGGACGCCAAGAACCAGATTGCTGATGATGGAGAACGGATTGACATCTGTCTGTCCTATATCCGAGGCGATGAAGTTGATGTCTGGGTACAGAACTACACAGAGGAGAACTTTGACGATGACACGGAGGAGTGGCAGGTTACCTGGGCCACTTTCAAGAAGCATCTAGAGGCGCGCTTTGTTGACTCCAACACTGCCCGCAAGGCCCAGATTGCGATCGAGAAGTTGCGCCAAGGCACTGATACTGCCGAGGACTTCTTCCAGAAGTTTGAGATCCTGCTTACCCAAGCGGGGTACAAGAAGAAGGATGCCTACGTCATTAGGCTCCTCGAGATGAACATCAACGAGCGGATCATCGACCAGATCTACTCTAGCCAGTACGGCCTTCCAGACGACTACGAGGAATGGAAGGCAGCAATCATCAAGCTCGACCAACTGTGGAAACGCAGGGAAGAGAGCAAGAAGTTTGGTGGTCACGCCAAGTCGGGAATCCAGCAACCTGCTGCGCAGACCCAGCCCGCTAAACCAGCCCCCAAACCCTGGGTCCCCAAGGACCGACACGATGCCACCGGCACTACCTTTGGTGGAGCTGGTAAACCCATGGACTTAGACGAGGCCCGACGCAAGGGTGCCTGTTTCAACTGCGGCGAAGTTGGACACATCGGGCGAAACTGCCCCAAGAAGCAACCCCAGCAGGTTCGCGGCCTTTGGATGGCCATGTCGGAAGACGAACGGAAGAAGTTGGCAGAGGATTTGGGTTTTGCGAAGCCCCAGCAGTAGACGCAGCACTGCCGGGGCCCCCCAAGGATGAGTCGCCTGATGTTTCTACCAATAATTATACGAGTACCGGTACTCCTGTAGCAGAGACATGTAATTTATCATCGGCGACTTCACCACCAAAGACTGCGACACCAAGGGATGGGCCTAGACACAAGCCCTATACCCCTGAGTGGATCGAGGAAAGGCTAAGGGAGGAAGACTTGCCTAGAGCAGTTGGAATCCTGAGAGCATGGATGCCTGAGAAGAGAGTTCGAGAAGCGACGGAAGAGAAAGTGTTGACGATCAGAAAATTGGCAACAAAGGAAGCAGTAGAAGTTGTGTCGGAAATGAAGCGTGGGAGGAAGTTCATTCGAGGAACCAAGGGGCAGGACTTGAAACTCCGGGTTACTATTGAGAGTCTGGCCACCGACTCTCAGTATGAAGCAGATGCGTTGCTAGACAGTGGTGCAACAGGGTCCTGTGTCAATAAGGACTACGTTGAAACACAAGGGTTACAAATCAAGAAGCTCCCGCTTCCGTTACCCGTCTACAATGCTGATGGTACCTTGAATGAGGGAGGAGCAATTGAAGGATTTGTGGAAGTGCGGATGTTGGTTGGAGACCATGCGGAAAGGATCGAACTAGCAGTTACCAACTTAGGAAAGACGGACATATTCCTAGGTCTGGACTGGCTGCGATATCACAATTCGAACATTGACTGGACCGAGTCCACGTTGACGTTTGATCGCTGTCCAGAACGCTGCGGGTACATGCCTGAGTACGACTCTCCTGAGGATGATGATGAAGATGTAGAAGAGAAGTTGGAAGAGGGCGAAAGGATCTTCTGGATGGACTGGGACGGATACCGCAATACGGGACAGAAGTTGAGAACGCAAGCTTTGCCAGCGGCTACACCTTATCTCAACGAGTTTGCCGACGTGTTCAGCAAGGCAGACTTTGACCAGTTGCCGGAGCGGAGACCATGGGATCATGCGATCGAACTCACCCCAGGCTCCAAACCGATCGATTGCAAAGTGTATCCCCTTAATCCAGCGGAGCAGAAGGCGTTAGATGAGTTCTTAGAGGAGAATATTCGCACGGGACGCATTCGGTCATCAATATCACCAATGGCGTCCCCTTTCTTCTTTGTACGGAAAAAGGATGGCAGTTTGCGACCAGTTCAGGATTATCGTAAACTCAATGATATGACTATCAAGAACCGGTACCCATTGCCGCTGATCCAAGAGCTCATCGACAAGTTGAAGGGAGCAAAGTGGTTTACGAAGATGGATGTCAGATGGGGTTTCAACAATGTGCGCATCAAGGACGGAGATGAATGGAAGGCGGCGTTTAGGACTAACCGGGGCTTGTTCGAACCCTTGGTAATGTTCTTTGGACTCACAAACTCGCCGGCGGCCTTCCAGTCCTTCATGAATCACATCTTGAAGGAGCTCATAGACAAAGGACACGTTATAGTATATTTAGATGACATTCTTATTTTTACCGATACTCTAGAAGAGCATAGGCAGATCGTACGACGAGTATTAGAGATACTACGTAAGAACAAACTGTATTTAAAATCGGAGAAGTGCGAGTTTGAGGTAAACGAAGTAGAGTACTTAGGAGTTATTGTAGGTAGTGGGAAGATTAGGATGGATCCGAAGAAGGTGTCGGCGGTGACAGGATGGAAGGAACCAACCAAAAAGAAGGAAGTCCAATCCTTCTTGGGCTTTTGCAACTTCTTCCGACGCTTTATTCGAGGGTTCAGCGGAGTGGCTAGACCACTTACCCAACTCACTGGCAATGCCGAGTGGGTCTGGAAGCAGGAGCAGCAGGATGCTTTTGACGAGTTGAAGAGAAGAATTGCTGAGGATCCGGTATTACTCATTCCACGTGAACATGGCAAGTTCCGTGTGGAAGCGGACTCGTCGGACTATGCAAATGGGGCTGTGCTATCCCAGTTTGTGGACGGAAAATGGCGACCGGTCGCTTTTAGGTCGCGGGCATTGAACGAGACAGAAAGGAATTACGAAATATACGATAAAGAGATGATGGCTATTATGGACTCGATGGAAGAATGGAGGCAGTATTTACTAGGAGCAAAGGAGACGATTGAGGTATTTACAGACCATCAGAACCTACAATACTTTAGAAAACCTCAGAAGCTTAATCGGAGGCAGGCACGATGGGTCACGGAGTTGGGGGAGTATGATATTCAGCTGACGCACAAGCCGGGAAAGACGATGGGAAAGGCTGATGCCTTGTCAAGGATGACAGGCCTTGACCGGGGGGAGAAAGACAATGAGAACGTTACGCTGTTGAAACCAGAATATTTTATATCACGAATTCATTTTTCCTTAAATACACATAGCGTAGAGGCTCCAGAGGACATATTACTTACAAAAATCAAACAAAGAAAAGCAAACAGGGACAAGTACGTACAAGTAGCATTAGAAAAGAAAGAAAAAGACTGGGTAGAAACAGACGACGGAGTAGTTACATGGCAAGGACGTATTTATGTACCAAAGGACAGAGACTTGAGAGGGCGGATCATTCAGGCGCATCACGACACGGTGCTGACGGGACTTCCGGGCCGGTACAAAACCCAGGAGCTTATCACGCGTAACTACTGGTGGCCAGGGATTAGCCGAGACGTACGCACCTACGTCACAGGCTGCGAAAAGTGCCAAGCCACTAAAGCACATCGCTCAAAGCCCACTGGCACGCTTCACCCACATGATGCACCTACCGAGCCCTGGCAGACAATTGGGACGGATTTGATAGGAGAGTTGCTAGAGTCAGGAGGATACAATGCCATCAGCGTCACAGTGGACCACTTTACCAAGCGTGTACGACTCGTGCCGACACACATGTCTCTGACGTCAGAAGGCATGGCACGAATCTACCGAGATCGGATCTTTCCGATTCATGGACTACCACGCAAAATAGTCCATGATCGAGGACCTCAATACCACTCCCAGTTCATGAAGGAGTTGTACCGGTTACTTGGCATAGAGGGGAACTTTACCACGGCGTATCATCCTCAGACCAATGGGCAGACGGAGTGGATGAACCAGGAGATAGAGCATTACCTACGGCTGTTTGTCAATTATCATCAGAGCGATTGGGACCAGTGGCTGCCGACGGCAGAGTTTGTCTTGAATGACCGAGAGCACTCGGCAACTAAGACTACTCCGTTCTTTGCCGACAATGGACGTCACCCATACAAGGGAACCGCACCAAAGATGACATCAAAGAATCAGACGGCTCAGGAGTTTGCCGATGGAATGCGGAAGGTCAGGGACGAAGTAGAGGCTGCATTGAAGAAGGCGGCGGAAGACATGAAGAGGCACTATGATAAGAAGAGGTCAGAGGCGGTCGAGTACAAACCCGGAGACATGGCGTGGTTGGAAGGGACCAATCTGAGCACAGACAGGCCAGCAAAGAAGATGGGAGACAAGCGGTTTGGACCTTTCAAGGTGGTCCAGAAGGTCGGACATAGCTCGTACAAACTGGCGCTACTGCGCACATGGAAAAACATTCATCCGGTCTTCAACAAAGTCCTTCTATCCCCGTATCATCCACCCGAATTCCCGTCACAACCACGAAACACACAGCCACCACCGGTAGTAGAAGGAGAGGAACCCGAATGGGAGGTGGAGGAAATAGTCAACTCTGGGAAGTACCGAGGCACATTCCGGTACAAGGTGAAATGGAAGGGCTATGGCGCACATGAGCAAACATGGGAACCAATACGCAACCTGGAACATGCTGCCGAGGCCATTGCAGAGTTTCACAAACGCTTCCCGAACAAGCCAAAACCCCCAAAACTAGCACGCATCGAGATTCCTATTTCCCAGTTTCCTACTCATCTCTTCTGACCTATGCCACAACCGGACACAGAACCCACTCCTAGTTCCATGCCAAGCGAAGCTTTAGCAAACAAGCTAGCGCATAATGGAACCTGCGCCTTAAGGAGGGGGTAATGTTACGAATGAACCATCTTTTCATCTTATCTATCACATCTTATCACCTATCATATCTCTTCATCATATCTTATCCCTTATCCGTGTCTCAGAGACGCCCCCTAGTGACGTTATTCATACTCCTTGACACACAACATGTCGACAGCATGGTCTGACATCATGCCTCATGGTTAGCAGGTCACTACCATGCACAGGACACAAGGAGGGAATCTGGAGCGTCATAGAACCAAGGCAGTGCTTTAATATCCTTGGAGGAAACAGGTTTGGACAAGGGGTTAGGGCAAAGGGTAGTCAGTAGCAATTATGTATATAAGCAAGTAGATTACAGCGTAGTCTGTAGCTTCGATCTCGTCTATACACCTGGCCTAGCCAGACTTCTCAACTTGCTCTTCGCTCATCCTTAGTTAGATTGACTGTGTGGTGCCTGGTTTAGCCCTGTGGTTAAGTCAGTGCTGACAACTGGCAGGGACCATCAACTATTTACTGCGAAAAGCCAGACTACCCGACGCATGGGACCTGTAAGTAATCCGTTAAAAACAAGACAATATGGGAAGCAAAGACGACGTACTTTGGTCACTCTCGCCGCGTTGAACCATACTCCTGCCTTTCTACTCGCCGCCGGAGTGAGGCCATGGTGAACGGCCTGGGCTTGCATGCTACGCAGTTGGTCCTCCTCGTGTACGAACGCCTTCGAGGTCGACAGATCGATCCATTCAATGGTGCCCATGCACCAATCATCCAAACCATAAACATGCATCATCAGATGTTTCTGACGGAGACTTCCCTGCGCGATGTGGTTGGTGCTGGACAAATGAAACGTCGTGTTTCTAGGCATCTGTTTGTGAACGGAGAAGTGATAGCAATGGAAAATGCGCACGTTAAGCTGATCTTGACATCTCCACCGGCGCAGAAACGACAGCCGTATTTGACGCGTGCATCGTTGAGAGCAATGACGGCTAGAGACTGGGATCCCGCGACACCGAGAAATGGTTGGTCAAAGAGGCGGGGTCCAGGATGTGCCTTGAAAAGACGGATGGAACGAGGGCGGCGCGTCCAACAAAAGTAGCGGACAAAGCGCCAGATAACAGTGAGGACGATGTCGAATAGATTCAGAAGCATGGTCGAATGCCAAATAGGCGGGGCAGACTACAATGTGAAGTACACAGAGGGATGGACGGATCGAAATCTAGGATGAGTTGCCCGAATTAGGATCGACTTCGCCAAACTAGGATGGAGAGGTGTAGCTCAATGTTTCCTCCGCATGAGCTCACAATACTCCTACGACCGCTGCTATCATTGTTTCTATATTTCTGCATTTTACTTCACATGTTCTGTGTTTTTGTTGCCATCTACTACGTTCGATGCTCATGTGGATCGGACAATTATACTGGGATTGTGTTTCTCACTTTGGCCTGCTCGTGCCTGCTGGGCCTCCCGACCACCCGAAGGGTCAAGATGTGCGGTAGCTACCCGCTTTTGATGACTGGAGACCCGATCCGGTTGCCGACCGACCAAATGAGGACGATCGTCGCGCGCGTCTAAGATCACGGTGGGCCGTCGCAAGCGCGGCATATCCGGGGCAAACACAATTGTTTGAGCAGTGCAATATAGAGATCCAAACAGTACTTGTATGTGGAGGGGACACTCCTTGAGTAAGACAGGGACAATTGTGTCTCACCGCCCTCTTGCAAGGTGATAAGCCCTGAAAGCCCACGAGGAACAGAGCGTTGAGAACGCCTTGCAGGATCTTGAATTTGACTCTGGCTGGAATTGACTGTGTGGGAGTGGGGCCAAACAGGCGTGTCAAAATGTGGGCTTGGCGGTGTCCTCTGACAATCTAATCTTGAAGTCAGCTCCTTCAGCCGTGGCTGGTGTCGGCTTACCGTCAAGGCCGAGAACAGGTCAGTGGTGACGACAAGATGACAGCAAGTGAGCAATTAAAAGGCATGGTTGAATGCTGCGCAGAAATGTAGCATTGACAGCGAATCTGTGTTCCCTGTTGGTTGGAGGTGTTGTCCATCTGGAGTCCATATTCAAGAGGCTCACAGGTCGGCACCTTCACAAAGCTCACAGGTTGGGTACGTTCACAATGTTCACAGGTCGGCACAACCTTTGTGAAAAGCCAACATTGCTCATTCTGAGCTCAGGGAAATCCCAGAGCACAAGCTAAGAAGGCATATAGCCCAAGCGACCAAGGTCTGAATCCAAGGGAATTGGCGCGACACGGTGGGGCGAGGAATCAGGCAACGTGGAAGATGAGAGAAGAGAAAGAAAGAAAAAGAAGACGCACAGCCACTGATCCGATGTGACAGGAGTCACAAATGTTGGTTCCTGCACAGGTACACATCGTATAGACGATACAACCGGTTCAAAAGTAAACTTTTGCCCCGGAACTCAGCAAGAATCGGTATTCGCATTTCCGGGACAAATCAATATTATTTATATTATCTATTCTAAATGAAATTTATATACGACAGACACGAGCCGGTTCGACTCGGCCTCCGAAAGTAACAAAGGGACCTGTCGAACGGTCAGCCGCCCCCCGTCGTGAAAGAAAAGTGCACGGAAGCTCACGAAAAGCCGGCTGTGCTGCCTTAAAGGCAGCACACGCGTTCTGCCTTGGTGATTGCCCCCGGTGTCTCGACTCAACAGGCCGGAAGAGACGTAGCCGGAGTTGGCAGAAGCTGCACAGACCCAATGTGCGCATCAAACGTAAATCCAAGCGAACAAACAAGGCATCGCGCCGTGCGTGAATCCAAACACCCGAATCTCCGACCCAATATGCGCATCGGCCAGCAAGGAGACGGGATCCATGCCTAGTGAGTTCATGCGAACGAGGACCGGGTGCCGTGCGTGAATCCAAACGCCCGGAATCCGACTCAACATGCCGGAAGAGACGTCGATAATCAAGCCGGGGTTGGCGGAAGCTGCAGAGACCCGATGTGCGCACCACAAATTGATATCCCAGCCTAAGTGACTTCAAGCAAACGAGGATCGCGCCGTGCGTGAATCCAAACGCCGGGAACCCCAACTCAACAGGCCGGAAGACAGTCACACAGTACGTGATGTCAACAAGACAAGCAGACGAAGCGGGGTTGACGGAAGCTGCACAGACCCGATGTGCGCACCAAACGGCGAGCCTAGTAAATCCAAGCAAACAAACAAGGATCGCGCCGTTTGTTAATCGAAACACCCGGATATTCCCAGCTAACAGGCCGGAAGGCACGGTGAAACAGGGTCACCGTAAGCTGCAGAGACCACCACAAATCAATATCCAAGCCCGAGTAAATTCAAACGGAACCGCGCCGCCGTGCGTGAATCCAATCCGACTCAACAAGGCAAGCAGGGGTGGGCAGCAGCTGCAGAGACCCGTGTACCGGCCAGCACAGAGACGGGATCCAAGCCCAAGTAAATCCAAACAAACAGGGATCGCGCCGAAGCGTCCGGTCCCGACTCAACAGACCGGAAGAGACGTCGGAGTTGGCGGAAGTTGCACAGACCCGATGCGTGCGCCACAACAGTCATGATAAATCCAGGATTGCGCCATGCGTGAATGACCTCCGAGCACGCGACGAGGGCAAACAGACAAAGACGGGGTTGCACAGACCCAATGTGCGCCCCATCCGAGCCCAAGTGACTCCAAACGACCAAACGAGGAATCGCGCAACTCCGACTTGACAGACCGAAAAAAATACAGCACGCGACGTCGACAAGTGCGCACCACCCAGCGAGGGAAACGGAACCCAATTGAGCGAACGAAGAGCCTCAATCGGCCGGAAGACAGAGCACACGACGAGGGCAAACTTTAACAACGAAGCCGGGTTGATGCACACCCAAGCCCAAGTGAACGAGGGTCGGCACCGTGCGTGAATTCAAACGCAGACCCACCAGAATCGAACTGCGACTTGACAGACACGGACAAAGCGGGGTTTGCGCACCAAGCGAGCAACGAGATATCCGAGCCTCAGTAAACGAGGATCACGCCGTGCGTGAATCCCGACGCCTGGACTCCGAGGACGCGACGGAGGGCAAACTTTGAATAATAACAACGAAGCCGGGTTGCTGCACATCCAAGCCCAAGTGAACGAGGGTCGGCACCGGGCACCGTGCGTGAATTCAAACGCAGACCCACCAGAATATAGACCGGCGCGCCGTGATGGAATTCCGAGCCATAGTAAACGAGAAACTCGGCCGGAAGAGACAGCCACGCGACGTCAACAAGGCAAACGGAGACGGTGGGGTTGGCGGGCACAGACCCGACGTGCGCACCAAAAGGAACGCGCGCCCCGAGTGCGGGATTACGTATACCAACTGAGCAAGTCCGGAGTCGGGGATGCGTCTTCCAGTCGTCCGTCCCGCAACCGTCCTCGTTATCGTCCATCCAGCCCCGATGGTTCACGGTCAAGATGATGAACGTCCACGACAAAGTTAAGGTCCCACCCACGTAATCCCGCTTACTTACCCCTCCCTGCCCCTCGTCCCACGTGCCCGCTTACCTAATTTTTCATGCAAGGGGCCTGTTTTGGGCTTACCTCCGCCCACTGACGCTTGCTTATCATCCCATCCACATTCACGCCCACGAGCTAGCGCTATCCAGCGTCGACGGGCTACGCACATTCGACGAGCTAGCGCTACACACGACTAGACGAGCTAGACGAGCGCACAGGCACGGCGGCCAACACACGCACCCACACCCCCATCCACCCATTCACCACACCACACGAGAAATGCCC
This sequence comes from Strobilurus orientalis, assembly GCA_019915145.1. Lineage (NCBI taxonomy): Eukaryota > Fungi > Basidiomycota > Agaricomycetes > Agaricales > Physalacriaceae > Strobilurus > Strobilurus orientalis. The sequence goes on from JAHLML010000014.1 coordinate 339,485, forward strand.
AGCGAGACGGAGAAGGAGAAGGAGAAGGGCGGCAAATGTGCGTCCACCCATCCCATCCCAATTTTTTTTCTGATTGGGTTCTTGTTGCTTTTTTTTTCTTCTTGTTCGTTTGGATTGGATTGGATTTGGATTGGATTCTGGTTGGATCACCCGTTCGCTCGTCAATTCGCCCGCATTCGATATGCAACTCGCTCCTACACGCACCTTTCCTCCTACCCTACTCGCCCATGCCCTCGCTACTCTCTCGCATTGCCCATGCACTCGCTACGCTCGCACAGCCAAAGACCTCTCGCACGTCCCGTGCAAATTCTACAAAGTCGGGGGCTGCACCGCAGGCGCCGCATGCCCGTTCTCGCACAGCATCGCGCCGGGCGAGAAGACGGAGAAGGACGTGTGCGCGTGGTACGTCAAGGGGACGTGCAAGTTTGGGCACAAGGTGCGTGCCGGGGTCTCCCTTGTTCACATCCTACATGCTCATGTTGTGTTACGTAGTGCGCACTAGCGCACATCCTGCCAGGACAGAGCATGGCGATGGACAGACGGAACAAGAAGGCCGCGCAGGCTGCTGGGAAGGGCCGGGGTGACGGAGGAGGAGGGGGAGGACGGGGACGGAAAGGCGGACTCCCGATTACGATGTCGCTCAAGGCGAGCATCTCCCCCAGTGCGCCCGCCCCTGCGCTGCGTGATGCCGACTTTGGGAATTTGAGCCAGTTGGGGTTGGAAGTGAAGCCGAGCCACAGTGAGGAGAAGAAGGAAGAGGAGAAGAAAGAGGAGAAGAAGAAGGAAGACGAAGACCCCAAACCCCCCGGTCTCCCTGCGCCCGCACCAATGTCGTTCGCCGCCGCCGCCAAGCACCAGCCCGGCAAGCTGAGCGAGACCAAGCCGCCCGGTCTCCCCGTGAGCACGCCCCGCGCGAGCATGTCGCCCAGCAAGCCCCCCGTCGATTTCGGACCCATCGGCAGCCCCCCGCGCAGCTGGGTCGGTGCCCCCGCCAGCTTCGGCAACCGCGCCGAGCCCCCACCCCCGTCCTCCTCCTCCTCCTCCGACAAAGACGGCGGGGAGATGTTCCTGCCCGGCAGCCTCAGCGAGCTGCTCACCGCCGACGAGCTCGCACGGCGCAAATCGTCCTCCTCCCCCGGCGGCGTCCGCCGCAGCGTCCCCCTCCCGTCCCTCCTCTCCTCGCCCCCCGTCCCCCCCACCACCGCCTCGGAGAGCATCTGGGCGTCCCCCCCAGGGAGCGCCTACCTCTCCCTCGCCCCCAGCAACGCCTCCGGCGCGTTCCTCCAAGGCCCCCCGCGGCCCTACCTCCCCGCCGGGTCCCTCCCCCAAGGCCTCGCCGCCGGCTACTCGCGCATCCACGCCCGCGGCACGCCCTCCTCCTTCGGCGCCGCCTCCATCCTCGACCCCGCCCCCGGGTCCTACCGCGAAACCGGCTTCTCCACCGGGCCCTGGGCGGCCAAGACGCGCGAGTGGGGCGCGTCGTCCTACGGCACCGGCGTGGGCTCCTTTGGCGGGAGCCCGATTAGCGCGAGCTTCCTCCCCCGGGGCAACCTCGGGGGAGGGGGGAGCTATGTCGAGGGGAGGCAGAGTTTCAGCGAGGGGAGGAATCCCAACTTTGGCGAGGGACGACCCAACTTTAGCGAGGGACGACCGAGCTTTGGCGCCGACGCCCGCCCCTCATTCACCTCCGAAGGCCGACCCTCATTCAGCGCCGACGGCCGACCCTCATTCAGCACCGACACCCGCCCCTCATTCACCGCCGAAGGCCGACCCTCATTCAGCGCCGAAGGCCGCCCCTCATTCAGCGCCGACGCCCGCCCCTCGCGGGACCGGTTCGCGGACCGGGCGGCGGGGATTCCGAGTCGCGTGCAGGAGGACGGGGATGATGATTTGTTTGTTTTGGATGGGTAGCTGACGCGAGCGAGGCTGGGGGTGAGCGTCCTGAGCTTTGGCGAGGGGCGAGGGGGAGGAGTGAGGGCCGAGGGAGGGAGTGAGGGAGTGAGGGAATGAGGTGAGGAGACAGAAGGAGTGGGTGAGGGGAGGACCGCATCGGGGGACACGAGAGCGGGCGCGGCGGTGTAGATCTATCTGTAATGCGACGAGACGGACCCCCACCCCCCAAAATTATCTCGAGTAAAAAAAGTCTTGTACCACATTTCCCACCTGTTTGTTTATTTAATTCGTGTTGTCTATGTATTCACATCCCTCCTACGTTTGCGTTCCGCAAGTCCAATTCACTGGCTGAGTTGGATTCTACTCTTCATAGCATTTCCCTCCCGCTATCGGACGCATCATTCACACCGACCGACCATCTCCACGCCGAATGTGGTCTTGGTGTAGCAAGAGAACTAGGATCGAACCACACGGATGCATAGACCTGTCTGGCTCTCTTGATACTAGTACCGACGAATGATGGGACCTCTCACTCGCAAGTCCAGTCGTGTCGTTCCCCATTTTCAGAAGACTCCGAGTCAAGGCGTCCGAGTTTACAAGCAGCCAGCGCAACTTGGCATTGATGCTTCCTTCTCCATTCTGTGCTCCAGCGTGTTGCGTGCAATTTGTGTACCCATCTGCTTGGATTGTTTTCAAATAATCTCATGGTCCGCCCATCTCGACGCTCATGCCAACCACGCCGTGTGCCGCCGCTTGTCTCAATCTAAGCTGCTATCCGGCAAATGACTTTGATTGAACAGCGATCATGATGAAAGGAAAACTGTCCATCAAGCTCTCGAGGTCTAGCGAAGCGCGCCGAGATGTCTTGGGGAGTAATACAAAAGCACGCGAGCAGCTCTGGACAAGACACGCGAGTCTGGCGCTGCGCTCCTCGATGAAGGATCATGGCGGCAGTTCTATCAGTCTTCGTAGAAATCAACCACACCACACTCCGTTCTTTCTCAAACGATTCATCGCTGCCCCGGTCTATTCGTACGCGCCCGCGCCCCAGGTCTTCTTTGTGACCGTACACCGGAGTACAGGTACAGAGAGTGGTGGCGACTTCTATGAGTTTTGGCGGTGGCGCTGTTACAGAGGCACGAATTGATTGTCTTTCTTTCTCAACGACAACCATCTGCTCTCGGATGCATCATTCACACCGACCGTCGCGAGGTCATCCCTACCACGCCCGTCGCCGCCGCTTATCTCTGTTCAAGGTGCTAGACCGACGAGCACCGATGTCTGCTAAGGTGGTGATCCCTGACTCGAAGGGTCACCCTTTCAAGAATCAAGGCTGTCCAGTCGATTCTCATGTGCATCGGACCAACGAGAAAAATCCTGGTCAAATAGAAAAAAATTCAGCTGCCTAGATCTTTCTGACTCGGAATAAGACAAGGGGAGGAACAGAGGCGACAGACATGCATTTTAAACATTCGTAACTCCGTCCGGCGATTGGTCAACGCCACGAGACAGCAATCTCGTCGGGATGCTTGCACGCGTCAATCATGCAGGACTCGGGGGTTTTTTTCTCGCTCCAACCGTAGACGGTTCTATGCTGTCGCGCCTCGAGCTCGATGATACAGCGCTCAAGGTAGAAAGTATCATCATCAAGACTCAAAGTTGCAGGCTTTTGTAGCGCGTTGGATTGTGGCGGCGGACTGAAAGACCCTCGTCACGATTGGATCTTCTTCTCAAAGTTAACAAGTAGTTTCATACTGGAAAGTGATTATAGTACATATCGTGTGTAATGATGACAAATCGGAGAACGACCGCCGTCTCCCATTTATCCCTTTACTATTCAGTGCTCTTGCATCTCCCCCGCTGCACCAAGCAAATTTCGCTCAGTCTCTTGGAAATACGCCGGGTTCACAAAACATCTCTCACACTCTGCTACAGCAGAGCGAAGGTCCGCTTTGAAGCACTCTAGATCTCCTGGCAAATGTCCCAGCTTCACTGATTCCGCCAGCTCTCCTCCGGCTTTCGCAAACTGACGGACAGCTTTCTGAGCATCCTCTCGCAGAACTCCAGGACTGCGCTTCCCCCCAGCGGCCAGTAATTCGTCGTAATATATCTCGTTGTGGCGCTTTTGACTGCGAATCATGTCTTCGACGAGGGCCATCCCTATGTCTCCTGTAGTTGAGCGGGAGTCGTGGTTGCTCCTTGGTTGGAGCATGGAGCATGCTTTCTGCCAGAGGTTTGGGTTCGACGAGGAAGACATGTTCGTGGCGGATTGTGGCGTGTAAATGGTGATGAGTGCGACCCAGAGTCGGAAATGCTGCCCTTACTTATATAGGTGAGACCCCCGTCGCTGATCCGCTGATCCCTGAATCAAAGGCTGTCCAGTCCATTCTCGTCCACACAGGTGGTGTGTGCCGGACCAATGGAAAACAATCTGTGCAGTTTCCGGAAAACACTGAATGTCGCGCAGTGCCGGTCTTGGTAACCACTCACACCACACGCACACCAAGTCATTTGTCTCAAACTTGCCCCGGTTCTCCTCTTTCTATCTGCGGTGACAAGTTTTATCAATCATGGCAGTGTTGTCTGCGCAAACCCCTTCACTTCCGCTTGAGGTGTAGGTGCAAGCGGTATTAAGTATGCTGACAGAGATTCGTGCACCCAAGATAAACAGTGGATATCGTAATAATAAGATTGCGTAGAGATCGTCAGACCTCCGGAAGTGTTTTGAACCACGGATAGAAGGACTTGTGCACTAGATGACGGGCATTGGTGTCGACAAGCAAGACAGAGCCGTGGAAAAACACGTCACAGTACGCCTCAAGTAGTGAGAACGAGCAGGAGGAAAGCAGTTGGCGGCAAGAGTCAAGCGCAGATCGTGGGAAATTGACGGCGGAACCGCTCTTGCCTGCCAACCGCCATCATGATCCCGCCGTGGCATCCGACAATGCAACCGCCGAATTACGCTTCCTCCTGCAGCAATGAACCAAATTTCATTTTCTGTGTATGCTCAGATTCTGCTATCGGCACGACGCTGTATGATGGGTGTTTCTTGTCCGTGTCTCTTGAACCCATCGCCGTTTCGCTCTGCTCTCCCTCCCCGCCACGTCCCGCAGGAGGAGCGCCTACCTCATTACCACGGTTTGTGCCGAAGCACTATCTGGCGAACGACTGTTAAGCAGCGCATTCCATCACGGTCTCGGAGTCGCTCAACGCTGTGGCCTATCCCAATATACACGAACGGGATGGTGAGTGTACTTGACGCCAGGATGGGAAGCTGGCATGGACAGAACGACCGTGAGCGTCCGTAAAAAGCTCTGGACAAGAGGCCCGAGTGTGGCGCTGGTCCCTACAACCTGAGGATTGTGGCGGCATCTCCGAATCTATCAGTGGTCAATGGGCTCACGCTCGGATACACTGTGTGAGTCGAGTCGCTGGCAGGAATTCTACGTACACTACTTAGAATGAATGACAGAGTGAACTCTTTCATCGTGTTGCATTAAGACACGAGTAGTGCGACTGCCAAATGAGATTGTGGCAGTAGTGTTTTGCGGTGTCGTCTAGGAGTTGTATGTAAGTACTCTATGAATGATTGTCAATGTCTGTCGGCTCCGAGTCACTACCACGCGTGAAAGAAACAATCATGAAGGGATGCAGTGGCGATTCGAATTGTGTTACCGGTGGCGGCGTGAGAGGATATGACGACTAACGGTGGAAGTCCCGTACTATTGAAAGAGAATCACATTGGAAAGCTACACATGTTACGCAGCCAGTTTATTCAAGATCTCCAAGAATGCCGGATCCTCCCTCCACATCTCAAGTTCCTCTTTTTGGCCTTCAAAGCATTCATCCATCTCCTCGAGGGCTGCACCCCAACCCAGACCCGTTTGACCAAATTGTTTCATGCAATCGATTGTCAACTTGAAGCTGCAGATCGCAGTACCCGCTGCGATCCGGATCTCAGCCAGCTTAGCATAAGCCGCCACACCCCTTCCAACTGAGATTCCCTCTTTGAGTTGATATTCCCCTAATATGCCTTTGATGATTGTAGCGCCGTTCGATGACCTGAGTGATTCGGTGGTGATCGACTCATCACAGTCAGGGTCCGAGGCGAGAATGTTGCCCTTGGATGCTTGAGACGAAGACATGGTTGAGTTGCTGTGCGTTTGTGTGGGTGGGTGTGCGTGTGTGTTGGTGTTGGTGTTGCTGGGTGTGAAAGGCGGATGGAAGACCAGGAAAATAGGCCATCGTTTATATAGACAGACAAAGGCTGTGTGATCTGCTCTCGGTGTCTGTTCATTTCTTGACAGCACAGCCCCGTGCAGATCACCGTGGTCATGGCATCAGGCTACGAGAATGTGGCGCGCATGACCATGGTGCACATCCCGGACAAAAACAGAGCAAATACTGGAATATAGCTGGTAGTCATGCCGGTAGGTCTTGCTACGGTGAAAGAAGACAGGAACTTGCATACAGTACATCCACAGAACGACAGGAAACGCAAGTGTTGCGTACAACGGCATGATGTTCGGCATTGCCGGTGATTGCCGGCAACGTCGAGAAGAACCGATCCTGGATCTGCCAGGTCCGCCTTTCCTTTCAAAGACACCTCAATTGACAAATCACACGCGCACTTTGCTGCCAGAACAGCGACCGTTCCCGCAGCTGGATCTCATGGCCGGAAATTGTGGCTGCATCGCCGCAATGTTCAGATTTTGTCGCTCTATACAAGGAACGGTAGAGGCTTCCATGGCGCTGATGTCCCTCAACCGCACTGACTTCGCTGGCGGAACAGCGACTGTACCCGGCGTGGTTGGATCCTATGACTGGCCTTTCTGGCTGTATCGCCGCACTGTTCAGATTTTCTCGCTCTACTTATACAGGGAACGGTGGCGACAAGTTCCTATGGCGCTGGTGTCTCTCAGGCTGCTGTAATGTCTCACTCGCATGGAAAGTCAGATTGTGGCGACTGCATAATCATCTTTGGATTTAACAATGGCGCCTCATTATAAATATTAGAAGCCAACGCGCAAATGCACATCCCGGACCTGAGGTTACGTCTGCCAAAACATCAAGTCCAACTTCTCCACAAAGCATCTGTTCAAAGGCTCCAGCATAGCTTCCCTAACAAGCCTTTTCCTCGCCATGCTTGAGCTGGAATCGAAGCTATTCAGGCGCACGTATCCTCGATTTACAGCCTCCCAAGCCTCCTTAAGTGCGATCCCGGACTTGGTTATCCTTGCCGCACAGGCTGCGGTGTCGAGATCATTGGGAGAAAGCGAGCTTCAATGCTCGAAGGTAGTGTCGTCGGGAGCAAGAGAATTCGGATGCATCTTGCTGGGCATGGAAAGATGCTCCTCACTATGGGTTGCCTCCGTGCCGGCAAGAGAATCGGCTAGAGTAAGCGTAGACGTCGCAGACTGTCCCTTTGAGTTGGATATGATGGGTGTATGCTCCATTGATAGGCTTGATGAGGAAGACAGGATTGTGGCGTGTAGAAGGTGATGAAAATCCACGCTCAGGCAGGCTAGCTCTTATATAGACAGCACAACAGGCGCTGATCCAGCCTATTTGACCCTACAGTAGAGTCGTGCGCGACCAATGAGAACGCTCCAGCGAAGATCGCGTACAGATCGTCGAGTCATCTTCGAGTGATACACCCAGATGTTCCATGCCCCGAGTACTGTTGCACTCAAAGACGGGTATCGGCGTCCATTGGCAAGGGCTCGTAGAAATGTGCGTATACGCATGCGTGTGGACACGCAGGTCACGCACATTTCCACGCACCTACGCACCTCACACCACGCATGGACCGGAGTAAGCACCCGCCTGTTGCACCAATGGCCGACTGCTCAAAAATGGGATTTGAGATTATACCAGAGACGTGATCAGATGACTTACTATAGGGTATTCCAGCAAGAACTGAGCCCGAACTATAAGGGATCGTCATGGGAGATGCCAAAGAGTCTTCACGCACGTCCTTCCTTAATTGGGAAAGTCGCGTCAAACACCGCCCTTTGGCGCGTATCTGCCGATGCAAGTAGACATCCAAATGTACCGGGAGGCAGCCTACATTGCGTGAAGATATACCGAGGTTAAGATCAACAATGAGGTAACGCGCCTTGTTCTTGTACTCAGCGGGCATGCCCGAGAAATTGATTACATTTGAAGGCCCTCAAACTGAGGCACAATGAGGCGTACTGTGAAAGTCGTTGGACTTTGTTGTAAGTTGCCTGAACAACCATACGTCCACATAAGCTCACGCATGTATTCACGCATGCGCCGCATCTCATCACGCAGCCACGCATGCATCACGCATGCACTCACGCATCCACGCACAGGCGCCCTACATGTTCACGCACGTCCACGCACGCGTGATGCAGCGTGACAAGTGTAGTAAGAGCTATTGGAGCTTGGTATACTAATATCAGAGCTGCTGCTCCTCGGAGATGACACATGGGATAGGTACATGCATAACAGAGCGACGGCAGTAGAACATAAACTCTTATTGATCTGCAATGCGAGTAGAAAAGGGACGATGTCGGTATATTAGCACCACGGTCATTGCTCATCATTGGCTGGTAGCTTAGGGTAACAGGCACAGCGATGGTATGGGACAATGGATGGACGGACTCCGACTGAGAAGAGCTTAGAGAACAATATCCGAAACGGCGGCGTCTGCAGGTATCCGGTTGTAGTCAGCGATACGGAGGCAAAAGACGGCGAGAGTTCTCTGGTGGACCCAGAGCAATTGGTGCTCTTACCGTTACAATAATCCTGTGCTCCGAGTCGTCAATCATAACATGACCGAGCAGTGGCGGACATATCTGCAGCAGTACGTTGGCAAGGAACATTAGAGCTCGAGATGTCGTGTTCTCCAGAAAGATAGTACTGTCATAGCCGTTCTAGAAAGGAGATCAAAGGGGTAGGTATATATACAAGTGAGCTGACGCGCAACGAGAACAACGCTGAATTGACAAATCCATAGTGGGCACAAGCTCCGAGATCTAACTCCCACGATGGTACCAGCTCGTGAAGCATTGAGAGTACTAGCCCAGTCTCAAAGTCATAGAGTAAATGGTACGCGCTCGTCCCGAAGAAAGGTATTCAGTGTTCGCGTACTATGATAGTAGGCCCAAGTCGACATGTGTGTCACAGTGTGACACGTGCGTGAACTCACGCACCTACGCACCACGCACACACGCACACACGCATGGGTCCACGCACAATTCTACGGACCCCATTGGCAGGATAGAGGGACGTCGCAGTAGAATTTGAAGCTGTACACCTTAAGTAGTAGTCGGAGGTGCAGCGGTCGGCAAGAGTCAAGCACAAATCGTGGGAAATCTGAAATTGATGCCGGACCGCTCTTGCCTGCAACCCCCATCTCGCTATCGCTTTCCGACAATGCAAGAAACAGTCGGATTACTCATCGCTCTAACCGCTTGGCAGGCTGATACAGGCATGTGTCAATTAGCCATTCTCAGGACTCAATGTTACAAGACACGGGCAAGGTGGCGGTAGTGTTTTTGCAGTGTCGTCTACAAGTTGTGAGTATTTCAGAATGTCTGTCGTCTCCGGGTCACTACCACGCGTGAAAGAAACAATCATGAGGGGGTGCAGTGGCGATTCAAATTGCGGTACCGGTGGCGGGATGACGAACGGAAGTCCCGTAATATAGAAAGAGAATCACATTGAATTTTGAAATGCTAAGTCTAGCAGTGCATGTTACAAAACCACCTCATTCATTCTCAGGGTCATCCACGCATCGCAAATACCTCTCCCATTTTTCCATTTCTCCTTCCTGGCCCTCAAAGCATCTGTCCATCTCCAGGAGGGCTGCTTAAAGACGCGAAGCCATCAGAGCGACTTCAGCCTTCCTAGCGAATGTAAACCTCCTTAACGCGGCATTTACTGCGCTGGCAATCTCGAACAGCTCAGCGTGAGCCGCCTTCCCTTTCTGCCGTGAGACTCCTTGTTTCCTTTGATATTCCCTTTGGGTCTCCCCTTGGCCATATATTTTGGCGCCGTTTGATGACCTGAGTGTCTCGGTGCTGATCAAATCGTCACAGTCAGAGTCCGAGGCGGGAACGTTGCCCTTGGATGTTCGAGATAGAGACATGGTTGAGTTGATGTGTGTCTGCGAGTGTGTGTGGGTGTGTGGGTGTGAAAGGCGGATGAAAGACCAGGAAAACAGGCCATTGTTTATATAGACAGGTAGAGGCTGTGCGCACAACGGTTATCTGCTCTCGGTGTCTGTTCAATCCTAGAGACCACAGCCCCGTGCAGATCACTGTTCCGTTGTAGTCATGGCATCAGGCTACGAAAATGTGGCGCGCAAAAACATGATGCATATTCCGGGCAGAAACAGAGCAAAGTCTGAGATGGACCTGGCCGTTGCTTGAGCCGATCCTTTTACGGTGAAGGAAGACAATGACTCGGATAAACAGGCAGCTTCTCTGCCCGACGACAGGAAAGCAAGTCTGCGCACAGACGGCATGAGTCGCATGACGTTCGGCATTCCCGGTGATTGCCGGCAGCAGTCAGAACGCTTAGCGCAGATTGAAATTTGAGGTGATGCCGACCGCTCTTGTCAGCAACTGCCATACCGCTTCAGCCTCCCGCCCTCTGTCATTTAGAAGAACGGTCAGATTGGATAACCACCCCTTGACCTTGAATCTCGAGGATGCCGACTCTCCTGACTTTGAAGGACTTGACTACTCTTCGCGTCATTACCTTCAATATCAAGAAATTCGTCGTCAAATCAAATCTCCGGTTCATCGCCTTAACAGATGGAACTCGTTACTGTGACTACGAGCTCGCTCTCCTCTTCGACCGTCACTACCCTTGGATTGAGACCCTTCCTCCCATTGACGATCCTCGCGCCGCACCATACATCTGTCTCATCGATGCACACATAGCCTCCCTAGTAACACGCCCTCGTACTGGTAGTGCCACCGAACACATCCTGCAGTGCTTTCGGAACGGTACATTCTTACTTCTTCAAGCCATGCTCTTTCACGAAATCGGACATGTTGTGTCGGCCCAGCTTGCCGAAGAAAGGGATGTGAAGGCGAAGTTTCAGTGTCCCGCCGATCTTGCTTCTAGGGCAGATCCTGGGTTCATCATGGAACATGGAGTGTATGGCGGCGTGCTCTCCGTGATTCTGAGACCGGAGGCACGAGTGGAGGAACTTCAGAACGGAGACATTGTCCACTTCATTCTGAATACACGTAATGGGGACCGCTATCGAATTGGTAAGTGCTGGCACCTTTCCGGGGCACTGTTCTTGCTCACTCAATGATAGACCACGATGCAATTTTCTCTTGGCTGCATGTCAACCGGTACTCCAAGCCTTTCGACATTGCTGGTCTTACCCAACTCCACGACACGTATCCTATCTGCGAAGAGCACTTGTGTGCTTCTTTCAATCAGAGGATATCCTCGAGCTCAGAGCGGTTCAATTTGGTGCAGGTCTCTGAAGTCCCTTACGAGCCATTCCGCCTTCACGGGGAATCCTACATTTGGGAGCGAAACATATGGCGGCGAAACTGTACGCATTCCTCTTGAGTTTCTGAAGCTGGTCGCGTCGCAGATGTACTTAGTCGAATATCGAACATGTGTCGATTAGGTACAAGTCTCATGCCAACACGTACAACGGCTCGTTTTCCCTACACTTAAGTACAAGCTATACATACAATGTACAAAAGGAACTGGTCGGACAGCAGGAACGTAGGGAGGGGCGACTCGAGGCACAAGAGACGGTCGCATTCGATCATGCAGTGATGCCCTCGAGCCTCCAGGGCGATAGTCGATGCACCGTCGAGTGCCAATGCTCGTGGGAGTAGCTATCAGAATCAACAGCACTCCGAGAACAGGGCCGATCGTGAGAACCTGATGTTGCTCATGCCTGCAACTGTCATTTCCCTCGTGCCTTTTGACAACGTGTAAGACACCTAGTACATCCCAGATCGTGGAATGGTGACTCACCAGATCCTGAACGACACAGAGAAAATCTTCCTCCCAGGTACGTTATGGCCGAGTGGTATTTATCGATTGCTTAACCCGTCTAGTTTCCAGAATCAGAAACAAGGCTGGAGAAATTCCCGGAGAAACGGAGTGCAAAGGAGCCTCACACGTACGTGCACTGTATGCATTTGCTCATTCGCTACCGACGGCCCATAGGCTCGCTATTGAAGTCGAGCATTCATCATGCCCACAGTTCTGAACCTCGAAGACTTGAAAGGCATGCGCTTTATTTCATCCAAACTCAGGACGATTCTCCAAAGCTCTCCCAAGAAGTTCATGGCGCTGACCGATGGGACTGGCTATTCTGGCTATGAACTCAATATCCTCTTCATGAAATATTACCCCTGGATCGAAACTGTACCTCCCATCGGCAATCCCTGCGGCGCTCCATATATCTGTCTCGTGGACCCTCACATTGCTTCCCTGGTGACACGTCCCCGAAGCGACGCCACCGAAGCGGGTGTGCCACCGTTCTTCAAGGATGGCACATTCCTCCTTTTCCAAGCCATTTTCTTCCATGAAATCGGTCACGTTTTTCGTGCCCAACTCTGCGAAGAACGGGATATGGAAGCAAGCTTTCAATGTGCTGTCGATCTTGCTTCGCAGACCGATCCCGGTTTCATTATGGAGCGAGGGATTTACGGTGGCGTTTTGTCCGTCGTCCTGAAAACAGGTGCCCAGCCCGAAGAGCTTCTACTCGACGATCTGCTCTATTTCATACTAAATACAAGCGATGGAAAGCGCTATCAGATTGGTGAGATTGTGTCCGTAGAGTAATTCTATTTCACTAAAAGATTGCAGACCACGAACAAGCCTACCATTGGCTGCGTGATGTTCGGTGTGCCGGGCCTTTCAGTCTGGCTAGTCTATCCGAGATAACGGATAAACACCCCATTCCCAACGAGCATATTTGCGCCTCTTTCAACCAGAGTATTTCCTCGAGTACAGAGCGTTTTGACCTGGTTTCCGAGGATCGTGTCGATGCGTTTCGTGTTCACGGGGATTCTCATATCAAATCAGGAAATATGTTGCGACGGTGCGGTACACATCGCTTTTCGTGATACTATTTCTGTGCTGTTCTCGGGTGGACATATGCTGCACAATGCAAGAGTATGAAGAATATATGTAATTCATCGCGTGTTACGACGAAACATAGCAAAAAAGCACACGATCAATTGGCGCGTTGGATCCAAATGTATATCACGAGCGTATCGCGCCCTTCAGATGCCTCCACGTCCCGCCCTTCCTCTTCCGCCACAGCTGAGCGCAACCACATGAGGTCGAAAATGTCTCCAGCCTGCCCAACGCCCACATAGGATCGTACATCCACCAATCCGTCCCCGAATCCTGCGAGCTGCCGCCACCATCCGGAAGAACCAGAACACTAGTGGCGCACCCACACCCTTCCGCACGTAGACCCATAGAGATGTTCAGACACATCTTCCTGACCCTCGCAATGCGTAGGAGGTCCTCATTCGATAACGCCGTGGGGGGAATCTCATATTCGGGATGGGACGCCAGAGCGTAGATGGCAAAGTATCGGAATCGAGCGAACGGGTTCGAAGTTGAGGTTGGGGAAGGCATAGAACCAAGGGTGATAACTCCCGCCGAGTTCCTCAACATCAGTTTCATCCGTTTCTTCTTCGGCGGCTCAGACATCGGCGAGAGGTAATACTCCTTCAATCGCTCTACCATGAGATCCATATATGCCTGACTCTTCAAGACCACCGCTACACGAGCGATAGCCAAGAGTGTGTCCAGGTTGGGTGGTTTGGTGGTGTCTTGAGTAGTTGTGTCGACGGCATTCAGAAACTCGTCGAAGTCCGAAGGATCGGGTGAAGATTCGAGTGGGAGAGAGACGTGTACAACTTCGTTGCCGCGAGATGACGAAGAGGGACAAGCACCGTCGATCAGTGAGGCAATGATAGGAGAGGCGTCTGCAAGAATCTCCCGCGAAAGTTTGTACAAGACGTTCGAACCCGCCAGCGTTAGAGTGAACGTGCCGTCAGATCGATGGTACATCGCGTGAGGAACGGTGTCGGCCTTGTTGACGAGAGTCCGGTCCTCTTCAACAGGCTCCCGACTTCGAATCTCAGCGTTGAGTGGCGGGGAAATAGACTCGTCCGTGGAAAGTGGTCCTCCGCCCAATCCAGGCGCAGAGGGGACAGTGGCTCCACCATTGCCGTCGCTGGCATCCAACTTTTGCCTTTTCTTTTTCTTCTTGAGCTACGAAGACATTGAGATGCATTACGGAAAGCAAAAGAACCATGGAGACCTTGGGCGCCTTGAGCGATGCACTATTTTGACAGGTCTCTTTGTCTTGGTCAACGTCTCTGCTCCGCTTTGCAGGAACGACGGGCAACACGGTCGCTGGAGGAGCGGAAAGTACAGAGCTCGGTAGTCGTCTGCCATCGGTATGCTTGGTTACGTCGGCTGGACTCCCGCCTGATGAGGGCCTAGAGGGTGCGGCCGTTGATTCAACTCTAGAGACCACGTCGTCCTTGTCCGTGGCTGTCTTCCTGCGCTATGCAGTCAGGTCAACGATGGCATAAGTGAAAAAGAAAGAAAGCTACCTTAGCATGATCAGCCTCGCCATGACCCTCGTCTCTCCTGTGTTTCGTGGGAACGACCAGGTTGGAGTTTGTACTTGAGTCTTCGGCTGCGACGGACCTCGAAAGCTTGCGAAGACCAGTCCTGTCTGCTTCGTCGCCCATCCTTGGATGCAGAGAGCATGTAGGCGTGAGATCATGGGCCGGTCGAGAATCCGGCACAACCACTTCAGTCGCGCCTCGCTCGTTTTTCTTCTTCTTTTTCTGTTGTGCAAGCCAAATCGATCAAGTCCCACTCTCCACGAATAAGATAGAACACGAACCTTCTTTCGAGCAGTCTCTCCATTCCGACAATCGACATCTCCAGCGCTCCCTCGCTTCGCAGGGACCACTGAACGGGGTGTTGGATTGGGCTCAGGCCGTGTAGCAGATGCCATAGATCCGCCAGTGGTCTTCATTCCTGCACCCGCCGTTCGTTGCGCCGCTCTGTCATCCTGGTTCCTCTTCCTACTCGTCACTTCAGCGTCGTTATCCAGTCGCACAGCATCAACCTGTGGAACGGCATCGCGGTTCTCCACCTCTGTCGTCGGTCCTTTGCGGTCTTCCCTTCGGTCACCGGGAAGCAGCCCGCACGACCTCCACAGCTGCTCGGACGCACGAGCGAGCATATCCGCCCGAGCCTCCGCTGACAGTCGTGGTAGAATAGCAGTGCTGTGTGACTGCTACAGCTCGTTAATCCTTCACAGAACCACGTTGGCATTTGGACTCACCAAGTTCAACTTCTGCCGACGTCTTTTCTTTGAGCGCGACGAAGCGAAAGTTTGAGTCGAAATCTGAAGGAATTGGCCTCAAGAGAAAGGCGACGATGAGTAAGTACGTACTGACGTCTGTTGATCCTTGTCCGTCGCTTGATGCTTCCGCGGGCCACTCTGGGGATCGGCTTGGAGAAGAGGTTTGACTGCAATCTGCGAAGGCGTTATTCATGTACATTTGTTAGCAGGTGACTGAACCGACCTTATCTGGAAGTGGGACAACCGCGGGACCTCGGATCTGTTTTAAAAGGGTCAGCCACACACGAGAAAGGTACAGTGCAACAACATACAGAGAGACCACTCGCAGAGCTTGCAATCTGTGGCATTTCAATGGACGTTGTCGCCGTCTGGGAGAGCACAGAAGTAGAAGGTGTCTGATCCAGGAAAATTTGTTCAGTTAAAGTTGACACTCAAAACCGTTTAACTGCGTACATTGTTTGATTTGTGGACAGCCTTTTTGACGCCAGCTTCGGATTCCTGACAAGCTTCCTTGGACTAGTGTCAGCCCAGAAGAAGATTTGCGAGTAGAATATATACCTTGACATCTGCCTGAAAAGTCGTCGACGGTTGCGTCTCTTGCTTAGCCGTCATGTGTATCAAAGCGTCTTCCCATTTGACTGAGCAGCTATTTTTTCCATCGCCCGTCGTTTCTGAGACGCTTTCCTTCTTGACATCGGGGCTGCCAACGGCGACTTCCTTCGAACGGTCCTTGCCAATCGTTTGAGCCCCAGCAGCCTGACTGGTGCTGGAGAGAAGGAGCGATGGTCCACGAAAGTCGCATTGGGACGCCTGAGGTACATATCCATGACGCGCGTCACTGGAGGTATCGGCAGAAGGCGCCTTCCTGGCAAATTGAGACAGTGGTAATGTGTTGTCGGGCCCGTGAGCCAGAGTGGCGGAATTGGTGCTCGTTTCGAGAGATGGTGATAGTTGGTCGGTGGTATGGGCTGCACTAGATCGAGTAGACGCGTAGTTGATGAGGGCATCTGCAGGTAGCGGGAGACCGGTGGGCTGGGACGAACCGCCCGTGTTGTCGTTGGGCGCGGTCTGAGCTGGTGTTAGTGACACAAGAAGACGCAGATCGGTGAACTTGGGGTAACCTGACTGGTAGCCATCGCCCGCTTTTGCGAGGGGCCAGGTGAAGGCGGTAGTTGCGTTGTTCGTATAGCCTGCGCCATATCTTCGTTATTCGGCATGATTGTTGACACATGGATGATACTCACCGCCCACCCTCCCAGCGACGTATCCTGCCCGTCCAATTCATCCGTTTCCTGGTGCGTCTCCGGCGCGACATCCATGTCGAGATCGCGCCTATGCGCTCTCGCGGCTCCGTCGTTCGGTGACCGTTTCTTGGGGCTTATGTCCAAGTTTGCGCGCGAATATGGCGGAAATTTTCTACGCTTTGCTGGGGTGTGAACATTGCGAGACCGCACGAATGCCTCCGGTGGAACGAGACAAGATCTCTGTCGGACGATGTTACCGACAGATAGCTCGGCCGGCGTCGCGTTTATCAGGCTGGATTGAGTTGTGGCGGCAGTGGGATATTGGATACTGGGAGACTTTGGGAGACTGTAATCTCGCGATGGCTGAGGTCGTCCCGCGAGCGAAGAAGAACCAGCCTCGTTGAGCGCCATGGTCGCGAGAAGGAACCCTGGACGCGGTGACGATGCCATCATTTTCGGGTGATTGCCGACAAACGGCAACTGTGGCTTTCCTTCTTGTTCTCTGCGGTCAAACTCACGCTCGACAGTTCCGTCGGAACCCAGTCCAGTATAATGGATTTCCTTCATTCTCTCAACATGAGTGCCATATGATCCGATGTCCGACAGGCAGTCCTGGGCAGTCATCGTCTATGGTCCTATACCCCGATCATTTTTGGTTAAGAAGCCTTTGGAAATAGTGATCACCGGTCCATCCGTCGTCTCACTGTTCAGCTTCGACGCGCTGGCAGCTGCTATCTGTTCATCTTGCTTTATAATTCAGATAGGGAGGACGCCGTCATTCCCTCCCCGATTGTGTACTCCCTGCTCCCCTTCCTACCCCGAGTGCAAACTCTCGTCTTTTCGTTTCACGTACGCCGTTCTACAATGGAGTCCTTGGCCCTCTTCAAGAACTCATTCTCCTCTTTGAGAAGTCTCTCTCTTCATTGATGATTGGCAATACCCCGTGGAGGATGTCTTGACTCGGCTCGACATGTTTGACGCCTGCCAGCATCTGAACAATCTCCGAATCTCCTGTGATCCATATCACTGGTTTTTGGCTCCAATCCAAGGTCTCACCCGCCTCGCCATTGGCTGGTACAGTGTTGATTGCATCGTGGCTTTCCTTGAAGCTGGGCAGCGTACCTTCATGAAGTTGGCCATACCAACTGGTGGCGTTTCATCAAAGACTCCATACACCCGAAGCCAAGAGGTACTTGAAGGATTCTTCTGATCAAGTAACCTCTGCCGCCACCCCTGGTATTGGCGAATCTGGATATATTGCGGAGGCGTATCTGTTCGGCGACACAGTCCAAATCAAGGGGTGTGAGATCTCTGGATCTTGGACATCCCATCAAGCCACGCGAGCGCAGCTCGGTGATGCCCGAGCCGCTTTCGGATCAGAAACGGCTACACGGCAGCTCACACCAAGCCTTTGTGAACATCGTGTGAACCTAAGTTGGCGTGAACAATTCGTGAACGTTATGTGAACCTACCGTGAATAATAGAGAAACGAGTGGCCTCAGATTGAATCTATTGCATTGATACCATCTGCCAGAATCTAGGAGCTAAAGAATACATCATCCTCGGGCAGTGGTCCTAGAGTCCGAGTTCTGCCTGTATGTACTTCGAAACCTGTAGAATGAGACGTTCTATATATTCGGGAACGTCCTGGTGTACTTTCTGGTGAGCGCGTCGCAGACCTTCGGCGCTTATGACCAGCGTTACCCTCATCCGAGTGGGATACTCCTCCTCCATCGATTGAGACATCATTGTCTACTGCCAGAATGGACTCTGGAATACCCAGGGCTAGCTCTTCATCCCTTGAGACGACGATTGACGCTCGAAAGGCATCAACATCCTTTTGAGACATCGCCATCTCCCAGCCGGGATGAGTCGCCTTCATATGTTCGGAAATTGAGTACTTCCAATATACCTCCTTGCACAAAGGGCAAGTCATAGGTACATTCGTACTCGGTTTCTTGAGGCTAGATTTTGCGGCTGCATAGATCTTAAAATTATAAGCCTCAGGGCAAGATGATCGCGCTTCACCATGAGCAATAGCGAGCGTGCAAGGCTCTGTTCCGCTTCGCATTGACTTGCCACAGAAGCCACATGGATACTCCGGATCAACCTGTAAAGGAGCCCATGTAAGCGTGCAAGAAGATACTGAAGCAATTATACAAACCGGCACCAAAAGATGCTCTTCTACCAGCCCACGAAGCATGTGTCGAATATGCCCGCCCATATGACTTTGACGATCGGGTGCACTGAGTGCTTTTCCGCAGATTCGACACGGTCGGCAAGCGTCTTTATCGACTGGTGCTACGACGGCGGTAAGGCAGTGTCGAATGTGAATTACTTCGAGCCCGGTATCTGCACAACTTGAAGTATTAGCACAGATTGGCGGTATGAACACTTCAACGTACCAGGATTGATAGGAACTTTCGGCATTAATGCTTCGTAGGGGAAATTTCCAGACTGAATCAAGCCGTAAACAGGTATACGAGTTCGGATGTCGTTATCAGCTACACGCGACTTCAACTCCGTCTCCCAAGCGGCAAGCTGAGTCTCCGAGAAGAGAGATGTCTTGTCCATATGGCGCGGCATTGTGATGTCGGGAAGAACGCGCTCAGACAGATCTTCGACGACAGCCTCTGTCACCTCACAGCGAGGAATGGGCACCACTAGAGACCCGTGGACTGTGATATTGAGGTGTCGCATGCGAGCATTGGTGTTGTTCTCGCTAACCTGCTTCTTCTTTGTCGCTTCGAATGCCACAAAATCGGTAGTCCATGCCCATGAGAGTTCATCCGACGTGTTTCGGAAAGGAATGAGAGAGAGAGCCTGCCCGGTGATCTCGAACCTGGAGTCCGAGAGAGAAACTTCGGCGGCAAGGGCAGAATCAAGATATGTCGGTGTGCGACCATTTGTCGACTTAATCCCGGTGCACTGGAGAATGGCAAGGGAGACCTGGGAAGATTTGATGCAGATAAGCGCTGCAAAGAGTCCACCAAGACGAAGAATGTGAGAATCATTCACTGGATTCGGCCTGTCCTCGTTGAGGTCCCATTTATGACCACCAATAGAGAAATACCGTACACGGAGAAGTCGGTCGTGGCTTTTTCCACTCTCGATATCAAGTGTGGGGTCCATGTATGTCCGTAAGATCGTCTTTTTGTGTCCCAATGTCCCCTTTTCGTCGAGAGGAATCCAAAGCGAGTGAGGCGCCGATGCAAGGTCTGCTAACCTGGCGCGTTCAGCGGCCAATACCCCTTTGCCATCAAATGCAAGAACGCTGTCAGATGTGGGAGGTGCCGCACCCACAGATCCGTCATTCTCTGTATCATCATCCTGGCCTACCGCGACCTCCATGTCATCCTCAGCATCTAACTGAGATCGGTCGACGCCTTTTGAGACTCCGGGAAACACGCCCGGACGTTTGGGGCACATCAGATCGCATCCGAGGCGTGAAAAGTGCTCTCTAAAGTTGATAGGACAACCCAAGCGACGCAAGATGGTTTCTGCGTCTGTCAACGCGGCGTTCCATTCAAGGCGAAGATTACATGACCCCGCTGTCAGATCGGTCTTCCAATGTCGTGGGGCAAGATGGTCGACATCTCGACTGCGAAACATATTGAGACGCCGTGCGAGCCGCTCCCATTCTGGATGTCAACGAAAGATGTCATCGATTCGAAGAGCTGCACCAAAACGGTTGCGCAACTCGTCAACGTCCATGTTTGGCGAGTGTCCGCCAATCATACGAGACCGACCAAAGAGAACCTCGAGGACGTCGTCACCAAAGAGGCAGAGAAAAATTTTCAGCTTGGGATTCATGACCTGATAATGCGCGACTTTGAAAACCGCGCTCTTGATCATACACTGGATGTCTCCGTATAGCTGATTTGAGATGAAATCCCCCTCATGCCGCAGCCACATTGCGCACAGGAGAAAGGCCGCCGTCACCAGAGAACGAATCTGTTCCGAGAGTGATAGCTCGAGATTGATGAAGGGATCTATGAGCGCGTGGAATAGCTCCCCAAGAAGACATATGGCTCTGTGGGTATTGAGCTCTGCGGGGGTAAAGTTGGTGGTATCAAGATTGCGCAGATCGGCGACAAGACACAGAAGCTTGATGGCTCGTGGTACGTCCTGAGGATCCTGCGGATTTAACAAGGCATAGATGGATTTGTGAAGGGCATGCAGAGCAGCGCCTCCACCAAGCTCGTAGATCAGGATAGCGAGATCAAGTTCGTCGCGTGTGAAGTTCTTCGGTCGATATTTGCCTGCTAGGGCGAGGAGAGCCTTATCGTAGGTTTTGTCGGTACTCCAGCCTTCTCGTTTGGCTGTAGGAAGGAGACGGTATAGGCCAGGAATGGGGTTCGGACCGGAGAGGAGGTCGAGGAGACGATTGAGGCTTGCGATTCGTTTGTGGGCGCGTTTGAGGGCTTTGACACAGTTCAACTTCTAAAGACAGATTAACGACCTGTGTAGAATATAAGAACGGTGTATTACCTTGAGCTGCTCTTTCTCAA
Source organism: Strobilurus orientalis (assembly GCA_019915145.1). Taxonomy (NCBI): domain Eukaryota; kingdom Fungi; phylum Basidiomycota; class Agaricomycetes; order Agaricales; family Physalacriaceae; genus Strobilurus; species Strobilurus orientalis. The sequence continues at coordinate 360,499 of JAHLML010000014.1, forward strand.
GCTGAAGCGCAACGGCATCTAGCTTTTTCTCCAGCTGGGCCTTGCTGAGAGTCGCGGTCGATTTCTTGCTTGCTGGCTTCCGTGCACGATCAGCAATGAGCGCGATGTCGTGTTCTAGCCCGGCGCATGCAGAACACGACTCGAGCTCGCCATCGCGTAATACTTTGAAGCAGCGCGTTGAGCGGACGCGGATACATGACGCGACCACGTCAACTGAGAGTAAGGAATAGCTGGGTCGTGAACGTGAATCCAGATCATGTATTCCAGAAGGGTAGGTAGTCATCGGTGACCCCAAACTCCAGCTGTAGGTTGCACCGGGGCATGGCTGATGGATATTATTCGAATGTATTATAGGGTTCGATATGCCGGACAATGGAACGCGCGGTGTTGGAGGTAGCGAAGCATGCGAGTCTGTCAGAAGGGTTAGCAAATAAAGGTCAGCCCAACGCGAGATACACGAACTGCACCGTCCTCCACTCCAGTGTTTTTCCATCGGATTAGAGCCACGAACAAATCCATGGTTCACATAGAGCCCACAGTAGGGACACAAAACCTCGCGTGTGCCCAGGTTGACATCACCCCTCTCAATGCCAGAAGAAGGAGTGTAGGGGGTATAAGGTATTGAATAGGGAGAGGGTGTTGTATAAGAGAAAGAAGAAGACGGTATACTAGATGAAGAACATCAGGAAAAAGCATTTCGGTCCGTATCCTGAGCCATGGGTCTGGTAGCGATGGTACCCGCCAGTACGACCTGTAGCTGTCAGCCGTAAGTCCGTACCAGCGGGTACCACACGTACCTCTCAGCCACAAATCTGTAGTGCTTGTGTGTTACTATATTGCTAGTGCAGAGTTCGGTATCGACCACGACAGGTACGAGGGCAAGGAAGGGCAGCAGAACTGATATGATTGTTACTTGAGTTTACATTTGTGCTTGAGTAAGACGAAATCAATGTGTCTAAGGTAAGGACTAAGGTAGAACGAGTCGGCCATATCAAGGACGTTCTCCCTGGTCCAGTGCAAGGGCATGCGACGGCCAAAGTGGGGGAGAAGATGGCAGCTCCGGGATATATGTGTGAGGGGAACGATTGACGAGTTCGCAGTGTTGTTGCGGCGCGATAGCGAGATCTTGAACATGCCAGTTCTGGCATCGAGCTTCTTGAGCGGGGTGTACCATTCGACGTAGGCAAGCGGGTGCGGAAATGTGCCGAACTGTGCTGGTAGATTGAAGACTGCACGAACTCGAGCAACGTTGAGTCCTGTAAGCTGTGTTATGTCGCTGTGTTACGGGATGAGAACAACGACACACCTTTGTCGCCCAGCAAGTCAAGATTGGTTCCCTTCTCTGGAAGGCCCTTCCTTGCGAGCACAGTATCGAACTGTGCTGGAACGCGCTTCTTGCGGCCATGGGCAGCTTGGGAAGGACCGGCTCGGATGGCGTCAATGGTGACCTGTTTAGAAACCTCTGGCGTTGACGGAATGAAGGTCCTAAATCGCTTGTAAACGTCGAATGTTGCAGGTGCCAGATCCCAGTAGTTGCTAGGAAAGCGATTGTTGGCTCGAAGGAAAGACTCGAATGTGTACACAATGCGATCACAGCCGTAGTCCTTCTCGAGCGTCTCCAAACTGACGGACTTGAAGGACGGCTGCTTCGGGATTGCGTATTCCGACTCGCCGTGTCGAGAGCTTACAGGGTTGCTGAGGGTGTCTGTGAGCTCGTCATCGTCCTCGGCCTCGTTGTTGATGGTGGAAGGGAGAGAAGCAGACGCGCCGGATTTGGAAGTTTGTTTGTCACTTCCACCCTGCTCTTCTCCTTCGTCCTCATCGTCGTCGTCCTCCGTATCCTCGTGCTCATACTCCGTGAGCCACCACTCCAGAAACTGCTGGAACCTTTCAATCGCCTCTCGCCTCGCCAGCCACACCGTCATCTGCTTGATGTAGTCCTTCTTGTTGGACGCGTTGTACGCGACTTTGGCAAAATCGATATGCAGACGTTCGGAAGCCTCCGTGTTGTAACCGTCGCAGGTGCCGTGAGTGCGAATCATGTCAGAGTAGTGGGTCATGGAGTGGATTTTTGGGATGTTGAAATGCTGGCGAATTCCCTGGTCGATGAAAATGTGCTTTGTCTCGTGGAAGGTACGCCATGCTTCGTCCAGTTTGGCCAGCGATTGATCAGTGTGCTCTTCAAAGTGGGCGTAGTAGATAAAGTCGATGACAGCTGCGACACACTTGGTGACGCCGTCCGCCGCGGACCCATTCACCACCGCCAGAAACACCTTCTCCATGTTCTTGTACTCGTTCCCCGTCCACTGTGATATCAACGTGATTCCCTTCGTGAAATGGCGCAGACTGGGATGTCGTGGTAATGCCCTGAACCGCCTGTCGATCTCGGCTCCCTTCTCTGCCTCCGACTCGGGATGCCCAGCCGCTGTTGCCCACGAGACAACGTGGTCCTTGAATACACCCTTGTGTAGCTGGTGGAGAATGTCGGGAGTGAAGGAATGAAAGATATTGCAATGAGGAAGATCCTTCCAGAATGGATTCACGGGACGAAGGCCAAGGTCCGTGTATTCCTTCGTGTGCTTGCCAGTCTCTGATGTTCGTTTCAAGATTCGAATTATCGTTTCTGGATCGCGAACGGCTGCCGGCGTGGTCTCCCCGAGTCCGTGGAAGGTTACAGTGCATTTGGGGCAACGACTCTCCTTGCAGCACCCAATCAAGCACTGCTCAGGGAAGTCGGCGATATAGGCGGCGAGAATGGGATGAATGCGTCGGATCTTCCCATCAGGGCAAAGCATATCGACACCGTTCTTGCCAGCTTTGATGAGTGGCGCCATGATGGATCGCATGCAGGTGTGAAACAGCTGGTATGATTGTGACGCTCGCTCTCCCTTTTGAAAACACTCAAGTTTTGAGACAGGGAGATATCCGACCAAGACCATCGCGTGCTCAGATGGCTTTCGTCGCACGTCCTTGTCGATGTTTCCGATGGAAAGGTACACCGGCCATGCGGATTTATCGCCGCTGAAGCGAGACAATTGAGTTTTGTCTGTCGAAACTATTACAGCAGCAATCGTGGTACCATCAGGTAAGAGCGACTGGTGACATGTTAGCTTAGTGCTGACCACACGTTGCATCAGAACTCTCACCTGTGTGGCCCACCACCAATCCCCGCTTGCCATCTCATCGTACACTCGAGTTTTCCCTTCGGCATCGCCATACACTCGTTCTGGGGCGTAGCGAATACGGTCCTTGAAGCGTATATCACCGAAAAGTTGGCGAATACAACTGACAGGATCCCGCTTCCACAGCTCGACCGTCTCCACCTTCGCCTTTCCGTCCTCGTCGAGATCTGTGCCTATGATATCAAAGAGCTCGCACTGCCATTCCGGTCCGCGTGGAAGCTTGTCGATGGCTTGGAACAGCTTACGCTTTGTCTCGAACGAAGGCTTTACACCATCTTTGACCTGCAGAGCATCAGCAAAGGTTTCGAACGCGCACAAATTAAGGCGCACCTTGTTCAACCGCAGGAAATTATCAATTTCCCTCTGACTGACGCCTGCCCTCATCATCCACCGCACTAGCTCCCACTCATCGCAATCCGCAAAGGGATGCCATGGCTCCTCATTCTTGTCCTCCTTCTCCCGGCGTATCCTCTCAAACTCGGTCTCAAACTCCTCTTCTGTATCGTCCACTGGCACACCCGCTTGATGCTTTGCCGGAAAATCCTCGACCCATCGCTCCTTTATCGGTGTTTGGTCTCCTTCGTCCTCTACCTCTTCGAGACGGGTGCGCTTGGATGGGTTTTCATTGTCGAGGAAAACGGGATCATCGAAGACCGGCTCCGGTTCCCAGTTGGATGGAGAGTCGTCGGAAGGAGGTGGGGTTTCGGTGTCCCGTCGTCTGTTGCCGAAGTGCTTGGGAAGAAGGCCTCTGAGTCTCCGACCGCAGTCAAGTGTCGATTGAGAGTAATGGTTATTGAGACCACGACTGCTCCGAGTCTCAAATTTGCAGAAGCGGCACCGACTGATTTTTCCAGACATGGTATGAGAGGAGATCGTAAGTGGAGTCGTCTTGGTAAGTTTTCGATTTCGGCTGAAACGATCACGTTGACAGATGACTTGTTTGTCTTCGCAGTTGTTTGGCAGAGTCGTCTCTCTCTCTCTTTTTGCCACAACCATGGTCAAGCCTGTCACTGACAAGACCTCAAAACCGGCCTCAGGCCGACATGTACGCGCCGCAAGCCAGCGTACAGCTCTAGAAGCGGGTGAGCTTATAATTTCTTTCTGTGGCCTCTCTCATTGAATTTTTTGACAGAACATGACCGTCAGAAAAAGGAGCTCGACGCCAGTCAACGTAAGTTGCGACAGATGGAAAAAAAACTGCAAGCACAGGAAGCTCTTGCAGACAAAACCAACCGTTTGTTCTCCCTTTTGGTGAAAAATTTAGTCTTATCTCACCACAGGTGACTACGATCGACTTGTTGACAAAGCCGACGCTGAGTACTTGGCTCGCCGCGGCAAGCCACGCCCTTATATCGAAAGTGAGGATGAAGACGATGAGGTGGACGAATCAATCATGACTTTCTCTTCTGCGGTAAGTTCTCCCCGTCATTACAGTTAAACTTCCACTGACTCTACCTTAGATCAAGTCTCGTGGTGTTGTGGGGGGTAATGAGCCACCTCATCTCCGAAAAGAGCCTGCCCTTCGCCGTCTTACAACTAACACGCCAGAGAACGGATCACACAGTGGCAGTACACCTCGTCAAGCTCCCTCAGGCCGCTATCTCCAGGCGGATACACCGAAACCCTCCCAACAGACATCGGCCCCTCGTCGAGCTCAAGGTGAGGAGGAGCCCCGCAGCCGGTCTTCGAGCCGTGTTCATCAAGAGTCAGCCACGCCGCAGGATATCCCAAGCCCAATCATCCGTCCTCGTCCTCAGCGTATGATCTGGTCATCTCCTGAGCCCGACACTACGGTACCCGATACTGTTCCCAGTCCCCGCGCCCGCTGTCAGTTGTCTCTCACGTCCATTTGTGCCTTTGCATTAACACTGTTCATAATCTAGCAGCTTCGTATGATCGCGAGGAGGAAGGCCGCAATCAGGTGGTCACAGCAGAAGCTCCTTCTAGTGCCAACAAGCGGCCGCGCAGTTCCTCGGGGGCGGCTGCCCAATCCTCAAATCCCAAGCGATCCAGGCCAGCAAGTATCAGCTCACTCGAATCCACAGATCCAGAGCCGCCGCTTGGCCAACCAGCGCCTCTGAAGAGTGGTACTTCAGGCCTCAGTGTCTCTCACTATGAGGGACGCTGTGGTGCTCTTCTACTTCGGGCGTGTCACATCTTCGAGGCTTTCATCATTTACCGCAAGGCGTATCCCGATCGAATGACTGCCGAACATGAGGCTCTCGAAGCCTATCTGGGAGCTGCATTCGAAGCCGATTTGGATGACCGCTATCTGTACACAACCGAAATGAGCCAACTGGTATGTTTTCTTATCAATCTCCAAGTCAAAGCTGACGGCAGTCAGATCAGGAAACGGGCAACTCGTCAGCGAGGCGCTGTTAAAGATAGGCTCCGTAATCTTGTCAGGTCTCACTTCAAGCTCGTCGAGTCCAGCAAGAAGGTCGTACAAGCTAGGAACCAGAAGATTGTCATTGCGGCTCTCACAGGCGATGCTTTCTTACACAAGGTAGCTATCTTCTCTTGAATTATACCAGTTCTGATACACTCTCTCCCAGGATCCCGAAAATCTCCGCAAGCGCTTCGAGGCCAAGATCGTATTTCTTGGTATCTGCGCAGCATGGTTTAACAAGAAGGACGACCTCGGATTTCACTGTGCGATGCCTGCACCTCAGCCGGAGGTGATCCCAGCGCCGGCCATCGCGTTTATCTGTTTCATGGTAGGATTATCTGTGGATATCAGCGTTTGACTCACATACATAGGTTGAATGGTTATTGAGGGAATGGGAAGAGGGTATCTTCAAGGACGCCGCATTGGACAAGGACGACAATGAGCAGCCCTACAATCGCCATTTGAAGGGTATCGAAGTGTGGATTCGACAGAACCAAGAATTTACGACAGCTCTTCGGGCGCGCTGGTTCCGCCAGGCCTTGTGCGTATTTGTTCTTTCTTGAGAACCTTGCTGACACTTCTACAGAGAGGTCAAAGGGAAGGTGCGACAGAGCGATGCAAAATTGAAAATCACGCCCAAGCTTGCGGCGCGCATGGCCGAGGACATGACAGGTCGGACCGGAGAAACTGAGACGGAAGAGGAGGACAGCGATCAGGACAATGGTGAGGATAACGACAATGGGGATGAGGAGCGGGACGATGGAGAGGGCCTGGGTAATGTCAGGATGGGGAGCGACTCGGAGGGCGAGGGTGACAAGGGTGAGGGCGCCGAGCCTCCCAATGTGTAACATCGTAGTGATTTGTGCTCCCTTTCATCAATGTGATTCCGACAATTGGTCTTTTATATGATTCTTGCTTCGATATGAGATATACGAAGCATATACAGTTCGGTACAGCACTGCTACAGTAGTGGTACAGTAACACTGCAGTGTGATACAGAAAATACAGTATGGGTACCAATCAATACTGTACTCAGAGGCATAGGTACTAGACACTCTGTAAGTGGGACCTTGGTACCAGTGTACATGAGGTACTGACCGGTCCTGACTGTCCAGGACGAAGGTGATTTTTTCCTGATGAAGTAGAGTAAGGGGATTTATGCACATGCTGAGCACCAGCTGTATGTACAGTATTCACAAAATTAGTGATTCTCCATTTGCCTTGCAGGTTTGGGACGCGGGAGAGCGCTGGAAAGAAAGACGGCGGTGCGACTTCGCGGTAATGACAGTATGTGAGAGACGTGTGATAACGAATATGGCCGGCAAGCGGCAAAACCCGAAACTCAACGATCTAATACAATTTGTATCGTCGTACATGACAGGGATCGTCGTCTCAAAAGCGGCAACGCGCAACCCAGAGCCCAAAGCAACTGAGCCCACACAGTAGCTGAACATCTACTGCTCAATGCTCATACAGCATTCTAAAAAAAGGATTGTAAAAGTTAACGTAATTGTCTAAGAGAGCCGACAAAGGGTACAAACATGAATGGATGCGCACATGCACTGTGTGCATTATGTCGGCGCATATCTGTGTTGCGTGCACGTTGCAATATTGAAGCGCACTGTGTACACACTTGCACATCCAACGCACAAGGTTTGCTGCAAGCACCTCAATCTCTGCAGTGTTCCTACAACAAGCGTTCAGTATCAAAGATGCAAGTCAGGATGAGGAGTGCAATACCATGATAATCCCGGCTACGAGAGAAGTGAGGTCAGACTCACTCTGTCTCTCCAACTTGTGGCTGAGGGTGCCGAGGGCCTCAATGGACAAAACAGCAGTGTTCAAGGCGTCCTGAACTTGGCTAAAGAGGGGGTCAAGAGTGGTGTCATTGGCCTGTTTGTTGGCCACAGCGGTATCTGGAAGGACATCAGCATGAGAAAGCAGCCAAGATAGCCAGATAGACACGGACCAATCTGGGTAGGACACTGTCGGTGGTCCCCTGAGCGTGTTGAGAACAGTCTCAACATCTGGATTGGTGCGTCGCTGCCAAGGTACAGATTGAGTCAGTATACATGAAAGACAATGAGGCCATGCTGACAAAAAACCACAAGCAACGTGTACATACCGGAAAGAACACCAGAGAGCACAGCACTAGCAGCAAGCAGGACAGCAATAGAGGGGCAGGAAAGGTACTACATCTGAGATACACATCCGACCATATAACATCAGAGGGGATGTCATATGACCGTATCACTGGACAGAATATCTGTAAGCGCACCGGAACTTGCACTCAATCAACTGGCCAACACAATTCAGTACACTGCGAACTCATGACCCAGTCCAGACCAGTCGCGACTCGACCTGACTCACCCCAGCGCGCTGCGCGACCTTATGATCCGACCTTGTGACCAGCAACATGACCCCGGTGTTACGGACATCATTGCCGTTAGGGGTAGGGTTCAAACCTTCATTCTTGGCTGTAAAACGGGTGTCTACTTTTCCGACAAACCCTCAACCAAGGGTTTCGGGAAAAACAATGTGAAAAGCTCCCTGACGTGTTGATGCCGCTGGGCCGGCCAAGCGACGGCCGTTGTTGGCCGCTTACTCAGACCTGCCTTATTTGGGGGGTAGGTAGGTCGTGGGAGCTAATCCGAGATCCAGAGATCTCACTCCCCTTGGTCCAAATGCGCCGCAAACATGAAACCCTAAACGCAATCACGATGTTGACTCTCGAGAACGACCTTAACACTACGGCTGGCTATTATGAAATTAGTGAGTTATAGTAGACTCGTCTCGCAGAAGATCACGACCGCTGATTGTCCTCATGTCTTCATAGATCATCCTGAGTACTACCTCAGGCAGATGACTGAAGGACAAGATCTATCGTACAAGAGGCCACACCGGAATGATGCCTTGAAGTACCTTACCAAAGTGGAACCCAAGCAAACGCATGAGCCATTTCTCCTCGGCGAGGACCGGCCCACGTTATCTTTGGATCTGGGTTCAAGTTTCGGCGACGACTGGGGAAGCTGATTCGCTAGGAGTAAAGGAGTCTTCATCTGGGCCCGGACGTGTACGTCGGGTCGTTGTACGGGGTCCAGAAGCTACGCATAGCACCGACTATAGACTTTATTTCCTATCTGTTGTAATACTACCTGTTCAAATCCATTCGTCTTTTCTGATGTCAGAGCACCGCGAGAGAGCTAGGCGTTCGTCGCGAGTGTTGGCCCCCCTCAGTTCAATCGAAAGCTCTAGATCCAAAAGGCAAAGAGGTCTGTGAGAAATGGAACATTGGCACTACATCCACTGAACAGATGTATCTTCATCCCGGACTCGCGATAGAATGAGGAAACCGAATTCCGGTTATGGCCCATGGCGAACGCCACATCCCGCGCACGGTCCCAATATCGTACATCTCTATTATTCAACTGCCATATCCCATCCGTAGAGTATATGATATATAAATACATATGTAAACGTTGCGGATAGCCCCAGAAACAAGTAATACACGGTTGTGGTATTGTCCCCCATTTCGAAAGCAACAGACCCAGCCCCTACTCCCCCCTGTGCTGGGCCCTACACGGTGCAATAAACCTCTGCACTCTCGATGCGCTACTACGTCCCGCCGTCCCACGCCCGTTTGAGCGACGGTGGCTCGCCGTACCACATCGGCATCGATATCGGGTAAGTTGATGGTGCTCCCTGCGCAAAGGACGGCGTCGCATGTCCTCCCCGCCCGCCCATCGTTTTGGTGTTGATGGGAAGAGTCTGCTCCTCCAACCCGCGTATCTGCTCCTCCAGCCTCTGGTTCCGGATCCGCAGCTGCGTGAGCTCATACTGCCAGCTGCTCTCCCTCTCTGTCTGCAGCTCCTCAAACACGCTGAACGCCCGCTCCTCGTCCAGCCCCGTCGCGATCTGGTATACCCACTCCCGATTCTGGTGATGCCACGCTCGAACGTAAACATCCATCGTCCCTCCGTCCTTCCTGGTGAGTAGCGTCCTCATCGCCTCCACGCCAGGCAGCGCACGCAGGTCCGGCAGGAGCGCATACATCGACTTGCCGACGATATCCTCCGGCGTCCAGCCGCCAATCTCGCGCGACAGCACGAGCAGCGTCCCTTCAGCAGTGACCGTCCCGCACACGCCAGCGCACAGCGGCGCCTCCAGCCCGCCCATCTCCTTCGTCCGCGCGCTGAGGACGATGGCTTTGCGCCCCTTGCCGGGCTCAACGTGCAGCCGCCCGCGACACTCCACCCACACCCACGTCCCCGCGCTGGTCTTGGCGCGGAACACCAGATCCACGGGGCGCGGCTTCTCGCCCGGTGCGGACGCGTCCTTGAGCTCGCGCATCAGGGGGACGACGTCGGCGGGGTGAGCGATGTCGCCGAGGCTCTTGTTGAGCAGGTAGGCTGGTGTGTAGCCCATGACGTGTGTCACGGCGGGTGCGACGTAGAGAAAGACTCCTTTGAGAGAGACGACTAATATGAAATCGGGAGAGCCGGCTAGGATGTGCATGGAAAGGGGATGTGAGTCTTCGGCGGGGACAGGCGGAAGGACGAGCGAGTCAGAGACGATGATGGGCGGGATGGGTGGTGGCTTCTTCGCCACGGGGTGCAAGTCGGAAGGACCGTTCGGGGCGATGTAGCTCCCGTCCTTGAGCCGATCGAGGATAGCCGTCGGCTGCTCGCCAAGGTCGACCTGGAAGCCCAGCTGGTAGATGCACTCCCCATTGTCCTCGGGGACGGGGATCACAGTGACGAGGTTGATGAACGCCGTGCCGTCCTTGCGGTAGTTGACGATACTTGTCTGGCACTCCTTGCCCGCTACAAGACACTTCTTGAAGGTCTTAACCGCATCGTGGCTCGTCCAGCGTCGGATCTCTCCCTTGACCACCGGCGACGAGGGAGGGGCCTGGAGGAAACGGCAGTTTTTGGCAAGGATTTCGCGCTCTTCGTATCCGGTCAAGCGGCAAAAGGTCGGCGAACAGTAGACGACGGGGTGGTCGTGTCGCCGCACGTCGACAACGACGAAGGAGGATGTGAGATCGACGGGGCCGAGCTGGATCTGCGGGTTGGGCCGGTTGGCTATGCGCCCGAAGACGGATAATATGTCGAATCCGGAGGTGGAATATACGGGCAGGCCCAGGGACGAAGGTGCGAGAAATTCGTTTGGTATTGTGGTTGGTGCTACTGCTGCTGCGGGCGTCGGTGGTGTTGGTGTGTGCTCGATGGCAGCGGCCGTCGTCGTGGGCATGGTGTCATAGTCGAACGGGGCGGATGATTGCTGGTGATACTCCGAGGGATCATCGTAGCTGTCAAAACGCAGATCAGCATGCGCGCGCGCACCACCGAAATAGGACGCACTCGAATGCTTTCTGCAGACTCGAATAGCTGCTCGTCGTCGACCCAGCGTCCGAGGAGCCATAGTGCCTCGTCGACGCATTAAAGCTGGCTTGGCATTAGCTCTCTATCGTACATTGCCGGGTGAGCGCACCTCTCGAATGCGCCCAAGGCAAACCCGCTGTTCTCTATCCACAGCGACCCGCCCGGGGGCAGCACCTCCGCCCCTCCGCCCGGTGCGAGCGTCGGCGGGCCCGTATACATAAACGGCGGGATCTGGAACGTCGGCTGCGAAAACCGGCTTATGCCCGCGTCCTGCTCGCGGTTCTGGTGTCGGCTATACATGGCGTGGCGGTACGCGTTCGCGCTGTCGTCGGGGTTCATCATGGCGGTGGTGGTGGGTGGTCAGATTCTGAGCTCCACATTAACAAGCGCAAGCAAATCAATCGCAAATCGTCACGTTTTGTCGGAAAAAGTGTCTATGCGAGTGTGGTGGTGGTGGTTGGAGGTCAACCTGCAGTGAGCGTGGGACCAGTAGTAGTCGTCGTGCCCTCCCGAGCAGGGGCGGCCTTCGTCGTCGTGTACGTCAAAAGCCGCAATTCAGTTTTGATATTGGCCACAGGAAGCATGCCAGGGTTCGAATCCTGCAGTGGCGTGTACATTTTAGCACACATGGGCAAAGGCTATACGCTTTCCTGCTCTTTCATTCATGTTTTATATGCAGCCATTCAAGTTTGTTGTGATTATGGGCGCGCATCGATATCACGACTCTATCACTTGCTATTCAACCGACATACCTGACCCACGCTGCTGTCAATGGCAGACAAGTACTGGGCACTTCTTCCTTCTTCGCGGGATACACTCTATATAGTCTCAGAACGAGCACGTACCAATCTCAATTCCGCGCCAAACGTTAAATGAACGACAGGAAGGGCCGCTCTTCAATCCCCCATTCAGTATAATAACCACTACGCCGACGCAACCGGGTTCTCAGCGTTGTAGGTCGACCATGGAAAGAGATTTTGTTGTGTGCACCGTACGCACGTTGATGAGGCGTACATAGTCAACTGTGTACACGCCTCTTTGGACTGCATGTATACCCCTCGCGCCCCCATCGGAACAAAGAGCCTATTCCTGCTCACTAATCCGTTCAATTCAACGGGGACGTCCTCAATCTAAACAACCATTCATTCAACGGACACATCCTCCATTCAATTCACGGACACACCCTCATTCAGTTCACGGACACACCCTGATTCAATACAAACGGGGACCTTACATTGTTCCGAGGAAAAGGGCCCGGGGCTTTAGCGCATATTGCTTGTAAGTCGAGAGTTCACGAAACCCCAGTGCGCACGCTCGCCGCCACACAACTAGTCCCTCTTCCTCAAACGACGCCACACACTAAGTCCATTCCGTCTCGCAAGGAGAGTTGTCATTCCCAACCTTATGCTAGGGCGGGACAGCAAATGTATAGCTAGCACGGGACAGCAATTGCATGAATAAGGTAGACAGCAAATATCTATATAGGATGTAGGCAAACGAGATACACGCAGAAGAACACCGGACATCTCCTACTCGCGATACCGTACTAGCCAAATCAATGTATGCCCCCTTTCCCCTGAGTCACCCACTGATCTGGATGAGCCAGTGGATAGAGGGCAATAGAGTGTATTTGCACCACGCTAAAATCAGACCGGGGCAATATTTAGTACAAAAACCGACCCTGCCGCCAGGAAATCTGAGAGGTGTAGGCGGCATGAACTGAGCGGCCTACAGCGTGCAGTTCTTGCTCTTTCCACTCGCAACTTTCACTCGTAGGGGAGACGTTGACTCAAAGTAGAGAAATCAACTTTTCAAGGAATCCTCACCACCACAGCCAATCCTATGCTCGTTTTCACTTCTCGGCTCGACGTCCACATTTGGCCCGCCAAAGATTTGGGAGCTGATTGTACAAATTTGGACCCTGAAAATGGTCGCTGCAAATACACTCTAATGTGTTCACACGAAGACGACAAAGCGTTGAGAGGGATAGAGAAGAACGACTCACCTAGTGCGGCACTCACTCAGCGCGTCAGACGAGAAGAGAAAAGCTTCAGATTAGTATGGAAGATACAAGGCGCACAGCTGAGTGCACAGATTTGCTGATAAACTGCAGAGAGGCTCCATCCCTACCCAATTGTCAGCATATCGAAAGACCCGGCGAAAACAACCACGTACCGTAAGACCTCCTCACCCTCCTTCAGCACGAGGGTATGTATATATACGAAGGATGTACGCAGACGAGATACACGCAAAAGACCACCAGACATCTCCTGCTCGCGATACGCACTGGCCGATTCAATATATGCCCCCTTTCCCCTGAGTCACCCACTGGTCTGGATGAGCCAGTGGATAGAGGGCAAGGTGTTCACGCAGAGGGACGACGAAACGTCGAGACAGAGAAGGTAGAAGAACGGACTGACCTATCGCAACACACGCTTAGCGGGTCACACGAAAATACAAACGCCTCGCATGTGTGTAGGTAGTACAAAACTAAGCGCGGAGCTGGTTGCGCAGGTTCTGCTCAAGGGGGCCCTTGGGCCTGATGAACTGCACGTAAGCTCCATCCCTACCCAATCGTCAGCACATCGAAAGACCCAGTAAGAAACGACCACGTACTGCAACACCTTCTTGTCCTCCTTCAGCGCAAGGTACTCCGCCTTGTTGACGTTGGTGAAACCCCACTTCTTGGAGACGATGATCTTTTGGCGGCCAGGGAATTTGTACCGGGCGCGGCGGAGGGCCTCCATGACGACGGGGGCGTTGTTGTCTTTGCACCGGATGGACATGATGACCTGTCCGATGTTGACACGGGCGACGGTGCCGTAGGGCTTGCCCCAGGCGCCACGCATACCGGTTTGGAGTCGATCCGCACCGGCGCAGGACAACATCTTGTTGATGCGGATGACGTGGAAGGGGTGGACGCGGACGCGCAGATGGAAGGAGTCCTTGCCGGAGGTCTTGGTCACGTATTTGTTGGCGCAGATACGGGCGGCTTCGAGCGCCTCGGAGGAGAGCTGCTCATACTCATCGGAGACGAGATGGCAGCAGAAGGGGAAGTCGTCAACGGATGCGCGTTTGCGGCCCAAATCGAAGATACGGATCTACGAAGAGTTTAGTAGCGCCACAGGTGCAGATTTTGCGACGCACCTTGGGGTCGGGAACACCACGGTTGTACCGCGACTTGGGGTACGGCTTGTTCTTGCAGTAACGGTAGCAGCGAGCTGGACGGCGACCCATCGTTGATTCTGCAAAGTTTTTCGGTCAGCCTCTCTTCAGACGTCATCCGTGCCATCCAACGCAAATCCCGTCCATCCAGCTCCCAAACGCCTCGAAATCGTCCAGAGAGCGGCGCAGCAGCAGAAAAGCGGTCCAGCAGCAAGACGGACTCACAGATTATGGGGGGGATAGCGAAAGCTGCGTGCGCTGACCGCCTTTTTGTATCTCGATGACTAACGCCCAGCGAAAGTTGATGAGTAACCACGATCGGTCGGGGAATGAATCAGCGGCGAACGCCGGTCTCAGTCAGCACTGCTGACGCGATCGTATAGCCGCCTGATTCAGTTCGACTCACAGTGCGCGACCGAAGGGCAAGTTGGCGTTCCATGAACAACCCGAAAGGCTATGCATTTGCCGGAGAACATGGGTACGGGAAGGCAGTCGTGCTCATCCGCAGCACAATGCCCACTGTAAGTACGCCTATACGCTGGGACGGAGGGAATAGAGTAATTTTGTGGGAGTAAATATGCAGAAAACCTGATATTTTCGCATCTTCTAATAATTACATATCGAGCGAGAACTTATGGACGAGGTCGTGCAGACGGGCTTCGGACCAGCGGCACAAGTCAATGGGCGCGCTGAACATTGGTAGTGCGCACTGATTTGGGGTCTCCTACCCTTCGGACACCTTCCTGCGCCTCTAGATGGGTAAACACGAACACTGCGCTCCTGGCCATGCAGTATACTTTGGGAGTTTTACGTTCTGATCTGTATATATTTCACGTTTCTTCATTATGTCTGAGCGTGATATATATCGGCCCAAAATTACTCTAATGAAGGAACTCCAGCTGTTACTCTTCATCAACATCTCATACTATCTACATTGCTATCTACATATACAACAAGTACACTAAAATTACTCGAAACGCAAAGGTATACATAAGCTGGTGTCACAAAATCACTGAATAAATATGTATCGTCAACTCCGAGTCCGTTCATCATATGATAAACTTCAGCCTGGTGTCCTGCAAATACCCAGAATAAGATTTCTTTCCTAAACAGCCAACAGCGACTTACTATTCGATGCGAGCTCGCGAGCTGTGGCGTTTGGCTGAACTTTGGATACAAGATCTGCTGGACGGCTTTGAGCAGTCCTTGATAGGACTGGTGATTATTCCGCTTCAGTGCTGTGATGAACGCCTTTCAGGGAAGGTCAGAGACCGTACAAATTCAACCGACGTGTATAACTCACATAGCTCATCGCCCCAACGGCAACGCCGCCTTTCATGGTGTCGACACTCTTCTGACCGTCCTGGCATCCTGACCAGCATATCTGTGGACTTCGTCAAGGACTAGTCACCGTTACAAAATGACATGGCGCGTACCACGTCTGCAGAGCTTTTTCGCGAATTCCATGCTTGCTGGGATACCAGTCTCTTGACGTTTCCACTGCTATCGTACTGCACATACCGTTAGTGAACCGCGAAGACCATTCGTTTAGACGGAAACGTACGCCATACGGTAAATCTGCAACGCCTTCAGTACACATACCCCGCACTCGAGGGAACACTCGTTACCTAGAACTGTGCCCGAATGACAACACTTGTTGAAAAGGGGGTCTGAGCTCACAGTGAGAAAGAGGGACAGAAGCGAGGTGGACATACATCGAATAACGCCTAAGATCGCGAAGAAAATGAGAACAAGGAAAAGCATCATGGAGTGAAAGACCCACCGTAAGTCGACATCCCATCGGCAGTGGCGAAACCATGATGTGGTGCATGAACTAAACAGTCAGACTCAGGTTGAGCTTGACGGCGCAAAGACCGAACTCACATCGTCTACTATGAACCCAGCAGTCTGGTGGTCCATGGGGTATATCACTACGCCAATCACCGTCAGACGAGGTATTCCCAACAGAAGAAACCGACCTTCATCATATCCATCCAATTCGTCCCCCGAAGTATCAGGCGTCCGTCCTCCATGTCCTGAATCTGCGCGCACAGCCGTCAATACCAGTACTAGTACCGAAGAGGAGGCAGTGAAATGAATGCATACAATGAAAAAAGAGCGAATCATGCGGCCGGGCGTCTTTCACCAACCACGCCATCGCGCCAAGGATATTCTTCCTCGTCGGCCGTCGACGGTGGTTGGGGTTGTCGTCCGTCAGTATGATTATGTTTTCCTTCTTGTATCCACAGTGGCCTGAATCCCAACTTCCATCAGAAAAGGAATACCAAAACGAGCAGAGAACAGGGAAGGAAATACGAACGGATGAGAAACTCGTATATATGCCTCGCGTCGTTGATGCACCCCTTCAGCTCGCGGTCTTGCCCAAAGTAGTTGATCCCGACCTACATACGCATTCACAACTCAGCTTCGTCCGACGTGAAATCAACAAAAAATAAAAACGCACACAAACCGCCCTCTTCTTCCCATTACACTTCGAGTACTGGAACATATGCCCGATGGCGTGGCGCACAATAGTCAACCCCCGGTCTTGGTCGCCTTCCCCATCGACATCCGCATATCCAGGCGTTTGGGGTGGTGGTCGGTGGGGTGGTGGCATATCCTGAGAGACCGAACGTGGCATATCCTGCGAGGCCGGACGCGCCCAGTGGACGCCACGATTCGATTGAGGCGTCGGGTTATAGTACGAGTGGGGGCGGGGCCGGTAGTATGCCATGAAATGAACGTCGGGAGAAAGGAGTGCGAGTGTAGTGATTCACACTATAAAGACTGGGCTGGGTTTCACCCAGAGAACAAGACCGTAGCCAGCTGACCCTGCGTAGCCGGTTTGAGGACGGACTGGGGGAGAGAAATTGCAATTGAGAGGTGCCGGATCATCTATTTTCAGTGGATCCAGCGCAGACACTGAGCGATGACTGGAAGCGCCTGCCATAGTAGGAGAGGAAGAGTCAGAGTGTCAGGCCGTAATGGCCTTTGGTAGGGCTGCTGTTGAGTGTTAGGGCAAGTAAGCGCCCGGACTGGACCCGGAACATCGACTTCAAGGCACGGAGCCAAGCTCGACGTCTGCGTCATTGAATGAGGGTTACCCCATATGGACTGCTGTCCTCGAGGTAGCGCATTCGCCAAGACCGAGCGTGCGAGGGATCTCAGTTCTGGACTCTGGACAATATTCACTACTAAGTATTGGTAAGTAAATAGGTAGATTATGGTATATTAAACGACAAATTTCAATCTAGTATCCTGCCGCCTGCTGTCAGCAGAACCTCACAAAACATATAGCTGGTTACTCACTATTCTGTGCGAGCTCCCCAGCTGCGGAATCTGACTATACCGCGGCTGTAAAATCTCGCGAATCGACTTGAGCAGTCCTTGATACGACTGGTTCTTATTCTTCCTCAGAGCAGATATGAATGCCTTCAATGCAGACTTGGGTCAGTCGTGGTATGGTGGCGAGAAGACACCGTGACGCACATAGCTCATAGCCCCAACAGCGACCCCGCCCTGAAACGTATCGGCGCTTGTCTGCTTGTCTTGACTTCCGGACCAGCAAATCTACCGAGACTGAATTCAGCGGGAGACACGGAGGGTAAGATGGGTCGGGTACTAACAACATCCGCGGAACTCTGCTTCTTGGCGTACACCTTCTTGCTCACCTCCATCGTCAAATGGCCGTGCGTGTCGTACTGTCACTTTCCGGTTAGTCAACTGTAAACCGAGAAAAGGGCATGAGATCCGCGTACGCTGAACGGGAGGTCCAAGACGGTTCCGGAATGGCAGCACTGCAAGTGGGTATAATAAGCGCCTGCACAATGATCACCGACGGGCCCCGGGACAAGCTTACATCAAACAGCGCAGTCAAGCGGCATCCCATGGGAAGCGGCTTTACGAGAAATTCATGCAACATCTACATGTACAGAGATCAACCCGAACTCCTTGAAAAGTCACAGAATATACACGTACATCGTCGATGATTGATCCCTCTTTCTTATAATCCATCGGATATATTTCTGGGCTCTCTAGTCAGTCGCACGTCACTAGAAATGATATAACGAGTATACCATCATCAAATCCGGAGAGCTCGTCCCCGTCTTTATCAGGCGTTCGTCCACCGTGGCCGGAATCTAACATCCCCAGTCAAACCAGCAAACACACAAAGTCGAGATCGGGGCCTACAATGAAAACACAACGAGTCATGCGCACGCGCGTCCTTTACCAACCACTGCATCGCGCCAAGCATATTCGCCTTGGTCGGCCATCGTCGGTGGTTGGGGTCACCATCCGTCAGGACCATGATGTTCTCGTTCCGGAACCCGCAGTGCTCTACATCAACGCGTCGTTAGAGCGCATACGAACGAGAGGACTGAGACTAGGACGCACTGAGGAGAAAGTCATGCACATGCTTCGCGTCGTTGATGCATCCCTTGAGCTCGTGATCCTGTCCGATGTAGTTGATTCCGATCTGGCCAAGGAAATGTTGGTTGAGTTTAATCCGACGGGGAAGCGGTAAAGGGGACGTACGACGAGTGCCCGCTTCTTGCCATTGCACTTGGAGTACTGGAACATATGGCGCACGGTGTCCTTGAGGCCTCTGTCGATAACCGGTTCGTCGGGTGCGTCGGGATGCTGCTCGGGATGCTGTTGTTGATATTGCGAGCCAGAGGCGACGGGATCGTCCCACTGTTGTTGGGCCATCGCGCAAAGGATTACTTAGGGAATAAGAAGAACGGGAGGGAAGGAGCGAGGAAGGCAAAGGCTGTTGCGTTGGTAAATGTACAGAAGCAAGTTGCAAATAGATCGGATGACGAACCCACGGTTCCCGCGTCTCGGCAGGGTCGCACGGCGAACTGTTCAGGCAGCTGCCCAATTCCCCTTCACCCGGATCCAAGCCAAGCCCAGTGAAAGTACCGTTCGTTACGCGGTGCATTGAGAGCACGACGTGACGGAAGGAGGAAGGGATGCATCACCGCTGCCGATCATGATCGAATGTATGACTTTCCGCCATGCTACCCTTTCCACCCTTACGATGTGTGCGTCACCGTAAGTCCGGCAAGCGCGTTGGCAGATAATGGATGGAGAGTCAAAGTCTAGTAAGAAGATATTTCTACTAACGCCCAGAGAGCTTCTTCTGACAGTTCGTATTCCGACACTTTTGTAAGTAGACCGTTCGAGCTGAGCAAAGTGCCGGGACCTTGATCGGCGTCAACTTGTTGCATCGATTCAATACGATAAGCGAGTTGCCGCGAAGGCATCCAAGTTAAGCAGGTCAGCTGTTCTTGTGCGTCGAGGCTTTCTTGATGGCATTCTCGACTTTCTCACAACCACCATGTCGACACCAACAGCTAGCCCCAGCACCAAAGTTCTGAAAGATCAGTATCATCATATCATTCCTCGCTTCATTCTTCGGAAATTTCAAGTTGGGCGAAAATTGTAAGTCTGCCTACGACTCTCCAGTACACATGTCGTTATCACATATGCGATGCAGGACAAAGGCTGAGCGCCGAGAGGCTTATCGCCGAACCGGGGAAGATCCCGAAAATGTTCTCTACTACGACCTGGCGAAGAAATCGATGGATACACTCCCCATCAGCAGAGTCTATGGTGTGACGGAGCTCTATCACGACGCGTCGAATTCTGTTAATGTCAACCACATCGAGGAGAGCTTTTCGAAGCTCGAACAACGCGCCTGCGACGCCTTGAGGCGAATCGATGATGCGCTTGACACGGACACTCACACGTTCGACGTGACCCGAGATCAGCTCAACGATCTGCGGAAATTCCTTATGTTGCAGTGGTTTCGGCACGATGATCTGTCTCGAACTATATATGACGATAAACGCCCCGAAACCGTCCATTTCTTCCCCGGCTTCGCAGACTCCAGAAGAAGCTGGGGCTCACGTCGGCTGTCGACCTCTGGCTGCATGCCTTGACCTATTATCTTGCTACGCCACATGAGCAACTTGTTCAGGATGGTCCCCAATGGAAGAAGGCGAAGTCGAAGTCCGACATCGATGGAAGAAGGCGAAGTCGAAGTCCGACATCGTCACCATGGACAAGAGTATAGCAGACAACCTTGATGACTTTGAAGCCATCACATATAACCAACGTGCGGGGGATTTTTACACCGGAGTGTGGGAAGCACCCCCGGGGGGTGAATTTGTCGTGGGGAAGGATTCGCGGGATCTGGACTGATCTGGATCGACCTCTCATTTGCACTACATCTATATTGTCAGCCCACGAGTCGCCGTCATCCTGCGGAGCACCTTTCTCCGTCCGGGTATGGATGCAGAGCTCCGTCACCACTGTCAAAGCGACCTACTTGACATTCATCTCGAGCCGGCCGCTCCCATATATGGCAGTGGCCTACCGGGTATAGTACCATTAGTCGATGGCGATGAGGGCCTGCGTGCAGCATACCTAAGCGCGTACCGACTATCTGCCGGCAAGAAGGGCGTCTTTCGGTTCAACGTCACCCAATTGACGAAGGCCCAACTGGTGCTCGTCAATAATGTGATCCTGGCACAGGAGAACAGCGGACTCACTTTCCTGTCGAAGTCGAGTATGCTTTCGATGACACGGGCATACTTACGAAACGATGACTGTAGCATGGGACACCAGCCAAAAAGAATTCGCTACTGGAGCTGGTGAAAGCTCTGGAGGCTACGTTGCCTTCCAGTCACGAAAGGGAGGGGAATGCGGGAGCGGGCGACGGCGACTCTGCAGATACCCCTCGTCCAAGAGTCTCAACTCCGGCACAACAACCGAAGGATTGATTCCGTGGAAAAGACGTTGAGTGGCATGGAGGGTATGTTCAACAAAAAGCACCCGAAAACCAGTAAATAAACATTTTTTTTTATTGCGGTCATTCTCGTTACTTGCTTCTCTACTACTGGATCCCATGTACACCTTGATATATCATATATCTCGTAGCAGCAATCAATTTTTTCAGAGTAATCAAAGTATTACATATTCACTTCCGACATCACTGCTTTTTCACCAGCCTCGCTGCTTTTTCACCGGCCTCGCTGCTTTTTCACCGGCGACGCGCTCTCTTTGTCCTGGTCTGATGTGCGCTTTGCGTTTCCCCTTGACCCGCCCGCCGGAACGACCTTCGGCGGCATAGGATAGAAGTACTTCTCCCTTGAGTCCGGCACCGTCCAGTCGAACTTGCTCGCCTCTCGTCGGAGGGCGTCGTAAACCTCATGGTTGAAACCTATACATCGGAGGCCCAAGCACTCGTATCGCATAAATGGGGAGTCAAACAGCGTGGTCAGGAAGAAGATGAGCTTGCGACGCAGCCCGAAGTCGACGACGTCGGGGTGAATGGTGTCTTCGATGATGTCGTGGCGGTTCTTGGTTCGTATCAGTGAGCTAGGCATTGAATAGGACACACAAATTTGTTTACACTTACAAGGGTAGTGCCAGTGCTCGTGAACCCGCCGGGGAGGTATTTGAGCAGTGGGACGCATTTATACGTTCCGGAGTACCACACGTTCTGGTCTGCATCCACTGTTATGAGCTCGATGACACGCCCATAGAGAGGCTGCAAGGGTCGCCTGGTGAGGATCCACTTGATGTCCTCGTAAGGAATATTGGCCTGGTACATCGGTGCGTAGAGTACGCCGTTCCCGTGGGCGTCCTCACACCAGACGACGCGACCTGGTGTTGGAAAGACGAGGATTTTGGTCAGCCCGATCAAGGGGTCGTTCTACATGAGCGCTGAGGCTAAGTTCCTGTGTAAGATGAACGACGAACGACGAACCTTAGCAGAATCTTGAAAGAGTTGACGTAAGTGAGCGAGAGCCTTTGAGCTCAGTCCGCTGGCCAGATTATGGATGGGCTTATAATCTAGTGGGCGTTGGATCGTGGGCGCATGGATGGCCATGAGAGATCTGAGGAATGCGGGTTCCTCCTGACTCTGTGTCACTGGTGTCGACCATTGAAGCACGCATCAACGTACCTTGGGTTGGAGCGTCTTACTGGCGGTAGTTTGCAAGTACTGGAGTGAGTGAGCATTCATGGGTTGAACGGCCTGAAGATGGACGCTCACGGTATCAAATGCCTTTGTTAGCTCCTCGGCTCTATTCTCCGCTTGCTGAAGCTCGACTTCCATCGCCTGGTGCTCTTCACCCCTCGAGGCTAGATCGGCTTTGAGACTATCGCGCTCCTAGATATTGATCAGGATGCAGCAAAAAGGCGTGAAGGAAGGGGAGAACAACGCACCTGGCGAGCATCCTTTTTCCTCGTCTTTTCTTTCTCGAACTTCGCGGTCAAGGAAGTGACGCTGTTTTCGAGCTGAGAATTGCGGGATACCAAATCATGGAGTTGGACCTGAAGGTCCTGAGACGCAGTCGACAATCAGCAATGCGAGTGTGGCAAGAACACGGCCAGGGCCACGTAACGTACCTCGCTACCGCTTTCTCGCTTGACGAGGCGCTTGTCCTGCAGCTCCTCGACCTTTGCTTGGGACTCGCGAAGGGCGCTTGCAATCGCGGCGACAACCTCTGGGCCGTACGAAGGCTCAGTCATGATGGTCGAGAGAAAGGGGGAGAAGATTTCATGGGAAAGTGCAAGTTAAATAGACGGGACGGTGCTTCTCCAGTTTGATCTGCGCTCGTTTGAAGCACCGCTGGAGGAAAAAACCGGAGCTGGGGCTTGCCTGTATACGGTGCATGGCAAAGAGTAGAGGACGCGTAAATGAGTACATCTGAGATATCCCCTTGAAAAAAGTGAGCTATGCAGGAATAAGGAGAAGAGATCAGAGCAAAGCAGATAATCGTTGTACAGCGGCAGCTACGGCGGCAAATCGAAGTGACGGTGTGAATTTGATGGCCGCGTTGAACAAGATCTGAATCTTCTGCGCTTTCGTGGTAGAGACGAGAAGATAGAGGAATCGTCAACAATGCTTTGAAGTGGTAAAATTAGGCCAGGCGGTGGCGGAACAAGGCGGAAAATGCGGAGAGGCGGAGACTGGGAATTCCGAACCGGAAGAATAAAGACGGAAGACCAGATTCCACCCAACCCAGCGTGAGGTGTGTTGTGAGCGCAATCGGCCCCAGAAACTATCCAAGCCGCAAGCGGTATTACCCCGTGGCACTAATTACTGACAGCTGAACGTTGAACAAGAAAAGTGGCGTCAGTTCGGGCCTGACATCCGAGGCTCAAGCGCTACTCTCGGCACAGACTCGGCATTCGGACCAATCGGCTCGCGTGAAAATCATGTGAAATTGGGGTGAAATTGGCCGCAATCCTGAATCTGGGGTCATCCCCGCACTCTCTCCTTTACCACGACCACGACGAGCTCGTAACGAGTTTACACGACCACGACGGCGTAGAAATCAGTGGCGATTGCGCGACGATGTCGGCGCTCTTCCGAATCACGCCCAGTCTGTGGGACAAAATCCACCACTTTGCGTCGTTCCCACAAACTGGAGGTGCGCAACATAGTTAACCTTTTCATTCACAGTAACCCAAGCTGTATTTCGCGCAGTTTCGCTGCAGCAGATGGTGCTTTTTGGGCAGAACCCATCGCAGGGCACCTTGCTGAAGGCCAGCCAGTTTCTCGCGGGTGCGTTTGGCCGCTCCAACGAAGAGGAGAATGACTCATATTCACTGCAGAGGAACTGCCTGTCCGGCTGGCGCATCGCGTCAAGGAACTCGATGAACTGCCCCACAATCTTAGCAGCATGCCGTCTATCAAGAAGGTCAAGAACTGGTATGCCCAGTCGTTCGAGGTGCGTAGCAGAGTGCCTTAGAGACCGCGTCACTGAATGCCCGCACAGGAGCTCATCAACTTCCCGCCCGTCAACCTGCCCCCTGACATACGCCGCCAGCTGAACGGCACTTCCACCTCTGGCTCCCTACTCCCTGAACCCACACCCAATCCGTCTCTTGCCCAGATCGTCGAGGACTATGCCAACAACCCCCACGCCGCGTCATCGTACAACTCGTACGACGCGCCGAAAAACGGCAACGGCTTCAACAAACTCAAGCTCCGCGTGCCCATGGAACGCCGCTACTTCTCTCCCCCCGCATCCCTCACCCTCCCTCCCCAAGTACAGGATTTCAACGCGCGGTTCACCAAGACGCTCGAGTCCATCAAGACGCGCCACGATCCGACTGTGACGACCGTCGCACAGGGCGTCCTCGAGTGGAAGCGCAGCCGGAACACGCCCAACATCGGTCTAGACGTCCAGGCGTGGCTCGACCGCTTCTACATGTCACGTATCGGCATCCGCTTCCTCATTGGACAACACATCGCGCTGAACAGCCAGCAGACGCACAAGGACTATGTCGGCATCATATGCACCAACTCGAATGTGCATGATATCCTACAAGAGTCCATCGAGAACGCGCGCTTCGTGTGCGAGGAGCACTACGCGATGTTCCGCGGGCCGCCCGTCCAGCTTATATGTCCGCCGGATCTCGAGTTTGCGTACGTCCCCGGACATCTGTCCCACATCGTCTTCGAGCTGCTGAAGAACTCGCTGCGGGCTGTGGTGGAGCGATTTGGGGTGGACTGCGAGACGTACCCTCCTATCAAAGCCGTCGTCGTTGAGGGGACGGAGGACATCACGATCAAGATCAGTGACGAGGGCGGCGGGATTCCGCGCAGTGCCATCCCGCTCATATGGACGTACATGTACACGACCATGGAAGGCCAGGGCGTCGCGGAGGATTTCAACGCGAGTGATTTCAAGGCCCCCATGGCCGGCTTTGGGTATGGGCTGCCGTTGTCGCGTCTTGTGAGTAGCACGTTCCTGCTCGAGCCCGAATTGAAGTTGACTGTTTCCTGTTAGTACGCGAGATATTTCGGAGGGGATCTGCGGCTGATTGCGATGGATGGGTTTGGGACGGATGTGTATATTCATTTGAACAGACTGTCGAGTAGTAGGGAGCCGTTGCCTTAGGCGGAGATGCGAAAGTATGTACATAAATAAGCGTATTTGTATTCTAGGAAGTAATTGCAGTGGCTAGGATTCCAGTCAGACATGGAAGCCTTCTTTTTGCTCTTGAACCAACCCTTGGAAGTGCTCAACCACGGTCCGGATTGCACAGTATCGATTAGACTTCATAACTACAAAGTGTTCGGGAAAATGGATTGTGGCAAGGTCTTTGTATGTGCTACTTGTAGTACAGTGAGGCAACCGCAGTGTGTTATGGCAGACTGAGAGGCCGGTTGCCTTTCTCTGGGTCGAAATCGTAGGAGTCGGTAGGACGGACATTCGCAAACTTGAGGGTATAAAATAAAGGGGCGTACAGCTTATAACCGTTGTAACTATCGATATCTAACGATCAAGACCTGTCGATCACTGGCATATTGGCCAAAAAGTGGGCCTTGCGCTTTGGTGCAGGTACAAACGCGTTTCTCTGAACTTTGAATTTCAACCTTCCACACGCGCCGAAGCCGTCCCGCAGCCATGACTGGAGCGTCGCTAAGCTTCCATGGGGCGTTTCACGAGGCACCAGATAACCAGAATTGTCTGGGAACACGATGAGATACGCGGACGTGGAGCCGTTTCGGCTCACCTTCAGAAACAGCGATAGCAAACTTTTTCGTCACTCGCTTGAGCAGCGTGCGTCTGCTTGGCAGGATAGACTCATACTGTCGATGGTCAAGATCCAGTTCAACATACACAGGTCGTTTTGCATACCTCTTTCAGCACCGCTGCCAGGTCATCGTCATGAACGATGCATATGAAAGTGCGAGGTGCCTACATGCCACCGGCTGTAAGACGTTATTTTGAAGAGGTAGAGTAACTTACGGCTTGATGCATCAGCTCGTTAATGTCTCGAGTGGGCAGAAAGACCTGGCGGTACAAGATGGAGTCAGCGCAAGTGCGATCGGCCAGGAAAACGCGAGCCCAATAAAATCCTCGAGTCGGTGGTGCCGTTCTCGCATGCGGCCTCAAAAACGGAGGAAGTATCGTATACCAATGCATGGGGATGATCGGGTACACAGGTGGGTCCAGGAAGAGAGTGTTGAATTCGTAGGGATGGATCGAGATGTAGAACGCGCGGAAGGACAGACAGGCGCGCTCTCCGTCGAGCTGATGATCGGAATCGCTGATTTGATGCGAGTTTACGCGACCGTTAAAGACAGTGCGTTTGTTCTTGCCAAGCATTTGACTGTCATCGTATGGGGCACTCCGAGCGGGCATGGTCACCTCCATAGATAAGGACGATTTCTTCGTTGAACTGCGAAAATAGGCAGACACCCAATACGGTGTTTTCCTACAGGCTGTGAGCACACAGACCTCGCCATTCCACCAGTCAAAGCCCATCTTCCTGATGTGGAAGCAGATCGCTCGCCCGTGTTTGAGCAGGGAGTCGAGGAGTTTCTGTTTACCGGATGGTGTACATTCGTAAGATGAGCCACCGAATGGGAGTACGAAGAATGCACCCTCAGTCGCTGCGCTGGTCACATTGTACTGATTCGAGTCTGAGACGCTATACATGCTGTCAGTCTAATAGCTAGTCGTAAAGCAGCAGAGACCTACTCCGGCGCCATATTGATTGGCTTGTCTTTGGCATTGGTAGCACCAAGTAGTGCGTGCGGCAGGAAGGCTTCGGGGACCGCCACAATGTCGTTGTCGTCAAAGGAAACGGGCGGAAATTTCTCTGGAGCAAAGCGGTTTCGAGCGTGGTCCGTTGGAAGTATCATGTTAAAGATGTACACACCGACATCAGCGTGATGCAGGTAGACATCGCCGATCTGGAGGCCGTCGCTGTCCCGAAGACCAAAGCCACCTTCAGGAGGAGAGGCGTACTAGTCTAGGATTTGTGTGTGGGGTGGCTGAGAGGGATGCCTCGGACTTTAAAATTCGTGATGGCCGCCAAGGCATCAGCGGACCGAAACCCCTTGAGATCTCGATCCATCTGCTTTTGGAACGCCCATCATTTTGGCTTCGAGCTGACTTTTGCAACCAACGTTTGTTCAGACACAGAACCCCGAAAGTAAATACACATTTAGCAGTTTGCTAGGGTTCTCAGCCTTGAGATCAGGCTTCCGGTCATTAAAAACTATCAAACAAGTCAAGCAGCATTCGAGATGCCGGACGGCCATCACTTTTTAAAACTCCGAGGCATCCCTACTAGGGGCCCGCTTAACAAATTCCAAACTCTACAGGTGTGAACGATTGTCTTCACACATCGTTGAGTTTGGTTTCGAGACTACGTCGTCGTACTCGGGTGGAGGTGAGCTGCTCCATACGTTGGAAACAGCGTTTCTCTGGGTGTCAGCCCTCGCCCACACTCTAGCGGCAGACTTCTCTGCCAACTCTAGTGAATCATCTCATTCAATGACGTCGCGCGACACGGCTGTAACTCACCTTGAACCTGGTCGAGAAGGACAGGATCAATTTGAAGAGGCCGAAGGTGATTCTTTTCATTTTTGTTGGCAGTCATGCCAGTGATGATTGAGCAAGTGCAAGATGCAAGTTGACTGTTTACCTCATGGCATCACAAGTCAACACACACACGTGGTAGCGTTTCTTCCATTCTACCAACCCAAAGCGCCACGCAGTCGACCTTTTTCGTTCACTAAACAATCTAGATGTATCAACAGTGCTGGGTAGCATGTATCCGACAATGTCCCCAAGCTTGCTTCTGCTCGCAATACGGGCGATCGAGTACAAGGCCAAAGGCAGGATCACCCTGGGATCACCTGTCGCATTGTATGTGCTCATCATGATCCCCGAAATTGAGGCTCGAGCGCCCTCACTCCTCCTCCACCACGATGGTTCCGCCCCCCGACACGCATGAAGAATTCGCGCGAGTTCTCTATCCCACTGTCAAAGGCAGTTCACTTTGGTACGCCTCTAGTCTCGAAACCAAACTCAACGATGTGTGAAGACAATCGTTCACACCTGTAGAGTCTGGAATTTGTTAAGCGGGCCCCTAGTAGGGATGCCTCGGAGTTTTAAAAAGTGATGGCCGTCCGGCATCTCGAATGCTGCTTGACTTGTTTGATAGTTTTTAATGACCGGAAGCCTGATCTCAAGGCTGAGAACCCTAGCAAACTGCTAAATGTGTATTTACTTTCGGGGTTCTGTGTCTGAACAAACGTTGGTTGCAAAAGTCAGCTCGAAGCCAAAATGATGGGCGTTCCAAAAGCAGATGGATCGAGATCTCAAGGGGTTTCGGTCCGCTGATGCCTTGGCGGCCATCACGAATTTTAAAGTCCGAGGCATCCCTCTCAGCCACCCCACACACAAATCCTAGACTAACGACGACGTTACTAAGTACGACAGGGTGTACCTTCAACGCCGACCCTGCCATCTTTGACTCCGGTGTTCGAGTCGTTATCTCGTACAAACGAAACAGGAACATTGCACTTTGTCCGAAAAACTATGCCATCGATGATGAAGACGATCCTAGCCTGAGCATAATCACGCTTGAAAAGGTAAGAAGAGACGTTCAATAGCTATGTCGTCGCAATATCATATCGCACCTAGATCTTGCGGCAAGTGGAGAACACCCTCGTCGACTCAGGAGTGCACATTGACTTTGAGACCCTCGACTCAGACGGCTCCTTCCGCGCGGATTGTGAGAAAGTTGACCCCGTTGAGCATATCCCTACAGACTCTACACCTCTTGACCTACCCTCGGTGTCCATTTCCTCTCTCAGGCGCACTCAGGTCTGCCGGTATCATGGCAGCGTTCACGTAGTAATGATCCCAGACAGCCCACACCCACTTCTGTTCAAAAAAAGCTACTCCGAGTCGGTTTATGACGACGAATGCGTGCGCAAGGAGGTCACCCACATGATCCAAACAGTGGCACCGCCCTCCCTTCGCCCCATCGCTGTTGTGACTAGTGAAAACAACCTACTTCGTGGTTATCACTGTGAAATGCCGACCTGCCTGTTCTCAGTCGGGGGAACGGATGAGTAACTGATGAATAACAGATTAGAAATGTATGACACTTACCCGCAAAACGGATGACTTTGAGATAGGAAGTCAGAAGGTATAACGCGTGATTTTGATACGAAAGATGACCGATTTCATTAGGTTACTCATCGGACATGAACAACTGCGTGTACTACTGAATTTGATTCGTTTTCACAGTAAGCCGGTAACCTAATGATTATAGACTGTTTGACCTACTGTCATGCAGTAGTTGAACTGCATGAATCTCATATGTAATGCACTACAGCATTCACACGGTTGCCAGGACAGTAGACAGGATAAAATGCATATATGATATGAATTGAGAGCAACATATAGAGTATACGAAACACAGCGACACGCGTAAACCAAGCCCTCTGTCAACCCGAAGCAGATGTCGACCCGGATCCCGATGGACCCACCTCTGCGCCAACCTGGTCTTGTGCATTGTCAGTATCGTCATCGACGTTGGGCATGCGCGCGCGCAACGTCGAGGAAGACTGCTTGGCGGGTGCTTTGCCAGCAGATTTGGACTTGTTAGTGATCGAACGCCGAGGTATGTATCCCATCTTGACGCGGTGTCCACGATGGTTCCTAATCTTCATCTTGGCCATTTCCTTCGTTCCCCAATGGTTAGGGTAGCATGCCATGTAGGGATGCTCCTTGATGACCTGTCAATTCAAGTGATGAGTACTGTAGTCTACTAGAGAGAGAAGTGAAGACGCACCTTAGCACATAATTTGCTGATCTTCTCCGGGTCTTGCTGTCGCCAATCTAGGCGGATATCGAGGTGGAGCATAGCAAAGTAATCGGGCAAATTGCGCTGTGGACAAGGGTCAGCTCAGGCTCTGCGTGGTGGGCAAGAAGAAGGAAGAAGCGCTAGCATATGATTGCACGTAAGCGTCCGAAATGATAGTGATGCGAGTGCCGTCACTGATGGTATCAGGTCCTCGTGTCGGTTCACCTTCAACCACGACTATCACCTGAGGTCGACATCGACGCACCTGCACAGACTCGTACTGAGCCCTCGTTGGCGCACCGGGCATATCGATTTCCATGCCTTCTATGATTCCAAAGCCTCGGGACGTATTGCCGCATTCACCTTGAGGACGGGGGATGATGCGGAGCTGGACATTGTCGGCGTTATCAGTTGCAGGCTGAGGTGCTGGCGGTGGTGGAGGCGGGTGTGTTTCAAGCTCGTTAGCACGGCGCTCGGCACTCTCTCGTGCCTCTCGCTCGGCTGCAACGCTTTCTAGTAGGAATGGGTAAGATATTGGGCAAGAGCCAATGGAAAGGTGCGCACTCTCCAGTTCAGCTATCTTAGTGAGAAGCTCATCGGGTATCGCCAGGTTGGTCAGAGCTTGTAGAGCACCAGTAGTCGCAGCGCCGGTGTCATTAGTGACAGAACGATGACCTTCGGTTTCTACACCACCACCGTTGTGCTTTGTCTTGCCTCCAGGCCCTTTCTTTTTCGCCTTCGGGGCCTGTCCAGCTGGCTCTTTGCTAGCATTGTCTACGCTCTCCCCAGGTATAGAAGGAGCACCTCCACTGCGAGTGCGAGTACGAGTTTCTGCCATGGCTTCCGTCGAAGTGTTGTCCTGAGGCCACGTTTGCCAGCTGCGACGTAGTAGGGAAGAAAGTCGGCTCTGTCAAATTTCTGATCACGCCATGCCGCACCATTTACCAATTCACCAGCAGGCGGGACGACTGCCGCATTCCCACCCAAGTTGTCAATGTTTGCAAAGTCAAGCATCTCCTCTCGTTACTCTCACCATGGCTCCCAATGCACCGACTACCAGCAAGGTGCTTTGTACCTGCTGTAACCGGCTTCTCTCTCCATCGCAGGAGTATCGACATCGCAGACGCCGTGATGCTCCGTCACTTCCACATCCACCTCGCAATTCCGAAGTGTCCGAGGATCCATCTGGGATGACACCGAACCTACATCCGGTCCATTTACGAAAAGGCCACGAGAAGAAACGTCAAAGACTGCATTCTCAGCAGGATGAGCTACCAGTACTTTCTGGAGCCACTGTGGCTATGGATTTCGACGATGTCGCATCATTGGCCATTGCAAACGATATCAATCTCCCCCCAGCACCCGACCCTTACATGGATGTTTTCCCAATCCCACACCGTGCTCCGGGGTCCTTTCGGACAACCGTTGAAGATGTCGAGGACGAAGACGATGTCAATCCAGGCTTTGGTGGGAATTTCGACGAGGAAGAGATTGAGATCACCTTCGAGGAGGATGAAAAAGGAAATGGACTATGCAGGCAGGCCGCTCTGGGACCAGGTGAATGAGACACTGGAGCGGGAGATTTACGATGCCCGTGCGTACTCTTTCTTCTATGTTTCTCCAGATCACGCTAACTTGGTGGCAGTCCAAGATCTTACGGAGGATGATCTAGATGCCCTACGCCGTTTTGTCCTCAAAGTCGAGACCAATATGACGGACGAGCAATATTCTGCTATGCGCCAAGCCTTCCCACGAACCGACATCCCTTCCTTCGACACTACGAAGTCGCATATTGCTCTTCTCGCACAATTCAAGCCAATCATCTACGACTGTTGTATCAATTCGTGTGTCTGTTATGCAGGGCTTGTCAATAAAGAGCTCGATACTTGCCCGCACTGCCATGAGCCCCGCTTCAATGCCGCAGGGCGTGCACGCCGTCATTTTACCTATATTCCCCTCATCCCTCGACTCCTCGCCCTCTTTCGCAATGCGGCTCTCCGAGACCAGCTCCAGTATCGTCATCGATATCAGCACACACCTGGCAAGATCTCCGACGTCTTTGATAGTGCTCATTATCGGTCACTTCTCACACGCAAAGTTCGGATTGGAACTCGCGAATATCCCCACACATATTTCTCGGATCATCGCGACATCGCCTTGGGAGCGTCAACCGATGGCTTTGGTCCATTCAACAAGCGAAGCAAGACATGCTGGCCCATTCTGATCTTCCTGTATAAGCTTCCGCCAGAAATCCGCTTCTGGCTCAAGTTTATCCTCTGTGTGGGCGTTGTTCCGGGGCCGAACAAACCGAAAGACTTCGACTCGTTCCTTTGGCCTCTTGCTGAGGAACTCCTCAAGCTTGCAGTTGGGGTTGCGGGCTTTGATGGAGCTGTCGCCTTCTTGCTTCGCGCTCATCTCATCCGTGTTTTCGGAGATATTCCAGCCGTCTCGATGATGATGAACATGAAGGGGCACAATGGCAAGGTTCCCTGTCGCATGTGTACAATCACAGGACTTCGCATTCCAGGCGCTGAAGGAACGACACATTACGTTCCCCACGAAAGGTCTCAGCACCCCAATGTCCGACATGATCCTTCTGCTACCCGTCACTTTGACCCCGCCAACCTGCCTCTTCGCACTCACGATGAGTTCATTGCACAAGCTCTGGAAGTCGACAATGCCCCTACAGACAAGGAGTTGGAGAGGCTTGCGAAGCAGTATGGGATCAAGGGTGAATGCATTCTCTCTGTTCTCGAGTCGCTCAGCTTCCCGGTCTGCTTTCCGTACGACTTCATGCATCTCATCTATGAGAACGTCATGAAAAACCTTGTTTTGCTGTGGACCGGGAACTACAAAGGTCTCGATGAAGGGTCCGGTTCCTATCAGCTTCAACCAACAGTCTGGGACGCTATTGGGAAGGCGACCGCCGCTTCAGGCCGTACCATTCCTTCTTCATTCGCTGCTAGTCCCCCAAATGTATCGACAAACAAGCAGGCATGCACGGCCGACACTTGGTCATTCTGGCTCCTCTACCTTGGCCCAGTTCTACTCTCACGTCGCTTCGAAGATCGAAGATACTATGACCACTTCATTGCCTTCGCAAAGCTGGTCCATCTCTGCGTCCAATTTGATCTAGATCAGTCTGATATTACCGCCATCCGGACAGGATTTATCGACTGGGTAACAACTTATGAGCAGTACGTTTTTCTTCCGTCCTGGTTCCTAGCGCTCATCTCATGATAGACTCTACTATCAACACGATCCGTCACGTCTATCGGCGTGCCCTGTTACCATACACGCTCTGCTTCATATTGCGGATAGCATTGAGCAAGCTGGACCCGTCTGGACGACATGGGCTTTCCCAATGGAACGGTACTGTGGTTTTCTGAAGAAAGCCATCACCAGCCGTCGCTTCCCGTGGGCCCGAATCGATAACCATGTAACGTATCTTGCACAAATTGCCCACTGCCGTGCGCTCTATGACCTTGATGAGACGATCTCTTTGAAGCGGACATCCCAACCGAACGCCACCTTCACACACGTCAATTGTATGTGCACAGCTCCATCTCAATTTGACATGCTTATGCCGGCGTCCAGATCCTCAAGCTATGTTACTATCACCACGAAGAATGATACCAGCTACGGATGCCATCAAGCGGAAAATCCTCATTCACTTGATTACTCGCTTTGGCCGCAATCCAGCAACAAACAGGAATCACGCTACTCTCGCACAGTTACGCGCTATCTGGAACCCTCAGGAGATTGAGCAGTGGGCCCGTGTGCGCAGACTGCAGGGAGGTGATGACATGTACGCTGCCGAGCTGCTCAGTCACATGGAGGACCGCAGAGATCCAACCTTTGTACGAGTACGTTAATGCTCGGTTCCTCTCGCATTGATGTTCTGATCTGACGTGACTTTCTGATAGTATGACCAGTTGATTGACAGAAATGCTCGTCGACACAACGAGGACGATGATTATGAAGTACAACGATCATATGGTCAGCTGCGAAACATCTTCGTGGTCACCATCCTGCCAATTCCGTCTCTCGATATGCCTCACTCTGTGTCGTACATTCTGGCCGGTATCCTCAACCATCCTGTCACAGCAACCAACTCGATGAATATGCCATACTATGAGAAGGAAGGGGCCTACGAGATTGTAGACATGACCACGGTACAATGCTTGATTGGTCGTGTCGCAGTAAAGCCAACGTTGTGGGCCATGATTGACCGTAGTGGAATTCTTGGAGGCTCGTTCTACGTCCCAGAAGACTGATAACTTTCATTAGTTTGGTAATTCATCCGTTGAACCTTGTACTGCTTGTATTCATCCGTATATACATAAATTGAGTTCGGGAACAAACGTATGAAAACCGTATGACTCGGGTTCATCCGTTTCTCACACGTTAACCGGATGAATCTGAATTTCATCCGCTTTCCTGATGATTTTGACCCGGAGTCGACCTTACAGTGTATCTCTTACCTTTTGAGCCGGCAGCCTTGCTGGCAGAGGCGTACGCCATACTCTTGCCAAACGCTGTTGACTTGGGCTCTCCGACGGCAGCCGCGCACCATCAGCCAAAGGTGCCGTGGTCCCTGAAACTCATCTGGATAATCGACATTCTTTCTGGTTTGGAGTTTCTTCACCGGCAGGGACAAGCTTGGGGAGATCTCAAGCTAGAGAACATCATTCTCTGTCGCGACAGTCATTGCCGTCTCACAGACTGGGCCCCATCAGGATTCACGGAGGTATATGCGCCGCCAGAGTTTGCACGATTCCGGGCCTGTATGGTGGCTTGAACGACGAGTGGGAAGGGGGGAACATGGAGGGTGACAGTTTCTCGATGGGTCTTGTCATGTGGGCCATTGCTGAGGAGATCTCCACGTTCATTCAGCAGGAGGGCTTTGATGTGCCAAAGCTCACTTGGGCCATCGACTCCCCGGAGTGGTATCGGGATCTGGTGATGTCGACTCTCATTGCTCAGCCATCTGCCCGAACTACAATAGTCGGTATTAGGGGAGTTCAAAGTTGAATTGAAACCGTACAAACGCCGTTTGTTAGTTGCAAAATAGTCACTCATCCCGAAATGGAAGTCACACGGACCGCCGTCGGTGCGCGCCGCCCTTTGCTCCCGCCCATGGCCAGTGAGCTAGATATGCCAAAATGCGCAATTTACTGCAAGCCTCAAGGTCCGAATGCAACAGACAGAGTAGCTATGAAGAGCGCAACTTAGACAGAAGCGGCAATCTGACTCTCGGGACACAAAAGGTTTCGCAAACCCTTGCCAAACACTGCGCCACTTCAGCGTTGCTTGCTGGTGTTGGTGGAAAGGATGACGGGTGCCCTGAGCCTGGCTTGATTATGATACGGTATACCTGCATCCTCCTGCCCCAAAAGACTGCTCCTGCTCGTCACTTTTGAGGAAGAAGCAGTAAACAACACGGAGAGCTAGATCTCATCACACCGAGGGAGGTGGACAAGAGAAATATACATATTGATTGGCTGAAAACATAACACTGTAAGTACATACGACAGGATCATGCGAAGGGCGGGTAGTGGGCCTGTGGCGGGCAGAGGAGGGAGTGTCATGTCATATGACCTTGTGACCGTTTGCAACGAAACGGTGTTTGTGCCGTTTCAAGTCAACTTTGAACTCCCCTATTATTGACACTGTCATGGATGACTGCATGTAACCGTATGTATCTACTCACTGAGGATAGTCGGCCGAGTCTTATCGCATGTACTTATTATGAGTGTAAGCAAGTTTGAAGCCTTGTCAGATACATACATTCAGGCGCCCTTGATTTATCTAGATCAATGGGCTAACACAAAAGCCACGGCTGCGTGGTGGTTCATGTTGAGAGAATGGAACTTCGAAGGACCGGCATGCTACAACAATCTCCGCGTGTGTGGTGACCCTTGATGTAAACACCCAACTTGCCTCTTGCACTCGCCAAACTTCATCCGAGTCATGACTGCCAACATCACACCACAGGATATGGCCAATCTACGATTCCTCAACAAACGCGTCTGTCGATTCATCACAAGCTCACCTGAGTCCTTCCACGCCCTAGTCAAGGGAACACGTTACAACGAATCCGACCTACGGGACCTCTTCAACGAGGAGTATCCTTGGATAGAGACATCACCTCTCATGGGCGATCCCCGTGCTGCTCCCTATGTTATGCTCATCGATCCGCATGGTATTTATCTCGCGTTGCACCGAGACGACCGCACGAGTGACGTCGAAATTCGCCGTTCATTGGAGGATGGTTCCTACCTCCTACTCAACGCCATCGTTTTCCACGAGCTTGGAAGCGTCTTTCGTGCGCAGCTCTCTGGGGAGGACGAAGTGGAGGATGTTTTTCGCTGCACGCCTCAGCATCCCAGTTCAAAGACAGATCCCGGGTTTGTCATGGAGCGTGCCGTCTTCGGTGGCGTTCTCTCGCTCATTTTGAGACCCAGTGCTAGGGTGGATGACCTCCAGCAAGGCGATATTCTCTATTTCGTAGTTAATGCCAGTGATGGAAAGCGCTATCGCTTTGGTGAGTTCTCGTCGTACAAGAGTCACTTTCAACTTTCAATCTAACGTGCTTCGGCAGATCTCGACAAGGTCTCTTCTTGGATTTTGGAAGAGCTCTACTCCTCCACACTTGATCCTACGATCCTACCCCTCCTTGGCGAATCTGAACCATATCCCATCCGTGGAGAGTATCTATGTGCCTCGTTTAACGAAAAGGTGTCCTCGAGCCGAGCACGCTTTGAGCTCGTTTCGATTATCCCTCATACGCCATTCCGCAAGCAATCCTTGAGGGACATCTTGGACCGGAGTGTGCCCCCTCCAATGTGTAGACGTGGATGAAAGACGATGTCCTTGGTCGTCGCGAGCCTTATCTAGGCATTTAGGCAACATGCACGGTGAGACTCGCCACTCGTTCATGGAAGCTCTCACAGCTGTCTATGTGATACTACGAGACGAGACTGTCCCAAGTATCCCCAATGTTACTTAGAAGAGTATATCGCAGTGTCAGTGCACGTGTGTCGGGTCATTTCTGGGGCTCTCTTCCCTTGAGATACCGCTCGAAATCCAGGTCAGTGTGGATGGGGTGGGTCGAGAAATCGATAGGGCCCGCCAGATTAGATTCCGATGAGGATGAGGCACATGGTGGGATATACAGCTTCCGTACCTCGTATAAGTCGACCATGTGTGAGAAACACAGTGGGCAAGAAACAAAGAGGTCGAGGGAGAAGGAAAATCTTTCCATGAAATCATTCCCACGCAACCATGTTCTTGTTTCAAAGTCGGTCGCCGTTGCCTTCATCCTCCCCTTCATACGAACCATCAGTGCGATTGCAACAGATACCTCAAACGGAACAACGACAATCAAACAATGAACAGCCAGAAAGCTGCGCAGCGGAACAAACAAGGGGGCTGAAGACTGTGTTGCAATGCACAAGAAGTCGAATTGGTTTTGGTATCGCAGAAAGGTGGTCGTGATTGCCCCAAGGCAGATACAAAATGGGAGGGGCTAAATACAGGTATATGAGTGAGTGAGTTATTGGTAGCCGCCGTAATAAGGGTCCTCGTCCCAAGTCTCTGGGGGATTATTAGAGGATGGCAAGGGAAGGGGAGGGAAACACACCTTCAGTGATACTTTTCCAGGCGAGATACAAGACCCCAACCGCAGCAGTCTCTAGGACTGTTGCAATAAAGCTGCCGTCCACCTTGCGGTCGGTGCCGTTGCAGATGGTCTTGCCCAACAGGAACCACGCAAGCTGGCCGAGGACGAAGAGGATGGCGGCGATGAGATAGAACCACATGGGCTTCGTCTCGTTGAGGACGGCGAGGACGATGTATGTCATGAGGCCGAGGTAGGCGAGGGCGCACGCGGCGGGCCATATGCTGGTCATGACGAACAGGGCGATGGAGTGGAGCGAGGACTGGGGGTCGCCGGGTTTGAGGGCGTCTGTGAAGCCGAGGCCGACGTCGAGCGAGACGTAGAGGGCGGCGACGAAGGCGAGGAGGCAGAGGATGGAGAAGGGGATGATGGAGGACATGGTGCCGTCCTCGACGATCTGAGTCGCAACGAGTGCGTTGGCCAGCAATGCACCGAAGAGGGCTGCGACGAGGCCGGCGTGGATGGCGGTGAGGACGACGAGGGCGGTGGAGCCCTGCTCGAGGAGGCTGCCGGTGGTGAGGATCTGGAGCGGGAGCGTGAGGAGGTAGAGCGCGAGGAAGGCGCGCAGCTCGACGCGGCCGACGGCTGCCTTGCGGCGGGAGACGACGAAGACGAGGACGGCGACGAGCGGGATGCTGAGCCCGCAGGCGAGGATGTTGGCGATGTTGCTAAGGCTGGCGTCGGTGCCGACGCGCGGGATGCCGCATGCGGGGTGGATGCCGACGGGGTCGCCCGCGGACGGGGTGAGGAAGGACGGGTCGGTGTCCTGGAGGTGGCGGTAGAAGAGGTTGCACCAGGGATAGGACGGCGTGTTGGTGCAGAGCGGTTTAAAGTCGCCGAAGCGCGTCATTGCGCCGGGCAGTCGTCGTTGCGGGCGGCGTCGTCGACAGCAGTGGTCACTGTTGGGAAAAGAGCGCAGCACGTGCTTATCGTTTTGGTGTCGATTGCAGGGCCGCCTCTGATTGGTGGACCTGTGCCGCCCTGTGCTCATTGACGACCGCCACGATGGCGACCATGACGACGTCGACAAGAACTCTGAGCTCATCGCCAGCTCATCGCATGGCACGACGTAGCCCGCTCTCCGGATCGCTCAACCACCACGGAGCAAGACGCGCGAACCTCGGTGGAACAGCCAGGAAAACTGATGCATAGCGACGCGGCAGGGGTGCCAGCTGCCTTTTCAATGCGGCGGCGCGTCCACGTAATCCGCTCGCTCGCTCGGTGTGTTGCTCTTTACCTTTTCTTCTACACGATACTTATAGGCTTGCACTATAGCCCTACTGCCGCCCGTATGCAACCCGATTAACGACCTACTTTAGCTCTCGACATTCATATCGCTGCCAGCTTGGGTCGGTGCCGACGGCCTTCCACTCGCCGCGGACAGATGGATGCGCACACACCGTGCATGCCGCACCTTCTCCTGTGGATCCCCCGAGCGGCCCCTCCCATTCCTATCCATGCGGACTCTCTTTTGTGTCGCATCTCAATTCCGCCCGCATGCAACACACGGCTCCCCGCTGGGTAGCCGAGGATTAACAAGTGCCTTCTATAGCTTGCCGGAACCGACGCTCATACGCGCCCGCCGTTAATGTCGGCTACCGTCTACCTTGCACTCGCGGCGATTCTGCTTCTGTGGATCCTCAAGCCTCTTTCGTACCCGGCTTGAGAGGACCTTCGAAATCCGTTGGAGGGACCTTCGACCTTCGTAGCCCGGCTTGGGAGGAACTTCGAACTTCGTAGCCCTCCCCACTTGCCACGGACGCATCCCCGCTCATGTCGCGACAACAGCCTGGATACGGCAGTCCCCTCTACTTCTGAGGATCGCGAGGTGTTTTTGCGTTTAGATGCTGATACGCTATGCCCGGCGGCGTCTGAGCTGTCTTTCCATTGTAGTCCAACGCTGAGCGCTGAGGATCGACAGTGGTTAGCTCAGCCTATGTAGGGCGGAGGTTAGCTTAGCCTCTGTAGGGCGGAAAATCTCGCTTGCTTGTCAAACGCTCCGGGTGTCCACACAGCCGCAGCGCATTGTTTTTGCAGGGTATGCTTCGTCATTTTGTTTGCAGCGTCATTGGACCCACAGTCACAGTGAAATGAATGATGTTGGAGTCGGGCATAGCGTTTGAGGATGGGTCGAGGCGGGCTGAGGTGCTGGCGGCGGCGTGTTTTTTGTATGCATTTTGGAACGCGGTATGACATGCTGGGGCTTGTGAAAGGGTGTGCGTGGGTAGCCGCCGAGTCCCGGTCATGCGCTGGGCCATAGTCATACTCGGCAGTCGGTCAGTCCATTGACATTTGCATCGGTGGGCAAGACTCACCGTCTCCGTTAGCCGCACACTGCGTTGATGACACCTGCGGTTAGGGTAGTATACGCCGTCGATCCCCTTCGTTTCATACAGGCCGGTCATGAATCCCCCTCGGAAGCACCACACCATTGGTTATCTCTGGAATCACCCAGAAGCACCGCCCATTGATTCTCCACGTCATGGGGGTGTGCCGGATCATGCCACTGCCAATCCTCATGACGCCTATATAAGGGCCCATGGGAGGCTAATCTCGCTCTTCATCAGCTTTCCAGCTTTTACGACCTCTCTGTTCTTCGTTCTAAACCCCCTCTTACGCATCACACATCATGAACTTCACGTCTTTCATCCTCTTCTTCACGGCCGCGCTTGTCTCGTTCGTATCTGCGGTCCCGGTGAAGAGGGATGTGTACGTCCCGCCTATCACCAGCCCCACCGCGGGCGCCGTGTGGACTGTCAACTCTACCGTCACTGTTACTTGGTGAGTAGCCTAGCTAATCGGCACCTTGACCAGCGATTGAATCTGGTGATAGGGATGTTTCGGACCCGCCTGCGCAGATCACGAACAAGCTCGGGAGCATCAGGCTGAGGCAAGGCAGTCGCACCACTCCTCGTGAGTCCTATCCCCGCCTCATCGCATCGCATCGACATCTCATCTCACCTACCTACCTCATTAGTCGTCCTCGCCGATGGCTTCGACATCTTGCTCGGTAGCTGGGATGTCACCGTTCCCTGGGTTGTCGAGAACGATAACTACCAGCTCGTCTGTGCGTTACACCCAGTCTTATCCATCATGGGTTCATGCCAAGCTCATCATGCTCCACAGTGTTCGGCGACTCGGGCAACTTCTCTCCTGAATTCACCATCACAGGTGGACCGGACTTCTGATTCGAACGCACCAAACTTCCCTCATAAACGTGGGATTGGACTGTGATGCTTGAAACGAACACTGTACATTTGCCTTTGCCTTCACGAAATTGGGACACTAGTTACATACATACATACATAAAACCATGGACTTGTATATTACATTTGTAGGAACGGTGCTTGTAATTGAATGGAATCAGTCTATCTTGTAACAT
Source organism: Strobilurus orientalis (assembly GCA_019915145.1). Taxonomy (NCBI): domain Eukaryota; kingdom Fungi; phylum Basidiomycota; class Agaricomycetes; order Agaricales; family Physalacriaceae; genus Strobilurus; species Strobilurus orientalis. The sequence goes on from JAHLML010000014.1 coordinate 401,324, forward strand.
TGCGTGGGATGGGTATTGTGCGGTAACGTATTCTATGTGGGTCCTATCCCGCAACCTCCATCACTCTACCGGCCTGCCGCAGGATGTCGCACTCGACGCCAACGCACTGATGCGCCGCAGTCTGGTCAAAGTCAATGATGCGGATGTCAACTCCGTTACCCTCCAGGTATAAGATGTTACGTTCGGCGAACTGTCAAAGAAAAAACAAAAAAGAATGCAACCAGTGAGTTGTGTTACGTGAACGTCGGGGATTGGAAGGGAACGCTACCGACATCACCGTGATGTACGCCACATTGATGGAGCGCCCGTAGTTTTTCGAGGATGTGCATCCTAGTCCATGAGTGATATATACTTGGTGGGAAGAGGGAGAGATGACAGGCGTACCTCAGGTGTGTGTGTAGGTCGTTGAATGGTACGGGAAGTGCCTCGCCCCAATATTCGAGCACGAGACATGCGATGCGCGATTCCGTGGATGCGGACGTCCCGACGAAGAGCCCCCAGCACCACGGCACCACCGTCCCCTGCACGCCCCCGAGGTGCGTCGCGTATATGTGTGCTTCGTGGAACAGCGCGGGGATCAGGTCTTCGCGGAACGCGAATTTGAGCGCGAGCGCCGTCGGGGACGGAGTCGGGGATATGGTGGCGTGGAAGACGGGCGAATCGGAGGAGTAGTCGTCGTGGGAGGCGGAGTCGACGTGCACGCTCAGGTTTGGCGAGTCGGAGGAGGAGGAGGAGGATGGGTGGAGGGACTTTGGCGTGATGGGTCCGGAGGGAGGGCAGGAGCACCCGCCTGCGTACTCTCGAAGGTCCAGTCCCAGGTCTTTCGGTAAAGAGTCGGTGGAAAGCCGCGACATAGACAGGTGGCGCGTGTCCCAGCCAGGCCATTGGGGGAATGTGATGTCGAGTTTCTGGTATTGCGGCGGGGGAGACATGGGCCGAAATCTGTGTTGTGAGCAAGTAATGGTGGAACTGGAAGCTTTTATGAAAAGGTGTGTGGATGTCGTTAGTAAGATGGGTGAGTGTGGGGGTTAAAAGGCAAAATCAAATGGCAGGGCCGAAAACGATCTACTTCCGTTGGTCCGTCATGGAGCTGTAATTCGCCGAAAGTGAATAGAGCTGGTGGCTTAGAATATCTTCATGTTCCTCATTCGCAAAGATTCATATCAACACGTTCATCATAGAAGTATACAGCAAAACCGAAAACCCGAAGAAGAAAGTACGGAAGTTAAGATTCATCCTATGTAAGGTCCGTTCTTCACGCTCAATAAGCCACGCATTTCCCTCCGACAAGTGGCAAGATCGTCGTCTGACCCCAAGGTTGAACACCACTTGTTCCCTGTTGGCTGGCGGAAATCCAGGACGAGGCATCGAAGAGCGGGTTCTCGAAGCCCGCGGGTGGCGCAGACGCGAGGGTAGCCCAAGACGAGTCAGAGACGAAAGGAACCTCGCTGCCGTCACTGTAGGTGATGGAGCCAGTGACTATAACAGCTGCAGGCCCGCTGATGTTTGTGGCGTTAACCGCAATAACGTTGGCGCCCTCTGGATCGAGTGCAACACTGTACGTCTCCAACTGCGAGAAAGCCGTGGTCGATCCAAGTTTGCTGAGGTTGTCCCCGATCACGGCGCCGTTGACGTACAGGATGTAGCCGTTGTCCCTGTTCGTCGGGCATCAGACGCGTCGGAGGTACAGAGTAGGTCAAACTTACGCGCCGATGGCGAGGTTGACACAGACGGGGCACCCAGTGTAGAGATGGGTGATGTTCTTGCGGAAGCCACGCCATCCCGCGGGAGCGCTGCCTCCATTGCCAGCTTGTTCTCCAGTCCAGATCCACTGGGCGTTGCCTATCGTGAGATCGCGAGCCTCCACAGCGTTGCGGGCGCTGTTGTCTGTCGATGCATTTCAATGCGATGTCGCAAAAATGACAGATAGAGCGCGCTACCAGTGGGCTGCGCAAAGACTTCAGCGGTGCAGTACGCAGCGACGAGAGAAATCGTGGTCAAGACTGGGATACTAATCAATATCCGCACCGATGCAAGTCAGGCGGAAGCCCACCTTGTTTGAGCATGGTGCTTGAAGAGAGATATCAATGCAGAGGCGATGAACCGATGAGCTTGACTCTCCAAAGACGTTAGCTTTTATACTTCCAACGTAAATACAGGTACCCACGGTCCAGATCCAACACACTTCGACGGCGTACTTTTGCCACTGGGGGGCTTTCCCTCTCCGTGAGCCTCACTCGCTTTCAGACCCCCCATCCGCCTCGAATTACTTGGCAAGGCACTGCAAGGTACTCTCAGTTGAAGGTACAACCAGGTGGATCCAGGCTAGAAAGTTCCATCATCTGTCAAACAAGACGCAAAGAATGGCGCATGATACCTCGCAATACACTGATGCAAGATTATGAGCTATCTTTCGAAAGGGTGGGAGCTAGGGAACCGTCATGTGACTGGGTAAGAATCGTTTGAGCAGGGGGTTTCAGTGTTCACAAGTCAGTTCAACAAGATGTCTGGCAGCCTATTGCCCCTGACGTTGCGCCCATGTGTATTTAAGCGTGAGGCGATGAAAGTCACCGGTACCTTGTCGAGCAGTCACTGTGAAACTCGGTCTCGAACAAAATGAGACGAAAAAGTGTACCTTAATTCGGAATCATATGCACGAAGACTGCCCGGTAAGTGAATTTCCGTCTCCTTCACCTCCAAGCGACGAGCTACGTTCCTGCAAAATTCCAAGCGTGCTGAGTCTGGGTCTCGGGAGAAGGTTCACGTACTACTGAGGCTGCTCAATTCTAAAAGTTGGAAGTTGTAAGTCAGGTACGGGCTTTCCATAGGGTTGGTGAAACCCTGAATCTCGTCCAAAAATGGTAGGGTGCATATGGTGACTTTGCTTCTGTATCTACTGTAGACACGTTTGTACCGTCGAGAAATATAGTTTATTATATCTACTGAAGCACGGAAAGCAACACGCAACAGCGGGAAGGGCAAGCACTGACTACTGAGACCAGGACATGAAGGAGATGTGGCGGGCTTGCTATTTTGGGCCGCCATCCAGGGTTTCGCCAACCCTATGGAAAGCCCGTACCTGACTTACAACTTCCAACTTTTAGAATTGAGCAGCCTCACTTAGTATGATCCTCCGCGCTTGAACCTCGAAGAAATTTGAATTTTTGAAAACTGTCAGACTTCAGGTCAACATGAGACAGAATTTCATGATTGACGTACCACAGTAGTTTCGTACCTGTGCTCACCGAGGCGCTAACTTGAGCAGCAAGCACGCAAGAACAGGTGCACACTCATATCACTTGACCTAAGAGTTGTCTAACAGTGGGCAACGCCCCCGCATCTAAAGGATCAGTTCTTCTTGGCACGGATCCGCCGAGATGTTCATGGATAGCGTTCTCCCATCAGAGAACAATGATTGCCATCTATGAGAGCTCAGCTTCGCGAGGGAAAGGACCTTTAAGGAGTTCAAAGGACGGGGCCAGGCATACTCTCAATTGTCTGAGACTGAAAATACGCACTCAACAATGCGACTGCCAGTGGCCCTCGACACGAACCGATACACGGGATCACTCCCTGGTACCATATGAACGTACAAAAAGTCTCCATGCGTTTACCATGTTTCGTTATCATTGTATCTTCTTTGTATCTATACATCACTGCGCAACCTGTCAGCGTCAAGTGAAAATGAGCCCGTGGATGGTAAGGAAAACATACATACTGGGACGTATCATTAGTTTCGTGAGCAATAGCTTCAGCTCCGCTCAGCTAAAATGGGTCGTCTTCTGGCAATTGAATCATGAACATTTGGGAGCAGGACTAGATTGAGGGAAGCCCGCTTACCTTCGCACGAGTGATTATCGACGACAACAAGACTGACAAACTCATAATCACTGAGTTGCTTGCTGATTTTATCTCGTAAGGGAAAAAGATGTTCAACCTGTGGTATGGCGGATTTGCGAAGAGTGCGAACTGGTTTCATCTGAATACGAAGAGACGGAGATCGCAGAGAGGAGAGTGCTGCGCCGAGGTGCCACCAAAATGTGTAGGCAGAGTCGCTCGGAAAGCGCGTCTCGACTTCTTCTGATGCGAAGATCGTCAACTGGAGAAATTCCAGTGGGTCATTGTGAGACAGCTGCCTGAAAGTGTGAAGCAACCAGTCCGGAAACTTGTCATAGGGCGTTCGATAATCGGGACCCCAAATGTGATACTGCAATGGATCCCATATTGTCAGGGATAGTTCCGATAGATGCGTGATGTTGAGAGGGACAGTCATCCAGTCTGGATCCGCTGTAAGGAACAGCGTTCAAAAGACGCAAACAATTCAACCTAACACCCGAATACGTACGCTCTTTTCCGAGGTCGGTTAGACGAAGATTGAGTGATGTCAATGTAGTCGCAGTGTCCTTCAAAATTGACGAGAGCAGCATCATGGTCTCGGCGGTGCTCGAATTATTCAACTGGAAATCTAGATTTTTCAGCCGATTGAGAAAACAGCAGCGTTTCATCATCCGGTAGAGAATTGGATCAGGAAATCGCAGTGTGATGCTGCCGATGGAGGGATGAGGTCGAGTACAGACATTTAGAAAGTCGTACGTTTCGTCTGAGGCGCAATGGATGATATCGACGTGTCCAAGGTCCGTCAACCCATGCAAAGCCATACACAGATCGCTCGGAAACATGAATGCCATGTATTTGAGCCGCACGGAGTCAAAACGGAGAGCCAGAACGGATGACTTGAACGCATCTGAGGCGCTTCGGAATGAGATCCACTCCATGGAAAGGCACCGTAGGGGACGAAAGTCGTCAAGGCGCGCAAGAGGGAAGTCGTGATGATGAACGGGCGCGATGCGTAGATTTCGAACGCTTTGTAGCATCAGGAACGAGGCTTCCTGCAAATATTCAGCGTCATTCTTTGTCGACAGTGTGACTTCGCTGAAGAGGATTCTGCGTGTCTGTGGAACGAATGCGTGGCAGACGAGAGAACAAGCCACCAAAGTGTGCTTGTCGGCCGGATAGGTCAGCTGGAGAATTATCTTGTCCCACAGCTCCTGGGGTAAGGATGACATGTTGAGCTTTGGGCCTCGAAGGGAGCTCGGGCCTCGAAGATCAAGGTTAAGAGCAAGTGTCGAAAGTAGCAACAGGTAGCAATCACATGTTGATCAACCCTGTGGTAACTTGTACAAACAGTCGAGCTGAACATTGATCAGACGCAAAGTGGACCGCTTGTTCATCAGTAAGGAAGGATAATACAGCCTCTGACTGGCAGGTATAATATGTAAACAGTCTCAAGTATTTCTGTCTACCCGGTCAACTATGATATTCGTCCTCTTGCAGTGACACTATACTGGTACATACCACGAGTCAAGCTTTCCATCGCTTATAACTAGCCCCCAATATTCCCAGATACCCCTTCGCACTCTAGTCATTGACAGATAAGCCCCAGAACTCGTGCCAAACCTGCGACGCCTGCGTAAAATGACTCAACCTTTCTCGTGGAATATGCGCGTGGTACAGATGCTCCTTTGCGTAATAGCTTCGCGCCAGTGCAGTCGAATGTCCACGTTGCAGCGCGAAGATATCGAAATCATCTTTCTCCACAAGCCGTCTGAACTTGTCGGCGAGATGCACACGAACAATCGCCACGGAAATGTGCCGCCACTCCCGCAGCGTCATCTTCGAACCGAAATATTGCGCTGACATCTTCTTGAACGTGTCTCCGAATTTCCTGCTGGTCACCAGAGCGCCGTTCTGGACCCACAGGTAAGTGTCGTAGAGACTCTGTGCGGTGGAGGAATAGAGGATCCCAGCAAGTTCTCTTTCGACTGGGCGAATGAGGAGGAGGTACTGGTCAAGAACCTTGGAGAGACGGGCGGGAAGCATGTGGGGAATGAAGACGGACTCGGAGACATTTTGTCGCTCCGAGGTCTTTAATCGCCGGATGACGAGATACCATGACCCGTTGTAGTTGAAAGCCGTGCGTGGACTGGTGGGCGTGTTCCTGTACTGCGCCTCGACTTGCTCTGCGCCGCGGGGAGGCTGTCCAGCAGTGATGTGGGACGCGGCCATTATCTTCCCGTTCAGAGCTGAGAACCGTTGCATAAGGACGCGACAGTTCTCCTTGTCGTAGATCATCTTGCCGCGTCGTTTGTGAGCGAGTTTATGCTTCTTGATGAGGATAGGCAGGAGAAGATTGTCGGCGAGGAAAGGATGTCCCTCGTAAAGCCATCCGTACTGAACGCTGTTCTCGCTCCAGTCGTCTACGGTTCGCGTCCCGGGTGGCCATTGCCGAATTTCGCCACCGCAGATTTGGAGGATATCATCTTCCACCTCGGAGATGAGGGTGAGCATTTGCCTTCGGTACTCGTCGATATTCAGCGTGTTGTTGTAATACGTCAGTACCGGTGAGTCCGTCTCGCAGGTGATAGATGGAGCGATTGAGAGCTTTGGTAATTGGCGCGTGAGTGTACGCGAATAGTCAACGATCATCTCGAAGATGGCGTTGCGTTCAACGTCGATCATCTCAGACGCAACACGTTTAACGCTAGCATGTAGATTGGGAGGGGGGTTGGCGTACGCTTCGTAGAAGCAGATAGTCCGGAAGATATATTTGATTTTGGACAAAACATTGATGACCTTCGAGGAGGAGAAGAAGCGCCCGTCAGGCTCGAGGCAGTATATCGCCAGGAAGCATTCCCAGCTGCTGCCCCACCTAGCAGAATGCTCTTTGGAGATGCAGACACCCATCATAAAAGCGTGAAGGGCGGCAATTTGGGACGTAGTGGACGTCTTGGTTGACATAGATGAGATGAAGACATCCAGACGTTCCTCATCCAATGGAGTCAGAGGGCGAGGCGGCGACACGGTCTCGAGGTCCTTGGACCGCACGAGATACAGGAGAAACCCGGTAAGAACTCGACCGTAATCCTTCAGCGTCTTATCATCACGATGGGGCTCCCACGAATGCTGCTCCGGCCTGTCCGGTACCATGTACTTGAGGGTGGACATCGAGGCGCTCTTCGCTCCTTTTCGCACCGCATCTAGGTAGCTGAAGACGACTCTTGGTATCAGGGCGATGTACGCTGGAGAGGGTGGGCGCTTTCCCACAGGCTGGGTGAGCCTTAGGCAGCGCGAGATAGCCGCCTGTGATTTGAGGTGTTTTCTGCGGAAGTCGTCCCACCGCAAGGTTCTGATGTACGGTGGGACATGCTGCTGGTCGGGTTGTCCGATGTTGGATGGATGGGTTGGTGGTGTAGATGGGTGACTGGATGTTTGTTCGCCAACTGGGGTGACGAGGAAGTACTTCCTCTGGACGAAACGCTGCATCGGGCGTCGTTCTACCACTTGAGCTGCCGGGCGTTGGTCATCTCTGTGGCTCTTCGCCCAGTGACTGTCCCATGAGTCCTTAATAGCGGTCAAGAACGAGCATACGGGACAGCAAAAGCCATCGTATAGTTTGAGACCAGAAACCGGACGATCGGATAGATGAGGGTATCGGACGTGCGCAAGGTCGGGAGGGATGTCATTCTCTCTTCGAAATGCCGTGAACGAAGCAATAGATTCAAAGGAAGCTGGTGTAAAGTGAGCCTTTTCCATGTGGAGATGGATGTCCTTGGCCTTGACAGCGACACCGCCATCGCAAGTCAAACAGTGAATTGTGTTGAATTGCGTGTTCCAAAAGACATTAGAAATCGGTGTTGGTCGCAGGTCTTTTTCTTCTCGCTTCTCGTCGATATGCATTCGCTCATTCGTCGCATCTTCCTAAGGCTTGCATGAGATCGGAGTGGACGGAGAGCATGAAGACGGACTGACGAAATGGTTATCGTCGTCTTGAATCGTATGATTCAGCTTTCTCTTTTTCGACTGAAAAAGAGCCTGTCAATATGGTACTAGCAATTGTGGCGCAACTAAACTCACAGGTACATCCAGCGACTCAGGCTGTTTCCTTCTTTGCGTCGCGTCAATGAGAGACGCAACATCCCTCAAATCCAGACCCTCCCTGCACGCCGAAAACGCATGCTGCCGCTTGAGATGCGCCTCGAGGAGCTGTATGTTCTTGAACGGCTCGTGGGAGCAGAATCCCGCGCCTGGGATCTCCGGAGCTGGGCAGAGGAGGTATCCCTTTGCTGAGCCGCGGATGACGAGGATTGGATCTGGCGACTCTGATTGCGATTATTCAGCGAATCGCGCAGGACGAAGAGATGAGGACGCACCCTTGGGAGTCAATACATACGCCGCCCTGTGGAAGTTGCTGGTGTGGAGCTTGCGGTCCTTCTCCGTCTTCAGGGTTTTGTAGCAGGATAGACACGGGAACGACCTGATCGTGAGTGAGCGGGTTACTACAGAACGGAGGAGGGAAAGGACACGTACATGGTTATGGGTCGCAGAAGATGGGGAAGTATGTGGTAGACATGTTTCCCTAACATTCAGAAAACCTAAGTTAGCATGGATCGTCGCGCGAGCATATTTCCAGGACCTTAAGGTTGAGCATGTCGGTTCCCTAGAGGACACCGCGTGTATCTGTAAGTTCGTGCACCGAAGACAGAATCTGAGGCGGTTTGAGCTTGAGCGGTTGAGCTGAACGTTGCCTTTGCGCATCGAAGATGGTAGCAGGACGCAACCCGGTAAGTATTCACCGGCACCAAATTCCGGAGGGTCGAAAGCACGCAATTTAGACAGTGCAACGCGCCAAATTCCCAGTACAAGGGCGTGTGTAATTGACTGTGTATTAATATAATGTATACGTGTAAGTACAGATAGCGACTAACCCAAGGAACTGTCCAAAGTAAAACCACTAATAATACCCAAATAGATGAGAAAGAAACCCTCCCTTTGATACCGTGACAACAATTTTCCCTCGCCTTCCATTTATACTACGATGCCCTTCTTCGCCAGGAACGCGGTGCCAGACGCATCGGCGGCGAGGATGGCGTTGTAGACGATGTCGACGTTGATGACATACTCAAGGTTCCATATGGTTTCGTTGGGGTTGCAGGCGAGCTCGGCAACGTGCCGTAGCTCGACCTCCGTCGCGCTGGTGACACCGAGTTGCTTCAGGGTGATGGGCAGATCAACGGAGACCATGAGCTCCATGTACCTGTCGAGCTCCTCGGCCGACGCGTTGGAGAGTATGAGCTGACAGACAGTGCCAAAGTTGACTAGATAGAGATTTCTGATCAGAAACGGATAAGCGATGAGCATGAATAGATTGCGCACCCTTTTCGCCGTGCATCATGCTGTGAGTGGGCTCCAACGCGGTGAGACCGTCATGGATGGCGTGCGCAGCGGCGAGACCACCGCTTTCGAAACCGAGACCCGAGAGAAGGGTGTTGGCCTCGACGACGGCCTCGAGGGCAGGGGTGATGGCGCCGACCTTGTTGTGCTCGTATGCTTGCTTGCCGTACTTGAACAGGATCTCTTCGCACTTTTCCGAGATGGCACCGGCGAGCAGAGTGGGCAATCCACCTGTAAATCACGCATGAGGATAAAGATTTAGCTGATCGGGATAGGACACGTACCTCCAAAGTTGGACGCGTTCCTCACTTCGCGCGCCTCGACGTGGGTGGCGAGAGCATCACCGATACCGGCAGAGAGGAAACGGGCGGGGGCTTTGGCGACGATGGATGTGTCAACGAGGACCACGTTGGGGTTTTTGTTGAAGAAGGAGTAACGATCGAATTCGCCGTGGGCCGTATAGAGAACAGAGAGTGCGGAGCAGGGAGCGTCGGTGGATGCCGTGGTCGGGAGAACAGCGGTTGGAACGTTGAGTCTATCCGCAACTGCCTTTGCCGTATCGATGGTTTTTCCACCTCCGAGGGCGATCACATAATCGACCTGGAAATCTGTTAGTCCCCCGCTAATCACAGCGCCAATGAGGGGTGTAATTACCTTGTTCTCCTCACCAACGCCCTGTATCCGGGCAACCTCGGCCTCCGACGCCTCACCGTCGAATCTGCAGAAGATGACGGTCAGGCCGGCCTCCTCCAGCGATTGTGTGAGTGCGCCGCCAGCTGTGGGACACGATGAGGAGACAGGGATGGGGCGCTCGACGGGAGCACATACCGATCTTGTAGACGTTGGAGTCAGCGGTCAAGAGGGCGGTCTTGCCGAGCTGCCCCAGGTACACGGGGGCGTTCTTGATGGCAGAGGGACCTTGGATGTACTTGGACGGCGACTGGAAGAGCTTTTCCGTGACGACGTTCTTCATGTTGGGCGGGCATCGCGCCGGGACTGAGGAGGAGAACGGGCGCGCGAGGGCGACACGGCGGGAGATGGACGACGCAGACCGGAGGTAGCGGAAGGGCATGGGCAAGGGCGAAGGTGGGAGAAGGAGGGAGAGTTGTTGCTGTGGGAAGCCATGCTTTGCTTGCCTATAACCGCTGCGGGGGATTTCATAAAGATTCACGGCCCGATCCCGGCTTCGGTCCGCTTGCATGAATTCCCGGCCATTTGGCGACTGACGTGTCCGTGCTATATAAACAGCCGCTGCATACCCCGCCACGTCATTGGATCAACACCGCCGCCATACTGCTGGCCCAGGACGACGTGCGTTGCTTTCCACGCTTTTGAGAGGCCAGAAAACCAGCTTCGCAGACTCGATGCCCAGGAAATGTACAAGGTCATCTGAGCGCGTCCATACGTCTCCTTGAAACACATCAGGCCACGCGAGCTGCCACGCGCCGGATCATCTGGATCGAAATCCGGGGTAGTCTGGGGTTGCCCACTGTGACAACCGCATACGGCCGGAGGGCGGGCGTACACAAAGGCGCGGGCGCCTGGGCAGCGGCGCTGTACTCCAATACGCATTATTGACGTTGGGTGACCTCAGTGTGGAAACGTAGGTCATTGGAGGCGCGCCAGAACTAAAAGCAGACGCGCAGGACCCTTTGCACCGAATGGCGGTTTCAGTTGCCCCAGTTTGCAAATCGCTCGGAGCTTGCGGAGAATCCCGACAGACGCCGCCATATCGATGAGACGCGGGGGTCACAGTACACCCGTCGCCCGAAGTCGGCCGATGTCGAGCACTCGAGGCCAAGCCCAAGCCCGCTTGGTACGTGGACGTTTGTGGTGACAGATGTACGGTGGTCAGTTGATGCGCGGGGCCCCGCTCTTCCCCAAGTCGGGCCTAGAGCTTGTCCGCTGTTCATTTGCAATATTCACGCTCGCGCTGCTCTGTTCGACAATGTATGTATTTGATCCGCGTTGTGGCACGATAACATGTGTTTTGAGCGCTCTACTTGAATGTGGTAGGCTTTCTGGTATCATTCTCTATTGCTTACCTGCACCTTCTGGTATCATCCGGATCCATCGCTTACCCGCCTTTCTCGTCGCCATGGAAGAAGGCTCAGAGTAGCCCCGGATACGTACAATCCCCGCCCTAATTAAATCGCGCGCGTGAGCGCGGCTTGTGGGGAGTCATTCTCGTGAGCAGTGATTATGGCGGAGAGAGTACTAATAGCGCGTATCATGTACGTGTCGTGTCTTCCACTGAACACCTAATAGTAATACGGAAGTTCACCTCGTTGTGCCCGGCGTCAATATGACATCGTGTTGCATGCGTATGCCCCAGATGCGCTGTACGCGTGTCGTATAGCTCTGAAATGATACAAAGACAGAACAAGAACGAAATGGCAGATGCATCAGGATGCATATGGGCGCTGTCCTTCCCGACAATGGATTGAGTCGACATTTGGTACCCGCCTTCAATGGCACCGTGGAAGAGAGCCCTCAGTAGTTCAGAGTCGCGGCAATTCTCGGCGTAAGAACTCTGCGTACCTACGCATAAGTCAATGCGTGTCAGTGCTCGCGTGTTCGCCGCAACGGTGAATGTATCTCGGACTTCGTGTTCAATGTACACTATCGATTACATTGAGGAAAGGACAACACTACGAGTGACTAGGGGGCGGTATCCCTTCCATCACCCACTCTATTGGATCTGAATCGTTGAGGTTTGCTGAGAGTTCAACGTCATGTTCGATGCGGTCCACCAGACACTAGGAAATTTTGAGTCACCGAGCCTCAGATAAAACATCGAAGGACGTACTTTTTTTACATCGCCCCAAGTTCTGTATTCGAGGTCCTGTCCGTCCTTGTCTTTTACTTCGAGCCGATAGGGAGTATTGGCCAGGGCAGCTTGGAGATCTGACACTTTCCAGACTTTCTTCCCCCAATTCGATTCGTCACGGTGCTTTATGACGCTACGGTTGATCAGACCTCGATGGGAGGCCGTTGAATCCAAAGGATAGCACTCTTTCCTGAGATTATCAAGTAAAGCACGGGATGGCACGCGAAGTACCGGGCGCCAGTCGTCCATATTGAAGTTGAACTGGAGCAGAATACAGCCTGTGCAGACGGTGAATCTCGAGTTTTCATTTCGTGACAGTACTCACTGAAGCACAAGATGTATTTATGCTCTTGTCGGCGGCATGTCTCATATCTTTGCTCTCCTGGGATAAGCCGCTCGATCTTGTGTGGGAGTATGTCTTCCCACGGAGAACTTCCTGGAACCGGAGGTTTGTAAAAGAGGCGGAATGCCGGAGGTGGTGGACTGTTGCCAGTTAAGGACACATGAGGAGAGTACGTTCTGGGCAAAACTCACCGGTCAGACAATGGCATTGCCTGTCGGCGCTGTTCATAATCAACTTGTCTTTCTCGAACTCGAAAAATGTTTGCTCGATGCACAGTGTCCAACTCCGTCGGCCTTGAATTGCTGACTGACAGAGTCCGATGTCCTGCAATACTGTCGTAGCTCGGTGTGCCATGCCTAGGTAAAGATAACGATATTGGTCTGCCCGGGCCCAGTGAGTTGGACAATGGCTGACTGGATGACATGCTAGAGGCGACACTTGGGTGACTTGGCTGCCGAGTCAGTTGGTGATTGTAATGTGCCACATCGCGATTGTCTGCCAGACTCGGACTGAAAGGAACGGGTGACTCAACCAGTGTTAGACTCGACGTACTTGACGAAGGACTTGGACTCGTGATGAAGATTGATGGAGAGAGTGCTTGTTGTTCCGCGACTGTGTATCGAGGTCGACGAGGAACATTGGTTTGCGTCGGATGGTAAGTGCTTGAGGCTCTCTCCGTGTTCGACTGTTCGGTAGATATTGGTAGAGAGATCGATTCATCATCAAGTGGGTCATCAATGGCTTCGTCCACTGTTAGAATTCGAGATACTCCTGTTGAACGTCGAGATCGATACAATGTTGAATCGACTTGAGCCTCAGAACGGCGGTCCGACCCGCGGTCGGGCACCTGCGGCGCAAAGGCATCAGAAACTCTGAGCTCTAGGTCGGTGTTTGAGAGAGGCGAGAGAATCAAAGGACTTGAGGAAGGTTGAGGAAATGCTTCAGCAATGGTTTCGTGTACTGTAAGACGTTGAGATACTGTTGGAGGCCGAGAATGAGGATACGGTGAGTTGGCTTGATGCTCAGAACGGCGGTCCGATGCGCGGTAGGGCACCTGCGGCGCAGAGGCATCAAAACCGCTGATCGCTAGGTCGGAGACTGTGAGAGGTGAGAGAAGATCCCTCAAAGGATTTGAGAAAGGTTCAGGAACATAAGGAGACTGGGGGGGCCAATTGAACAATGCTTGTCGTCCCCGATTTCCTCCGCTTGGGTCTTGCGCCGGGTCAAAGGAAGCTACTTAGAAGAATGTTCGACGTCGAAACTTTCTATAAACAATTCAACTCACCTCCAGGCGACACTGATCCTGGGTCCGCCACATTATAGCCATTTCGATGATTATCATTACTGGTCGACCCGCCGGAAACGTTAGCTGAAACTTGAGAGGAGGGCATCGGAGCACAGAATGTGATACTTGCTTTGTGGCTCAATCTTGAGACAAGGAATGAGAAAGGTCTGCGTTGCTTACCTTCTTCAAGTTATAGAGGGCCTTTCCATATCGAACAGCCATCCGGGAATGCAGATCCAGAAGGGCTGATCCAGGGGCAGTGCAACGAGAAGCTCATCCAGCGTGCACAGCCCCGTCAACTACGTTCCGGAAAGGGTACGCGGAAAACGGAGGAATGCCCTAGATTAGGAATCGGAATGAGACTGCCGTTCTAAAATTTTTTGTCGGCTCTCGAGCTTCGTGGTTGTCCGTAAGCAGTGTGGAATTTTTCTCCAGTAGAAGCGGACATCGCGAAGAAAGAAGGAGAGCTTCATTCAGACGAGCTCGAGTCAGTGGTCGTCCGAGTCGTGTAGTACGACCGGGATAGCGCTGAAAGTGCTGTCATCCAAGCGACGAAGGCAATAGTATGATGGCCGTGCAGTAAATGAGCAGATGATGAACGAGTAGAATTCATTGAACATCCAGAGGTTGGTGGCGGGAGGAGAGACCCGGTTCGGCGATCACTCGAAGATTGATGCTGGATTGATGGCGCCGTGATCGCTACCGCCACTGGCACGTCACGGCAGGAGAACGCCAGTTTCTGATACGGTCTCTACAGCTCCAGCATTTCGGAAAGCCTCGTCTTGTTCAGTCGTGACGAGCTTCGCTTCTCCCGGGTTGAGCCTTACCTCGTCAAGTGCCTGGTAGAGTGAGTCGTACCATGAATGCTTGTCGCAAGTCATCCCTCGTTTTGCAGTGAAAGCTTGAGGCTCACAGATATACTCAAAGACACAACTTGACAGATGAAGGCGTACGGTCACGGTCACGGTCATAAAGGGTATGAAAGAGTCCATTTGTTTATTGTTGACTACTACGACGATGCCAGCTAACCAGTACTGTTTCTAGCGGCCGAAATGTCTCTCCCGAAGAACAGCTTAAGGGCTCTCCGAATTTCGGCATTCTGAGAATTGCGAACGGAGTCATCAGTCCAACATCAGTCGCATCCCGACACAGTCTTCTGACGTCCTCCATAATATTTGACTCCCACTTCCTGAGATTTGAAGCAGGAACTGCAAGTGAATCGCGAGGCAGGGGATTGTCTACATGGACCATCCGATTGTCTACGAACAGTTCTTGCAGGATGCTTGTGAGGGACACGATCTCGCACATGAGCACAGGCACCAATCGGTCGCGTCCAGATAGTTTGGACTGCACCAGCTTAGCGACTGGGTTGTGCTCGGGGATGCCAATTACGTCTAGCAGATTGGAGAGACACTGCATCTCGAGGGGTTCCATGTCCTTAATTTCGAGAGAGATAGTGGCGTGATTGAAACTGTTCGAGAGAAGCAGAAAGTCAAGTTGCTTAAGATGGGCAAGGTCCGTGGCAGACAGAACGATTCGGTCTTCGTTGATTTCCGTCGCCTGGCAAGTAGTCTCCTGGGCTTGCTCCTCAATTCCGCTTCTGCTTCGGACAAGCGAGCGTACTGCGAGGATGATGAGATAGAGTTTCGCAAGTTTAGATTTGCGTCGTTCATGTTTGGGTGGCGGCGTGAGACATAACGGGTGTAGCAAGGGCTCAGACTCTACACTGGAGTGCGGTGGTAGAGCGTAAGAGCATTCAGACGGTCTGGGATCGCAAAAAAAGTCCTGAAGCCAGATGGCACTTTCATGGGAGGGGTACCCTTCGCCCACGTCAGCAGTTCGCGTGCCGTCCAGTTTCATGTGGATGCTTGGATGTGAATCAGGTATTCCTAGCTGTAACACAGCGCGGGGGTCTTTAGTTTAAACGGAGGTGAGAGCCAAATTCAGAACTCACTGTTCAGAGATAGAGCTGAGGGCGTGCTTTTATATCACACAAGCGACCGGATTAGCTGGGGGGACGTCGAAGGCACTGGAACATATATATACACGCCTCATAGCACAGCCTCGAAATGAGTAGAGTAGAGCACAGCCAATGTATTGAGAGCTCGATTGAAAAGCACCGACAGACCATCATGACATCGGATCATTTGCCACTCATGCTGAGGAAAGGAGAGAATTCAATCATCCTCGACTGGGCTCTGACTGACTAACCCGACTGGGCTCTGACTGGCGACGGAACTGTCGAGTGCGAGCTTGACTGTAGAGAACAAGGGAAAAAGTCGGAGTGCCGTTAGTCGGCAATCATCCGAAATTGATGGTACCAAATATTGCCTCCGCGTCCAGGGTTCCTTCTCGCGACCATGGCGCTCAACGAGGCTGGACCCTCCTCGCTCGCAGGACGACTTCAGCCATCGGGAGACTATAGTCTCCCGAAAATTTTCAGTCTCTCATATCACACTGCAACTCAATCCAACCTCATAAACGCGACGCCGGCCGAGCTATCTGTCGGTAACATCGTCCGACAGAGATCTTGTCTCGTTCCACCCGATGCATTCGTGAGGTCTCGCAATGCTCACACCCCACCAAAGCGGACTACCAGGAAGTTCCCGCCATATTCGCGTGCCAACCTGGACATAAGCCCTAAGAAACGGTCACCGAAAGACGGCGCCGCGAGAGCGCATAGGCGCGACTTCGACACGGACGTTGCGCCAGAGACAGAGAAGGAAACTGATGAATTGGAAGGGGAGGATACGCTGCGGGCAGGGTGGGCGGTGAGTATCATCCATGTCAACACTTACGCCGAACTAACGATGTTATGTTGCAGGCTATACGAACAACGCAACTACCGCCTGCACCCGGTCCCTCGCAGAAGCGCGCGATGGCTCTTAGTTAGGTTGGCTCAAATCAATGGCCTTCTCCTTGTGTCACTGACAATGGCTCAGACCGCGCCCAATTGCAACACGGACAGTTCGTCCCAGCCCAACGGTCTCCCGCTACCTACACATGCCCTCATCGATTACGCGTCTAATCCATCCAGCGGAGCCCATACGACCTGCCGATCATCACCCTCTCTTGAAACGAGCACTATTTCCGCCAGTCTGACTGACGGGCCCGACGGCACAGTACCAGCGTCCCAAACAGCCGGGAAGGCGCCTTCTGCCGATACCTCCAGTGACGCGCGTCATGTAGATGTACCTCGGGCGTCACAATTCGACTTTCGTGGACCATCTCTCCTTGTGTCCGGCGCCCGTCATCCTGCTGGGGCTCAAACGATTGACAACGACCGTCCGAAGGAAGTCTCCGTTGGCAGCATTGATTTCAAGAAGGAGAATGTCTCAAAGACGACCAGTGATGGAAAGAAAAGCTGCGCAGTCAAAGAGGAAGACGGCTTGACACACATGACGGCCAAGCAAGAGACGCAACCGTCGACGGCCTCTCAAGCAGATGGCGGACTGTACAATGTATGTATTCTACTTCTAAATCCTCCTCTGGGCTGACACGAGTCCAAGGAGGCTTCTAAGGGATCCGAGGCTGGCGTAAACAAGGCTGTCCACGAATCAAACACTGTACGCGGTTAAACGGTTTCGAGTGTCAACTTCGAACTGAACAACTTTTCCTGGATCAGACGCCTTCTACTCCAGTGCTCCCTCAGACGGCGACAACGTCCGTCGAAATGCCACAGGTTGCAAGCTCTGCGAGTGGTCTCTCTGTATGTTATTGCGCTGCACCTTTCTCGTGTGTGGCTGACCCTCTTAAAACAGATTCGAGATCCCGCGGTTGTCCCACTTCAGGTCGGTTCAGTCACCTACTAACAAATGTACACGATTAACGCGTTCGCAAGCCTTTTCTCCAACCCGATCCTCAGATTTGCCCGCGGAAGCATCAAGCAACGGACAAGGATCAGCAGACGCCAGTACGTAATTTCTCATCGTCGCCTTTCTCTCGAGGCCAATTCCTTCAGATTTCGACTCAATCTTTCGCTTCGTCGCGCTCAAAGAAAAGACGCCGGCAGAAGTTGCATTTGGTGAGTCCAAATGCCAACACGGTTCTGTTTGAATTGACGAGCTGTAGCAGTCACACAGCACTACTATTCTACCACGACTGTCAGCGGAGGCTCGGGCGGACATGCTCGCTCGTGCGTCCGAGCAGCTGTGGAGGTCGTGCGGGCTTCTATCCGGTGACCGAAGCCTAAGGGAAAACCACAAAGGGCCGACGACAGAGGTGGAGAACAGTGATGCCGTTCCAAGGGTTGATGGTGTGCGACTGGAAAACGAGGCTGGAGTGACGAGTAGGAAGAGGAATCTGGATGACGGGGGTGCGGGACGAACGACGGATCTAGGAATGAAGACAGTACCTTCACTTGGCACCGGCGGATCTATGGCATCGACTTCACGTCCTGAACCCAATCCAATACCCCGTTCAGTGGTCCCTGCGAAGCGAGAGAGCGCTGGAAATGTCGATGGTCGGGACGGAGAGACTACGAGAAAGAAGGTTTGTGTCTCATCCAAGTCGTTGAGTATGCAATTTGATTGATTTGGCTTGCACAGCAGCAGAGGAAGAAATTGGAGCGAGGCGCGACCAAAGTTACCGTACTGGACACTCGAGCGGCTGCTATGGTCACAGGTTCTATGGATCCAAGGATGGGCGACAAAGCAGACTTGAAGACTGGATCTCGCAAACGTTCGAGGTCCGTCGCAGCCGAAGACACAAGGATGAACTCCAACCTGGTCGTTCCCATGAAACACAGGATAGACGAGGGTCATGGCGAGGCTGATCATGCCAAGGTAGCTTGCTCTCTTCTTCACCTATGCCATTGTTGACCTGACTGCACAGCGCAAGAAGACAGCTATGGACAAAGACGACGTGATCTCTAGAGTGGCCGCACCCTCTAGGCCCTCATCAGGCGGGAGTCGAGCTGACGGAACCAAGCGTACCGATGGCAGACGACTACCGAGCCCCGTACTTTCCGCTCCTCTAGCGACCGTGTTGCCCGTCGTTCCTGCAAAGCGGAGTAGAGACACTGACCGAGACGAAGAGACCTGCCGCAATAGTGCATTGCTCAAGACGCCTAAGGTAACCGTTGTTCTTTTGCTTCCGTATTGCATCTCATTGTCCTTTTAGCTCAAGAAGAAAAAGAAACGGAGAAAGTTGGATGTCAGCGACGGCAATGGTGGGGCCACGGTCTCTCCTGCGCCTGGATTGGACGAGGGACCACTTCGCAAGGACAACTCCGTTTCTCCGCCACTCAACGCTACGGTTCAAAATCGGAAGCCTGTGATAGAGGACAAAACTCTCGTTATTGCGCGCATCACCATTCCCCATGCGATTTACCATCGATCCGAGGGCACGTTGACCCTAACGCTGGCGGGTTCGAACATTTTGTACAAACTCTCGCGGGATGTTCTCGCAAACGCCTCTCCGATCATCGCCTCGCTGATTGACGGTCCTTGTTCCTCCTCGTCATCTCGTGGAAACGAAGTTGTACACGTCTCTCTCCCATTCGAATCTTCACCAGATCCTTCGGACTTCGACGAGTTTCTGAAAGCCGTCGACTCAGCTACTCAGGACACCACCAAACGACCCAAGCTGAACGAACTCTTGGCTATCGCCCGTGTAGCGGTGGTCTTGAAGAGTCAGGCATATATGGATCTCATGGTAGAGCGATTGAAGGAGTATTACCTCTCGCCGATGTCTGAGCCGCCGAAGAAGAAACGGATGAAACTGATGTTGAGGAACTCGGCGGGAGTTATCACCCTTGGTTCTATGCTTTCCCCAACCTCGGCTTCAAACCCGTTCGCTCGATTCCGATACTTTGCCATCTACGCTCTGGCGTCGCATCCCGAATATGAGACCCCCCCCCCCCCCCGCGGCGTTATCGAATGAGGAGCTCTTACGCATTGCGAGGGTCAGGAAGATGTGTCTGAACATCTCGATGGGGCTACGTGCGGAAGGGTGTGGGTGCGCCACTAGTGTACTGGTTCTTCCGGATGGTGGCGGCAGCTCGAAGAATTCGGGGACGGATTGGTGGATGTACGATCCTCTGCGGGCGTTGAGCACATTGGAAAATTCTTCGATCACGTGTGGTTGTGCTCAGCTGTGGCGGAAGAAGAAGGGCGGAACGTGGAGGCATCTGAAGGGCGCAATGCGCTCGTGATATACGTTTGGATCCATTGTCGACGCGCCACTTGAGCGTGTGCTTCCTTTGCTATGTCGTCGTAAGACAAGATCAATTACATATATTCTTTATATTGTTTATCAAGTAGCATATGTCCATCCGAAAACTCAGAAATAAGATCAAGAAAACCGATGTATACCGCACCGTCGCAGCATATTTCCCGATTTGATATAAGAATCACCGTGAACACGAAACGCATCGACACGATCTTCGGAAACCAGGTCATAACGCTCTGAACTCGAGGAAATACAGTGGTTGAAAAACGCGCAAATATGCTCGTGAGGAATGGGGTATTTGTCCGTTATCTCAGCTAGACCAGTAAGACTGAAAGGCTCGGCACACCGAACCTCATGCAGCCAATGATAGATTTGTTCGTGGTCTACAAATCTTCAGTAAAACAAGATTTTCTCAAGGAAAAACTCTCACCAATCTGATAGCGCTTTCCATCGCTTGTATTCAGGATGAAGTAGAGTATATCGTCGATTAGAAGCTCTGTGGGCTGGGCACCTGATTTCAGAACGACAGACAAAACGCCTCCGTAAATCCCCCGCTCGATAATGAAACCGGGATCGGTCTGGGAAGCAAGATCGGCGGTACAATGAAAGCTTGCTTTCATATCCCGTTCTTCGCAGAGTTGGGCACGAAAAACGTGACCGATTTCATGGAAGAAAACGGCTTGGAAAAGGAGGAATGTGCCGTCCTTGAAAAACGGTGGCACACCCGCTTCGGTGGCGTCGCTTCGGGGACGTGTCACCAGGGAAGCAATGTGAGGGTCCACGAGACAGATGTAGGGAGCGCCGCAGGGATTGCCGATGGGTGGGAGAGTCTCAATCCACGGGTAATATTTCTTGAAGAGGATATTGAGCTCATAGCCAGAGTAGCCAGTCCCATCGGTCAGCGCCATGAACTGCTGAGGAGATCTTTGGAGAAGCGTCCTGAGTTTGACTGAAATAGAGCGCATGACCTTCAAGTCGTCGATGCTCAGAAATGTGGGCATGATGGATGTTTGTGTTTGAGAGGAGTTGCCATTCCTGGACTCTTATATACGTACTCAAGTCCCACGTGGCCGATGGCAGTGATCGCCAGACGCGCCGGAGTGCACATCGATGTGTCGTACAGGTTCAGGTCTTATTGTTCAAAAATTGAGCCTGATTCAAAAGCAGGGGTGGATTATGTTGTAGCGTGACGCGCCAGTATTTCTGGGCTTGCTTGGGCGGGACAGACTGGACAGGCAGCACCACTACCATCATGCGTGTCGCATTCGCACATTCTCGCGGGACGACCCCTTAGTTAGGTAGCTGCCAATCTCATTGTCTTTCTGGGACTGTGCATATAGTACTGATGCTAGCAAGCACGATGTGGACTGTGGCAGTGCTTCTGACTACAGGTGCCATGCTTCCGCGCTTCCAGTTTGGTTTCCTATCTGAATGCACATCTCGAGCGGATGAGTTGGATAGGGCCGAGTTATGGACAGCACAGCCTCATGTCATGGACTACACAGCCTTTCTGTACTTGTACGTACAGTGTTCACAGTCCCCATATGAGCTCCAGGCCAGTCCCGGAGAGATATAAAAGACGCAATATATTGACCTCAGTCACAACAACTCCTCTCATATTCCCAAGCCCCGACCAATAATCCAACAAAATCTTACAAACCCGATGTCTATCCCCAGCCTCAACGAAAATGAGCCCTTTTCCGAGGTATTCAGGGTTTACGAGCGGCGACCAAGTAAGTTGTTTCACCACCGCGAAATATGTTGAAGCCACTAATCTGTACTTCATCTACAAAGAGTCACCTTCTTCGACTCCCGGAGAGGTCACGCCACCTAAGGAGAACTACCGTTTGGCGGACATTCCGTACAGCAATTCAGAACCACTTCCGATGGTTGCAACAATCTTGACCAACGTCCGAGAGGGACTCCGACAGTCCCGAGAGATGCGAAGCATCTACTGTGTCAACGTCGCAGATCCCCGGGATTTCCTATCAAATCCGAATTTGGTCGAGGACTGTGTTAACAATCCGACACTCACAGATGAGCAAGACGCCGATCTTTTTGGATATCTGTTTCACAATGGGTTCATCCAAATCGCATTTTACAAGGGTGAATACAAGGCAAACGAGAATGCATCCGGTGCTACACTTAGGTTCCTTGTCGATGGAAGTGATGTTGTCTGGTTTCCATACAAACTGGCCAAAATGGCCGAAACCCATCCCTTCTTTCGTCTGTACTTAATCGCGGCCATCTATCACGAGATTGCGCACGCTATTACATCACGAAGGAATCAGGGAGATACACCAAGATCAAACAAGTTCTTGAAAGACTCTTCTGATACAGATCGCATTTCTGATCTTTCCCTACGGGGCAAAGCTGGATTCACCGCTGAAGCGTGCCTCTTCGGCAGCACACTCCAAATTGAAGAGACCGAGCCTGGCAGTGGTATCATCAAGCGTTTCTCACTCCGGAGCGACGTAGCAGAAAAGGCTGAACGATATGACATCAGTGAGTTCATGCATAACACTTGAATCTGGAGAGAGAGAAACCGATAACTGTGCAGTGAATCCCACCTTCTACTTAAATAGATTCTTTGAAGAAAAAGGCAACTCTGTCCTATCATATAAGCGGGACCCTACAATCTTTGCGGGCGCTCAATTACAGCTCATCAAGGGCACCCGGGACATGTTCGATTTGCCCATTATAGGCTCTGGGGACAGCTTCTCCCTCGAATTCCCCTTTGACAATACTACAACCAGGAAGGCCCCTCTCGGTGCAATGCTCACAACATGCACTTCTGGACGCTGTCGGTCGACTCGGAGATCCAGTACATATAGCCACTAGATGACTGGAAATCAAAAGACTCCTTAGACGTTTATCCCTTTTTGTAACAGCTTTCGGATGTGTTGTAGTTGTTTTATGTCTTTTTTTATTGAAGCTTTGTAATTGAGACTTGAGTGCAAAACTCGACGGATAAGATTCAAAGTTTTGGTTACCACCAAGACATCGAGTCTGTCCAAACACACCCATGCTCATAGAAATCAACAATGCTTCTGTAACGCAAACAATAACACGACAGATGGAATGGGCCATTGGATACACAAAAAGGGAAGTATCGCCTTGCAGGCCTTTGCCTAACATGGGCAGGAAAAGTACACAACAATGTTCCTTCCCCGCTCATACATCAATGGTGAGATGCTCAGCTCGAGTCGATTGTCTCTATCGCAGCACTTCGCCCATCATTTGAATAGTGCTGCAACAGCGGCATTGTTCAATGTGAGACCTATTGCCTAGATGCTCTCCTGCGGGACATGGCAGGTACAGGCAATTGTTGGGATTGGAAGGAAGAGCAGGGATAGTGTGGAGACAAGACAGAAACAGAGATTTGGCCATGCACAAAGGGATGGTAGCAAGCATGCACACGGGGGAGTAGAAACAGATTGTTGAATCCAATCTGGCAAGCATGATTCCATCCATTTCTAAGTACATGTACCCGGATTGTACACGCTTCTGAGAAATTACCCACAGCAGCTTGATAAAACTTGTCACCAGAAAAAAGAGGCGCACTGCGTAAGCTGGTTGTTCCTTTCATCGGAGACTGGGAGGGAGATGATGATGGCAGGCAAGAGCGGTCTGACATCAATTTTGCACGATCTGCACTTGACTCTTGCCCTGCTCTTGCTGCCCGCTGCTTGCCCTCTGCTACTTGAAACCAACTGCTTTCAAATTATGCCACAATGCCCCTCTGTCTTGCTGATTGACAGCTTGATGCCCGTCAATTAGCACGCAAGTCCTTCCATCCGTGGCTTGACCCTTCCGGAGGTCTGACAATCTCTATGTGATCTTCGCTGGAGTGCTCTTGTTGTTCATGCACAACTCAGCTGTGGGTCCAAATGGATAGGATCAGCTCCTGTGGTTCTGTCTTATAAGAGTAACATTGCCGAGTCTGTGTCTTCATCACCTTCTACACGCCCCAACCCACCGCGAACATGTCTTTCTCATCAAATCAAGCACACACCACGTCTCACTTGGAGAGAAACTCTGCGGCGTTTCCCCTCACTCTATTCTAATCTATGGTTGGCATGGAGGCAACACACACTGAGGAGCATCTTTCTGTTTCTAGTGAGACACATCCTAATTCTCCTGCTCTCAACGACACAACCTTCGTGCATCCTAACTTGCCTTCTGTAAGGCTTGCGCTTACGCCAAGGGTTCACTGCTTCAGCGTTGGTACTAGATTGGTCTACACGAGACCTCGGGCAGAACGGTGCACTGCTTTGCGTCCAAGTGTTCAGCACACGAGGGTTAGCAATAAGACGATGATTCAATTTGTACATGTTTAGCTACATCAAGTACTCTACAGAGCATATGGCTCTTTAGACTTGCTACCAGCCGCTTGATCACGCCGAACAGTCTGACAGCATGGATGTTTGGCTATCAAGTGGTTGGTGTGTTTGGTCTATTTGATTGGGGTGGCGGGTTTGGGCAATCTAGCAACTGGGATGGTTTGGCCCCCTTTTGGCAGGAGCACCAAAATCCAAGTTTGAACTTACAGCGCTTTTGGAAACTGTTGGCCGGCACCGCTATTTTTTACGGTCCGATTAAATAAAGTTAATGACCCAAAGAGGCAATTTCTTCATCGCACTTCATCCTGTGCGTTGGGCGGGCTCCCCGCCATCGTAGAATCAGTGGGTGCACTCGTTAGTGCCCACTCGGCAAGTAAGGACCATAAATCAATAATATTTCACTGTATTCTGTACATATGGTATAGTGTAACGAAAGATCAAATAACCATGAAAAATGAGTACTACGAGAGTACAGAACCATCCCCAGGAAGGGGTGTAGACATCCTGGAGCTTAGAAAGTTATTGAAAGTACGGGGGTTTAGGCCTGGTGCACGCGACAACGACGGGGAACACGACAGAAGAAGAGCAATGAGAAAATTGCCTCTTTGGGTCATTAAATTTATTTAATCGGACCGTAAAAAATAGCGGTGCCGGCCAACAGTTTCCGAAAGCGCTGTAAGCGAAATTTCGCATTTTTGCCAATTTGGTGATTTCAGACTTTGCTCTCGCAACCTTAGCATCAAAGCTCATGACTTCAAATTTTATACAATACAGTGTAAGGTAGCAAAATAAGCAAAAGTGTGCTCAAAAATTACAAAAACTGGAATATCTTGAGAACGAGCTCACCGGAGGGTCTGAAACTTTTTAGATGAGGCAGAACAACCTTTGGAAACATACTGTCAAAGTTCGGGCCTCTAGGCAAAGAATTCCCAGTACTAGCTATGTCCCAAGATTGAGAACCTCAAAATTCAAGGTCATAGAAGGCAAGGGAGCTATACTGGAAGTATTTTTGAGTACAAAGTAGTCAATGTGACACAATCTTGGGCCAAGATCACCTGGAAATCCAGCAGAGTAGCCATCCAAAAAATTATAACCCAAGAGAGAGACTTGAGTGGTGTTCAGCAGGAGATAGAGTCCATAAAAGCGGCCAGGATAGCATTCAGATATAACCCAGAGAGGATGTGAGTGTTGCGGGCAGGCACAAGAGAGCCAGAGCAGGTCGCAGAGTTGGTCATGGTCAAAAATTACAAGTTCGATGTCACAAAAGCATTATCCCCAATGTAACAGCCGAACCCTCCCAACCGCTTCGCCAAAGTGATAAGTGCAGCCACGTGGCGAACGCGGATGGTCACGAGCCTAATGGCTCTTTACTACAATGTGCATTTAGCGGTAAACAAAAGATAAGAAGATAAGGAAAAGTGTTTGTTACAGTGCCCCCCGAGGCTAAATCACAACTAGATTAACTCCTCAGGTATATCCAAGTCGCTCAGTTTCACTTGCAGGACGACAATCCAGCCCAACCATGTCAAACAATCTGTGTACCTTATTCTAAGTCTGCTTCCGACGCAATGTGGTTCATTCCGGTACTAGATTGCATGTGGTGAAACTTGTCTCAAAACAACGTACAGAAATCTCTGGCGGTTCGAGACCTCATACCGTCTCCGTTATGATTATTGAGCTCGTTCCAAATCTGGGAGAATACGTGGTTGCATACAAGATTCCAGATACCACCAAATTCTTGATCATTCTCCGACGGCCATACTTCCTTCAACAAGGCGTCTGAAGGCCAGATATGACACGTACTGCTTTGGTCGGGGAGAAGAGGATTTGCGGGCATGGCGCCAAAAATGATGTCCAACTCCGTATCCATGAGTCGATCCCCGATGACAATTTCAGCACCCTTGACACCACTATTAGTAGCCTCCAGGATGTGACGCTTGATGTTAGCAGAGGGTCCTTCAAAAACCATAGCAACTAGCTCTGGAGCGGCGCGAATAAGTATTCGGAGAGCTGAGCCACCTCTTTTGACCATTGTCTGAGCACCGTGAGGCAAGTTCAAGATCGATCCAACCTTCGCTTTCCAGTCAGTGACCATAGAGATACCTTGTCTAGCCCATCAAACTCTTTCCAAGTTCACGTTAGGTCCTAGGGATGCCGAGCCCATTGACAGGTCTATACCAGAAATTGCATCATTGCTTATAGCCCAACGACCAAAATCTTTCATGGCATAACAAATCTGAAACCTAGAGCCTACGGCTACAAGGCGTTGCACCAATTGTTCGGCCGTTCTTTCCTCTGGATAAAGTAACGTGAAGAACCGTGCGAACACCTCTTGTTTCTTGGTGAGGACCAGATAGCCGAGATCCTTCACTTTGTCGGATAACTTGAACTGCTGTGTTTTGAAAGGTAGCGTCGGTATACAGTTACGACCTCACATCAGGAGATTATAGGCTGAGACGGCGGAGATTGAAAGATGTTTGAAACGAGAGGTCAAGATGTTCTTGTGAATCGGCTCCAGATGATAGCCCGAGATTCCTAGTAAATCCAACTCGCCATCGTGCTTGTAGTTTGTAGGGCCAAATTGCTTGTCCAGGTATTGATACGCCACGGGAATGAAGTCGTCCATGGTAATATGACCATATTCTCCCGATAAGTCCTGGGCGTCATGAAAACTGCCCGTACTAGTGTGAACGCTGCCTCTTTGCCAACTGAGACTCGTCGTCCTCTACGTCTGAGCCGTCATTGATATAGCTGCGTTTGACAACCTCCAACACTGAAGTACCTCCTCTGTGGCTTTGGCCCCATCAACTGACAAGGTATCTTCCATGTGCTATACCCCCGAAGGCCCTGCTTCATTGTCATTATTGACAGCGTGCAGCTGTTACGACCTGATCCCGCCGAGACAGGAGGCGACCACTAGCAGTGTTATGAGGCGTCTACGCCACACTCACACAAGCCCCACTCCTCGCTCTTTTCCCTTCCTGCTTTCCTCCGGAAGAGGACACCTCAGCGAGCCTTTCGAACTAGCCCCACGCCGGGAGTTGCCGAGTTTCCTCATCGGGAGGTTGGCAGTTCGACCCCGGCTCCGGAATCCATTATACACACCCGTCCCGCCTCCGTCGGGGCCCTCCCACTCATCGGTAGAGCTCTGGAGCGCGCCCATGAGGGGCATGACTCAAAGAAGCTATACTTAGGTCTCAGGAATCAGTTTGAAGCGGGTCCCGCCCTGTCCCGCTCCATCCCGCCAAATCCCGCCCTCCCAAACTAATGGGCGCTCTGCAATTGGGTGGGTGTTCCAGGACGGCGGCGGAATACGCATCACCCACAGCAGCCGTGTCGGCCCCGACGTGCTAGGCGCATGGTTGCAGGGTTTCTGGAATGCTCTCAAGGTTCTATAGATTTTCGTATAAATACCCGGGCGATGTGTAGTAACTACCCAGACTTTGTCCTTATTCAGTTTCCTTCCCCAACCCCGTTGCCGGATACTATGAACCCTCTGCGATAGGACTTACCCATGTCTCCCTTCGACAACTCTTGGATCGTCTCGGCCAACCTCTTGAAGAGAGGGATGCCCCCTGGAGATCCTGGCGTGCGGATGTCAAGGGACCCCACGTCTAACATTGGATGGTTGGACGAGCACTGCAAACCGGTGTATGTGTTGGGCCCGCAGGAAAGCTACGGTTGGGCCACAGAGGTGTCCCACCGTAAGCAAGTCTCTGTCACGGCGGGATCAGATCGTAACAAGCAGTCCAGGGGACTGGCTTGCTGGTGGTTTTCCTGCGGGCACAGCACACATATCATTCGAGGGAGTTCCCCCCGCTGTCCCAGACTAGCGGTGGGGACCTTTGACAAGCCACGTCCTTGACGCTGGCGGTTGAGGGAGGGTTGCCCAACTCCAGGGGCAACCAGGCGGGGTGCAGAGGAGTCAAAGGGAGACATGGGAGTGGGTCCTTGTCGGGGAGGGCTCAGAGTATCCGCATAAAAAGTGGGAAAGAAACTTGATAAGGCCGAAGTCTGAGTAACTACCACATATGGATCCCGTATTTATACTCGCTCGATGCCTCCTATGCGGATCCCCCAATAGGCCCAACCATTGGGTCGACCAATGCGTCGGGAGCGATCAGTCGCTGAGGAAGAGGCACTTTCTGCCGCCCCCTGACAAGTACCTGCCCAGTAAGACACTGTCTGATTGGCGTACAAGCGGGGAAAGGGCGGGATTGGGCAGCGCCCAACTTCCGATGAGCGCCTCCCAATCTAATAATAGTCGGGTCGCGTCATATGGCTATGCGGGCACGTGCGAGTGTTCTCCCGTCGGTCGAAGAGACCCGACGCAGGCGGGACAACGGTTGGGAGACCTGCAAGGCCTGATCCTAGTATCCAAAATAGGCATTGGCGACTTCCGTGATGGCCAGTTTTGCCGTCCCGATGATAAAAGGTGGCGTCCCAATAACAAGAGGTGGTGCTCCACCCATAACCGTAGAGGGGATCCCGGGTCCGGGGACGCATCATAACAGCAGCTGAGCAGCGGTTCGAATGTATTGCGCTTTGTAGGCTAGTGGCTCCGGGTGTAACAAGCCAAATAGTCCATCGTGGTGCCATTCTTCGAAGGGAACTAGAACATCGTTGTGAAAGGTGTAACCCTGGCAGCCTTGTAAATCAAAATCATGCGTCAAAGTGTGCCAATTGGCACCTAAATGGGATGCATGCGTGCAGTCAAATAGCAGGCAAGGCTGGGGTAAGCTAACTGGGGAGCGGGCAGATGGCCGGAAAGATGAGGGGTGGCTGGGAGCTCACTGTGTGTTGGGGGCGGGTGGTTAGGTCATGCTAGATGAGCGGGTAGGTGGCAGGATGGTCTACCTAATTGGGATAGGTAGGGGATGGGGGGAAATTTTTGGTGGCGGGGATGGGGGAGAAACCAGGGTTGACTGGATGGGTGGGGGGTGGGTTAGCATACATGAGATAGTGTCATGATCTAGACTTAAGACTACCCCTGCTAGTAGTCTACCCACGCCTTAGTGGTGCCTCCTCCCTATTTTGCACCCCAAAAGTATTGCGAATTGTTGCGGGCTGAGTACCGCCATCTCAATTATCCGATCCACGATCTGGTTCCGCCACACATCCGCCACAGCGATAACCCACGGAAGTATTTCCCCAAGTGGTTCCCTTTGCCTGGCAAGCCACACAATCTCCCAGCCCAGAGGCTCGAGCACGCCAACGCTTACCCCAACGACCTCTCGCGAAAGGAGGACCTCGCGCACATCTCGAACTAGGTATCACAGACGCCCACAAGCCGATCGGATCATCTGGGCCGAACTTATGAGTCCAAGCGCCACCAGCCTCGGAACCCGTCTCTGCGGACGGTAGCATCCCCACGCACGCAGGCCGCCCTTCTGGTCCCCCGCCGCCAACAGCCGTGTACGTCCAAGGACGCGCCCCGCCGCCTAAACCACCGCCCGGAGCACGCGCTCCTCCCGGGCCCGCCTCCTTCTGGATAACTCAGAACCCAGAGGCGCCATGCGCTCGTCACCACTACGGGTGCGCCTATTGCGCCCATCGCCATCGATCCCGCCATGGAGCACATGGTCAACCAGTAATTTGGGTCGGCATCCCCTCCCGCCGCGTGGGTTGATATGCGTCGGCGGGCGCCCTCGCCCCCCGACTACTTCCCGACGTTCCAGATAGAGCCGCCTCCTTGCAAGTCGAGTCAGAAGATATATAATTAGATTCGAGGCGGGATATCGAGATCCCGCCGCCAATCATATAAATACAGTTGGTAGACCTCTGTATTCGCTAGTGCGCATCCGCCACTCAAAACCCCCACCCCGCACCTTCACCGCTACGCAAGCTTGAAGGTCGTCCCGCCTCAGGGGACAATCGAAGAACCAACGCCAGAGAGCACGACACCCGGCGAGTCTTGCAGCAGACACAGGCAAACCACCCCCCTTCCAAGCCCATTGATCCAATTGAAAGAAACAAGGATGACTCTCCGGGGGAGCGTGCATCGCACACAACCGACACGGCTGTTCGGGGAACAGTCAAACTTCAAAAGGGACAAGATTGGCAACCTCCAGGAACTGAGCGACCTCCGCCACCTGAAACTCCCAGGATTAAAGTACGACCTCGACAAAAGGGTAGTGACGAACCGCTTCCTCGCACCCTATGCAGTAGTAATAACAAGAAATTACTTGTCGTAGCATGCATGTAAATATACAAAATTACCAGCTACTAGACCAGGTGCAGTAGCAGTGTAATAATTAATATTTACAGTGCTCTCTGCCTCAGCGCGCCTTCCTAATAGGGATATTACAGTGCCTCCCTTGCTGGTAGCCCCGTTGCCGGTTCTCGGCAGCGACACTCAGGCTACATCACACGGCAATACGGCGCCGCATCAATTATCGGGGTCTCAGGTTGCGCTACTGGCTGTTTCCGCTCTCGGTAACCGGGTACTCAGCGGGCGGATACCACCCGCGCCATTTCTGGCACTGGCGCAGAATGTATTCACCTATTCCGCAGTGGAACAACTTACCGTGCAGCTGTTTGCTGCTCTGGTCAGCATGTAAACCACCGCGGATGTCATGACACGTCCGTATCCAGTGTGGCACACCCCAAATCCAGGACCTGCAGCCCTCCTCCCGCGGTCGGGACTAGGTTCTGCCGCCCACCGCAGGCGGGAGCCAAGTTATCCCGCCGGCCGACGGACGACGTCACTTGGAGGCGCGCCTCGGCCGACGTGGGAGCGGGATCGGGCGGGATCACACGCGAACCCGACGGTCGCAACCAATCACAGGCGGGATGGCACCATAAGGTGTGCGAGGGCTCGGGGAACGAGTCACCATCGGGTGCCCGCACCCGTCGGGTGGCGGGTGTCGGGAATCGTATAAAAGGACAGTAGTCAGTAGTGTAGTCTTCAGAGAACCGTTGTCTATCTACCGGGAATCCCCCAATACATCCCCTCACTTGCCCTCTGGTTGTTGCCTCGCTCCCCCTCTTGTCGAACAGCTAGCCCCGACGCTGACAGCGGATATGATCCCGGCCAAAATCAACAAGGTTCACGTGCGTTCGGAACCGGCACGTGCATCCGGGTTCATGCGTAGCCGGCTCATTCAGCGCGCATTTCTTGGGGCGCCACATTGCATCCCGCCATTCCGGTCGGTACACGGTGTACTCACAGCTCAATACATTGAAAGGTGTGATAAAGCAATGCAGCTGTATGCCGCTCTGGTCAGCGTGAAAACCACCGCAGAAATTCTAATGATCCCAGCCAAAATCAACAGGGTTCACGTGCATTCGGAACCGGCACACCTTGATGACAATACTGTCATTACAAGCCGAAATCCGACATCTTCTCATATCTGTATTTCTTCAGCGCCACAACCAACTAGCCTTTGTACAATGTTTTGAGAGTTCATTATAGAGTAGAGAGAGCCTAAAATCTATTGGAGAAGCTACTCTATATCCACATCATCCTCACATGTCTCTTCATCAAAGTTGCTGTCGTCCTTGATCTCAAATTCGATTACCTCCGAAACAGGCAATCCGGCAAGCAACTCAGAGGCGAGTTTACGAAGAGGCGCCCAGAGGGTATCCAACACAACAGCTTTTGCATCTTTGCGGGCTGCCATTTCGTCGGCAAATGCTCGCATGCCGCCTGCCAATCGGGACCCTGCATTGGGACGCGGAGTTCCCCGAGATCTCCACTCCTTGGCCTGCCAGTGTCCATACGCGATGACACGCCGCATTTCCTCGTCAAGCAGCTCGACCTCCTCATCCCATCGTTGCATGCGCGCGCGAGCTTTTGCCCATTCAATTCGGAGAGCTGCATTATAGGTGAGAGTCCTAGCTGTAAAAATGAGGCTCATAATCCTGGCAATTGCCAGAGAATTGCGAGGCTCATTAACTACCAATTGCCAGCACTACCCAACCTAAGTCTGACATGGATTGCCTTATTAGGTGGCACTGCCACACCCTCAGCGCCCTCCCCGCCACCCGCCTCCGGACCACCTGGGTCACTTTTGGGGATACCACCACGCATCACACACAATCGATCACCCAGCCAAACTGGGCGTTACTCAATCCGGCACGGCGGCACCAAACTGAGCCTTGCCAGATGCATTAGGTAAGCAGACATTAATCGCCGCCCTCCCGCCTGCTTTTGGCGGCCCTTTAGTCAGCTCCAGCCATGCCCTCTATCATCACTCGATTTTTGCTTCATTTTGGGAATTATTTTCCGCCTTATAAATGCGCCACTTCCTATAAATGCGCCGCTCACCCGGTGCAGCAAAAGCGGCCGCTCCTGCCGCTCACCCACCGAAGCTGGGTGCTACGGTCATGGCACCAGCAGAGCAGCATTGCGCTACTGAGCCCTAGTGCACAATCCGGATTGCCTTCTGGTTTTCACAATTTGGGGAATCATTATATATTTTGAATCTATTCAAATCTACTACCTATGTTAAGATAGCCATGAAATCGCTGCTTGCTCTCTGGCTCTTTGCGTCGCGCTATGGATACATATATATTGGTGATGTGCGCGCCTCCATGAGAAGTGCGCTTGTGAAGCACAGCCACCACTCTCAAAAATTGTCCAAGTCCCCAATTGCCTGATGTCATACTCTGATCCGGCACCTCATTCCGGACCCGAACACCGTGACGTAAGTTGAATCTTGTCCTTCTTCCCTCTGCCAGCCAGTGTGGCGCCGGCGCCATGCTTCGCGGACAACAAACACCATCTATTTTTGCTTACAGCTAACTATGACTAAAATCTACCATTGCCTGGATTGATCTTCACAATAACTTACAACACTGTCATGACCGAGCCCGAAGATCAAGAAAGTTTCCTCTTCAATCTTTGCATCAGCCATGTTGCATCGTCAACACATTCTTCCCACTCGTCCCGATCAATCTGCGTGCCTCCCAAGAGTGCTGCATCTGCCCACCAGAATAAACATGCAACGACACTCAACCAACTGTTTACTCCGCGTACATCTAATACGCCCCAATCGCGTGTTGGCCCTCTCCTCCCCATCAATGGCCTAGCCCATTGGCGCCCTTTTCGCTCTCTCCAATCCGGCTGCAATCCCCCGTACCACAAGTCGTATGCCTTCTTAAACGTGCCTAACTCATCTTCTGGCAGCCTCTTCATGGCTGAGGTCTTTGTCAAACGACCAATATGTACCCACTCAGCCAACAATCCCGGACGCCCATCCCCTGACAACGCGCCCTGGCGCACCCACTCCGACTCCCCTTCCATGATGATATAGACGTCAAGGAGCTTCCTCCACCGGGCGCCAAAGTTGTCGACGCGCTCCGTGAAAAAGGAATATGCCGAAGTGAACCAAAGCAGCGCCTCCTCCAACGCCCCATCCACTCCTTCCTTGCAAAAAGCCGCATCGTAGTCGTCATAGGCGGCAGGAACAGGACGTGGGGCGGGTTCAATATCCAAAGGAACCGTAGCGGCGGCTCAAAGCTTCCATATCTTCATCCTCCTCCCTCTCCTAGTCTTCAACAGCTGGGACCGAAAAGTCGACTCTATCCCGTGCCAAGAAGCGCAAACACACTGCCCTCGAGGTCAAAAATGACAACCCAGCATCGAAGACGAGGCCCAGAAGGACAAAAGTCGCCGAGGCTGCACAGACAGCAGGTATAATTTGTGTCTGCACTCTATCATGGCTCACGTCACTGCAGAGGTGCAAAGGCTGCAATCTGCACTTGAGAAGGAGCAGAGACAGCGGGAGGCAGCACAAAAAGAGGCAGCGGAAGCTGTATATACTCTCAAGCAGGTTGAGCGTGCGTCTAACTTCTCTGTTCATTCGTTCGTGGACCCACTTCAACTCTCCAGAGACTCAGAAGGAGCTTGTTGAACAAGCCCAAGACGAGTATATGGAGAAACATGAACGCGAACTCCCAGAGTCAAAGGACTCCAGTCTCCAACGGTGAGGATTCTGACGAAGAGCAACAATGGGGGTTTTCCCATGCGGTACATTATTTCAATCTTGCATCTCAACTTAGCTTATTTCCTTCTAGATTAAGTCAAACGGATCCGTCAGTCCCGGCCCTACTCCATCGCGGTGATGTGCAAGTTCGGAATAGACCTCTGAAAAGAAGCTATCAACTAACCACACTATCAATCCTTATCACAACTAATACTCCTTGTAGGGAGCTGGGGTACACAAAGGTTTGATAGAACAAGATGCTTTTGGGTAATGGAGAAATAGAGATGTATTCCAAACGTGTAGTTAAACTACGAGTTTGTTTTAGGGGGTGTAGGGATTCTGATCGAAATGACACAAGAAAACCTTGAAGTTGTAGGCCAAACCTCTTGACGTATAAAGACCTTAAACAGCGCGAGGCAATGTAGCTTCTACCTATCAAGTGCTCTGGTGTACAAGGATTTGTCTTGGAATCGTCAGGCCGCTACCGCAGGTTTTACGCCACTGGACTGCACCGGGATCAAAGGTTCCGGAAGGTGTTTCAGACGTTGACAATACTCGGTCAGACTCAACTTATTCCTCAAAGGAAAGTACTTCACAAAATAGCGTGAATGCGGGGCAGAACCACTTGCAAACCGGCCTTCTTGGGAATATAAGGTTCTAACACCAAGTAGATTTGTTGGTACTCGACTTAGTACGTCGGAATAAGGCTCTTTTGAGTCTTTCAAGGAGCTTGGCAACACCTGATGTCTTTAAATCTTGGAAAGGTCTTTGGGGGTCTTTGGGTACTTTGCAGAAATGAGTCGAAACTCGAGATAGATTCACTACAGTGGCTGCGTCTGACTAGCGGCTACTGGGGGGGGATCTAAGCTACTGAAATATGGGTCCTTTGGGCCCTTTTATACTACTGGGGGGCTCCTACTGAGTAAGCATCTATTCTAAGATTGGATACATCGGACATTCGAGTCATACAAGTACTGGAATCTGATTGGCTATCCCTTGTTGAAACAACTGCGGGCAGAGCGCTTGGTCCTTTAGCCATATACACCACCTTGGCGGTATGGTGCAATTTCTTGGGCCAGAAGATCGAGGTCCAATAAGGACTTCGATCCTTGGGTATCTTTATGGTGCAAGGTCCTATGGACACCTGCTTTCTTGTGTATAGGTCGGATTGAGAGCGTTGGGAGCGTTCTTTAGAGTACAGACGCCACAAGGGAGTGCTTTCCCGAAGTGGCCATGCACCCTGCTTTTGGGGTGGACCTTGATCGTGGATTCTGATCGATCGGCATAGCGGAAGGCATCGGTTCGGAGTCCTTGGCAAGTCCGAAGGTTATTTCCCCAGAAGGATTATGACGTCCTTGAACTAATTCGGGCCCTTCCAGGTCTTCGGGTCGATGTGCGCAAGTCCTGGTTTGCTCTGACTGAACAGCTTAGCGTTTCTTGGGTCCTCCTTGAGTGCGAATGGTAATAGCACGAGGTCTGTAGTACAAAATACACGCAAAGGTATAGAATCTTGAAAGAGATTCAACGCGCGGATAAGGATATTTGGATGAAGGTGATCGAAGGTCTCGAAGGTTTTGATCGCGCCTGTCCTAAAGGACTTGTTAAGGCGCCGGGACCTTGTCCTGGAGGCTTGCCCACGTCAAGGTAGTAACTCCTGCGTGCTCTGTCTTAGGTACTTGACTAGAGGTCCTTAAGGTCTTTTGGGCTGTTCAGGAATCGCAAAATTCCCTGTTTCTAGTACTGGAATAGTACCCTGCGTATCAGTGGCGTCGAGCAGACCAGCCACGGTCACAAAACTTCATCTCAGTATGTCCTTGATTATCCTCCTCAAAGACGCTCTCGATCAGAAGTCACTCAAGTTGGTACTGTTATGACAAGTCCATGAGTCCGGGATCCTCTCGGCGGAGGGACCGACAACTGTGAGTAGAGCGCCACCTTTTGTCGTAAAGACGCCGAAGCCGGCCATCACGGGAGTCGCCGGTGCCCGCACTGGGTACTAGGAACAGGCCTCGCCAGTCTCCCCGTCGTCGCCCCGCCCACGTCGAGCCTCTTCGACCGACGGGATAACTCTCGCACACGCCTGCATGGCTGTATGACGCGACCCGACTATTATTAGATCGGGAAGCACTCATCGGGAGTCGGGCGCCGCCCGATCCCGCCCCCTCCTAGCTTGGGCGCCAATCAGACGACGTCTCACTGGGCGGGTACTCGTTGGGGATGGCGGAAGGCGCCTCCTCCTTGACGATCGATTGCTTCCTACGCATTGGTCGGGCCAATGGTCGGATCCATCGGAGGATAGGCATAGGAGGCCTCGAACGAGTATAAATACGGGATCCCTATGTGGTAGTTACTCAGACTTCGGCCTTATCTAGTTTCTTTCCCACTTTGCGTGCGGATACTCTGAGACCTTCCCGACAAGGACCCTCTCCCATGTCTCCCTTCGACATCCCCGCGCCTTCCCCGGCTGCCCCTCGAGTTGAGCAGTCTCCCATCAACGGTCAGCGTCGAGGACGTGGCTCGTCGAAGGTCCCCATCGCTAGTCTGGGACAGCGTGGGGAACCCCCTCGAGCGATATGCGTGTTGTGCCGGCAGGAAAACCACCAGACAGTCGGCCCCCCAGACTGTTGGCGGTCGGTCCTTGTCGCGGCGGGATCAGGTTGTAACAGGTACCTCCAGACTTGATTGGGAACGTTGATGGCACCAAGCTCGAGCACTACGCAAGAATGTCAAAGGTCATTCTGAAGCACGCCATCTCACAGTATCAGGCCTCCATCGTAGTCAAATACCCTTACCCCAGCGATATCAAGGCTGTCAAGGTTGTCGACAAGATATGGTCGAGCTAGCATGTCTGGCTGCAAACACCTCATTACGGTTTGAGCAAGCCTATGCAGAACTTGGTGCGCCCCTCATTGATCATGCGCACAACGCTCTGACAATTGACCTGCATGTAGATAAAGTTTCGTGGCACTCATATGCAAAGTGTCAGCGTCCGTCTGAGTACCCTCGGTAACTAAGGGAAAAGGCTGGGACAAGCGCGCGGGGGACCGCTGGCAGGACGAGAGATTTGCCGAGGAAGACCCAGGGGATCCGCCTCTGGGTACTTACACCTCGACCACGTCGAGATGCAAGGAGAGGGGCATCGAGACGCCTTCGCAGAAGTCGAGGTCAAAACGGGAAGTTCAACGTAAAGTCCACTCTAGCGAATACAGAGGTCTACCGACTGTATTTATACAATGGGCGGCGAGATCTCGATATCCCGCCTTGAGTCTAATTATACATCGCCTGACTCGACTTTGCAAGGAGGCGGCTTCTATCTGAAACGTCGGGAAGTAGTTGGGGGAGCGGGGGCGCCCGCCAACACATATCAACCCATGTGGCGGGAGGTGATGCCGACCCGAACTACTGGTCGACCGTGTGCTCCAGGGCGGGATCGATGGCGATAGGCGCGATAGGCGCACCCGCAGTGGTGACGAGCGCATAGCGCCTCTGGGCTCTGGGTTACCCAGAGGGAGGCGGGTCCGGCGGGAGCGCGCGCTCCGGGCAGTGGTTTAGGCGGTGGGGCGCGCCCTTAGACGTACGTGGTGGTCGTTGGAGGGGGACGCGACGCGTGGAGAGGCTACCGTCTCCGCGAGACGGGCTCTAAGGCTGGTGGCGCTTGGACTCATAAGTCCGGCCCGGATGATCTGATCGGCTTGTGGGCATCTGTGATACCTAGTTTGAGATGTGCACAAGGGCCTCCTTCCGCGAGAGGTCGTTGGGGTAAGCGCTAGCGCACTCGAGCCGTCGGGCTGGGAGACCGTGTGGCTTGCCAGGCGAAGGGAACCACTTGGGAAAATACTTCCGTGGGTTATTGCTGTGGCGGATGTGTGGCGGAACCAGATCGTGGATCAGATAATCGAGATGGCGGTATCCAGCCCGCGACGATTTGCAATACTTTTGGGGTGTAAAATAGAGAGGAGGCACCACTAAAGCGTGGGTAGACCACTAGTAGGGGCAGTCCCAAGTCTAGATCATGACACGAAGCCATGTTCGTGACGGTCTGACAGTTGATCTGATCATGCGGACTTATGGATTCAAGATGTCAGAGGATCGCAAGATTGTTGCTGCCAACAAGAGCCGTGCAGCCATGCTTCTTACCGAGGAGGCGTTCTGTTATGAGGTACCGTCCTACTTTGAGAATTATCTTCGAGACTAAGATGGCACAGGATCCCGTCGCACGTACAGGCCAGTTTCAAAACCCCGACATCTTCACTGCGCTCCAACAAGCAGTGTTCAAGCATCGTAAAGATATTGGGATACTTTTTCCTCAAGCGTTCAACCCCGTTTCTGCTGTCACTATTGCCCAAATATGCACCTTGGTATGTCAACTCAATCATTGTATCTGACTCTAGTTGGTAACTACAACACATTTACGGCAGATTGAATGGCGGATCGAGCAATGGTCAAGCGGCAAGTTTCAGAAGTCAAGGCTCGATGCGGATAGTATTCAGGGTGCACGATACAGAGAGGTTCATTTGCCTTTGGTCGAGGAGTGGATTTGTTATGACGCGTCCATGGGTCCGGGATCCTCTCGGCGGAGGGACCGACAACTGTGAGTAGAGCGCCACCTTTTGTCGTAAAGACGCCGAAGCCAGCCATCACGGGAGTCGCCGGTGCCCGCACTGGGTACTAGGAACAGGCCTCGCCAGTCTCCCCGTCGTCGCCCCACCCACATCGGGCCTCTTCGACCGACGGGATAACTCTCGCGCGCGCCTGCATGGCTGTATGACGCGACCCGACTATTATTAGATCGGGAAGCGCTCATCGGGAGTCGGGCGCTGCCCGATTCCGCCCCCTCCTAGCTCGGGCACCAATCAGACAACGTCTCACTGGGCGGGTACTCGTCGGGGACGGCGGAAGGCGCCTCCTCCTTGACGATCGATCGCTTCCTACGCATTGGTCGGGCCAATGGTCGGATCCATCGGAGGATAGGCGTAGGAGGCCTCGAACGAGTATAAATACGGGATCCCTATGTGGTAGTTACTCAGACTTTGGCCTTATCTAGTTTCTTTCCCACTTTGCGTGCGGATACTCTGAGACCTCCCCGACAAGGACCCCCTCCCATGTCTCCCTTTGACCTCCCCGCGCCTTCCCCGGCTGCCCCTCGGGTTGAGCAACCTCCCATCGACGGCCAGCGTTGAGGACGTGGTTTGTCAAAGGTCCCCATCGCTAGTCTGGGACAGCGTGGGGAACCCCCTCGAGCGATATGCGTGTTGTGCCCGCAGGAAAACCACCAGACAGTCGGCCCCACAAACTGTTGGTGGTCGGTCCCTGTCACGGCGGGATCAGGTCGTAACACACTGGTACAATGCGCGTCACAGCCACATTATGTTGATCAAATTGAGCCATGTAATGACGAGTGAGCTCAGGACGTCTTGGTTGTACGATGGCATACAGTGTACACAGAAGAGGGCACACAAATCCGCTAATCTATATTGTGTATTGACATTCACAACCTGTTACAATAAAGTTGCGAACGGCGGAATCACGTATCGGGGGGCATCAGCCGAGGGATGTGAAGAGAGACAATCCATCCGTACGAAGAGAGTCGAGCTCTGTCTCTTATCACGCTCCGCCGTCCAGCCGAGAGGTCCCTGTCAAGTGAGGCGTTGATCGACCAAGAAAGGTGCACAAATTCTAGCGTAGATGCCGCTTGGCGGAATTGGATCATATCAACAAGAACGTTTCCGTCAAATAGCAGTGGGCCTCCAAGATGCAACTGGCGAAGACAAGGAACAAGAGCGCATGCATCAGCGCTCTCGCCCATCCGTGCGAGCTCTGCAATGATCTCGTTTGTCACATCCAAAAAGGATACAAGTTCCAGGGTGCGCAATTTCGGCACAAGGTGGAGAAGGTCGCGCAGACTTTCAGGATCGGTGGTCCCACCATCGAAGTGAAAAAGCGACAGAGGCGGGCTTGCTCGCTCCATCAAATCGGCGCAAGCAAGGAATGTCTCGGCTGTGCCATAATCCGAGCCAAGTCTCAACTCGCGTAGTTTCGGAGTTGTGATGTGATCGAGAAGTTGAACTATAGGCATTTTGCCGTAGCACATCGAGGACCAGCAGTTGATTGACAGCACCTCGAGATCAGGTAATATGATGTTTGCAGGTTCAAGCATGTCGTCGCATTCGAAGACAAATGCCCGCAAGGAACGAAGACATGGGACATCTTCAAGGAAAGCGAGGATGCGATCTACACTCGCCCAACCAATGTCGAGGCGGGTGAGCCCTTGAATTGGGGCCGAGAACCAATAATATGGCTCACAGGAGATTCGGAGGTTGTTCAGATGGTGGCAAGAGTCGAAAATATCGAGCCGAGGAGAGACACCACCCTCCATAGGGTCCTGTTCGTCAAGAAAAAGCGAAAGACTTCTCAAAGAGGAGAGTGAGTCCTTGAAGACGAACATGGAGTCCATCGTGGAACGGGACAAGCGAGAGAAAAGGACCAAAGTTTGCACTCTGGGTAGGAAAGGGAGCAAGCAGTATACGATCGGGGACGGGATGGGTGTGTCATCAGCGGCAGTATCGGGATTCCAAATCAGGATAGACAGATAACAGGCGCCAGCGCGCCGCAGCTGAAGTGCAAGACGACGGATGGACCGGCAATCGTCGTCTCCAAAGGCTTCACTATCAAAAGCAATGCTAATATAGGACCATAAAAGAGGATGGCCCAAGACCGCCCGTCGCCAGTCTTTGGAGACAAGTTCTATCGTCCAGACACAACTCTCTCTGTGGTCGTAGTCGTACAGCCATTCAGGTTCGCGATCAACATGAATTAGATCCGAGGAGGAGGAAAGTGGGAAATCGACTGTGAAGTCGAAAATATGGGCCAGGATTTCCGAGGG
Organism: Strobilurus orientalis; assembly: GCA_019915145.1. NCBI lineage: Eukaryota > Fungi > Basidiomycota > Agaricomycetes > Agaricales > Physalacriaceae > Strobilurus > Strobilurus orientalis. The sequence continues at coordinate 442,339 of JAHLML010000014.1, forward strand.
CATGCGCCGAATAGGATTGAGCAGTCGTTTCCGCTCAACCACAGAGGAGCGAAGGCTCGTGTCCTCCGAGTCGAGCATCTCGAGTAGGGAGTTAATACGCCGCTCTTGTTCTTTGACCTGGCAGCGCATTTTTTCGAGCATCCGCCTCGACAGACCGGTTTCTGTGATGCGGGTCTCCAGTTCCGCGATCATAGCGCGGAGCTCGTGCTCTTCGGAGTGCGATGCGGGAGAGTTTGAGTGCGTAAGACGGTGGATAGCCGAGTTCTTGGAGAGGGATGGTACATCGTGAGAAAGGATGGAAGTCGGCAGGGCATGATTTGAGCAGGGACAGTCCACATAGTCGCTGCAGGGCATCCAGTCCCTCAGTGGGGTGAGACCTAGGAGATTTTATATATGAGCTCAACGCATATGGACTCGTGAGCTGCCATTTACCTGACATTGTGGCTATACGTGGGCGTAGATCAAGAGAGGATCGCGTGCACTGCCACACGCCATCAGCATATTGCCTCCGTGTGGCTGTGCGAAAATTTGTTGTCTTTTGACGCTGACACTCACACAAAAGTCGCGCAACTGCGACAGCCTATCATTTCGACAATGTCAGGTACGTCTGCAAAGATATCTTCCACATTCTCTGGTCCTAGAAAGGCGAGTTAGGTCCAGAATCTGCTTCCACTGGCACGTGGACTCCCTGCCTCTCTTCTTCGACATGCCCGTGTCCGAATCACGCTCCTCTGCCCTCCATTATTCCTGAGGAATATCCCCTTCTTGCCAACAATCCCTCGCTCGCGCAGCTCACGCACTCGAACCACCCGCCTTCGCCTATTGAAGAGACAAGCTTACGCGCGATGATTGCCGACTTGGAGCTTCGCATCGCCAAGGAAGCACAATCGACAAAGTCGCTTCAAGACCTTGACACAGAACTTGATGTCCAGAAACAGCGCGTCAAGGACCTCCTAGCGGCAAAGCAAGCGGTGGAGCGAGAGGTCCTAGCCGCAGTGGAGGACTGCAAACGGCTGCTTGGTCCTGTCCGTCGCCTTCCCCCGGAAATCCTGACGCACATTTTTTCCTTCACGGTGGATTTTCCCGCCTGCAGGACTCACCTGAACGAAAACACCTCCGGCCTCAGAGAGCCCCCCACCGAGACCCGCTCACTTTGGTGCATAGAGCTTGTCTGTAAGGACTGGCGGCGGGCGGTCCTCGATTCGCCCCGCCTGTGGTCCTATCTTACTATCGCCTTTGGTGAAGATAGTTTTACTCCAGAAGACCACAGATCCATTCGTCTCCTCGCACTACAAATCCGTCGTCTCGGCTCAGGCGATGTATTCGTTTATCTCCATAGCCTAGCCAAAGCCTCCTCGATACCACTCTCCATCATCCTCCTACTTTTACCTCTCGCTCCTCGAGTTCGCGAAATGGCCCTCTCGCTCGACTTTCCTGCTATTGACTCCCTCGAAATATTCCGTACCTCCCTGCTGTCGTTGGAGACACTTTACATTGCTCTCCCCCGGGGGCCATCGGACCTTACAAAGAGGCTGACAGTCTTTGCAGAAAGTCCCCGACTTCGCACTCTGAGCATCGACGATTTCTCAACGTTTCATTCCTGGCTGGCCTTTCCGTCAAAGCAGCTGACGGGTTTTGATTGGACGTATAACGGTCCCGAAACGACACCATATCGCCTCTTGTCTTTTCTCAAGGACGTGCCAAATCTTTGCGAGCTGAGGGCGGAGGTCGCCTGTAATATCACCCAGTCACAGGCAAACCTGATTGCGTGCAATCAGCTTACGCTGCTCGAGCTTCGCGTATGGACCGACCAGGAGGTCGAGCATCCCCTCGATAGTCTTTTTGACCATCTCGTACTGCCAGTTCTGACCGAGCTGTTGATCATCATGAATTCCTACGATGATGATGACACCGCGCAGGCCAGTGGCGTTGATGCATTCAGAGCATGCTTGCGCCTCAGCAAGGGTTCTCTCCTGCCTCTGTCCCACCTGAATCTCGAATCGACCAAGATTTCTCGCGACACCTTTGTCGATTTCCTTCGCACAGTGCCGGCGTTGCTAGAACTCCGGCTTTTTGGTTGCGAAGTAATCACGAATGATATCGTTGCGTCGTTGAACGTGAATCATAGCACTCCCCTTGTCCCACGCCTTTCTCTGCTTTATCTAAACGGGGTCATGGAGTTTGAGGCGCACATCTTCATCGCCATGGTCATTTCGCGTAGAGGATTTTGTCCGCTGAAGGATATCGATCTCCAGTGGGACCTGAAGGGTGGTGAGCGGGGGCAACTGGAGTTGATCACTCAGTGTATAGCGGAAGGCTTGGAGCCGCTCGAAGCGGAGGGTCTAGATTTGACCCTATCGTTTGCGTGACAAAGAGATGTTGAGAATCATACATTCTTATATTGAAAGCGATTACAACTGTGATAATTGTTGGCCAACATCCGACGTCCATTCCGCTCTTATTGTTACGTACGTTTAGTGGGCTATAGTAGTCATCACCACCGTGGTTGTGTAAGATACAATAGATTTCGTGTTGTGTGACAATAAGAATGATCTTCACTTTGGTGCTGTCGATCGCCCATATCGGGCCCAGCGTCTGGAGTCAACCACGATCGTCTTTTTCTGTTAGGAGCACCGCAGGGCCTATTCAGCTCGGGAACCCTCCCCCCCTAGCCTGTCGTCGGTCATGGCCCTTCGGTGTCGACCCTTTTCGCATGAAACAAGGGTAGTATACATGAATGTGGTTGACTTGTGAGTCCCTTCGTCGAATCAACTCACAGTGAACTACAATAAAAAAACAAAGAAACCACATATAGAACCAGGACTGGGGCTATCTGCCTGCACTCTACTTCACAGCTCCCAACTCCCTGCTCCCTGCCTCTCACTCATGTCTCACTTTAAAGCCGGCTGGTCCGGACCCTTCTCTCCCAGCCGCCCTGTAGACGCCTCCGTCCTCGCACTCACGGTGCTATGTCTTATCCCGGGAGTTGCTTCTCCCTCTGTAGTCTCCGGCATATCCACCGCCAAGTGGAGCCAGTCAACACCGAGCGTGGTCAGCGGGACCACATCTGTACGCTGGGACTCGGACTGTGGGATCTCTCCTGCCAGTGACATCTGGATCGGATTCAACGACAGGAGATCCAGCTCGTCCAGACTCCAGTGTCGTGAGCGGAGTATCCACTACAAGCTGGGCTTCACCCTCCGACTCGTGGCTAGCGGCACCTCGACTCGGAGCTCTGATGGCCGATTGGTGCACATTCTCAACACCACCAAGCGTAGTCAGCGGGGGGACCCACATCTCAATCTGTACACTCGGACTCGAGCTCGGGCCGTGGGGATCTCTCCTGAAATCTGGAACTTTGCAATTGAGGACAGGAGATTCCAGCTTGTCCTGTTATTCCCTCGAGCGTGGGTGGAGTCTCCACTGCCAACTGGGCTAGTACCCTCCGAGGCTAGTAACGCCTCCACCGCGCACCGGATTCATACACTTCTAATGTCGATTGGTAGGCCCTGCATACATTCTCGTGGCCACTCCCACCATATCGTACATACCACAAACGTAACTGCCCGCCGAGATCCCAACCTCCGAGTCCGCTCATCACACGGCGTAGTATAATACTGCTTCCAGAAGCAGTCAAATGGAGGGGAGTCGACTACTCCAAGGTCTTTCGCACCGTTGGCACATATCCTCACAGCAGCTCTTTGGCTGAGCATGGATACGGAGGTGACGTGGCCAGGAGACGACATAGTCTCCCTGGTTGGAACGTCGGCCTTGGGCTTCACATTCAATTCACGCAGCACGTGGGGTCATCTCCACTTGCTTGCTTTGCCCAATCCTAGAGAAGTTACGTGGAGTGTGTTTTTTTGTTTTTTTTATTTTTCGCTTGTTTGTTTCAACGCTTGTCATGCAGTGCGGGGATCGAGTCGCGGTACTAGAAAGAAATTACCCAGTGAGGAGGCATGTTGTGGGCTACGGATTAGTAGTCTATCAGGCCACGCGGGTTCTCCCCCGGGATGGATCTTATGCAGATGCTGAGAGCACTTGTCCATTCATCAGTCGTCGTAGCGATTGAGGACCCGCTCGTCGTAGCGATTGAGGACCCACTCGTCGTAGCGATTGAGGACCCACCGTCGTAGCGATTGAGGACCCGCTCGTCGTAGCGATTGGGGACCCGCTCGTCGTAGCGATTGAGGACCCGCTTGCAGAAAGAGACAGCTATATGCTCTTGTATGCTACGCTCTCTGGCTCTGCCAGTGGTATGATCTTCTCCAACTAAAGCGTAAATAAGACGTGCCTGCGTCTAATCAAATGAGGTATTGAGATCCGAGTGCGCTCAGAACCGACAAGCCTAGTTGTCGAGCTTCCTGCCAGCGCTCAGTACCGACCTCTCGCTCGCTCGTACAATCAGCAGTGGTCCTGTCGCGAAGCCGCAGTGAAGTTTGAGGTCCACATCCACACCCTCATAACCATGTGCATCTCGCGTGAAAGAATATTTCTGTCCGCTGAAGGATATATGCCCCGGGCCGGCCTTTCAGTAAAAGCACTCATCACCAAGATGTGTGCATCCGTCCTACTTCCGTGTGGCGGCCAAGACACTCGGATAAGTGCTATCAAAACACGTCCTGTGGCTGTACCGCATCGTCCTTCAATGAGCATCATGTATTGCCTCGAGTCCGGGTCGACGTGTAAGGCGGGATTTCCCCCGGGCCAGATCCGGCGCTCTTCACATTCCTCGCTCATTCGGGACTAGCTGTGAGCGTAGATACGCAATCACACTAGTGAATTGCGTGTGCCCCCCTCGTATAGTGCGCTGACTCCGATGGATCAGTTTGAGTTTGAGGCAACCACTGTGTGTCAACCGATATTTTCATCGCGGATCCTGCAACACAGTCTAAGTACGGGCGAGTCTCGATACATCACAGAGAAATACAGAGAGGCATGAGTCTAAGCAACAATCTTCCCTTCTCCTCCCCGTCTACCCATCATCCGTCCCCTTCCCCTCCCCCAACCCGCCTCCCCCTCCCCTCTCCCAACTCGTCCCCGGCCCCGCCCTACTCCCACTCGTGCTCAAAAAGTCCAACCACCCCGGCCCGTGCCCGTGCCCGTCCCTCTGCTGCGGGGCTGTAGCCGGCCAGTCGAACGTGGTCCCCGCCCCACCACCGAGGAACCCGAAGATCTCCCCACCCCCGGGGCGGGGTTGTTGTTGTTGGGGGGCGTAGCTGAAGGGGAACGCCCCGCCCCCAGGGCCGTGTCCGTAAAACTGCCCGCCGCCGTACGGCCCGGGGGCGCCTTGGTAGAAGGGCGGTGGGGCGGGGAGGGAGGTGGACGCGGAGGCGGAGGCGGTGGATGAGGAGCGGGAGTGCGTGTGCGGGCTGAGGCGGCGTTTCTTGGTGGTGGTGGTGTTGTTCCCGCGGAGGGAGGAGACGGGGAGGGAGGGGAGGGTGAGCGGGTGGGGTGGTGGTGGTTGGTGGTGCGGTGGGGGCGAGTATTCAGCCTGGGGGAGGTGGGGTTAGGAAGGGGAGGAGTCTAGACTCGGACTTTATAGACTCACATCCGCTGGCCCACCAGTATCCACGTCCACATGCACACCTCTGCCGCCGCGCCGCGTCCTCTTCGGCGGCCGCTCCTCCTCATGCTCCTCCTCCCCGTCCTCCTCCGCATCGTCATCCGCAACAGCCTTCCCGCCATTAAAATCACTCGGCCCGCGCACGTCCTTGTCGCCGTCAAACTGCACGATCAACAATCAATAACACCACACCACACGGCAACGCACATACCCGAATATGCCGCTGCACGATCTCCCTCGCGTCCCCAGAGCAGTACTCGTACATCTTCACCTGGTGCCCCGGGCGTTCCTCTAAAAATACACCACAAATGACAATTAGCACCTGGAATTTTCTTGGCAAAATAAGGGCTGAGACGCACCGAAGATGATCACCGCAACGTCGACGCTGCACAGCACGCCCAGCTCGTACGCCTTTTTGAACAGGCCGTTCTTCCTCTACAACGTAGCATGTTGTCAGCAGGTGGTGGAAGGAAGGCAGGAGAAGGCAAGAGATTTAAAAATATCCCCAACGCGCAAAAACGCCAAGCCCATCACCTCGCACCAAAAATAACCCTCCCACCCACACACCACCCCCTCCTTCCTCGCTTCCAAGTCCAAAACGCGATTTTGAAACGCACCTTGAGGAATGTAACGCTCCGGTTCCGTTCGTGCTGCGTCCCGTTTCCCGTCATTAGTCGCCTTGCATTTCCATGGGTGTACATAGGCGACGCACCGTGATAGGCTGGATCTCGATCTTGCGTCTTCCCATTTCTCCGTTTCCTTCCGTTTGGCCTTGGGCGATTTTTCGTATAGAAGCTTGGGTCGGAAGTGGACGAGCGTAGAGAGGACGAACCGAGATCAATCGCAACCCGTAAGGCGGTGCAGATGACTAATCGCGGGTTTGTCGGCAGCTTTGTCCGAACGCACGCCCAACGCTCGGGCAATCCAAATCGATGCTGTCCGTAAACGAGATGCGATACTCCCTCTTGAACACAGCTTCTCCTACGGCGCAACGCGTGCTCTCCCTACGGTGGTTTGCGTCTATCCCTCTCGCCCCCGGGGCGTACGTGAGCATATGGTGCTCATCTACTCTAAAATGTACGCAAGGACTTGTCACGCGCGTATGAATTCCCCGCTCCGCGTCCCCAGTCGTTCACTCGTGCGTTTGGGCTGTTCGGTCCGAACTCTGACCAGTAGATCATCACGTGTATTCAATCCCTTACTTTTACACCATCACTGCCGTCTGTCCGGTCATCCCCCGAGTCCGCCCGTCTCATGTTGAGACGTTATTTAGTACTCGCGGAATACCCGCGTTCAACAGTAACGGCCTTGCTCAGTGAAGAAGAGAATGTAGGCTTGGCTTTCGCAAAATCCAATGTTCAATGCGATCGTATCATGTAGGACCCGCGATGAAATTATACGTTGTGACAAATACGCGCGCAACTTGTACTCTCTCTGCGACAAACATCTTCTGTCTCTCTGAGCTTCCGGAGTCGGGCGGGGACTCTCACTTGCGGGGGATGGCTCACCCGACTTCAAGTTGGAAGTACTATCTATGGTTGCACTAGCAACAATCCAGTCTTCTGTCTCCCACAATGTTCTTTGTATGTCGCGGTCAACTTACTTTTATCTTCAGAACGCCTTTCTATACCAGCATTGTTCATCTACACACTGGACATCCTTGTCTACGATCCCCACTGCATTCTTCGCTTCACCGTCCTTCTTGGTTTTCTCAGCATCGTCGTCATAGGCAGGCCCAGCACCGTCGTCGTAGGCAGGCAGAGCATCACCATCGTTGTAGGCAGGCTGAGCCTCACCATCAGTGTATCCCGGCGGCGGAGCGCGTTTGGGGCGGCGGATTGACCCAGATGCAGTCAATGTCTGGTCCTGGCCTCGAGGCCGGCACTTTTTGGATCCGTCTCGACGGCTTTGGTGGCGTTCGGGGAGATGGAGGGGGCAGCCTCGAGTGCTTGGAATTGGATGGTCCTGCTACGGGGCTGAGGTCTTCAAGTTATCCGATTTGATGGGGTCGTCAAATTGACCCGGATGCGCCATTGTTTAGTTTCGGTGGCGTCCGAATGGGAGGTGAGGGGTGCTTCGAGTTCTCGAACTTTGAGATATTGGGTGGATTATACATGACCGGTACATTATGGCGCACATAAGTGGGCTGGATGGAAGGTCCCGGGGTGGCAGACTGTCGGATGATGGAGTCTCCCCCTTGAGGGGTCGTCGCACTGACCCGGATGTGGCGTACTCGAATATCACGGGCTTTGGTGGCATTATGAGGGCCGATTTCTCGTTGAGAGGATATTTGGGTTTGGATGCTAGTAAGTAGAGTAGGAGAAATTGCCTGCTTTTTATATATCCCGGGTCAAGAAACGAATGCACAGCCTAATATGTATCGACCCTAAACGAGGTGATGCATCTTGGACTCGAAGGTGGCGCTCATTACTGTGTGGTACAGCCGCTTAAAGTGTGCACCCTTCCGACATATTACACTACAGAATGCAATTTGTAGCGGTAAGCAATTCTCCAAAGTCGTGAACGCTAGACGGAAGCGATACGCAAACCAGTATGTAGTGTGCACACTAGTACTTTTGATAACTCAGTGAGAGTGCCCGTAATCGACGGCCGGCAGATATTATTCAGCGGACAAGACTCCTTACGCGAGATGCATATGATCATGGCCACGACGATGTGGACCTCAACTTTCAAGCTCCAAGAAGAACGCGGCAAGGGAGGTGCTATGATTTTTACTTGGCGACAACATCACTCAAGACGACTCAACGAGCGAGCGAAAGTTCGCTACTGTGCGAGAGAACTCGCCGGAATGTCCATTCAAATCTCGATAGAGGCGAGTGTCCGCCTCTGTTAAAGCACAGAATGCATCGTCACTGTGTGTATAATTTGTAGATGACCTATTATGTAGTATCGATATGGTGAGAGTTGCACAAGAATGTGTGCAGGGCCTACCAGAGGTACAGCAAACCACGCTAGACGTGTATGAGTCTGCACCGTGACGACTCGGAGGGTGCAGTCCAGTGTGCAGTGGATACTCCGCTCACGCTTGAGGTAGCAGACGAGTTCGACCTCCTGCCGTTGAAATTCCAGATGTCAGGGGAGATCCCACAGTCCGAGTCCCAGCGTACAGATGTGGTCCCGCTGAACATGACTGGCTCCACTGGGCGGTGGATATGCCGGAGACCGTAGAGGGAGGAGACATCGGACAATCGTGTTTGAGGTCTTTGTCGATGGCGGCTAGCCCACGCCGCATGAAATACTCGCAATAGAGTGGGTTGTTGACAAATTTGGGGTCTTGTGCGCGGACGGACATGCGGGTCAGACAGAACGGCGGTGAGTGTCCGGGCTGGCCGGATTTGAAGTGAGACATGAGTGAGATAGGAAAGAGCGAGAGGCAGATAGCTGGGAAGTGGAGTGCAGACGGTTTCCAATTTAGTAAGAAACCCAGCCTTTTATACCTGACTTGACGTTTGTTCTCTCTTGGTTGTTGACATTGTTCTATATGCGGTTTTCTTGTATTATTATTGTAGTGCGCTGTGAATTTATTCGACGGAGGGACTCACAACTCAAGCACATTCACGGATATCACCCTTGTTCTATGAACAGACAGTCAGTGAAGGCATGGGTTGACATCAATGGGCCATGGACAACAGCAGGCCAGGGGGGAGATTTCCGAATTGAATGGGCCCTGTAGTGCTCCCAACGGAAAGAAGACTCTTCGAGATCATCGTAGTTGACTTTTAGACGCTGGTCCGAGCCAGTCGCCGAATCAACTTGCGAAGCTGTGAGCTCCGCCACAAGAGGAGCCAGGTGCACCGAAAGTCTCCAAGCTCGTTATGGCGACACTCGCACACTGGCGAGTCACCATTGTAGGTGCAAGTGATAATAAGGCAGTCATTTGATAAATGACAGTAAGCCGACATACTAGCATGAAATGCGGCATTTCGACAAACTATTACCGGAGCGTTTTCCTGATGCCCCGGACGTGCTGGTCAGCAAATAGCGAGGCGTGTAATCAGGTCATGTATAATCACTACTCGTATGATAAGGACAATAACAAACCATTATCTTGGAGATGCTCCAAACGATCCTCTATCACTTTACAACGAAGATTCATTTCCTGTTCCGTCTTTCCCCCAATAAGCTCCCACACAACGGTGACCTCCTTCAACGGGCAAGAGGCTTTCCGGGAGAGAACCATATCAACGAAACCATCATCGTCAAATGTCAAGGTCCCGCTAAGATGCAGCAAGGAAAGATTTGGGACGAGGGGAACGGACGAAGCGTCGGGATCTACTTTCAACGCATCAACAAGATCACTAGTGATCCCTTCGCATTGAAGGAGCCGAAGCTGTGTCAACGTCGGAACGCCTCGCAGGAAGTTGGCGAAGTCTTTACAGCCAATTGTGCTCCTCCTGATACGCATGTAGGACAAGGGTGGATGTGCTCGCTCAATGAGTCGTAGGCACGCGCCGAATGCATCCAAGTATACGCCGTCGAAGTCCTCCTCGTTGCACATGACACCAACCTTGAGTTGGGTGAGTGCCGGGGCCACGAGGTGGTCAAAAAGATGATACAAAGCAAGTTTGGGCTCGTCGTCGCGCCAGATATCAAGATCGATCAAAGTGAGCTGACGGCAGGCCACAAGCTGCAGCTGACTGGCATCGACAATCCAATCCGGTAACTCCACCGTCAGCTCACTAAGGTCTGGAGTCTCTGCGAGAAAGCGTAAAAGGTCCTGTGATGTGGTCCCGTAACTGTAGTACATCCAATCAAAAGTCGTCAACCGTTTCGACGGAAAGGCCAGCCAGGTGTTGAAGTTCGGAAAATTGTCGATAGAGAGCACGCGAAGTTGCGGACATTCTTTGAAGATGGTAACCCTACCCACCTCCATCAGGTGTGACGGTCCTCGGGGAAGAGTGATTGAAAGTGTGTCCAACGAACCAAGGAAATGCCGAAATAGCTCAAGTGAGCCGATGGCAAGGAAGTCGAGGGAAAGAGCTAATCTTCGAATGCGAGGAACAATGGGCAAGAGGAGATGGATGACGGCGAGGGGTACCGAGGAAGCTTTGGCCAGGCTATGCAGATAAACAAATATATCGCCTGAGCCAAGGCGACTAATCTGCGATGCGAGGCGACGAATGGATGTATGATCTTTTGGTGAAAAGTGATTTTCTCCGAAAGCAATAGTGATGTAAGACCAAAGGCGGGGCGAATCAAGGACGACCCGCCGCCAGTCTTTACAGACAAGCTCTATGCACCAAAGAGTGCGGTTCTCGTTCGGAGGAGCCCTGAGGCCATCAGAACCAGGCTCCAGTTGAGCGCGGCAGAAGGGAAATTCCACCGTGAAGAAAAAGATGTGCGCCAAGACTTCCGGTGGAAGGCGCCGGACAGGACCAAGCAACCGTCTGCAGTCCTCAACTGCGGCTAAGACCTCTCGCTCCACCGCTTGCTTAGCCACTAGAAGATCCTTCACGCGTTGTTTCTGAACATCAAGTTCTGCGTCAAGGTCTCGAAGTGACTTTGTTGATTGTGCTTCCTTGGCGACGCGAAGCTCCAAGGCCGCAATCATGGCGCGTAAGCTCGTCTCCTCGATAGGCGACGGCGGGTGGTTCGATCGACTGAGATGTGCGAGCGAGGGATTGTTGGCAAGAAGGGGATATTCTTCGGGGATGATGGTGGGCAAAGGAGCGTGATTTGGGCATGGGCATGTCGAAGACGAGAGACATGGGGTCCATGTGTCAGTGGGAGCAGCAGGAGCTAGCGTGTCCTTGAATGTACAGACATTGAACAATTTTTCATGCATACCGGACATTGCCCAATGAGTAGGTTAGCGCAATTGCGCGACAATCTCGTCTCGAGTGTGGAAGTCAAAGGCAGGAAGAATCGCACAGCCACACGGACGTAACTGGGTACACACGGACGTAACTGGGTACATCCGTGTGGCAGTGCACGCGATCCTTTCTTATTTACGCCCACGACAAGCTTTACAATAATGTCAGGTAAGTGGCCGCTCGCAAATCCAGCTGCGTTGAGCCCATTCATTAAAGCGCCTAGGTCTCTCTGGACTTGGGCACTGGACGCCCTGCAATGACCACGCGGACTGTTCCTGCCCAAACCATACCCTGCCGACTTCTATTCTTCCTCACAGCGATGTACCATCCCTCTCGGAGAATCCGGCGATCCACCATCTCACACACTCGAACTCCCCTGCATCACATGCCGAAGAGAACGAGCTCCGCGCCATGATCGCGGAACTGGAGGCCCGCATCACAGAGACTGGTCTGTCGAGGCAGATGCTCGAGACAATGCGCTCCCAGGTCAAAGAGCAAGAGCGGCGTATAGACTCCTTACTTGAAGGGCTCGACTCGGTGGAACAGAAGCTTCAGTCCGCTGTGGATGAGCGGAAACGTCTCCTCAGTCCTATCCGGCGCATGCCCTCGGAAATCCTAGCCCATATATTTGACTTCACCGTCAATTTCCCACTTTCCTCCTCCTCGGATCCAATCCCTGTTTCTTACGAAACGGAGCAGCTTTACAAATATCCCACCGGCGAGAGTTGTCTTTGGACGATAGAACTCGTTTCCACGAACTGGCGACAGGCAGTCCTGGGCAGTCATCGCCTGTGGTCCTATATCACCATTGTTTTTGGTCGACAAGCCTTTGGAGATCGTGATCACCGGTCCATCCGTCGTCTCGCAGTTCAGCTTCGACGTGCTGGGAGCTGCTATCTGTCTATCTTGCTCTATAATCCTGATACTAGGAATGATGACGCGAACAGATCCATTCCGCCCCCGATCGTATACTCCCTGCTCCCCTTCCTACCCCGAGTGCAAACTCTCATCCTGTCCTTTCGCGTGTACCGTTCTACCATGGAATCCCTGACCCTGTTCAAAAACTCATTCCCGTCTTTGAGAAATCTTTCTCTCTTTATTGTTGACTGGCAATACCCTGTGCAGGAGGTTTTGCCTCGGCTCGATATTTTCGACTCCTGTCACCAGTTGAACAATCTCCGAATCTCCTGTGATCCATATCACTGGTTTTCGGCGCCAATTCAAGGTCTCACCCGCCTCGACATTGGCTGGTACAGTGTAGATCGCATCCTTGTATTCCTTCAAGAGGTCCCGTGCCTTCGTTTCTTGCGGGCATTTGTCTCCGACTGCGAAGACTCAGACGTGCCTGAACTCCCAAACGTCACATTCCCTTATCTCGAGTTGCTGTCAATCAACTGTTGGGCCTCGGACGTTCTCAACGAACTCCCTGCAGTTCACCTTCTCGATCACATTACAACCCCGAAACTACGCGAGTTGAGACTCGGCTCGGATTTTGCCTCAGCCGAAACACTCCGTGCTTGCAGCAATCTGTTACATCGAGCGAGCCCGCCCTTGTCGCTCTTTTACTTCGAGGGTAAGACCATCGATCCCGAAAGTCTGCGCAACTTCCTAGACCTTGCGCCAAACTTGCGGACTCTGGAACTCGTATCGTTTGCGATGACAGACGAAATCATTGCAGAATTCGCACGAACGGGCGACGGCGCCGACACATGCGCTCTTGTCCCACGACTTCACCAGTTACATCTCGAAGGCTCGCTGCTATTTGACGGATACATTTTTGTCGACATGGTCCGATTCCGCCGAGCGGTGTCCCAGCTGGAGTCTGTACAGCTGTCTTGGATGGCCTACAGATCAATTGACAGGGACCTGTCGGCTGTACGGCAGAGCGTGATAGAGACAGAGCTCGATTCTCTTCGCGCGGAGGGATTGTCCCTCTTCACATCCCTCGAATACTGCCCTCAGGATTCTTGAGCCCCCCGCTCATGCTTACATCCTCATTGGGACGAGTTGTGAACGTAGATCCGCAATCAAAACTAGTGAATAGCGTGTGCCTCTCGTGTGTATGCCCCTCGTACGAAGGATCTGTCGAGTGTCTGTGACTTACTCGAGTCATGATCATCTATAACTACCACGTCACAATCCGATTACTCAACACTAACCTTGGGCGTGCATAACGTTGAAGATCTGCCATGGAATTGGCGCGAGAGGATGCAAAGCTTGAGGAGGTTGACCAGGACGTGGTGACTCACAACTATTCCGCGCACTCGAGCCAGTCCGTTAGAACGTTCCGTCGGTGACCGGTGACCGGTTGCTCATTCACGTCGGCGTGACCGTGTATGGTACCTCCCGCTGGAAAAACAAGTATAACATTAGATACTTCAGACCAATAGTCGAGCTATAGAGGTGAACTTTTCGTCTGATGCATTCCAAGATTTTCATCATCCAGCGAGTGTTTGAGAATAGCCAGATTCTTTGAGCTTGAACGAGGAGGGATACAAGTTTCTCGGAGCGCTGACCGAGAAAGCATAGTTTCGTTACTGACCGTATAAGAGAAAGCAAGCTGTCAATTCATAGGCTACAGGACCGGCCCGACTTATCCGACTGCCCAAAATGGGAGAACGCGTCATGTCGGAATCAAAGAAGCGATCAGCTCGATCAGGCGTGTCGCCCTTGTCCTTTTACAATCACCACCTCCCTCCCCGTCATTCCCAGCAACGATGAGCAACAAGGACGCCGATGTGCGTCTCCGGTGTCTGCCAGCTGTTTCTATGCTGATCTCGCTCTAGGTCTCCCTCCTCGAATTTCTGGACCTGCAACAGTCCAACTGCCTGAACGAATCCTCTTCCCATTCACTTTCCACTATAATCGGCTCCAAAAAGCGCAACACTGGCGCCGCGCATCTGCTGAGCGACGCGGACGAGCAGCTTCTCTTGAACATCGCTGTGCGTCATCCTTTGTCGTGCTCTACCTTCCACGACTGATGACGACGGTGGCGGCAGTTCAACCAGGCTGTACGCATACGCTCGCTGGTCATTCAAACCTCGGATCCGGAGAAAGCCCCAAAGAAGATAAAACTCGTGGCCAACAACAGCAGTATCGGGTTTGAGGACGTCGAGTCGGCAGAGGAGCCCCAGGTTGCACAGGTCATCGAGCTTAGCGAGGAGGACGTTACACAGGGAAACCCCATACCACTCCGATTTGTTCGATTCCAGAAGGTTAATAGCTTGCATGTGTGTCTGCCATGATTCTTCCATCTTCCGAGCTTATTTGGCACAGATTTTCGTGGCGTCCAATCACGGTGACGACGACGAGTCGCGCATTGACCAGATCGATGTCCTTGGTATACCGGTCGAGTACGTGGCCAAATGGCTATACCATGCACTTATACTTACCGTGATTCAGGACTACGAAGGATCTCAGTGGACTGCGAAACCAGGAGCACGAACATTAATACGCAATATCAAAGTGCTCTCTGATTATGACTATGATATCATAACAGAGAGTTGGGGAGCGAAACACAAGAATGTAGCCTTAGATCCTGCTCAATGAACAGACGCTTGTATCAAATTTCCCTATGATTTCGTTCCCAAACAACACAAGTCGCCCAGCACCATCGATTAGGTTCTATGAGCTAGCCCTGCTTGAAGACTTGTTTTGGCAAAATGACGGGGAAATCGACCTGCTCTAAGGGAGGTACCGTGGGCTCGCAATGGTCGAGTACAATCCACTCGAGCGAAGTCACCTACTGACCACGCAGAATGGATTCTCTGGCGCACAATGGTACCTGCTTTCAGTTCAAGAACCCTCCGCGTGGATTGTCTAATCCGGTTTGTGGCACCAGTCGAACATAACTTACTGCCACTTTCCGGCATCGTTGGGCATACATCGGTGTATTGACAGTTTGTTGCGTGCAGATTCCACGGCTTGGCGGGTTCAGAAACCTAGCACTCGCAGTCGAATACTGGTTTGGTTCGAGGCGGAGTCGGACTCGAATGCGAATAAACGCGTCAGATGTTCTAACTTCTAGCTATAGTTTGTTTTGATACGCCGGGTTTCTGATTCATTGAGTTAAAGACGAGAAAGTGATTTCAATCTTCATCAGCTGCGTGAGTTGAGCGCGTAACCAGAATCCTCCCAGTAAACGGATGCGGTTCGCGTGTGGAAGAGCCGCAGCACATGTTTTGATCGAGACTGACACGAAACACCGTGTGAACTTGAACAAATAGCTTCCGAACTTGGCAACAACAGTCACGTCGACGCGAACAAAGGGAAGTACTGGCATATACAGGGTCAGTCTTCCATCTTTTTTCACTCCAACATACACCAAAAAACTTGCCGCCTCAGTCCCTCCCTCACACCGCGCCAGAATTGGGCTACAAGCAAACACCGCGTCGTTCACGCCACTCATGTCTCGCGGCGGACCGCATCTCGGATTGGAAGATCAGCACCCACTGCTTATAGTAGAAGCCTGTAGAGACCGCACTGTCGAGGTTCCCATCTTCGATCGATTCTACACCCCTCTCCTCGACTCAGACGACGAATTGAACCAGCTTGTCACCCATGTCCTCACCAAGCTCACCGAGTCCAAACAGTGGAGTACCTTGGGAGGCTGGGCAGCTACGCGGAAGATTAGTGGTGCCGAGGACGAGATCTATGTTGGCTTAGCCGACATTGCGGAGAACATACACGATATCAGCGCGGCTTTGGATACAGACGGCAAGCTGGGCACTCGCACGACGAGATATTACAGCGAGCCGCGTCCGATGATTAACGACGGACGGTCTCGGATAATCGAATCGTCTCTCCCTCGGAAACCAGGACAAACGCGGTACAGCCTACGCACACCAACAGTCCAATCAGTCTATACCGATACACCGGATGTCTCCTTTTGTCTCGAGGCTAAACTGAAACTAACAGAACGAGCTACAGTGAGTCTTAGTATTGTGAAATTGTACTCACGCTTAACAATTCACTTAGAACGAGAAAAGGATCGTCAATGCGAGTAGCCACCTGCTTCATAATGATCCACGCCGCCGGTTCACGTTTGGAGTAACTGTCGAGGATAAGATGATGCGCTTTTGGTGCTTTTCTCGGTCGCACATCGCCGTCACAAAAGACTTCGATTATCACAAGGTTCTTTGAATGACCCTACTCATGGTTCCTTTCTAATCCATTATTGTAGGACCCGCGCAAGTTCATTCGATTCTTCATCTTTCTCACCTTCGCCTCGACTAACAAACTCGGCTATGACCCGACCGTCGTTCGAGTTCTGGTTGAAGACGAGCTGCAGTACCAGTTCGAAGTCGACAAAGTTTGGTACCAGACCGTGAACATCCTCGACGAGCCCCACGCTGTGGACATCGTGGACCGCGCGACACGTGTCTGGACAGTCCGCCAACTCGACGCCTCCAAAAGCCCCTTCGGCCCAGAATTAGTGCTCAAGGACGTCTGGTTATACACCGATGCCGACAGCGAGCTAACCATCTACAATCAAATCTTTGGAGCGCTCCGCGACATTGACGAAAGGCGGGCAAAAGGGGAGACTTTTGACGGACCGGCGGGCGTTCCATCGTACGAAGCGGATGCTCGCAAGTATTTCATGGAAATCATCACAGACAAGCCCGTTCAAATTGGCGTCGAGGACGACATTTCCCAGATACCACCCATCTTCAAACCATTTTTCTTCACTCCGCAATCCGACGCTCCTGCTAAATCAGCCAGTGTTCTCGGATCCTTGCGCGGCACAACCGATTCACCTCTCCAAAAACTGGCTCGTGTCCGCTTGCCTCACCTTGAGCACAAGTCTCGTATCCATCGGCGGATCATCTTCAAAGAATGCTGTGAAACTCTCTACGATCTCAAATCTTACGGTGACTTGACGCTTGCGCTGCTACATATCGTTGAGGGTGAGTCATCCATGCTACGACCATAATGCTGTCTGAATGACACTGTAGGCCTCAACTACATGCGCCTGGCCGGGTTTGTTCACCGAGATATCAGTCCAGGAAACTGCCTGTGGCACGCACATAGCCGCCGTGCGAGAATATCGGATCTTGAACACGCCAAGCCTTACGACGAACAGTCTTCGCGCTGTAGCCCGCTCACTGTACGTATTGCGAACCTTCTTTGTGACTATTACTGATGTTTCAAAGGGCACTCCTGGCTTCATGGCGGTCGAACACCAAAACGAGGAATATTCCTTCCTCCCTTCTATCCCTCCCAATGCCTCTCGGCCGTCGCACACACATTGGTTCCGCTTCAACTTCCTCCATGACATCGAATCCGTCCTATGGATTTACACCTGGTTCATGTTCACCACCGTCCCGAAGGCAATGCTCAAGCAAACCAAACTTGAACGGCGCCGAAGGGTGTATCACCTCGCTGGCGAGCTGTTCCCTGGTACTATTCATGGGTCCGAGGAGCGTACTGCGTTCATAAGCGATCTTCATCGCAAGCAGGCGAACTTCTTCAACCAGGCACTCAGGACCATCAATCAAGTCTACTCGGTCCACCAGCTTGGGCAGTTTCTGCTGAAAGGCTTGAACCTGTTCAAAACGTTGGCGCACAGCTACGCTAACCTTGAAAGGTCCCCGCTGCTCGATGAGGACGACCGTGTCAATATGAGATGGTCATCAGCGCTTTTCACGCAGCAACTCTCTGAGTCGTTTCGGGACATGTTCAAAGTGCTGCATGGCACTTTGTCCAAGCTACCGCCCGTCGCGCTTGCCGTGTCTCCGATGCTCAGCACCGAGGAGCTCAACCCACAGCCGTCCAAGCGAAGCACTCCGGATCCAGATCAGGAGGAGGATCGAAGCTTCAAGAAGATCAAATCTGACGATGCGAGGAAACCCTCCAAGAGCAAATTGACGAAGGACAGAATACGGAGTCGGCGTATATAAAACTGACATACTGAAGTGACTATGTACTATACACCAAATCTGTTGTACTTACTACGCCAGCTTTGGGTACATCGCTCTGCCATTTTACCACTGCACGAGCAACGCGTCGATCTCATCGAATTCTCCAGTCCTCATACAATTGAAGTTTCGGCAGCAAACTTCCTCCGAAGCTACACATACCTAGAAGCTCTTGCCGATGTCGACGACTTGGAACCCAGCAATACGCTCAGGATGTCCTAACAGCTTTGAAGAAGAGCAAAGAGTGGACACCTTCGAGGGGTTAAACGGCCACCAAGAAGCTTCATGTTTCTAGTGTGAACGACTCGAAGACACCTTCAGACGACTCGGAATCATTGGCAAGAAAACTTACGACATCTGCTCCAATCAAAACAAACGCGACGTACTGGGCGATCGAACAACGAAGTTCCGCAGCAAAATTGCCAACCCATACTCTAGTACATACTCGCATCAGATTCAGATCCCCGAACAAGATTGCAAGGAGACCCGCTTGTAGACATGCTATAAGTGCTGCTATTATAGACTGGAATTCTTGCACTTACAGAAGACCACCTCCCGTGGTATACCACGCCACTCTGAAGATAGATGATGTTCGAATTCGTGTGTGACTAGTGTACAATGTTAACTAACAATTAATTCTGTTCTACTCGAATACAAGCATTACAAGCAGAGTCTTCTCCCTCCCCTATTGCGAAGGCATAGCTGATACGTATGCGTCCCAGTCTGCCCAACTACGAAACCGAATTTAAGAGCTATACGGATCGGGAGACTGAAAGGACCCACTTGAATCCCATAGGCGTATTTGTCCAGACATTCGCCGAGCCGTCCTTTATCTCGGAAGCTGGCTGCGGATAGACCATAGGGATGCTCCCAGGATGTTGCGGTTGCTGCCTATCATCGCCAGGGTGTGGCGTCCAGAATCCAAACGCTGCTGGGTCGTACGCCTGCTGTCCCAAAAACGCCTCTCCCGCAGCATGGTAGTGCCCATGGTGGCCTCCAGACAAAGCGAACTGCATCTCGTCCTGCGGCGGCTGAATGGGCTCCGTCGATGCGTCCACCTCGCTCACGAGCGTCCGCAGAATGTCACTATGATTGTCATGAGGTCGAATGACGAGTTGTATGCAGGGGAAAATGCCACATACATCAGCCGTCCCGAGATGTTCCATCTGTTCAATGATTGGCGCAAGATCTCAGGGAAACTTGGACGAATGACCTACCTCCGTTCTGTTGCCTGCAGCACCCTTAAACATCGCTCGATATCCTCCAGCTCCTTGTGGACAGGCCACCCCTCCTTCTTGTTCCCCCACACAGTCAATGCGAGTACAATACCGGCGGCGAACGCCGACATCTGCATCTCCACAGGCTGTGAGCTTGACGCGTACACAACGATTCATAGCGCGCTTACAGTGAAGCCAAACATCATCAGTCGCCCTTTCTCCCTTTGCGTATCAAGCACCCGTGCACAACTCCGAGCTGCACTTCTAGTTATCGCCTTAGACGATCCACTGATATTAGTACCGGTGGGAATGATGAAGGGACGGTGGATTTGGATTTGGATGTTGTACCAGACGGCGTGAAGCACCGCCGATTGATCGAAGAACAGCACAGGCTCGCGTTGAGGGTCCCAAACAACTGTCCAAAACGGATGAGTCTCCATTCGTAGACATCCGAAACGGGCGAGACCTACGATGATCGGGAATCTTGCTGAACCAGTTGTTCAGAAGAGAGTCCAACTCGGTGAGCATACTGACGCAGGTTTCGTCACGATCCTTTGGCCGTCTGATGGAATAGAGTGTGCGTAGAGCAAAGGACATGATCTGGCACAGCTTAAGATGGCACACAAAGTAGGCGATCGTGGATGGCTTGCCCTCTGGCTGCTGGAAGGTGTCCCAGTACTCATCATCACATATGATGGGTAATTCGATATCAAAACTGGAAGAAAATCAGAAGCTAGATGGTAACTACGAAGGCAGGCACTTACTCTTCGAAGTGCAGCGCGGACGGTCGACCGTGATAAAATCCGAGATGTCGATCTATCAGAATCAAACTCCAAAACGCTCGTTTCCTGAGCTCGGTTTCGGCCGAGGGAGATCCAGGGCGATGTCTATGCACGCCCATTTCTATCGCATATCGTATGCCCATGCCGATCATGGTCCAGCTCGATTGTGGGGATGACGTGCCCAACAGAAACTCAGCAGACAACTGACGAACTCGATGAGAATATGTGAGACGAGGTCAAACAACCGACTCACGGAGCAGTGCTGCAGGTCATATAAACTGGGAGCCTCGAATAGCCCGCGCGGCATGATGCGGACTTGATTGAACCACTTCCAGCCGCTGGAGTGTTCAGATTGGCCGTCTAGGAAGACACGGGGGTCGTCCGATGCGCGGGCACCTATAGCGCATACCAGCAAGAGGACTCCGCCGAACCGTGCATCATGTAGATGCAGCCCAGTGACGACGGCTCTGCGGAAGGACGGTTCATGGAATAGAGGGAGATACGGGTGGAAGTGTGAGAAATATAAGGAGATGAGGGAGACAAGAAGGTCAGTTGGGGGATACACCAAGGTAGGCTGGGTCAGTGCCGTCTCTTCTTCCCACTATGTAAAGGAAGACCAAAGGTGAGTGGACGGCGGGGTGGGGAGTACAGTGTGGACGTACCGGATGTAACAGCCAGTTCCGCCAATGCTCCTTCTTCACAGAGAAATTGGGGCCAGGCTCGCGCCCGCGCACTTTTAGAAATGCATGATTCATGAATGACAAATTGCTTGCTGGACCAAAATAGCGACCGTCGATGCCATGCAGAGAAAGTTTCTTGATGGAGTCCATGACGCCGATAAAGCTCATATCCGATTCCTTCTTTGCTTCCTCGTCTGGCGAAAGCGATGCTGATTGTGGGGAGTCCGCAGCGTTTTGCACATCTCCGTCTTGGTACTGTAGCACCGACATCACGACGAGGAGCTAAAAAATAATGGGCCACGCACCTGCTTGAGACTCTGTTCGAGCTGTAGGACCCTTCGTTCGAGTTTCGTGACATAACTAATTGGCGATGAGATCCACGACGATCAGGACAGGAACCAGTTTCAAGGCGCACTTGCTCTTCGGACCACGTTTCTGCCACAAAATTTTAGTTCAGCACACAGCGGACTGGATTGTCGTACCTTGGGCGGCTCGATATGCGTACAAGGCGAGCCAAATGAGCGGCAGTTGGTGCACTGGCCATCGGGCATATTGCTGCTATCACCTAGAACACGGTCAACGCCGCGCACAAACGACGGAGCGACGCGCACATTTGACTGGGGATGCAATTCAGAGATAGGCGGTGGTACTGGGGAGAGGGACGTACTCTTCTTTCGTCGACAGCCATCCTATTCAGCTGTTTGTTAGCTCAGAGGCGACGTCAAAGTGGCAACACGTACGCATGCACCTTGCAGACGTCTCTTTTTCCACCCAGCACGCGGCTGGGGCTGTTCTGTCGCGCTCTCCTCCCCGGAAGACATCGAACGGTGGGTGATGGTGACTGCTGTTCGAGAGAAGTGCTCGAAAAGGAGCGAGCAGATCTGTCATTGTCGGCCCGAGTTCCGACGCGGATCACCCCCCATAAATGGCTGACGACAGCATCGGCTGATGCAACCACCGCTTGATTGATCAACAGAACGAATCATATCACTCAATTCATTCAAGTCGGCAACTAAACTAAACGCTGATTGATCGTACTACCTAGGTCGTGTCATCGTCGTGAGGGATCATATCATGGATGGATGCACATCAGTTTCAAGGAGGTTTCAAGACTACCAGCATAATGATAACGATGCTAGCTCAAGTTCTTGCTCGTGTATATTAAGCACCCTGCTGATGAACTCACTATACATTCACCGGCGTAAATGGCAGCGATCCCATGTCGAACATGTTCGTTGACTAGAATCTGCCCTAATCATGCTAGCACCTAATCATGACAAACCGCACGAACTGCACTCGAAAGCACTGAACAGGTGCAATCCATTTCGTGATCAGCATCAGCGGAAATCTCGAGCCCAATCGGCAGACCTGCGGCAGACAATCAATTGATTGAATCTAGATGATTAACCTTCCGCACCGGACCCTCGAAGGACGACGGAAGTACTAGTAGAAGCTGTAGCGACAGCGTGGGACAGGCGTGGGGATTGCGGGGGTGTTGATGGACGAGACTTATTGCGGGGTGGGACACGCAACCGCCCCAGTCATCGACAGGACAACAAGTGAACAGACGTTTTGAAAAGATATCCGAGGTCGTGCAGGCCTCGCAAGGACTACCACTATTCACCGCTGACAGTTCATACGCCACACACGTAAAAGATGAACCCCACGTGGAGCAATTGAGATGGTACGGCTATCCTATCTGCGAGACGGCGTTGTAAAATTGACCTCTCTCAGACAAGTTTCTGGGGCGGCGCTAAATCTTGGACACCGTCCCAACTGTGACTCTTCCAATGTACTATGCGCACATGTAGTAGCACGACATGCAACCCCCATCGTGCCGAACGGGTGACCGTCTGATTTAACTGCCCATGAGCTTAGATTACCCCAAGTCTGTGAGAAAGGGTGCCCACGAACTTTTGGGAAATTGTAGATAGTCACAACTCACTAAAACGGAGACATAGCTCATGACTGCAATATGAAGCAGCGGGGCAATGAAGGTCCTCTAATCATCACCGCCGTGCCAGTGGTCGAGTAAGAATTTGAACACATATCATACAATCAGTGACCGAGACTTCCAACAAAGACATGGATTTTATCGAGCGATTGCAGGGGAGCCCGGGTGAAGCAAAACTGCGACCAGCGCTTCTAGGCAGCCGAATGAATACCATTCATCCACGGCGGACTGAAGAGATGAAAAAATCCCTCAGAGAACCATTCACTGAGAAACGGCTATATGCGTGCGTAGAATACCCGTGCCGCGCCTCAAAGAAGTAAGAACGAGCATAGGATGCCGAGAAGGTTGAGTGACTGCGAGATGCTACGACCGAGCATGAGAGGTGAGTAGGCTCTGAAACGTTACCGGCGAAAGAGCAGTTTGAAACGAATCCAACGAATACCTGACAAGATGGTGCGAGTGCGACATTCCCTCCTACGCAGCGCGATTTGAGCACAGAATATTGGATTGATCTGCAAACAAGAACCGAAGGACAATACAGACAAGTTCGCCGTTGTGCCAATCAGGATCCTTGTGCCAATCAGGATCCAGATCTCGTATAAGGATATACTACTGTCAGTATAGTAGCTAAAGCAAGAAATCACCCTCGGGTTTGACTCGGGGACATGTACCTCACAGACTCGGCAAAAACAATTGTTTCTCAATTTTAGGGTGTAGTTGACATGAATCCTCTGTCATGGAAGGTCGCATGGAGGGATTGGTTTGAGTCAAGGAATACATAGCTCACTGTGAAGAAGACTTTCATGGATGGTAGCAGTAAGGAACGTAGATCATCATACTCGTACACCTAGTGAAAAGCAGAAGCGCATGGCACCAGAAACCTTATTCCTGCCTCAAGTTCGCATTCCAGTGTTGTGTAGACGGCGTCGCGCTGCCCGGCAAAGAGGAACGCGTTACGCGAGGCGCAGAGCCACGATGCAATATCAGAAATGCGGGCTATGCAGAGTACAGTGCGGCTCTTCGTTGTGACAGCATGGAGCGTGAGACTCGAGAGATGGACGGCGAGCTGAAGTAGCGGCGGGCGCGCCGAGTAACGAGGCTCAAGACAGACCGCAGTGTACAAGGATGTGCAGATTCAGAAAAGATCAGATAGTGTGGGGTTTAAGCACGCGTAGAGCCTCGAGGAAAAAATTAGATAAGTACATGTGTTCCAACTACAAAGTCAGGAGGTTCCGGGGCAGGTTGAACGCTGACTCATCCGCCACGCGAACGCCATCACTTCCACCGTTCACCACTTGTCACCCCCGGAACTTGGGTAGAACATCGTAATTAGCTCTTACAGCTCGGAAGTTACCGTCTGGACTCAGTCGAGTATCATACACTTCGTTTCTTATCTCCAAACCACCATGACCCTCGACAATACCTCCACTGCATCCTTCAAGCCCTCTGAAGGCCTCGATTTGAACTTCTACTTGCAGTCCGATGCCAGCAGCCTATCTGGTATTGCTGCTAACGGACAATCAGACTTTGACGCACACTCCATCGCCGAGCTCGTCGCAAAACATGGCTCCGCCAGCGCCACTGCATGGCTGGAATTTGACCGCTATCACATATGGCAGGCTCAACCCAACCAAATTCCAGAATCATCTTTTGCACCCATCCAAGGCTACATGGCCCGTAAGCAATTTGTCTTCGCCTGGGGAAACCCGCTCGTTTCCGACATATCTGCATTGGCGCCGACTGCGCGTGCCTTCATTGCTTGGGCAGAGGGTGAAGGTCTTCATTGCGTGTGGTGTTGCGCCGATGAACCACTCGAGAAGGTCCTCGCCGAGATAAATTGGAGCACTGTAGAGTGCATCTACGAGGAAGTTCTAGATCCAGATCACGTCATAGAATTGACCGCGCCGGAGGCCAAAGGCCATGAAGGTGCAAAGGTTATGAAGGATCTGAAGAAGAACCTTCGTCGCGCTGAGAAAGCTGGTGTTAAAGTTGTGGAAGTCACCGGTCGATGGACCCCAGAGATGCGTAGCGAAATTGACAAAGGTGTCCAGGGCTGGAAGAAGAATCGCAACGGTGTTCAACTCGCGTCGGTAAGTGTCTTGTGGTCTTGTTCTGCGTAACGAGCGCAATAAACTGAGGTGTTGACAGACCACGTTCAGCGTCTTCACGGACGAGGAACATCGCCGATACTGGGTCGCTCGGCACAAAGACTCCATAGTCGGAATCCTCATCCTCACCCCCACCGGTGATACATCGTATCTCATCAAGAATTGCGCCTCCTTCCCCGACGCTCCTCGAGGGACTTCGGAGACGCTCATACACACCGCTCTGGACCACATACGCGAGGAGGAGAAGCAACGCGGTGTCTCTATCACAGTCACATTCGGAATAACGGCTTCCGACCAAGTGAGGCCCGTCGACAATCTTTCCGGCTGGAAGATCACATTTTTGAGCAAAGTCTACAAGTATGTCACGTCTAGTACGGGTCTCTTGAAGCGAGGAGACTTTAGGGTAAGTTGGCATTTTCATTTCCTTAGTCCCATCTTTGACATCACCACAGGCGAAGTTTGATTCTGGCAAAGAGCCGATGTACGTTTGCTATCCTGAAGACGGTCTCGGCATAGAGGGGATTCGCTCGCTGCTCAAGCTTTTGAAGAAATAGACTATTAGTGTAATGGCTTCGTACCTATATGGATACCATTTTTCATATTGTACGCGGTCGTTGCTTCAGACGAATGATACCCCAAGTTTTTTCTGTCGCCCAGTGTCCATCCCTGTACAGAAGCGCTCTGTCGAGCGCTTACAGTATATCCCAAGGGCCCTCGTCGTTAATGCGAAGCGCGTACACAATTCGGCGGTCATATAAGCTCCCCTCCAAGCACAGAAGATACAGACACACGATGAACCTTTCCCGCAACTTCATTCGAAGCAAAGCTTCACTCTTCCCCACTTTGGTACCGAGATTCGAATTAGGAAGACGTTTTGTCTGGAACACACAGCGACGCTACTCAGGCTTGTTACCACACACCCACAAAGTTGAGGTGTACATCGACGGCAGCTACATGCACCACACACAAAGCAAAGGCGACCGAGCCGGAACTGGCGTGTGGTGGGGACCGAATGACTCCAGGTATTCTATCGTGCTCCAAGATAACACATACCTTCCAGTAATCCATGATTGTCGCTGTCAGAAACATATCAACGCGCTGCACCCCCGGAGCGGACAGTACGTTTGCTGAGTGCGAGGTACCTCTTGTTCTGAGTCTGAGGCTGAAGGCGCTTACGACCACGTATAGGCCCCGGTCCATTTTTTGGAACAAATTGGAGCCCATCAAGATTGCGCCTCGATTGCAGCCCATACGAGGTTCGTGATCAAGACCGACAGCAAGCTACTCGTCGACTGTATGTTCAACACTTGTCGTACCTCTACCTCGACAGCTTAACATCCAAGCTAGTCTTCACCTCCGCTTCTTCACCGAAAGCCAACAAGCGAAGCAAGTTCACGCCTATATTCCGATACATACAAGTTCTTCTAGAGAATGCCAAGGGGCACAAAGATCTGCGATTCTCGTTTGTGCATGTCCCAAGCCACTCGGGGATTGTAGGAAACAATGGTGCCGACAAGCTGGCGAAGAGAGGTGCGGAGATGAAAGACGTGCCCTCGAGGAAATGGGATAAATTGACGCGGGTATTGAGAAAGAAGATGAACATGCGGTTTGGCTCAAAGGGGCCCCAGAACTTACTCGAATGCGAGGTTTTGAAAGAGGGCTAGATACGAGATACACACACAACATGCGGAAGTGTAGAGAATAAAGATAGTGAATTCCAGTGAAGTACGCCAAAACACGAAAGCGATTCGAAAACATGATAGTGTTCGTGTTCAATCTTCAATATCCGATAATGCCATAAACATCTCCAGCTCCTGTCGTCACAATGCCTGTTAGCGAACCGAAAACATGCATGATAAACAAACCGCTAACCTCATTACTGATATCGTCTATGTCGGAGTTGGCGGTGATAGACTGTGGATCTTCGTCGGGTTGCGGTGGCTCCGTTCTCGTATCCTCACTCACCGCCTCCCGACGGGACTCCTCGATCTCCTTTGTCAGCTTTGCCAGCCTCGTCGCCTTCGACTCCTGCCTCGGGGTCACCAGTGGAAACGCCTGCGGTCGTCTAGGCCGCATCGCTGGGCTAACCGTCACGACTACACTGCGCGGCGTTGCCGCCTGGGTCACCAAGGGCGGTGTCATCATTCGTCTCGACGATACACTGCCAATCAATCTGGATGGCCGGCGAGCGATACCAGCCTCGATGTTCTGTATACGCGACATTGGGGTTCTAGGTCGAGTATCGTTCACCAGAGTGGTAATGGAGGGGAAGAGCTCGTCGTCGTCGGAGTCAAGACTTGGAGAAGGGGATGAGGGTGTCGGTTGACTGGAGACCGGACTGGAACAAAGCGGTGCTGGTGCATTTGTTGTCGATGAGGATTGGAGGAAAGGTTCTTCCTGCCGCGAGTCCTCTTCAACAGTATCAGGGTTGAGCGCTGCACTCGAAGGGATTGTGGACCGAGTCGGACAGCTGGAAAGAACATCACTATCGTTTTCTTCCAACACGGGCCTTGGATGTGTAGGGCGTAAGATCTGGTCCGTCGACGAAGCGTTCGGGCTTGGATCATCGCAAGCTAACCTCGAGGGTCGGCGCTCGATACCCGCCTGAAGAGCCTGTAGTCGTGCCTGGGAGTCAATCGGGCGAATGATGTTCATAGTTGGGGTGGATGATGAGACAGGTGCCTGGCCTGAGCAAAGAATAGAAGTGGTTGGGGTTGAGGAGGGCGGTTCATTATCAATGGAGGTCGAAGTTGACGGTGAGGACGGCTGGCACTCTGTCTCCTCCACGGGGCTTGCCAAAGTCACGACCGGATTATGCAATGTCGTCGAGTTCGAAAGCTGGAAGGGAGCTAACTCCAAAGGCGATAGACGAGCGTCATCGTCCCCCCAGTCGCTGCCCTGAGACGAGCCCGATACCGTTTGGTCACTTTGCGATCCAAACAAAACTCTTTGAAGAGGTTGCACTGATGGCCTGAGTCGCGGCGTAGGACTTGGACGCTGGGGCGAGTCGTATAAGGAAGAAACTAGGCTTAATTTCGGCATAGGAGATGCGAACGATTCCCCGAAAAGAAAACGCGTAATTGCGTGATGTGTGGCGGAAGGGCCATTGGTGGAGGTTGATGAACTATTCAAAGTCGGTGTGTCTTGGCCTGTGAACGCGATCAGCAGGGAAAACAATGATGGGGGAATAATCCAAACAATTGTCGGCGTTCAAAGGAGGGGACCGGCGGGGACTGGGAGTCGGTGTCACAATCTCATCGAGTTCGTCCTCGGTCATTGACGATTGAGTCAGAATGTCGTGTTCTGTGAGCTGACTCGATTTGGTTGGCGAGGTTATGACTGTAGACATAGATCAGCCAAGAGAACACGCATATATGAAGGCATTACCTTCGTTCATGGTTGTATGAGAGACATTCTCCGAGACAGACCCATGCAAAGGTTGGGTAGAACGCTCTTCGGAGTCGTCCTCGACCTTGACGGTGGTAGTCTTCACAGCGATGGTCTGCAAAACTTTGAATAGGGCGTCAACTATAACAGAAATGCCGCACGCACAATGTACTGATCGTCGAGAGACGGTAGGACCGCCTCGGTTTTCATCGTCTTGTGTGGCCGTTCTTCGGACTGGTCACCGACATTGACCCGTTTGCGCTTCCGAGTCGGCTCACAGACGTGAAGAATGTCCTTCGTTTGTACCCTCTCAGCTACATCGGGTTCAAGCTTGCTGACCTCGACTGCTGTGAAGGGATGGAGAGCCACTGCGTCACGTTCGAATACCATCTCCAGGCGATTGTACAAAAGGAGTGCGGCAGCGGCCAAATCTTCCACGGCGGGAGGTGGGCGAGTAATGCCTTCCTTTGCCAAGAGTGCGGCCTGCTGCAGGCCGTACGCCTGGATCCTTCGGAAGTAGAAGAATTGGACCAAAAGTCGATGGCGTTGAGCATTGCGGAGAAGAGTGTGGATGTAAGGGAGAAGAAAGTTGTCAATGCCTTCAACGTGTGCGCCATTCTTGTCGACAAAGCAGGATGAATAAGTCCTGATGCAAGCTGGGTAAGCCTTGAGTACAGCGATAGAACAAGGAGGGGCGACGCACTTTGAATGACGCAGACACTGCTAGTGACAATCAAGAAGTTCCGAATGTCCTCAGCTTCTTCACACCTCTCGCATGCGCCAATTTGCTCCAGGAATCGTTTCACAGCCTGTCCGGAAGTCAACTTGATTCCCGGCCGAAGATGTATGCGCGCCGTACATGTAACAGCGCCTCTCCGTAGGTCGTACAGTATTCCGGGCACCGTTCAGATACATTTCTGTCAATTGCTTTAGCCAACGACACGTCTTTTCAGTCTGCTAAACAACGCACCGGACGTCACCATCTCCCCAGAATACACTGCAGCTGCAATGGCCCGTAGATTCCTCGTAGTATGCACCCAGGTAGACTTCCCCGGCGGTAGCGTCGACTGCTGGGCCCAGCAGCATTGGCCTCCCAAGAGTGTGTGGGCTGGCCTGCTCGACGCTGTGGGAGCAGAAAGAAGGGTACGCTAGCACAGCCACTGATATTTGAACTAGCCACGTGCACGCGATTGATCGTGTTTTGCCCCCCTTTTCTTTCAATTGCAAAGGCCTCAACTGTTCGCCCACCTAGATTTTGTCACGGAGTTAAGTCGTATAGACAGTAAGATCTATCAGGCATTGTGAATGGTATGAGGGTAAGATATCTCATTGCTTGATTCATCATCCTATATATCCAACTTGACAAGCACTGTACAGGGCCAGTGTATCATTGCATCAATCCAACGCAGAAATGCTCCAGTGCATCTGGTCGTGTTCTGGCCCACCACATTAAGAACCGCATTCTCACAATATCATTCGCTAAGACCTCAATCGCATCCATCCCATCAATGCGCGCGCCGCTTGATGGCGAAGATCTAGATACATCGCCGACGTCTTTGCGAGTCCCAATCCCCATCAAGCGCAGGATCTCTTTCATCCAGCTCATGAGGGCATAGTAGTCTTGGACAGAGGTGCGTGTGCCGTCTGGATTGACAGTCCCAATGAAATGAGCGTGTAGGCGTATCGGGCAAATGACAGTGGCGCTAGCGGGAGGACGAAGCAATTGAGTCTGTCGCTGAACTGCAGCATCCAGCATGGTTTGAGATTGGCCTGCTATCTGGTGCTCCGATACCAGAGTACGAGGTAAGTCTTCGATCCTATAGCACAGGAACAACATCTCCTCGTAAGACGGATGCCCGTTCCCTAGATATCGGGGGAGAAGTTCCGTCAATGTGCGGTCCAGCGCCTCTATCATAACCTCTGTGCAGCGTTTCTGACTGATAGTCAGCCCTCTGCGAATATCTCTGATTGCGGCTGCAGTAGTGGCCCATCCCGGTGGCAAGTCGTAGATGTCGAGGACCGAAATCAAACGGACACAAACTACGTCGGCGACGATTTGCTCTATGGGATCCTCGATGGCTGGCATAAGGCGCGGGACACGTATCGCCAGAAGGGTAAATACTGCGTAGAGGACCGCCTCGCAGACTTCGGTGGGCAGGACTGGCGAAATGGTGGGTGCCAGTGGGGTAGTAGAGCTCCGGACATTCGACTGCGATGGTTCCGCGCGGCTGAACTCGTCGAGAAGTGTATCAACATCTGCACCGAAGGGAGTGTCGAGGACACCACCACGAACGAGATGAGAGTTGATAATACATGCCCGAGTATAACGTGGCGCTGGCTCGCTTGACGGCAAGGTGACTGCATCGAGGATCAACCGAAACAGCCTTCCATCCACTCCAAGACCTTCATCCCGTCTCACAGGCTCATCTCTCTGGCTGGACTTCGGCATCAAAGCCCTCACCAGCTCCCGAAGTGATTCCTTCTTGCTCGGCGTCTCGTGAATGATGCAATCCTTGCTCCGCAAGTGTTCCCTCGTCATCGAAAGCATATTCGACTTTGACAAGAAGGTCAGTCCACCGTCCTCGTGCGCATTGAGCAAGATCACCGAGTTGACGAGCACCATTTGGGTCTTCGTCAATCGTGTGGCGGTGAACCGAAAGACGTCCTTCTTGGCGGCAGGGGATGAGCGGTATGTATTGAGAGTCGCAGAAAATTTGCCAACATCGCTGCTGTCCGAGTCCGCTGAAGGAATGGAACCACTATATGTGGGGATGGCATTCTCGAGGGGGATGTGGATGAGGTCGCTGTTACACATGGGAAGCATCTCCACGGCTGTAGGCATACCAGCGCGGAAGAAGTTCATCCGCAGGACAAGCGCAACTCGAGGGCTGACGATGTAGATGAAGTGCAGATAAAGGTCTGGCGAAGGCATCAGAAGCCCTTCCCATAGCCCGAACGCATTATGCCCCATGATGAACTCGCATCCTTGGGGCGCCTCCCAGACTCCGACGTAGTACATCAGGGAGCGCTGATTGTACGTGATGGCCTCAAAGTTGTCGAGATTATCTGCTTCGCTCTTATTCATGGCGAGGATGTCGGGCAAACTCTTTCCCTTCAGCCACTGATCGCCCTCTTCCACGAGCTTTTCGTGCGGCGTGCGGAGATAGTAGTCCAAAAAGTGTAGCCAGAGGTCGACGCTTGAGGTGAGGCCAAGCTTCTTCTGCAGCTTGAGAAGCCGGGGAAGGAATGGACGGTTCGCAGGGTGTTCATTGTCGAACATGTTTCGAGAAACGATATCGCGTCGGAAATGTTGTAGGAAGAGGAATTTCCGGAGGTCGCCCAGCTCCTCGCGGGTCATGTCAAATGCATTGGCACCCGGCGTACCCATTGCGTCGTCGATTCGTTTCAATATGAGGGCGGCGCGCTGTTCGAGCTTGGAGAACCTCTCCTCGAGGTGGTTGGCGTTGTCAGGGTTCGACGCATCGCGATAGAGGTTCGTGACGCCGTGGACTTTGCCGATGGGAAGTGTGTCGAGGGATTTCTTTGCGATATCGTAGAAGAGGACATATTCGGGATCTACTCCCGTTTTTCGAAAGGCTCGCTGGCGCTCAGTTTTTGACCTGTGCGGCAGTGTGGTATGAGAACAACATGCGGGAAATGGGGCTGCCAGGAAACTTACAGTTTCGGTCCTGTTTGAAATTTACGGAGGATGAAACGAGGTATGGTGTGGTGATACTGGTCTTTCTGAGCTTTGCGCCTGGAGCCAGGCGTCGATGTCGACATGGCGGATGTAAGGAGGTCATCAAGAGAAAGCCTTACGACACTGACAGCTGACAGGCCAAACCGTGCCAAACCGAGCTGCCTGTGAATGCAGGTCGGCATCTTGATGGGAAACAAAGTGATAAAGATAGGCATCTCATAAATGTCTGAAGAGGTTCTCTGCGCGGTACGACTACATCGCGTAAATAGGTAGTGACGATCGACACTCATCGCCATGTTGCCTCATCCATCTGGAAAGCAAAGCTGTCTAGACGATCAGGCCATCTGCTTGCTCACATGTAAGCTGAAAGAAACAGAAATGAGACTATTATCACGCACTGGAAGTTCGCCCATTTCTGGACTGTTTCCAGGTTGAAGAGCGTCGGGTCATGACCCAATTACATGTCCACATCAACTGATGGCGCGTTGTTTAGGTCAGGAGCCCAATCGCGTCGAAAATCGAATGCCTCTGCGGGGTCGAGTCCGTTAACACGCTTGTAGCGGCCCGTATGCGGAGTGTATCCGACAGTGCTTGGGAAATCAGGATCATGAGTGTGCTCAGTTGTGCCATAATCCAAGGTTCTGCGAGACTGAAGTCAGCAAGAGAACTAGAGCGTTCCATGAAAAGTCAGAGATCTTGGTGGAAAGGTAGTCTCATTGGACAGAGCCCTCTGAAGTAGCAAATACATAAAAAGATGTAGCATCATACATAGTGTAGCGAGAAAAAAAGCATCGCGCGAGGAAGAAAAGGACACGCACATAAGATGTCAGTTTGCATTACCACGCTCGGAAGATTGCATGTAAAGCTGCCTGATCCCTGTTGATAAGGCTTAGCGCGGAGGGAGTTATAGAGATTCGGAATACGCACTTCCGACTTTGAGGCTGTCCGGATCCGCGTCTCTGTCAAGCTGCGCCTAAGGGGGGCAAGGACAAAGACAGGTTTAACGGTGATAGTGACCATTGAAGCGACGATGAGCCAACGGCCATGGCGGTCGGGAACAAAATTCGCCGTTCGGGCAGCGAAATTTGCCTTACAATGATCCCTATCACGTGGTGTTTCGGCTTAGCGGCAGGGCGTACAGTGTTTACGGCGTGGCCGAGCACAGCTTGTGCATAACGTTCACCAGTCGTTGCAACAGCAGCCACCGGCACACTTTGCTGTACGTGTTTCCTCAAACCTTATTGCTCAATTTGTGGGCCATTTCTGCCTCTCGACTGCTGACAGCATGCTGATCACACTTTCCGGACAGGGCTTTCATTATGAACAATGCTTCAAGCATCCCCAGGATTCGCGCAGAGCTACAGCTTCCTACCGAACTTACCTCCACGATTTTGCTTTTACTCTGGCGTGATAGCAACATGGGTCTGAGTCAGAGCCTTCGAGTCGCATACATGAGGACTTGGCCTCGTGTCTGTCGCCAATGGAAGGCGATATTCGCAGATCTATCCGCCAAGGACATGCACATTCCCTCCCTACGTTATCTATACTACATTCTCAAGATCCTTCGAACACGGAAATCGTCCATCTATAACACACGCAGTCTCGCGACCGACTGTCAATCAATGACCTGCAGCTCTATAAGCTGGCAACCAATCGCAATTGAATCGATATCCCGGAAGGAAAAGTCGCCTCTACGCGCGATTATGAGTCTTCCCAACTACAGACTCCTTCGCACCTGCTTTCCGAATGCGCGAAATATTATCATGCATACCCATTGCTGTATGAGCATCCCCGATGAAGATACGTTCATCTGCGGAAGGTTCAGCATCTGTAAGGGTGGTGTTCGAACCCAGGACCTCGAAGGACGCTGGCGGAAACCCGATAAGTGATTGGGTTCCGATTAGATTAGATTAGTCTTTTTCTTACCCTCTTACCGTCACCGTCGCTGTACGCCCCCGTCGTTTCTACGAATAGAACGAGGTTATATGCAGCTGGCGTGACTCGAGAGGTTGAGGTTTTACACTTTTTTGCATATCTCTGGCCTGCAACACGGCCCTATTCGCTGAAATACTGCGACAGTGCAACGACTCGCAGCTGCAACACGCTGCTATCCCTTCCCACCGGTTGAAATAGACCGGTACCTTTCTCGCGACTGCAACATGTCGTCCGCCATCCGCTCGCCTTACTACTGCGACCCGGATTGTTATCGTGGATGCCACGATGACGGCTCGCTGCCCCCTATCCCTTGTCAGCCTCAACGACGCGCTCCTGCACGCTGCAATATGCCCGAGGGACGTCGGCAGGCAGACAAACACTCCCCTTCCTCCGCATCTGGCTCTGGATCCATGGGAACGAGTCCCTTGACGCTGGAACAACGCGAATCGGCTCTACCCTCTTCCCCCAATGTTGTTCCATCCTCCGCATCCAAGTTCCTTGACCTCGAGGAATTTGGCATCTCCCATATCTACATCAAGGACCGCTTCTCCAGTCGTCTCGCACCATTCGAGTTCTCTGAACCGATGCCTTCTATGGTCAGAAACATTAGGTTCACCAAGCCGATGTTCGAACTCGCGGTTCTTGGCGACATCGACATCGGAAATGTCTACCTCTTGCCCGACTCCCAGGATCCCAGTCCACCAAAAGCTCTGCCGTTCTTTCGCAGTGCAGCTCGCGCTTCTGTGATGGCAAAGATACAGACTCATCGTTCCGAGCTGCTCTTTGACGCGAGGACGCTGCTGTTATCAAACGATGTTCTCACCGATCCCGAGGCAGTTTTCCGCAAGTGGTCGCAGGGCATCAGCGCTTATGCGGACTGGTCTCATCGATTTGTTGTGATGAGCGCAACGTGGGCATTGGAGGATGGTCATTCTATTGACAGGGTGTCAAGCGAGATGGACTACTCATCGCGCTTCTTTACCTCGTATGTCACGCGTTCACGCTTCGACTACGAAGTGGGTTGGCTGCGCATTGCTCTTCATCTCCCGCCTCTGGTCACTCCAGCTGACCGCTCTCCGTCTCCTCTGCCCATTCCTGAGGAGGCTCCTGCATCATCCACGGCCAATCCACCCGAATCCACACCAGTAAACTCTCCTGTATGTCCACAGTGTGCATATAGTGGAGATCATCATTCACTCGCACGCTGTCGCCGCCGCCAACGCCGATTGTCATCACGGACATCATCCCCTTCACCCGAGAAGCCGCCAAAAATGGAACCGCCCCCAGTCGACCACGCCGATAGTTCCAATTTCATTGCCTCGATTGTCTCGGTTGTCACTCGCGCTCTTCACAAGCAGCGCGCCGGTGACTGCGCCATCATCTTCCTGCCATCATTTAGCCACGCCGGACCACGCAAAGGCTGTAGTTCTTTGGCGAGCAGGAAGAAATCAAGAACCAGTATGACTGGTTCTCGAGAGGGCGAGTGTAAGGGTGGTGTTCGAACCCAGGACCTCGAAGGACGCTGGCGGAAACCCGATAAGTGATTGGGTTCCGATTAGATTAGATTAGTCTTTTTCTTACCCTCTTACCGTCACCGTCGCTGTACGCCCCCGTCGTTTCTACGAATAGAACGAGGTTATATGCAGCTGGCGTGACTCGAGAGGTTGAGGTTTTACAGCATCTCACTGTATGGTGCACCATCTTCATGGCTTGTCCTCTTGCTGTCTTCTGCTCCTCCACAGTCATTCGACGATTCCATGATCGGCAACTTTCTCAGCACCTTTGCCCCGCGTACACCTACCCTTGTTCCAGAAAAAGCTCCGCGTTGGATCACATTGAATACCGATGCCTTAGGACCTGTCACGTACAAGCAGTACATATGCGCGGTCAATGTGATCCCACCCCCTGGAAACAACGGAGACTACGGGCGGATAAACTGGAATCTATTTCGCGCGGCTCATTTTCGGTTTGGTAAGGATCCTCGTGTTCTTTGTGGCGATTGTTCAACCTAATCACATTACTGTGTGTAGGATCGAAGGATTGGCGGGAAGGCCTCAAGGCTTGCTTTTCCTCTCGAGGTGCGGAGAGAAAGGTCCCTCGATACTCAGATGAGTATGGATGGCAATGCGCCGGGACAGAATTTGAAGTTCAATAGCTACATCGATGTTTCGCGATGGTTATAGTTCATCGAGTGGTAATGAATATAGTGATATGAGATTGAAAATTACTGAGATACATACTGGTTTGAACTCAGATTCTTTGTAGATTGCGCAACTGAAGTTCTGTGATGCAACGGAGCTAGTCCTCTCGTACAGCACTGACGTTACCTACACGACGTCCCTCTTCTTGAGGCCCATCTTGAATGTCAGCGGCTTTCTAAGGAAGCTTTCGTGAACGTCAAGCTATGAGGAAGCAGCGGAGTCAGCGCATGTCTAGTAAGTCGAAAGAAACAACTCACTAGTGCTCCAGGAATCTCCGGCACGAAATCGAACCGCTTCACCAAGGTTGCGATAACCATCAACAGCTCCATAGTAGCCAAATTACGCCCAACACATGCTCTGAGAGGTCGTTAATCACACGTACTCTTTCTTACAAGTCGAAGCACGAACCTAGGGCCCACGGAAAACGGGTTAAATGTTCGTGCAATCTTTTCCTTCCTCCCGTCCTCCAGCCACCGTTCGGGCCTGAACACCTCGACGTCGTCTCCCCAGACATCCGTGTCGCGATGGATGGTGTAGCTAGGTACGCTCACGATCGCACCGGCCGGGAGGGTCACGCCGAGGACTGTCATGCCGCCCCCTGGGACGGTTCGAGGAAGACCAATGGCGGAGGTGGAATGCAACCGCAATCCTTCGTTAATACATGCTTGAAGGTAGGGCAGAGACTTGACCTCGTCAGAAGTGGCGATGGCGTCGGGCGAGACATTTGCGTCGAGCTCCGCTTGGAGCTTATGGTGGATAGTGGGGTTGTTCGCCAGGTGGTACATTATCGCGCAGATCGAACTGAAAAAAAGTCTTGCTGAATTTCGTCAGGAACAGGTCCGAGGAAACACTTACTTTGAGGTGGTGTCAGATCCAGCGGTTAAGAGTGTCATTGCTTCTGCGGTAAGCTCTTCGCGTCCCAAAGGGTCGCCCTAGAAAGATATCAGTCAACAGTACCGTTGAAAGTGGTCGGATCAAAGAACGAACACGCGCATCTTTAGCAGCCTGCAGATGACCCAGCAAATCATTCCTGTATGTAGGTGTCGCCAATCTTTTTGCCACCGCCAAAATAGCGATTCCCGCAAAGGACTGCGAATCCACCCCACCCTGTCTGAACCACGGCGTCTTCGCCAACAGCGGACGCCACCAAGCCGGGAAGGCGCTCATTCTCATTGCGTACCGCCCACGTCCATTGAGAATGGCAACGGCCGGAATCTCCCTCTGGTCGTTGAGCGTCGCCGAGGACAACTGGCCATATGATTCCATTGCCTGCTTGTTGCTCTTCGGAGCGGGAGCAGAGTCCTTCGCTGCTAGCAGCATACCAAAGGAGGCGCCAAATGCGAGGTCACTCATGATATCGAATGTGAGATAGTGGACCCCTAACGATGATCGTTCTCAGCGACGGAACGAGAGCAAGAAGATGATAGAACTTACAAGGTAAACAATCCACCCATAGTCTGCCCTGTTGTCCGACCCATCCTTGGCCTTCAATCCCACTAATGACTTGTTCCTTGGACTTCGAATTCAGATCACACAACCGCTCCCATTGCGCCACCAACTGTCCAAGGTAAGTCCTGATTTGAGGTTCGAACTCTAGAACATTCTTCTGCGAGAAGATGTGTGAGATGATCTTGCGTTTCCGGGTGTGGTCCTGGCGGTCGCGCGTATTGAAGAGACTACGCTCGAACACGACGAAGGCGTCATAGAAGCCAGATTTCAGTGCACCATTGCCATGTCCGTAGACGACGGGGAGCGCTTCGGGGGATGCGATAGATACATGGTTGGGCGCGATGCGAACAAAAGGGCCTGTATGGGTGTAAGTGCTCTTGAAGGTGTAAGAAACTTAGATACATACCATGCTTTAGGTGAAGTTCGTGAACGGTCTCCGACCGATGCCCATGGTAGGTAACCCAACCCAACCAGGCGTCCGAGAACTTGGCAAGGAAGGGCGCAGGAAAAGCGCGCATACCATGTCGGTCCACGAGGTAAGGAACCAGATGAATACATAAGCCAGTAACCAGGAGGTAGGAGAGACACACCAGAGGCGATAGAGGATTGATGTTGTCCATGAGAATGCACAAATTCGAGTTCATGCTCGTTGGTCTTGGTAACCAATGCTGAATCGTTTTATACTCGTTCGGGTGTTGTTCATAGGCCGTTGGGTAAATTAAAACATCAGCCCGAGCACCAGCCGAGGCAGTCACAGGACGTTCTCTAGGTCCCTTGTATACTGGAAGAAGCGGCGTGTCCATTGCAAGTGAACACCCATTTCCGAGACTTAGCATAAGCCATATGACATTGCCTGCTGCGGTGCTGCAAGATAAACCGAGTAAGTCGACGTGCTGTCAGGTAATCGGCGAGGAATGGGGCACGAGAGGAACATGGGATATAACGATGTGCGATGGCGTGGGAAGGAGCTATTAAAGACGCGTAGCGGGGAATGGTACCTGCATCTTTGGCCCGACGGGGACGCTTGCTGACTGCAGACCAATTGCTACGAGGTCTTTCAGTCGCAACTGTGTCTATCTTTGTTGTCAAGTCACGTACACGGCGATGAGAAATAGGCGACTGACTGGGTGATTCTTGAGCCATATTCACCGGAGCGGTCCCAGGTCATGGATGAGACAGGCCCTCCGCCAAAGAACGAGGGCACAATCAGAAATCTTGGTGGAAAGGTAGTCTCATAGGACGGAGCCCTCTGAAGTAGCAAATATAAAGATGTAGCATCATATGCAGCGTAGCCGTAGCGGCAAAAAGCCACGCATAGGAAGGAAAATGACGAACCTCATGAGACGGTGTACAGCAGTGTGAGAATGCGGAAGACGTCGTAGAGGCGACACAGGGGGAGAGGCGACCTAGATGTTGTCAGTGGTGCCTATCTCGAACGAACAATTGGAAAGACGCACTGTTGGCAGTAATTTCGAAACTCTCCGTGAGTACAGCAACGTTCAATTCAACCCTTTGCAAGTAGAGAAAATCAAGAGATAGGCTACGGTTCAATGTAGGGCTGCTATGGAGAGCAACGTCGTCGAACATGGTCATGGCGGTTGGGAGGAAAGAACGCTCGGCTAGCTCTCGGGGCCCCGGGCAAGGATTTTCACTTGGCCCGAACGGGCCGAACCGAAACTTGGTTTGATCTCCGATGGCATATTTGTTTTATACCGCCATGTCTCATTGTCTGGAGATCTTGACGGTAACCATAATCGGCGTCTCCCCTCCGCACACCTCTGGACGACAAATAGGCTTGGACACCATGGGCTGACGAGAAGAGGCTACCCACCAAGCGAGGAGAGCAGCCTCTCATAGAACTTGATTACGAGCTCGGAGCGCCCTCTTGCTGTTTGGGGCGCTGCGGTGCGTGTCTTTTCTTTGCTTTTCTGCTGTCATCATACCAGGTCTGATTTCTAGCATAAGGGCAGCGACTTAGACTTCCACCTTACGGATCCTCGTCATTCGCATGGACCTCTTCGTACGCGCGCCAGGCCCAAATCGTGTGATACATCTGGAGAAGCACTGACGATTTTGGGTGATTGCTGGACTGGTCTAAAACCGTGTCTTATTCTCGAGACACAAAAAGGCAAGTCCCTTAGTACTTGGATAGGTATGGGTGGCAACGCACCCAGGCGAAACCTCACTAGCTGCGTCTCGCCATGTTTATGATTGATCGAGTGGTAATACAATCGGTATGAAATAAAATTTTCTTTGAGATGCATACCGGTGTCTGTGCACTGCCTTGATTTCATCTTTCATCTCAGATGTGCAACGAAAATCTTGCAACACACCGATAGCAGTAAGGTCGTTCTGTCAGGGCCGGTCATCGATGGGGGTAGCGATCCACCGAGTGTCGGGAATGCGGTGAGATATCACTGGGTACATGAATGGACTGCTGTTGAGCGTGGGATGCCTTATCCCTGCGCCAGTTATCCCCGTGACGACATACCAGGAACACACATGGGCTTCTGATGTGGCGCAATTCCTTGTCCTGCTTGCGGTATATCGATCAACTGATCGCCCGCGGAACTGGCGCCTCTGTTGATATGGCCATGCCGGTGAGACTCCTTCATACGCCATTGGAACAAGGGCAGTACATACTGCATAGGTGGGTCCCAATACGGAACAAGGACCGGAGTGATGCCTATATGAACCGCCATTTACGGGCGGGGAAACCTGTTATACTTTCTTCCTTATCCACGATGTCGCTATCCACCTCCGAAAATGCGCCACCTCTGCCCGGAAGGATCTCACCGCCCTCAAGTCCTAGCCCGAACGACACCTCTTCGATTGTCGACGATAGCTCGCCCCCCACAAGCAGCGGGTACACCTATTACACTGAGCATGATGAGTCCCATCCAGAACTGGCCGACTGGAAGATGCACGGCGCCATGCGGGGCGCTGAGCAGTGGGACGATCTTCGACCCCCACAGATAGTCTATACGTCCCCTTCCGCAGGCCGTTGTCGTAGATTCTTCGGTGTCAAGAAGGCTCACTTTGGTGCCCAGAAAGGTGCGTTTGTTCCATTGCTGTCAGATTGCTGTCAGGCTTGACAAAACAATTGTGCCATTTAGTCAATGACCCTTTCAACTACGAGAACAAGTACCCTGCGGACGAGCCATACCAGGAAATGGGACCGTGGGCTCGCGTATGGAAGGTCTTCATGGACGAGTTTGCCAAATTCGATACTGATCGCGTGGAGGACTGGAGAGACGCATTGGACGTTCTGTTGGTTTTTGTGAGTCGAATCATCATCCTCCGGTAATTGGAGCTCACTATGGGCAACAGGCTGGATTGTTCTCCGCCATCGTCGCGACATTTCTTTCTCAGACCAGCCAGAACCTCGAAGTAGATCGTGTCGAGATCCTCGTGTCTCTATTCTACGAGTTTCTTGAGATGCAACGCGTCACCTCCGACGGTGGCGATACTCGTACTGTTCTCAAGTCCCCTTTCACACCTTCTTCCCCTGCCAATCCTTCCACGTCCGACATATGGGTGAATGGGCTTTGGTTCACTAGCCTGACGCTGAGTCTGGCAACTGCGCTTCTCGCTGTTCTGACGAAACAATGGATTCATCACTACATGTCTCTACCCTCTGGTACTCCCCGCGATCGAAGCCGCATTCGTCAGTTCCGCTCCGAGAATTTGGAGACCTGGCGCGTTGGCGTCATTGTTGGCCTACTTCCGGTCCTCATGCATGTTGCACTCGCCCTCTTCCTCGCCGGTCTTGTCGTATATCTTAGGCGGTTGTGCATGCAAATAGCGAATGTCATCACCGTCATCGCAGTCGCTACTCTCCTAGCATATCTTGGAACGACATTCCTTCCCGCATGCAGGCCGGCATGCCCCTACAAGACGCCGTTGTCGTTCTACTCCTACTCAGCCTTCTTCTTTGTCCATCGTACCATTGCAGATATCTTCGCTCGGGGGCGGCGTATGTTTGGCTCTCCGAGGGCGTCTTCTGAAGCGACTCCAGAGCATCCGCGTACCCTGAAGGACGCAGAGTTTTCTATGGTGCAGCAGGATGCGGACAAACTCGAGGCCAGGGCGATGACATGGCTCTACATGATTTCCTCCGACACATCTGTCCACCATGTTGTCCTACAGGCAATGTCGAATCTTCCTCTGCAATCCATTCATCTCGTAAAGAGCAAGATCTCTGACCTCGCTATGACAATCCGCCATGTTATGCGGCGATCTGACTGGTCTCGCTTTGACCAGCAGGGCACCTACGAGAGGCTGCTTCGCGCATTCATTCGCTTCGAGGAACCGAACGCCCTGCTCATCGAATACGTGCAACAAGAAGCCGCATTCTTCGACGTATGTCAAGGCTATATTTGTAATGACCGTCAGCCCGAAGTGGCCGCCGAGTTCATTCAAAGCCAGATGTTCGATCCCACGCAAAGCATGGTACTCGATCTTGTTACATGGGCCAAGGTGTTTCAGGCTGCTCTAAGAATCGATAAGGCCTGGCTCCGCCCCGACCTTGAACTGTCTCCGGCTTGGCCTGGGTTCATACAATCCATCCTCACTCCACATGACTGCCATGTCATGAACTGTGCAAACGACCGTCAGGTCTTGCTGAGCGCTGGTCCTCTTCCGAAGATGTATGACGATTGGTTGCGCCTTCACCCTAGGACATTACGAGGAATCACATTGGAAATCTTGGACGAGAAGGATACCAACCTGCC
Source organism: Strobilurus orientalis (assembly GCA_019915145.1). Taxonomy (NCBI): domain Eukaryota; kingdom Fungi; phylum Basidiomycota; class Agaricomycetes; order Agaricales; family Physalacriaceae; genus Strobilurus; species Strobilurus orientalis. The sequence goes on from JAHLML010000014.1 coordinate 484,802, forward strand.
AGTGGAGCTCGACACTGCATTGTATACTTTCATGTTTCCGTCTGCCTGTCAGATTTTGGTTTCACACGTATACCCAAGCATCAGCAAAGATTGTGTCGGTGCTCCGAGCGACATTCAGTTACATCTCGCGCTTCTACAGTCTTCGGTATTCCAGACGTTACCCCATGACGACAATGAGGAGCCACTGGTCGACAAGCTTCTAGAGTACATGCAGATGTACGCCGGGATAACATCTCCCCCATGGCAGTCCTCGGGAATGCATATGGGCGTTCTCAGAGCTATGATCAACGTCTTGACAAAGCTTGTGTCATCCAACACCTTTTCCTCGAACATCATGACCTCCGGAAACAAGATACAAATTTTGCACTGTTTGTTCCGGGCGCTCAACGAGGACCGTACTCTTTGCAGTGACTTCCAGACTTGGATAAATCCAACAGTTGTTCGCACTATCATGGACACGGTGTTTGCCGATGGCCATGAATTCTTCCCGCCCCTAGTCGCCGAGATACTGGAGCATGTTTCCCGGCTCCAGTGTGATGATTTGTGCGTCGCCATGTATGCCCACATGTTAGAAGTCAACTGGTTAGACTCTGCTCCGACCGACTTCTTGTTCGAGACGCCCTGGGAGCACAGTTGTGACTCTCCCAACTTCGCATATTTCGCCATAACAGCCGCGTTTGTAGATGGTGTGGGGTTGCTCCAGTACGAGTCGCCTGATCTGCATGCCAGATGTATCGAATACCTTCGCAAACCTGGCAGTCTGTTGACTATCGGCAAAATTCTGGCGTTGTCCGATCTGACGCGCGTTCAGAAACTCCAGACCCTTGGCGGTCTGGCTGGTCGGAGCCTTGGAGAGCCATTCTTCCGCGACTTGCATGAATTCATTCACTCAGAAGGTGGTATGGGTGCCTATAATGAGCATCGTGTGCGCTATAACGGACGGCCTTGTCCGTGGATTACGAACCGGGTTCTACAGTACTTGTCAATCCAAGACCTACAGATTGTGCTAGGAGGCATACAACTTCACGTTAACGACGCGTATAGTAGTAGAAGAGCTACACCCACTAGACTCGGTCTGTGTGGGCGCTTCGCCAGTCTCTGGGCTACAAAGAAGCCGTTGGTGTCGATGGTGTAGGAGTAGACAAGTTTATCTGATAGGGAGACGTCTGTACTGTCAATGTACTGATTGTTGTTATCCAAGTCATCAACACTGATGGTCTGTTTGTTTCCCGTGAATCCGATCCATTCTTTTCCAAGCTACCGTAAGACTCAAGCTCACCTGCGAGTTGCATGAGCTCCCTGCACGACAAAGTCTACGTGAAATGTCAAAAATCACGCCCACAAGTTTGAAGTTACGCACTCCCAAGTCGATAGTTGACGCATTTCTCCGATCGTTCATCAGCACACATCAGAGTCAGCACAAGTAATAAAATGAGTCGTGTCACTTTCGAGTGCGCACAACAAGCTTATGATCGAGATGATCATTCCTTTTGTGCTTAACAATTATTGTTATCGTCGCGATGGCGGCGGGCGGCAAGTCTTGTTCAGCTTTGTTCTGAAGACCGTGACGACAATAGCAGTAAGGGATCGTCCTAAAACTTAGAGGCCTATAAAACAAACCAATGAGAAAGGAGGAGAGGCCCAATCTCATTCGTTCTTTCTGTATCGTGGCGCACCCTTCGGCTACTGAACTTCGTGACCTCTACAAGGTCTTCCCGGAATATGGATTCCCAGCTCAAGCTCAGCATTGCTACGCCGGCGTACAATGCTACCAACATGTTCAGTGCTACAACAAGCGGGACTATTGAAGACCTGAACATCATCTTCGATGTTCAAAACACCACGCCACCTATGTACATCCCTCGACCAGCCGGATATTTGCTCAGGTATATAGCACGTAAAATCACACCCAATCCTATTGAAGAATGGGTTCAAATATTGTCGGATGACAACTCTCAGTGAGTGAAAACGAGTTCGAATTCAGCTATCGTCGTTTGACCTGTCCAGAAAGCACTTATGAAGTCCTCGTTAAATGGTTCAGGAAGTACATCGACGATCACCCTGGATGTATTGCCCCAGACTCTCACGTACCATGCCGATATTGCGTTTATGGGTGGCACCCCTTTCCCAAGACAGAACGGAGCCAGCGAGCTCCTTTCTGTGTCACCATATGGCTACTGAAAAATGGCGAAAGTCACGGCGAAATCACAGACGGTGGAGGGTTTATGAGTGTCGCCGCTGAATACTTGCGACGATACCGACGAGAACATCCGAATCGCCTTCGGATAGACGGCATTTGCCTCTGCCAGACATTACTTGTCCAGATCGCAACACATATCACAACGAGACCAATCACAAAATGGTGTAGGATGCTATCTGATGACGATGCTGAGTACGGCGAGTGTCATTCCGAGACAAGGCATCATCAACTAACGTGAAGAGTCCAGGATCACAGCGTCTTTGGAGACATGGTTTAGAAAATATAGGGATTACCAAAAAAAATCGCACATCCAGACGACCGAGTGTAAACACAAATACCGGGACTCGCCAAAGGCCTCCAGCTGCGCCATCTATTTGCAACGCGGGGCTGTTTCTCGATTCCATAGCGGTACTTGGCGCGACCATGACTTTGAGCAGGCAGTACAAACGCTTGCGTACGCTTTGGCGACATAGTTTGTTTTCACATGGACAACGGCCTCTGTGTCCAATTTCGTTGAGATGAAATTCCACAAGAAAAAATAGTGAAACTCAGTCAGAGTTCAACAGGAGTTCAAGTTGAAGGAGGAGTTTTGATGATCGGCGCCGGCGTGATCGTGTTGGCAGCGGAGGTTCAAATCAAACTTGGCAAGATTCAAAGACACACCTTTTTATCAGAGCGGTCGTGCGCACGGTTTCTCTTGGAATGCAACGGCTATGATCTCTCAATTTCTGCGCTTTCTAATCTCTCTCAACTCGTAGTACACCGACCTGCTTGTCTCACTGCACCCCGGGACGGCCGCGCCGCCCGCCGCCCGAAAAATATCCTCAACGGCATAAGTACACGCTGATACCGACTGGCGTGGGCCTAGGCCCAAATCCTAAAACGTGCATCTCCGCGCAATCGCCGCATTGCCACCGCGCCCCAATCACAAGGCCATAACGCACGTTTGACTCATGCGCTCGTGTCTAAATGAGCACAGTTCGCTCATTGGACCACCTCCACCTCCACTTCCCTCTTGAGCTTGACGACCAGAATATTCCATGACGCTCTTGGCGGATTCAGACGAGAAACGAGGGAAGCGGCGCCCTGCCAAGCGCAGGGAGCAGCTCCCATATGACTTCACGACAAGGGCGCGGACAAGATGGACGACGATGGGCCTATCCGCCTTGTTTTTGTGCTCTCTCTTTGCACTCTCTTACCAGGTTTTTGGTCGGTCAGTGACATTCGACTCGGACGGAAAGCCTTTGAGATGGGCACAATACGACTCGCCCTTGAGATGGGCGCAATACTCGCCATACACACCGCTTGCGCCGTATCCTCCACCTCCGGAAGGCTGTGTGGTATCGCAGGTCAACCTCATCGAACGACACGGCGCGCGTTATCCGACGTCTGGCGCCACTACACGCATTATCGCCGCCCTTGACAAGCTGCTCGGTATCCCCGAGTACAGGGACTCTAGATTGGACTTTTTGAAGGAGTATGTGTACGATCTTGGGCAGAATGACTTGCTGGAGTTTGGAAAAGAGCAGTGCGTTCTTTCTTTGAGATCATAACAGTAGGTTTGATTGTTTATAAAGAGCCCGCGATTCAGGTCGCGTTATCCGTGCTCGGTACCCACATCTCACAGACCCCTTCGTACGCGCCTCAGGCTCAGATCGCGTCATCCAAACCGCCTTGCACTGGACGGTCGGCTATAGCCCCCTCAACCCCCCACCGCTCTCCGTCATCATACCAGAAGACGGTCCTACATTCAACAACACTCTCGACAACAACATGTGCACCAACGCTGGCACCGCCGATGGACAAACCGATGCCTGGAAAGCCGTCTACGCTGCGAGCATCGTCGCACGCCTCAACGCCTGGGCGCCTGGCGCTAACCTCCTCGACACAGACATCTACGAGCTCATGTCGCTCTGCGCGTTCGACACCCTCGATAAACAGTTGCGCTCGCCCTGGTGTGAGGTCTTCGACCAGTCCGAGGACTGGGATGGGTTTGAGTACACAGGCGATCTGGACAAGTACTACGGGACGGGATATGGGGGGTACCTAGGTCGGGTGCAGGGCGTCGGATACGTGAACGAGCTCATCGCGCGTCTAACGGGCACGTCCGTCATCGACAGCACCCAAACGAACTCGACGCTGGACAGCGACGAGGCGACGTTCCCCCTCAACCGCTCGGTATACGCGGATTTCAGCCATGATAACGAGATGGTGGCCATTTTTGCTGCGATGGGGCTGTTTAAGCAGCCGGGGGTGGAGCCGCTGAGTCTTGCGGAGCCCGATCAAGAGAGGATGTGGCGCGCAGGGAGGATGGTGCCGTTCTCAGCGCGGATGGTCGTGGAGAAGGTGCGGTGCGGGGATGGGGAGTATGTGAGGGTTATGGTGAACGATGAGGTGCAGCCGTTGCCGTTTTGCTCTGAGGGAGATATGTGTGAACTGCAGGCGTTTGTGGATAGTCAGGTGTATTCGAGAGAGGGTGGGGAGGGTGATTGGGAGAAGTGCTTCGTTTGAACTTTGAGGGGACGTTTCGGTTTGTATGTGTGCGCTATCGGCGTTGTGATCTGTAGTGTAGTAGTACCTAGTGTACTGTGGTCTAGTCATTCCCAGATGACATGTATGTAATGTATGTACAATTAGTGGTCTACCAATTTTGTAAACACGAGTCTCATTCTGATCAAGAGTTTGGAATTACGAATGGCCAGTTCCTTGTTGTCAAGGGCGTATCTATGCAAACAACCAAATCGCAGCGTTTCCTGAAGGGTTGCCATCGGAGACGTGGTGAATGAGAGAAATGTGACTCTGGAGACCGATGACGCCACATGAAATATGCGCCGACAAGCCGAAGTGATGCACACGTGACAGCCATCTTTTCTAGACACGAATTTTCGCCCGCTGTTTTTCCCTCAACCGCCATGACCATGTTCGCCGACGTTGCCCACGATGCCTCCAACTTCGCAATAGCGCTTGCCTTTGCTCCGCGCCTGCGGGCTGAAAGCGGCTGGATCCACGGAGAGTCTCGAAGTCCATGCCACTAGTGCGTCGTCCCATTTTCTCTTTCGGGCTAGGCCTCACTAACAACGCTTAGGCCGCACCTCATGCGCCTCCTCCATGACGCCCTTGCCCCCTCCCATTCCACGAGGTTCGTGCCCCTTCTTCGTTACGCGTGTCTTCTTTCCGCTCTGCATATGATGCTACATCTTTTATATTTGCTACTTCAGAGGACTCCGGTCCTATGAGACTACCTTTCCACCAAGATCTCTGATGCTAACGTACCTTGCGATTCTTCGAGTTTTCTTGCTGACATCTTTTTGTCTTTTCAAGGAACGTCCTTCCTCCCTTGCGATGACGCGTCTACGTTCCGACATTCCCTGTCACGGGCTACAGGGAGAAGCCATCCACACAAGCATCGCGTGCATGTGACGCTTGAACGCTTAGGTCGCACCCCATGCGCCTCCTCCACGACATCCTTGGCCCTTCGCGCCGTACACCATTTCACGAGGTTCGTGTCGTTCCTTCGCTACGCGTGGTTTTTTTCCTCTACGGCTACGCTGCATATGATGCTACATCTTTATATTTGCTACTTCAGAGGACTCTGTCCAATGAGACTACCTTTCCACCAAGATCTCTGATGCTATTCTACCTCTTTGCGAGCTTTTTTTGCTGATTTTTCTCTTTTAGTGGGGAACGCCCTTCCACCCTCTCGATGACGCCTCTACTCGTAGGAGATAATCCGTTCCGACATGACCTGTCATGGACTACAGGAAGAAGCCATTCATGCGGCGACACGAGCATCGTTGGCACGTAAACTGTGCGCGTTACAAAGGCAAGTCATCCGGCTCACGTCAAGGCAATCTTCGGGAACTAATCCAAGCTTGTAAACAGGACCACTCGCTCGTCATGTTGTCGACATGCCCCCAGCTTACTGACTTTGCATGCGAGGAAGTCACCCAATACTCTCGGCTTTCATTTACAACTCTATACTTTGATATCTCAAGGATGTCACTCCGTTCCTCCCAACTTTTGCGTCAAGCTCTGCGCTGTCCACGCGTGCAGCACGACATTATTAATCTCCTCGAATATACATCGCCTGGAAACATCTTCGCTGTGTGCACCGGAACCTGAATGAAACACGCAGACGTAACCGTGTCCTGTCCGCTATGTCGCGTCTTCATCCTCTCGCAGAGGGTCTTTCTCATCAATGGCCTGGTACTGTTTCGGTGATCATGGCTCAAGGTTGACCTAGTCAGTGGCGTATCATCTCAACGCCGGTGGTATCGTGGATTGACCATACGGGTAGACGGGGTTTCTGTAGAAGTCCTCTGGAGCACCTGGGGGCCAGCACGTAACTTTACTGTCCCAAGACGCAGCTACCATTCCCCGCTATGTATCTCTGGTAGTACCTTCCCACGCCGTCACACATTTTTTATAACCCCTGTTCCTTCCGTGCCTCATTCGTCGCCGGTTACCTCAATACATTCGGTTAATCTTGCGGAATCACAACAGGCGATGTCGTTGGGCTCATTACACGTCTTGCGAATGGGTGTTCGTTCGCGTCGGACACGCTGCTTCTTCCAGTCTACAAGGGACGTCTTGTGACTGCCTTAGCGTTGGCACTCGGGCTGGTGTTCACCCAACAGTCGTATGACCCACCCTTAAACGAGTATAAAGCGATTCAGCATTGACCTTGAGGCTAACCACCTTGAACTTGAACATGGAAGTCATCATGAGCAACATCATTTCTCTCTCGCCTTTGGCGTGTCTCTCCTACCTCCTCGCTACCGTTTTGTCTATCCACCTGATACCATACATCCTGGACCGACATGGTATGCGCGCTTTCCCTGCGCCCTTCCTTGCCAAGTTCTCGGATGCTTGGTTGGGTTGGGTCACCTACCAAGGGCATCGGTCCGAAACCGTTCACGAGCTCCACGCAAAGCATGGTACGCTTCCCTCTCAATCTCCTTCTTTCAACCCCCTTAACACCTCTCTAGGCCCTTTCGTCCGCCTCGCGCCCAACCACATATCCATCGCATCCTCCGAAGCGCTCCCCATAGTCTACGGACACGGCACCGGCGCCCTCAAGTCCGGGTTCTACGACGCGTTCGTCGCGATCGATCGTGGCATCTTCAGCACGCGCGACCGTCAAGACCACACCCGCAAACGCAAGATCGTATCGCACATCTTCTCGCCGAAGAATGTACTGGAGTTCGAGCCGCAGATTAGGACGTACATTGGGCAGCTGGTGGGGCAGTGGGAGCGGTTGTGTGATTTGGCGTCCAAGTCGAAGGTGGGTGGGATTGAAGGTGAGGGATGGGTCGGGGAGAGTGGTAGGTTGTGGGTAGACTGTTTGCCTTGTAAGCTGTTTTGTTCTCCTCTTCTCTTTTCGTCACTGAGAGCAATGATCTTCAGGGCTACACTATCTCGCATTCGATATCATCAGCGACCTCGCATTCGGCGCACCCTTCGGTATGCTTCTAGCAGCAAAAGACTCCGCTCCCGCTCCGAAGAGCAACAAACAGGCAATGGAATCCTATGGCCAGTTGCCCCCCGAGTCGGCGACCGTCAACGAAATTCCGGCTGTCGAAATCATCAACGGGCGTGGGGTATACTCAACGACGATGGCCGTCTTGCCTGCTTGGTGGCGTCCATTGCTGGCGAAGACGCCGTGGTTCAAACACGGTGAAGAGAATGTGGAATCTTTTTCCGGGATCGCTATCATGGCGGTGGCGAAGAGATTGGCGACGCCTACGTATAGAAATGATCTGTTGAGTCATCTGCAGGCTGGGAAGGATGCGCAAGTTCGTTGTCTACAAGCTCTACTTTATAAATGGTACTGACGGACCTCTTTCTAGGGCAACCCTTTGGGACGCGAAGAGCTCACGGCGGAAGCGATGACGCTTCTAATCGCTGGATCTGATACCACCTCGAAGTAAGTGTTCCTTCTGTCCTGTTCATCACGAAACTCAACAAGGTTCTCCTCAGCTCGACATGCGCGATAACGTACCACCTAGCAAGCAACCCTGCCATCCCACACACGCTCCAAGCCGAGCTGGACGCGAATCTCTCACCCGACGACATCGCCACTTCTGATGAAGTCAAGTCCCTTCCCTACCTCCAAGCTTGTATCAACGAAGGATTGCGGGTGCATTCTACTTCCGCCATCGGTCTTCCTCGAACCGTCCCAGAGGGCGGCATGACAGTCCTCGGCGTGACTCTCCCGGCCGGCGCGATCGTGAGCGTACCCAGCTATACCATCCATCGCGACACAGATGTCTGGGGAGAAGACGTGGAGGCCTACAGGCCTGACCGATGGCTGGAAGAGGGGAGGAAGGAAAGGATTTCACGAGCGTTCAACCCGTTTTCCGTGGGCCCGAGGTTTGTCTCTCGACTTGTAAGAAAGTGTACGCGAGATTGACGGTTTGTTAGAGCGTGTGTTGGGCGTAATCTGGCAACTCTCGAGCTATCGATGATCATCGCGACCTTGGTGAAGCGGTTCGACTTCGTGCCGGAGAATCCTGGGGCACCAGTAAGTTGTTTCTTTCGAATTTTTGGATATGCGCTGATTTTGATGCTCCCTTCCAGCTGGTTGTACAAGAAAGCTTCATCAGAAAGCCATTAGCGTTTAGGATGGGCCTCAAAAAGAGGGATGTTGTGTAATGTAACTTTGAAATCCATGCATTTAGTGTCTGCTGTATTCAGTACATAATGGAATCGCAAAATGCCTTCTTGTCATTGTATCCATTCTCTATATGCAAGCTCAGCGTTTTCTCCATGATGTCAACAATCTAGAGTATGGATGCCTGATGGATGCTAAATTGATGCTAACAAAAAATAAAACGCAGCGATCGGTGAGTTTTCCGGGACAGGCCAAGTGGCGGTGCAGCACTTTGATGGCTGAATCTCTCCCTTTTCGCTCATGCGCCGGCTCTACTTGGTAGCGCCACGACTGTTATGCTCCTGAACTCTCAGCGTTGCTCTTTCCGGCTCGCGTGCTCTGCAGAAGCGAGTTATCTCCCCATGCTTCTAATGGCTGACACGGATGTCTGACTCCGATGACCCGACACTCTGCTAGGCTTCTGGAATTTCGACCTGTAGTTCAGGCTCATAAATCAAGCCCGTTCAGACCTAAGTCCAAACACGGACTTGGGTATTTTTCACATGCAAACTGCCAAGGCGCCTGTTCGAATACAGTTCTGGCTACAATTATTGTGTGTCAGCGTGCCAGTGAGCCTCGCACTTCCAATGCAGCAAAAGAGGTGACCGTGAAGAAATGTGCTCAGAGTCAATGTTAGACATTAGCTGAAATAGGTGGGCACTTGAGTGAATCCGCCACTGCTACGGGCAATGGAAATATTATATTGATGGGTGTACTGGCATGGTGCTACTGTAGGGGCAAACACTTGTAATGCGTACTCGCAACGCGCTTACTTTGCCGCGATGATGCGGGTGCTGAGACTGTGTGCCCAGAAATAACAAGAGTTGTTGCACAGTTGATTGCGCGTGTCCTTCTTGCTGCTTGGCAATGGGCATGGGCACGTCAGTAGTGTTGTCCGGAAATAGAGAGGCAACAAAGACGCGAGTCACGTCTCTCGAGTGTGGCTAGAGCATACATCGTACTGCTGGACCGTCGCGTGTCTCGCACGACGTTGAAGGTCCGAGGTCATCAGCGCGTACGACGACGATGGGTGTCAATTGCGCTGTCGTCCACTATGAAGCGTGTAGAGGTCGGCGCAAGAAGATGGTGGTCGTGGTGGGCACTGACGAACAGACGACCGATGCTGGTGAAAGAATCCATCTTTGAGACTATGGATTGGGGATTGGATTTTTTCGTGGAGGCGCGGAACGCTCAAATGAGCGATCCACATACCCGCAGCGAAAATGAATGGGATTGGTAGGGGTGGGTGGAGGGTGGAGAGGACCGGGTGATGAAACTGGCAGGGGTGCGTGGCGTTAGTGGCGAGACATACTGCTGTGCACTCAGCAGCAGTGAGGGAGAGGGAGAGAGCGCAGTGGTGGCAGTGATGAGCGAGAGCAGGCGGGGTCGAGCATACTGGCGGGGTGGGGATGATGGAGATGAGCGACTATGAGTGTGGTGATAACAAGGACGGCGAGGGCGCCGGAGCCGGCGGCAGCAATGGTGAGAGGTGAGGCGCCCAGCCAACATAAGTATATGAGAAAAAAGAATAACACACCAGACTGACTGGAACGCCCTCGGGACGCTTCAGTCAATGCCCCATGAGATCCTAACATTGCACCCCGCAGGCAGTCGCATCTGCGGGACTGAGGCTCTCGAAGCCCAATCTTTATCTCCAGAGTATCTACTGCCTGCGTTCGCAGGGCTTACGTGTCCTCCGCATTGTTCAGTTGACGATTGGCGCGCGTCGATGCGCGCCAACATCATCCACGGCTGTCGTGAACCGGGGAAGTGGCGACCCGGGTGTGCCGAGGTTCGGAAATGAGAAATAAATGATTGAAAAGGCCCCAGGCAAAAGCCTGAGGCTGGATGGCGCGGTGTAGTCGTCGTGCTGTTCTGGTAAGAGCAGAGAGACGTGTTTGACAGATTGCCGGCGATGTCGGCACGAGATTAATCTTATCGTGATAAGAATTTTGAAAACGATTGGTTGTCCGACTCCCAAGTCCCAAATCGGCCGTTCTCCGGATGGACATGGGCTTGAAAACGAAACCCAAGCCAAATCGGCGCTTAGGTCGCACTTGAAATCAAGAACGGAAACAGTCATATTACGCTACCTACTGCGTTTTTCACTAATTCGAGCGGTGAGTACGTCGGCAGATACATTCTGAACTCTCTCCCTTTTCTCTCTTTTTTCTCTCTTTTCCCAACTTGAAAAAACTTGAAAAACCCCTCGTCTGAACAGACTTGGGTCATAAGCCGTAGTTCATCGACTTAAGCGTGTTCTGTCTCTTCGGCAGACGAAACCAGATATCGTATCTCACTTTGCAGCAGCAGCTTCTTGTGTATCACATCCCACGCTGCTTCCTTACCCCATGTCTGTACGGCTATTTCGCCTATCTAATTCAGTCGGTTAGTTATGCGGAGCCACACCTAGCGATCTCGTTGAGCATATTACACGCCGAAGCACATGAGAACATCAGCTGCCTGCATCTAATCCACCTTCGCACGGGTATAAGACGCCATTGCTGATTCGGACCAACCTACGTACTTTCATGGTCATGATGGACAACATTGTTTCCTTCTCGCCTCTGGCGTGTCTCTCCTACCTCTTGACCACCATCGTATGTATCCACTTGATACCTTACCTCCTCGATCGACATGGCATGCGTGCTTTCCCGGGTCCCTTCGTCGCCAGGTTCTCGGATGTATGGCTGGGCTTGGTGACCCACCAAGGGCACCGGTCAGAGATTGTACACGAGCTTCACGCGAAGCATGGTATGTCCCTCATCTATCTATGTACTTTTGGCTGAACCAACACCTTCTTAGGACCCTTCGTTCGCATTGCGCCCAACCACCTATCCATCGCATCCCCCGAAGCGCTCCATATTGTCTACGGACATGGTAATGGCGCGCTGAAGTCCGAGTTCTACGACGCGTTTGTCACGATGAAGTCTGGTCTCTTCAACACGCGGGACCGCCAGGAACACACCCGAAAACGCAAGATCTTATCGCACATCTTCTCGCAGAAAACTGTGGTAGAGTTCGAGCCCCAGATCAGAACGTACCTTGGACAGTTGGTGGCGCAATGGGAGCGGTTGTGTGATCTGACCTCGAAGTCCAAGGGACAAACCGTTACTGGAACTGAAGGTGAGGGGTGGGTTGGAGAACGCGGCAGAGTATGGGTGGACTGTTTACCTTGTAAGCTGTATCGTCTTCTTCCTTTTGATCTGTCGCTGAGAACTAATCTATCAAGGGATGCACTACGTTACGTTCGATATCATAAGCGACCTAGCATTCGGCAAGCCATTCGGGATGGTCCTAGCAGCAAAGGACTCTGCGCCTGCCCCGAAGAGCAACGAGATGGCTATGATGAATTCCTATGGACAGTCGTCGTTGGCTACGTCAAAGGACGTCAAGGCGATTCCGGCTATCAAGATTGTTGATGGGCGTGCGACGTACGCCACGAGGATGGGCGTCTATCCGCCTTGGTGGCGACCTCTGTTGGCGAGGATGCCGTGGTACCGACAGGGCGTGGAGGATGTGAAGTCCTTCTCCGGGATTGCCATCATGGCAGTCGCAAAACGCCTGGCAACTCCTGCGTATAGTAATGACTTGTTGAGTCATCTGCTGGCCGGGAGGGATGCGAATGTAAGCTTCTCTTCTTTCGAATGTCGATGATATCTGCTGATCTTTTTGTAGGGCAACCCTTTAGGACCCGGAGAGCTCACTGCGGAAACGATAGGACTTTTGATTGCTGGTTCCGACACCACCTCGAAGTAAGTCTTCCTTTCATTGTGTTCATGGCAATTGAACGATACTGTCCTCAGCTCGGTATGCGCGATTTCATATCATCTAGCAAACCACCCCACCGTCAAATACAAGCTCCAAGCAGAACTGGACGCGAATCTTTCATCCGATAACATCGCCACTTCCGACGAAGTCAAGTCCCTGCCCTACCTGCAAGCTTGTATCAACGAAGGTTTGCGGTTGCAGTCTACCTCCGCTCTCGGCCTTCCCCGAGTCGTTCCAGAGGGCGGTATGACTGTCCTTGGTGTGACCCTGCCAGCCGGCGCAGTCGTGGGCGTGCCCAGCTACACCATCCATCGCGACACAGAGGTGTGGGGAAAGGATGTGGAGGCCTTCAAGCCCGAACGGTGGTTCGAAGAAGACAGGAAAGACAAGATCGCCCGAACGTTCAACCCGTTCTCCCTTGGTCCGAGGTTTGTGCTTCGAATCACTACGAAAGAGAGTTGATCGGGTGATTGAGGAACCTCTAGAGCATGCGTTGGGCGTAATTTGGCGGCCATCGAGCTACAGATGATTGTCGCGACGTTGGTGAAGCGGTTCGACTTCGTGCCGGAAAGTCCTGGGGCACCAGTAGGTTTTACTCGTCGACTTCCTAGACATGCACTGATTTAGCTCTTCCCTGCCAGCTTGATACTTGCGAAGCGTTCCTCAGAAAGCCGACGGGTTTCAGGATGGGGTTCAAAAAGAGAGACTTCCAGTAGGTTACGTCAGTGCTTATAGTACCTGTAATAATTGCGAGCCGGTGCTGTACTCGAGTAGAGGTAAGTTCATGGTAGTATACACCCAGATGTATCTCAATAAACGTTCAATTTCGAACAATAATTTTCATATGCCAATCAGGATCGCGGGATGTAGCTATCTAACTTCGTCTCGGCGCATTGCCATCCATACTTATCCGAGTACCGAGAAACCTTGCTCTTTGCACCTCGAGGAGGGAAACAGTCCCTGAAACCTTCCCGCCAATCTTTCGATCCTGAAACAATCCGGTTCAGTCTAACAATCACTCAAATAGCACGAGAATCCCCACCGAATGGGAGATGAGCCGCACGAAACAGACTCCAGTTGATGCGCTCGCAGTCTCCCTGGACTTCAGGTGGTGGAATCACCTTGACCTCGGAAACGTACTGCCTGTACTTGTTTGCAAAGCCAGAGACAGCGGGAACCAATGGGATCCAACACGGTGCTTTTTTTGGGATAAGAATGGGGGTACGTGGGGAAAGGGTGTGAAGGTAGGCGTGAATCAAGATATCGCTGAAGCCATGCGCCGGAGGAGTAGAAGAAACGAAGAGGAGAAGCCAGTAGGACGGCGCATCATGTAGCGCAAGGTTGAACTTCCCCAAGAGGACCGCCTTTTGACTGGTGACGTTCAGAAAGGTATGCATGATGATGCTTTGCGCATTCGGAAAGCAGGCGCGAAAGAGCCTATAATTGGGGAGATTCATAATCGCAGGAAAAGGCGACTGATCCTTCCGGGATGTCGACTTTGCGGAGTCGCCGGGTCGCCGCCGACAGCTCACAGAGCTGCAGGTAATTGACCGACAGTCGGTCGAGAGACTGCGTGCGTTATAGATAAACGATTTCCGTGTTCGGAGAATCTTGAGAATGTAGTATAGATAGCGTAGGGAAGGAACGTGCATTTCCTTGGAGGACAGGTCTGCAAAGATCGCCTTCCATTGGTGGCAGACAAGAGGCCACGTCCTCATGTATGCGACTCGGTGATCCGGATTTAAATTCGACCGCAGATTTTCACCACGCCAAAGTAAAAGCAGAATCATGGACGTAAGTTCTACAGGAAGCTGTAGCTCTGCGCGAATTGTGGGGTTGTCCGCAGCATTCATACTAGCGAAAACCTGTCTGAAAATACACATCAGCCTGCGGTGAGGGGTCAAGGAGAGAAGCTATATCACAAGCTGGGCTCGAGACGCAGCCTGCGTTAAGCAAAGTTTGCTGGCGGTTGGTGGCAGTTGCACAACTGGTCTTGGCTCGGGGCCGCTGCGCCGCAAGTTTCCAATGCGGCACGGCATTCGGGCCGATGTGCACCGCCACTCAGCTGCCGTTCCTGTTTGCTTCCTACTGTTTACCACGACCATCTTCTAACCACGCCCATACGGAAGATCAGCTGGCATGATGGTCTTCGACTCTTCCCAGCAATGGTCTCCCCAGCATTCACCCTCTCCCTCGCTCTGCTCTCGACAGGCTCCTCTTTCGCTCGCATATCCAACGCCTGGTGGCATAACTCGCACGGGAAGCCTTTGCACTGGGCACAGTACGCGCCATTTGTTTCCCTCGCATCGTATGAGCAGCCGCCTTCGGGGTGCTCTGTCGTACAGGTCAACCTCCTCGAACGCCACGGAGCCCGCTATCCTACCTCTGGAGCTACGCCCGACATTGTTGCCGCGGTAGAAAAGTTGCAGAACGCGGACGAGTACACGAACGAGAAGTTGGATTTCCTGGCCAAATACGCGTATGACCTGGGAACGGATGATCTCGTTAGTTTTGGAGCGAAGCAGTGAGTGTCCCTAGTCGATCTTTCTTTTCGAATGGTTTGTTGAAGATTTGGTAGATCAAGACAGTCAGGACAAGTCCACCGCAGCCGATACTCCCACCTCTTCAATGGAAACCAAGAACCATTCGTACGCGTCTCAAGCTCTACGCGCGTCATTCAATCGGCTTTGAACTGGACGTCCGGCTTCCAACCCTCTTCACCTCCTCCCCTCTCCGTCATACTCGACGAAGCCGCCAACGATACACTTGATGACAGCATGTGCACCGACGCCGGGGACTCAGATGACCAGACGGCCGCGTGGCTTGCCGTCTTCGCGCCCTCCATCACCGCCCGCCTCAACTCGTGGGCGCCCGGCGCAAACCTGTCCGACGACGACACCAACAACCTCATGTCCCTCTGCGCGTTCGATAGCGTCGCCAAGGATCAGCGTTCCCCGTGGTGCGACATATTTGACGATGAGGATTGGGGCGGATACGAGTATAGTGGTGATTTGGACAAGTACTATGGGACGGGGTATGGGGCGTACTTGGGACGTGTCCAAGGCGTCGGATACGTTAACGAACTTATCGCGCGCCTCACCGGTACTCCCGTTAGCGACTCCACCCAGACGAACTCCACGCTGGACAGTAACGAGATGACGTTCCCGCTGCACCGCACCATGTACGCCGACTTCAGCCATGACAACCAGATGGCTGCGATTTACGCTGCTCTGGGGTTGTTTGAGCAGTCCGAGGCCCTGAGTCTGACCACTCCGGATTCGAGGAGGACATGGCGCGCGAATAGGCTCGTGCCGTTCTCGGCGAGGATGGTTGTGGAGAAGTTGTGGTGTAGAGATGGGGAGGAGTATGTTAGGGTGTTGGTGGGCGACGAGGTGCAGCCTCTCCCATTCTGCTCAGATGGTTCCCTGTGCACGTTGGGTGCGTTTGTGGATAGTCAGGTGTATTCGACATCGGGTGGAGAGGGAGATTGGGAGAGCTGTTTTGTGTAGTCGCACTGGTCGTATTGTACTTGTAGCTTACAAGTCTGTTCGTGTTCTCTCTCCTGGCAGATATACTGTATGCATCTGCTCTCTTGTCTTTGAAATACACTGAACCTTTAGTTCGCAGGCAATCGCATATGAGTGGCGCGCTTGTTGCCGAGTCACGGGTGCCACTCACGAGTCCTTTCAAATAGCGCTCCTTTCATGTTGCTTCGTACCCTCAACTTTGGAGCGCTCCTCCTTCGTTGCCACTCCCTCGCGGCACGTAGGCGAGGCATTTGATTCATCTACTTGAGAGGTGAGGAAGAAATTGCGCGCTTGAATCTCGAATCGCGTCGTTGATTTGTTCTTAGAACCTTCTCCTGTCTTTCGACTCATCGCGCTGGAACTGGCCACACAGGCGCGTAGAACACCTCCTTCGGTGCGGTTGTCTTTCATCATTGATCAGCTCTGGAGCTAAAAACGCCGTTAGTATCACCATGTTTTCTCCTGCGTGCACGACATGCGGCGTGCAATCATTCGTACCGAGTCCGAAGAATCCTGACCTGGCCATACGCGTCAAATTCTTGGTCAAAGGAAATGACGCGCCGGGACACGACCAAGTATCCGCTCTGCGCTCTATTATTCGCGACGGGCGGTCCGAGCTGGTGCAACTCCAGGCGAAGATCACCGAGCTTCAAGAGCACATGAAACTTCTTCTAGACGCACACAGGGAGCTGCATGTCAAAATCAACGACGCGAAAACTCTCCTCCACCCCATCCGCTTCGTCCCCGAAGACGTTCTATACGAAATCTTCAAACATTGCGTTCCCAACTGGTCAACCCTTCCTCATGCTCTCAGCCTGAATCCCGCGTACTCCTCTCTCAGCACCAAGGCCGCACCGTGGAGTCTGTCCCATGTGTGCAGGAAGTGGCGCAGACTCGCTCTCGCCTCATCGAACTTGTGGTCAACCCTTGCCTTCACTCTCCCTCCACCTCCAACTCAGTCAGCTCTTCGACCAAATGGCAGTTTTTCATTCAGTGCGAACCCCGCTAAGGATGCGGAAAGGGACCTCTCAAGATTTGCTTACAACCTGGCGTTGTTTGTTTCCCGGTCTCGAGAGTCCGATCTCTTTGTTTCCATCCGGAGTCCAAATTCCCATGTCCCACCGTCGATGATACCAACGCTGGAGGTCAGCGCCGCTAGATGGAGGCGCCTTCGCTTCGACCTCGATAGCAGTTTTTTGGCTGTGCTATCCAATATGCGTTTTGAGCGCTTGGAAGAGGCTGTCATTTGTGATATCACCTCCGTCGAGCCGGTACCCATAATTATGGACCGGCCATTTCGATGGGCAGCGCGCCTTCGGACTCTGCGCGTCCTATCACACCATTCGTCAGCCTCTGTCTCAAGCCGTGTCATCTTGCCTTGGATGAACTTCCGGGTCTACGACACTTACTGGCACTCGAAACTCGAGACAACGCACTTGACATTGACGCCGCATCTCGAGCGGCTAACCCTCTATGATGTCGACGTCGACGTGTCGGAGGGTTCAAGTTGGCCGGCGGGAAAAGTTGCCCTCCCGAAACTCTGCTTCCTTTCCCTGAATACCAACAAACCCTCCGCACCGGAATCCTTCCTTTCTAAATTGGATGCGCCGCTTCTCACAGACCTTTGCCTGCATTACCACCACCAGAGCGGTAGACCCTCCGAATCATGCACATATCCCACTGCATCCGCGATCTCGCAACAGTTGAAAACGCTTCACATCGTCTTCGATGTTGCCCAGCTCGCCGATCCGGATTCATGTAGCGCTCTCATTGCTTGGCTTCATCAGACGCGCAATGTGGCGACGCTCTCCATCTCTTCTCCGATCATTGCAGACAGCATCATCGACAGTCTTGTCGTGGACCCTCCTGCGATTGGAGGCGACAATTCTGCCCTGTTCCTTCCAAATCTATCTGTCCTGGAGCTTCTATACGACGAGTCCAACAGCGATAGACCGGCCAGAGTTCTACAGATTCTTGAATCCAGAGGAACTTCCGGACCGCGGGAGGACGTTGCAAAGATTGTGAAATTCCGATGCCGCGACGCAGTTGTGCTGAGAAAGATGCGTATCACACATCCAGACACATACAAGAACGTCTTTGATACATACGTCCGGCGCGGATAATATGATGGTACTTAGTCAACTGGGCCTCGTAGTATGATATCCCGATGTACGTATATAGTGGGGCTTGAAATCCTGAGCTCAAATAGAACTTCTTTGCGCTAATATTCATTTCTCTACGAGAACATGCCACCTGACGCCGAGCGGAGCCAGAAGTCTGGGCTGTCGTGGGAAACTGATACCGCCGGCGCTCCAAGCTGGGTCCTTTCTTTCTTGCTGCCCATCACTTGCCCAACTCCTGCCAACGCCAAACGACGCGAAGGCGGGCAAACTTCCTATTTTTTCGTCCTCCCATCAACTGTTCTCAACGACTCTTCGTAGTCTTGCCTCGATTTCCGCAGTTGCTGAACGCGTCTCAGTTGGCGAGATTTCGCCCTCCACACGTGACTCGAGTTGTTCAAATCGGGGAGGTTGCTCCGGCACGATCCGAGCGGCAAGTTGATTATTTCGGCAACTTGTCACGAACATTTCTGATTGTCACATGGAACGCGCGTCGCTTTTGAAGTCGCGCGGAATGCGCATTCGATGTCTAGGGCAAGCGCAAGGGAGCGAGATCATAGTAAATGGACAGAAATAAATCTATCATGTGTAGCTACTGCTGAGAATATTATGGAGCAGAGTATTACTGGTACGGGTGTTAAAATCAAGGTGCAATGTATGGAGATGCTACGGGAGGCGGATGTGCGGGAACAGGGAGCAGATGTGCGCGTGGATGAGATAAATAAGCTCGGGAAGCTATTGAGCTCGATGGTTGCATGGTAGAGGAGGGAGGTTGTGCGCTGATGGCTGTGATGCAGCTGTAATCGATCTGATCCGGTGTCGCGTGCGGGAAAGGTACCTCGGAGGAAGGTGGGACCTTGATTTGGAATGAGTTGAATGATATCAGAGGCGGCGAAGAGGCGGGGGTGATAATAGAGGGCGCGCGGAGAGAGAGTCGAACTTGCTCACGTGGTCAGCCTCATTATTCCATTATCTGGCAGTGACAATAAATACTAATATTTATATGTGGACAATGGCGGGATATTATTTTGACTCTTAAGTAAGCAGAAAACTGAATACGGCTATCACGTGCGGAGGGCGAAATCTCAAAAGCTACGCGTCTCACCCCAGCTGGATCACGCGGTACGACATCATGGTCCCATACTTCATGCTCATCCCGAGTGACAAATTTCAGTGTGTACAACATGTTTTCAGACCCGTGCGCGTCCTGTGGCGTGCAGTCACATACCCCAATCCAACGCCAACCGCCGCAAAGCGCGCATATTGCGACTCTCCTCAAAGGAAATAAGGTACCGGAGTCTGTGACGAAGTGCGCGCTAGAGGCGTTGGTTTTGGATGGCTCCGCTAGTCTAGCGCAATTTGACGGAAAAATTGACGAGCTTCAACGTGCTCTGGAGTTGCTCGTTGACAAGCGCAAGAAGCTTAAGGGTCACGTCAATGATGCTAAAAAACTGCTCCATCCCATTTGTTATCTGCCCGGCGACATCCTTCGGGAGATATTTACGCATTGCGTCCCCTCCTGGTTGACCCTTACCACTGCGCCTCAAGAGCACCCTCTCCCCTCTTCTATCAACTCCACCAATGCACCATGGACTCTGTCCCAGGTATCAATAGAGTGGCGCCGAGTTGCTCTTTCTGCATCGTCGCTCTGGTCTACCCTTATTTTGATGGTACCTCAACCCCGAACATTGGCGTATAACTTGGACAGTGACACGGATTCCGATGATGATACGAATAACGAGGGAGAGGGTATTGCACTCTTTGCGTACAACCTCAGCTTGTTTCTCTCTTGCTCCCGGGAACACGATCTGTTCGTATCCATTAGCTGCTCGGATATCAGACAGCTTCCAGCGTCGATATCTCCTGCATTGCAGGTGAGCGCATCGAGATGGAGGTGCCTTCGCTTCGATGCCGCTCCTGCACTTCTCCCATTCTTCTCCCAGACATACTTCGAGCGCCTTGAAGTAGCTGTACTCGCTCGTATTAGCCCTACCCTGAAGTCATCTGCAAACCCACCGCAGCCATTTCAGCGGGCCAAGCAATTGCGGCGTCTTCGTATCCTTCCCATAGGAAAGACGTTTGCATTTGTCCGCAGTCGTGTAACTCTCCCTTGGCAGCGAATCGATGTATATGAAAGCTCTAACCTCCACGCCGGGACGTCTATGAGCGGAGACATGTCCATGATGACTCATATCCAGCAATTGACTCTTCATTGCTTCTCTTTTGCAACTCGGGACACCAACATAGCCCTTCCAAACCTCCAATCTCTTGTGATTGGTACCAAGAACCAGTCCCCAGTCACCTTCTTTCTCCGCGCATTGGATGCCCCGTCTCTTGTAGACCTACATCTACACTATCAATCGGAGAGTGCCACATCCTTCAAATTCTGCACATACGGCCGTTTATCTAAAGTCTCACAGCAGCTGAGGACGCTCTGCATTCGCTTCAATATTGATCAGCTAGCAAAGCCCGCTCCACGGAATGCTCTTGTAGCATGAAAGGAGACCCTCAAAACTTGAGTTTGGCCGGTGATCACCGGGATAAGTTTAAGTCGCGACTTAACTCATGTTTTCAGTGGTCACACTGGCATTCGATCCAGCATACTTGAGCCCAATCTTAAGCTGTAAGACTCAAGTCATTGAAATTCAGACTCAAGTCACAACTCAGGCTCAACGTATGAAGGAGGCGGAAAGATACAGTAGGTTTAGCAGGCTGCAGTACAGATGGCGATGGCCGCCTTCTCTCTCGAGATACAATACAGATTTTCAGCTGCTAGCTAATCGAGATGAGGGGGAATCTTACTTGATGACGAGTCAGCATATCATGCTTGCATAGCTGTCGAGCAACGTACCGTTTAGCGTGGAAAGTGGCGCGTCAGCCACACTTGTAACCCGTCGGGACGTCCTGTGTCTGATGTCAGAATGCCGCTGCTTCGCCGCAGGACCTGCTCCTGGAGTTTGATTAGTTAGTGATTGATGCGCGCTGACCGCGGCACTGTTTGGTCGATGTCGCGGGAGCTCGGGCGCCCAAGCCCAACATTATCTGGCCTCGGGTGTAGCTGCCTGAACAAGATGAGTTTGAACACCAGTATTGAGCGGATTGACAGAAGCGTACCATGCACGCTGTATAGTACCACTCCAATCACCCTTCTTTGCACTTTTCCTGGCGCTATCCTGGAGGTTGTGTGTCGGCCGTAGCGACACGCATGGTGATAGAAAAAGAACAAAAGGCGGACTTCGAAATTGACGAGACGCGGGTCTCAGATGCCGGCGTGCCTGATGCACTTTGGACATCTATCAATCTTGCTCACGTTGCCGTGACTGCTGGATGAGTAAGCATTTGCTCTTTCCTTTCAACCACCACACACAACCGGGGGACCAAGTTATGTCACGTAACATAGGAATGAATATAGGTTACGCAATATACAAGATTTTGCGCAACATTTTCACCAAGAAAAAGCATACCTTTGTGTCAAGAAATAGGTTTGCGTGAAAGGCTATCTTCCACTCACGCAATAGCTTTGCTATTACCCAGGCGGATGACCGGTCCGACAACGGCCCGGGACGGTCCACAGGTAATAGGAAACCTTTTACACGTCTGAAAGGAACTCTTTCGTACTCACCTATGTCTCGACAGAAAGTATGACTATTTCTTTGTGTAAATACTGGCACAAAGTCTTCCTTTTCCCTACTTTATGACATTTTGTATGACTACGTGACATAAATTGGTTCCCCGGTTGTGACAGCGACCTGACAGCAACAACAACAATCACGCCCACCTCCTTGATTGTGACGACGTTCACGATCGCATTTTTGATGGCGACGGCGACGATGATCAACAGCGAAGAGTCCTCCTCGTGAACGCCGCATATCGACTTGGAGCAGTGGTGTGGTGTTGCCGGCAAAGACTAGTGCGGTCTGGGTTGGACGCAGGTTGGGCCTTCGGAGTTCTGCACGCTGCCGCCGGCCAAAGAGGTGAGTGTTGTATCCACTTCTCCACCCACCCTGATGCTACCCGTCGACGGCAGCTGCTGTCGCACGGTGGTATCACCAATTTTCTCCCATCCTGCGCTGGCTGAATCACACATGTAGGAACACGGTCCCGGACTCGCGGACGGCCGCTATCCACCTGCTCACACCGAATGCACCGACTACCGGACTTACCGCGGCTCACATGGACCAGGACCCCCCTCTCACTCGCACGCAACTGCCCAACAGAATGCCGAAGTGGAGCTTAGCGCAAGTTCGCCACTTACGTTCAAGGCTTGCGTGTACCCGGACTCAAGTTTCCGAAACTTGAGTCGTATTTTGAGTTCACGGAATCAGTTTCCGAACGGGAACTTGAGTGCCCAGACTTAAGTTTCTGACTTGGGTCTTGACTAGGTTGGCTCAAGTTGAGACTCTGACTTGAGTCACTCGACTTGAGTTGCTCAGCTCAAGCTCTTAGTTTGAGACTTTACCGTATGTTTCGTGTGTAGGCAATAGATTGTAGTAGTGTACAATGAATATATTGATTTTGTACAAAAATATGATTAGCAAACATGAGTTCAAGTCGCGACTTAAACTTATCCCGGTGATCACCGGCCAAACTCAAGTTTTGAGTGTCATCTTTTTGTTGTAGCCTGGCTACGCGAGACTATCAATGTTTCCACTTTCTCAATCTTTGCTCCCACTCTTCCTAACGGTATTTTCGACGCCGACCTAACTGTGGAAGCACCTGTCAACAATGATGACGGGTCTGCGCCACTCCTTCCCAAACTCGCTGTGCTCAAAATTTGCAGCGCAGGTGACCGTGGAACCACGACTAGTGTGACAAAAATTCTCAGCATGTTGGAATCTCGAACAGAGCTACAGAGGGAGGGTGTCAGCAGGCTCGCAGAGTTCCAGAGTGACTTGAAGCAGATGAATCTCACAGGCGCTACGAATCAGGAAAAGTGGAGGAGGATATCCCGGTCGATGACATTTGTAGGCGGCTGTTGTCTGCCTAACCATTAGAGATAGGCTCAGAGTTACGGGACGCGAATATGCCTCTTTAGCAATATATTTTTGGAATTGTTCGGGAGTGATTATAAGTGCTTGCCACTGCTGAATGACTTGTTCGGCGCAACCTCAAGTCGACGAGCAATCACTCTCAGTCGAGACTTGACTTTGTTCGGCATCGCCGAAGGTCCAAACAGGGACACTGCCACCAGGCCTTTCACAAATGACGAGGGCGATCTCTCATGTTCATGAATCACGATGTACTCGCATATGACCCTCTATCCGACATGATCTCTTGCTCTGGAATCCTCGCTCCCAAGAGCGGTCCGTGGGAATGCATGCCGTCAGTGGGCTATAGGCAGGCTATCGAAGCGCTTGACTTCCCACCAATAGCGCATGTCCGATGCCGAAGAAAAAACATGTTACCAAAGCTCGCCGGAAAGCACCTTCGTCCACGTCGATTACTGCCTCAGCCTTGCCATCTTCTGCGGCCCCTCCTCTTCCTTCCACAGTCGAGAAGTGTCATACCCTCTTGGAGGATGAGATGACACGATGTAACGCGGAGGCGACCAACGGATATCCGGTGGAACGATGTAAACTGCACCATAAGCAGTACCAGACGATGACGAAGAAGTACAAAGAGGCCCAGGCCTTCGTCGACGGGATAAAGAGCACCAACCAAATCCCGACACCGGCTGACGTCGGTGCGTATAGTACCGTGGAGGAGGTACGCGAGAAGGAGCAGCTAGTCAAGCGATACTTGAAGGCCATTCGGGAGGAGAGGACCGGCAGGGACCTGCACCACCGCCGTTTCTTCCTGAATAGTATGCATATCAGTCGATATTATTTCGCGGCTCACCACCTATCAGTCGACAGTGGGCATAAGACTCGCATCAATATACTTGCGAAGCAGATGGTTGAAGCGGTTGCCATACGAGAGCTACTTCTCAAAAAACTGTTGGATCTCGACACGCGTCTCCATCCGGAGGCGAGATCGTTCATGCACGCGTCCCAGTCTAGCGCTCTCGATCAGGAGGACAATCTTAATCTGAAAGAGGAGATGAAGCCCTTCTTGAGGGACCTCAAGCATCATGGTACAGCGGACGATGAAGACTCTGATCTCATTGATCAACAGCTGGGGACATCCTTGCAGTGCGCCTTCAAGTTGCTTGATTGATTGAGCTCTGAACAACTTGACCTTAGCCAGCGGCATGTCATACTCGGGCTGTTCAAGCCTTTCACCGATCCGGAGCTGTTGTCGTCACTTTTTGACGAATTACTGCGTGAGAATGGCAATCTTTCACAACCCGAAGCCAGGATAGCGAGGACAAAGCAAATACATCAATTCGCGATAGCCCAATACATGCGTCGGATCATTTTCTACGATCCTGAGTTGTATCTCAAGGCATTGGACAAGGTCTCGCTGAAAGACTTGGTCATGGATGATGACTTCGGTCTGGAGGATTCGGCTCGCTTTCTAGTGATGTTGTTTCGCAAGCGTCTCGAGATCGGACTTCTCTGGTGGAAAGACTCCCTCGTCGAGGCCGTTTACATGGTGGATCGGTCGCCCGAAGCAGCAGCTAACGTCGGCAACTTAGGTAATGTCTGCAGATTTTCGGGGGTATGACTCCGGATCGACTGATGCCATTCCAGCGCACCGTATCAGGGTACTGGATGGCTGGGTCTACAATGTATCGCACCAAAGACCGACATCTAATGAAGTCTGGTGGGTGAGTGCTCAGCGGTCTTTGATCAACACCTCTGGCTCACGTAAGGCATTCAGCTCCTGCTCTCACTGGACAAGCACCCAAGAAACACCGAGAACCGTCTGGTCCGCTTATGTCACAGCTTTGAAGAGCTGCACTGTTTCTTGTCATTCTGTGCCTTAGGGTATATGGAACCGCCATCCTTCTGCTCAGACGCGGACCCTCAATTTGACTGTCAATTCTATCGGAAGCATCTCAGCCTGACCGGCATTGCCGTGGCACAGCTTGCTGAAGGATCCTGTCTCCCACCACTCCCTACTCCACGCCCATCGCGTCGCCCAGGATGTATCCAATGGTTCGAACTCGAACACCGATCCCACATGTTTGGTGCCATCCATAACGACCCTAACGCATTTACGACCAAATTTCTCGACGAGTTGCGGTCGCGTCCTGATCTATTCTACATTGTTACGCATTCTGATACTGATCCACGTGGCCACGTTGAGGAATTTGGCTTGGAGCCCTATGAGATACGCCACCGTACCTTTGACGCGCCTCGTCCATCACATCTCCGGCCTGCGCCACAGCAGGGGACCGGACCATGGACCGTTGCGCGCACGGCCAAGGACGTCCTGTACGGCAAAAAAGGCCGTGGAATGCCGTTGGAAGGACTCATCACTATGCTTGATAACGGAAACTCCAAGTCCTTTTTCTTCCATTACAAAAGATTTCCAGTCAGATTCTTCGCCATTCTCAATGCCCAACCTAATCGTCGCTGGCACGTCCTCGTGAAGAACGTGGCATGGGCTGCGTTCCGCGCTCGTGACTTGGTCTCGGGAAGAGACTACGATGAGCATACTTTTGATCTAGCATCAGACAAGCTCTTCATGGAATGCGCCACTTCGAGGCTGGAGGGTGTCCTCACTGAGTGGGGTGTCACAGGAATGTTTGGTGGGAATAACTCGACGAAGTCGACGAATAACGAGACTTCATCATCAGGTTCACAGCAATCTACGGTAAGATAGTCTTCACTCGCTGATGAATGATATTGACACTCCAACAGCAAGCTGCCTCAAACGAAGCGACGACAAGCCAATCAGCATCGCCGTCTTTCGGTGGAGCTAACACGCAACAAGCCAGCGTATCTTTGAGCGCAGAACAGGAATCACCGGAACGCGCAGTAAGCTCCTCTTCGCATTCTTCTCTACATCGTCATTGACACCTCACTGGCACAGATTGACGTCGCTCTTGATTCTAGCAACGAGACTGACTTCCCTCCACCTTCTGCGACCGCTCAAGAGGATGTCGCTGTACTTCGCGGTGTTGAGTTTGTCAGTGCGAACACTCAACAAGCCAGTGTATCTTCCGGTGCGATCAATGAGCAAATCATAGAGCGGGACGTTGAACACACAGTAAGCTCATCATATCGGTCTTCTCGACATCGTCATTGACGCCTCACAGATCGACGTCGCTCTTGGTTCTAGCAACGAGACTGACCGCTCTGCACCCCCTGTCACCGCTCAAGAAGAGGTGATGGCACTGCGCGGTGTCGTCGAGTCTGCGTCAGGAACGACACATCTCCACGACGACTATGTGGGAGAGCATGCGATCTGCAAGCTTGAAAGATCCGCTCGATGCGATGTCGAGCGCATACGCGACATAGTAGCTGACAAACAGCGGGACTCTCGGTTCACCAACACCATCACAGAACCACGGGCCATCAGTGCTGGTGAATCGCTCCCATGGTGGAAGGCCTTGCTTTACGAATGGGAGTCGGGTTTTGAATATCTGTGGTGGTGAAGCCAGGGGTGCCAAACGATACGATCCAGATAAAGACGCCAATTCCCCTTCAAAGTTTCTGTAGTTTCCCACGTACTTACGCTGTTGGATTGGTCCCACGATTAGTACCCCATCTACGCCTCGCGGCGTTGTTCATCCACCGGATATACATCAGACACTGCACTTGCCAGTGCAATGGTAATTGAAGCAATAACATGAATGTAACCCAGCCACCATACCCTGGCAGTACACGAAGATACTGAGACAACTAGTCACAGTATGGTCCACTGCCATATGAATGGCTGGCGCGAATGCGGACTGTTCGTCGGCCAGACGAAGTTAACTCCGGCTAAGAACTTTTTGTCAGCAAAAAACGACTGGCAGCGGCGATAACTCATACCATTGCTTACGATCAGCAAATAGTGGTCAGTCGGCGCTCCTTGGGGCCATACCGTCGTGGATGCCCTCGCAGTGCTCCCGCTCAGTTAGAGATTATCATTCGGTGCAGTCGTCTCTGTTCCCGTGACTGTGGCGTGCTCGTCGTCGTTGTGGTGATTCGTCGTCGTGGCTCTCATGTGCAGCGTGCTCATCGCCGAGTCGGAGTCATCGGGGTCGCTGCTATCGTGGTCGCCTTCGCCGTGAGCTCACATGGCGACGCCCACAGGAGACCCGTTTTGAATTCAAATTTAAGCACGAGCTTAGACGTGTTGAGTACTTGCTCCAAACTGCATAAAAACATCACCTTCTTATTCTTCACTCAGAGTCAAGCATGATATCGTGAGCATAAATCTGAATTGAGGCGCGATTCTAGTACAAGGCTTTACAAAACGGACGGGGCTACTACGAAACCCGTCGTCAGTCAATCATACTTGCTTCCATGATTGTGGCGCACTTACAAGTTTATCCAAAAAGCTATCCAAAGGAGTAGGGTGTGTTTCCGAAGCCATACAATCACTCGAGCTCCGCCGTCAGCCCATTCTGCTGCATGATCTCCTCATATGCGGCCGCCCGAGCCTTCCACCCTTCCAACTGCTGTTGCAGCTCACGCGCACGAGATTCGAGCCACATAACGTAGAGGATCTTGCGTCTCCTACTGCGACGAGCGGCGAGCATGTTCCTGCGGCGCTTCTCCGCGAGGTCGGGCGGGATGTCCGGGTCCTCGGGATCCTCGTCAAATGTGAACAACTTATTATTGCGATTGGACTCGGAATCGGATGTGCTGGCGCCGTTGAAATTCGTCATGTTCGTGAGCATGGTCATGGGGAGGCGGGGGGAGTAAAAGCAGGGGAAAGAAAAAGACCAGCCTCTTATATACGTCGGTACCGACGCCGAGTCATGGTCAGAGCGTTTCGGTGATAAAGGCCTTGCGTGTACATTGCGATTTGTCAGTGCGCCACACGAGTGCGTGACTCATGCTATGCTGACAGTAGCTGCGTCAAGCTGTGTCCATTGTTCGAAGTTCGTAGGAAAGCAGGATCAGAGAATGAGTCATTGGCCACCAGATGTGGCGGTCGTTTAGTAGTCGCGCCAAGGTATAACCAGTTCTGCGCCGAGAGATATTTAACTTCCAAGTCATAAAGCAAGCAGTGAGCAAATACGTGCTGGGGAAGCAAAATGAATCAGAGCACTCTAGTCAATTTACTTGATAAGGCCTTAAGGACAGATCGTCGGGATTCGTCGGGCCGACATAATCTATTGAATCCGAGTGTACGTAATGCGCAGCGAACACCTTCGACCGCTTCCACCATCATCTCGCGCTTGCCAATTGACGCCTGGCATACAGCACTCATGCCTGTTGCGGCGTACTCGGCTATTATTCAGAGCATTATGTCCGCAATGGCAGTCCTAGTGGAGGCGAGGGGGAAATGTCACATTGGAACTCCCGCCTTTTTCCCGTTCTAACCCACCCACCACAACCATGGCACTCAATACCCTCCGAGTATGCCTAGCACTCGTTCTCCTCCAAATATTCACGGAATCCCTGCAGCTTATGGGCAAGATAGCGTTTTCCCCAGATTCCATCGACATATCGGCCCGCATCCTTGCAGGTAGCGCGATGGCCGAACTCTTCGTGGATATTTTGGGAGAATTCGCTCTTACCGTCTTGCACCGCCGCAGGGTAGACACCCTTTCGACGAGGCGACGGGCAGGCTGGCTCGCGCTGTCCTTGGCCGTAGTGAACGATGCGATCTACTATCGTGTCTCGGATAGGCCTATCGTCCTCGGCTGCGTGGCGCGATTGCGCGCTACTGCGCTTTTCGCAGCTTCCAACTTTGGCGTACAGGCCGCGGTTATTTTGGTCCTGGTTCACGAGGCAATCGTCTTGTCCCGGACCACAGTGACAGTTCGGTCTGATCTGAATCACGGGGCAGCGGATGTGCTGGCACTTGAGCGCGGGGTTGCCCAGGACCTCTTTCCTTCTCCCGTCACCAGGAAACAGGATTGATCTGCGAGCTGCGAAGGCCATCGCATCGCCTTCTCATTGCCCTGGCCGCCCGCAACTGTTGCGACCCATAGAAGTTCCGATTGTTCATCCCTGCATTCCGCCCTTGTCTCTATTCTATAAGTAGAGTGCCTGGCGACTGCGTCCTCGAGTTGGCCTCGCCCCCACCACCATTGCCATCCTTCTCACCATGGCTTCCTCCGCCGTCATCCTCTCCTTCGTCTACTACACCTTCATCCTCGCCTGCGTGGAGGCATCGCGTGCTGTGATCTGTCCCGTGCCCACTCCATTCATCTCCGATGACCTCGATCTGACAGCCATTTTGGCGTCATCCTCCATGGCAGCGCTCACCCTCCTCGCCCTCATCTTTGGCACGTACGGCATCCTGCGCCACATTGATTGGTATGCAGACGAGTATGCGGAGGTCCTCACCGGGCTGATACATCGTGTCCCTACTCGCGTCGTCCCGCTCATCACCCTGGCGGTGTCCGTCATACTCTTTGACGTCTGCTCCTCTCCCAAGGGCCCCATATCATGTGTCCAAGCCATTGTGGGGTCAACGTTCACCGTCCCCACACTGCTGTACTTCATTGCATTCGGCATTGCTGTCATTCATCGCATCGCTATCGTCACCAGCGCCCTCCGTGACGTCGAGTACGGTTTCGTCAGCCTGCCGGAGGATGAGAAACGCCTGTCTTTGAGCGACTGGGAGCGGAATATGTTCGCCGACGATGCCAGCAAGGTATGTTGCGATCACGTCGCATTTGAGAGCAGCCATTTCTGACCACGGTTTAGAAGTTCCTGTATCAGAGATTGTACTATAACCCATAGTTCGAGTCGCGAGCCAGACTCGTTGTACACATATACTTCTAACGACCACACATGAAGTTGTATTTTCTACGGATGGGGATATAGATTTGTTTGACTCTTTGTGAGCTGATTGCAGATTCACACACGGGGATCACTCCAGCCGGCGTCCAAGACTTTGAGGAAGGGACGTGTCTGTGTATGTGCCTGATGATTGTCTTTTGTCTGGGCGCTGCTTAGAAGCAGGTTCTTTCTGAACGGCCACAACGACATTTCAACACTGACGCAAGAACATGGAGGGGCCGCCATCGCCCTCGGCATGCAATATCATCCCACCGTCACCACGCGAAATCCTCCCTCGCCCTGAGGCGCTATCCGTTCTCGTTACCCGCATGCTGGTCAAGTCGACGTCGTGCGCGCTCATTATAGGCCTCGCATTCATCATCTCAAACGGCGTCGTCTACTTCCTCCTTCGCAAGGCCAATTTCTACGCATCAGAGTTCGCAGAGGCGTGCATGGGGAGCAAGAATCCTGAGCGGGAGGTACGGCGGTACATGATCCCGATGACTGCTGCGTTGGTCGTGGCGCTGGCGGTGTTGAGTACGCAGTGGGAGGATGGGGAGGGTGTGGTCACCATGGTTGGGATGGCGATCGTCGCTGCCCCAAGGGTGTGTGCGGCGTATATGACAGTGTTTATTGGGTGGATGGTTGTGAGGACAAGGGCCGTCGTCAGGAGGAGGAGGGAGGACTTGGAAGGTGCGGATGGAGTTCCTGACGAAAAGGTAGACTTGCTGGGTGAGGGAGAGAAGCCTCAGGTCGTGCTCGCAGGGGAGGATGATATCACTGTTTAGGTTATTGCGTTCGAGTCTTTCATAGGTATTCGAAGGGTATTGCTATAGCGAACTAGACATATAAAACAAAGCGGTGATCAAGAATAGTAAGTACACAAAGTTTTGACCAGTGGCACTGATGAACTCGTCTTCAATGACAAACACGCTCCGGAGCCAGTTCCAAGCACATTCATACCAAGGATCTCTGTAGGGCTCCCTCTCTTTGAGCCATTCCCATGGCATTTCTGACTCGAAGCCTTTGAACCTCTCGGCCGCGCATTTTGTAGCGAACTCTCGGGAGGCAGAACGGTAATTTTCCTCATCGTAGTCCATCCCCTCCACCAAGCCACGAGCGCGAAATGCGGCCCATGTCACATTTCTGAGTAGGAAATGGCAGTCGCGGTTCGGGCGTGCGTCGAGGATGGCGATGAATTTGACCGGGAACGTCTTCAACACGGGTAGTAAGAGAGTCCCTTCGTTTGATTCGAATGCGTCAATCGGAGAGCCATCGCCGTCCATGCCAGGGCGAGCTTTCCCAATGAAAACATCTTTGGCATATCGGACGATGTCCCGGTCGTGCGATGCGCGATCGAGAAGTCTCGTACGTGCGTCATCGTGCTCGATGCCAAACTCTTTAACTTGCCCCGGGGGTGCGGTAGTTGAGTGCATGACGACATGGATTAGGTCTGGGCGCGAGCGCAACTCCTCGAGGAATCGTGTCGCAAATCTGTTACGGCGGGCGTCCCTGATGGCGCCGAGCATGAACGCACGACGCTGGAAATGGGTATGGCATCATGAGGGAGGGTTTCTGTTTTGTTGTTTTGTTTTTCTATTTGCTGTATGCTTTCATTTGGGTTGTTGGTTCATGATGTCGAGCCCCACACTAGGAGTGCGTAACGCATTTCCTCGGGGTGTCAAAATGCCGCTGGGTCGAGATTCCCAGCCTAACACGTGTTATTCAAAGGGTCGACAGAGTCGCCAGTAGCTACAGTTCACAGTAACTACTGTATACCGCTGAGAATATCAAGTCACGTCCACCAAAAATGGAAATGTGCTGGAAGATGGGCCGTACGTAGATCCTGTCGTTTATCGAGATGGGCAACGACAACACCACATAGGCAGAGGTCCTCCAGATAGTGTCTGCATTTGTAGAAGTGGGGCTCGAAATTGAAGAGGAAGGAGTAGGGAAATTGCATGGATTCAAATGCATGGAGCATCAGGTAAGTACACAGCTCCTCAAAGGTGCGACAGAGACCGATGAGGCAATACGTTGAGGGTAAGAAACTATGAGAGTGATTCAAGAGCTGGACAGCAGTAAGCTGATACCCAACAACAGCAGAGGCCAGCAAATAACCCACCAAACCTCATTCGATGCCTCCCGCTTGTACGGTTCACTGTTGATCCAACCATCTAAAACCCTACGCGCTATAACCACAATCAGCCATCCGAGACTGATGAATGCAGGTGAAAGGGTGTCCTGCCTGAATCTCCACAATTTGGTGTGGCTGTAGAAGAGCGGTCAACCAAATAGACAGCCTCAATCAGGCTGTCTCTCCACCGTGCTAGTCCAGTTGCAGACTTGGTCCGCCTTTCCCACACATCGAGAAGATTATCCGCATCGTCCTTGCTGAAATAGCCGTCCATAACAAGATCTTTCAACGAAAAGGACACGGCATGCAAGAACGAGGGCTCGCTCCACTGGCATAGTCCATACGAGTTCCGAGAATGAAAAAAGACCCTTAGAGTGAATTGATACCACGCGAGCCGAAATATTTTCATTACCCTATCACTCGGAGATCTCCAACGTTGAAGGTGAGCGTTAGCGCAGCCCACTGAGGTCAGAAATTCCAAGGTACTGCGGCTGCCTTCCATAAACGGCTCGAATGCTTTGAGGATTTGATGCCGCTCACTGAGCAAACACATCAAACGCGTTCAAGATATGAAGAAAACATGGCGTACGCGAGGTCTCTAAGGTTGATGTTGCCATAAGCTGATATGATGATGCCATAGCCCCAAAGACTCGAGGTGGGTCCTTCTTGGCTGCCATGGTACAACTTCAGTAGGCTCTCTATAAGGAGCTCGCGGATGGCGGTCATTTTCGAAATCTTCCCGGCAAGCGCGTCAATGCGCCTCCTATGTCCATCATCAACTTCAAATAGTCAGGCCAGAAATGCGCATCTAAAGACAACTCAAACCTTGCGAGAAGAAGCGATGATGATGTATCTCTCTACGCATCCTCTCCTCCCGAAGCGCCTCCGAGTACCTCATTGCTGCCTCGTATTTCTCGAGTGTCGCGTAAAACTCGGTGTACGCTTGGATCTCAACAGCTGTTGGAATCAGAACACCCTTCTCGAGTCTGTCGACAACAGCCTGCGCCTCTTTGTACCGTTTTGTCATCGTCTGATACTGTGTCTGATGCAGCCTACATCGCTGGCCACGGTGTTCGGATCCTGGGATAGCAATCTCGGTGCACGGCGTCGTTTCATCCTCCAACAGTGTCCGACAGCGGAGAGGTCTTGAGCAGGGATGAGGAGGAGGAGGAGACGGCGAAATCGAGTTCAGGACGGACATCCTAGGTAGCCTGCTGCAGGTCGGGCACAAAGCGCTGTACGTCAACTCGTATTAACCAGTGCTGGAACAACACGTTTTGCCGGCAATGGGCATCCATTCCCACGAGAGTGACGAAAGTGATAAAGTCTTGGGATTGACATTAGTTCATACTTCCTGACGGGCATGGCTTGTTATGCCTTGTACGGTCTTGCGATACGATTGTGACTTGACTGTAGTATCGAGTACAACATAAGAGCAAATTGAACTCAGCATGCTTGTTTGGCTCAAACTCCAAGCCAAACAATGGGTCGGTATCGGTCATCCGGCAATCTACGGCAAACGCGACCTCCTCCACGTCCATATCCTGCCTTCCCTTCAAGTTTAGGTTGTCCATACCGATTTCTACGCGAAATGTCTTCTGCAACTGTCCTCGTTCTCTGTGTGCTTAGCTAGTAACACGGTCATGGTGCGCCTTTTCTCACGTATTTGGCCAGGACACGCTGACGAGTGGTGGGAAATAGCTGTGCCCATCGAAGCGTACATCATCGTTGGATCTACCCGTTTAGGTACCTAGGGCAATAGCAATGTCACGCGTAGAATTCTGTACAGTATAAATACTGACACCGCTCTCCCACCCTGGCTTCTATCGTCCTACGTCGACCATGTCCCGCCGGCGGAAAGACCAGCTTCGGCTGGGTATCGCTAGCCTCCAATCAGCCACGCACAATTCACCACCAGATGTTCAAGAAAGGCTCGTCAGGCCACTACTGGACCTCGCAGTCTCCAAATCGGTGCGAATCTAGTCTACAGCTTTTCACAGCACGACTAATCTTCTACCAACGTAGGTCTACGGCTGCTCCACTTGTTCACAGGTTGTAGAACAGAGCATGGTCTATCTTGGTGGCACACTGGCTCCTCGATTCGATGCCGCGCTGAATGACGAATCAGTCCTGATACGCTTAGCCCTCATCGAAGAGTACGATCCTCCCAATTCTGTCACATATAACTTACAGTCATGCAGCATCGTTCGTGCTGTTTTCCTCGCGCACACCGGCGTGCGACTGTTCAACCGCCGATCGTCGTCCACAGAACCTCACGAACACATGCGACGGATCGTTTCACAGCTCTTGGATGCCCCATCTCCCGCTGCTACGCCAGACAGTGCCAATTCTGTCATACGCAAGAAGCACCGTCGGCGACGATACATCGAGCTCATCCGAATTGTAGCGCAAGGAACAGCAAGTGTTTTCCAAGCCATCCCGGTGATTTCTATCGTATCGATTGCACCCAAAGCCGTCGCAACAGGAGCGAATGTGCTCCAGGTTTGTTCAGGTTATGTCAATGCTCGCTCCGTCGCTGATTTTGAGAGATAGAAGCGAGACCAAAACGACGATGCGTTGGATGCACTGGAACACCGTGTGAAGGCGATTGAGAGCTCTACAGTTTCTGACGAGATCCGCCTGTATGTCTCTTCAATTATGCCGTGTGCAGTTTGTTAATGCCGACGTTCAGGGCCCTCCTTGACGCACGAAGAGCAATAAACAAGGTCAAATCAGGGAAAACCCTCGGGCGTATCGTCTTCTCGTCTTCGGAGACACAAGACCTGCTGGATGCCAACTTGACTCTTGATCGCGCTCTTGTGCTGGATAATCGCTCTCTTGTGTTGAATAATGTTGGTCGTCTCCTATCGATTCCCTGAGCTGAGTCACTGATGTACTAAAATGAAAGGCCGTTCAAATCAACATCCTCTCCCGGACCATTCAGAAACAATCACTCCTCATTACTTTCTCCTTCATTTTCTTTCCATGAGCTGAGGTTCAGGGCCATTAGGCGCGGTGACTCATTATCATTTACGACAAATTCCCCTACCCTGTGGCCCTTGGATCTTCCCACACGGGATCCACTACAAAGTGGGCAGCTGCATGGATTGGGTGCACATATGTATGAAATTCGAGATCGCTCCAGCGCCTAGGCGAATCGATAATACATACGTATGTCGTACTACAGTTTGTGTTTCTTGTATTTCGGACTCGAAAATCGTTGTGTATTCGTATACTTACGAGGGGTGGGATATCTTCACTTTTCCAAGAAAGGAAACCGACACAATTTTCCCTCTCACCGCGATGTCCTCGCTACCTTCCACTACCCTGCAAGACACAGAGTAATCGCAGTTTGCTAGCGTCGGAACTTGGGCAGTGCGGAAGCCATTCCACATTCATCCCGAGCTGGCACGGGGCTTTCCCAACATGGGCAACGGGACACCTACCCTCCTATCTCTCCACTGCGTATTCTGTAGTTCTCAAAGGCGTGTGTCTCACGAAATCTCCTCGCATTGAGACGGTCAAAGAATTTGAGGCATTGTTCAGGGTCCACGCCACTTGGGTTGATCAATGCGTGAACAATGCGCTGGTCCTTTGGTCATCCCCGATAGACCTTTTATAGGCCACTCCCTTCAATAACTCTCTTTCCGGGCTCCCAACCTCTCACCATCTGTAAGTTGACGATATACTGCCAAGAACAAGCGCTTATATATGTTCAAGATTCCGCAATGGACTCACCCTTTGCTCCATGGCTCGGCACGACAGTCGCTTTCGACGGGACCCCCGGGTCCTTCGCAATGAGAGACGCTCTCAAATCCTACATGCCTCTCCTTGATTCAGCGATCTACGACTGCTCCTGGGAACTCCGTCTCTACAGATCCGTTTTGGTCGATCTCGAACGGAAGTACGCACAAGACATGGCCGTGCGAGCTGCCCACCTCGCACTCTTCCCTCCTGTCCATCTCCTGCCTCGTGAGCTGTTGATGACCATCTTCAGACTCGTCGTTGGGCCCACGAAAATGCTCCCCACCAAAAGCGGAAGAGCCCCGCGCAACCTCCTCGCCGTGTGTCGGTACTGGAGAGAAACAGCGCTCGCAATGCCCTACCTGTGGGCTTCATTCTTCATCCCGGAGTGGAGCTTTTGTTCTACAGAGCTCATATTCTCGCGTGGGGTCAAACCGAGGGCAGATTCCCTTCGTTCGGAGATCAAGCAGCACCTCGACCTGTCTTGGAGAAATCCATTGACGTTTACCACCAGTCTCGCTTCCATCTTCACCTCCAAGAGCTTTCTGGTAGATCTCTTCGCCGTCTCTCGCCGATGGGAGGATGTCACATTGTACGGTACAGCGGAAAGCTACGCAGCGCTACCGGACTTTACGGTGAACAGTTTGAAAATTCTCGAGAGTCTGTCTCTCCTCAAGGACGAATACCAGTCTGCTAGCTATACGCTTCAACTCCTCAACAAGTTCTCCCATGCGCTGAATTTGCGAAGTCTAACTTTGCACCTCCCTTACCTCCGCGGCATACCAGGACTGGATAACATCACCTTCCCATTCAAACAACTCACGTATCTCAAGATCATGTTTGATGATGTGTATAACACTCCGGCCGTACCCATACGTGTTATACTGTCAATTATCTCTCTCTGTCCCCGTCTGCGTGACCTCATCCAAGACAGCCCACCTCACAGTCAATCGCAGGTGCTTTTGAGACATCAATTTGTCTCTCGCACTACCCATGACCACCTCCGCCACCTCCGAGTACAATACACCCGCTTCCTCGACTGCCTGTCCTGCCCCGCTCTTGAGTCCCTGTCCCTTCCGCCTCTCACTGCCGTACCAGCAGCCGGCGTCCTGGAGTTTCTGCACATCAGCAACTCGTCCCGATCGGTTGCGGAGGTTGTCAGGAGGTTTTCGCCTGCCAAATTTGGCCGAAAACCTCAAAACCTCAAAACCTCGCAACCTATGTCCGAAATCGTCACAACCTCACCCGGGGTACCTCACCACCACTGGGTCCCCCTCGCATCCGACTGCAATTTCCACCGGTCATAATTGACAGGTATATTTTAAATGCTCAATTCACAATTCTCAGCAGTAACGGGCGGGTGACGAAGGCAGACGGAGGACAATGAATACTGATGAAAACCTCGAAACCCCCAAAACCGGACAACCGATCGGGTAGACTTGCTGATGCAGTCGTCTGGCTATCCCCATCTACACACCGTCGAGGTCCAGTTCGAACCTCGTCAAATCTTCTCCACCGTGTACAACCTCTTCCACAAACCCGCCCTCGATACTGTCAAGCACCCCATCATTGATGTACACCCCCAGGACGTCTTGGAGGTCTTACGTCTTTCCCTCGTTGGCGGACACCTTTTGCAGGTCCGCTCTTTGACGGTGAAGCTCGATTTCGGCAAGGGGCTGGAGCTACCGCCGCAAGTGGATTTCAGTGGGCTGTTGGGCGTGGTGCGGGGTATTCGGTGTTTGTGTATGGAATTGTACACGCTGACGGGCATACGTGTTGACTGGGAGGCTGTGGCAAAGGTGAGAGACGCGTGTGAGCGGGCGTCCGTCGGAGGTGTGAACTTTCACTTGAGGACGGAAGGGATTCGGGATCTGGGCGATATATGACTAGGATTTTTGTAGGCTTCTCGACTCCAACCAATGACCATATGCACATGCTTAAATATGCTCTCATGCTCTCGGGTGAATGTGAGAGGAAAGCTGGCGTGTGCGTGTTGTTTATGGACGAATACGAGTATATACCACCCCGACTTGCTACGTGGGAATAGATGCCATCAACCGTCAGCTGGACGTATCTGGAATAGGTCTTTGATCTTCCACTGCCAGCGCGATGGCGAAGAAAAAACACGCAAGCAAAGCTCGCGCTAAGGCATCTCCGAGTGTGCCTGCGACCGTTCCATTCTCCTCTTCCACTGCATCCGTACCTCCCTCCACTACCTGCTACACCCTGCTGGAGGATGAAATGACAAGATGTAACGCGCAGCGGACCCACGGACTTCCAGTCCAGCGGTGCAAGCTGCACCACAAGCAGTACATCAAGATGACGAAGAAGTACAAGCAGGCTCAGGCTTTCGTCGATCATATCAAGACCAGCAACCAAATCCCGACGGCGGCTGATGTCGAGGCGTGCACTACGATGGAGGAGACGCGAGAGAAAGAGCAGTTGATGAAGCGATACTTGAAGGCGATTCGGGAGGAGAGGGCGGGCAGGGATATACAACACCGTCGTTTCTTTCTGAAAAGTGCGTCTCATATCATATTACATGCCATCCTCGTTCTGTCATTGATTACGATGCAGTCGATGATGGTCATAAACTTCGTATCAAGGTGCTTGCGAAGAAGCTGGCTGAAGCGCTTACTATTCGGGAACTACTTATCCGCCAGCTTTTTGAGCTTCACATGAGCTTGCATCCGGAATCACAGTCCTTCCTTCGAGCGTACCAATCTAACAAGCTAGAATTCGAGCTTGATTCCAATGCGACAGAGGAGATGAGACCCACCTTAAAATCCTCCCATTTCCCCGGTCCACTCGATGAAGAAAATGCGGATCTCATCGAGCAAGAGCTGGGCACATCCTTGTATGCTGTTCTGTTTGTCACTATGACCTACCACGGCTCACTGATGGTCTTGACTTCAGCGATCGCCAACGGCTTCTGACAATGTTCGAACCTTACATAGAACCAAGGACAATTTCCGCATTGTTTGATCAGACCATCGGGAAGGCGTCTATGGATCAGTCACCCCAGACGGCGAGAACAAAGCGCATCATGGAGCTTACCTGGATGCAATACACAAGGAGGATCATCTTCTACGAGCCGGAGTTGTATCTTAAGTCTTTGGACAAGATTTCGGTGAAAGACCTCGTCATGGACGACGATTTCGGTCTCGAAGATGCCCGTCGCTTCGACATCCTCTTCTCCAAAAGACACGAGATCGGTTTACCGTGGTGGAAAGATGCTCTGGTCGAGGCTATTCACATGGTGGATCACGCACAGGAAGCAGCAGCGAATTCCGGTGATCTATGTGGGTTGCCTCCCTCTTCGTTCTCAACTGTCACTAAAGAGACCGACATCCAGCTCATCGCGTGAAGGTTTTGGACGGATGGGTATACAACGTATCTCACAAACGACCGGCATCACATGAGGTGTGGTGGGTGAGTTCTTACGATGGTGTTTTTCATCGACGGCTTCTGACTCGTTGTGCATGATAGCTTCTTCTCACAATGGAGAAGTATGAAAGAAACATCGAAAATCGATTCGTGCGGCTGTGTCATAGCTTTGAAGAGCTGCAATGCTTTCTGTCCTTCAGTGCTCTTGGACTCATGGATCCACCGTCATTCTGCCGTGCAGCGGATCCTGAGTTGAGCTGTCACATTTTTCGGAACCACCTCAGCTTGATTGGTGTCGTCGTTGCGGATCTGGTAAAACCATTGGGTATTCCCCCAACTCCAACTTCGCGTTCGTCCCGCATCCCGGGATGCATTCAGTGGGCTGAACTGGAGGAACGAGCGCATATGTTCGGTGCCATCAGCGACGGTTCCAACAGCTTTACGAAGAAGTTCATAGATGAACTTCGCGCACGCCCTGATCTATTCTACGTCGTCACCCATTCCGATACTGATCCCCGAGGTCAAGTCGACGAGTTCGGGCTCGAGCCATATAAGACGCGCCACCGTTCATTCGATGCACCCCCTTCTACACTGAATGCCGTACCGTTGGCAGACGGCTCAGGAGCATGGATCGTTATCCGAACGGCGAAAGACGTGTTATATGCGAAGAAAGGCAGCACAGTCTCACACGATGGTCACCTGACAATACTTGACGAAGGAAAGAGCCCGGGGTATTTTTTCCACTTCAAGAAGTTTCCCGCCAAGTTCTTCGTTATCCTTGACGCACAGCCGCGCCGTCATTTTCACACGTTGACAAAGAATGTAGCGTGGGCTGCTTTCCGCGCTTATGGCTTGGTTGAAGGAAGGAATTATGAGCAGAAGGTTTATTATGCAGCCTCAGATCGGCTCTTCGAGAAATGTGCGGCAGAGAGGCTTGATTTCTTGTCCGATAGTGAGTGGGGTGTGTCGAACAAGCTCGGCGAATGAATGGACTTCCGCCTATCAGTACAGTACAGTACTGTATCAGCACTTTCTACAAGTTCAAGATGTATCGTGTATTCGTAACCTAATCAAACAAACAAAAGGCGCGCCCGATCTCATTCCTTCAAACAATGAGTACATAGTAAGATCGTAACAGTATGGAGGTAAAGGACGAAATGTCACCTCTGCGACATTTCTTCTTCGGTCGGGTTGCCTGCTACAGTCTTGGCCGAATCGTCATTCTTGTTTCTCATCAATGACATTATGACCTCCGCGTCCTCCTTCATCTCGTCGACTTTCCACATACTGTAAACAGGCAACGATGCCAGCTGCAAGTCATTTAGCGACATGTATCAAAACCTCGGCGAACAGCCCACCTGAGTTGTGAAGCGTGTTAAATGTACTTCGTCTTTGTTGACATCATATGTAACAAGGTCGGAGCACCAATCCAGAACATCGACAGCATCGGGGGCAGCGATGTCATGGACGCGCATCTTGGGATCTATAGTGACGCCTTCGACGAGTTCTGCGAGAGTCAGTGGTCGAGCCGATCCTATAACGCATCGAATCGTTCGCTGAATGATAAGTGCCTTCTCATGCGAGGTTCGCTCCGCGTTTTCGAGAATATGCTGGTATGTAGAGTACAAACCATCAGGTATGCATCCAAGAGCGGTTCGGATTTCCGAAACGGACGATGCATGCTCTTCCAAGATTTCAAGGGCGAGGCGGGCCACGAGGAACCTAGACTTTTCAGTCAATGTGATGGGAATGCGGAAGAACAAACACCTTACATCCCGTTAGCTTTTTGCGCGACCTCTCTCGCAATCTCCGCTTTCACATCGTCAGGCAGTTGGACGAAGGCCCGAAGTCGATTGTCCAGCTGTGACTTGATATACGTCGCCACATCATCGCTGCTATTGATGGAAGTGCTTTGATCGAGATCGATACCACGCGCGTTATTGGCCTCGAAGACGGTAGCGATATCAGCGGTGCGTCTGCTTGTGACAAGGACTGAGAAGCATCCTTGGGGACTGCCTGATGCCATTGAGGCTAAGCCACACGTCAGGACACCTCTCCCCTCGGCCACAGTCTCGTCGATACCGTCAATGACAACATACACACGCTCTCCGTGCGGAAGAACAGAGCATGCACGGTAGAGAAATCCAATGAGGTCCGTGCACTTGAGGGTTCCAAAGTAAGCATCTGCCTCGTCCTGCCCAGGATTGCTATGCATGGCCATGATAAGGTCGTGAAAGACCCAAAGGACGTCAAGTACATCCAGTTGTACTAGCATCTGAGAAAGGAGACCTCGTAGGATATTGACACTGTCGTCCCGGCGATCGTCGAGTGAGAAGCAGTAGAAGAAGATACAACGCTGATGCGACTGGCGCAGATAATCGATAATTGATGACCTACAGATGACACATCAGGCAAGGACAACGCTGAAAACCTTTTCTGAAAACCCACGTCATGACGCTTTTACCACTTCCGGCTAATCAAGCGTAAGTTGTAGGCCCATGTCAAGAGGGTTGAGATACTTACGAACACCATAGATCCACAGGAACGAGGCCGGGGTCGATACCCACCATTGAAATTCGTCGGTTTTCCCTATCCATTCACACGTCCCAATCTGCCTTTGCGCCCGAAGCGCCTCGTGCTGCACCAGCTTAGCGTCCTCCGCCGGCCTGGTCCACTTGATGAGATCCGTATAAATCGCTAATAGTCGCTGCCATAGATTTCGGCCACCCCAACAATCTTTCAGGCCAACTGTGTGATCCTCGATAGCGCCAGCAGCATCGACATGTTGTTCCCAGAAGACAGCGGCATACGGGAGGAAGGGGTGCGGCGTGACAAGCCTCAGTGAATTGCAGATATCGAGGAGGTCGGTACCGATGGCTTCTGGGTCGAAATCCCGAAGATTGAGGTATGTAGTTATGCCAGAAGCCAAGTGGCTTTGGAGCTTCGGAAGGCTGACTATTGCGTGTTCCTTTAACATCTGCTCCTCTTCGTGAAGTAGGTCCCGCGATAGGAGGAACTCCTGAACATCAAACTCGAATTAACAGATGTACTTGCATGGGTTCTGAATGACCAAGGCTTACCTGCACGGTGAAGTGCGAAAGGGAGATCGTACGATGGGCTTTATCATACGACACTAAACTGGAACAAGCCTCCAGAAGATTAGTCTCCTGCTCCAGTCGCATCTCTACGTTAAGCTGACGCTCCCCAGGCTCAATCGCAATTGCTTCAACGACCTCCGACAACTTCAGTGGCCGAAAGGCGCCTACGAGCATATGCAGAGCCCGACGAACGATGATGCTAGCTTTGGGGTTCTCGCAAATCAAGTCTACGAGGATCGCCCTATAGGTAGCGAAGATGTCCACGGGAAGATTGGCGAGCACCTCCTCAATTTCGCCAGGCGTCAAATTCGTAAGAGCACGCTTCTCCAGCTGCGTGAGCTGTAGGTCGACCCAGCGAAACCTTTCGGAAAACATCAGAGTTTGAAGAATGACAATGAGAGTACTCACATTCCGCTGCCCAACTGCACCAGAAGCTGCGTGATCTTAGCTTTCACCTCGGCACTCAACCGCCTAAACTTCCTCCTACGGCTCAACGCATTCGTCA
Organism: Strobilurus orientalis; assembly: GCA_019915145.1. Taxonomy (NCBI): domain Eukaryota; kingdom Fungi; phylum Basidiomycota; class Agaricomycetes; order Agaricales; family Physalacriaceae; genus Strobilurus; species Strobilurus orientalis. Next base: position 527,720 of record JAHLML010000014.1, read on the forward strand.
CAAACACCTCCATATCCTGCGAAACAGCCCTGGTCCCCGTGAGACGGAGCACGCGAACGTTTCCCGACCTGAAGATCTCAGAGATGTCCTGCTCCTCACGACTAGTGACCAGCAAGTTGATACACCCTCCAGGGCTATTCGACGCCAAAACCGCGAGATGCTCTAGCAAGGCCTCACGGTTGTCGACCGGCAGCTCATCCAAGGCGTCGAGGATTACGAAAACGCGCTCCCACCGCCCGGCCTTGCAGACCCAGTAGAGACGCTCCACGAGTTCGGGTAGGCGGCGAATTGGGCTCGCACCGTCTTTCACTTTTTGGATGAGAAAGCCGAGCTCGCTCTCGAGGGTGTTTCCATCGAGCTTTCGAATGAGCTGCGACAGGATGGACTGTAGTACTGCCGACGCCTCCACCGTACGCTCTTCGGAGAATGTGCAGTAGAAGTACGCTGTGACATTCGATGCGCGGACGTGTTCAATCGCGGCGGAACTGTAAGGCCAAACAACTTGAGCTTGATGATGGATATGAAACAAGAATGAAAACCTACGCTAGGACGCTCTTCCCACTTCCAGCTGACGTCGACGAGAGATTAGCTCAAGGGTGAGCGCCTAGTACACAGATACTCACGAATCCCATTGATCCACAAGAATGAGCCAGGCGTATTGAACCAACTGCGGAACAGTTCCGTACGAGGTAGCCATTCGCAGGTGCCGTCCTCCCTCAGATATCGGTAGTCTTCATGTCGTTTAGCGGGATCGACAGCGTTGAACCACGTAATGATTGATTGTCTGGTTTCTTCTACGCAGGTTATGAGTGTCATTCAGCCAAGAAATGGGTAGATCGGTATCATACCCTGCCTTCTAGCAATCGCTTCCGACTCCTCCTTCGCCCGCAGAGCTGCGTTGTCAATCTGGTTGACCAACTGCGTAGCACGTATAGCCGAGGTCTCGCTCTGAGCTGCGAGTTGTGTAGCACGAATAGCGTTGATTTTCAATCTGGAACGTAATGCGATCGTCAGCCAGAAGAACAAGGCTCGAATACGAATCCCACCCACCCAGTAGCCACCCCAGTCAGAAGAGTCGTAACAGTGTTGAACCTCTGTAAATCGTCCCTCACCGCAGCCATATCATCGTCTCCTTTCCACACAAACAGCGATCTCTTGAACAGCGACTCATCCAGGCCCCGGAACTTGGCCTCCGCCTTCGACATCGTCTTCCCCAGCCCGACCATACCCTCCTGGATTTGCGCCAACGGCAGCCCCGCATCGCTCGGAGCGGTATCCAGATACGTCTTCACCGCACTGAGCACTAAACGGGCCGTCTCGAGCTCCTTGACGAACGCCGTGTACGCATCGTCTGCATTCCGGAACTTCTGCACGACCTCGTAGATGGCGTCGGCCTTCTGGATGAGGGATTGGATGGTTGTGATGATGGTGATGGGATCCATGAAAATGAGAGCTGATGAGAGTTGAAGGACTTCGACTTGAAGGATATGATGCCTGCCGCTTATAAGATAGTGGCGCCGCCACTAGTCACCGGAAAATACCCCAAACGCCTACTCTACCCGGTCGTTTACGACACCGTGCAGCATCGCACACGTCCCGATGTTTCGAGTTCTGGGACCAAGACTTCGGGGCAGGGGTTCAATGGCGCTCGAATACAGTAGAGGTAACGTGGGCTCGCATCGGTGAATAGACTGCACACATCATGAGGGTCGATGGACCCGAACAGTGGCAATATCATGCAGCAACTACTTATTAACCTTAGTCAGTCATACAGCCACTCGGGACAGTTGAGATGAGCGCACCACTCCGAAACTCTATAGATTGGTGCCTTGCGCCATTGACGGCTAAAGCATAAGATGGACATATCAGGCTGAATATGACAGGTTGGTAAGGATGCGGAACTGGAAGATAGAGGTGCACTTGCTCTGACGAGCCCAAACGCTTCGCTGAGGTTGATCCCAGGTTCAGAAAGGCACGAGGTGTGAATCCTCCCACTGTGATTGTTTCTATCTACAAGGGGGGGGGTTAGTCAGGAACTCACATCAACGAGCTAGTCGTCGTATCAATGCGCGTGATATTGCACGAAACGTTAGGGTTGCCGTTATTTCATCGGTCAGACGACCGCGATGCGACTCTTGTCTAATCGTTAGCACCTGATTCTATATCGGCCAAACAAAGCAGTGGTTTGCGTAGTCGTGCGGGGTATGGACGCGCAGGGACGGGTGTCCGAGTTGGTGGGCGGGGTACGTCTATATGGCGCCTTCAAGATGATTGACACTTCAGGAAATCTTGGGGCCCGTGGAAGTCGGCTACTGGACCTCTCAGGATGTCCTGACAAAACGTTTTTTGAGTTCAAATCTTGAGAAGGGCGAAGGACAGGCATACCACTGTCCATTGAGCATAGCTTTCCACGTTGCATGCGGTTTGTTACGCGTCCACCAGGGATATACGAAGATTTTGGACGTGAATGTGTCATGTATGGTGCACAGTGCGCGAAAGGTGTGGGGTTCTCATAGATTCGATCAATATTCCCCCGCTACCAGTGTCGATGACAGCGTCAGCTTGCGTCCTGTTCTGCTAGTTGAGCATGGAGAAACAGAAATCAAAGTGGATCAATCATACCAATTCAACGCGAACACCCAATCATGATCTTTTCACGAGCTTGCCGTTACAATAGACTGAGTTCAGACGGGCAATTGATTTCCCTTGAGAGTTCAACAGATATCTAAAGCTGGGAAATGATCGTGAGCGCGTTCGTGCGCAAAGGCTTGTAAATGGTATTCCCCTGGCACAATGCGGAGCCGGAATTGACCAGTACAAGTCCCATAGACATCTTCTTGAAGGCCGCTAGATAGCTGGAGATTCGTCGATGTCGGTGCCAGGCCCCTAAATTCGGAAGATGTCCGTGTATCGGTGTCGGGCTGATACCAGGACGACAGCGTGTACCGACGACGAGCACGTCGGCCAGGCTCTAGCGCGGACCTGGCTGTCGTCGATGCGAAGAGCTGCCTGCGGCAGGGGCGGCCAGTGAGAATGTGGATCGTCGTGGTCGAAAGGCAAGTGGTGACTGGTGATCGACGACCTCTTTCCACAACCACCATCATCCCGGCAGACAGTGTCGAGCTCGACATGAACGGTGAGCGGCGCTGCTCCCTGTGACTCCGCCGCCGAACTGAACGCCCTTCTAGGTCTTGTTGCGTACGACGACGACTCGGACGACGAGCAAACGCACAAAGCGAAAACAAATGTGAGAATCCCCATCGCCGGCTCCGCCTTGCTGTTTCCCTCGTCGCTGGCTCTCTTTCTCCTTCGGCTAGGATGCATCACTGAAGACGGGCGCCACACATTCAGAACGTGCGTCCCGCCCTTGTGTTCATTGTCCCTTCCGTGCTAATACTGCAGCAGCCCGCAACCTGAAAACGCAAGTCATCATCAAACGGCCACCACGGAAGGGCCATAACACCCGCTCCCACGTCTCGGACGATATCGTTGCTGAGGAGCCGCCCATGGCGTCGTCGTCGAGCAGCGCTCCGCCTCCCCCGCCCCCAGTAGAGGACGAGGTATCGCAAATCCGCGAGATGCTCAGACCACAGCCTATACCTGGCCTGGACGACTGGGGCATCCCTCCGCCTCCCACTGGGCCCTGTGACCCCGCCATTGAGGTCCCTAACCTGCCTTCCCGCCCCGATTCATCTATGCTAACCACTTTCTCAGGCAAAGCTAGCACAATTTCACGCCCTCAAAAACGACCCCACCAATCCACGGCACTTCAACGACTCCCTAATGTCCAACCGCTCCTTCCGCAACCCCCATCTGTATACCAAGCTTGTCGAGTTTGTCGACGTCGACGAGCGCGCGACCAACTTCCCCAAAGACCTCTGGGATCCCACGGACCTCCACCCACATTGGTACGCGGACAAAATTGGTGCGCTTTCTCTCTCCTTATGGGACTGTGCATTAATACCATCGTGCGTCTCTTTTCATGTTCTGCTTTATACTTGCCTGCGGGAAGCCCAAGTGCAAAAAGTGCGGTCCGAACAGCAGGCGTCGTCGAAGACCCAGCGGTCGCAGATTGATTTCACGAGTTCGAAACCGAAGGAGAAGGATAAAGACAAGGAGAAGGATAAGCGGTACAATCCGTACGGCAGTCATCATTACGGTCGTCAAAAGACGCGTTGGGGGTGATTGTATATGCTCTCATATTTAATGCATTCTTGCTTGTGACTTTACTCATTTGGCGAGATTCAAGAAAGGAAACTTGGGCACTGAAAGAAGGAAATGGAGTAGGTCGTTCCATTTCTATTTCTCCATTGTCTGTCCCCAGGTTGCTCAATTCCTGACTGCTACCGAACCCGTCATCTGGGCGAGCTGCGGTAGTGGGATGTCATCGAGCGAAAGCGACACCAAGTTGATAGTCCGAGGTCAAGGCGCAAATGCGTCCCATCAGACCATAAATAGTACACTCCCTTCATTCCTTTCTTATGCTCATACCATCAGGTCAATCCCGCATGCTTCCTTCCCCTGACGCTTCCGATTCCATTTATCGCCCTCCGTGTCGAAGCACTGGGAGTTGTACCGTCGTCTCACACATACTGACCGCACTCACTTCTTAGTGGTCGGGGCTCTCGTTCCATAGTGGCACAGGACGCCAACCCTAGGCGTACCTCTTCGTCTGAAATGGAAAGAATTATGTCTGATATTTGGCCAGGCCCTGCCGGGCCCTAATGTTGAAATATCCCATCCAAGAATTATCCGACGAGCATCGCTCAGGTGCCCGACATCCTCCCTCAAATCTCCTTCAATCCTCCGGATAAACCGTTCCGCAAGACTATAAAAATGCATCGGCCATAGACCACCAGCAACGAAAACCGCAATGCCCATCCCTTCTACCCTTGTCATAGCCTCGGTCTTTGCCCTCGGCGCGTACGCCCAATCCACTGGAGTGACCACGCGATACTGGTACGTTTATACGTGTTGTATATAAGTATACGGTGATGTAGACATCGGATGGCGCGCCTCTTATTAGGGACTGCTGTAAACCGTCCTGTGCATGGAGCGGAAAGGTGTGCTTCACACATCTTGCCTACTTCCATACACTTGTACTTATGTACCTCAGGCATCCGTGAACCAACCTGTTCTCACGTGCGACAATAACCAGAATATCATAACCAACACAAACGCAGTGTCTGGGTGTGATGGTGGCACCTCCTTCACCTGCGCTGATAACTCCCCATGGGCGGTCAGCGATACCCTCGCGTATGGCTTCGCTGCGACAAACATCGCTGGCGGAACAGAAGCTACCTGGTGCTGTGCATGCTACGCGCTGACGTTCACGAGCACGTCGTTGGCTACTAGTGGGAAGACGATGGTCAGCACTTCATCAGTCTACGTCCTGTTCAACTCACAGCAATCTTGCTATCTAGATCGTTCAATCCACGAACACCGGAGGCGACCTCGGCTCCAACCAATTCGATATTCTTATACCTGGTGGAGGAGAAGGGGCATTTACTACTGGATGTCCAGCTCAGTACGGGAGTTGGAATGGCGTACGTCCTTCGCTCGCATTTCTTCCTTGAACAACATCTTGACTTCTCTGCTATGATACAGGGCGCTACATATGGCGGTGTCTCCTCCAGGGACCAGTGCGCCCAACTCCCAACTCTTGTCCAGACGGGGTGTGACTTCCGCTTCGGTGCGACATCCCCTCTGATTACTTATTAGCGAGTCCTCACTGATTTGATTGCGGCAGATTGGTTCGAAGGCGCAGATAACCCGACAGTCTCGTTCCAGAAGGTTTCATGCCCGTCAGAACTTACCGCTATCTCTGGGTGTAGGAGGACCGACGACCCTGTTCAGTCTACCACTTCGACTGTTTCCACCTCTACTACCAGTACCTCAAAAACCAGCACGACCTCCAGCTCGCCCAGTACGACCTCGTCGTCAGCTGGCGCTGCTCAGACGGCGTATGGTCAATGTGGAGGTGCGTGGTACCGATATTCGGTGCTGGAATAAAATGCTTAGTTGATTGAAAGGGACTGGCTGGACTGGTGCGACAACTTGCATTTCTGGCTACACTTGCACGGCTGTTTCACCTCCATATTACTACCAGGTAAGCGGTGCCATCAGGTCTAGTGTTATAACGTCCTGACGCCATCGTAGTGCTTGCCTTGAGCGCTTAGTCTCTTGTAAACCGATGTATAATGCGGACGATCGCGAGCAATGTAGTATCTGAGCACCCTCTTTCTCTGCATCACAATGCTCTCGTCAGTCGTATGTTAGTCTACTGAGGCTGGCGAGGCTCGTGTATACTGTCTCCCAAAATTGAAATCCAGTCGCATGTGTCATCTTCGACGGCGATGTTTTCTCGAATCGACATAAGTATTCTAAGCATGGCATACATCATAGGTACAAGTCAAGTAGTACACATCATCATTACCGGAGCGTATATCACAAGCAACGGCACGATGGCAGTGGGTCCCTCTCAAGCACACTTGTTTCCAAATCAAACTTCAAACTCCTCGACGACGCCATTTCACATGCGTCTCTCATGCGCGCCACGCAAGCCCAATCGACGCTACCATATTGACTGAAGAACTCTAGACACACCCGCTCCAGCCCCTTTCCAATCCTGGGTTGTAGAGCCTGAATAAGCGGGTTGAGATCCAGACCTGAATCCTTTGGTACAACTCTCCAGTCTAGCTTGACCGAGAGAAAACGCAGTCTCGGAAAGATATCGGCCATTTGGTGAATAATCCCAAGGAGGAACTCATGCTCGCACTGAATCGAGAGGTTCTCAATCCTGTTGAGGCAGTGATTGCGGAAGACGTGCTGAACTGTGGAGAACATCCGTGTTATGGGAATCTTGACTTGGAGGGTGCGAAGATGGGCGGATTGGGAAGCGTGGAGGAAGTCGAGGACAGACGGTGTTGATGTGATGGAAGGGATGGTGAGCGATTTGAGGTATGGACAAATGAGCCAGTCGAGGGTGGAGAGCATGGTGGTCTCGAGGTGGCGGATTTGTGTACGAATGCGCGGCTGCGCGGGCAATGTTTGTTGAAGAATCTGTGAATCCCAGGTCTTCTGGATGAAGGTACAAAGATTGACGCAGCACACGATGATGTCGACCACAAGGCTGGGGACGCAAATCATAGGCCTGATTCCGTTGATTTCCAGCTTGAGATAGGTCAGCTGCGCAAATGGAAAAGCCATACTGGCAGGAGTGAATCGGTTTTGATGCGGACGGGGAAAATCAAGGACAGTTTGCACAGTTTGGGCGCGTCGGAAAACAGTGCAAGCACATCCTCGGGAGCGTAAGCGGGCCCGGAGACGGACAAAGCCTCGAGGTTTTCCAAGCTGCCCACTGCCGGCAAAGCTAATAGCATTCTCCCACCTCTCCGCTGTTCAAGATCCAGGGTGACTTCCTTCCACCGATTGGAGGAGGCAATCAGAGCCGGGAGTAGAGTGACCCTCGTTCCACTAAGAATGGGAATGTTGGCAATAAAAGACAACATCTCGGGCTGCGATAGCTCGACATAGTTCGCAATACGGGCTTCGAGCCGCCGCCTGCACCGCAGTGGACAGTAGGATAAGCTGCGGACATCGAAGGAAGACCATAGCCATGGCATGGCAAGGGCCACTTCTCTCCAATATCGGCAGACTGCCGTCAGGTTCCAAGGCGCTCTGCAAGACATGCATACGTTCGGGGAGAGCTTGTCAATGGTCGGATTACCGACGGCAAGGGTGAAGATAGTAGACAGCACTTCTCTCGGGAGGAGATGAGCAGGGGGGAAGATAGCAACGTGGGCATTCCGTAAAGCGAGATCAGTCTCGTACTCATTTTCGAAACGAGAGACCATGGCTTTGTATCGGAGGAGTTCGGCGTGGCGCTCGCGAAGTTTGTCGTCCATGGAGGGAACGTAAGCGTGCAAAGCCCTTTTGATGTCCAAGGACTCTGTTGTCCCGTCGAAGGCGACAGTCTTCCCAAGCCATTCGGAAAAAGGTGATTGCATGGTAACCTACGATTGAGTGAGAATACGAAGACCACGTCTTTAGCGACTCGGAAAGAACTTACAAGAGTAGAACGGAGCAGCGTTGTCAGACCGAGGGATTATCCCACTATCGGGTGATGATATTTAGGGCAATCGGGATGGTCAAAGAGCTGTCGCTTTATCCGCGCTTTGGCCACAGGACAAAGAGCAGTCAGGGCGGGCAATGTCCCGCATGAGGGCGACTTCGTTGCGAGTTGGACGCCGTCATTTGAGGCGGGCATGCGAATCAATCGATCATGGGGAGAGCAAGGAAGGGGACTTGTGATTACAGTTGTGGTGACAGTCTAGGAAATAGGGACGGACTGGGGACGGATGAGAAAGGAACGCGCTGTTTACAGTGATCGAATTTCGAAGCTGGACAAACAGAGGCACAGCCACTTGCTTCTTTGTTCCTGAGTGGGTAACCGCTACTTACAAACCACATTGACCAACTGGACGCTGTACAAAGGTACATTTGCGTGACCTTGAGCTCTATGCTGCTCCCAAACTATTCATTTATATGAATATGTATCTGGTGTCCTAGTTGCGGACGCCGTCGTGCGAACGCCCAAGCGTTGACAAGTTGTTGACCACCCGTTCATGATCATCGCTGTGTTCCAGGTTCCAGTCGTAGCAATAGCCTCCATGAGACTTCGCTGAAAAAAATTTACGAAGAACGGTCGTGATCATGCCGGAACCCGTGAGAGTCTCGAGGACCTGGGGGCAAAATTCAGAAGCTAGGGAGACTTGCATCGCCTTCATCGCATGCAGGGAACTTGTACGACACTTGTTTATCCTCTGTCATTCCGCGAGCAATTCACACAATTTAGCAACACCCACTAATATTATCTCTTCGAGTACGGAGTCAACACCACAAGGCAGCACCGGATTCTTCTACTCTCCCTGTCGCAAGTTAACACTGCTTCATCAGATGACCAGACTTCCACGGTCAAGGTCGATCTTATCTATGAGCCGAATTTGCACGCAGCTGTGATGACGGAGAATCTTGAAAGCTTCAGAGTCAGGGAGAGCGGAAATGAAGTAGTACTATAGACTGAGACGCGGGTGGCATGATGAAGTCGAGTCAGTATTTGCGTGAATACTGGTAACATTCACTACGACAGTTAGTGTTATACAATTGACTCTAGAAAACTCTTATCACGGGTCGGTAAGCACTGTAACAAACTCAGCGTTACAACGTATGCTCGAACTTTTCCAGCTTACCTGCGCTGAAACTGTTACGGTATATTCGGATGATAATAAAACTGGAAAGCTAGCCCGGGCGAGTGGCAAACGGTAGAACTAGTTTAGGTATCTCCTGCGTTGGTTGAAGCTAAATATTATCAATGATGACTCAAATAGCATTCAATCGCACCTCTGCATTGTTTGTACGGGGAAGACGACGAGGTATCATGAAATGGAACCTATGTTTTTGTCTTGGAATAGAACGTATTGACGTACGTAGTCTGCGCGTGCGCGCCGAGAAAGATTGATGAGAACGAATGGACATTGTGATTGTTTCAACTTAGTGGGGGTCCAGTATTTTTAACATTGCAAAGTGACATATTCCGTATATCTTCAAATCGATATACGCCGACGATTCACAGAGAAGGGATGTGGCATGTCTGGTCTCGTGTTGAATCGCCTGACGAGGGCTTTGATTGAGTCTGCCTACGGGGGACTATGTAGGTAGATGAAGGCGGGTAAACAAATGTCAATACCTTGACGTGTTTGCTTCCCGCCGGCTTCCCGCCAGAGACAATCCGGAGATAATTGTCTTTCACCTGCCTTCATCTTGCCTTCATTGTTAGCGGATATGGACGGCCCTTCGCGAAGCAGACAGTTGCCATCTGGTTGCCATCTTGGATTCCCTGGATCGTGATTAGGCTGCCGCATGGTGTGTCGATTTGTTCGGCTCGTTGTGAGCTCAGCACTGACGACGTACAGCCTTTGCGAGGCATACATATGGCTCCCACATAGCCCGAGTTTTCCTTCTGATTATGCGGGGCACCTCCAACGTCGACCGCCAATTTTCCCGATCACGACCGGAATTTATATAAAGCACCAGTCAAAATCGACGCACATGGATCTCTCTCCTCCTCCGCCTTGTTCCCAGTCAGTCCCTTGGCGGACTTTGGCTTTCCACTCCTTCGTTGTATAAGGGCCGGCACTCTTCTTCAAATACCCCACGACTACCGAAATGCGCTCAGCCGCATTCATTCTGTCCCTGGGACTCGCAGCCTATGCTCGACCGACGCCCACCCCCCGGGCTTCGAATAACGTCCTTCTGTTCGACGCGCCTGCATTCTCCGATCCAGTCAACAGCGGCAACACCCTGATCAGCCAACAGGTGTTCGTCTTTGAGGATGCACTCGACGACGTGGTCGAGGGCCTTGCTACCACCCTCTCCTTCGCACTCAAGCTCTTTGGCGTCAACACGACGAACATCGACACGGCCGTGGACAGGTCCAAGCTCTTCTTCGCGGTCGGACAACCCGGGCAGTCGGTCTCGGTGGCTGTATCGGGATGCAGCTCAGCTGCTACTATCGGAGACACAGCTGCATCGGGTTTAGCATCCCAGAACGTATCAGTGGGGGCATGTGGGACGGGGACGCTTCTCGAGGGGACACTGGCAACCGACGCCAGCATCACGAGTACGGTTTTCGCGTCTGCCGATAGTGGATTCGGTGTGATATCTGGTGCGTCTTTAACGTGTCCTAGCGTCTCGCAAATTCTAATCCATTCCAGACATCGACGACACCATAAAGATCAGCAACGTCCTGGACAACAGCGCTGCCCTCCAGGCAGTGCTCTTCGACGACCCGACACCCGTGGCGGGCATGCCCGCCCTATATTCCTCACTCGCCGACTCACTTGACGACCCAAACTTCATATTCGTCTCCGGCTCGCCCTTCCAGCTGTTCCCCTTCCTGCACTCCTTCCTCGAAGATTCCTTCCCCGACACGCGTGGGCCCATCTTCCTCCGGAACGTCACCCTCACTGAACCGCTCAACCTGCTGAACGTCCTCCTGGACTCGGACAGCGTGTTGGAGTACAAGCTATCGCAGATCGCGCGCGTACAGGGGATGTACCCGAACAAGAAGTTTTTGACGGTTGGCGATTCGACGCAGAAGGACCCGGAGACGTATGCTGAGGCGTGAGTGTTCCATTCCGTGTTTTTGCAGCACAGTTAGTTAATCATGCGTGCAGGTATCGCTTGTATGGCGACTTCATCCAGTGCATATGGATACGCAAGGTCGACGACGCGGATAACTCCGATGAACGATTCGCTTCTGCCTTCGAAGGTGTCCCGTCGACGAAATACAGGGTTTACACAGATGATGATATCGTCGATGTCCTTCCGAGTATCGATGTTGCGGGTGGATCGTGCTAGTCGTCTCTTACTTACACACGCTCTTTCAATGGGATAACCGAACAGCCATTGTTGCTTGTGGCGGCTTAAGTAAAGCACTTCTGGTTCTGTTACGGCTCGCGGGCTCCATCGGCCACATAACATCGCGTGTGGCTGAGGAGGAGAGCATGAGGGATTGCTGCAGTGGGTCATCTGATCGTGTAGGGAAAAATGCATAAGCTCTGCTCAACATTCACTTTCAATGTTTCATCCTTTCTGATAGCTCATCAAACTAGTGTAGGAGAAGCAATTCCGGCTATCATTGACCGCCATGTCAAGAGTACCTATGACACTCGTATCATTGGAGACTTTCCTAAAATTGAATGGCTGTGGTGGCTCGGCGTCACAAGACATGCCACACCATGAGAACGTAGTATTGCTCGTCGACTTTCGTCAATGCTCCCACTTCATCTTGTAACCACACGATGAACGCCAACAAAGATCTACGCTTCGCTATCATAGGCGCAGGTTCGTACGTGTTTTCTCCAACACTGACTTGCGAAAAAATGCTCAAGTCGAAAGCCCAGGCATGGGAGGTCTAACCGCAGCCCTCTCCTTGGCGAAGAACGGCTTCACATCCATCCATGTTTACGAGATGGCATCCAATCTCGGGTTCGTCGGTGCAGGGATTCAGCTCGCGCCAAATATGGCGCGTATACTACATCGACTTGGGGTGTGGAAGGATATCGAGGCGGAGGCGGTGGATCTGAAGGCGACGAGCATCAGGCAGGGATCTACCGACCAAGAGCTTGCGCACGTCGACCTCAATTATATCCGTGAGACTTATGGGTACCCTCATATGGTCGGCCATCGTGCTTCCCTTGCGGGAGGGCTCTTTGAGGGGTGTAAACGAGAACTAGGAATCGAGTTCCACTTCTCGACCTCTGTCGAGGTGGTATGTTTTGGTCCTACGCCCCGGATCCGATCGGTACCTCGGGATGGAGAGCCAAGCGAAGTGGAGGTAGATATTGTCTTGGCGAGTGACGGCGTCAAAAGCCCGACGCGGGAGCGTATACTGGAGGAGTTGGGCGTGTCTGCTTCCGTCGAGGACACCGGCCAGGCAGCATACCGTATCATGATCACACGCGAGCAGATGCAGCACGACGCGGAGCTACTCCATCTCCTCGGTGCGAACGCAGTAACGAGGTGGATCGGGGAGAAGCGGCACATCATCGCATACCCCGTATCCTCGAAGCAGATCTACAACATCTCTACTATCCAACCGGATAACCGCTTCGCGGAGGCGCCCACTGCCACATACACGACGAAGGGCTCGAAGAGAGAGATGCGCGAGGTGTTTGATGACTTCTGTCCCATGATACAGCGTATGCTGGAACTGGTCCCGGAAGGAGAAGTGTGCGAGTGGAAGCTCCGCGTACACGCTCCCCTGCCTACTTGGGTGTATCACCAGGTCGCGCTTGTGGGAGACGCGTGTCATCCCACGCTTCCCCATCTCGCACAAGGCGCCGCTCAAGCCATCGAAGACGCAGCAGTGCTCAGCGTTGTGCTATCGCGTATGCCGGATCGGTCGCCAGAGACCATCAACAAGACTCTGCGTGTCTATGAGATGGTGCGCAAAGCGCGGGCAGAGACTCTTGTGGAATTGGCAGCTACGTCGGGAAGAGCTTTACATCTTGGGGAAGGCGCTGCAAAGGAAGAGCGTGATCGACAGTTCGCGGCTCTGAAGGAGAAGAAGGGGGGACAGGTGCCTGATAAATGGGCGGATGCTGATGTGCAGAAGATGATATATGGACATGACTGCATGCAGTATGCCGAGGACGAGTACGCGAATATGTTCCGGGGCCTTTGAGTTGTATCAGATAGAAAGCAATCGCAGTTAGATAGTTTATTACCTTCGCTCTAACGCTCTTTTGGATTGTTCATTTAGTAGCTGAAAACCAGATACGACTGTACGAGCTCGGAAGCCGGGTACCGGACGTACCAGGTGCTCTATTTGTGTCTGTGGTTCTTCGACCATGACCACCATCACGTACAAGTTTTCTGCCTCAACGCCGTACTTCATCTGGTCCTGCCGTGCTCAGAGTCGTTGAGCAGCCCATCAAAGTATGTAAGTTCAAATTCACTTCTTACTAGCTGTCATACTCAGATCGTGGCGCGCTCAGATTCATCAAGCAGCCTAGCATCTCAAAATGAGCGAAACGGAACCGCCTGTCTTGAAACCTTGCCCTGATCTCCCTCTTGACGTCGCACGGCTCCTCTTCGAAACTGCTGCTTCTTCCGATAGACACACCGCTCTTGCGCTGACGTGCGTCTCGAAGTCGGTTCGTCGATGGTCAGTGAAAGCGTGTTGTTTGACTGTTGCTGAACAATGTACGCAGGGTTGATCCACATCTATACCGCGTCGTCTCGCTGCCCACTCCCTCCCACGTTCTCGCGTTTGTTGCATGTCTGGACTCTCGCAATGACTCCGCCTTCTTCACGCGCTGCGTGCAGGTATTGCGCATTGGCGATTGGCAACATCGCGTTAGTGGGCTGGACATTATAAAATATGACTGGAGCGCTCTCCACCTGAGACTGATCCTAACTCAGATAATTGGGACCTGTCGAGATCTCAAGCATGTCAAACTGTGGCTTTTTGGTATTGACAAGCTCGTCAGTATGTTTTGCGCACACCCCGACGAATTCTGCCCCACCCACCTCTCCTTGATCGACTCCCTTCCCTGTGACGACTTGCACTCACGCTCCGTCACGCATCTTCATCTGGATTCTGAGACGACTCTCAGGATCTGGGATCTTACATCGTGGACGGAGTACTTCCCACATCTTTCCCACCTTCATTTGTCTGGAAATTCGATAAGCTACGTTCACGGGGACCTGTATGATATACCTCCATCCCTCGCCAACCTACAGCTTCCCCGCACTGTTGCTATCTGCATGCTGAGTGTCTTCCCACATCCAAAAAGCACCATGACGCTCCCTTTGGACATCCTGAAGGATCTCACTGATCCTCGTATCTTGGTGGTCGTTCCGATAGGCACTGTGTACGAAGGAACACACGGCTTACGAGTCCGTCTCAGGACTCACCCCTTTCTTGCAAATGGACTATACGACTGGGCGGACGACGATAGCTGGAGCTTTGCGGAAGAGTGTATGGCGGAACTCAAATGATGCAGCAAAATAGGTGACGGCTGCCTCCTTCTAAACATTAACCACAAATCTAACAACTTATCTAGGAAACACCCAGACAGTCGCGTTAGACTAGTCTGTGTATGATACAATGCTCAGCTTGGGCTAAGTTAAGAGGTCTTGGAACTCACTGTAACGGCTCTTGATGAGTTTGAATACCGAATGAAAACTTGGAGAGCGTACAATTATGTACGATATTCCGATACAACAAGCCTCCTCTATGTCCTAGGCAGCTTGATCTTCAGCTCGCAAAATGAGGATCGCCGCGTGCAGGCGATCGCGTTCACACTCAAGCGCGTCACCCACTCACGGGCTCTCTCTCCAGACCCTCATGACTTCGAGTTCGCGGGGCTACGGTCCCTTGACTGCGTCGGCGCTTAGTACAGTATCTTCTTCAAGTCGGTCGGGGATGCTGATGTGCAGAAGATGATATATGGGCACAACTGCATACAGTATGCCGAGGACGAGGACGCGATTATGTTCAAGAGTCTTTGAGTGTCATTCACATAGAATTCAACCTCAATTCAGTAATCAACTTCGTACTATTTGTGTCTGTTTTGGTCGTTCATTGCTTCGACTTTGACCACCATCAAAGGGTATGTCACCTACTTAGCCGTCGTACTGGATCTGATCCTGGAGGGCTCAAAGTTGTTAAGCGGCCTAGGATCTAGAAATGAGCCGAACGGAACCGACTGTCGTGAATCCTTTCCCTGATCTCCCTCTTGACATCGCACGGCTCCTCCTCGAAACTGCTGCTTCTGTGGACAGACACACCGCTCTTGCGTTGACGTGCGTCTCGAAGTCGGTTCGTCAATGGTCAGTAAAACTGTTATTGAACTGTTGATTTATACTGAGCAACGTGAACAGGGTTGATCCACATCTATACCGCATCGTCTCGCTGCCCACTCCCTACCACCTTCGCGCGTTTGTCGCGTGTCTGGACTCTCGCAATGACTCTGCCTTCTTTACGCGCTGCGTGAAGGCATTGTCCGTTGGCGATATGCGAACCAGGTACTATGACTGGGACAAGCTCCCTATGAAACTGGTCCTAGGTCAGATAGTTGGGACCTGTCGGGATCTCAAAGATATCAAACTATGGCTTTGTGATATCGTAGAGATCCTCAGTATGTTCTGCGCACACCCCGACGCATTCTCTCCCTCCCACCTCTCCTTGATGGACTCCTTTCCCTGTGACGACTTGCACTCACGCTCCGTCACGCATCTTCACCTGGATCTCGAAATGCGCCCCACGACTTGGGACTTGACATCGTGGGCAGATTACTTCCCACATCTCTCCCACCTTCACTTGTCTGGATTGGCGTTAAGCTACATTATGAGCGATCGATATACTGTGCCTTTTCCCCTCGCCAGCCTACAGCTTCCCCGCGCTATTGTTATCTGCATGCTGAGCATCCTCCCATATCCAAATCATAAGGTCATGTTTTCTACCGACGCCCTGAAGGGTATCACTGATCCTCGTATCATGGTGGTCGTTCCGATAGGCACTGTGTACAAAGCAGTACCGGGCGTCTGTACCAGGACCATCTCCTTCGACGCAGACGGAAAATACGACTGGGCGAACGACGATAGCTGGAGCTTTGCGGAAGCATGTATGACGAAACGCAAATGATGCAACGAAATGGGTGACGGCTGTTTTGTTCTGGACATGATACACAAGTTTGACGAGTTATCTAGGAAGGGCCTGGACGGCCGTGTTGATCTAGTCTGTGTACGCTTCAATGCTCGGCTTGGGCCGAGTTGAGACTCACTGTAAAGGTTCTTGACGAGTCCGAACGCCGACTGCAAACAGGGAGAGCTACCAGTGCTTGAATGAGTTTTCGTGGTGCTGATGCTACCCTTCCTTAGGACTATAACGCATGTAGGATATTTTGATACAATGAGCCTCTTTTGTGGCATCCTTACCCTCAGCTCGCGAGATGAAGCTCGCCGCGTGCACAGGCTACGGCGATCGCGTTCAGAGTCAGAGTCCGGTCACTCGAATGCTTTCGATCATCGCACTGGCACTCACGAGCAAGCATTGAACGGTTTCACTCCATCACACATCCACGAGATACATTCCTTCAAACGCTCATGCCTTTGAGCTCGCGGGGCTATGATCCCTTGACTGTTCGGCGCTTAGTGTAGCGCGCTCTTCAGCTTTGTCGGGCGGTGATCAACATCGAACATCTGTTGATCTTACTGACAAACACTTCGCTTCATTGAGCTCCGAGTCGACTCCGTGCCTACTACCCAGGCCTAGATCCGCCGCTACTCATGTCGTGGCTTCCCTTGACGATCTCTTTCCTGTCTACCGGGACCATCATCAAGGGTAACTACAATGGAAATGCGACACCACTGATTAATTAACCTTGTCAATGATTCATCGCAGCTTCGCTCATACCGTTGAGCATCGATATCAACTGTACAAGAGCTCGCGTTTACCGGAGACCTCAAAAAGAACATTGACTCTTCCACTATGGAAATTCAACACTACTGATTGCTTAACATCGTCAATGATTCTGATTCTGAACCATCGCAGCTTAGCTCATACCGTCGAGCATAGATCTGTGCCACAGAGTGTGGGCATCAATAGCACGAATCGGAGAACTTAGAAGTGGCGCTTGTTGACGTCCTCAGTAGGAACGTTGGGAGGACGGGTAGAGCACTAAGTGTCGGCTTTTGCATCAATGAGAAATCGCAGTACTGCACCCGCAACGGTTGTCCGATACACCATCCTTGGTTCCGGTCTTCAACTTGTACGGCGAGGCTGCGCGTCCCGCGTAGATAGATGTTGAACCACGGGTGTGACCGAGCGTAGTACCACTCGACGGGCTGATGAACCAAGATTTGAGGAATCCGGATTCATTGCGCCGCTGAATAATCACAGCAATGCTTAGGAGGTAGTGCAGGGACCGTGGCGCATCGAGTTGGGTTAGACTTGACGGCAGTACGCACAGCATGAGCCAGAACTTGAACTTCGATGCGACGACCGAGTACTGAGATCTGCGGTACAAAGAGCCGTACTGTATTCCGGTCCGTGATTGCTGTTAAATGCATTCATAGTAGGGATCTCGTACGCGAATTCGTACGCGTTCCGTACTGGTTCCGTACCTTCTGGCTTTACTGATCACTAACCTTCCAGGGCAATTCAACTCCTCCGAGTCGAACGTGAACCATACTTTGATTTTGTGCGTCTGATCCTGACAGCTTCCGTCATACCGTTGTTGCTGGACTGTCAATTGACAGCCGCATTGCGAACAGCGACGCTTACATAGAGGCAGTATCCAGAGTTTACTTACGTTGGGTCTCGAAGGATGCAGGAGCGCGTTGATTGTTGTAATTCATTGCGATGTTCCTTGCAAGTCTCATCTCGGCGGGCCTAGGACGGAATGGCAATCAGTGTTAGCGAGAAGGAAAGTCGACCCGCGACTCGGAGTTCAGAATACAGACACCTTGTCTCCGCTTAGCCTTCGTTGACTCCGGTCGAATACACCGCTAATTTGGTGTACACGCGCATTCAGGAGTTGCATCAGCTGCCGGCGCCACTCACCGCTGACCAGGGAGTATGTCTCGGCTAGCGAGACGAACATCGCACCATGCCGGGTAACTATCTAGATTCGAAATCAGCGAAGATCAACAAAACATTGGATGACTTCCCATAAGAATTTAGAGAAATATCTCTTCTCTAAACAATTCGAAATTGTCCTCGGCCGCGATGCCTTACCCAAATATGGACGGTCTTGGAAATTCGTGAGCCCTCTAAATGCTATTTCAAATGGCACATCTAGCAAGGCCTCCCGACTAGTGTTGCCGCGAGGCGAGTCGAGTTGAGCTCGAGGCAGCGGACCGGAGTCACCTCGCTTGTTCGAGTCGAGTCGAGCTGCAAGGCGCATCAAGGTACCTCGAGGAAATGCCCCAAAATGGCAGCCGGCATTCCGGCTCAAGATGGCGCATTTGTTCGTGTTCTGAGTGCTCTTGAGTAAAGATATAGGTTTCTGTGCACTGTCACAGCTGTGAGTGAATATGGGAAATGTCAGAAATGAACTTCCACATGTCTGAGTGCAATTCGGCAATGATTCTGGTGTGTATGGGCTAGAAATCGACG
The DNA here is from genome assembly GCA_019915145.1 of Strobilurus orientalis. Taxonomy (NCBI): domain Eukaryota; kingdom Fungi; phylum Basidiomycota; class Agaricomycetes; order Agaricales; family Physalacriaceae; genus Strobilurus; species Strobilurus orientalis. The sequence goes on from JAHLML010000014.1 coordinate 546,411, forward strand.
TTGACGTTGCCCCAATTGCAGCACCACGGATATACAACGCTTCCATGCAGTTCAGCTCAGATATACATTGCCCTGAGGCCGACATTTGTATTTACAAGGTTGTAGGAGTATTTCACCACGACTTCCGCACTCACAGGTCATGGCAGCAGTGCATAGCACAAAGATTCAGTGATATCTACTACTACATCCCACCAAAGGAGGAGTGCGGCACCCATCAAAGTGCGCATCAGTGCTCGAACGAGGGAGGCGCGAGGCCATCAAACTCGACTCAACTTGCTTTCCTAATAAGGTAACGAGTCGAGTCGAGTCAAGGTCAGGGTTCGAGCTACCTCTGCCTTGCGGCAACACTACTCCCGACCCCTTGCTAGATGTTTTCTCGTCTCTAAATCCTTGAATTTCATAACCATCACGCTCGGGACGTCGGCATTCCCTCCTAAATATGGTCGTCGCCCGGACCACTACGCGTATAAGTGCGTCCAAGAGCGTCGGAACCGTTAGGTTCGAACAGACTGCAAGCCTGTCTATCACAGATATTTTTTAACGTCCAACCAAGGGCCAAAACGGCCTGAAATGACAGATATACGGAGACGCGCAGTTGGCCTGTAATCAAAGCGATCGAGGCAGATTGCATGTCAAAGTTGGGTCTTATGGTTTAGAGGATTTCTCTAAATCTTATTTCATTTTCGGACGTTGAACATTTAGAATGACGGGATTTCTCTAAATTCCTTATGGGAAGTCATCCATTGAAAGACGGGATACCACTACGAGCTCGGGCTTCGGCGACTCAGGAGTTGAGTCTCGGACCGAACTGCCTTTGCTTCGGTCTCTTCACTGGCAACCTTACGTCTGAACGCCGCACAATCTGCGCTCGGATTTGTGTTCCGTAAACGCCTGGAGTCTAGATCTCGTATAGAGTGGCGTAAGGAAGGATACGTGTATCTTAGAGGTCTTCCTGGGATGTGCGCCGCCAGGAATGATTGATGATGTGCGAACAACGGTGGGCACGATGCAACTCTGCATTGAGTTCTCTGCCTTCCGTTGACTGGTTCTGTTCACACACCAACAGGAGCGCCATGGCCAACCGAGACCGAGCCAACGGAGGTTGAATTAGGAGCCCGCGGAAGGTAAATCGGGACCTGACTTGAGAACGGCTGTTCCGTTGACCAGCGAAGCATGCGTCATCGTTGTTAGGCTATATAACCATTTTGGTCCTGCGGATGTGTGTCAACCATCTGTATTGGAGATCTGCCCTGCTTGTCGGAGGCGCCTTCGACATCCAAGAAGGATTTCCAGTGGTAGGAAGTCCGCACTGCAAGGACCCGCGAGTCACGGCCACGGTGACGGAGATGCCGGAGAATAAAGCACGCACCCTATAAGAAGGAGGCGAAGCGCTTTCATAAGATCACAGCTGTGTCAAGACGTCGAGGTTACTCGCCACGCACGTCTGCCAGATGGGAGATTGATGGGTAATAGTGAAGATAAAGAAAGGCACCTACACAAACGGAAAGCTAGCAACAAAGAGTGCAGCATTTACTTACCATCAGTCAAGAAAAAAGGAAGACATGTTGGAAGCGTGTATCAAAGGAGCAGAGACTGAAAAAGGAACCGGCGGCATTGCGTGGCAACATTACACCTTTTCCGGCGAATCCCGGACGTCGTATAAAAGGGGGTTGTCGAGATCCACGCCGCTTTTCCCGAACCCCCCACTTTTTTGCGCCCTCGTCTGCATCGTCCGCCCTGTCCCCCGCCATCGACCCCGACGCGCTCGTCAGCGACACGCACGCTGCCCGGCCTTCCGCATGTCGTCGACCATATACAACGTACGTGGGCCATCTCCTGCGCGTCCCGTGCAGCGTCCACGAACGGCAATCAATGACGCTTCCACTCTTCCAGCATCGCAGCCTGCAGCCGTCTGGCCCGCCCGTGCCCGGCCCCAGCCAGCCCATAACCTCTGCGCGGCTCAACGAGGCGTTCGACAACATCCGTCAGGAGTTTGACGTTCTCGGCAACGAGCTCGGGCTCGCGCGCGGTCAGCGGGATGACTTTGAGACCAAAGGTGCGTCGCAGCCGGCGCCGGCACTCCCTTTGCTGACCCGTTGTCACCAGTCTCGGGCCAGGTCAACGAGCTCAACATCATACGGCAGTCGCTCTACGAGCTCGAGGCTCAGCACACCAAAATTCGCAAACAGTACGAGGAGGAACTAGCACGGACCCGCGCAGAACTACACGCCCTACGCCAGAACATGCCGGCTGCGCATTCCTCTGCTGGCGGGGCACCACCGCCAATGCCCGGTCTGTCGGGTCCAGGCCCACTCGGCGCCAACCCGCCACCGTCCGCAGTGCGCCCGCCGTTTAGCGGCGACCCCTTCTTCTCCCGGCGAGAGCCACCAACACGCGATGCGCAGGAGCGGGACATGATTGAGCGGGAGCGCGCCGAACGCGAACGCGACCGGCTGATGGACCAGCGGGATCCCAAGCGCCTCAAGGCCGACCGGCTGGGCAAGCCTGAGCGCGGTCCGGGTACGTCTGCTCCCGCCCATCGCGACCAAAGGCTAATCCGTGGTTGCCATCTGATAGATATATATAGTCCATCACTCGGGAACATGCCAAAGCTGCCGCCACCTGGGGCTCCTTCGGGGACCATGTCTGGTCCGGGCATGCCCTCCACACCGATAGGCCACTTGCCGCACCCAAGCGCTAGACCGCCCTCCGCAGCACCGGCCATGAACGTCGACCCCTCACCCATGTCCTCTGCCGGCCTCATGCCCACGAATAGCGGTGGCACCGGCAGCTTCCTCGACGACATTGACCTGCACAACGTACCCCCGGAGCTGAAAAAGGAAGGCAGTGACTGGTTCGCGATCTTCAATCCGAAAGTCAAGCGCGTTCTTGATGTCAATCTCGTACACACCCTGATGCACGAAAGGTTTGTTTAGTTGCCGGTCCATGTGGCATGATCCACTCATCAGCATTCCGACAGTGTGGTTTGCTGTGTGAGATTCTCCGCAGATGGCAAGTATCTCGCTACGGGGTGTAACCGCACGGCTCAAATATATGACACCAAGACCGGTATCAAGACCTGGTACGTGATCCCTTACTCCTCTCCTCGGTATAACTCATGGCTGCTTCCAGCGTGCTAGCCGACGATTCCGCTGGCAAATCCGGTGACCTCTACATAAGAAGCGTATGCTTCAGCCCTGACGGAAAATACCTCGCCACCGGCGCAGAAGACAAGCAGATCAGAGTACGCGCGGACCCATCTTCTTCCCCCTGATTGCTCATCTGCGCCCCTCAGATCTGGGACATTGCCAAGAAACGCATTCGCAACGTGTTTGACGGCCATCAGCAGGAGATTTACTCGCTTGACTTTTCCTCTGATGGCAACCTCATCGTCTCGGGCTCTGGGGACAAGACGGCGCGCATCTGGGACATGTCCTCTGGCATGAGCAAGGTGCTCACCATCAACGATCCCGATTCGCTCAACAACGACGCAGGGGTCACGAGTGTGGCGATCAGCCCTAGCGGGAGATTTGTCGCGGCAGGGAGTCTCGATACTGTGGTCCGCATATGGGACGTAACGACCGGACAGCTTCTAGAGCGGCTGAGGGGACATCGTGATAGTGTCTACTCGGTCGCGTTCACGCCTGATGGTAAAGGGCTCGTCAGCGGGAGCTTGGACAAGACGCTCAAGTACTGGGACGTTAGTGGGCTCAATAGCGGGAGGAGCAAGAAGGACGTCGGTGACGCGCCTGGGGTACTGGTGAGGAAAGAGAGCGACAAGTCGGGGAGTCAGTGTACGATGAACTTTACGGGGCACAAGGTGTGTTGCATGCCTATTGCCTGGACTGCGTGTTGATCGTTCATTAGGACTATGTTCTATCTGTTGCGGTGTCACACGATGGGCAGTGGGTCGTGTCTGGCTCTAAGGATCGCGGGGTGCAGTTCTGGAACGCGCAGACGGCGCTGGTGCAGTGTATGCTACAGGGGCATAAAAACTCGGTTATATCAATAGACTTGAGCCCAACGGGGAGCGTGCTTGCGACGGGTAGCGGTGACTGGCAGGCTCGGATATGTGCGTCGTTTCCTCGCCTTCGTTATTCGGTGCTGACACGACACCTTGCATTGTAGGGAGCTACACCGCCAACTAGTTTGCGATTCGGACTTGTTGTTTCTTTTCTTTTCTATTGGCTTTGTGTGCTGCTTGCTTTTCCCCGCTCTGTATCTTGCACGCCTTTCTCTTTTACTTTGTATGATTGTATCAATTCGTTTTTCTTGGTTTGAATGCGGCCAAGTTTAATTATGGAAGGGTAGCATGGCAGTTGTATTGATAGAATGACTGAATTTCGTACTTGTTTGCCGGAGTGAGGTTCGGAATGTCTTGTATAGGGTTTGTCGTGTCTACGTATGTATGGCGTGGTCAGTTGTGATGTGCGCGTGTGGTGATAGAGGTTGATGTGTGGCGTGATTTACTTTAGCGGGTTTCACCCTGTCTATGGCCACCGCCACCGTACAGGTGTCAACTAAACTAGCTCGGTTGGTTGCTGTGGTTTTGTGATGTGCTTTTCGTTCTTCCTGTCATGGCCGTCCGCCCGTTGAAGCCGAGTTTTCCCACTTGGTTTGTACAACTATCTGATTATTGTTTAGCGCGACACTGCAGAAATCTTTTAAGTAAGCTCACCGTATACAGTATCGAACAATATTGACAAACAAGTAGTATTCTAGTCTAGTTGTATTTACTACGGTGACATCGTGAGGATCTGAGTTTCTTCAGACAAGACCATGGGACCTTGCATCGCAGCCATTCGTCGTGTTGAGACGATCTACTCTCATTCGACTTGTCATGGGCCCGATCATTCCGACTTTTCTTGCCCCATACACTTCTCCGCAAACTCCCAGCTGTCGTCGTTTGTCCAGTCGTAGTATTGCCCACTTGCGTCAAGGGAGTAGGTCCTGGTTCGGACTCGTACGCCCGGTATTTCCCGGTACACAACGCCCACTGGAACGACCACCATGATACGAGGACAATTGAGACCCTTCAGGACCTCTGTAGAAATCCTGACATATGTCTTCGGGAGAACGCTCAGCATGCAAATAGCAACAGTGAGGGGAAACCGTAGGCCAGTGATGGGTATATACCCAGGAATTTGGTCGCCGCCGGCGATATGCCAGTTTATCGCATCTCCGGACAAGTGAAGGTGGGACAGATGGGGGAAGTGATCTGCCCACGATGTAAAATCCCAAGTCGTCATATATACATCAAAATCCACGTGAAGATGCGTGACGGAGTGCGAGCGGAAGCCGTCAAAGGGAAGGGGCTCGGTCAAGGAGAGGTGAGTGGGAGAGAATGTGTCGGGGTGTTCGCATAGCATGCATAGGATCTCAACAATACTTCCAATCCATAGTTTGACATCTTTGAGACCTCGACACGTCGCGAATATCTGAGCTAGCGCCTGTTTCTTGGAGACCATGTCCCAATCATAGTCCCCGATATCCACATCGCCAATGCATATTGCCTTGACGTAACGCATAAAAAAGGCGGAGTCATTGCGAGAGTCCAGACACGCTACAAAGGCGCGAACGTGTTCGGCAGTGGGCAGTGAGACGATGCGGTATAGATGTGGATCAACCCTGCGCATACGTTGCTTAGTATGTAATCGACCGTTCAACGACATTTCTACTGACCATTGACGAACCAATTTCGAGACGAGTGTAAGCGCAAGAGCGGTGCTTTTGTCCAAGGAGGCAGCGGTTTCGAGGAGGAGCTGTGCGATGTCAAGAGGGAGATCAGGTAAAGGGCTCAGGACGGTGGGATCCGTTTGGCTCATCTCGAGAATCCTAGGCTGCTTAATGAATCTACGCGCCACAACATGAGTACGACATCTAGTAAGATGTAGCGCTCAATTTACATACCCTTGATGATGGTTTAGATCAACTAAACCAGGCACAAGGCAGTGTGGCATTACTGCCGCATCAACGCCATCATGATGGGAAACCCCCTCTCTCACTCTCTCCCTTGACCATCGAGTGGCATCGACTCACGCTTTGTCTACCTGTTCTCATTGACGCGGCTCACTGGCAATTATCACAAACTGCCATAGCGCAAGCATCGCTCAGTGACTCGATTCAATCATAACTACGAGTAGCTCGGCTCGACACGCGTTCATCCGAATGCCTGAGTCGGCTACCCCCTCCTCTACAGCTCCTGTCGCTGGTGATGTACGCACTTATGATGAGGCCACACCTCCGGAGGTAGCGTCAGGAGCACCTCATCCCAACACGACGAACAGAAGGGTCAACGCGGGCCATCATCCGTCGAGGCATTTTTTCGAGTTGAGAAAGGACGCGACGCCCAGTCAGACGATCTTCAATGATGATTACGAGGCGCGTCTTCCAGAAGATGCATATGGCGAGGAGACGGCGCCGAATGCCCGGGTATGGCGCGTATACGTCGAGGAGGCAGCCGAGTTCGATGGTACAATGGTTGAACAGTCTCGAGATGGCTTGGACGTTATGCTCGTATTCGTGGGTTCACCATCATCTTCCCTCAAAGTCATCCCGATTGAACTCTTCTATGCCCCGTAGGCCGGTCTCTTCTCAGCCGTTGTTACGACCTTCCTCGTTCAGGTTTCGCAGAATCTTCAAGTGGACTTCACGGAGATGTCCGCTCTGCTCCTATATGACCTCGTCTCCGTCCAGCTGGCCAACACTGACGGAACAGTGCCCCCCAACATCACAACACCATCCATCAATCCCTCTGTCAAATTTGAACCAGCGGCTATCGACGTCTGGGTCAATGGCCTTTGGGTTGTGAGCCTTGTCCTCAACCTCGTCGTCGCTCTCGCCGCTGTTCTCGTCAAACAGTGGCTACACCACTACGTGTCGCTCCCGTCTGGGACACCCAGACTTCGTAGTCACATCCGACAGTTCCGATACATGGGACTCGAGCGCTGGCGCGTTCTGGTCATCGTCGGAATGTTACCCGTTGTTTTGCATACATCCCTCTATCTTTTCCTCTCCGGTCTCGTCCTCTTCTATGCTCCACTCCGTACGTCTCTGGCGTGGACCATAGGTGTTATCACCGCCATAGTGGCTGTACTCTACCTCATCAGCAACGCGCTGCCTATTCGATTTCCCCAATGTCCATACCACACACCGCTTACAGATTTTCTCAATTACGTGCATTTTGCAGTCGCTGTCACACATAGACCCATCAACCGCGCTTGGCTGTGGCTACTGCACTGGAGAATTATGACTCCCACACATCAATGTCTGTACGCCACGCGAATTCGGCCTCCGAGCACGTTCATATCGCTTATCCGACGTGAACGACAGTTGGTCAAAGCAGCCCATGAGACTCTGGCGGTTGACGGCTTGAACTGGTTATCCAACATGTCCTCGAATCCCTCAGTCGAGAGCGTTGTTCTACAAGAAATTGGCGGCCTGCCACCTGGTGCCGAAGAATATGCTAGGAGTACTTGGGCCCTTGATTTGAACCAAGAATCTGCTAGACTCCGTATCTGGACCCAACAAAGATTGGACCAAGCCCAGCCCGATGACTTGTGGTCTCGGAGTGTTGCTAAACTCAAAGACCTTTCGGTCATCGTTACCCAAGGGGCTGGCAAGTTTGATTCCATACGAGAACCGTCTCAGGGCTGTGAGAGAGCTGTCGAGCGTATATGGCGCGCCCACATCTTCATCAAGGGATCTTCATACACCTTGAATGATATCGGTGTCATGTTTGACCCAACTGCATTCGAGGATGACCCAAGATACACCGCCGCTGCCTTGTTAGCGCACCACAAAATTATCTCCTACAGTTTTTGGCCCTCCGAAGATAGGCTAGTCACAAGGACAGACAGAGCCACTCAACTCCTCAAGTTCCTGTCCCAACTCTCCCATACTGGACTTCATCCACTGGTGTGGAGGGAGCTCTTTGCATTGACGAAGCGGTATAGAGCTTTTGAACTCAAGGATCCCATGTTATCGTCGACCTATGTTGAACTTCTTGCCTCCCTACTTCATTCGCTTGTGACACCACGACGTGGCTCGTCGCGACAAACAACGACATCAACGTCGACGTTGTGGGAGGCGGTGCCGGCATCACAGGACTCCACGGCGGAGAGTTTGCTGCTCATACCCACAATCTCTCCTTTCCATCCTGACGATACGCCGTTCATGAGTCCTGTGGATCGACTATTACTGGCAACGGGGCGATGTGCTTTGCACCACGTTGAGCTGGGAGAATCTAGCACAACATTAGACAGCATGGTCGCGGTGTCGTTTTTGAGGCTCTTGGTTCAAGCACTGGAGGTTATAGCCGACAGGGACTCGCCTTCAGATCAGCCCCAAGTCAATTTCAGACGCCTTTATGCGACTTTGTTGCCTCAATAGTGGCTCGTACTTCTATTTGCGACCTTCAGGATCACTCCTATGAACATGAGCCCCATGTCCGATATCGGTGTTTGCACAACCTGCTGCGAATTTCGACGATTGTGGTTGCAAATGTGCATGCAGCCCCTCTTGCATCACCTCCATGTCTTGCGCGTTTGCTGCAGGTTCCTCTTGCTGACTTTGTATCACAAGAGGTTCTGCACATTCATACAAATCAGACATTCCACATTTTCACGGGGGTCTTTGAACTCATGCGCTTTGCCTTGGAGGCCAGGAGAAAAGAGGCGTATCAGATTTTTGTTGAGGATAGCTGGGTTTCGGAGGTCTCGAAGCTTTGGGTAGCGCGTCTCCTCAGCTCCCTCATCGATTGGACCGAGTCTGTGATGATAGCTTTTATCGATTATGTTCTCGACCAAACTCTCCAACCAGCACCACCGGATTTTCTCTGGCAGCCTCGAGGTCTGGCCAGAGTCGTCACAATCCTGATGCTCAGCACCAACAATGATGGATTGTCTTCGCAGCTCCACGGATTGAGGGATATGTGCTTGCGTCATGATTATTCCGCGTGGACGAGCTGCCTGTCCAAGCTCACAGAGCTGCATGCCTGGAATCAAAGTCTTGGGCAGGGTCAGGAGGACATTCTCGAATTTCCCTTGACAGGATTTTTTGGCGGAAAGACTCTGCAAGTGGCGGATGAAATCATCGATTTAGATGTTGCTCTGGCGAAGAGGTTTATGGGAGAGAGGGTTGGCTCTCGCTTACAGCGTGGATTTGACGTACTACGTAGTCCGGTCGTACCTTGAGCGTAATCCAAAGCTGAGCGGTTCGCAATCTAGCAGCGCCGCCACACCAGAGAAGTCAAGGCGGCATTCCTAGCGTTACATGTCACCATTGTTCTTTTCTTCCGGCCACCATCATTCGGTATTCTCACCCGTTGTCGTCGTACCTGTCTTTGCGCGTGATTGCCCGTAAAAGCTTGTGTGGCCGACACAAAATGCGGCATAGGCCTTGGGAAGTTCCAGAAGTCCGTTGCATGTGCGTTCAAATTATTGACCACGCTCCACGGGCGTGCCAATGCTTTTGTCCCTGATGAAAGCGGTACACATAGTTACAATATACACCGTTAGTGTCTTCATTTTCTACAACCTGACCGGAAAACTGACTGCAACACCTGTAGTGACTTGAGCAATAAATTGAACACTCTGCTGCGATGCTGCTACTGCCGCTACCCATCTCACAACACACTCGCCCATCTCACCATAACCTCTGCCTCTGACGCTGCGCGGTCGTACCGTGACTTCCCTGCTCGTTTGCGACCACGTCGAGCATGAGTCGATCGGCAGGCGTTCGTGCGCCTTCTCCAAATAACTATATCCAGACAGTGTCGTCAAAACTTGCACATCGCTTCCACACTGCTCGGCGCGTCGATCTCTCTGCCAGAACATCGGGTTGGTGAACACGTCAGGACGCGCATTGACAAGGTCTCACGATCCCCGGAAGGATAACGGAGATCATCATGGCCAATGGCCATGTTCATGTAAAGGCAAAGCGTGTCTTGAGAATGGGTAGTACAAGGCATGGAAATGCAGAATTCAAACGACAGGTCTGTCGGAGACGCTCCCGACGATCTGTCCTCATCAAGTAAGTTGACTAGTGCACTCGTTTCATGATTCATTTCGCTTCCCGGCCCGTATTTGATCACTGCTTGCTTTGTAGACCGTATATCCATCGGTGCAGAACTGGTTATCACTTGGCGCGACGACTGAACAGGCGCCACATGTGATGACCATGACTTATTTTTTGATTCCTGCTTTCCTGTGAACTTCGAACAATGAACACAGCTTGATGCAGCTGCTGTCAGCATAGCATGAGTCACGCACTCGTGTGGCGCACTGACAAATCACAATGTACACGCAAGACCTTTATCACCAAAACGCTCTGACCATGACTCGGCGTCGGTACCGACGTATATAAGAGGCTGGTCTTTTCGTTTCTCCCCCTTTCACTCACCCCGATTCCCCATGACCATGCTCACGAACATGACAAACTTCAGCGGCGCCAACACATCCGATTCGGATAATAAGTTGTTCACGTTTGACGAGGATCCCGAGGACCCGGACATCCCGCCCGACCTCGCGGAGAAGCGCCGCAGGAACATGCTCGCCGCTCGTCACAGTAGGAGACGCAAGTTCCTATACGTTATGTGCCTTGAATCTCGTGCGCGTGAGCTGCAACAGCAATTGGAAGGGTGGAAGGCTCGGGCAGCCGCATATGAGGAGATCATGCAGCAGAATGGGCTGACGGTGGAGCTCGAGTGATTGTATGGCTTTTGGGAAACACACCCTACTCTTTTGGATAGCTTCTTGGATAAAATTGTAAGTGCGCCACAATTAGAATTGCGCCTCAACTCAGATTTATGCTCGTGATATCATGCTTGACTCTGAGTGAAGAATAAGAAGGTGATGTTCTCATATAATTCGAAGCATGAATTCGGCACTCAACACGTCAAGGCTCGTGGTTGTAAAGGTCAGAGATGGATTTCTATTCACGATGATTTCTTGATGACTTCTACGTCGAAAAAATTCAGTTTCATTGCCTACCATACACCTAGTAAGTACACGAATTTTACATCCAATCTTGGGGCACGTAACCAGACTCAACGAACCCCCCAAAACCAATTCCACGCCAATCTCCACCAATTGTCGGTCGACTCCTTCGAATCATGTGCACCAAACATCCCTGTGACACTCCAGTCAGTGAGAACACCCTCCAGCCTCGAAGTGACACATTCCATGAAGAGCTTGTCCGATGCATGATCGAACGTATCCCCATCGTAATCTCTGCCCGATACCAAGCCACGAGCCCGGAACGCAGCCCAGGCTACGTTCTTTGTCAGAATATGGAAATGGCGGTTTGGCTGGGCATCGAGGATAGCGAAGAATCTGACCGGGAACTTCTTGAAGCGAAAGAAGAACCCCCTGGCGTTCCCTTCATCAAGTATCGTGAGAAGGCCTGCCATCGAGGGTTCAGGACCTTTCTTTCCGTACAGCACATCCTTCGCCGTTCGTACAATAGTCCACGGTCCTTTGCCTGGTGGCGGTCCCGGATGGAGGAGTGAAGGCCCAGGCGCATCGAACGTGCGCTGGCGCATATGATACGGGTCCACCCCGAACTCTTCGACTTTACCCCGCGGCGTCGTGTCGGAGTGCAGAACAACGTAAAACAAGTCGGGCCGCGAGCGCAGTTCTTGGATGAACTTGGCTGTAAAGATGTCATTGTCGTTCCTGATGGCGCCAAACATCATAGCCCGTCCTTGAAATTCTGCCCACTGAATGCATCCTGGACGACGACGCGAAGGGCGTTGGGTAGGAAGCGCCCCGAGAGGTAAAGATGGGCCTCGCACAAGGTCGGTGACAGCAACGCCGCTCAAGCTGAGATGTTTTCGATAGAGCTGACAGTCCAGTTCGGGGTCTTCATCATTCAGACAGAAGGACGGCGGATCCATGTATCCAAATGCGCAAAAGGACAAGAAACAGTGCAGCTCTTCGAAGCTGTGGCATAAGCGGACCAGACGGTTTTCGGTGTTTCTGGGGTGCCTGTCCAGTGTGAGCAGAAGCTGGATGTGGGACGTGAGCAAGAGATGTAGACCAAGGACCGCTGAGCAGGACACTTACCCACCACACCTCGTTGGATGTCGGTTTCTGGTGGGACACATTGTAGACCCAACCGTCCAGAACCTTGACACGGTGCGCTGGAACGACATCAGTCGATCCAAAGTCGTACACCTAGAAATTTGTAGACATCACCTAAGTTGCCTACATTGGCTGTTGCTTCGGGCGAACGGTCCACCATGTAGATGGCCTCCACGAGAGAGTCTTTCCACCAAAGAAGTCCGATCTCTAGACGCTTGGACAACAGCATGAGAAAGCGAGCCGAGTCCTCCAGGCCGAAATCATCGTCCATGACCAGGTCTTTCAGCGAGACCTTGTCCAGTGCCTTGAGATGCAATTCGGGATCGTAGAAAATTATCCGTCGTATATATTGGGCCAGTGCAGATTGATTTATATGCTTCGTCCTTGCTGTCCTAGCATCAGGTTGTGAAATACCACGGTCACGCAGTGCTTCGTCATAAGACGATGAAAATATTTCCGGGTCAGTGAAGAACTGGAATAGCTCGAGTATGAAATGCCGCTGGCTAAAACCAATTTTATCAGAACCCACACCAATCAGGAAAAATAAGATAGCGCACTGCAAAGATGGCCCCAGCTGCTGATCAATAAGATCAGAATCTTCATCGTCCTCCGCACCACGTTGCTTGAGGTTTTTCAAGAAAGGCTCCATCTCCTCCTTCATATCAAATTCGTCTTCCTGATTGAGAGTGCTAGACTGGAACGCATGCATGAACGTCGTCGCCTCCGGATGAAGACTCGTGTCGAGATTCAACAGTTTTTTCAGAAGTAGCTCCCGTATGGCAACCGCTTCAACCATCTGCTTCGCAAGTATATTAATGCGAGTCTTGTGCCCACGGTCGACTGATAGGTGGTGAGCCGTGAAATGATAATGGAGAGTGTGCATACTCTTCAGGAAGAAGCGGCGGTGGTGCAGGTCCCTGCCGGTCCTCTCCTCCCGAATTGCTTTCAAGTATCGCTTGACCAGCTGCTCCTTCTCGCGTACCTCCTCCATGGTAGCATACGCATCGACATCAGCCGCTGTCGGGATTTGGTTGGTGCTCTTGATCTCGTCGACGAAAGCCTGGGCCTCTTTGTACTTCTTCGTCATCGTCTGGTACTGCCTATGGTGCAGTTTACATCGTTCCACCAGATATCCGTGGTTCGCCTCCGCGTTACATCGTGTCATCTCATCCTCCAGGAGGGTGTGACACTTCTCGACTGTGGAAGCTCCAGGAGGAGGGGCGGCAAAAGATGGCGAGGCTGAGGCCGTGGTCGACGCAGTCAGAGGCGCCTTCTTGCGAGCTTTGGTAACATGTTTTTTCTTTGCCATTGCGCATGCGATATGTGGTGGGAAGTCAAGTGCTTCGATAGCCTGCCTATGATAGCCATCGACTGACGGCATCCATTCCCACGGACCGCTCTTGGGAGCGAAAAAGACAAGAAGTTCAGAGCAAGAAGTTGATCCAGGAAGAGCAATGTTGGATTCTGGAGCACATATGCCTTGATGCACGGTGTCAGGACCAAGTACAGTTAGCGCATGGGCGAAAAGGAAGAGATTCAGCCATCAAAGTCCTGCACAGCCACTTGGCCCGATCGAAAACTTGGTTCGGCCGATCGCGCATTCTTTATACCTGTCTGGAGACCTCGAAGGCAACAATCTTGGCGTCTACCTTGCGCGACTTTGTTGACAACAAACTAACTAAACACATTGTGGGTTAGGTTTATGAGAAGAGGCCGCTTACTGAGCAAGGACCGCAGCTTCCATAGACAAGGCCTGTCGGAGACGCTCCGAGGGTACGTACGCTTCTATGGTAAAAGAGCGCACTCTCCGCCTCACATACCCAAATCTCACGACACATCTATAGTTACTTGCCACAACACGAGTTTTAGGATGTATCGCGTTGACTGCCTGGCTCATCAATTTACTGGACTCTCTCATCTCTGAAGACGGCTAGGCGTCTATTTTAAACACTGCGCTGCCATTGATGCCCATCACCATTGATTTACGGAACACTATTCAAAATTCGTCTTTGTCTGCTACCTTCACCATGGCTGACCCACTCAGCATCGTGTCCACCATCCTCGGCGCCACCACCACCATCCTCGACTGGTATCTTACGCAGAAATCCAAGGAAGGCGCCCTGGAAGATCTGCGCATTACCGTGCACAACGTACAATCCGTCCTGAAGCCCTTAACGGATCGTGCCCGCGACACTGCCTCCCCCGCACTGGACTCACACATCACAGACTGTCTCAAGGTCATCTTGGTCGAGCTATTGAGGGCGAGGGAGCATCTGCAGATTTGGACTGCCAAGTCTGATGACCAAGGGCGAAAATGGAGCAGGCTTCTATCGAAGTGGAAGCCTGAGGTGGTGTTGAACGAGCTGAAGGACGACGAAAGGCGAATATTCAACGGGCTCATGCTCTTGAATATTGCATTCAGTACTCATCTTCACATGATGATCTCTTCGTCCACGGTGGCCCAAATCAGTAACTCACAACGTGCGAAAGATATCGCCTTGCCAGTGATTCCTCCAGAGCACGTCAACGAATCGGTGAACTTCTGGGATCAAGAGATTGGCACTGGGGTATGTTTTCCTATGTTACGTCGAACTTCCCTCATAACGCACTGACCCAGGTATCTTTGTGCTCCGTCGATGATTTCCTCGCCGCGCTGAGTAGACGGCTCAACATAACGCTGGCTGAAGGAGACCGCTATCTTCTGGGTCTCAAGTTTGACGAGTATGGCGTGGACGGCATATCTCGCTCCTCGTTCGAGATGATAGTGGGCTCGTCGCCCATCTCTGATGTGATCCGTGACATATTACGAGGCAAGTATCACAGCCGTCAGCATCCTCTTTCAGACGTTGAGCGAAGATATAGATCCGCTCGATGGCATCTGTCTTGATCAGATCACTACTCCTTCGGTTGAAACCCTTGTCTGGGTAGACGACGAGCCCGCAAATAACTCGTCATACGTTCAAATTGCCGAGAGTCTCGGGATAGAGGTTTTCACTTTTCTATCGACGGCGGTGGCTAAAACATGGATTCAAGATAACAACGGTACGCTACGTGCTTCATTCACTACCCTTCACGCATTCAAACGCATGGCCATGGTAGAGAAACTTCGTGCGGCAGAACACGCTGGGCGTCTCCGCTTCATCTCAGACCATGCGCGCGTCGAACACTTCGAGCCTCTGGAGCGTGAGGCGCTCAACACCTCGGCGGGGGAGCAGCTCCTCCGTTTTGTCCGTGGACGGCAATTTCGTTCTCCGTTCTTGGTTTTCACGAGCTTTTCGTCCATTAGCAGAACAGGGTATGTCAAGCAGCATGTGAACGCCGGGTCTTGTGCCACTGATGGGCGCGTGTTGGATTTCATCGAGGCAATGAAGTCTGGGGAATCGGAAGGACGACGATCTTGGGAGGGTGCGCCAGGCTCAGAGTGGTACTTCGACTGATATGAGCTGCTACGAGAAGGGACCAGGAGAGCACTATCGATCTACGTTGAGATTCATAGCTGTTCTCTCTCGCCAGAAAGGCTTATAGTGATTCTCGGTTCGGTAACGTCGAGTCTCGAGGTCGAGCCCCAGGATCAGGGGCCTCGATTAAGCCTTGACTTGTGCTGGACGACGGCTCAGTAAGACTGTGTTGTATGTATTTTACGCAGCTTGTTACATATTTCAGACTCAGATTATCGTCCTTAAATCACACAAAAAAATTTTCAGCACAGTACAGTTGTAGAAAGCAAGTACGAGAGCTCTAGCCTCAATCGGTAGGTACCTCAGATAGTCACATCGGTCAGGTTCAACGGGGTTCAACGACATCCAGACGATGTCTTCAAATCCAATAATGACGCTATTTCGCATCGGAGCTGTGAAGTTCATGTCCAAATTGGGTAGCGCATTAGAATAGTGTCATTATTCATCGCTGATTCATCCAGCCTAGACCGGGTATCAGTATAGCCCTTTCCTTCGTACCACCACCATGCCCTCTCTTGAATTGAAGACCAACGCATCTGTGTGTCGCCTACACTCACGCTGATTCTCGAGCGTAGTGCTAATCGATGGCCGTGTAGATCCCTGTCGACTTTGCGGCAGAATTCTCCGAGGTGCGCGTCCTTCCCTGTCCGCGCATCGCCGACTTACGCGAATCCGACAGATCAGCGCAGAGATCCTGGGCAAGCCTCTCGCGTACATCACCGTCACCGTCGTCCCCGTCCCAATCATGACGTTCGCGGGAACGCCGGATCCGTGCTTCACTCTCCTGGTCGTGCGTCCATTCCACTCCACTGCTAGCTTATGTGCCTAAACTGTCGCAGACTAGCTTGGACAACCTTAGCCCAGAGAAGAACGACGTCTATAGCAAGAAACTGTCCGAGTTCTTGGGGGAGAAGTTGGGTCTCAAGGCTGATCGAGGATACATGTACGTCGAAGTGTTCCCACTAGCGTGGACTAACTGTCTGACTTGACCTCAAGCACGTTCCTCGACCCCGGAAGGGCTTATCTCGGGTGCGTCGACTGCGCTTTCCAATTGTACAGGTGCTGATTCAATATGATTACAGATTCCAGGGCACTACTTTCGGTACCATCTTCGGGAGCAAGTAAATGAACAACGCAAGAAGTATACGAACCACGATGTATGTAAAACAATGAAAAGTCTGTCGCCCTCTCTTCGAAGTCCTGTGATCATCTCAGTATCTCGGGACAATTTGGCAGCTCGTCTGCTGACCACGCCACGAAGTCACTGTGAACATTTGCCGTGGGTATGTCTGAAGACTGTTTACGCGCTATGCCAGGAGATCAGACGCGCAATGACTTGAATGGAAGACTTTACTGTATCCGACATATGCCCAAAAAGCGGGTCGACATTATAATCTTCTCGAAAAGTCATAGCAGAATGCGCTTCCTCATAGTCAAGTGCGCGCATGCTTGCTCTTAATCCTTTGGGGCATTTTTCGGAACATTTCTCTAATTGTCGATGCCAAGGAAATTCAATACCACGTCCCAAGGAGGAGATGAGTGGACTAGCATTCTCGAACGAAACCCTAACCCTACTGTATGAACACTTCCGACGACTGTGGGCCTGTGGTAGAAGTTCATGCAATGAGTAACTCAATCGGAGACTGATTGCATGAATAACTCAATCGGAGACTGACGATGACATGGCATACCTTTTACGCATCCGCAGACCAAAAATGATGCTCCTTATGACTCTTCCACCCACGATTATACGGGTTGCCTGATCGTCCTATTCATCCTCGGAAGGCGCTCCTCCTTGGGCTGCCTGTCGATATCCTCGTAACCATCCTACACGTCCTCGTCTTCCGGAGTCATGTCGTATAAGGTAGGACCAATCCAAAGGAAGAACGTGGAATTCTTCAGCTGTTATGGGCAACGTTGGCGATGTTGGTAGGGATGGACTGTTAGGATGGTGGAACGAAAATGGCGTATGAACGCTTGTTGATGATCCAGCGCCAGTCGGGGAGATGGGCGACGACGAGAGGCTTGCAGCGGGACTGCATCTGCGTCCATGAGAGGTTCGATCCTTTAGCGAAGTAGAGGGGTCGTGATCGTGGTGACATGAGGGCAACACGAGGAATGCGGTGTGAAAATTGCGGAATTTAGGCCCCGGATCGACCGGAGAGGGCACTTCAACAGCGTATGTGAGGACCCACACAACAGGCTCATCGCCGTTTACGCTAAGGTCAATGTGAGTCTGTTGTCCATGCTTCGTTTGTTCTTTTCGGTCGTCTTTTGAAGGGCTCTTCAAGTCAGAGAAAAGTGGCAGGGGAAATCGTTGACATCTGGCGTAAACTTTAGAGCAAAGTTCAGACGTTGACTGGCTGTCGTTGGTGACAGGGGATATCTAGCTCTCCGAGTCGGCGCGCTGCCGATGCGGCGCGCCGACACCGCTGATGCTGCGCATACGTGGGTCGAACAACTACGAGATCGGTCAACGTCTTTGTTGACGACGAAAAAAGGCGTAAAGCTCAACTGAGGTCATTGCGGCAGGGAGAGAAGAGGGTTCGGCAATTGCCGCTACGGCTCTTCGGTTACTAACGCCAGCACCCGGACCGACGTGTCGAGGTTCTCTATTGGACATCTTGCTCCGCGCAGGCGGCGAATGCAAATTATGCAAGTCCAATGTCTATCTCAAGACGAGTTCTTTTGGGATACTTCACTGATGGTGACATTCGCGCCACTATTCATTCTAACGACGATCAGCAGGCTCTTGTCTCGGTCGAGACTCGAGATCAACGCGCTGATCCTGGGTCATGCCTGACGAGTGTTACTATTCTCAGGCGTTCTAGAGTTGGATCTCAGAGTCAAAACTCGTGTCTTCGAGGTATCGACAGACGCCTCAATTTTGCCTGCTCGTTTGTCTATTACGGTGACTTTTCAGGTTCCCAATTCGGAGTAAGGTCAAATAACAGAACGGCGAACAGGTTGTTATGGTGCACAGCATTGTTTTGCTCACTGCAGAACAAGGCGTCAAACAAGGCGTTGAACAAGAACAACACGACAACGACAATAAGACGCCGCCGATCTCAAGAGAACAACGGTCCTGCTTCTCGATGTTGTTGTTCCTACTGTTGTTCTCGAAGACTATAAAATGTCGGCGCGCCTCCGAGGGACAACTGCAATATCCAGCGGCCTTCTTTCCTCCGATGTCGTGCGTCACCTTTTGCCTTTCTCTTATACTTTTTCTGAACTTTTTTCAGTCATTATCACGCCACCATGCAGCCTCCCCACAACTATTACCATGCCCACAACCCACACGTACCTGCTCAGCGAGCGCCACAACATGTCCGCTTTAATCCTCAACTGAGTACACATACAATCACGCCACCATACGAGACACGGACAAGAGTGCCACCAATACCCACACCTCGCCTACAGAGCTCAGCGCGCCCTCGCGCTCATCATACACCCCACCCAGTGCCAGTCCGTCCTATGGACCCATTTATTCCGTCTCAGTTTCTTCCTCCGGCAACGCCTTCAACGAGTCGTCATCGACAGACCCCGCAGTCTCGGCCACCGCCGCTGGTGATACCTCAACAGCCTACTAGACCACACCGTAATGCTCCAGTCAGTCCTACGCGTCACCGCGACCGTTCTCATCGCCAGCGCCGGTCGTCTAACGCATGTGTGCGATGCGATCCTCAGCTTCAGCCCTGCGCCAGGCCACACCGCCACCCACCGCCTCCTCCTCAATGGCAGCAGCCGTATGTTAAACAGGACAACAGTTTTCAGCCTAAAGCAAGGGCTACAGCGACAACGAAACTACCTCCGAGTATACCTTACTTAACTCGAAACGAAAAGGCGCCGTCTACCTGGCGTATAGATTACGAGCCGCCGACGGGGCGCCCAGGTCCCTGCAATTTTGTTTCTCGCCTTGCAAATATGTATCACGCCTTCACTGGTATGTACATTCACCATTGATCCCGAATATTCCCTCTAATAAACTATACTTCCCAGCGCCGAGGACCTGGCTTCATCCTCTACTTTCCCCATCCACCCAACTCGAATGGAACATGAGCAAATCCAGCGAACACGCCTATCACCGCTCCTGCTACCCATACTATCGGCCCAGCCCGCTCTCGTTCCACACCTTCCGCGAACAGGCCGTCTCCGCACAGTGGAGCTTTATCCGCATCATTCACCCTCTGCTCCCATGGGAGATCATTGTACACCGCCAGAATGTCGGAGGGATACGCATCATCGACATCCTGCGCGCGATCTATAGCGTGCTTAAGACGCATTTGAACCAATCAGACCTGGACAATGGGATGATCTCTCCTGATCATAAAACGCGCATCCTTGTGCAGACGGCTGTCAGGAATGGAGCCGGCACGCTTAGACACGCAAAGAGAATAGACTTCTTGGAGGGGAGGTTCACCTTTGCGGGATTGGAGTATCTTGGTAAAAATGACTTCCAACTGAAGACTGAGTTCTTCAGCGGAAGGAATGCTTAGATTGATCGCCGATATCTTTCATTCCGTACCGTTTCCTTATTTTCAAACTTGACACGATTCACGATATGCATGCTGGTACGTCTTACGATAATAATACGCTCATCTACGATACTACGACTTCGACATGTAGATACGATAATGTATTCACGTTTATGATCACACGAACTTTGCTACCAGCCTTCATCGCTCACACCACCGGGCCCGGAATAAACTTACGCACAACTTCTTCAACCCACTTCTCTGGCAGCCCTAGTTCCATCGACTCCCTGATCCCGCGGTTCATGCGACCGACATACTCCGCCTTCGGCCCACCCTCGGTCGTCCTCATCTCATCGACATACACCAGCACCCTTTCCTCCTCCTCTATATCGAAATCCTTCACCAATGTCTTCACCACCTTCACATCCACATACCACTTATTGTAGTCACCCGCTCCCTGCTCGCTGGGCCTCATGGAATCAGGCCAAGGACTGTCCTCCGCTGGCAGCCGCATTACATCAACTCCTTCATATCCATCCAACGTCTGCTCATCGTTGGTATCCATATCATAGAGTACACCATAAACACCAGACGCTTCATCGCTGGGGCTCCCGGGTGCGACAAGATTCGCATATCCGCGCTCGCAGATTATCCAACGCCACGCTGGGAGGTAGGCGATTGCGAGAGGACGCCCGGATCTCTTTGGATCGTGTGTACAGCGCATCTTCATCTGAGTATGTGATAGGTTGGAGCCGTACGCGAAGTATAGCGGGTGGGTGCGCGATTGTGGGGGCATGGTGGCAAAGTCCCGAGTGATTGTCGTACTTGAGAATGATGAGAAGATGAGGGGTATTGAGGCGTGGGAATGTGTCAATGCCGGGATCGGCAGCCGGGACCAATGTATCGTGTCGCCTCGTGTGAATGAAGGGGATGTATAGATGCCAAACCGCGCTCTAGACGAGATCCGATATCATTCTCCTTGAACTTCTCCGCCAGAGCGACATCCAAATCAATGGTGTCCTCCGCCACTTGTAGAGTCTTTCCGCCAAAGAATCCTGCTAACGGGAAGGAGCAACTGTCCGAGTCATCTTGACCTTGGCTGGCGGTTTTGCTCCACGTATATAGTTCCTCTATCTTAGAGAGACAGTTTGTCCACAAAGAATGATCCTGTCCTGAGCACGCGTGACTTAACCACAAGAGCGTTTGTGGCTTTATCACCGCCATGGGGTCCTCGAAGAGTTCGAGTATCAGCAAGAGAAGAGTCAAAAGAAGATGTCGAGGCTGACACAGGAGAGTCAATGCTTCTAATCGAGACTGTGGGCGGGAAGCAACATTTTGAACAAAAGCCATGATTGGGCCTGCAGGCCCGACTCGGGCCCCGAAGAGAGTGGATCGTCCGGGTATGTGTACATAGGGCATGACTACCCAAAGCTCCGAGACCGTAAGAAGCCAGTCGTCCTTGACAAAGATTTGGTAGGCTTCTTCTCGTTCATTGTCCAGTGCCCTCTCCATGAGGCAAAGTATATCCTCGAGAATGAGGAAATTCTCTGTCCAGCGGCGCGGGAGTTCTTGTGATACGAAGTTCGCCAGAGGAACCTGTACTAAACGAGGAAGCGACAAAGGCAACGCGACGTGAGGTGCATCTTCAACCAGCTGCCGTGAGATTACCAGCAGGTCCTGAAGACACGAAGATCGAAGTCGGCGACAGCCGTTTTGATCATTGTGGTCGGAAAGATCACAAATGGAGGTCTGCATGACGATCGATGCGACGAAAATGCCTAGATGGCTCCTAAAAATATCATAGCCGAGCTGAGTTTCGCATGCACGCGCAGGCATCTCGATAACAGCCTCTAAATATTCAAACAAAAGGCGGAAAATCGGGGCTGTGCTCTCCTTGGCCAACAAGCCGCTTGACTCTTCCACTGAAAGATGCTGCAGAGTCCAGCGTCCGGTCGCTATCATGAGTTGATATGGAGAGCTCATGGACTGATCATCTTCGGCTCGGAAAGGTGAGACCGTGGGTATGAGCAGTAAAGTCTTCGCCGTGGATTCCTGCGCCACAGGCGCTATAACCTTCCACAACGCCACAGCGTCCGGTGCTAGTTTGCTAAGCACAACAGCGTCACGCCCACGGAATAAAGACGCAAGAAGTCCAGCATATGTCGGGGTTAACGTCGGATCCCTGAGTTCAAAAGCGCCCCGGTCCCTCGCTTGTGCAAAAAGCTCCCTCCACACCAATGGGTGAAGTTTTGTCTCCGCATATTCAGACATGAAGTCGAGGATCACGGCCCCAACGCCACCACGGCTACGTTCATGTTTAGTTCCAGCGTAGAGGTTGCTGCCTCTGAGCGAGAGCAGTGTGACGGCAGTCAGGTGAGGATTTGCAGTGGGGACGGAGGTGTATGGGTCAATCATGTAGTTAAAAGAGCGGATGCAAGGAACAGGAAGAAAGATATCAGCGCGCAATAGACGCTCAAGGATCCTATCACATTTGCCGTACGAGACAAATAGAGTGTCTCCCTGTTGAACGGGTACACGTCGTTTTTCTGCGAACAGCTTTTGAAGTAACTTGTCTTTTTGTCGTGGCATTTCACGATTGTTGCTCCAAGTTTTTTGAGCATAGACTTCGACAGCGGGTGGGAGGCCACCAATTGCCTGAAGAACAACGCTGGAAACCGACGGATTGGAGGAAATACGGAATAGCCAGTCCAGCGCATCAACTGATAGCGTGTGAATGGCCCGGCCGACTACTGTTCTTTCTCGCCGGACAAGCGATATGAAAGTCGAGGCACGGACGGTGGGGTCCGGAAAGTCAGAATGCTCAATATGTTCCCGGACCCCAGGGAATACACAGAGGTACCCTCTTCTAGTGGCTTTATATGACACAAGTGCAGCGAAGTACGCGTAGTTCATGAATTCCGTGAGAGGTGTGTGGTACGGGCATTGAGGGAAAAACACCGGGATGGCATTGATGAGGAGATATAGCACAGCAACAATGACAGTAATGGTGCCTATTGCCCACGCCAGAGGCGTATGGAGAGGGACATAGAACAGGACAAGACCGGAAAGAAAGAAGTAGAGAGAGATATGCATGATAATTGGCAGCATCCCGATGATGACCAGGACGCGCCAACGCTCGAGGCCTAAGAATCGGAACTGCTGGATGTGACTGCGAAGTTTGGCCGTCCCAGAAGGAAGCGAGACATAATGATGTAGCCATTGCTTGACAAGGACGGCGGCGAGGGCAACGACGAGACTGAAGACCAGGCTCACGACCCAAAGGCCATTGACCCAGACGTCGATAGCAGCTGGCTCAAATTTCGCGGAGGGATTGGCAGATGGCATCGTGATGGTCTTGAGGGTAACGTTCCCGTCAGCAGTGACCACCTGAGCCGAGACAAGGTCGTAGAGTAGCAAAGCGGACATTTCGGTAAAATCTGCTTGTAGATTCTGGGAAACCTGAACGAGGAAGGACGTAACGACGGCTGAGAACAGACCGGCCTATAAACATAGAGAAGTACAGTCAGAAAGGCTCTGAGGAGGATATCGACCCACTCACGAATACGAGCATAACGTCCAAGCCATCGCGAGACTGTCCTACCAGAATGCCGTCAAACTCGGCCGCCTCCTCGACGTATACGCGCCATACTCGCGCGTTCGGCGCCGTTTCCAGGCCGTACGCATCTTCCGGGAGACGAGCTTCGTAGTCATCGTTGAAGATGGTTGGAGCGGGATGCCCATCCTGTCTCAACCCAAAGTAGTGTCTCGGTTGTTCATGGGCTGAATTTGCCCGTCTGGTCGATGACATGAAAGGAGACGCTCCGGTCACTGCTTCGGTGGTTGCCTCCTCCTCATAAGTAGTGCGTGCAGTCTCACTGACAGGAGCTGTATGGGACTGGGTAGAGGCAGGCTCGGACATAGACGGTCTTTTGGAGCTGGACATGGGATCTGTCAGGGGATGCCTCACTGAAAAACTTTCCAGGACTCACTGAGAGGCCGATTGATATTGGAATCCAGTTAGATTTGTGGTCAAGGCCCAAGGGAGAGAGGCAAGGAGGGAGTTTCCCGTGGTACTAATGCGACACTGCCTTGCGTATCCGCATAAGTACACCTGTCAATCACGTTTGATGCGATGTGGCCCCTTGTGTGGTCTCTTTCTCAGCTCATGAAGGTAACGCCCCAAGGACAGCTGTGAACGGGAATGCAGCCTGAGGCCTGAGAGTGAAGCATGGTGACCGACGTCGACGTCACCGTCAAAGGCTAAAGCGCGTTCAATTGATTGCCTTTGTTTGGTTCTTCCATAGGCTATCACTGGGCAAAGACTTTAAATTTTTCACGTGAAAAAATAGGTGAAAGAACCTCTGCTTTTTTCATGGATTTTTCAGTCGTCAAATCAGTGAAAAATTCAAAATTTTTTATCAAAAACTTATATAAATTTCAGAATATTTAGAAAATTTCATGATATTTTGACGAGTAAAAAATCTGTAAAAAAGACAGAGGTTTTTTCATCATTTTTTACATGTGAAAAACTCAAAGTTCTCATCCAGTGTATGTCTACTGTATAGTCCGTCATTACAAGCAACGTTCAGACTCTTCGTGAACGATTAGACTGTACAAGTTCGTGGGGAATGCCGCGAGTGAGAGATTTTTTCCTCAGACTCTACAAAGGCCTTGGAATGTTGACAAAGCTTTCGTAGTACGCACGAAGCACAGCATCCACGGTACCACAACCAGAACCAGCACGACGTATGTACCAAGTACAGGCAGGACTTTTCTACTCGGAGGCCTAGTGAGAGGAGCACCGGAGAAATCATTGACAGTCTGTCATCAAACATGAACACATATTTGTCGGAGGTTGTCAAGCAAACTGTATTCTTGTAGATTCTAATTTCTGCTTTGTAACTTTCATATGCTATCTGTGGTCCTATGGCTATTTGAGACAGTGTTTAATAACCGGCGATACGCCGTCGCTCGACGGGTAAATCTAAGGGACTGTATAATGGTTTGGTGCGGGGACACAAAGAGTTGCCAAAATGACACTCACAAGTGTGTAGTACCTTCACTGTCAAGCCAAGTACCTTCCACATGCTGAGCAGCCCCTGCACAGTGCATACGGCTTCCCATCATGCGGATGACCGTTGCTACGAATCACGGTCACGAGCCCATATGAACCATTCTGTAACTTTTCAAGCGTGCTTGGGAGTGAGGATTGAAGCACTGAGGGTGCTTTATCGTCATGTGGGAGTATGTTTACCCAGTGCGAACAGGGTGGCCAAATATTGACGCTGCCCGACCTGCCAAATTGAGCAATGAATAGCGCTTTTGTTCACCTAAATAGTGCAGCTATGGTGAATGAGATGCCGTGGAAAGAATGCGTAGTGTTGTGAGTGAGTTTTTCAAGAATTGATTCGATTTAACACACACCTTTGATCACAAAGTGTGGCGCACGGGCACATTGATGAGCACGCAAGGCTATTTGATCGTAGAACAAAAGATCATGTGCTCGAGCAGAGTTTGTAGAAACGGTTGAACTTTATGCTCTCCAGAACATCCAATTGAGTTTGACGAGAGCGGCACAAGCATAGCAGATACGGCAAGTTAGCTTACAATACCTTGGATCCAAGCGTCCGCAGAGAGTAAGCCCAGACGCGAATTGGCTCAGAAGTTCTCAATCACTTTGAACGAGCGCAAGAGGGCGCGGTCAATAGCGCTTTACTCGGGTATTTGCGGCCTGTCAGTACATACAAGAACCCTGTGAAAGAACAGCACCTAGATCATTACATGGCCAGTCCTGGTCTGCCACGTTTTGATTTGACGACGAGTGACATAGCCCCGTGCCAGCTCGTCCAGTATCGAGAGCATCCAGCCTGTTCAGCGTCGACAAGCATTCGAGAAAAGGATGGAGCCTAGTAGAGCAGAGCAGAGCAAAAGAAAAATTCCACAGCCTATGATGTCCTCCCAGGGACATAATGCCTGGCCTGTGGTTTCACGCAATCAGTTTTGGAGATATTTTGAGCTTGGATCGTGGCGGGTGCTGAGCGCTGAGCACCGACTCCCGAGAGTGCG
Organism: Strobilurus orientalis; assembly: GCA_019915145.1. NCBI lineage: Eukaryota > Fungi > Basidiomycota > Agaricomycetes > Agaricales > Physalacriaceae > Strobilurus > Strobilurus orientalis. Next base: position 572,493 of record JAHLML010000014.1, read on the forward strand.
CATATCGGGCGATCGGCCCGTACCGTGGGAGAGTTTCTGAAAGCACGAATTTTGCGATCGGCCTCCAAACGCTCTTCCTCCCCACCGCCCACCGTCAAGACTAATCTTTTTAGCGCAAAATGGTGAGCAATCCACTGCGCTGCGCCTCCGGCGCTCTAGCATTGCGGTCATTCCAGTAAACGGGCGCGAAATGCGTTGGATGGTATGTTCATTCGCGGATAACGTTTTTCGGAAACTAACTTTTCTTTAGACCGCACCAGCCAAATGACATAGTCGCCGAGCTACGGCGATGAAGCACTATATGCTGGGCCTGTATCGAGAGATGCAGGCGCTAGAGCTCCGGAGCACAAGAAAATCAGAACATGTTGCTGATTGCTTCGTCTCAATGACCAGCCCAAAGCCGCCAAGTCCGGATCCGCCAAGAAGCCCGCTGCCGCTCCCTTTGGAGCCAGCAAAGCGACCAAGGCCAAGAAGAACCCTCTCTTCGAGGCCAAGCCCAAGAACTTTGGTATTGGTGCGTGAAATCTCATCTTCCGTGGCGCAATATTCATGTAGTATGCAGGCCAGGACATTCAGCACTCCGCCGACTTGACGCGCTTCGTCAAGTGGCCCGAATACGTCCGCCTCCAGCGCCAGAAGGTCATCCTCAACCAGCGCCTGAAGGTTCCCCCTGCTCTCGCCCAGTTCTCGCACACCCTCGACAAGAACACCGCGATCCAGCTCTTCAAGCTGTTGAACAAGTACCGCCCCGAGACGACTGCTGAGAAGAAGGAGCGTCTCACCGCCACCGCTGCTGCTGTCGCCGACGACAAGAAGGAGGTGCGTGTCACAGTAGTTTCATTTATATTCAATCTAACTTGTCGCGCAGGAGACCAAGAAGCCTCTTTTCGTCAAGTACGGCCTCAACCACATCGTCGCGCTCATCGAGGCCAAGAAGGCTTCCCTCGTCGTCATCGCCCACGACGTCGACCCCATCGAGCTCGTCGTCTACCTCCCCGCTCTCTGCCGCAAGATGGGTGTCCCCTACGTGATCGTCAAGGGCAAGGCCCGTCTCGGCACGGTCGTCCACAAGAAGACCGCCGCCGTTGTCGCCCTCCAGGACGTCAAGAGCGAGGACCAGCGCGAGCTCGCCACCCTCGTCAGCGCCGCCAAGGCCAACTTCTCCGACAAGTACGAGGAGCAGCGCCGTCACTGGGGCGGAGGTCTCCGGGGCAACAAGTCCACCCAGATGCTCCGCAAGCGCGCCAAGGCTTCCGGCCAGAGCATTGACAAGGCGTCGATTGGCAAGCTATAAGCTTAGTTGGGGTGGGGGTGCGACAAAATCATAGACGACGGTCTACCATTATGATATGCTTGCTATGTTACTGTATATGCCAGTCAATATAGATGCTTGGGTCTACGGGCACGCCAGGGGGTTTTGTATGTAGTTTTGTGAGGATGTATCGTTATACAATTCGATCTTGGAGATTCAAACAAATCGTTTTGCTCGCTTCGTGAGAGTGTTTGCGCTACCAGGAGGTGCGGCTGGTGCATCAAAAAATCCCTTCCGCTCCCTCCATTGTCGTTCTTCCCACTTGAGCAGACGTGACTCGTGAGATGCCCGGTCAATGACCTACGTTTGATTGGTCGTAGAATCGGCACGGTAGTCCTAGTCGTGCGCAAATTCGGTGAGGAGACCTCACGACACGTTTCCGTATGGCTGCTGGCGGAGAGTCCACAATCGGCGACTGTGCACCATCCGCAAGCATTATTGCTATCGGGACATAGCATCGAAGCATTTGTCTGTGAGCGAGTCTTTGGTTTTTTTTTCCATGGACTTTTTCCGTGTAAAATTATTGATTTCGCTTCGCTGTGTTTAGACTCTCGACAAATTCTATGTGTTAGTTCAAGTCGCACACAAAGATCAGACCGATGTCAACTTGATGTCGAAGGCAGCCCTTAGTGCTTGCAGTCGGTCGACGTTCTCGATTGCGAACCGGTGGTCTCAAATCCTTGGGCAAATCTGCGTCTTGGTTTTCTTGAAGAGTGAGTCGTGATGATGGCTAGATCCAGGTTTCGCGAAACAAGTCCTCTGTGATTGCTAACTTGAAAACTCAGGCTACAATCTTCTTACCGACTCCCGCACCTGGGTCTTTTGTTCTGCGATCAAAGAGCTTCCTGTCGATCAATGCAACTCGTGCGCCACACTTTGATCAAAGTCCTCCAGTTGCAAAGGACGGCGTTGTATGTTTTTGACACCTCATTGTATAGATATTCTGAACCACCACCGACGTCTGTCGGCTTGCGATGCGGTGTTCTGTCGTTGGTTCGGACCTTTGCTTCAATTTGAACCACGCGAGTCTCAGGCCACCGGAAGCCCCACATATTTATGTAGGCACTCCCCCACCACGGTCCTCAATTTCTGTGCACCTTCTGGGTGAACAATGGCGCTTTTGATTGCCCAATTCGGCAGGCGTCAATATTTGGGTAACGTCAATATTTGGCCGTCATGTTCGCACTGGGTAAACATACCCCCACATGACGGAGACCGCGCATTCCGTGCTTCATTCCTCACTCCCAACACCTCCGCGCCACTCACCATGCCTCGCACCAGTGAAACCTCCCAAGACACCGCACACCTGCCCGCTGTGACGCAGATCGACGCACTGCTACAGGTACCCACTCCAGCAAGGCGGGCGCGTATTCTCCAAAGAGTCAAGGAGGGCATGTTGAAAAAGAAGTCAAACGGCGGGGTGAAGCGCCCTTCCAATGTTTATCTGATCGCGCGTGCGGAGTTCTCTCTAAACCCTACGGCGATCGCCCAAATCGACTCGATAAAGGATCTTCGCGTTGGCGAGAAGTGGGTCTTCAAGAGCGAAATCGCAACCACGAGGATATTCTTGGCTATCGGGCACGTTATTGGGTACCATTGGGATAAAATCAAGGCGGAGTACGATGATGTGTACGCGTTCTGGACAGGCCTTGCGACCGAGGTTCAGGTGGCGCATAAAGTCTTGTACCCGCACTGGAAGTACAGGGCCGCTCGCCGGTCAGGCTCTAAGAAGGTTGCAAACGTAGTCGCACCTGCGTTCAAGTTGCCAGAATCTTCGAACGACGAAGCCGCGGGTCGTCCTCAATCTGTCAACAACACTACCACTCCCCACTTCTACGCTCCCCCCAACTATCCGCCGCCACATGTCACCGCACTTATCTCTTCTGCCACCACACCCTTCCAGTCGCAAGGATCGCCTGCATTGCCACAATCTCTAAATGACGAAGGCGCGGGTCTTCCCCATTTTGTCGACAACAGTACCACTCCCATCCTCTACGCTCCCCCCAACTATCCGCCGCCACATTTCAACACCGCGACGACACTATACGAGTCGCAGGGACTGCCTGCGTTCGAATTCGGTCAAGCCCAGCATCGTCCATTCACCTTCACGGCGTCTCAGGTAGCTCTCGAGCTCTTCCTGTCGTCGTGATAATTACTGACTGCATTGTCTTTGAAGCCCGACTTGAACTACCTGACGAGCTACCCCAACCCTCTAGGCGGCGCGCTCATGCAGGTGTGTCGAGTTATCTCTGCGCGGCTACGTGCAGCTTTCTGATGCTCTCGTTCTTGCAGCCTTATAATTCAAGCTACTATGACGACACTTACCCCGGCAAGGACCACATCCCTCGAGGCAATAAACCTGTTTTGGACCCTACCGACCTCCAATCCCTGGAGTCCGCCCTCACGCCCGACTTCTTTGCCGGATTCTCCTTCGAGCTCGACTTTTCTTTGTCAAACCAGGTTTGTCGATAATTCCTGTAACTTGTTCCTCACTGACAACTCCGTTCAGCTCGAAGCCGAATGCGATGGTTTGCGGGTCGAGGACTTTGACCTTCCGTAGACTACGTCACGAACTGCGATGAATTGTATGACAACAAACACCCTGCATCATAATTACCCGCCATGGACCTTGCATTACTTGTATTTATCTGTATATCTGCTCTATCTGTCTCTTGTATCCTGCTATTCCCTTATCACAATCCAAACCATCTGTCCACTTGTGTGAAGTTGTGAGGTATAATCGAATGCCCGTGGGTGAAGTGAGAGTGTCGCGTGAACTAAAACCCCGTCTGGGCCACAATTCTCGCAGCGACTGCAGTATACCAAGACAGCGACTGCAATATACTAAGACACAGCCTTGAAGGCTCCTTGATGATAATATATCACGGTTGCCCCTGTCAGTTGCCTGTCAGGTCACGCCGTTGAATCTTGTTCTCTGACCACGACCGTCGACGTGATATCCATCACAGCGATGCCCTCTGTCCCGCTTCTGTCCATTCCCGAGGAGCTGAAGGAGGAGATTTTTTGCAGGGTAAGTTCCAGGCGAGTCGCACGCATGGTCGAAAGCTTACGAATTCTTTCCAGCTTGACAAGAACGATCTACAGCATTTGCGTTTGGTCTGCAAATCCCTTTCTAGCACCTATTTTATCAAGGCAGGGGTTTTCAGCCAAGTCACAATAAACCTGCAAACACTCGCTGGCCGCTCGTCAATACTCTCTCTCTCTTTCCTCCAAAATACTTGCGTCAAAGACTGACGTAGGACGATACATCAAATGTCTGGCTGTCTGTGGGTCGTGCCGTTACGATCGCTTTGTGTCGCGAACACGCAGATTATGGCTGAATCTCTTGAGCCTGTTCTCATCCCTTACTCGCATCTTAGATGTCTTACCCAAGGTCATCCCTCATCTCACCGCCTTGGTCAGTGTCAAGTACGTACCCTGTTTCTGCCTCGGTCGGCGTTTTCACCTGACTGTATATGGAGAATATGGCACTTATCTACCCCAAACAAGTTCAACATGCAAATATTACAACACTTGACGAGCACGCCCTCCATCCGCTGTCGTGTTGGCAGTCCTAGCATTCAACATTCTTCCAAATGGCTACGGGACCGCAAATAGCATCGGACGTATTCATTTCAGACAAGAAATACATTGTATTACTGTTCATTGTTTGAGTTCAGAAGAAATTGCGTTCGTCGTTTGATGGCGAGTTGTCAAGGATATCCCTGATGTACCTCTCGCTCAACTTCCGAACGGATAAATGGTCTCGAAAAGCGCTAGAACCATAAGTCCTATCCGGTGTAGCTGTTGCGAAAGTGCGTAGGCCTTCCTGGACAGGCATCGTGCTACTGGCGACTGTGGTGCCACTCTCCGCGACGAAAGCGTTTTCGGCATTCATAATAGGCCTTCGATATTTCTGAGAAGAGCGAAGAGGGGAGCTCGCACTCGCGCTATTCCCCTTGGACTTGCCCAACTGTTCACGAAGAGTCTGAATCTGGCCTTTGAGAACCGACTCGAAGGTGGGCTTATCGCCCTCTATACCCGCTAGAATAACCAAAGTCGACACGCTGGGATACGTTAATCGTGGGAATGCAGTGACCATAAGTATAGCCACGTACAAGGCTTCCTTGAGGTACGCAAAACTGAATTTATCGGTTGTGGCGGCGACATCGTCCACCAGCTCATCAGAGAACGAGATGTCTTTGTTGTTTTGCAGTTTGTTTTGCCAATACTTGGCGTACAGTGTGCGTTCCTCCTTGTCTGGGTCATCGAACAGGCTGTCTCTTGGTGAGATATCTCGAACATAGGCACGAGCTCGGCGGGGTGGACGTACAACTTCCTGTCGAATCGACTCGGTCGTTTGCTCAAGCCCGGATCCAGACGTTCAAAATGGTTCGTAGTGCCGATCACCAAGAGGCCGTCGTTTCCCACCAGACCGTCCAACTGATTTAAGAAGAAGGATCTGTTGGAGTCGTCGATAAGACTATCCAAGTCCTCAAGAACGATGACGCATGGGGCAAGCTGGCGCGCTTTCTCGAAGACCAACGATATACCATATTCATCGCCCGCATAGGCTGTCACATAATCAGGAGAAAGTCAAGGCTCAGGCGGTGGGGCAACATACTGTGAAATGACTTCACATAGAGAGGATTGAGGCCCTTCTGATCACATTCCTTGATAACGGCCTTGATGCTGATGGTTTTCCCGTTACCTGAGCTGCGGTGAGACGAGAGAGTGACAAACGGTGGAAAATTTACCTGGGGGCCCGAACATGATTATGCCGCGCTACGTCTGGATTTAGTAGTCGATTCGGTGCATGTCGAGCAGCGAGGCAAACCTTCCACGGGATGGAAAGATCCTTGTACATCTGCTCAGAGTCAAAGAACCCGTAGATGTCTTTCCGGAAGGAGCTTTTGAAGTCATCTTTCAGGATAACATCGTCCCAGTCGGCTTTCTGGACTTCGTCCCACATCGAGGCACTCTTCTCCCACCAGCCTTGATCGAATACCCATACTTCCTGATGAAGCTCTTGACTCCAGATGCCTATCTCTGTCATTAGAGCGTGCGCAGGAGCTTCAGGACCTATGCCGCAATCCCGTTATGAGTGAGACACAATTGAATGCCACAATATGTACCATTGTGAACGAGGTATTTCTGGATCGTATAGTTGCCGCCAACTCCAATGGGACACTGCATACGGCGTCTTAGAGCCGTCGAAGGAATTTCAGAAGTTCAATGCTCACCTTCACGAGGTATAGAATGAAGTCATAAGTCTAGAATCGGGCATGAATTAGTCTCAGTGCGCGGCCTATTTCACATACAGGTACCTGCCAAGCGACGTAGAAGGATCCCAATTCCACGAAATCTACCACAACTCCAGGATGGGGATTGAGGTTTCGTGGCAAAGGCTGGAAAGTGAGGTTAGAGACTAGTTGAGAGGCGTTCACAGGCGTCTTCAGCATGCCAGGATACGCGAGTAAGTCAAGTCTCCAGTCTCCGGACATGACCACCGAGTGTTTGGGATACAGCTTTCGCAGGACATGAAGGCTGTACGACGATGTTCAGTTTGACAGCTCAGCGAGAGGGCAACGGTTGCCTTACGCATAATGAGAAGGTTCCTGGTGTATAGCAGAGGCTAAGCCGGCGTCAAGGAATGCGTGCTTGGTTTGGGGTGGTACGCACCATGCTCTTTCCATTCCTTGTAAAAAGAGTCGTTTTCCTTGGAGGGCTCAGAGTCCTGCTCGCTGAACCAGACTTTGACGAAGGGATCTTCCGAGATATCAGTTGGCATGACTGTTAGCTGAAGAGTTGGGTGAACAGACATCAGCAATTAAACGCGCAGTCACTCAACTAAATAGACAATGGAGTCGGTGACGTGTTTCTTGACACGAATCCGGGCGCTATCCGGACGAAGGCTTGGGCTGAGGTCTTTTCGAGGTCAATACAAACATCGGCGGCGTTGCCAGTACACGCCCGATTCTTCTCAGAGCCTATAGCCGTTGATCTCTGAGCTCTGGAGCGCTGAGCGCTGTTCATGCTCTTATGATACGCGATCGACCGTGAACACCGACTTGGCGTGAGACGAGAATCGAGTCGGACCGGGAAAGCGCGAATGCAAAGCTCTCCACGTGACTCAGGGTCGACTGGATTGGCTGGCAGTCTGATCCAGTCACTGACGTACCTCTTCATTTCCTCAATTTCCTGCCTGAGAACACCACTTGAGCATAGATGGAGGAGGAGATTACCATTGCCAGCGGCTTCGAAGACAGTCTTCATCTTAGGTCTTCCATTTTTCCTGCGAGTAATAACTGTCAATTTGAAACCCCGGGCAGTTCTGAAAACAAGTTCGCCATCTGACAGTATGCCGTTAATCATTTCGAGGCTGACCCCCCTAGTAGATGCCAGGCTGTTGAAGTGTTGAATCTGGACACAGGAGATTTCTCCTACGACTCAGAGGATGACCAGAAAATGCTTCAAAAACTAGATAATGTACGTTCATCTAGTGAACTATGACTACTCGTGACGTCTTGTTTGCTGACCTGTATGCGGATACTTCCAGCCGAAAGTCAAGAAAAAGATCGAAGAACAACTGACTGCCGACACGGTTATGGCGCGTCTTAGACCCATAGGCACCGCCATCTACGAGCCCAGCCCCCCACTCGATCCTCTCATCAAAGACTCTGTCTTTTCGCGCAGATTCATCACCGAGCATTATGGCGGCAACTCCCGGGACACTTTCCCAAAGATACGGCCGGAGAAATTAGCCGAACATGGCATGGATGACTGGATGTTCGTCAATCTGAAAATGAACCCGCATGCGCCACAGATCATTGGCGCCCCCGGTTTGAAATTCATCGCGGGCGTAGGGACGGCTAAGCCATGGGAAAAAGTACAGCGGACCTTCTCGAAGCTTGACACCAGTCAGTGGCAGTACATGGGTCAGTACAAACTCGTGCCGGCGCAGTCACTTACCGTCCAGGAGTGGAAGGACCAAAGCTCGGTGGTAAGAGGTCCCTTCGATGATTACCGTGTCGTAAATAACAGCATATCATAGGTTCATCAATCATGGGCCAAGAAGATATTCGAGCAGAAATGGGGCAGGAAGTGTCGAGCCCACGTCTCACTTCGAAGACGTTTGGATCGACAGGCAACAGACGAGGAGGTTGAAGAGGCAATAAATGACTCTTCAGATGACTTCCCCGATGTTAGAACCCAGGATATCACAAACGCGTTCAATGATGGTTGGCTGGTGAGCATTCGTTCACGCTGATTCTTCCGAAGCTTCAACGAACTTGATGGGTAGTGCATCCTGGTCTGGACCATGCAATGTGTGAATTTCAAGGCGGAATTCTTGGCAGAGATGGTTGCGAAGCAAATAATGCGCAACGTGCCAATGAAGAGATCTTCGTCGCCGCATGTAGACGAGGAGAATAGTCCGACTGCGCCAGCAGCTTCGAAAAGGCAGCGTATCGCGCCAGTCACTGTCAAGAAGGAGGAAGGCAAAAGGAACAATCGCGAGCGTACATACACCCCTCGTGGAACCCGCACTCGCCCTCATTCTGCTAAACAAATTCGAACGTAGCCATCCTTTTGTGTCTAATGTTCTTGAATAGATACATATGTATCTGTAGGTAACCAATGTCCCTCTTGTACCCTTACAAAGTCCGTTGTGCCCCAGGTGAAACAACTCGTGTCTACTGAAAAGAAAAGGTAGTAGCGCTGTCCAATCTAATAGCTCGCCGCCAGCCTCTTCTTCGCCTGACACTCATGCACGCATTTCAGCCTGAGACCTTCCTCAGGTAGTGCGATCGTCGACTCAGCGTTCTCCACAGGCTCTGCTGACTCGGTTTTAGCCTCGCCAACAGTGCCGAACGGGATCGCAGGAATCTCCACTCCAGGAGGGCCAACGGAGATGCCCAAGTTCTGGATCTGGCCGTTCGCAATGTCATACACGAAGCCGTGGATGAAGACGTTCTCAGCGGCACCTCCTTCCTCACGCTTGCGCTCGGAGCCTGCGCCTGCTAAGGAGGCAAAGTGCTGTTACGAGGAAGTTCAGGACTAAGTGAGAACCATAACAGGGATAGGTTCACGTACGTTCTGAATGACCGAAGAGCTCGCTATGGCCTTGACACCGGCTTTAACGTTCTCCTCCACGAGCGCTCGGAATCCGGCTATGAAAATCAGTGAGCAGACGAAGGAAATGGTCGTGAGCTGGATCTCCACTTACGATCTTCGGGCTCGGGCTCTTCAACTACGGCCTGTCCTGCAATGCTTTCGCGCAGTGTTACGATCTCCTCCCTTCCACGGTTCAGTCAGCTTGCCATATCGTCTATTAAAGACACCGGCCGTACCTCGTTGACGTCTGAAATATGGCCCGGATAGGTGCGATCCAATTCTGTATAGCGCCATTCGCCGCATCAACCGGGGCCTCTGGTGGGGTCGCGATAGCTGCAGCAACACCGCCACAGCCGTAATGGCCCATGACAATAACATGCTTGACGCCGAGCTCTGCGACCGCGTACGACATTATTGAGTGACTACAGCATATGGTAAGCCTGGCGAGCACCGAACACAGGCAAAGATACGTACGCGTTGGCGTCATTCTGGGAGAACTGGTTCGCGATGTTGCGCTCGGTGAACAGGGTACCTGGGTCGGCGTCGAAAATGGTACCCTCACTGACACGGCTGTCTGCACAGCCGAGGAACATGAATGGCGGTTCTAGAGTAGGGTGATTGCCAGCGTGAGTGGTGCTGTCGCTACTCAAAAGAAAGACGACGGCCGTACCTTGTCCGTTAGCAGTGAGGTCAGCGAGGAGTTTTGGGTTCTGGGTCTGGATCTTCTCCAGGAACCGCGCGTTCCCATCGAAGAGTTTCGCCAACTCAGAACCTTCCTGCCGCCTATCATGGACATGATGTGCGCCGCGTTTATGAACATGGGCGTGGTGTCCATGTCCGCTCACGAGCCCGAATCCCGCGAGACTGAGAAGGAAGAGAGTAGCTGAAAGCATCGTTGAGGCGGAGACAACCAGGTCTGAGAGGTAAGAGAACGAAATAAAAGAAAGGTAGGAAAACGAAGGCGTAGAAGAGAAATGGACCAGCCGCGAAGAGAATGTAAGAGGAGAATACCGTAGAGAGAGACACAGCGCATCTTTATACGTTCTGGTAACCTCCGGGGATTGGCTAGCAATGTGTGATCTCTTGTGCATCCTTGGCGCACGCTTGGCAATCAAGCGGGCATGACAGACATCAATCGACGTTCAAGCATCGTAGAGCACGCACAGGGAAGAAGTTAACCATGCTAGAGCCCTCTCCCAAACGAGCACAGATATAGCTCTATGATAATCATCGTGAGTGTGGCGCATTTCGGCTCGACTTTCACGATCTAAGCTAAAGCAGCACCGAAGTTTGATGGCATGCGCATATGGAACATCCCGTGCGGCGATTACCACCGAAAAAGAGACTTGGCTGCTACGCGTAGATATTCCATCAGCACAGCAGGATCGGTCCAATTGAGTTGTCGTTGGGATATATGTTCGACGGAAGGGTAGCCAACCGAGCAGAGGACAGCGACGGGGATGTCGGATCCAGATGTAAGTAGCGAGAGCTGCGCGGGTATGGCGAGATTTAGAAGATATAGAAGTTGATCCACAATGATTCCATATCCACGTTCGCAGAGTTATGATACTCCCATCGACGGGCGCTATGACTTGGACCACACTGTGACAGTGCAATCGGATGTTTCTACATGTGAAGGGTTGGCGAAGAGCGCTGGTTGTACGACAGGGCGGCAACACGAGTTGATTCGAGAGGTGCTGTCGTCCAAGTCTTCATCGAAATAGGCCTTGCGCGTCGTGTCGAGCTGCTACCTGCAGGGTAAGACTGCTTGCCAAGATTGCTGCCTTGCGGCGAATGAAGTCTTCGCTAGGAGAGTCTAGAGCGATCCATAATATGGTGAAAATCTCCGAGAGATGGATTTGGTGGTTGTGGTCGCTGCGCAACGAGGGACGGTAAGGGTCGAATTGATGCAGTCTACCAGCATGCACGATCGGCGTAACGTGGTAATTGCGACGCGGCTGGCACGCGTCTCCTTCAGACCGTATATGTACCAGTTTCTTTGCTGTCGACACTTGATTTAAGATGTAAGTGGTTAGTGTGGACGACGAGTGTCAAATGTAATGGGAGAGTACATGGCGAAGTTCGATCACCATCACGGCCCATATATGAAGGCGTATGCTTACAGTTACTTATGTTAAACATATAACAAGGGCCTGGAGCGGCGGCGGCTGTGGCTTAGGCACTCGCCGCTTGACCTGAGGTGGCGCGCCATTGGAGAAGAGCAAAAAGCAAGACCCCACCGTGATTTGAACACGGGACCCTGCGATAGAGCTTTGATTTCCTACCAAACTGCAATCGCATGCTCTAAACCACTGAGCTATGGAGTCTATGCATGAGCGTGAGCGTTCCAGCTTCAATCTGTGGCGCGACTTGGACTGTCGCTCATTTAGAATTCCCTTCGGAGGGAGAGTAGAATCTGTAGTGCATGAATCCTCCAAGAATGCACTCACAAACCAACAAATCTTAGAGTTGAACGTTGAGTAACAGAACGGGCAAATACTGCCGCTGTCTGACCCTGAGTGTCTCGATTTGGACACTTGACTTTCTCACCATAACTTGTCTCCGTACCACGACCTCCCTTTCACGACCATGCAAGATGAACGACATTCCACCGAACAGCGGTCCCCTTTGATGGCTAGGAGGATCTCTAGCCCTCGCTCACCCAGATCTCATCGTAGCCATCGCAGTCATCGTAGCAGAGATGCCAGCGCACAGCAGAATCCGGTCTACCACCCATCCACACCGGGTCCATCTACTCAACCTGAGCCTACCGGTAAGGAGGAGGTGTTTGGCGTCAACCCCGACGAATCTTTCCAGGCCTTTGGGGGTATGAACGAAGAGCAGAGAATACTATCGCCGCCTCATGGCAGCCACGCGCCTGGCTTTCCAGGCGGATGGAACATTAAGAAGTTGTTTGGCCGGCAAAGGCCTCCTCCTTCTGACAACGACGATACCGAATCGTCGTCCTCGTCGCAGATGCCTGTCCCTATGCCTGCTGCAGCGGCCATGCCTCAGCGCCTCGCCAGTCCAGTCCCCGTCAGCGAACGCGGTGATTATCGCACATACCAACGGTCCGGTAGCATGCGTTCTAAACCGTTGGATAATGCTGGATACCCTGCTGGCACTGTTCGTCCTACGCCTAGCATGCGCTCTCGAGGCCCGGAGCCTGTGGTCCCTCCTCCAGTTCTGAGCGCTCCCCCATCGGTCACCATCCGCCCTCGCGCAATGGAAGAACCCATCTATTCACCCACTCCCGCACCTCCCACGACCCTCGGACATGACATGACCCTCGAAGGCACCACAGCCGTCGGGCACGAAATCACCCACCTCCACCCTGGCAGCCCCGTTCACGCAAGCCCCCAACTCCGCCCCGCGTCCGACTACGCCAAGATGGAACCTCCGCCCGAAGGCGAGATGTCCACCTTCAGAGTCTTCCTCGGCCGCTTGCACGACTTTCTCCGCACGGTGAACGACCTCCCGTGGATTGCGGATCGCATCACCGCGGACTTCGTCCCAGGAGAGCCCATACATCGGTTGGAGGTCGAGAACCACGAGTCGGAGGAGAGGAGGAGGAGGAACTCATCGCGGAAGTCGGTCCAGAGGCCGCGCGAGACGTGGTACAGCTTCGAGCCGTTTGATTTGACGCGCGAAGAACCGGGGCCGGTGATTATGGTGGAGAATGGGACTGGTCGGCGGGTGGTGTATCCGGGGGGATATGCTCAGCAGCAGCCCAACTACATCTATGGGGGTCCGCCGCCAAAGGAGAACACACGATATCCGTACCCAGTTAACGCTGGGCGTTGATGCTACATGTAACTGAATATCTTTTCTGTATAGACGCGACACACTTTTCCTTATATACCGTTTCTTGCGACATCTCCATCCCCAGCACTGTACTTACTTCCAAACATCCTGTACTATTAGTCGACCCTTCGAACAACCTTCAGCAGAACCAATCACAACTTGTACATCACCCACAGCTTCCTTCTAATCCGTTTCCAACCGACTTCGCCGTCACTCAGACGGTCTCCAGCCTTCGTCGAGGCGGATTAGCGCTCGATGCGAAGTCGCGGTTCCGCCCAAAATGGTCGGTATATCGTTCTCAACTTTGTCGAGGGGATGAGCAGTTCGGCATCGGGTCTCGGTCTCGTGTTGGGGGCTAATGTGGCGCAGGACCCCGTCTCTGGGAGTAATTGAACTTGAGCTCTCACCTTTTCTGTGTGTCTCTAAGGTGATGGTGGGATTGAATCGGTTTTGGGCATGATGCCCTTTCTGCCTGAGACTGGTCCCTCAGTGAGTGCTTCCAGACTCCATAGCTCAGTGGTTTAGAGCATGCGATTGCAGTAAACGAGTTTCTATATCGCAGGGTCCCGTGTTCAAATCACGGTGGGGTCTAATTTTTTGCCTTAGGCACCCAGACTCCTCACTCCGTCGTCCGATAGGGTGGCGCAGTAAACCTCCGGGGGGTGTTAGTAACGGTATCGATACCGACCCGATTTTTGCCCTGGTTTCGAAACCGTTACTAACGGTTTCGGTACCGGCACGTGATCGCTCCACGTGATGGGCGCGCCGCCCTCCCGCCTCGATCCCGCCCATCTCCCGCTTGCCCCGCGGTGCTGCAGACAGCACGTGAATCCATCACGTGCCGGTATCGAAACCTACCTCCCGACCGGTAGGGGTCTCGATACCGTATCGATACTGTTAATAACCGCAGTAAACCCTAGGTGTATCAAAACCTAGGGTTTACTGCGCCACCCTATCGTCCGACTCACTCCAGAGTCCAGAGTCCAGAGTCCAGAGTCCAGAGTCCAGAGTCCAGAGTCCAGAGTCCAGAGTCCAGACTGCAGAGTCAGTCGGCACTCGGGAGTCGGGGACTGTCAGTGGTCACTCGGAAGTTCAGCTCAAGTTAACAAAATTCAACCCCAGTCACTCCAAAGCCTTCAATCCATTGTCGTGGGTCAAACGATCTCAGAGACTGATGAGTCAAAGTATTCTTCCTAGGAGCCTACAGACGAGAATTTCGAGTAAAGAACTTGGACATACAAGGCAAGCTGTACCTGATCTCATGTTCCTCTGAAGCTTTCTCATCATACGTATCAGACGGTGTGTGGCCTTGCGCAACATATTCACTAGCTGTGGCACTTCTGACAGATCTTTCGTCAGTTTACGAACGTGACAACTCCGTCCTAAAAGGAACTTGAGTGGGATTGATTGCCTTCTGGTAATCGCAATAGGGATTTGGGCGCGCGGAAAGTTTCCGGTGTCAAGATTTCAATGTTGATGGCATGAAGAATGTGTTCTGCGCGGAGTATCCCAGTAAACAACTTCTTCATTGCAAGAACCATCATGATTTGAGGTTTCTCCAACATCAACCGGTATCATCCTGATCCCGTCCATTCAGGAATCATACAGTTGAGCACATTGCGTCTTTCGTGAGGAACAAGTTCGAAGCACGACGATTCGACTCTTTTTTCATGGGTGTACGACCCCGTTTGAGTGCAAGTTTATAGCTCGAGGACCTGACATCGTAAAAGAGGCATGCGAAGAGCAACGAAACTGTGCACACTGAAAAAGTGTGATGTGCAGTCAGGGTGTTCATAAACGAACGCGAAGTTCGATGGGAACGCTCCGCGTTGTTACCCCCAATTCAAGCTCTTTCCGTGGATCCCTAGGACCAACAGCTCATCGTCGTAGTATCACAACAGAACGTGTCATCCATCCACCTCACGCTAAATGAAAAGTAGATCATATCATTAGATTAAGTGTTCGATCGTGTACAGTGCTATTCGGAGATGGAGAGACATAACAAGTTAGACTTTGTTAACGTTCGGTACCTAGATGAAAATGAGCAGAAGAAGATCAACACATACCCAACTTGGCCATGTCGCAAGTCAACATCTGCCGGTCTACGGCCGCACAAGCCAGAACGGTTACCAACGAAGGAGCCTTGGCCTTGTGAGTCCATCCTGTATCCTGGGTTGTCCCTCTCGGCTTCCGTGGCGTGGTGGAAGGGCCCGCTGCCGGGGAGGATGACGGTTGTGGTGAGAGAATTTGTGTATGAAGTCGCCTACTCATCCTGATACACGAGAAGACAGATAGCGATAGTGAGTTCGGCCGTGGTCTTAGGCATGAGGTCGATGCTAGAAGGTAAGATGACTTTCGCATACCAGATGATGATGAGGGGACTGGTGGACGCGCGCGCGCTATCTGGGCGCACTGTAGCGCTGCACAGCCGGATAATTTGCCCAAAGAGGCGCCAAGCATTGTCATTGAAGGCAAAAAGGCGGATAAACCGCGTCGAAGATGGACTTGACGGTAAGAGGCAAAGAAGTGTTTTATTTGGTCGAGTCACGAGTCAACAATGCACCCCTTCTTTGGTCCCGGTCATTTCAACGTCAATCTTTCAATTCCCTCCTCTTCTTACACGTACCTGTCACCATTGACATGAAGGCAAGGTCAACGAGGCCTACATCGTCGGGTGTTCAAGGCGCTATGCGGTCCTATATTCGATAAACATTGAAACAATCAAGCCAGCTCATACTTTTAGCTACTTATCTTCCTCCCCCTGGTACGATTACACTTCAAGTTCACCGTTCTACGCGACTTGGCCACAATCATTTCTGGGTCGCACGATGTCTGGCTTATCACGTCGGGCGTCGACAAACGTGCTTCTGTCTCAGTTCTGCCTATTCTGCTCATCCTGGAACTCACCCTCGCCTGACCATTTGATTCTCTCCCATCAGTTGGATGTTGTGAAACCCGACGGCAAGAGTGGTCTCGCGTACTTGGTCTCGAACTTGCCTGTAGGGTCCTCTCCTCCCGACTCTGAGCTGAGTTTCCGTCACGCGTCAGCGGGTAGTTTCGCTCGCTGAATGGGTCTGATATTGCACCGAGGACCAACTCGAACAGACGGAAACCGTGGCCTAAACCCACTGGTACTGCGTGTGGTCGACGCGACTTGAGACGAGCGGCAGAGCGCGGCGCACAAGAATTCGCAAAAGGTGGGTAGGGTCATCAAAGATAAATTGGTCACTGAAACACATCCCGATCTTCATGCGCTGATGCGCTCGCGCTTCTTCTGCGATTCACGCTCTATCAACAGGAGGGTCTCACTCGACGCGCAGCGTCCATTTCGAAATACAGCAGTTTCATGCCACTCCACTGTGCACCACATCCATGCGAGCATACCAGAATCTAACACACCCGCTCATCGGGGGACCTCTGGGGGAAAGTGAATAAAAGCTGGTTGAATTCCTGGTGGTAAACCAATACACTGCAAAGATGTTCACCTCCGTTACCAAAGTCGCCCTCGCTGCCCTCGCTGTTGGTGTTGCCGCCGTCAACGCGGAAAGTCACACCATCACCTTCGTCAACAAGTTCGTATTCAATCTCTCTGAAGTCGATGTCGCTCATACTAATCTGTTCTTAGCTGTGGCTACGGTACTGTCCGTCGTTCTCGCGACCACATCTTGTATACACCACTCAACGATGTCTATAGCCCGTCCTCTCCAAGGACTTCAACACTCTGTCCAACGGACCCTCATACACTGCTACCGGCGCCTTCTCTGCCGCTATTGCGTACGCGATTATCCTCTTCCGTCCATATCACTGCTAACGAGCTTGCTTCTCCACAGCTACCTCGATACTGGTGAGCAGTCTCCACGACTGTATCGTGTTTCTTAGTATTGACTTCCACCGCCAGGCTGCGAATTCCAGGGCTCTGGATGCGGTATCCTCGAGACCACCCTCATCAACGGTGGCGTCTCCAGCACTGATATCTCTTTGATTGACCCGTAAGTCCTCCTCTGTGTCTAAGACGCGACAAAGTCTCATCGAACATTCGCTCTTTAGCCACACTTTCAACGTCCCGATTGCCTTTGCCTACACGGGAGGCTGTGCTGGCGTCGGCGCTTCTTGTGAGTACCATTCTCCTCGTATTAGGGGTATCGCTCTCTGATACACCGTGTCCGACAGGCTCTTACGCCGACTGCCCTACCAGCGACGCGTTCCACAAGACCGATGACTACGACGCTCAGCGCCAGTGTACCACCGACGACGTGAGTGCAGACTTTTCGTCTCTTTGATTCCTTCTCACTCTGGGCGTTGCAGTCTGGCCTTACCATCACCTTCTGTTAATTGGTTTCATGGGCATGTGAGATGTGGACTTGGCTATAATTGGGTTGAATATCTGCGTGAAACTTTCTCCTGTGGTTCCGTCCATCACATTTATTCAGTCATTCGTTTATACCCCTCGGACCAATATGATGTCTTTGCCACTGGATCTTCCACTTGCCTGAATCAGCTCGGCACCTTCGCGATACATACACAAGTAAGTCTATCTTTGAATTGTTCCTCATGTCGTATTCGAACCAGTACTCTGCACAGTGATAACAATCATTGATCCAATCCGAGTCGCGGTCATGTCTGCGCATGAGTTCGCCTTGGCCTCATAATTACAACTTCTCGCCCATCTGCTCTCTGACCTGAAACGCGGCGGCAGCATCCGCATATGGATAGCGCGCATAGTCTCAAGCTGTCTGGTCATCGGCTGGTCTGTGGCTGAAACACACTCATCTTCACGCGCTGATGCGTGCATGCGCTTTATGTGGGATTCCTCCTATACACGCAATCTCTGCCTCTATCAATGTGACATTTGCCTTTGTCAAGGTGACATCTCGAGGTCGAGATCACAAATTTGCGAAATCAAGTGGTCTATTCTGCAGCGTCGATTTCGAAATCCAGTCGCACATCCATGCGTGTATACCAAAGCCAAGCACACGACTGGCGCGTGCGAGATGGAATAAAAGCTGGTAGCATTTGCCAACCAAAGCATCCCAAAGATGTTTTCTTCCTTGTCTAAGATCGTCCTCGCTGCTCTCGCTGTCGGTGCTGCTACCGTCAACGCGGAAAGCCACAAGATTACTTTCGTCAACAAGTTCGTATCAAACTTTCGGAGGGTTTATAGTCGCTCATACTAACCCGTTCTCAGGTGTGGCCGCGGTACTGTCCGTCGTTTCCGCGACCATATCTTGTATGCATCGTTGACACGATCTCGTATAGCCCGTCCTCTCCCAGAACTTCCAGACTCTGTCAAACGGACCGACTTACACCGCCAACGGCGGCTTCTCTGCCGTGATTGCGTACGCGCTCATCCTCTTTTTATCTCTACAGCCACTGACCACCACGTTCTCGCAGCTACCTTGATACTGGTTAGCAAATTCTCCTACAGATGTATGATCATGTCTCTCATTGACTTCACCTCCAGGCTGCGGCTTCCAGGGCACTGGATGCACCATCGTCGAGACCACCCTCATCAACGGCGGGGTTTCCAGCACTGATATCTCTCTTATCTCCCCGTAAGTCCTCGCTCATCTCAGACACGACAATCTAATCGAACCTTCCTTCCCCAAGCCACACCTTCAATGTCCCGACTGCTTTTACCTACACTGGAGGCTGTGCCGGCACCGGTGCTTCATGTGAGTAGCCTTCTCGTAGTGGTTCTTTGCTCTTTGACACAACATCCTCGGCAGGCTCCTCCGCCAGCTGTCCCGCAACCAGCGCGTTCCACAAGACTGATGACTACGCCGCGCAACGCCAGTGCACGAGCAACGACGTAAGTTCAAACGCTTTGTATATGCGAGAATACTGCTCATAATATTTGGGCGCAGTCTGGCCTCACCATCACTTTCTGCTAAAGGGTCAAAGGGTTTCATGGGCAGTAATATTGGATGGGTCGTCAATGTAAACCTTGGCTTTCAATCAAATCAATGTTTCTTTGAAAGTATGAGACCGATTAGATGATGAGAATGTCAAATCGCTGCATCGAAACTTCCCTCGGATACAATCTGAGTAAGTTGTAAACCTTACGGTGCGCTAAACTGTAGCGAACGGCGAACGCGGCGACAATAGACGCCCAGCCAGGAACAGGGTCCATTTCAAATTCGGCAAGTTACACCATCACGTGTGGCTCGCGTGGCAGCGGCCTTAATTTTAAATTCTGCTCTCTGTTAATGACCACCACCTTCCACCTCCTCTCCTAACACAATGACCACCGAACTATCCAACCTAGCCCCGTTGAATGACATACACAACAGTAAGCCCTTTGCAAAGAAACGTATTGCTTTGCTTGACAATCCTTAGAGTCTAATGTGGAGGCTTTGAAGCTGAAAGAGGGACTCGGTGGCTCACTCGAGCCAGGAGCCGGTGTGTTCTCTACCTGTTCTAGCTCTTTTCGCCTCTAAATCAGCCGTATACCAGCCCCCTCCCCGACCAAATCCGTATTTGACTTCCTACTCGACAATGAGGTTCCCATCCTTCGCGGTACGGTCGCCGCCCGAGATAGGGCAAGCCGGATGTCCAGCTCGGTGAGCCACCACCTCCCATCTTCTCGAAACATTTCTTTAACCCTCTATCCTCTCTAGTTCCTCAACCGAGACCGCGGTGACGGCCGTACTGTTCCTTATGTCGTAATGGCCTTCCTCGACGGATCCTTTCCCGACCACGATCCGGTAAGCCCTCCTCCCTTCTACAGCCTCCTTCTCCTCGGCCTCACATGGCACCAGCACAACCTACCTCCACTCCTGAATATCGATAACATCGACGACCTATCCGACGACGAAGTCGACGCGTATGTGGCGGGCTACGGGCTCTCACAACAACACGGCCGCGACGCCATCAAGGCTTACATCGGATGCAACTGCTAGCTCCTGTTCTCCCTTTCCTGACCTCTCCCCTTCTGTCGCACGAAGGTCACTGCTGTAATATACTTAAAACTACCGGAACTGTTTAATGGCCCCGGGGCGGTTGCGCTAGCTCCCGATCCTGTATCTATACGAGCGCTCTTAGAGACAATGGAAATCTACTGTGAAATACTGGATATTTCTTGGGCTTGACTTGTGGCTCGAACTGGGGAACTACCTTCGGGGGCGCTCAAGTGTGCTATGCTCCGTGTATCGGGGTTATTCGGTGTGACCTTGCAATACTTCGATCGACGCGAGCCTTCTATTGTCTATTCTCTACATATTCAGGTGAGCTTTCTCCTCCCTGGAGACGCCCATTCTGCGGGGTCAGACAGTACGAATCCAAGAGTCTAGAACAGGCCCGATACGATACACATTCGCCAAACGTCGCGAAGATCCATTTCCACCATTCTCATCTGGCGTCTCATGGGCACTATGATCTGCGGTCATGTTCGACAGCAGCGCTCCCAGATATCTTAAACTATTCCCATCAGCCTCACTTCTGCTTCGCGTCGTAGATCTGGTCTACGGTCAGCAGCGCACAATTGACTCGAAGCTGCGATCGCAGCTAGGACTAGCGTTTGTGATTGCAAGTTCCTAGTTCTAACCCCACTTTGGAGACCTTGGGGTCTGAACCCAAGTCGATATCTCGCTCCCGAAACCGCCACGACTCTGCGTGGGTAAACATGTGGTCCGCTGAGGGCCTATCTTCATTTTGCAAACCCCAGCACGCTCTAACCGGCACATAGACTTGCTTCTACGGCGCGTGCGTAGACTTGCTTCCCGCGCGTATAGACAGCCTACTTACCGTGAATGTGCCCTTCCCTCTACCGCTAACTGACAAGCCTTCAACAACGCGTTGAGTGTTAGACTACTTGAGTGTGGTGGTGCGTTCATTCACGGTGATGAATGCCTTCTTGAAACTATGTATCTCGTGAACGCTTGCTCGATTCATACGTCTGTACGCAAATGAACACCTTCTTTGACCTTGGCTTGTTGGGTTGGGGGCCCGCATGCTTGAATTCCGGCTTGCCCTTTCTTACGTGGGAGCAAGAGGGCAACCATCGAATTCTCGAGTCAGTTACTGATTAGAAGGATCCCATAGCCTTCCCAGAAACATACGGCCTAGTCATGGTCGGCTGCGAGTCCCGATCCCAGTCATCGTCGGTTACTTATCCATCGAATATTGATAAGGGCTCTTCCGCAGCTTGTTAAACCCACGGATTCTCTCTTTGATGAGTTGATCGCGAGTGGTGCTATCAGTCGAGTGGGCTTCGACGGCAAGGCAACGCCTCGGTGAGAAGCTCTTGTCTGTCTGCGGTGAGGAACCCTCCGGGCCAGCAAAGGGGGGCGCATCTATCATTTCCGCCACACCCACACGCTAGTCGTACTTGGTCGGAGTATGGAGTAGATTAAGAAAACCCTGGACCGCGCGCGTTTAATTAAGCCTCAGGGTGGGTGGGGGTGCCCATCACTGAGAGCTGTCTATTCTGACATCCAACGCGAACATTCATTATGCAAGTCCGAGTCCTGTCGTCCCCCCTTGATACTGAGTGGGAGCTGCCAGTGGCGCGCGTGGACATGATTCATGTTTTCTGTTGTTCTGGTCGCGTCCGTTTGGCTTCTAGAGACTTGGGGTGGCGCTAACCTGTTCCCCCTGGCGAAATGACGCGTTCTGTATGTGGATAGACGTGTCATCCCCTCCGCATCTTGCGCTGGACCGTTCAGAATAGCACGATCAGTTAGCAGTTGGGTAAATCATCAATCAACGACTGAATATCGGTGAGGATCGCTGTATCAGCGCGATGGGGGAGGGGTGCAGCATGTTCCTCGGAGGGCGCAGAGGGTGTCCTCGCCCCGGGAACGCGTCCACGGTGCGCGCCTCGGAGGGGCTGGGGATCGATTGGAGAAGGCGCCTGTGTAACGCGGACTTTGCGCAGGAGCTCCGGGCGATGGATATTAAGCCTCCGCTGATGGCCGATACGGCATGCGGATCCGTTGGCGAAGCAGCGTCCTGAAAAGGAACTGCAGCCCAATCAACGAATCTTCGAATGAATCTTCAGGCCATCTGCAGGGCCCAATTGGGGCCCAAGGGGGTGGAACGAGGACGCTCGCTGGCATGCCTGGGAATGCGGTAATCTCATGGGGCACTGAATGAATGCACCATTCCTATGTGCTACTACTTGCCTGGTGTCAATCTCTGCTTTCCTGGTTTCAATCTCCCGGTCTGCTGCGTCGCTCCTTCTCTGCGCGTCTACTTGAGGCTAGTCGGATAGTGCATCGCAGCCCCATCTCTGCCTTAGCCTTGCCGCGCTCTTTCTCCCACACGTACGTGCTTTATATCTATCTGGCAATGCCACTTCCAACACTGATGCGAGTAGTACTTCTCTCCCCAGACAACCGTAGGTTATGCCAAAACTATATCACACAGATGCTGACCAGCAACCAGGCGCAATGCCGAAATACGTCCTGGATACATCATCGGGAGGTCATCCCACGTCGTTTGATGACCGACACTACGCGAGATCGACGGAGGACAGCTACATTTCACAATCTACCTGGACTCCCCGAACATGGTATGAACAGTCGCGTTCGAGTACACTCGCGCCTATGCTATCCAATGCATCTTCGTCGTCGCTCGCAGCTGCTCTCCCTGCTGTATCACCGAAACACACAACTCCCCATCGCCCTGTCGATTCACCACCCCAAGTTCGCGTGTCTCCCAAGGCACCACCCACTCCTCGCGCCAAGCCTCGACAAAAACCACCGCCGATCAAGGAGGAACCAGGCTCGCCGACATTCATCATCGAGGCGTCCGGCCGTCCGACTCCTGCCCCAGACTACGAATTCCACGATAATAATGGGGAGGCGTCCATGCAGTCCTTCGCGCCTCCCACCGAGGTCCCGCTCCGTGCCACGCAGGCCAGTAGCAAGATGCGCGCCATGATGGGCGTGTTCCGACTGAACCCCTTCACCATGCACGGCGGCGCCCCGCCCTCACCCGACCTCACCTGGTGCGGCGACGAGCCCGGTCCTCTTCCCGATTCGCCGGAGATATTCGAGTGGGCGTTGGACGAGTATGATGCTGGGATCATCGAGGATGCGGATTTGGACCAGCTGGAGAGGTTCTCGCCGGCTAGTATAGATCGCGTGCTGGATGGCGCAAATTTGAAGCGCAAGAGGGAAGTGGACGATGATCCTGCGCCCAGTCCAGACCCCCCTTCAAAACCTGCCGGACTGAAGCAGGAGCCATCAGAGCCGCGGGCAACTTACAAAGGTAAGTGTCTTCAACGCAGTCTTCCAAGCTCACCCGTCTCGACAGTGTCAACCACCTCATCCCTCGCAGGGTGTATGGGCGAAGTCACAGTGGGACCCAGAAAGATTCGTTCGGCCCTTTCGTTGCATACGGACGCTGTTTCTTCTCAGCCACAGACGCGTCACAATAGTGGGATATCAGGTATGCTGAACCAGCCACAACCAAGGCCGCCTCCGAGTCAAGCACGAGTCATGGTCAACTACCCCAGCGGTCAGTATCTCCCTCGTTCCATCCTATCCGGACGATTCCTGACTGTTGCGTAGCGCCTCTCCCGCAATGGCACCGCCGCGTGCTGGATACCTACACACGAAATCCGCAGCTTGTCCCCCCTCCCCCTCGTCGTCAGGACTGGAACCAGCCCTCGCCCTCGTCCAGGAACAGTGAATCCCCGACCATCCCTGGCACCTTCCTCACCCCGGCGCAGTACTGCCAACAGCAGAACCCGTCCCTTCGTTTTGACTCTGACACCCAGAGCACGTCCTCCACTTCCACTTCCTCGAGCATGCACTACTCTTCATACACGACATCCCCTGGGCCCGAAGTGACCTCGTCGTATTCATATTCAGACTCGCAGGGCACTTATCCACGGGCTACGACGGTGCGTACATATTTTTATTATTGCGATTGAAGCCGATGGTTGAGATGAACAGACACCTAGACGGATTGTACCACTACAAGGGCTGTATAGTCCTGGACTGGCGTATAGAAACACGGGCACTGCAGAGTATTATGCCTCTGGATGACTTGCCTCACTCTTATTTTCAGGAGGATTTGAGTTACTGTACAAGGACTCAGTTGTTGTATGTACATGTACTACAGGATGTATGCTACTTACTATAGACAGACTAGCAGAATGTATACTTTAATGTGTACACTTTAACTTTGGCTTTAAATTGACAATTTATGCTTGAAGGTCATCTCTGGAGCCCAAGATTGTAGTGTACACACTAAAGTATACATTGTGATAGTCTGTCTATAATAAGCAGCATACACCCTGTACGCACTAATGAAATCAAAGTAAGAGAGCAGGGCTCACAATGTACTATGAGAGTGAATCAAGAATACAGCTCAAACTCCCAAGGAAGCGGACCTGCTTCGCGTTCGGTGAACCACATCCTTCGCAGGCGACAGGTACCGTACACTTTGACGTAGGAGACCGTGACGCTGGAGTAGGTACCGGAACCGATAGGCGCGTCTTCTTCTTCCTCCACGCGCACGAGGGAGGCGTCAGAGAAGTGAGGTAAGATGCGGGGGAGGTTGATCGAGATGGTGGACCACGCAGTGAGTGCGTGTGGGTTTGGTCTGGGGAAGAACAAGGGCAGATGGAGAAGAGGCGTATTCGCAGGGTGTAAGCGGGGAGCGGTCTGTAAGCAGAGTCAGTATAGTATCCGGGGGCAGCTTCTGGCACGAGTCATTCATTTGCCTGAGGATCGAGTTGCGACGCGATACGAAAATCGCGGTAACCGTAAGGGCAGGAGAGGTTTAGGTTAGCACCGCACCTGGAAGGTCGAGAACCTAACAACGCCTCTTCTCTTCGAGAGATCGACCACCCCGACTTCGAAGCTCCATTCCCGGCCCAGATTGCGCACTTGGAGGTGTATCCACGGGTGTGTGATGCCCAAATCCCCTTCGGAGTGGATGTATGTCGTCCGCAGGGTGGGAGATTGTAGGTGGAGAACGGTGTTGGATAACGAGTAGCCTTCTGCGGACGGTGGACTGATCAGCTTCGCACCACTGGCAGTAGGCTCGGATGGCTCCCCGGACGCGTCGTTGAGGAGGACAACACACGAATCCTCGCAGAGCGTGTCGTCCACTGCGACTCGGAAAAGAGCCAGTGGATCCGACCCCGTAGAGGAGAACAGCGAGAGGGTAGGTGGCTGCACTGTTGAGCTCAGCATTATTGCGGCCGATGACCGTACGGGTCCAAGATGGAAAAGCCGGTCCGGACTGCCGAATTAGCTTTACTTGCGACATCCAGCTCAGATGCGCGTTCAACTTGTCCAAACCCGTCTGTGTGCCTAATGCACCCGCATTGGAATGTCAATCCTTTGAGACTGTATCCCCTGCCCGCTGGCTGTGCGGCGCACTGGAACAGCAGCTGTGTGTGCGTCGTCTCCTTATATTCATTGCCTTCTGATAGACAGTAACACAAGCTAGACTGGATCACCGCTGTATACGACGCTCCGCTGTCCCCCACCGCTTTCGCGTTCTCTTCTTATGATACTGTGTCGTCTGCCTCACTTACGAGACGTTCCATCCCCAATCCGCGAAGCCTCTGATATCGCTTGTGCTCCGAAAGTTTATTCTCTACAGAGTCATCTTCTCTGTCAGTGGGGCAAGTGACCTCGGCGTAACTGACAAACATGTATACAGTACGTACCGCGGTCCTCGCGTCGTCATCAGCGACGGCCATAGCCCACGGCCCACGCCTCTACCCGTTTCCATATAACTCCTGTTGTTTTATAACGATGTGATTCGGCGTATATGGCTCTCGAAATAGCGATGCCGGGCCTTCTGGAATTACCCCTCGAGGTTGTCCATATCATCGTCGAGCAGGTACGATGGTTATCTGGGCCTGGCTTGATGTGTTTCTCATGATCGTGCAGCTTTACGACGCCGGACAATACAGGGCTCTGAAATCACTCCGGCTCTCATGCAACCTGCTACGCCATTGCATCGACCCTCTCCTCTTCTCTGCGGTTCGCGTCAACCTCCATCATCTCACCCAGGCGACATCTCAGCTCGAGGCGTTTGCTCGGGAACAGAGCCATGTAAACCGCTTCGCCAAACACTTGCAGATAATGTCTCTGGAGCAGCGATACGAGGGCCATGACATCAACGTGCGTTCCGACAATCATGTACCTCCGAAATGCTAATCAATCGCGATGACTTTTTAGGCACTCCATGCGGCATGGTCGAACTTCAAGGCATCCCGTTATTTGTGCACTGCGATACAAACCCTTGCAAATGTGGCAAGCGTCGAGTTCGTTTTTACCTCCCGAGTGCCGTGAGCCTTGTTGCTCAACCATCGTCTACAGCTTCCACGTCTGCAAATACAATCCGCACCACAGCTCCATCCTTGTCATGGAGGCCCTAACATGCATGCCATCAATCACCACCCTTCGCCTGACGGAGGACTTCGGCACAGTTTGGCGGGATATACGCTTCGACTTGTTCACCACCATTCAAGACCTCAGCATCGATGCGTCCACCGGCTACTTCCTCGAGCTCGCCCTGCCTGGGTTCATGGCCAACAACCCGCGGCTCAAACGTCTCTGCATCAAGTTCATTCCAGGATACGGCCGTAGTGGATGGAGTCTCGACATCAAGCATCTCCTCAGCGAGGTCACCGCACCCATTGTACTCCAGCACCTCGAGCTGCACGGCCGGTGGAAGCTCTCCAGCGGCGCCTGCATCAAAATGCTCCCCAATCTGAATTCGCTCTGTCTGTCAGACGATGATGATCACGGGAAGAGCCTCGAGCTTCTATTGGCTTCCCTCACGCAGCCGCTGCAGAAGCTGTCTCTGCCTAATGGCGCGCGAGAACACGACATCATCTATAGATATCTTGATTTGCACTCGGGCCTTGTCGAGCTCACGGTGGGTCCTTCTGGGCTGTCGGATAGTGGGGGACGACTCGCAGGTGCTCTCGCAATACACGCACCGACCCTCGTCAAGATGACATGGGAGAAGGCCATGTTCACCACCGCCGACTTTGATTTCGCCGCAATCTCACAACTCGTAAACTTGCGGTCGTTGTCGATCTCGCTTGTTGCTTCTATGAAGAACATCGTGATGGGCGAGGTGGTCATCTCGACGGCCGTGAGTACACTTGGCTGTCCCCCGTTCAGATGAATTGACTGTGAGACGTTTCTTCAGAACGCGTGGTTGGACGTCGCTACTTTCCTGCCCCAGCTTGTGGACTTCAACATTGAAGTCGTCCGTCGACCACGGTCGCATCTCACGCCATGCGAGGAGCCAATGAAGACCATTGATCTTGTCGTGATGGCCTATCACGTCAAGCCGGATGCGCTTAACTCTCGCATCAAGGTGCACACGATATCAAACTGCTACCGGCAGCACATAACGTACGTTGTTGACGAGAGGCGCTTTGTGACGATGCGTGCGTGCAAGGGAGCCATCGAAGCAGAAGCTCTCATCTATCCTCCGTGTCGTCCGGATTTCGGGGATGGGGACAAGCCGTACAAGTTGTGGGTTGCCGCACTGCTGTCATTCTGCCTTGGATATTGGTTCGAGACGTATCCGAGCGGCATGTCGCTGTTGGCGATGGCTAGTGGCTGCTTCATCGTCACGTTGGGATTGGAGATTGCGCATGCTCTTACCAGTCAGCGTTTCGAGTCGGCCTTGTTTGGTCGATTGCCTCCTATGCATTACTTCCTATAGTGAGCAAGGACTGGGCGGCAGGCGACCTGCGCAATGTCCTTGTGTATCTATTGATCTTCCGTTAATTTTCATTTAGGTACCGACTCAGTTAACAAAGTCTAACTTGCTATATTTCTCGATCTCCGAATAGTACTGTACACGATCGAACACTTAATTTTACAATATGATCTACATACATACTTCATTTTGCGTGAGATGGATGGACGACACGTCCTGTTGTGATGCTACGACGACCAACTGTTGGTCCTAGGGATCCACGGAGAGAATTGGGGTAACAACGCGGCATGTTCCCTCGAACTTTGCATTCATTCATGCACACACTACCTCCGCATCACACTTCAATTCAATTGTGCAATGTTTCGCCACTCTTCGCAGGCCTCACAAGACATCAGGTTCTCGAGTTGACAGATGATTACTGTAAAACTTTACACTCAAACGGGGCCGTACATCTATGAAAGAAGAGTCAAATCATCGTGCTTCGAACTTGATCCTCACTCTGAAAGACGCGTTGAACGATATCATTTCTGAACCAACGAGCCTGTCCGGGCCAGGATTGCCGCCGGTTCTCAGTGGAAGAGCCCCGAATGATGGAAGCACGATGACTGCAGCACCGAAGAAGCTGCCCTTTGCGATATAGCGCTGGCAAGAACCTATTCTACGTACATTTTAGCACACCGGAGACTTTCCGCGATCATTCACCTGCGCCCAAATCCCTATTGCGATTCGAGGAAGGCAATCAATCCGAGTAAAATTCCTTTCAATACGGAGTTGCCATGTTCGTAAACTCACGAAAGATGCATGCCCTGTGCATCACTGTCAGAGGAGAGTTAGGGAATAATATGTCGCTCACGGACGACACACACCGTCTATTGGCGTCTAAAATGCGCATGATACGAAAGCGTCGGGGGAGAATGGATTATGGGATTACAGCTTAGTACTTACCTTTTTGCATGTTCAAGTTCTTTACTTGATCGACTAGCGCGTAAGTTGTTCCCTTTGGTATGGAGTATCTGTCATATTAATTGTCCTTCATGTGGTGTTCAAATGTGAGCAGAAAGACATGGCTGGAGTATAACGAATGGTTACCTCTGTCGACGAACGAACGTCTCTATCTCGTCATGAGTTGATAAAGGGTGGAGAGCACAAGATCCGTGCAGATATCACGCACAGATGGCGGGGGCATTGTTACCTCCTCTCCTTATATGAAGAAATATGAAAGAAACCTGCAGAACGCTCTCAAGTATTGAAGACGGGCGACAGCGAGGCGTGGCAAGAAGTCTGACCAAGCACAAGCGGATACTTGCGATACCGCCAACCGATGATGATGGCGCAAGCTGTTTACAGTGTTGAGCAAGTTTCTACGGCACTACAGACGCAAAATCACTGTGGCTTGAGCGACCATCATACCGCGACAGAACGAAGAGAAAAACTAGACCGGATGGCTGCTATTAGGAAAGTATGGTCTGCAGGAAGTCCAGGAGCTGATTTGAGTGTTTACCGAATATAACCTTGAGCAACCGGACTTTGTTGACCTTCGTGTCAACGTTGAGAAGTACGTGTAAGAAGAGACGATTGAAAAGATTGACGTTGACCGGAACCGAAAGAAGGGGTGCGTTGTTTACTCGTGACTCGACCAAACAAAACACATCTCTCCCTCTTACCGTCAACCTGTCATCGACGCGTTTTTTGCCTTCAATAGCAATGCTTGGCGCCTCTTTGTGCAAATCGCCCGCCTCTGCAGCGCTACAGTGCGCCCAAATAGCGCGAGCGCGTCCACCAGTCCCCTCATCATCATCTGGTATGCGAAAGTCATCTTTCCGTCTAGCATCGACCTTATGCATAAGACCACGGCCGAACTCATTGTCTTTATCTGTCTCCTTGTGTATAAGGACGAATAGGCGATTTCACACAGAAATGATCTCTCGACAACCTGCATCCTCTCCAGCAGCTGGCCCTTCCAGCACGCCACGGAAGCCGAGAGGCACAATCGGTACGCTCTACATTCCTCCGCATGATAACATACGGCATTGACTTGACGCGCGAAGTGCTGCTCTATGCTATTCCCGCCGTCCTACTCTATCAGTTCGCTCACAGATATTCGACATTCAACACCCTCTTCCTTCCTCATGTCACAGGATCCTTCATGATCGGCTCCTACATATTCAACACATACGCCACTATCCACCCCACATCTCCCGATGCAACGCCGCGCATCCTAGATCTTCAATCCTTTGCCTCGACCGAGGAATACTTTTGGGACATCGCATTCCGCGTCTGGACTATCCGACGACATATGACATCCGACGAAGTGTTGGAGCACCGTATGCGCATGAAGGCCAAAAAGGCTTCTAAGGTGGCGAGTGGTCGTCTCAGCAGCATACCGGTTGAGGAGCGACATGCCGTGGAGAGGGCGTATATTGAGAGGGTGTTCTGCTTGTGCCGGCATGCGGATGGGCCGGAAATGAGGGAAGCGATGGTGACTTTGCACGGAAGCGAGGGCAGGGAGACGCGGGCGCCCCGTATCGGTGCGTGGACGATGCTGAACATTTGGTGGCTTGGTCTGAGGGCGTCGAGGGCTGTCCTTGTGGGATGTCTGGAGCTGGATAATCGCGCTGCAGGGATGCGGGAGCCCATGGAGTTTGGGTTGGCCATGTAGACTTCGACTTCGCTCCGGGGAACTTAGACATTTGACGAAAATTGTTTTGGTAGTATGGAAGCAAAAGTGCAAGTTTAAGTCGTTGTATGTAGCAAACATTCGTTACGTTTGTCTCCAGGATTCACTTGACGATTGCTTGAAATCTGACGGTATCTAAGAACGATCATTCGAGTACCGCCTATAGCCGAGCCTACAATTTTTCAAGGACCTACAACGACAAACAGTACAAGCACAACTATGAATGGCATCAAAGTTTACATAAAGATATCGCTACTCTACTTCAGTCTTCCATGGCCCCTTCCAAGCGTTTTTGAACCACAGTCTCGTAACGTTGAGAGAGCTTCCGACTGGCTTTGTGCAATCCCAGAGACACTACCCAACCCGCTTGTTTTTGGGGCTGCTTTTTTCCCGTCAAATATCCCTCCACTCTTTGCTGATACCAACTCTCCGCATTCGCACTCCAATGTCCAACGGCCAAGCCACTGGTGTACCATGAACCCCACTTGGGGAACCACGACACATCCGAGATCCCCTCATAGCAGTCCTTGACATTCTCGTTGTAAGTCTTGTATGTACCGCAAATTACATCAATCTGATCGTCCGACAGGATCTCCTCCACCAAGACCTGCCCGCTCTCCAACCTGCTGTGCATCCCGTACCGCTCTAGGTAGCTGATCTCCGCCCCGAACGCCGTGGCAGAGTCTTCGACATGCTCCATCGTCAGCCTCCATATCAGCCCGCCCGACATGAGCGCTGCCCGAAGCACTTCGTTGCGCGAAAATAGCTTGGCGCGACGGGAAACATATTGGTAGTAGTCTACTACGGTGGGCTCGAACGAGAATCGTCGTTGGGGGACTATTTCGCGCGGGCTCGGCCTGGCGAGGGCACGAGGGTGGCGGTCGACTAGTAACGCAATCGAGAACCGCATCCCGCAGAGTGCCATGCGCAGTACAGCCTTGTCTATGTCCGCATCGGAGGGGTGTGTGGGGAGGTGCCGAAGCATGTACACGACGTCGACGGCGCGGGAGAGGATTAGACGATACGGGCTTGGCGACCGGCGGATGAACATCTGGTATCCCTGTCGGTTCTCTTGTTGCGGCCATGTCATTTTGGCTATTCCAAGCGCTCGGAGGTCGTGGCGGGACACTATGCGCGAGAGATCTTCCCAGGCGTTCCACGGCCCATCCGTCGCCTTGGTCTCGTCCAGAATCCCAGCCAGGAAGGACG
This sequence comes from Strobilurus orientalis, assembly GCA_019915145.1. Taxonomy (NCBI): domain Eukaryota; kingdom Fungi; phylum Basidiomycota; class Agaricomycetes; order Agaricales; family Physalacriaceae; genus Strobilurus; species Strobilurus orientalis. The sequence continues at coordinate 604,262 of JAHLML010000014.1, forward strand.
TCACAAGGCCAAGGCCCTCTTCGTTGATAACTCTGTTTTGGCTTATGCCGCCGTAGCTGGTGTTCAAAAGCTTTTCGCCATACAGCACTTGATTGATGGGATTGGTGGAGGGAGTGGCGACTGGTGGGGGTATCATGTATTGCGGAGGCACATGTAGGCCGAATACATCCAGGATGATTTGCTCTATTGTCATCACCGGTGGATGTCGGGTTTCGAGAGCAGCGGTGTCGACTGCGAGGAGGCCAGAGTAGACTTCTTTCCAGTCGATCTTGCTCTGTGATTCGTGCACCTCGCCTTCCTCGAGAAGGTCGGTGCTATCATCCTCTAGACTTTTTCGCTCAAAGCTGAGAGATTGGGGTGACGGCTCGATGTCATCTACTACGTTATCCGGACACGCGAAGTCAGACTCATGTATATCTAATTCTACAACTTGAAGGTCCTTCGATGTCTCCTCCAAACGGCCAGTCTTGTCCTCGGTCGCCCTTTTCGAGTTCCCCAGTTCCTCGAAGAGGTCCCACTCATCAAATACAGCGCAGTAAACCCGCTCTTTCGGGTGATATTCTGCCCAGACTCCTCTCGCTTCATGCGCGCCTACTTTGTGGCGCACCATCCTCCCTGACCTATCACACCTCCACTGAAAGACCGTCGACATGGAATTCAAGCCCCTCCTGTCTGCGATCCTTTGCCTCTCATCATTGATCAGCCTGTCAACCAATCCAAGAGCTGCCTGGTTCCACAAAAACTTCTCACGGCGACTGAAGAATTCATCGATGGTTTCATTCGGCAAAGGCGCAAACTTTGTGTCGGTATCTGTGATTTGAAGTCGAAAACTAGGACGGAAAGCGACATCGTCGAGACGCGTAGGATCGGCACCGTCCTCGGTCAGAGCCTCGATTCTGTATAGAAAGTCTCTGACCATGTCCCTAGTGAAGCCATAGCGCTTGACGAGAAACGCATGTTTTGCTGCATGTGTCTTGGTACGCGTACCCCACCAAAACCAGACCGGTACATTTCCTTGCTCATACGCCCGCAAGCCATATACGAGGTTGCAGTCGCGAATGTTGACGAATATGCCCTGGCGTGGTATGGACCTGAAGCAATCACCCTTGCCGTAGCCATCGGGGTTTTGGGCGGGGTGGTAGCCAGTGCCGGGAAGAAAGAGCCAGGACTCCTGGATGTCTTGGATCAGACCGTCATGAGCGATCTCGTCGTAGATGGTGGTGGACAGCAGGTGTGCAGTCTCTTGTACAAGCTGGATCGTGAAATAGAGGTAGCTGATCTCTGCCCCAAGGAGCACGAACGCATAACGCGCGTTGACGAGTCGTTTGATAAGGAGGTCACGATCGGGATGTAACTCTTTGTAGCGCAGAGAGCTCGGAGTGGGTGCATGTAGGTGTTGCTTGGTGAGATATTCGGGTACCACGCGTAGGAGGATGTCACGAACACCGGTGAGCGTATGTTCAAGAGCCACCCAGTGTATGGAAAGCTCGGACTCAAGTCTCCACTCTTCAGATGGTAGTTGCTCGACGCGAACGAAGTACTTTTCGGCGAAAACTGGGCCAAAGAGCGGGTCGTCGAAGCACGCCCGATATGGATTGACGGGGATGAAGCCAAGGTACGGCCGTGCATTTTCAGACCAACTTGAACTCGTGCCTACACAGAGATATGGGTCCATAAGCCTGGGCTTCCCGTTTTGAAGCGGAGGAGCTCCTGGCAGTTGGGCGATAGCATCGCCGTTGAGAATACAGTAGGAGTGCTCAAGGCGATTGATGCGAAAGCAGAGTTGCGGCGCGTCGCTATTGGAGTCATTTAGCTGACAATCGCCCAAGTTAGGACTGGAAAACATACATTGTTTTTGCATCTTTGAGGAGTTGCCAGTGCTCCTGGATACGACGACGCGATAGTCTATGGCGTTGTGTCTCAGATGTCCCGATGACATTCGCAGGAGCCTGCTTCGCGTATTTCTTGTAGTTCTGTGCGTGTCGACGCGTCAATTGAAGCACGTGGATCTGCACAGGGAGGAAGACTGACCCCTGATGGAGGATGCCGTGTTCTGTCTCCCTTACGAGGTGTCCTGTGTGGCGCCATGATGAGGAAGTGATAACCCAGATTCAACCCAGTGTCATCACCTCACGACTCATTCAGATATAGCGGATGTTCCAACGCGTTTTCAAGAGGTCGCAGCAGGCGACTATGGGGAGCCCTTTGGGTATAAGCGATATTGGAAAAAAGGCGAGAAACAGCACCTTTTATTCGGAGGAAGTACTCGGTCTAGACGAACGTGATGATAGCAGCTGGAGAGAAGACGAAAGAGAGCAATGATGTTGCCAAACAAAGCCACCGATCGCAAATTGAAAATTGCATGCACGCGACTACAAGATCGACGCGTCGATCTACGTGTATGTTTTTGGCGGACAGCCTTTGGAGCTCTCCATGCACGAGAATTTCTTGCTGCCGGCCAATTCAACAAAAAATACAGAATCAAACGTAAATTCTCAATACTCCAATCGCGTTGCTTGGCAGTGGCGTCCTATCAATATCTTGCAGTTTCTACTATATGCATGGTGGCGCCACGCCACGCGTTCTATTTTACCAGTTGCTGGAACTGTGATGCAATATAAGGAGCATACAATTATTTTGAACGATCTTCGAAGCCCTGAAGCTGCAGTCTGCTGCCCGTTCACTACACTGGTGTATGGCGAAGCTCGCCACATTGATTTTAAGAGGCGCGAAACTTTGTCTCCTCCTCAATACAGTAGATAGTCCACAAATTTGGCCATCCGCAAGCCCATTGGTCACCGTGTGACCCTTTCTCGTTCAGTGCTTGCGTCCGCATAGCTGCAGCTTCCCGCGAGATGGGATAAAAGCCACAGTCAGTCCAATTAGGCAAATACAGTCGACCCTCATCACCAACAAAAATGTTTTGTGGTTTTACGTCGTGATGGGTGAGAACAAGGCGTCTTAGGGGGAGGGATAAAAAGGCTAATGGGGGCCGTAGGGATAGGGAGACTAACTTGAATCGAGACCCAGGTGATCATCATCATCGTCTTGAACCGGAACCACCATCAACATGTCTACACATACGCTCGCACTCAAAGCGAACAAACAGGCATTGAGAAAAGCAGTGTCTGCGACGCTCAGAACCCTTTCGGCTACATCTATTGAGGAGCAATGTCTATAAATCCCAATTTGACTCGGAAATCAACTGATGTCCGGGATCAACAGCAACCGCCGTACGCGAACGCATACTGGCCCTCCCTTCCTTCCGGCGATGCAAATCCATAAGCTGCTACCTCAGCATGCCAATAGGGGAGCTGGACACGGCTCTCCTCGCTAGGGAGATTCTAAACCTTGGTTCGTACTGGTTTCCTCGGAGATTCTACAACTCATGACGCGTCAGGCAAAACCCTATACGTCCCCAAGATCGTCGGCAAAACCGAGATGAAGCTCCTCCGGATACACGACATCGCAGACCTGGACGCACTCCCAGCCGGGCTGTGGGGTATCCCCGACCCGCCGGAGACGTATAATGGGACGGGGAGACAGAACGGTAAGCGCTCATCGTTTGCATTCGGTGTTAGCTCATCATCATGCTATGCATACAGTACTAGACTCTGACGCTGAGCATTTGGATATGATACTTGTTCCAGGCAGATACAATGTCTATGACTCGAGTTTTGAACTGACTATTTGGTCAGGGGTGGCATTCGACCGCTCGGGCTCGAGACTGGGACACGGGAAGGGATATTACGATAGGTTTATCGCGTCGTACGTCGCTTCCGGGAGACCAAGGCCGCTGTTAGGTGAGCTCTTGCTATTCAGGTCAAGATATCTGCTGATACTCGAGATACAGTGGCACTTTCTCTACGAGAGCAACTCTTGGAGGAAAGCAGCGTGCCGATGGGAGATCTTGACTGGAAGATGGACGCAGTTGTAACACCGGATTCAGATGCAATTGCTGGCTGACTTAAGTTTTCCTACACGTGGCCGTGCACTGTTGTTGGAAAAGTCTAAGAATCAAGATGAATGAGGCGCCTGGCTGTGGGAACACTAAATCATGGCGCATCGAGAAATTCGTTTCCGAGTCTTATGTCTGATTTGATCATACTAGTCTATCTTGTGAGAGCCAGTTCTTTATTGCATGCAGTAGTGCGCAAGTTAGCTATGCATACAGTAGGCGAATATCCGAAAGTGGTGAAAGGCGCATAGCCCGGAGGGCGTGGGAATGCCGACACGCGCTTGTGATGTGAAGTGATGTGAAATGTGTTACGTGACGACTTTCCTGCTCAGAGTCCTCTACCTCATCCTCCCTCATCATCCTTATTGACGCGTACTCAACATTTGAGATATTTTTCGGTCAATTTACTTACTGCTGTACTGGTTGTTTTCCCTCGTATGCGCAGTCTCAACTTTGTGTCGATTGAACAACGAAATTAACTTGGTCACAATTATAGTACGGTAGTTATTCTAGCTCCAAGGAATACCCGTTCACGATCGACAGCAGAAGCCTTGGTGAGTTACTTACTGTTTGCTCTCAGATCCTCGCTGCATCAGATGTTCACAAAGATGCAGCCAACATCATGCCCGCATCCTCTCTACTCTCTTGTCGCTCTTGCGGGGAACCGTACCTGTTGTCAGACAAGTCGCCGTCGCTTGCATACGGAGTGGACAGTACCCTTTTGGAATCGAACGATCCCCTCTCTGAACCGGACGCGTCACTGGTCCGAGATCACATTCTCCCAGATGCACAGCGGGACCTTCGGGGCATACAAGAAGAGCTGGACCGCTTGGACGCGGCGATCAACCACATGGTTGAACAACGTGAACGACTCGCAATGGAGAGGAGCAAACTGGAGAGCATACAGTCCAAATTTAACGGCGCCCTTTCAGCCATTCGACGGTTCCCCGTCGAGACTCTGATTGAGATCTTCCAGTGGGTTTGCGCAGACCAGCATGCTTCATTCTTCGATATGACGACCGGTTTTTGGTCGATTAGCCAAGTCTCTCAATTATGGCGCAATGTCTGCCTCGCTACACCCGCACTTTGGGCATCTCTCAACTTCGTAGGCGATATCGGCGCGCATCCTTGCAATGCACCCTCTTTACTGGCTACCGCACTCGAGCGCTCGGGTCACCGTCCTCTGTTCATGGTCTTCAATCTTGTCTATGATAAATATACGGGGAGCGACGACATAGACGCTGGACATTGGTTGCGGCACTTGCTACAATTTTCTCCCCGATGGCAGAGCGCAGAACTCGCAGTGCCAAGCTCTCTGACCCTGTCGGAGCTGTCCATCGTCAAAGAAAGGCTGCCCCTGCTGTCATCTTGTTACAGTACACCTAGATACATTCGGACCTACTACATTACATCATCGTACTTTACATATAGCCGGAGGCGCACGGTGACGTTCCTTAACGTCTTACCGTCACCGTCGCCTTCCAGTCGCGCTCTTAGCTCCCTGCTCCTTTGACAGGTTATGGGCCCCGGCGTTTGACAGCCGACTGGAAATTTTACTGTAGTCTCTGCCGAAGACCGACTCCGACAACGTCGCACTGCGTTCACCCTCACATTCACGCTCACGCTATCCACTATCCCCACTGCACACCCTTGACACGATGTCCGACCTCAAACGCGCCTTCGACTCTCTAAACCAGAAAAATTGGGGAACGTTCGCACCGGCATTCAAGGCTCTCATGGGCATCAAGGGTTACTGGGGCTTCTTCGATGGCACAGAGACCGCTCCCGTATTCATCGACCCCAAGAACCTCACGTCAGCCGAACGGAAGGAGCAGAAGGACTACACCAAGGACCGTTCCGCAGCCGCTGGTTACATATGGCTTTATCTGGACCCCTCACAACAGGCTCACGTCAAGAACCTGCAGGATCAGCCCGACGCTCTCTGGACGAAGCTCCAGGGCATCCACCAGCAGCAGCTTCCTGGGAACCGGTTCAACTCGTACGACAAACTTTTCAACATTCGGAAGGAGGAGGACGAGACGCTCACCACCCTGGTTGGCCGTGTCGAGAGCAGCATGCAGGAGATTCAAGACCTCCGCGCAGACTCATTCACTCTCGAAGACCTTGACAAGGAGCTCCAATCAATGACCCTCCTCCGTGCACTTCCCGAGGAATTCGACGCGTTTGCCTCATCCCTCCTCCTCCTTGACTCCCTCGCTCTTGACAAACTCATTGCTGCTTTCCACACTGAGGAGACTCAGCGTACCACTCGCGCTGAGACTGCACTTCGCGCTCACGCCGCCGCTCATGCAGCAAGTCCGGGAACCGCATGCGCTTGTGCTGCTTCGTCGTCGTCGACATCATCCCCACCTTCCATCGCCGCTCTCATCTGCGAATGGTGTACCCGTCCTGGTCATTCTGAAAAGGATTGCTTCAAGAAGGCCAAGGCGAAGCAGAGGGCCATGGAGGATGTGCAAACGGGAGGCAAGAGAAGGGCAAAGAAGTCAGATGCAAGTGACCGCGCCAACACAGTTGAGCATACTGCTAGTGCGGCAAGTGCAGACCCCTCATCACCAGCATCCTCTGACTGGAATACCGATACAGGCGCGAGTAGTCATATGACGCCTCACCGCAAGTGGTTCTACATCTGGTCACCGCACGTCGTCCCAATTCGTTTGGCGGACAACAAAATCATCTATTCAGAGGGGATTGGTACCATTATCTTTGCACCTCGAGACAGCGATGGAAAGCATTTGGAGCAAATAGAGTTACAGGACGTTCTCCATGTACCTGCCTTGCGAAATAATCTCCTTTCACCGTTCCATCTCACGCGCCGGAAAGGATTCACAGTCAACATTGTCGGTTCCACTGTCAACTTCTATCAAGGCGACATCCTCCGCTTCATGGCCAGGGTCAACGATCACAATGTCGGATACCTCAACGGTACAACCCTCACATCCATCAACACTTTTGCCAACACCAGCGCCGTCACTACTCGTACTGCCGATCTTCAACTCGTACATGAACGCTTTGGACATCTTAACTACCGCATGCTTCAACGGGCCATCTCAAAGGGTCTCATCACCGGTCTACCAAAGGGCTTGGACGTCACACTACCCATTGATCCCATCTGCGAGCCATGCATCTTTGGCAAGCAACATCGCCATAACATTCCTCGCAGTCCATCAACTCCTCACTCTCAAACCATCGCTCGCATTCACAGCGATTTGAAGGGACCACTCATAACATCAGTAGATGGTGGTGCCCACTATTGGGTCACATTTGTCTGCGACAAGCTCCGGCACTTGACCGTCGACTTTCTTGTGAAAAAGAGCCAGGCGTTCAAATCCTTCCTACGCTACAAAGCCCATGTTGAGAAGTTCCATGGTCTGAAGATTAAAATCTTCCACTGCGATACGGGCGGTGAATTTATGGATGGAGCTTTTCAGAACTTCTGCAAAGACGAGGGTATCAAACGGGAACATACTGAGACTGATGAGCCTCATCAGAACGGGGTTGCAGAACGTGCTAACCGCACAATGGCTGAAGGCGCAACGGCTATGCTTGTCCAATCTCGCCTTCCTCCCTCATTCTGGAAGCCGGCCATCGATGCATTTGTCTATGTTTGGAATCGCTCACCGACCGAACCATTCCCAGACACGACTCCCTACACCGGATGGAACAAGAAGATGCCTGACATCTCCAATCTCTGTGTCTTTGGCTGCCTGGCGTATGTGCTCATTCTGAAGAAGAATCGACGCAAGCGTGTTCTTCCTGACCACTCACGAAAGTGCATCTTTGTTGGGTATCCAGAGGAATCACGGACTTGGCGGTTCTACGACACAGTCACACAGAAGTTTATCGAGTCCAGCAATGTTACATTCGATGAGCGCGTCTTTCCAGGAAATCACAAAGTGCTCATCAATCCATTCGGGGATTTGTTTCCAGACTTCAAACCTCCAACAGCCACGGTGGTCCCAGATTTAGGGGGAGATCCTCTACCACGTCAAGGGGGAGACATTCCAGATGATGACGCACCAGAGGCACCACCTCGACCTCTATCTCGACCTCCCTCTCCGCCACTTCCCGATGTGAATACACCACCAGGCTCACCTCTTCCGAGTCGTCCATCCTCCTCACTATCCGACCTCTCAGACCTCACTGAACTACCTCCCACTCCACCTCGTCAAATCGGTTCAAAGGAAATCCCTCTCCGAAAGGACGGTCTAGCTGATCTTGGTCCAGAGTTTGGTAGAGGCATGCGTCGTCACGATGAGCGTCAGCCATGGAACTATGGTGCATCAGGAAACCTTGTCGAGACAGTTCTCAGCGCACAGGTCGATCTCGACGAAGCGCCTCCCGAAGGCGACTATCTTTCACCCTCCGAAGCACTTGACTTTGCCTTCCGAGGTATTCAGGTGGCCAATAAGGCCTCAGCCTATGATGGCGAGCCCCGGTCATACCGTGAAGCATCTAGTCGACCGCCGGAAGAAGCAGCTCTATGGCATCAAGCCGCTGTTGACGAGATTAAGGCCCTAGTTGACAACGGGGTCTTCGAGCTCGTCCGACAACCTCCTAATCGAAAGGCTATTGGCGGCCGTTGGGTTTTCAAGGTCAAGCGCAATGCTGATGGATCCATCGAGCGCTACAAAGGGCGCTATGTTGCGAAGGGATACGACCAACGATTCGGTCGCGACTTTGATCAGACATTCTCTCCCACACCTAAATGGGCAGCCCTCCGCGCAGTCCTTGCTCTCGGCGCACTCGAGGATCTAGAGTTGTACAGTGCTGACATCTCATCTGCATTCCTCAACGGAGAGCTTCACGAAGAAGTCTACATGGAGCAGCCGGAAGGATTCGAGCAGAAAGGAAAGGACTGGGTCTGGCGGCTCTTCAAGAGTTTATACGGACTCAAACAAGCCGGGCGTGAGTGGCATAACAAGCTGCATGCCACACTCACTTCTGAATTGATGGGATTCACGCGCATTCTCTGCGAACACAGCATCTGGACCTACTCACGTGGTGATGTGCGCGTCATCATTCCCGTCTATGTCGACGACTTGATGATTGCCGCGAAAACCACCGCCAGCGCTGAAGGGGTCATTCGAGACCTTCAAAAGCATTTCAAGCTTCGTGACCTTGGCCCTACTTCCTTCCTTCTTGGAGTCGAAATCAAGCGAGATCGTCCACGCCGTTCACTTACCATCTCACAACATCAATATGCTCTCGACATCCTTGCTCGCGTCGGAATGTCTGACTGCAACTCTGTCACGACACCTCTAGACCCAGCAGTCAAGCTCACAAAGGTACAACTACCTCTCTCAGCCGAAGACTCCCTCTTCATGCGCGACAAGCCCTACATCAATACTGTTGGAGCCATCGCGTACCTTGCCACTGCAACTCGACCGGACCTTGCATACCCCGTCAGCGTCCTTTCTCGATTCAACAAGAATCCCAGTCCTGCTCACTGGGAGGCCCTCAAACGAGTCCTCCGCTATATCAAGGGCACCGCAGACTACAAGATTGAGTACGCACCTGATACTACTCAGTCCGGCCAACTCTTCACCACATACTGTGATGCTGATCACGGAGGCAATCCGGACAATGGTCGTTCCACTACTGGCTGGGTGGTCAAGATGGGAACTGGCGCAATCAGCTGGTTGAGCCGCCTTCAGTCGGTCGTTACTCTATCGACGACGGAGTCAGAGTATGTCTCTGCCTGTTCGGCAGGACAAGAGATCATGTGGTTGCGCAACCTCTTTACGGAATTTGGCTACACCCTATCGTCTCCATCACAACTCTACACCGACAATCAATCGGCTATGGCAGTCGCCAGAAATCCAGAGCATCATGGGCGCGTCAAACACCTCGATCTCAAGTATTATTGGCTTCGCGATGCAGTCACAGAGCAGCGCATCAGAATCGACCATCTCCGGACAGATGACATGCCCGCGGATGTTCTCACAAAGGCTCTAGGTCGGCAAAAGCTTCAGATCATGATTGGACTTCTTGGTCTTGTCCAGTCCTAGTTGTATCTCGTTGAGGGGGAGTGTTACAGTACACCTAGATACATTCGGACCTACTACATTACATCATCGTACTTTACATATAGCCGGAGGCGCACGGTGACGTTCCTTAACGTCTTACCGTCACCGTCGCCTTCCAGTCGCGCTCTTAGCTCCCTGCTCCTTTGACACATCTCTCACGTTGGACCTTTCCGCGTGCGATTCTGGACATTCATGCGACTGGATCATTGACGCATTCCTCGTCGCACCGCAGCTCCAGCACATGACGGTCATCGGCACGGACGATTATGAGCTCCGGCTTCCATTTTCTCAGCTGACTGACGTGGTCCTGATTCCATACGACGTGGGTGGAGACACTATGTCGATGGCATATCACTTTCTCTCCGAGTGTACGCGCCTTGAGGCATTCAGGATGAAGTTCAAATATACAGTCGACCTCGACGATCTACCCCCTCCACCCCTCTCGCTTGCTCGCTCCCCCGCCCGCTACATGTCTATCGAGGTGGTACATGCACAGTCCCAATTCCACTTTACTGCTCCGGCCCTCGAAGAGCTACATCTGGAAAATCTCAACGATCTTCAACAGGATGCTCTTGTCGAGTTTCTGGTGCGTTCGCGCTGTGGATTGCGTGTCCTCCACCTGGGCATACGCTCTGGTATAGAAACTCTAGCGGGCATAGATCATGTTCTCGCAATGTTGGGAGCCGTACCGTCACTACGGGAAGTAACCATTGATCTGGGAGATTGCTGCGATGCGTTCTTTGAATCTGTCGTTCAGAGGGTGACCATGATTCACGAAAAAATTGTTCAGACCTTACCTCACCTGGACTTTTTCACAATATCTGGTTATCCCAGAAGGCGCTGTTCCATTGTTTAGATAGGTAATATATTTGTTGGTACTGACCATTTGCATCCCTCGGCCCGTCTCTTAGCCTGAATCCGCCGCGCAGACATGGCATTCACTTGACTTATGCCTTGAATATGTACTGCCTCCGGAAGACGGAAAATGAACACTGCTGGATATGTGACCTCCCGGATAGTCTGAATCAACTTATCGAGTAACCAAGACGACGAGACGAGAGATCGAAGCAACACACGATCCTCAAGGCGTTGCGTTGCCTTCCTAGGCCTAGTACATATGGCGTGACTTACGCCACATCTGATTCGATCGATAGGCCGAGGGTTGGGTTGCTGTTTCCTAGCACCCAGTCCGGTGCCAAGCCAGAGATACTGGCTTAATTACTGGGATTATCTCATCCGAAGAGGCGTTTCATCGGATCGATGTCGTATGAATGCTATTACAATGGAGACTTGGCCATGGGATGCCGGTATATTCCTTGTACTAAAGCTCACGAGTCTTTCTGTGATGCAGTCGTTGTGCTGAACAAGTTAACACCAGTAGTCGTCACTTCTCCATTAAAATTGTCCATTTCTTGACTCATAGTTACACATCACAGGTCAGAGCCTTCCGAATCTCAGGCTGCATTTTTGAATTGGACAGCAAGAATGTACGGAACGTCAGAACCTCGTCCCGACTATGAACTGGTATTCTGCTGAAGCTCGGGAGACCCACTTGTTCGACATATAGAGTCATGGATCACTCGGGGTTCTCTCTTCTACCGCTCCTTTGTCCTACCGACTATTTGGTCCTTAGTGTCTACTTAACGCGGGGGCGGAGACCAAGAGCCCGTACGCCTTCTTGAGGTGTGTGCTACGCGAACTTCTAGACTAGAACAGTGGACTATTCGCGTCTTGATTCATCAGCATCAAACGCGTTTCGCCCCACTGAATCTGATTGCCGAGGACTTCGATGTCAAGAAAAGCTAGACTGGGGATCGTCCTGCCACTTCACTTGGCGTTGCTTGCACCATACGTAGTTACGGTGGCTTGCCTTTTTTCGAGTCTCTTAGGGTAAGCTGATGTCAAGCCACCGAGTCCGAAGCTGATTCAAAGTTCTGGCTGAAGGATCTCCAAAGGAAGCGTACGGGTATGCGGGGCGGTACAAGTGGTCCATCAGTGAATTTCCGAAAGTCTGAGGAGTCTGTGTCAGACTCCTCAGACTCATATACTCGAGTCTGACTACAGACCAGAGCCTACTGAAATTATAGCCAAGTCTGACAGTATACCACAATGCATATTCAGACTCCTCAGACTCTCTCCTCATGCTCAGAACCAATCCACCCCGAATTCGTACCAGGCATTATATTTGAGACGACAGAAGGATTTGCATTCCAATGAGCTACTAGTACAGTGACAACATGTATGTAGATACGGGAGCTGGTAATTGAAGGCTACCAACCTTGCCCTGACCCGATGGTGCTCCCAGTCGTCGCAGCCATGCGCCGTGTTCGTCGCTGTTTTTTGGTGAGCGTCGTGAAATGATAGGTTTAAAGATACTTGCCCACCGCCCGCCGTCCTGCTCGCTCGAGTTCGTCGTGATACCGTTGTCGTATGGTTGTTCATGTCCTTGCGGTACTTGAGGTCGAGGTCTCCTTGAGTTGCTAGTTGCCATAGTTGTCGGTCGTTGTGCGCTTGCCGTCGTGTTCTCGTCCTGTTTGTCGTGTGCTCGTCCTCGTTGTCGTCGTGTGCATGTCCTCGTCGTTGTGTCCTCGTCCTCGTCGTGTTCTCGTCCTTGTCCTCATCGTGTCCTCCTCGTCGTCCTCGTCCTGTCGTCGTTGTGTGCTTGACATTGCAACAATCGTACTCGTTATTGTCTTGGTTCTCGTGGTCCCAGTGCTTGTGGTCGTCGCTTTTTTCGTGGTCCAAGTCCTCGTGCTCGTCGTTGTCGGGTGATGTGCTCGTAGTTCCCGTCGTGTACGTCGCAATCGCATGCTTCCTGTTCTCGTTGTCGAGTCCAGGGGAACCGCAGTCGTCTTTGCAGCAAAGGTGGTGGGGGGATGCTCGAGCTGTCAACCAAGTCGTGAGTCGTGGTGTGAGAATAAGGGCAGGTGCCGGAAAGCGACAGCCGAAAAATTTGAGATCACGTCATTGCGCACAGACCCGATCAAATTTGGGGACTTGGTCAATTTCCCTTCTCGCCCGCTGTGCGAAAGCCTCCAGCATGTCTCCGCACGACAGAAATTTTTTGAAGCGTAAAATATGACCATTTGTTTCTATTGTATAGAGTATGATGTATCGTGATGGCTGAGGAACTTTGAGTCATGAAAATACAGAAACTATGGCAGGGTCTGGGTGAGTCTGAGCAGAGTCTGAGGAATGTCTCGTGAGTCTGAGAAAAAAATCCCATACCCTTCAGACTTTCTCAGACTCCTCATACCCTCCCAGACTTTCGGGGATTCACTGATGTCGCGACGCGCCGAGCGAAGAACAAAGCGGTAATTGAAGTTCGACACCTGCACGCAAGCATTTGAATGGGAGCGAAGTCCTTTTTCCTCGGAGCCCTGGCGAGAAGGATCAAATCGAGGGAAGAACTGAATGCGACCGGAGACGGTCAACTCGGACAAGGAGTAGATCAGTGCGGAGCGAGCGGAGAAGAATGAGAGATACCATCCAAAGATTGATGATGGACGTTTCATGCCAAAATCGCAGCATTTCCTAGTACATACTTCAATGGTAAAGACAAAGAAAAATACCAAGAAAGGTTTGAAAACGTTTGTTGAGAAACGGCCTTCATCGTCAAGGTTACGCCTGGACGACGGCAAAGGGAGTGGACAGGTCCAAGCGCGCGGAACAATGCGCGCAAGGCAGAAAATCAGATCAGATAGTACGTAATCCGGAGGATGATCCCGATAAAAACCACGTGGGTGCCACGAGACGGCTGTCACACTTTCCCGGCAAATTCCTGGCAGATTCCCCACCTGATTCTCAACGACGAGCACGACGAGCAGTGCACCCGCCTCTCCCGCCACTGTGCCGCCCATCGTCGCCATCGAGCGGCACCTCTCTGGCTGCCGTATCGCCCGTCGATAACCCTCAGCAATCATGTGCAAAGCGTCGACATCCCGCTCTCACGTCGGCAAACACAGACCAAAAAGTGCGGATCTGGGCGGCCTGCATCTCGCCACCGTGAGCGAATCTCACGGCCACGGCTGGCTAGGCGACGGCCATGATTTGCAGTGCGTTGACTGCGCCGTCGGCCGCGACAATCACACTGATAACATTGCACAGGACACCATTTGCCGAGCTGCTAAGCGATATGTACAACGAGACGCTCAATGCGCTCAACGAGCCCGACGACGAGCCGTGCGTACTCTGCCACTGCACCCACTGCGCCTGCTCATCGCCGCCTAGCGTTCTGGCATCTGATCTCTCATCGGAGACCCGCAGGCGGTTCATCAGCTCGCTGGACTCGTGGAACTTTGATCCGCACAAACTCGGCGACACCGAGGTTCTCCAGTGCACGCTGCTGCTCTTCGAGGGCCTCTGGCGCATCGACGGCATGCGCGAAGCCGTCGGGATCCCGCTCGGTATGTGCCTGCCTATATCTCTCGTGTGCCTGGCCCTTATGCTGCCGTACAATCTAGACCAGATGTCTGCCTTCATCCGACATTTACGCAGTGTTTATCGCCTCGAAAATTCGTATCACAATTTCCAGCACGCGCTCGACGTTTTGCAGGCATCCTACTCGTTTCTGCGCTCCGCCGGCATCGTCCCATCACTCTCCATTCTCTTCCAGAACAATCGTATGTGGCGCACAGACCGGCCGTACGACAGCGGGCCACTCATCACCTGCCTCAATCTGCACGACATCTTTCTCCTCTACCTTGCCGCCATCGGCCACGACGTAGGCCACCCCGGCTTCACGAACAACTTCATGAAAAACGCCCAGACCCCGCTCTCCGTCGTCTTCAGCAACCGCTCCGCGCTCGAGCAGATGCACTGCGCCCTGCTTACCCGCATCATGCGCCACCACGGCCTCGGTCCCCTTCTCGACCGTCCGCATGCTCGCAAGTTGCTCTGGGAGACCGTCATGGCTACCGACATGAGTGTGCACGCCGATTTCATGGCTCGCTTCGAACACATGACCCGCGGCGAACAGGGCCCGATATCACAGCGCAAGGTCCTCGTCTGCCAGGCCATCATGAAATGCGCGGACATTAGCAACCCGAGCCGGCCGTACCATGTCTGCCAGCACTGGGCAACCAAGCTCATGCGCGAGTGGAACTGCCAGGCCATGTTTGAGAAGCAGCTGTCCCTGCCGTGTACGGTTGTGTCGTCGGAGGATGCGCTCAGCGAGGCGAATGGGCAGATCTTCTTCAATCGCACGTTCGCCAAGCCACTGCTTGAGCTCGTCGTGCAAGCTGTGCCCGAGATGCAGATGTATGCCACGCAGTGCACGGCGAACCTGCAGCGGTGGGAGAAGCGCAAGGCCGAGCTCGAGACGCAGCCGTCTCCTGTTCTTCGCGACTATTCGCCAGAGCTCGGGAGCGACTTTCTCAACGCCTTCCGGCTCACGCTCCCCACCGACTGGTGCGACTCGTCGGAGAGTGACGAGAGCGACTCCATCGCGTCTTCGACGGTGTTTTCCAGCGTCACCGGCTCGGATACGTCTGTCATGCGCGGGGAGAGCCATGCCGCCATCCGCGGTGCGGCGGGCAAGGCGCTGCGGAAGCAGAAGAGTATACTGAACCGGAATTCGTGGAGTCCGATGGTTGTCGTCGCACGGACTTGACTTGTTTTTTGTTTTACTTATTATTGTGTGTAACACTCCCCCTCCATCTTGTATTTCGAGCGCTTTGTTTGGTAATAATATCACTGTATCAATTATCGCTGCTTTTCTTTTGGGATCGAAGGATGACTGGACTGGGAATTCTGCGGATGGGCTTATTGCCATGATATATACTCATATACCGCCCCTTCGGCAATCTGACAAGTATCTCAAATCGGCATAACATACTGTACGCTCTAAACGATGCAACAACTTCGCTTCGGCCAACTACTAGATATCGTGAACAAGCTGAGGTGAGGTAATGTCTGAGCAATCTCTTCGCGAATCATAGTTACACTCTGAACGACTGATTCAAAGGCCTCATCGTCGCAATACTCGAAACCAACAAAATTAATGGTCACTTCCCGTAGTGATGGTACGGCGCTGAAGATCACCAGAAGATAATCAATGCCCATCAAAGTATCTACCTCGGAGCATGCGTCCAAGTGGAGGACGCGCAATGCACAACGTGAACGCACCAGGAACTTGACAAGAGCATCATGCTGAAGATCGACGAGATTCTCCAGATGTAGCTCTTCAAGTGCCGGAGCAGTGAAGTGGAATTGGGATTGTGCATGTCCCATCTCGATGAACATGCGGCGTGCGGGGGAGCGAGCGAGCGAGAGGGGAGGGAGTGGATCGTCGTGCTGGAGATATTTGAATTTCATCTTGAATGTCTCAAGGCGCGTACACTCGGAGAGGAATTGATAGACCATCGACATGGACTGCCCACCCGCGTCGGTTGGAATGAGATCTACGTCAGTCAGCTGAGAAAATGGAAGCCGGAGGTCCCATAGATCCGTACCGATAGCCGTCATGTGCTGAAGTTGTGGCGCGACGAGAAATGCGTCAATCCCGCCATTCGAATCGCACGAGGAAAGATCCAATGTGAGAGATGACAGCAGTGGCAGCCGTTCTTTGACAATGGACAGCTCCGATATGGCCATAGAACTAGGCACTACGAGCTCTGCGCTCCGCCACCGGGCAGAAAAATGTAGCAAGTGCCGCAACCACTGTTTAGCGTCTGTGTCGTCGTCTTTTTTAAACGGACTGTACGGATTGAAGGCAACGTTGAAGCTGATAGACAGAGGATGATCCATGGAGCGCTCGAGCACGGTATCCAATAAAGAGGGTGCATTGCGAGGATGCACGGTATAATCCCCTACAAAGTTGAGAGATGCCCAAAGTGCGGGTGTGGCAAGGGTGACTTCGCGCCACAACTGAGAGACTTGGCTGATCGACCAAAAGCCTCTCCGCATATCAAAGAAGGAAGCACGCTTGTCTGAGCAGACCCATTCGAAGATCTCAGTCAGAGTCTCGACGGGGAACCGTCGAATGGCTGAAAGGGCGCCGTTGCATTTGGACTGTATGCTCTCCAGTTTGTTCCTCTCCATTGCGAGTCGGTCACGTTGCTCGACCATGAGGTGGATCGCCGCGTCCAAGCGGTCCAGCTCTTCTTGTACGCCCCGAAGGTCTCGCTCTGAATCTGGGAGAATGTGATCTCGGACCAGTGGCGCGTTTGATTCAGAGATGGGATTGTTCGATTCCAAAAGGGTGTTGTGCACTTCGTATGCAAGCGATGGCGACGCGTCTGACAGGAAGTACGATTCCCCGCAAGAGCGACAAAAGAGTGAAGAGGATGCGGGCATGATGTTACCTGCATCTTTGTGAGCGTCGGATGCAGCGAGGATGTGGAGCAGACAGTAGCTTACCCAGGCTTTTGTTGTCGATCGTGACCAGGTTTTCGTAGCAGCGAGTATCGTATGCACTATATTTGTGACCATGTTAATTTTCGTTGTTCACTTCGCACGAAGTTGAGACTACGCATACGGGATAAAACAGTCGGTAGAAGAGCGAGTTAACCAAGAAGCAATCTTAAACGTTGAGTATGTGTCCAGAAGGTGCGGCTCGAGTTTTAGGGCGAGTTGATGAGAGGAGAAAGCAAGGAGCAGGAGCGTGACACTTACATTCGTTGGTCTCGTTGCTGTGTATGTCAGTCACATCAACCTTATTCTTGGCTCTGTCCATCGACTCGACGAGTATCTCTATCCTTGGCGCCACGGCAGAGCCGAAAACTCAGGGAGGTGCTACAGATGGGGGCACGTCCGTTTAGAACAGTAAGGAAATCTCTGTTGTGCGTATCTTTTCTGCAATATAGATAACTTCAACGGCGATCGTTACTGATGAGCTGTCTTTGCCAGAATTGCCTGCTATTGTCGAATTAGCCGTGCAAACGAGCGTTCTTCCTGGATGCCTCTTATTATCACTTTTATCTGTCTTTGCAGGCGATGCCGATACTTCCGACTGAGGTTCTTGACCTCGTCCTCGAACATATTCACGAGGATCAAGCCTCTATACGCGCCTGCGCGAGGATCTGCCATGCCTGGAGACCTCGGATGCAGCGATAGTTGTTTCGGACCTTCGCAATCGTTTACATGCGGTCGAGGTCGCCCTTTCCACCCTGTCCAGAGACGGTATATATCAACCCGGATCTCCGTCCGCTGTACAAGGCAGTGAAGAAGGCACCGCACCTCCTGACATACGTCCGGAACTTTGCCTTGAAGATTCAGTGAGACAAACGGCAGTACGAAGCTACTCTAGGCGAACCATCATCTTTTCCCCAGAGCCAAGTCTCCAAGATTTACCATTGTTACCTCCCCTTCATCATCAATGGGCTCACAGGTGTCGAAGCTCATGTTCACCAACCATATCACGTAGCCACTCATCACACACTGCCCCGATGTCGTCCGCGACAGTTTATTCAATCTCCTCGACCGTCCGACATTAAAATCTTTGCACATGCCCTTGGGCGACGTATTTGAGCTCCTTGCTTTGCTCAGTGTAAAACCCTTACATTCACAAGGTGGACCTGAATCGCGATAGATTGCAAAAGCTACGATGTGAACATAAAGTAAAAGACCAAGGAGGATCTCGGAGATCGAGACCTCTTTATACTATGGATTAGATAAGAGATCGGCGCGCAGCGCCGGATATGGAATATCCCGCCTTACACTCAGCGAGGGCCCGCAGATTGCCAATCTTTCCATTGAAGATATCACTTGTGCTAGAAACGCTGACCTATCTTCGTTACCCCGCGTTCAAGAGCTGCATCTAGACACCCTGCCACTAGCTTCTAATGGCAGTCATCTCTTCCTGCGGCTGCTGTACGTTGAAAGAGCTCTCATCGCGGGATTCGATTAAGTTCGATTGTCTCAATCGACTGCAGCTTGACTTTCGCATGTCCAATGCCGTCAGGGATCCGAGCGTCTTCGAAACATTAGAGAAGGTTTTGATACAGAACAGACATACGTTGAGGCATCTCGCGCTCAACATCCTTTTCCACAGTGCGTATCATACCAAGGCTACGACGGAGCTCCTATAAGCTGATCCGCCCATTTTCAGGATCGCTATCAGAGCTGGTCGACCTGACAAGTCTGCAGTCGACCGATTTCAAGATCGAGTCGACCAACAGCTCAAGCGAAGAGATGCCCGCTCCGAAACGGTGGCACGAATGGCTGATTCATTCGTTCAAAAGTCATAGAGACGATGTGGCGATAGAGGACTGCACACTCCAGTTGGTACAGTTTTCGGTACAGGATGATCTACAAAAGTTGGCCGATGTCTAGTGCGCGCTGGATGCGGTTCTCGCGTCGTGGCCGCGTCGACTGTCGTCAATCACTGGCGCGGGCCGTCGTTCTCTGAGCCACGATTGTGTGGGGTCGGTGCGGTCGACGTTAATGAGGTCTTTCCGTTGATGAGCACCCAGGCGAAGCTCATAATTGCTTGATGGAACGGACAGAAGAACATACCTACTGACTATCCTTTTGAATTTGCTGTGGATATTGATAAAGGCCATTACTAAACTATTTATTGCTATGATTTGGAAGACTGTCGAAGTAGGAAATAGAGACGATGTCTAGAAGTTTCCGGCTGTTTATCACAAATGGCGACTCATGACTATGGATTGACGATTATAGCGAAGTATTTCTAAAGGAGACAGTAGTGTTGAGGCTCTGGGTGCCGACTTTTTATCGTGAAAGAGCTGAGGTGAGGCAACGTCCGAAGAACTCCATCACGAAGCATGGTCATATCCTGGACAACTGTTTGGAACCGTTTTTTGCGTGGCCGACGCCGACGAAGCTCTACATCAAGAGCTACTTCACGTAGCAACGGTACAGCGTTGAACATTGCCAGAACCTTGTCCTTCAGGACTCCCGTATTGCAACGCACACCCAGCTCAAGAACGCGTAACGGACAGTGCGACTGCACTAGGAAATCGATAAGAAGCTGAAGGTCCTCGAGATGCTGCAAATGTAATTCCTCGAGTAATGGCGCTGTGAAATGGAATTGGGACGGTGCGGATGTCAATGGGAGTTTGAGGGATATGTGTCGTGCGGGGGAGCAAACAACCGTGAGTGGTGGAGGATCGATTGGGCCAGAGTCCTTGACATGTTCAAGCTGCACTTTGAACACTTCAAGGCAAGTGCAGTTGGAGAGCCAGCTATGTACCTCTTGCTCGCTCCGCGCATGGCCGACATTGATTGGCGTCAAAGAGACATTCCTCAACTGAGCATATGGAAGCCGGAGGTCTACGGCAACACCGATAGCATTCATGCATCGAAGCCGAGGTGCGACGAGGAACGCGTCAAGAATCCAGTTCCGAGGATACGTAGAACTGATTGCCGAAAGGTCCAATGTCAGAGAGGAAAGTAATGGTAGCTTTTCCTTGAGGATGGAAAGCTTGGACAGGCTAGATAGTAACCGAGGTATTTTGAGATGTACCTCCTGCCACCGTACTGAGACGGGTAACAGGAGCGGCAACCAATTCGCCGCTTGATCATCAAAGTGGTGATACATGACAGGCTGTCTGTGCCTGTCCTCGGGATGATAAACAGGATTGAAGAGAATAGATAGAGGATGGTTATTAGAACGCTCCAGTACGGCATCGAGCAAAGGTTTAGGATCGCGAGGTACCGTCTTGTAATCTCTGAAGTGGAGAGATGTCCAAAGTGTGGGTGTGGAAAGGGTGATATTGCGCCATTGCTGAGAGACTTGGCTGATTGACCAAAATCCCCTCGTCATATTGAAGACGCTGGCCTCTTGGTCTGCGCACACCCAATGGAAAATCTCGGTCATCGTCTCGACGGGGAAGCGTCGAATTGCGGAACAAACGCCGCCGCATTTCATCCGTATGCTGTCCAGCTTGTTCCTCTCCTTGAGCACTCGTTCGCGTTGCTCCTGCATAAGCGAGATTGCAGCGTCCAAGCGGTCCAGTTCTTCTTGTACGCGCCGAAGGTCCTGTTCCGCATTGGGGAGAATGTGTTCTCGGACCAATGGCGCGTTTGATTCCGAAACGGGTTCGTTTGAACTTAACAGGGTATGGTAGACTCCGTATGAAAGCGACGACGACGCGTCTAACAGGCGATACGGTTCACCGCAAGAGCGACAAGAAAGTGAAGAGGGTGCAGACATGATGTTGGCTACATCTTTTTGAGCATCAGATGCAAAAGAAAAGTGACCAAACACGCACAGTAGCTTGTTTCAAGTCCTCTTCCCTTGAAGCGTTTCTCAAACAAATATAACCGTGCTGTCTGTGGACATGTCAGTCATTGTCTTGCGAGTCAACAAGATAATCACCAGAAGAAAACTCGCGGAGAAAGCGAATGGAAAGACCTTGTTCTGATGTCGAAACCCCGTTGAGACCGTAAGGTTTGAGTGGAGACGATGGGAGAGGCAGGCAAGGTTCGCCGTAACAGGCCGTAACGTTGTCACATGGGCCCCTTTTCAGGATTGGCCACCGCGCCACTCGTTCACCATTGCCAGAAGCCCTACTACTGCCGAGGGCGACAGGTAAACCTTTATGGTCGTCAGTGTAGTACTCCACATACAGTATTACTGGGTAGAATTCGATGCGCACGCGATATCAAGTATGGTACTACTAGGAACTCGAAGCAGAAGAGCGCCACCCACCCCGGAAGTCATCCATCAGACGATGAGGCATTGAAGGAGTGTTATTGTTATTGCTATTCAGGATAATCTCACAAACATAAATCGACGACGATACAAATGAAAAAAGGAATGGTATACGTTATGTAGTCTTATCATAGGTAGAGAAAAAGAAAGAGTTCATTATAAAGATCATAGCAGATAGTGGGATCCAAAAAAAATGAAAGTGAACAATTCACGTAGTGTAAACCAATGAGAAGAAAAGGCGCGCGCAATCAGTTGATCGTAGGCGCCTTGGCTGATCGTTTGGAGCCAAAGCGTAACTTCCCATCGCCCCAAGAGAAGATGCTCGTGCCCGTGTGGTCATGGTCCGTCGTGCTTCCACTCCTTGAGCGGAACGACCACGCCGAAGGTGATACCGGCCGTGCATTCTCCGGCACTTGGTTAGGATCGAGGAACCCATCGCTGCTCTGCCTTTGATGATCATGCTGGTGGTGGTGGTGATTGTGCTGGTGTCGACCACCCACAGTATGCCGCCCATCGCAGCATGCCCGCACGTTTTCTAGCCCTTCAAAGCCCTCATCCTCACCCGAACCGTCGTGCAGCTGGAAGTCCAGGTCATGGTCGTCGTCGTCGTCCCCATGGTGCGAGTTGATGAACGATTTCGTCGGACTGTACGGACTGTCTGGCCCAGTCCACCGCAGGTATTCGGCAGCAGGTGTCCCAGACCGCTTTCCTATCGAGCCATGCACCGATAACTGTGATCGACTTCGTTTTCCGCGTGGCGTTGTATGCCAGACTTGTGCACTTCGACTGCTGCGCTGACTTTGCGGACTCGCAGTGAGGGTCGCGTTGTGTTGTAGCATATTGTGTCCATCGTCAGAAAAGTCGGGCCCTGACATCGGACTGTCCGGGACAGGAACGGCATTCTCGGGCGGACCCACACCAGCGACACTTGGTCGAGCAAGAAGATACTTCAGCGCCTATGTCAAGTACACGGTCAGATGTTGCAAAGCAGAAGGATTTGCCTTCACGTACATTCAACCAGATATCATGCCTCTCTTTGGTGGGTGCCGTGATCTTCATCTCCCTCTGTGGCGTAGATACAACAACGCTATACTGATACAGTCCTGGCGGCATCGGGTTCGGGTCCAGCACCGACCTTACACCCTCAATAAACGCTAGATGAGGAGGGTGTATCGTCAGTCTTCTGGGCGCAAACGACGACCGTAGCCACCACGTACCACTCTTCGCACTCGACTCCGTCACACTCGTACTCCCCGGATCCGCCGAGCTCCAGTACAGCGTCTTCGTGTACGGATGCACCCAGAAGAACCTCTTGTGCCTCTTCTCGCCATACCCCTTTCCAATAGCCTTCCGCGTATACTTGTACAAGAACTCCCCAATCATCGTCTGTGTAATCGCATGGATCACCGCTGGGTCCGTTGGGTTCATTGGCTGTTGTGGCGCCTTCGAGTCCGATGGCACCCTCCCAGGCGTCCGTGGCACACGGTTTACGAAAGGATTCTGATGGTCAGACGACATGGACGACCGTGGTGAGCGATCAGACACCAGCGATGTACTCGACATCTCTCGCGCAGTCCGGAAGGACGACATCCCACCAAGTGAGTGCTGGGCATACGCTGACGCAGCATTCGCCGCTGACCTGAAGCTGCTGGTCGATGGGGGCTGTCGCAGGCCCGCTTGCGTTGGCGGCATGCTGGAGCCATGTTGGCGCTGGCTTCCCCGTGGTACAGATAGCACCGAGCCAAACGTCGGCGTTGTCGCGCGCTGTATGAGCTCTGGGGGCGGCGGTGACGAAGGCCGAGGTGGCGGAACGTCGAACGATTGCATCCTGCGTTCTGGTATGAAGTTCGGTGGGGGCATACTGCCCGGCGGAGGAGGTGCCCGAGGAGGAGGCGGCAGCACCATCATCGGCGGACGTGTCTTATCTATCGGCGCAGGACTTCCCAGCGGTCGAATGTTCGTCGGCGTCGGCCCGTCATCGTATATCGACGACATGGCCGATTCAATGGACGGCCGCCGCGAGTGGGAATCTGTTGAAGAACGTTGGTTGCGAACGCTTCCGAACCCATTGCTCGTCTCCCGGAAAACATTGGCGGAGGGTGTAGGAACGACAGCAGGGATGAGAATTTGGTCCTTGGTAGGAAATGGAGGGGCAGATGATGGCGGTCGGGGAGGGATGAATTGGAATTGTTGTGTTGTGGCTCCAACACGATAGAGAGCTGGACTGGGACTGGCAGGCGCTTCTGACTTGGCGGCAGCTGGCGGGATGAACATAGAAGCCAGTGATGAAGGGGCAACGACTGGTGCTGGAGGTGGCGGTGGCGACCATTCTTCCGTCTGGATCGAGATCTCCTTGACTTCAGGTTTGGGTGGAGGTGACGGTAACGGTGCGGGGGGTTCGTCGATGATATTAACCTCAATTGACTTGCTGTCATATTCCACCACCGGGGGAGGTAAAGGAGGTGACGGCTGAAGACGCGAAGCCTTGATACTCTCCACATCATCCTCGTCGTCGTCTTCATAATCCTCCACATCATACTCGTTGTCCGTCATCGTCATCACCGAATGGAAGTCATCCCTCGACCCAGAGAAGGAAGACGATAACGCCATGCTCTGCCGCGCGTCATGGAAGTTGTCCCGAGACTGCGACGGCGTCGAACTAAGCATGATGCTCTGGCTGGCATCGTGGTAATTGTCCGCATCGGTCTCGGTCTCTGCACCAGTCTCCGTTTCAGCGTCAGACTCCTCCTCACGCGACGTGTCGAGGAAAGGCCTCGCAGTTCCACCAGAGCGAGTGACAGTGGCATTCGACGCGATCCTCTGCCTCGGTGTGCTAGTGATGTTACCCAGGGACCAACTCGAGATATCGTGTGCGGTGAGTGTAGACCTCCTCCCAAGCGGATCCTCTGGCGCGGTCTGGATGTCGATTTCATGGGTATGCACAGGAGGCGTCTGCACTTCAGCCTGGACCATGACTGGAACGGGGGGAGGTGGAGGCACCTCTTCCGGCTCGGTGTTCGTTGCCATGTCGAGCAAGATTGGCGCTGGAGCTGGTTCTTCAACATCCGTCTGCATAGCCATGTCTGAGAGAGGGACAGGAACGGGTTGAGGCTCTGGCTCGGATTGAATGGCCATTTCCACCAGCTCCTTCTCCGGTACATCCTCGAACTCTGTCTGGCACGCAAACTCTGCTGTCTCAACCACAAACTCTGGTTCCACAACCAAATCTTGACCACGTAAAGGCGATGCACCACCCAACGCAGCAGCCAAATCCTCCGGTTGACCAATGAGCGACGGAGGTCGTGTGCTGTCTTGGTATGCCACACCACGCCGCCTTCCACGCGTAGCACGACGAAGCAGCGACTGGTGTAACGGACTCGTATTCGGCGGTATGGAACTGGTAGAGGGCGTGCGTTTGAGAACATTGGCAAAGGCCGGGTCCATGCCATCGACGCTGACTCTGTTCGACAGGGATGGTTGTTCAATGGTGGTATCGTTGTCATCCTTGAAGATGTCTTCGTCCTCATCTTCGGCGGGGGCATCTTCCATATCGTCGTCGTCGGCACCCTGGAACTGAATTGGCGGGATGGGTGCAGGGGAGGTATCGTATTCACTAGCGCCAGGACTGTCGGCTGCAAGCATGCGATCGGCGAGGGTTATGCCGCCGCGACCACGTCCGCGTCCCCGCCCACGTCCGCGTGCTCGTAACCTGAGACGAGAGCCAACTGGTTTGATGTTCTCCTCCTCCTCGTCCACATCTTCATAGTCCTCTTCATCCTCTGCGTCTTCGAATAATCCAGCCTTGCCTTTTCCTAATCGCTCCCGCATCAACCCACCCTTGAGAGTCGCAATTTGCCGATGCGCATGGGCGAGGCGCTGTTTGAGAACTTCGATCTCGTTGACAGGGTGATTGGCGGCCAAGAACGGTGATCTGCCCATGGGGCTCTGGTCGGGGGACAACTCGCCATCCATAGCATCGCCGAGAACAGATCCGTCCGGCCTTCGTCTGTTCGTGGAAGCCGCGTTGCTGTACATGTCATCGCCGTATCCAGCAGGAGTGAGGAAACCGATCTCGTCTGCAGGAGCATCGTCGTTAGAAGGTGTCGCGGGACTGCCAAAGCGGCCGAATGTGCGAGTGGCCCGTTCTTGGTCTGCCTTGAGCCTGTCAACCGCCTGCTGCAAGTCGCTTTTGTCCCGTGCCAAGCCTGCTGCATGTTTCCGAGCAAGCGCGACGTCTGTCTCGTGCTTGGCGGTGAGGTCGTCGATGGTGGACTGCAGCTGGGCGTTTTCATTCTTGTACTGTTCGGAAGTGTCGGATGATGCGGCGAGGGCCCTGTTGAGGCGTTTGTGCTCCGATTCGAGGCGCTGAACGGCGGCCTGAGCGTCGGAGAGCTGCTGGCGGAATTCCTGGAGGGAAACTTCGAGATTCCAGTTCTCTTCCTTGTACTTGTCTGAGGGGCGTATATTAGCAGTGAAAGGCAATGATTGTTATTACGTACCTGCGCTCTGCTCCTGCTGCTTCAGCGCGGTCCTAAGGCTCTCGAGGGTGTTGTCAAGGTCATCCTTCTCTTCTTTCATATCCTGAATAGCCTTGTCCCGTTCGCCAAGAAGACTCTGCAGCCGCCGCACTTCATTTAGCAATCCGCTACCGATTTCGAAAGCAAATTCTGCGACATTTTGAGTTGGGCACGTAAGAAGAGAAGCAAGGGCGGCATACCGACGTCGTCGGCACGATGCGCGGCGTTTTTGGCACGTCGCGACTGGGCGGCTGCCGACGTGCTGGTGGATGTGCGCGACCGCTCGCTTGGTTCGTCCCGCGGAGAAGAATCAGAAATAGGGATATGTGGCGACGCCTCGAGGTCATTTGCTAGACGCTGTTGTAGTAAAGATAAGCAAATCACGCCCAAGAGTCAACAAAGTAGCTGCGCACCTTTGACGTGCTGCTGAACACGCTGGACAGCTCGGCATTCTCGCTGTCCCAGCCCATGACCGTGTCGGCGAGCTCCTTGTACTTGTCAGCCGCCACCGGATCGATGTCGTCGTCCTCGTCCTTGTCAGCCTCGGCCTCCTGCAGCTGGCGAATGCGTTCTTCGAGCTCCATGCGCTGGGCGAGAACCCGCTGCCCAAACGTCGCCGCCTGCTGCAGCTGGTGCTCCTTGCTGTCCAGGAGACTCTGCAGATGGGCTTTCATGTCGCCGGCGGACGAAAAATGCCCGTTGACGCTGGCCATCGTGGCTTGCGCGTCGCCGTTGACGTCGTGCTCGTCGTGTTGAATTGCGGTCTTCTGCAAATTGCCGCAGACAGAGGCACTGCCACACACAGGTCAGGTGACTGTACTTATTGTTGGCGGACTTGCCTTTTTTGGGCGCGCGACAACTTTTTTGATCAATTCCGTACACACCTAGACGACACCTATATCTTGCTCAATTCACAACGTCTTAGCTTCTTTTTTGCTTGATTAAAAGCATTTAATTTGTATGAGGCCGGCCGTGTAATCTTAGTCACAGTGGCCCAATTCAACCTGTGTCCCAAGATAGCACGTGTCCTGTCCAATGCCCAAAGTTCGAGGTGCTTTCGAATTCAATGGATGACTTCCCGTAACGATTCTGCACTAAATATCGTCTCTAAATGTTCGAAGTCCGCAATTGATGGGACCGCTCAGGGATATTTACTGATACCTAAGTCGCGACGCGCCAGGATGCACTTTCGTTCATAACAGCGCGCGCCGGAATGCCGGGGAGCTAAAAACGACAGGTGCATATGGTATACAGGGTTGGCAACCCATTTTGGGACATTTAGAGCGTCTTCAACATCTGTGGAGGGGTCGGGAGGCCTCTACAGATTTTGGAATTTAAAGCAGAATACCATGACGGCAGAGGACCCCGAAAGCCAGGCACTTTGCTCGGCATCACGGCAACCTACGTTTTAGAACATTTAGAGCACACATTCTTGTTCTAAATCGTTACGGGAAGTCATCCAATGTCTGGGAATTAGGGCTGCTCAATTCTAAAGGTCCGACCGTCTGCCGTTCCCTTTTGTTATTTGAAATATGCCTGATTTAGTAGTCGCCGAAGGTGCTTGTCACTTGTGCATGTACCCATCGCTTTCTGCCTCAATCCGTCCTATTTTGTGCAGAACACCCAAGAGTATACCCTAACAAAACACACAAGATGTTCAGTCGCGCTGAATCAACTACATCCACCTTGTGCTCGTCATGTTCCCGGATCAGGTCAATCAACGGATTGTCGATGCTGTTCGGCGCGCTCTTGACACAAATTAAGGTATCCAAACTATCATGTAGTCGTATCCATGTATCTATACCGACTACCAACCTCATACAGCCGTCAGAGCGAAGAGGTCAGTGGGGGGATGTTGGTGGGTTACTAAATCAGGTATATTTCAAATGAAGGAAGGGAACGGCAGACGGTCGGACCTTTAGAATTGAGCAGCCCTATTAAGACTGTCGGGCTTACATAAGTATGCTTTAGTATGTAATGTGCGGCTGCCTGATAAGTCTTAAGGGTTATCGGTTGACTACGACTGGTCTTGGACGATGCAAGTACTCAATCATGTGCCTAGTACATTGGCATGTCGATATCTCTGGAACCACTCACAACTTAGCTCTGAAGATTTGTGGGCATCAGAGATACATATGATAGAGTATCCTCGCCACTCCATATGTCTAAGCTAGGCAGAGTTGAATTTTGAAAGCACTTGGGCTGGCACTTCAGATGTACGGTCCGGCGAGTCTATGCTTCGTCAAATTCAGGCTGCACGATTACACAGGAATTTTTCTTGTCATCGAGGGTCTTGAAACAAACAAAAAACTAAGCAAAACCAAAGTGATTTGACGTAGCGCGCCGAAAAAGGCAGGTCCGCCAACTATTAGTGTATCCGCATACTGCAATAACAACTCCGGTCCGACCCCCGACCCTTCACTTGATCTTTCCCCACCACGAACATAACGAGAATTGTCTTTCTGCTCACTATTCTCGTAGCTTACCCACACCGGTAATGCTGCCAGAAACACGTACAGTTGAGTATCCATTCAATGAGCACTCAGAGCTAGCGGACATAGTTATTCGCTCGTCGGACGCTGTGGACTTCTTTGTATTCAAAGCTCTCCTCTGCATCGGCTCAAAGTCCTCCTTCTTTGGGCACCTACTCGCCGATTCCCAGCCCACCGCGGAAACGCGAAATGGGCTGCCTGTCTTGTCCCTGCCCGACCCTAGCCCCGTCCTGCGCACTGTGCTCCTGTTCTGCTACCCGCTCGATGCGCCAGTCCTGGAGAACATCAAAGACATCGCCCTCGTCGGCGAGACGCTCAACAAGTACTGTCTGGACATGGCCGTGGCCCGGCTCCAGAGGAGCATTACCACCTCCGCGCTGATAAAGGCCGAGCCATTACGCGTGTTCGCGCTGGCCGTCCACTACGGATGGAAGGTCCTCGGGCGGGCCGCTGCTAAACACACGCTCGCCACCCCGATAGACACGCTCGTGCCCATCCCCGAGCTCGCCATGATCTCCGCGCTTGACCTCGCCCACCTCATGGAGTACCACCGCGAGTGCGCAAAGGCCACCCAGAGCCTGGCCGAGCGCAGGGACTACGCGCTCGGCATGACCATGTTCTGGCTCAACGGGCGCGCCGCGGCGAATGAGCTGCTGTTCAGGCAGACCGCGTGGTGCAAGTGGTGCAAGGGCCGGCTGTCGTACCGCATTGCGCTCGGGGACGGGCATGGGCAGGGCGATGTGCACAGCTGGGCGACGTCGTTTGTCGAGCAGGCGATGGTGCAGCTGCGACGCAGACCGTGTGCCGACGCGATCCTCGACGAGACTCTTCTGGGGAACACCATCATCCAGAGCATCACGGATTGCAATTCCGATGGCTGGAAGTCTATTGCGTATACTCAGATCCACTGCTTCGCCCGACTGCTGGCGGAGGAGGTCGATCGGCTGATATCCCAGGTATGTCCGTCGTCTGCTCTCCGTAATCTTGCTGATAGCTTTCCAGGTCGAACTCAAGATCGTGTGGCCTAGCGACACGCCATAGCATCATCATCATCAACTACCTACTACACGGCATCGACCCATTCAGGATCTCCCATGTATCAACGATCTAACGAAGTAGGGTACACCCGTTGTAATCTAATATCAGTCTCCCCACATGTGTTATCGGTGATCAGAAATCACCGTGTTATTGACGCGTTGTTGGTGTGTGAATCAATCGATGGTGTTTTTCGATCTCGGAACTGGTGACTGCATCTGACAGGCCTTTGTGCTACACATCCGATCCGTCCTTGTGGATGGGAATTGGGAATGTGGCGTAGATGCATACGGCGGCATCTGAGCTGTCCACCTGTCGGCCACGTCAATAGGGTGTAGCTC
This sequence comes from Strobilurus orientalis, assembly GCA_019915145.1. Taxonomy (NCBI): domain Eukaryota; kingdom Fungi; phylum Basidiomycota; class Agaricomycetes; order Agaricales; family Physalacriaceae; genus Strobilurus; species Strobilurus orientalis. The sequence goes on from JAHLML010000014.1 coordinate 634,272, forward strand.
AAGACGACATCCTCACTTCGAAAAGTTCAATTGACATAGCACAAAGCAAATGGAAGTTTAGACGTACCAATCTCGAGCTGGGACAGAACAGTGGCTTGCACTGATGAATTTTTCTGTGTATGACTCTATAGTATGTAGGACATAATGCACAACGCCCTAGCTGCAGTGGTCTGGGGAGTTAGTTGACCCTCCAGGTCATGATGGTCAACACTTCGAAAGATGGTCGTAACTGATCGGCATTTTCCGAGGTCTCTCTACTCTCAACCACGATCTCAGCTCTTCGCCATTGATTATTGAATAAGTACACAACCTGACATGCCCACAAAACCCTCGTGATGGTCTTGCTCTGGGACGGCATGAGCCCACGACACGGGCGGTCCAGAAGTCGGCCTAGACTCGCTGGGACTTGACGCGACGCCATCTCGACTCTCCCAGGTCAGCTCACCCAAAAAGTGGTGTGTTTTCTTCGAAAATCCCGCCGTATATATAATACGAGATTTCACTCCAGAGCGACCTACACCATGGGCTTCAATACGACCCACCCCACCTCCTTTACAGACGTTTACGCGGACACGGACTTTTTGTCGCTCAATTGGGCTGAGCGGCAGTGGGTTGCGTGGTACGTGTGGATCAATAACCCGGTAATTGCGACGGGCTTGATGAGCTTTCTTATGCATGAGGTGAGTTCCTTGCATTCATGCACTATTGGCAAGCGCTTACGGGGAATAATAGATCGTGTACTTCGGACGCTCCATACCATGGATAATCATCGACGCTACACCGTACTTCCGTCGCTGGAAGCTACAGCCTACGAAAATCCCCACCGCCAAAGAACAATGGGAATGCACGAAGTTGGTTATGTTCTCTCATATTACGGTTGAGCTACCAACGGTCCGTCCCCCATTGCATACTTTCTCCGGAATTCACTGAGGCTCGAAACTAGATCTGGCTATTCCACCCTCTCGCAGAAGCCATCGGCATGTCGACGTACCAGGTTCCTTTCCCTCCTTGGCAGACCATGGTTCCCCAAGTCCTACTCTTCTTCTTTGTGGAAGACTTCTGGCACTGGGCAGGTATGATTTTTCTTCCTGGCCCTAACCTACGTGCCCTGTCTTACCCTCACTTCGCAGCTCATCGCGCTCTCCACTGGGGCCCCCTGTACAAGTACATCCACAAGATACACCACAAATACCCTGCGCCCTTCGGTTTGGCCGCCGAATACGCCCACCCCGCCGAAGTGCTCATCCTCGGAACTGGCACCCTGATCGGCCCGCTTCTCTACTGCTACTTCACGCGCAACTTCCACATCCTCTCCATGTACATCTGGATCACCCTCCGTCTCTTCCAGACTATTGATGCGCACAGTGGTTATGGTACGTCTCCCCTTTCCTTTCCCATTCTCTCTCCCAATCCCACTCAACCCGTCCCCATACAGACTTCCCCTGGTCCCTCCAGCACATCATACCGTTCTGGGCTGGGGCCGAGCACCACGACTTCCACCATATGACATTCACCAGCAACTTTGCCACCTCTTTCCGGTGGTGGGACAGGCTTTTCGGCACCGACAAGAATTACTTGCGTTACCGGGAACAGTTGAAGAAGACTATGGCCGCGAAGAAGGGGATGTCAAAGCAGGAGGTCGCTGCGATGGAGCAGAGGGTGATGGAGCAGTTCGAGGCGGCGGGTGTTGCGGCGGAGTCGGATGTGTACAATGGGGAGCATAAATCGAAGGCGAAGGTTGAGTAATTCATGGGAAGTAGACTGGTATATCTATCTTAATGCAAAACTCACAATCCGGCCAACGTATTTGCACAAGTGGGACCTATCAGCGTCCTCGAAATCCGGATAATGTATACAGCAGAGCACCACACGAATACGAAGCGATCCCTGATGAGGGAAACAGATTTCCGTCCTAAGAGTGGGACGACAGTGTATAGAATTCTATGACTTACAGACGATCTGAAGGGTGCTTTTTGGAGTTCTGATACGATAGTGATACGATGGGTTTGAGACCAAGTGCACCTTGCAAATCAATGATCGCTCGGCAAGCCTGAATTTGATGATAAAGCTACCGAGCTACATGTCCGATAAATTATGAAATCACCTTTCTTTCTGTTCTCTCACAGTCGTAAATCGTCATGTTCAACGATCCGGAGGAGGCCCTCCTAGGGGATGATCCCAGTCATTTTACGAGCCCCACCAGACATGTACTCACCACGGCGCCCGTCTTCACCGCAGACGCGTTGGCCGCTCTTGGTGAAAACTCCGTCCCGCAGCGCGCCGTATACGGTCGTGTCCTAGCACAGAAAGCTTCTGGTTTCCCTTTACACCCCCAGTCTCCCAAACTATACGTCAACACAAATACCCCGTTCAGCGCTGTTGTTTGTGGTGTTCAGGTGGATGCCCTCACGGACTTTGTTCAACCTTGGTAGCTGATCTCACGTAGGGTTCAGGCAAGAGCCACTCGACGTCGGTGCTATTGGAGAGCTGCTTGATACGTGATTCACGCCTAGGAACTCTTCCACAACCTTTGAGTGGGCTTGTGTGAGCTTCACCTTTGATAGAATCAGTGGTAGATCGGACTCATCCATGTTCCAGATTCCACTTCGACACGGCAGCGGGAGGTGGACTGGTTCAACCCTGTGAAGCAGCGTATCTCGCGTCCTTGGATCCATCCAGGGCAGGCAATGCGACTCAGCCGCTGGTCAAAGTGCTTGTGTTGTAAGTCCCGCATTCTAATCACAAATTGTTGCCTCCTCATCTGGATGTTTCGCCAGACCAGGTAATCTAGCAGCAATGCAGAGAGTGTACGCTGCTCTCCCTGGTGTCTCGGTCGAATGCCTGCACTTCGGGCCTCAGGATATCAGCGGTGATCGCCTGCTGGCAATGATGAAAGTCGACGAAGGCTCCCGTGAGTTGCCCCGCTGGCAGAATAAATAACGTATTGACGTGATGAATTCCAGACATACCTCTCTACATGGAGTGCATCATGAACATCCTGCGCTCTATGGAGGGTGCATTCGACTACAACACCTTCCGACGTCAACTGACCGCGCAAAAGTTCAGCCCAACCCAGATGTCGATGCTCAAGCTTCGCCTGGCTCTTCTTGATTCGTGTCTGAAAGGAGGAAACGATGCGAACAGGGTCTCGAATCATTTTGTGCAAGGGCAGCTCACGATTATCGAGTGAGAACGAACCTCAATACTGATGGTAACACTAAACACTGACATTGGCTAGTCTGTCCTCTCCATTCATGGACGCAGCTTCCGCATGCAGCTTCTTTGATATGATACTTGGTCTGTTCGTGGAAGCGGACGCTGGTGGTGCTGGCAAGATAGTCGGTGAGCATCAACCTCGATTCGAACTTCCGTGATCGGCTGACTTATTTTTTACCATCAGTACTCGACGAGGCACACAAGGTGATAATCAGTCTAGATACCCAATGAACGCGTGCACTGATGACTTGCTCTCTTCAGTACATCTCAAATTCGCAAACAGGATCGTCTCGCCTGACCGAGTCGCTATTGACCGTCATTCGACAACAACGCCACTTCGCAACACGAGTCGTCATCTCGACGCAGGAACCCACCGTTGTTCCAGCGAAATTCCTCGACTTGTGTTCCTTCATCATCGCTCATAGATTCTCGTCGCCGAAGTGGTTGAAATTGTTGGCGGACCACGTCTCGATAGAAGAGTTAATGACAGACGAACTGTTTGAGAAGGTCAACTGCTTTGCTCCCCTGAAACCCGGAGCTGACAAGGACTACACAGATCGTTGAACTGCGCACTGGAGAAGCTATCATTTTCTCACCGAACGGCGTCGGTCTGCGATCAGCTCTCGAGAGCTCGGTTGGAACATTCGGGCGGGGATATCTTCATGTACGGTCGCGCCTTCGCATCACACGGGACGGCGGGCATTCGCTACTCGCTGTACGGGACTCGGATAATACGACACGTCTTGACCGAGTCAGGCTGCATGATCCAACACCTACGATCACTACAATACCATCATCTCCATCTTCTTTCATCGCTGTCCATGCCGCCGGTGAACGAGAAGCCCAAGTTCCTGTGGCAGCTATTCTGTCTGCCCAACCGTCGACCTCAGTTTCTACTGGAAATCTGTCTATGCCAGTACACGAAACGCCGCCACCTTCCACCATCCAAACAATGTCTATCACCTCAGGGCCAGACCCGGAGACCGATTCTATCGTACGAGACTATGAGCCTCTGCTTCAGTACCTACGTGGGCAAACTTTCGTCACGTTCAAAACGGCACGAAAGTTCTTCCGCGAGAGGCCAGAGGTTTTCGGGAAGGGTCCGAGTCATCTCAATTCTGTCTTCAAGCAGGCAGAAAGAGTCGGTCTAGTCGAGTGCGGAGGTGTTGGTAAAGCGCAGTGGATGAAGATTGTGACTGACGCCAGCAAAGCGAGCGCCGGTGTTGTCCAAATGCCTAGCGTTGTCTCACAATCTCCCGGTCATCCACCTCCGCTTAGTGATACACAGATAGCAGCATCGATCACCCCTCTACTACAGCCAAACCCACCAAGCCCCGAAGCTACGCCGACTCCCTCGCCAAACTGGCATCCTCTTGTCGAATACCTTCGTACTCAGGAGGCTTCAGGACAAACTCGAACTAGGTTCAAGGCTGCGCGAAAGTTCTTTCGCCGGCAGATGCCAGACGTCTACGGAACGAAAGGCCTTGACTTGTTATTTAGGCAGGCGGAAAGCATGGGCGTTGTTGAATGCGGTGGCGAAGGCAAGGATAAATGGATGGAACTTCGTGCTTCCCACCACGATCCAGAATCATCTCGAATGACCACAGAGTCTACGGCAAGCACAGCGAAGAATCCTTTGAATTCTTCTAACGTGTCGAATTCCACACCAAACTGGGACCCACTTGTAGAATATCTTCGTGCAAAGGAAACTCCAGGACGAACTACGTTCAAGGCTGCGCGGAAGTTCTTTCGCCGGCGGATGTCAGACGTCTACGGAAACAAGGCAAGCACTCTTAACTCGCTATTTCGACAGGCCGAAATCATGGGCGTTATTGATTGCGGGGGCCATGGCGAGGGCAAGGATAAATGGATGGAACTTCGTGCTTCCCACCGTGGTCCAGAATCACCGTTCGCGACGGAGCCTGGGGCAAGCACGTCTGTCCCAGGACAGGACGTGTGAACGCGTTTAGCCTCGAACCTGATTATGCTGCCTCGACGGCGCTTGCCCGATATTTGTGCCAAGGTGCCGTCTGGGCCATAATCATGTTTTGGCTAGCCGGCTTCAACGCATTTCCGCTGCGCTACTTCTGAGGCGTAATGGCAATGCGTTGCAGGAGGTTAATTCTGTTTCTTGAGGGTACTGAAAAGGAAGGATGTCACGATAGGCGGACGATAAGTGGCGAGGGTGCAGAACCATGGAGAGAGTTGGTGAGGTTTGAACGGTAAATTCATTTCTTCGTATTTTGTAGTCTCTATTTTGGGTTCACGAACATTTTGTACCTGCGCATCTGCGTACACGTACACTGACGATCACCGAAGCTATACTCGTATAAATACAGCGCCACTCTCGTCTAAATACACTGGTTGTTTGAAGCTGTACTATTGACGCGAACAGATCTGACCTAGCCTCACTGAACCCACATTGAAAGTCGTAAAAAAGAAAATAGAGTCAGAGTTATCGTATGAATGATGACTTCCGGGTTAGGTGGCGCTCTCCTGCTCCGTGTTCCCATCGGTATGATGCTTGATGCCTGGAATGTATGCACATCAAAACTCTACCCAGTAATACTGTATATGTAGCGTGTCGCTAAACAATGAAGGCGGGAGTGGCGCGGTGTGCCAATCCTGAAGAGGAGCCAACGTGACCACGTTACGGCCTGTTACCTCCTGTTACGGCCAACCTTACCTCTCCCTTCCTCCCCATCGTCTAACTCCCGCATCACTCAAACTTTACGGTCCCAACGGGTTTTCGGCATCAGAAAGAAGCGTCTTTCCACTTGCTTTCTCTGCAGTTTTCTCGAGGTGATTATTATGTTGGCTCGCAAGACAATTACTGACATGTCCACAGACAGTACGGTCATAATTGTTTGAAAAACGCTTCAAGAAAAGAGGGCTTGCAACAGGCTACTGTGCGTGACTGCTCACTTTTCTTCTGCGTCCGACGCTCACAAAATTGTAGCCAACATCATGTCTGAATCTTCTGCACTTTCTTGTCGCTCTTGCGGGGAACCCTACCACCTGTCAGACGCGTCGCCATCGCGTTCATACGAAGTTTACAACACCATTCTGGATAGAAACGATTCCGTTTCCGATTCAGACGCGCCAGTGGTCCAGGAAATCATCCTCCCAGATGTGCAAGAGGACCTTCGGCGCGTACAAGAGGAGCTGGACCGCTTGGACGCTGCAATCTTGCTCATGCACGAGCAACGCGAGCGAGTGGTCAAGAACAAGAATAAGCTGGACAATATACGGAACAAATGTGACGGCGTCTTTTCCGCAATTCGACGCTTCCCCGTCGAAACGTTGGCCGAGATTTTCCAGTGGGTCTGCGCAGACAAACGGGCTAGCCTCTTCAATATGAAGAGGGGATCTTGGTCAATAAGCCGAGTCTCTCAGCAATGGCGCAATATCACCCTTTCCACACCCACACTGTGGACATCTCTCCACTTCAGAGATTTTGAGACGGTACCTCGCGATCCTAAACCTTTGCTCGATGCCGTATTTGAGCGTTCCAATAACCGTCCTCTGTCTATTTTCTTTAATCCTCTCTATCATCCCGACGAGGAGGGGCACAGACAGCCTGTGTATCACCACTTTGATGATGAAGCGGCGGATTGGTTGCAGCTCCTGTTACCCGTCTCAGTACGGTGGCAGGAGGTACATCTCAAAATACCTCGGTTATTCAGCCTGTTCGAGCTTTCCATCCTCAAGGAAAGGCTACCATTGCTGTCCTCTCTGACATTGGACCTTTCGGCAATCAGTTCTAGGTATCCTCGGAACTGGGATCTTGACGCGTTCCTCGTCGCACCTCGGCTTCGATGCATGAATGCTATCGGTGTTGACGTAGAGCTCTGGCTTCCATATGCTCAGTTGAAGGATGTCTCTCTGACGCCAATGGATGTCGACCAGGCGCGGAGCGAGCAAGAGGTACATCGCTGGCTCTCCGACTGTACTTGCCTTGAAGTGTTCAAAGTGCAGCTTGGACATGTCAAGGACTCTGACTCAATCGATCCTCCACCCCTCACGGTTGTTTGCTCCCCCGCACGACACATATCCCTCAAAATCCCATTGACATCCGCACCGTCCCAATTCCATTTCACTGCGCCATTACTCGAGGAATTACATTTGCGACATCTCGAAGACCTCCAGCTTCTTATCGATTTCCTGGTGCAGTCGCACTGTCCGTTACGCGTCCTTGAGCTGGGCGTGCGTTGCGATATGGGAGTCCTGAAGGACAAGATTCTGGCGATTTTCAACGCCGTACCGTTGCTACGTGAAGTAGCTCTTGATGTAGAGTTTTCTCGGCGTCGGGCAGGGGAAGATCCGTTCGAGACATTCATCGAGGATATGACCATGATTCGCGAAGAGGCTATTCAAACGTTACCTCACCTGAGCTCTTTCAGGATATACAGTATGTGCTTAGAACTTGAGCACCGTTGTATTCTTTAGAAATACTTACATGTGAACTGCAAGTAATGGTCATGTGTCGCTACCTGTGAAGGAACGCCGATAGGCCTCAGCCAAGTACATAGTTGGTTTGATATTTCCAAGACATCATCTCCATTGCCTATTTACGACGAGTCCTCCACATCATAGTAACAATTAGTCTAGTAATGGCCATTGACGCTATTAACAGCAAATTCGAAAGCATAGTCAGTATGTATGTATGTTCTTCTGTCCATTCCATCAAACAATTATGAGCTTCCCCTGGGCGCTCATCATTGGAAACACCTCATCCACGTCAACCACATCGACTCCACACAATCGCGGCTCAGAGAACGACGGCCCGCGCCAGTGATTGACGACAGTCAGCTTGCGGAGACACGGCCACGACGCGATAACCGCATCCAGCGCGCGCCAGTCGTCAGCCAACTTTTGTAGATCGTCCTGCACCGAAAACTGCACCAACTGGAATGTACAGTCCTCTATCGCCACATCGCCTCTATGGCTTTTGAACGAGTGAAGCAACCACTCGAGCCACCGTTTCGGAGCGGGCATCTCTTCGCTTGAGCTGTTGGTCGACTCGATCTTGAAATCGATCGACTGCAGACTGGTCAGGTCGACTAGCTTTGATAGCGGCTCTGCAGATGGGCGGATGAGCTCATAAGGACGTCCTTGACTTGGGATGATACGTACCGTTGAGATGAATGTTGAGTGCGAGATGTCTCAACGTATCCCTGTTCTGTAACAACACCTCCTCCGTCGTTTCAATGACACTCGAGTCCCCGACGACGTAGCACATGCTAACATGGATCTGTAGTCGGTTGAGATGATCAAACCTAATCAGATCCTGCGATGGGAACTCTCTGTTCAGCAGCCGCAGGAAGAGATATTTGCCACAGGAAACTAGCAGGGTGTCTAGTTGCAACTCCGGAACGCGGGGGTAAAGTGAGAGGTCAGAGTTGCTAGCACAGGTAATCATTCCGATGGAGAGGTTGGCAATTTGCGGGCACTCGCTGAGCAATGCAAAGAGCTCAAATGCAGAGCCAAAGGGCATGTGCAAAGAGTTGAGTGTCGGGCGGTGAAGAAGATTGAGTAGGCTGTCGCGGACTGCGTCGGGGCAGTGAGTGATGAGTGGATGCATGAGATAGTTGGTGAACATGAATCTCTCCACGCCGGTAAGCCCATTGATGATGAAGGGCAAGTAACGATACCAGATCTTGGATACTCGGCTTTGGAGGAAGGACAAAGGGGCGCCCAGGATGGCTTTGTACCGCCAGTAGTCTCCGTGGATCTTCAAGGCAAAGTTCCGGACGTATGACAGGAGGTGCGGTGCCTTCTTCACTGCCTTGTATAGCGGGCGGATATCTGGTCTGATGCGTACCGTCTCCCGACACGGCGGAATGCGCGACTTCGACCGCACGTAAATGGGAATTGTGAGGTCCCGAAACAATATCCGCTGCATCCGAGGTTTCCAGGCCTGGCAGACCCGCGCGCAGACGCATAAAGTGTCCCGATCATCGTGAATATGTTCGAGGACGACGTCAAGAAGCTCGGTCGGAAGTTCCAGCATCGTCTGCAAGGACATATAAGAGAAAGGATAAAGGGCGTCCCAAGTAAAGCGCACGTTTGCACGGCTGATCCGACAAGAAGAGGCAATTCTGGCAAAGACAGCTCACCGCCGTTGTCCAGAATGAAAAGAAATACGCACAATGAAAATTTCCTCGGTGTTCTAGACGAACATGCTCCAGAATATAGCACCTCCTGAGGGCCTCGTTGCTGCCTGTGGCACCAAGGACGGAGATACTCGTCGAGTTGATGGGACGGAGACAAGAATGGAGCTGATGTGACATGCACAGGAACAATTGTGATAAGTGTCACGCTCCTTCTTTTAGCTGCGCCACAAACAATATTGGCCAATATTCTCGGGGGGGGCGCCGTTTCTCGCTATGAAAGGCCGGGAAGTGATATACTCCGTCCTGTTCATCCTTGGTTCCCGTTCCGAGTATTCCAGACGGCATTCCCTCATCAAAAAGTCGAAACAAACGACCATCAAGGATACGGAGAAAATTAAGTGACACATATAAGTCATGGTACGCTATCATACGGTTATCATGTCTCTACAAATAGTCAGATCCACCATCATAAGAATGAGTTCCTGACTCTGCCTTCCAGTCACATTTCCGTCTCTACACCGTCGGCAGATCTCTTCAGACTCCAGATCCATCGCTTTGAGCTCCTTCCCAGGAATCCCCATCCTTGAAGCCAAGTCCTTCATCGCCTTGCACAGCTGCTTGTGAGGCGCAAAGTCCCTAGTCCAGGCCTGCTTTTGGCAGACCGGCGAGCAGTAACAGGAGATTGAACACCCACTGCACGCTTGGAACCGCCGATTCTGCTTTTGAAACGTCTCCTTGCAAGTAGGGTTCTGGCATCGATCCGAGGTAGCTACCTGACGAACAATGTGGTATGCCTTGATGCACAAATCGCTCGAGTCGCCGGTATCCTTTGCATCAATCTCCCGAAACTGGCGCACGATACCAGGCCAATAGACACTAAGATTATCGGCGACGTCCTCCTTGAAGGACGACATGAAGGAGCCTCCAATACCCTCCAGGGTTTTCACCAAGTTCGCAAGATGCAACACCGACGACGGAGGTATTTTGGAGAGGGCGGACAAGGAGTTCGTGAGTAGGATGAGGACCTTCTGTACGTGGGGCTTCCAAAGGACCATGGCGTTCATATCGTGCGCTCTGAATCTGTCGATGCTGGCCTGCATAAGTGTGACGCACAATGTCGCGAGAAAGAGGATCTCCTGAGGTTTTGAGCTCTGCAGTCGGATATCCATCTTCAGTATCTCGGTTTCGAAGCATCGCATGATTTGGGGGACAAATGAAGGAACGATGTGGTAAAGGGATGAGAGCGTTGAACCGGCAGCGCTGACCATGGTATTGAGGGAGATCAACAGTGCGAGCGACCGATATCGGAAAAAGAGGTCCCACATCATCGTAAGTGTCGTTTCCGGCGAGTTTGCGAACAAGTCATGGGTCTTCACCGGCCAGAGCGCCTTCTTCCCTCTCTTCTCTGCCTTCTTCGCCCGTTTCCTTGCGCTGTCCAGGGTCACCACTTCGGGCGCAGGCCCTGGGTCGCTGGCAAAGCATGAAGTGACGAGCTTGGCATACCCCTCGAAGACCTCTTGCAAAGTCGGTTTCGGATTGTCCGGTTGGCATAACTTCTGCATCAAATGGATTGTCTGGAGTCGTGGAGGGCATGAGCATTTTCGTATCTTGGTTTCCAGCGCGTGGATTTCTGCGTCCGTCCGTGGATGTGTAAGAAAGCGCACAGTCGCGTCAAAGACATCGTGGCGCTCTTTGCGCATGTAGGACAGAGCCTGTTCGCCCAAAAAGTTTATGAGACATCCGATGTAGAATATCGAGCAATGTTTGGGGGATTGTGACAATTTGAGGGCATCTACAAGGAAGTCGGATAATTCGTTTGCGAGTGGGATTGCAAAGGCGGGCAGGGATTTGGACTGGGGTGGGAGCATGCTATATTGAGACAACATTAACGATCCGTCGAGCCAAAAAGCTCGTGAAGTTGGACGTACGTTGTAGCTGGCAGCAAAGTCAGCACTGGCGGTGGGTATTCCCCAAGAAAGCGCGGTATATATGGGCCCTATCCGAAGGACCGACGCTAGGGCCTTCCAGGAACATGCATGTGGAAAAAACCCCGTTCCTTTGTTCTCCTCGATATAGAAAAAAATCAGCTAGGCAAGATGTGAAATAGAGGTGTGAGCAAGCGGTTCATCTTTCACAATGTATGTTGATGCGCTCCTACCTCGACGATCGCGAGTGTCAAAGGGAAGAGCGGGCCCGCCCGATCAATGATGCGATGATGACTTGGCAAATAAGTCCCACGCCCTCTAAAAGGCAGACGTGGATGAATAAATAATCTCTATGTGATAAGTTAGGGGGGCTAAGATAAATAAACGACAATCTATAGCTAACAGATACTATTATAGCGAATCAGTAAGATATTCTATCGGGTTTTTAGTTAACAAGTTCTCTCTTCGTACCTACAATGCACAGCACGAAACGTTTCAATGACCAACAGTTGCCAAAGCACTCTGTACCTGGCTCAGCTGAGAGGCTTTTCAAGTTGAACGAGAAATATCAGTCCTAGTATATAAAGGGCAGCTGAACGACATACCGATGAGCTGACACTTTGGAGCAAGTGCCGCCATGGGCCTCATGACCGCATTCAACAGAGCCATGGGTTCGCTCTGCTGTGGGTTTGCCTGTATCTCTTGGATGAGGAACATGCAGGTCTTCGTCCAGACGACCTAGATAGATGTCGAGGTTATGATCACGCCCAGAGGTAGGGTATTGGAAATACGCACACCAAGAATCGCATCGACGAAGCCTCCCCTATACCCATTCACCAACTCGACTATCTTACGCACAGCAGCGACCATACGCCGATGCGAGTTCGGGTTCGCCGCGATGACAGGCATATACAAAGCAAGAATGGCGCCGTGGGCTAGGGAGGACACCAACAAATTTGCGCGCGGGAGGGTCTGGATGAACCGCTCAAGTATAGTGGAGAACGAGTTGAAGCGCGGAAAGAACCGGCTCGCCTCTTGGGGTGGCGCATCTGAACATGACGCATGATTGGGCGAGTATTGAGATGAGGAAGGACAGACTTACCCGGACTGTATTGCTGTGAAAGTCGTCCAGCCTGCTCAAAAAGGATGGATGCCTTTGCTTGGAAGGCCAAGTAGGAAGTTCCGGAATCCGAGTCGCCAGCAAGGAACTTCTGGACGGTGTACGTGGTCCTGGGGGGCAGCTGAGGGATCTACAAGGCACATCACATTGAACATCATGATCACCACGAGAGATCGCGGTCCGGGAGTGAGCTCACCTCGCTGTACTGTGCCATCTCCAACGGCCATGGCGCATCAATCCTCGATGCCTCCGCATCAATGACAAAGTTAGAAGGCGACCCATCCGCGGCCGTCCAGTTGTTGTTAAGCGCAAACACCATCCACATCCCGTTCAGCTTCTCTCCCTCCGCCACAAAATCCGAGTCTCCACCACCCGGATTATACTTATGCAATCCCGAACTCAGAACCAAGGATACGGCCGTACTCGTGTGGTACTTCCCTTCGAGCATCTTGCCGGTCCGAAAGAAGTACTGTGCGAGGAGGACTTCGGCCTGGAGGTATTGGATCACGCCGCGTGGGTGCGTGGCATCGAGGCTTTGGGTCGCCAGGGCGGCGAGGCAGGGTTTCTCGTACTCGCGCACTTGTGCCTGAGAGCTGAGGTGAATTCCCCAGAGGAGCATGGCGAGGTGCAGAGCGGGGGTGGGGCGATCGCTTTGGCTCAGAAATTCTTGGGTAACGCGAGAGACGTCGAGAAAGAAGCCGAGCGCGTAGCAGTTGGACAGAAAGGTCTGTAAGCTGGAGAGGAAGTGAGTATCTCTTGAAGTGATTGACTCGAATAAACCTACAGGGCGTGTTGCATTTGAATTGGGATGCCCAGAATATTATCACCTGTAATAATGTCAGGAGTATTTCTCAGCGACGAAGTATTATCATCACCTTCAGCCGACGCATATGGCTGCGACAAAAGCACGGGCGTTTCTTCAGGACGAGCTTGATCAGGTTGTTCGAGTTCTTGGATCCTTCTTTGAACTTCGGCTATCTGCTCTTCCAACAGTTGAGTCTGCGTAACGCTTGATCCCGCGTACTCGCAGTCCGTGAAGATATCAGAAGCGGCACATTGCCCGCATTTTGGCTTTGCGCCATCGCATCGCTTCATAGAAAGGACGTCAACCACAGTCAAACGATTGAAGGTACGCCTTACGATCTTTCTGTGCCTATAATGGAGTTTATTCAGAACACAGACCCAGACGACGCGACATTCCACTAACCTGCAGTTCAAGCACGCGCCTCCTTTGCGAATTTGAGGCGAGCGCGAAGAAGAGTTACCACGACTGGGACGCGCCGGCGTGGATGAACCTGAAGCCATTTCTGCTTTCGAACTCCATAATCGCAGTATTCCTATATACCAGGGAACGGCGCTGGAATACCGGTATCTGGACAGCGGACTGGAATGGCACGGATGTCGAGGCGTGCTGAAACTTCCGCAGGTCTATACCACGGAGAGTGTGCCGGGAGAGAGATATTGCACAGCCACTCACATCTCCCTGATAGATATGGTTGTCCCTCCAACTGCCGAAGCATCGAGAGCGCCAGGGGGTTTGCGATGATAAGTATGGCTTTGTGGGGACGTGTTACAGTGAGTTTAACCATCATGATCCAAGGTACAAGCTATCTGTTCCTAAAGACAGCGACGCGCCATGATGTCTATCGGGATTAGTGAGTCATTCTGATGTCGTCGCCATTGTGCATTATTGTTTCGTGGAGGCCGTCCCCGAGACCGCTACGGCCCGCCCCGCTAGATATTTTATTCCCAAGCAGATACGCGGAGTGTCTAGATAGGAAATAAGCGGCGATGCTTGCATCGAGACAACATCGAGACGTACTCAACCTCATGAGCTCGGACCTCGCTTCAAGTTATTGGTGATGCCCAAATGGCGCTCGGTCGGCCTTCTGCCGCGGTCTGGCTTGCTACCAATTGAAAGAGTCACATAGCAGGTCGAGGGGACAAGTGTTTCGCCGAGGATGCTACCAAAAAGATCAAGGCGGTGGGTAGACGAAGTTTTGCCATGGGCTAGAGGCATCCAGCGAGTGAGAAAGCTGGCGAGTGATCATCTGTAGGAGCGTGTAGGCCGCCTCGAAACAAGTGCGGGAGGTCGGAACAAGCCCGTAGGATCCAAAATAGACAATGAGCGGGACAGCACATGCACAGACAATAGAAAAGCCAAGAAAATCGGCACAAAGGAAGGACACTGAATGGAAGGAAAGCATGGAAGAAACGCGTGACGGAGCCTGATTGTGATACCGCGTGACCATTGTCTTCGCCGAAACCATTGTGCGCGCCTGCATTTGCCTAGTTATGCTCCATTATAAAGAGTGAGGCGTTAGGCCTGATTATGCATTCCATCTACATTTTTTATCTCTTCATCGCTATATTTTTATATCATTCACGGGCTGGTCCTCACATCTGTACACTCTACTCACGACCCATCATCATGCCCGCTACGCGACCCACCCTTCCTTCTCTCCGGAGCTTGAATTTGCTTCCCGATACTACGACATATGACTTTCATACAGTGCGTAATTTCTTTCTTTTTCTTCGCCCTCTCTAACACTTCGCGTCAGTTATCATCCTCGCGCTCCATGCCCAAGTCACGACAACTCTCCATTTCCTCGTCCTCAGCGCGCTCCCTATCTCCACCCCCTGCACATAATATGGTCAACGTCCAGCTGCTTCCATGCTCGATGGAGGAAGCAGACGCCATCGTCTTTGTACCACCATCCATCCCAATTCAACCGCGACCCGAGGCGCTCCTCCTCGTCGGCCCCGCCATCCAGCCATTCCGCCACCCACAACGTCCTTTGACAAAAGGCGCCAGGGTGCATCCATATCGCATTCAGCGCGTGCCGCGGCCGTCGCATCCCTAGACATCATAATCATCATGACCAGTTTGTAGCACTTGCCAATTATCCAGTTGTAGCATTATCTCTTCGAGCCTCAATTCTAAAATACGTTGTTTACTATATAATACGTCCTCGTACTGGCAACATGAGAGGGACGACCTGTTACTGTGTCAAGTTGAACGGATTTCATTTGATTGCGCCACACTATGCGGATACCGGCCCGAAGTGCTGCTCGGACCGTTTCGGCATTGTCCGACCCTTTCTTTCTCTCAAGGGCTCCTCCTACTCCGCCAACAGCTCTCCTGCTCAAATCATCACCGTACGTCAGTACGTTAGTGGCAGATTTCGGACAGAAGGCGGATGTGTTGGTCAAGATTTCTCACCGTTGTGAGCGTTGGGTGGAGAAAAGCTATCTGATGACACGGAAGATCGATGGTGGGACAAGTGGACAGGACAGGATTTTCTTCACCCCTTCTAGCTTTCTCAGGTGGGGCGTACCGGACAAGCTACAAGCAAGTTGAACAGCATTCCCGCTTACCGGTGCCTCGCTCTTCGCCCCCGAATGACAACCCGACTATATAACAACTAGGCTCGCACGACGTGAAGTCGGACACGGAGTCCTGTAGTGCTTTCGGAAGGTGAGATACGTTTTGCTCCATGATAATCATTTCCCTCTCTAAAGATGCTTATCATATCGCGTGGTCCTCGCTTTCCCAGCTCTAACACAGTCCTTTGTGCCTCTGTATCTCTGGTGGCTCTCGACTATTACGCAACAGGCGATAATTCGCTCTCCGTCCAATACACTATAGTACTTTGTACACTGCTCCGCAAGCGCAAATTTGACTAGGTCTTTGGATGTCTCCGGTAGGCATCTTCTTGGTCTGATGGGATGACGGTCTCCGTGTATATCGTCGACGCTTTCGGTCGTTCGCCTTTTCACAGGTACCTCTCGTTCAAAACCCGCTGTCTCCACTGCAGACGACAGATTTCTTTACGGCAAAGGGAGCATGATACAGCGCCGCATCTCGTGCTTGCTCAGTGGCATTTACATTTCACAATGTGGGCCTCGAGCGCTTGGATATGGGCGGCGATACACTGGAAAGAACCAGTTTACATGTCACTCCGAGAAGTCCTTCCAGTTGTCATCAGATCAGTTTTACTCAGCCACTCCCCCGATAACCTAATACACTTATCACATACGCTAGCAGGCGGACCGCGGCACTTTGATTCCTTCAACCCATTCGGCTCCCAGGCCCTCAAATGGCACACTAAAAATTTTGACGATCAAAGCTCCCGTACCCGCTCGAAATGATGGGTACAAAAGCACGACTATTGAGCGCCTGCCCCTTGGCTCCCCATCATCTCTCCCCTCCGAGTGTGCTGATCAGATGCCTGACTGGAAATCCGAGCATGAAGTCCAAATCGACTCGACGATATTCACCAACCTGATGCACGCGTTGTTGGGGGTCTACGTGTACGTGCTAGCGTTCTGCTAACTGAAGTTGCGTACTGATTAGACTTCTTCTAGGTGGGAGTACTTCGTCTCCCTCTCGTTCGATTGGGACTACCTGACTGGGAAGAAGACCTTCCGATGGCCCATGGTGCGACCGTAATTCCTTGATCTCATTCACGACCGAATCGCCGACGGAACCTTTCACGCAGGTCTTTTATTTCCTCAATCGATACCTCCTTCTGTTTGCGCTGGTCGGCATGTAAGTCTCCTTCTTCAAATAAGCCTCCGCATCTTGATGTTCCACGAACACAGAATCATCGCGCTGGATACCACGAGGTCCATGTGCCCGCTTGCGCCTTCGGCATATGCTGACATTCATCAAATCGCAGAGAAGTCAATTGTCAAGCGTTATACACGTTCAATCAGGTAAGGCGTCGTCGCTCCGTCTCCATCGCAATACGTCTGCCTCACCGCTATTCTTAGTTAGCCGGCAATGCTGCTGTTGGACTCGCCAGCATCAACTTGTGTCTCCGCACGTAAGATTTTGTTTCCATTCAACGCGATTAGTGTAATTCTTTACGGCGTTCCAAACAGAATTGCGGTCTGGGGCAATGGGCGGAATATTACCATCGCTCTTTCCATTCTCGTTCTGGGGCACTGGTCTCTGATTCTCCAAGGTGATTATTCTCGTTAGATGGCCAATCGGTGTAAGACACTGACATTCGCTCTTCCGCGTCCTCCCAGGCGTGCTTCTTGAAGCCGAATGGTCTCCGGTAGCCCGAGCATGCATCATCACCTCCACCAACAACACGATCCTTGCAGCGACATTCATTTATTCCATGGTCTTTGACTTCATCGTCCTCATGCTGAACGCGTACAAACTTGTGTTCGGTAACTCGGACAACCGCAGCGCGATGGGATCAAGTCGCCTCGGGAGATTGCTCTTTGCGGACGGGCTTGTGTACTTCATCATCGCGTTAGTGTTTCCACGTTGCCACTGTAAAAAGGTGACTAACTGTTAATACAGTTTTCTGTCGAATCTCCTCGCGACGGTGTTTATGCTCCTGGATCTCAACGCTATCATGAGCATCATATTCAATGTTCCTGCTGCAATCTTCAATACGGTACGTACACGCCCACACGCCCACATGTCAAACGATAGCAACTCACGTCGACGCTGGCACTGGCAGATCGTGGCTTGTAGAGTTGTTCGTCGTCTGAACAAGTTTGCAAATCAAGGGCCGGAAATGCTCAAGTACGTTTGAATTGTTGCGTTACTACTCGCTTTGACTTAATAACTGCGTGCAGCTCGGGCTCGCATGTATCTCACTCTGTCCGCTTCAGGAGCGCTGGCGAGCCTGGGCCTCGGATCAACACAACAAGACATGCGAGTGTTATACGGACCTCGGCCTTGGGCGTACATGTTCAGATGGAGACGTTCACGCGAACGGATGATGACATGCTCGAGACGCCCGATTCTGATATGTTCGACGACTCCGAACACAAGGTGGGTGACCGCGATGTGGAGCTGGGTGTGACGATGGGACCCGGAAAGGTTGAAGCCATAGCCATGTGAGGTGGAAGTAGAGTTTGCGATTGGAGTGGAACACATTTCTTGTTGTTATTGCTTTGATTGGTTCTTTTTCTTTGTTTCGGTGGCTTGGATGTAGCGATGGGTAGGAAAGTGTGTAAACAATTTTGAATGTATCGTAAGCTGCCTGGAATGCATGTAATATCTGTCTGATCTCAGCAGTGGTGCAGTGGGGTTAAGTGGATGTACACGATGCATAGGCTGTCATGACTGTCTAGCAAATCTCGTGAACATGCAGAGTGTATAAGGGTGTGGTAATAACGACTTGCCTTGCTTCGTGTCTTTCGCCTCACTACTAAACACCGACTAATCTTACTCTGATGATGTGCGAGACGCGTCTCTAGCCCTCTGCATGGTCAGGTGGGAGTCGCTGAGCTTTGCCACTGCGACTGACTGTGTTTGAATTGGCTCTAGATTATCTTGATTAGCGAGCTTCGACTACGCTAATCAGAGAATTTCTGAGGAGTGCGGCGATGCCGGCGTTGAGGTGCGGAAGCCCTCACCATTTCGAGTCAAGGTGAAACAGAATGGCCGGCAGACAGTCGAAAATCGCGACCTTTGCATCGCCATTCGTCGCGTCCCCTCAGAATAGAACGAGGAGTCTCGAGGGCATTCATTGTCAAGTCGTACGGCAGGTCGTCGTTTAGGGAACTGCAACACCAGATGTGTAGCTTGTAAGTCGCAGATCATACAGGTACTACATGTCTATCATAGGCTGGGCTATCTCCAATTCCGACAAAGTGAGAAACATTCACGGTAGTTTCGCGTTGCTTCGGAAGGTTATAGGTAGCGAGCGATGGACGTGAAGCTCAATGGAATCAGAGCGACGCCCCATTGACGTGCGTAGCAAAAGGATCAGTAGCGAGCTTCGTGAATATATTCTGCTAGCTCCATTGCCACTTCCAGTAACCGCATAATGAAGGTGTGGCGCGTCCGTGTGTTGCAGTTCCACAATTCCGTAACAAGAAGACGCGTCAACGCAATGAGTGATAAGATTACGGGGCTTGTCCAACCGAGTTTGGGAAGTGTCTGTAGCACTCTGGATCCGGTGACTTGTCAGAATTCTTGAGAGGACATCATACGTAAGTTAACCGGCTGGGGGAGCGCAGGCCGGCAGAGGTGGAGACCTCAGAGATAGATCCCATCCGATTTAGCACAGAGGTTGCGAGCGTCTCTTTTGCAGCGACACCTGGCACGGAGTCAACACAGAGTGCAGCAATAACTTGTGAGAACAGAAGAGAAGGAGGCTGCTTTAGTGTTGCGGCAAGACCAAGACGTCGGACCGATAAGACGGTCTTACGATGATCCCATCAAATCTGGAGGCATCGTACGATGAAGCAATCTGAAGACCGTCTCACGACGGTTACCCGTTATGGCACATGCCCGATCCTCATTTTACTACGCTCTGGCGCGCTCTTGGGCGCGCTCTTACTCTTGTACCACCGTCGTCATTTATCTCTAGTTACTTATGCTACCTTTTATTAGTGCTCATATACCTAATTAATGGTCCTCGTCGTCGGTCACAGTACGCGCAAGACTCGTCGATTGGCGCCTGTGAGACGGTCCGGGCTTTTACCATATTTGGTAACCGTCGTCAGACGGTCTGACGATGTTGCCATCTGAAGACGGCTTCGGATTGATGGGAGCCGTCTTAAGAGATCTTGAATCTTGTCTGACCGCAACACTAGGCTGCTTGGTTGTGCTTGAGTCGAAGCCTGATCGTGACTGCATATTTCCATTTTGGGCGTGTTCCTCCTAGATTCCCCACCTCGCAATCCGAACGGCTGCTGCTCCGCACAGCGCGTTTTCGCAGTCAATCTCGCGTTCAATTCTGCTGCAAATGAAGGGCGGTACATCGGGCGCTGTACGGCTGTGAAATGGCTGTCTGCCAAGCCATATCCGAAAACGAACAGTCACTGTACGCGTGCGGCGTGGACGTGCTTCTATTCGAGAAGAGTGGCGTCACACCTCTTGCTTAAGTACCACCATCTTCTCCCTCCTTTCCTCGCTTTCCCCGCCGTTCCCCGCGTCCGCCTCGCCTTTTTACCCTCTTGCTCATCGTGCGCGACAACATGGTCGACTGGCAATCACAGCAAGAGGTCCTCAAGGACGGCTGTGAGTCGCCTTTTCCGCTGTCGCGCGCGTCGTCGCTCACTGTCTCTCCTTCGCGCAGTGTTCTTTGGCCGCTTGATCCACGTCCTGCTTGGCATCTATGTGTAAGTTGCCACGCGCCGTACTGCCGCCTTTCTCATCATCAACGATTGTGTCAGATGGGAATGGTTCACGTCACTCAAGTTCGACTGGGAGCATTTATCGGGAAAACGGCCTTTCCGCTGGCCTCTGGTAAGCGCTGAATCGCTTTCCGGACGCATTTCGCTGAATATATGCGCAGATATTCTACTTTATGAACCGATACTGCTTGCTGTTCGCTCTGATTGGAATGTATGCGTCGCTGTCTGCTTCAAAACTCTCGCTGACTCTCCTCGACAGTGCGGTAGCCCTGGACGTGACCACGTACGAGATCGCCTTTTGTCGTAACACCTATTCTCACCGCCATGGACAGCGAAATTGACTGCCAGGCGTTGTATACTTACAATCAGGTAAGCACACCATATCCTTGCCTTTCAAGATAACTGACACGCTTAGGTACTGGGGAATGCTTCAATCGGCCTCGCCTCGATAAACCTCTCCCTTCGAACGTACGTGCTTTTTGCTGATTTCACTGCTAACCAGAGTCTGACTGTGGCACAGGATCGCTGTGTGGTCGCGCAGTTTGTATATTACCATTCCTATAGTGTTGGTAATCATGGGACACTGGTCTCTGCTGCTACACGGTACAGTCCATCTCCCGCCTCCCTGGCCCGTTTCTTACGCACTCCAGGCGTTCTTTTGAATGCGGCATGGATCCCTGGCCAAGGATGTGTCATAACCGGGACGGATAATACGCTTCTGGCGGCCACCTTCATCTATGGAATGGCCTTTGACTTTACCGTGCTCATGCTCACTGGCTGGAAACTGGTTTTCAGCGCGCCTAGTGCGGTCAAAATTGGTCGCTCCATGCTCGTCACTCTCATCTTTGGAGATGGTCTGATATACTTTGTCGTGGCATTCCTGGCCAACCTGCTTGCAACAGTGAGTTCAAGCTCATGGTCACTTGTGTACGCACGTTGCTGATGTCCTTTTAGATCTTCATGCTCCTAAATCTCAACGCCGTCATGTCCATCATCGCTAACGTGCCTGCTGCCATTGCGTCCACGATTGTCGCCTGCCGAGCAGTACGGCGTTTATGCAAGTACACACAGCAAGGTCCAGACTTCTTGGGGTACGTACATCAGCTTCTGAACCGTGTGTCTGTGATATAAACACCCTCTTCAGCACCACGATGGCCTCGAGTTTAGCGTTCCGGACGTCCGGCACGACCACGACAGCGACTATACCCAAGAGACCCAAGGTGACCACATCAGGACTCAGCGGTGTGGACGGAGTACACGTACAGGTGCGGTTACATTACACCTCTTTGATAAACAACAGGCTTCTGACGCCGCTGCCAGATGGAGACATTCGAGTCGCCGGCATCATTCGTTGAATACGACGCGATGGGAAACATCGTCAAGGGATCAAGAGACGATAGCGATTATGGACATGCACACGATCTCGAGGCTCAGCAGATCAAGGACGAGTTTAAACGCCCGCCCTACTAACCACACTCGCTTTGGAAACCTTCTTTCTCTCTCTCCCGTCGAAAATTGGCTGTTAGGGCATAAATTGTATTTCTTTCCTCATTTGAATGTGGGTATATTCGGTTTCCCCCAGTGTGTCGATTCTGATGCCTGTTCTAGTTGCATTGTAGCCCACTGTAGAATTATTGGTACGTGTGTCGTGTGCTTTCGATGTGTATTGACTGACTGACAATGGAGCAGGTACTTGACATGAATTGTTTTCTGGTTGACGTTGTATAAGTTGAACATGCATGTGTTTTCTTGACGTTATGTCGACGGATGTCGCTGTCAGACTTCAGTCTGTCAGGCAATCACAATCTCGGCGTCGTCCGTACGGTGGGTCCTGGCGCGATGTCAGTCTGGTGAGATTGATTGCAACCTTATGGTTTGGTTCACTCGAGGCATCGAGACACAGAGAAAAAACAGTGACGAATAAGGGTGTCTCGCCTGTTCACGACTTTCAATCCATACTAGTCAGACTAAGTAAAAGGAAACCTCACACTTCCAGTGCTACACAGCTGTTCGAGCAATTCGATTCGATATTCGTAGGTCAATAAAGGTGAAGCCAGAATTGATAACAGAGTGCTACAAGCCTCCAGCTACGCATCCAACGTCGAACAGTGTCTCATCTATTGAACACGGTAAGTATGTGACGCGAGATAATGTTGAGGGGAGGCTGATGTACAATGTGGGGGAATGTTGACATCGTTGATGAGGGAAAGGCCCTCTTTTCGAGCCGAATTTCCAATGATAATGACGCGGGTATGGCCGGCAAGCGGCGTGTCACAAACCGTGGCCCGCGTCCTTCACTTTCTTGCCTACCAGAAAGAGATTCTGAGCTGGCGGTCCGAAGAGCAGTCAAGCGGCAAGTAGGACACGTCGTAAGTACATTGAAGCTGTAACGGCATCAGATGCCGGTGAGCAATGATAGCAATCAAACACGGTGGATGCATACTGGTGAGCGGAGCAAATAAATGGATAGATATTGTTAGATACAGCTCATTGGCAACACAGAAAGTACAGTAGTGGGGAAGGAATCAAAAGTTACTGTGGTGTATAAGTTGACTTGCGTTCTCTCAGTTGTGGTGACTCGTGACAGTCTTTGTAGCCCTCAATGGTTTCTGTCTTGGCCCCAGTACGTCGAGGAATTGTCAATCGTAGATCACGGCGCTGGTTGACGCTGGTTGAATAAATGAGACATTGAAGGCTTGAGGCAGGTGTATGATAAGAGGACGACGGCATTCCGTGAAGCCGAGCAAGGAAGAGGCAGATAAACACGGCCAAATGTTGCTTACGGACAGGAGCGACATAATACCTCGCGGACATTTTAGCTACAGAGACACAAACTAACGTTCGTGACTTTCTTTCGTTCCTCAATTCAGTCACGTAACGGTTTGTGAATGAGCTCGAGGTGTGTCCACGAGGCTCTTGTAAGAGCTCCGAGCATGTGGCCGGAGACTCGAAGTCTCCGAACAGAACAAGTTCCAGAGGTCTTGAGACTAAGTCGTTACTTGATGTCTTCACTAGCGTTAGTGCCTCACCGTGATCGAACTGAATTTCGAGCACGAAATCCTAAGTACAAGTCCCGTCTGTTTATCTCGCGAAAATCTCCGAACAGAACAACTCTGAGAGATCTTGAGACTGAGTTGTTAGTCAACGTCTTCCCTAGCGCTGGTGCCTCACCGTGAATCGAACATGAATTCCTACAAGCCCCGTCTGGTTATCTCGCGAAGAACTCGAAGCGTAAGGCACGACTTCGATTTTGACTCGAATTCCTGGTACTCGGGATCCTACTTCTACTCAAGCTCGCCCGTGGAAGACCTTCTGCACACGTAGTAAGTCGACTGCGCTTTAGCAAATCGACCTCGATTTGAGGCTCGCCAGTATAAACAACTTTGGCTTTGAAGTCAACTGCAACTGAGCAAGTCGATTACGATCACAGCAATTCGACCTCGAATTGAGACGCTACAATACCGGTAAATTGGCTTCGACTTTGGCCTTGAGGGACCGGCGGAATTCATGGAATGATGCTTCAACCTCAGCGTCACTGGCAGACGCACACCAAATCGACTTCGATTTAGCGGAAACTTTCGCCATTCGAAGGTAGTTTGACCTCTCTTCAAGGTGCCTGAAAAATAAACCCAACTAGTCCACCGACTCGGAGTCGTCACCGTAAGAGGCTCAGAGCATGGGGCGTGAGGGCAAGGCATACTACGTGGTACGTTACCTCGTAGAGTCAGCCGTACGTACCTTGTTGATATTACATCGACACTTCAGGTTTGACTAGTAACACAAGACTTGACTGTAAAGTTCTAATGGCATACCAATGTAATTTGGAAGATATGTCTCAGGAAATGCGTGTAGTATTCCGTCTAGCCAAGAGTAATTACAAGGGAGTATTTGCAAAGGGTGGTGGTACATATGTAACATGCGGATTGGAATTAGGCTCGTTTCTAAGCTATCGTATGCGGACCAGTGATGAGTTGCTAGCTGTATGTACAAAATGTCAGGAGAAGTACGGCTCTCGGTTCGTCGATTTAGTGGCTCTCAGCTGGGAATCTGGCAGCACTGAGTGGCCATGTAAGAGGAGAGACGTTCTGTCAAATAGTTAAATGCGTGAATAAGAACGCGGCATGGCATGATGCTTACCTTCGACTCCGATTGTGGCGATAGTAGCGGGCTGGCGCTTTCATCCGCACTGAGGTAAGCGGGGGCTTGATAAGGAGACCAATCTGCGAGCACCGAACCTTCACTGGCACTGCCGTCGCCAAACTCGCTGGGAGTATATTCGGAGGATGATTCGGGCTCGGAGGGGATTCGGTACAGGTTGTCGCAGTCCGGGAGCTCAACGTTTGCCCCAGGCCAAGAGCGGGGGTATGTGAACGCTTCCTCCTGTTGGCGAGATGGCGAGGAGGAAGCAGAGTAGCTTTCGTTGGACCAAGTGTAGCGGTTGTCTTTATCACTATCATCAGCCGAGGGATTTGGGGTAGTGGACTTGGATTTGGACTTTGGCCGGGGGGCCTGTGCGTTGATACCGTGAACGCGGAGGTGACGCTTTGCATTGGAGCGCACCGCGAACATCTTGGGGCATCCGGGGAAGATGCATGGAAACGCTGTCAGGTTGAAAGGTTAACGCCACGAACAACACATAAATCATAATTGAAGGAATACATACGCTTGACGTTATTGTGGGTGTTCATGTGGGTTGCCAGGCCGCTAGGCCTACATAGAATGAAGATTCAGATGGGATGCGACAGATGGGAAAAACATACCGAGGGAAATCATGACCGCAAATCTCACATCGGTGCATCTTGGGTCCCTTCTTTGATAGACGGAAATCGTCGATGCCTCGTTGAGAGGGTAGCATTGGCTTCCGTCGCTCGAAGCTGAAGGGCTCCGACGCAGGGCGGGACATTGGGGCCGGCACTCGTAGATACTCGTTAGGCGCAGGCGAGTGTTGCCCGTTCACAACAGTCCCCGTCGAGGTCATCGGAAGACCCGTGGAGACTTGCGATGAGGGTGCAGGAGAAACGGAGGAATAAGGAGAGTCCCAAGCTGGGTATCTTGGGTATGGGTTCTGTCGGGCGTATCGATAGAAACGCGGTGCGGTAACGGGCGTGGTCATGTCGCTGTTATAGTCACCGTGCGTCGCATAGTCGGGGAACGGAGAAGACATGTAACCCGTAGACGACTGCACATCAAGTGTAGCGCCTGGACGATAGGCGGTATAGCTCAATGGTGACGAGGCAGATGCACCGTTCGGAAGGTCGGGCGCGTCCATAGTCTGAGGATGGTAGGTTGGTAGGTCAGGAGAGGGGATGGATGACAACAGACAAGAGGGAGTGATGCGGGAGTAGGCGAAGATGGGGGTGGGCGACACAAGGACAGGCTCTTTTATATCCAAATCCAGCTCGGAATGTGGCGCTTCAGGCGGTCGGCTGTCGCATGTTGTTGTGTGCCCCAATTGTTCAATGGAGCCGGTGTGCCAGGACATAGCTGTGGGATAGTAGGAACCTGGGCTGTCCGGGCAGTACATAGCAGTTCAGAACGTGGTCGGGGATGAAAGATGGGTTGATAGCAGCCCGAATCCGGATCTATTATAGATGATTTCAGTGAGCCTTGACAAATGTGTATCCAGTGGATTGGACCCACACAGGTACACACAAATAGGGTCAGTCGCGTATTGTTCAGATCGCGAGAACAAGGATAGAGGCCCTTTCCTGGAGAAAGAAGGAACAACGTCGCGCGGAAAGTGCCCGGGCCGTCAAAAGCTCTGCTGGTGGTATATGTATGAATTCGGGTTCGAATTCAAGGACATTGCCGTACTTACTGTATTACATCGATAGCTTCACACCTTAATTGAGGCGTGGAGGGACTCGGTTGTGGTGAAGTGGAACACAGCTTAGCACGAGACCCCCAAGCAATCTCAGGCCCTTGTGGCTCCGGCATTCTGGCGAGCAAATCTGTAGGTCTTCTGTCGATCGATATTCATCTATCATCATCAGTGCGCAGTGGGTACAGCTTCCCCGAGCCACCCGTGCCCTTGTGCTTTTGAAAAAAAAAATCGGGATCAGCGAATATTTGTGGGCGTCTCAGGAGCACAATCTGGTATGGAGGTTCAACAAGGCGACACCGACAAAAAAACAGGACAACAAGAGAAAAGAACAAGAATTTCTTCCGACCCTTACATGATGACCTCAAGCGATCAGTTAAGCTCGGATTTGGAAGCGAGCCAGAGCTGAACCACACAACTGAGCCTGAATCAATATCGTGACTGAAAAGGAACAAGCCCGACTCACTGACCCTGCAGCGTTACCATAAGCCAGCGCGATATTTCCCCCTCGTATCCGCCGGACCGCCTCTATCGATGCGCCACATTGCGCCATCCTATCGCCAAGATCTCATCTCTTACTGTTCGAAGCAAGAAACATGCTGGTTCTTTGAGGTTGACTATTATGGTCACACAACGAGGAACTCGTTAGGCGTTCATAAGCCCCAAAATGGGTGATGCGTCGGAGTTACATATCTTCGGTTGGTGGTTTAAGATCACCCTGATTCAGACCGACGCCGGCAGTGCGCGCAAGAAGGGAACTGCCTTGCAACGGTGCCGAACCTTTATTATGACTTGAACCAGAAGGCCTAACATGAATGAAAGAAAGGCATGTATGAGTTGACACTACGTGGGGACAAATATATTACCTGTGTAAAATGTTAGGACAAAGAATAGGCAAAATAAATCAATTTACCTTTCATTTACATAAGGCATAAGGTCTTATTTCTCCTCGGCAAAAGGCGTGGACAAACACTATCTTTTACCCAGGCAAAAGGAAACGTTTTTCTAGGCGGGTAGGACCCGGCCGTGCCGGAAGGATCCCTCCCGCTGGTAAAAGGAAAACTTTTACCTGGGCAAAAGAAAACCATCCTCGTGCCCTTTTACTTCGGGCAAAAGGAAATATTTTCCTTTATGAAAATAATTGGCAAAAGGTAAATTTTTTCCTAACCTTTGTCCTAACCTTTTCCGTAGGTAATATATTTGTCCCCACGTAGTGTGAGGCACTCGCCTGAACCGCCATTCACGCAATGAAAGAGCTGTACTCTGTCAGTTTGAGCTCACATTAAGACTATTTGACCTCGCTTTTGAGCACCAGTTCTGATCGATCCAGCAAGAATTGGCATCAGAAACGCCTCCACGTCGGGTCCTCAACTGTTTATAAACATCGATGTTCTCACAGCAAAGGAACACGAGGGGAAGACGAGAATCAGTATTCAGTCCGAACGTCGTACGAGTTGCTGAGTTTAGATCCTAGTACCTACATAGACAAGCAGTGTTCATGGACTTGATATCCTGTACCCACAGCGCCACACTGGAAGGACATGTGAGTTGTTACAAGAGACCAAAGAACACACGCATACCCTGACACGCCGCGCACGTTCGAGAGCCACTGGCAGGAGGTGTACCTCCATTTCCCGACCATGCTAGCCTCAGGTTAGCGCCCGCATCAGTGATCACGTCCACCCGCCGCCCCCACATTCGCTCTTGTTCTCGCATGCTTTCATGCTCCAGACCACACATCCGCGCCACCGTCGGCGAAATCACTTCAGCCACATGTTTTCTCCGCCGAGCTCTTGGTCCTTTTGTCCGGATTTGTAGCCCCCGAGCCCGAGCCCCGAGCCTGCGCTGTATCATGTTGCACTGTGGGTCCATGTTCATATTAGGGTCCGCCGCTGGCCACATCTGGAGCCGTAGCACGCGGTTGAGGGTCGCTGTGTCGGAGACCGCCTACAAATTCCGGCATCAGATTCAAAATGTAGAATGGTGATACGCTCTGGCCAGTGGCCTTTCAACCGTGAATGGCAGCGCTAACGCTCATTCTGGGGGCAAGGCATACTACGTGGTACGTTACCTCGTAGAGTCAGCCGTACGTACCTTGTTGATATTACATCGACACTTCAGGTTTGACTAGTAACACAAGACTTGACTGTAAAGTTCTAATGGCATACCAATGTAATTTGGAAGATATGTCTCAGGAAATGCGTGTAGTATTCCGTCTAGCCAAGAGTAATTACAAGGGAGTATTTGCAAAGGGTGGTGGTACATATGTAACATGCGGATTGGAATTAGGCTCGTTTCTAAGCTATCGTATGCGGACCAGTGATGAGTTGCTAGCTGTATGTACAAAATGTCAGGAGAAGTACGGCTCTCGGTTCGTCGATTTAGTGGCTCTCAGCTGGGAATCTGGCAGCACTGAGTGGCCATGTAAGAGGAGAGACGTTCTGTCAAATAGTTAAATGCGTGAATAAGAACGCGGCATGGCATGATGCTTACCTTCGACTCCGATTGTGGCGATAGTAGCGGGCTGGCGCTTTCATCCGCACTGAGGTAAGCGGGGGCTTGATAAGGAGACCAATCTGCGAGCACCGAACCTTCACTGGCACTGCCGTCGCCAAACTCGCTGGGAGTATATTCGGAGGATGATTCGGGCTCGGAGGGGATTCGGTACAGGTTGTCGCAGTCCGGGAGCTCAACGTTTGCCCCAGGCCAAGAGCGGGGGTATGTGAACGCTTCCTCCTGTTGGCGAGATGGCGAGGAGGAAGCAGAGTAGCTTTCGTTGGACCAAGTGTAGCGGTTGTCTTTATCACTATCATCAGCCGAGGGATTTGGGGTAGTGGACTTGGATTTGGACTTTGGCCGGGGGGCCTGTGCGTTGATACCGTGAACGCGGAGGTGACGCTTTGCATTGGAGCGCACCGCGAACATCTTGGGGCATCCGGGGAAGATGCATGGAAACGCTGTCAGGTTGAAAGGTTAACGCCACGAACAACACATAAATCATAATTGAAGGAATACATACGCTTGACGTTATTGTGGGTGTTCATGTGGGTTGCCAGGCCGCTAGGCCTACATAGAATGAAGATTCAGATGGGATGCGACAGATGGGAAAAACATACCGAGGGAAATCATGACCGCAAATCTCACATCGGTGCATCTTGGGTCCCTTCTTTGATAGACGGAAATCGTCGATGCCTCGTTGAGAGGGTAGCATTGGCTTCCGTCGCTCGAAGCTGAAGGGCTCCGACGCAGGGCGGGACATTGGGGCCGGCACTCGTAGATACTCGTTAGGCGCAGGCGAGTGTTGCCCGTTCACAACAGTCCCCGTCGAGGTCATCGGAAGACCCGTGGAGACTTGCGATGAGGGTGCAGGAGAAACGGAGGAATAAGGAGAGTCCCAAGCTGGGTATCTTGGGTATGGGTTCTGTCGGGCGTATCGATAGAAACGCGGTGCGGTAACGGGCGTGGTCATGTCGCTGTTATAGTCACCGTGCGTCGCATAGTCGGGGAACGGAGAAGACATGTAACCCGTAGACGACTGCACATCAAGTGTAGCGCCTGGACGATAGGCGGTATAGCTCAATGGTGACGAGGCAGATGCACCGTTCGGAAGGTCGGGCGCGTCCATAGTCTGAGGATGGTAGGTTGGTAGGTCAGGAGAGGGGATGGATGACAACAGACAAGAGGGAGTGATGCGGGAGTAGGCGAAGATGGGGGTGGGCGACACAAGGACAGGCTCTTTTATATCCAAATCCAGCTCGGAATGTGGCGCTTCAGGCGGTCGGCTGTCGCATGTTGTTGTGTGCCCCAATTGTTCAATGGAGCCGGTGTGCCAGGACATAGCTGTGGGATAGTAGGAACCTGGGCTGTCCGGGCAGTACATAGCAGTTCAGAACGTGGTCGGGGATGAAAGATGGGTTGATAGCAGCCCGAATCCGGATCTATTATAGATGATTTCAGTGAGCCTTGACAAATGTGTATCCAGTGGATTGGACCCACACAGGTACACACAAATAGGGTCAGTCGCGTATTGTTCAGATCGCGAGAACAAGGATAGAGGCCCTTTCCTGGAGAAAGAAGGAACAACGTCGCGCGGAAAGTGCCCGGGCCGTCAAAAGCTCTGCTGGTGGTATATGTATGAATTCGGGTTCGAATTCAAGGACATTGCCGTACTTACTGTATTACATCGATAGCTTCACACCTTAATTGAGGCGTGGAGGGACTCGGTTGTGGTGAAGTGGAACACAGCTTAGCACGAGACCCCCAAGCAATCTCAGGCCCTTGTGGCTCCGGCATTCTGGCGAGCAAATCTGTAGGTCTTCTGTCGATCGATATTCATCTATCATCATCAGTGCGCAGTGGGTACAGCTTCCCCGAGCCACCCGTGCCCTTGTGCTTTTGAAAAAAAAAATCGGGATCAGCGAATATTTGTGGGCGTCTCAGGAGCACAATCTGGTATGGAGGTTCAACAAGGCGACACCGACAAAAAAACAGGACAACAAGAGAAAAGAACAAGAATTTCTTCCGACCCTTACATGATGACCTCAAGCGATCAGTTAAGCTCGGATTTGGAAGCGAGCCAGAGCTGAACCACACAACTGAGCCTGAATCAATATCGTGACTGAAAAGGAACAAGCCCGACTCACTGACCCTGCAGCGTTACCATAAGCCAGCGCGATATTTCCCCCTCGTATCCGCCGGACCGCCTCTATCGATGCGCCACATTGCGCCATCCTATCGCCAAGATCTCATCTCTTACTGTTCGAAGCAAGAAACATGCTGGTTCTTTGAGGTTGACTATTATGGTCACACAACGAGGAACTCGTTAGGCGTTCATAAGCCCCAAAATGGGTGATGCGTCGGAGTTACATATCTTCGGTTGGTGGTTTAAGATCACCCTGATTCAGACCGACGCCGGCAGTGCGCGCAAGAAGGGAACTGCCTTGCAACGGTGCCGAACCTTTATTATGACTTGAACCAGAAGGCCTAACATGAATGAAAGAAAGGCATGTATGAGTTGAGGCACTCGCCTGAACCGCCATTCACGCAATGAAAGAGCTGTACTCTGTCAGTTTGAGCTCACATTAAGACTATTTGACCTCGCTTTTGAGCACCAGTTCTGATCGATCCAGCAAGAATTGGCATCAGAAACGCCTCCACGTCGGGTCCTCAACTGTTTATAAACATCGATGTTCTCACAGCAAAGGAACACGAGGGGAAGACGAGAATCAGTATTCAGTCCGAACGTCGTACGAGTTGCTGAGTTTAGATCCTAGTACCTACATAGACAAGCAGTGTTCATGGACTTGATATCCTGTACCCACAGCGCCACACTGGAAGGACATGTGAGTAGTTACAAGAGACCAAAGAACGCACGCATACCCTGACACGCCGCGCACGTTCGAGAGCCACTGGCAGGAGTGTACCTCCATTTCCCGACCATGCTGGCCTCAGGTTAGCGCCTGCATCAGTGATCACGTCCACCCGCCGCCCCCACATTCGCTCTTGTTCTCGCATGCCTTCATGCGCCAGACCACACATCCGCGCCACCGTCGGCGAAATCACTTCAGCCACATGTTTTCTCCGCCGAGCTCTTGGTCCTTTTGTCCGGATTTGTAGCCCCCGAGCCCGAGCCCGAGCCTGCGCTGTATCATGTTGTACTGTGGGTCCATGTTCATATTGGGGTCCGCCGCTGGCCACATCTGGAGCCGTAGCACGCGGTCGAGGGTCGCTGTGTCGGAGACCGCCTACAAATTCCGGCATCAGATTCAGATTGTAGAATGGTGATACGCTCTGGCCAGTGGCCTTTCAACCGTGAATGGCAGCGCTAATGCGCATTCTGGACGAGGTGCACTGCAAAGGCCGTCAAGTAGTAATAATTTGGGAGGTCTCAGCGCAAAAAAGCGCATCCAAGGACCAAGGCTGCCATGACCGACAGCAGAGAATTGAATTCGCTCCAATTGAAGGCCGCTCGTATTTAGACTGGAGATATCCCGAGTGGGACCATGTTCTGCGGTCAAAAATGGAAGCTAGCAGGGTCGAGTTTAGCGAAGTGGATGCGTTGGAGAATACAGTATGTTCGTACTAACCAATGGGCCATGGCCGCCACAAGACGGAGAGGGGAAAGCTCTATGGAGGTAATTATAATATATTAGATGGCGAGCGCTCCGTATGGCGGTAAGGTGATGGGTGATACATTCTCGTTTCGGCTAGCATGTTCAGCATTCTAGTGTCACTTGGCCATTATATGCATTACGCGTCATTGACGCCAGTCAATAACATCACAATCGAGGAGCGTCCACAAATTTATTCATGCGCTGTGTACCTTGTCATCTGAAGGAAGTTATGGCAAGAAGGGCAACGTACCTTGTGATCTTTACGCGTTCCTGGCGTCGGATGACCCAACAGATAGATTTGTTCCTCTACAGATGGCCCCCTGGCGACGAGGTCTGGAATATCCTGGACGGTGAGCCACGTATACACGTCGGTTCAGATACCCAAAATTGATTGGAAAGGCAACTGATGAGTGTCTTCGTCGCTCCTTCGTTCCATCCTATCAAGCAGTCTATTGTTTGCAAGCAGTAGAAGCGCGTGCGAAATGATGGAGTGGTCCCAGTGGAACTCCTCTGAAACTACGCGAACGAGATGGTGGTGTGTGATGAATTCGAGAAACCCTAACCTTAAAAACTACGCTAGTCTATATGCCAGATCAAACATGAAATCCGACGCGGAGTATGTCCGGGTCTCCACTCTCTCTCGTGCTACATAGTGCCCACGAGCACGTACTGCAACAGTAGCATCAGAAGCAGTAAACTCGCGTTGCGAAGCGTCTAGATGTCTACTCTTGCGCTGAATCATCGTGTACCTTGTTACTTCAACTTGAAGGTAAGGGCACGAAAGTTTGAGAGCAAGTGATGAATGCCTTCATCGCTCCTTCACTTCACAGAAGCCTACGGTGAGCGGGCAAACAATAGTAGTACGAGCGCGGTCGAGGCGATTTTGGAAAGAAGCGGTCAAGACAAAAAGAGAGAAAAGCCGGATAAGACATCGGGCCGGCATCCGATCACTGTGGCGCAACTCGATTAGAAAGTCTTGCGCAGACAAGGCTTCACTACTTCGATGCCTATAGCTTTTAGAAGCTTACATTGATTTTGCAGGAGATATTCTATTTGCGAACGATGAGGACATCAAAGATATTTGCACCGCAGAGCGCTTGAGGGATGGGGACGACTGTTGGTTGATTGAGATTGGCGCACTGGGTGTGTACGTTACTGTATTACTATATCAGACGGTCAGTATACCATCGTTTGTTGTCTATTTGAGTCCGAGAGTGAAGGATAGTACAAAAGTATAGTTCTATGAAGACCACTTCCTTTGGAGGCTCGGGACGGAAGAGAAGACACAAATGAATAGTTTGTCGATAGCAAACGGTAGCCAGTAGGGAAACGGTGCCTCAAGCTGGACACGCTCATAATCAGCAGGGAGGAGGAGCTCGTGACAAGTTGTATCCAGGACGCTATCACTCTATCGTGGTAGAATGCCGGATCTTAGGTTACCTCCAAGTAGATTGAGAGAGTAGCAAAAGGTATACGAACGTATGTAGGCCGGTATCACAGTGAAATCACTAGCAAGCTGTTTTAAACTGGAGGGGGAGAGGGTCGATGAGCCAAGGAGAGTGGAGGAGAGTGGTGATTTAAAGTGCGACTGCTTCAAAGTTTCGGGGCATTCCTACGTTCAGAGACAGTTCATAGGTATTGTACCGTCCCGCTGAAGATTCGGATGAATGCAGCCTGTCAAGCCGCAGTCGGCGATCTCCACGTGCGGCATGGTCCGCCAAGTCGCCGCATTGCCATCTTGACCATGAACTACGACAGGACGCGTTTGCGCGCTGGAGCCAGTGGGTTTGGACTGCGCTGGCGCGAGAGGAGCGAGGCAAAGGTCAGGATAGGGTCTATGTCTGACGGCTGATTTATTAATAATTATTTTCGGCTGAAAATCAGGGCGGGAGACAAATTAAGTATTTCTCCCTCTTTGCCTCACGATGTCGGCACCGGCGGTCGCAGCGCCTGTCGCGCCGCCCGGGCAGCCGCGAGTGAAGCGCTCTTCAGCCATCACACTGGGCGCCGACGCCCTCCTCGCCTACATGCACGAAGAGATGACCAAGAATGCGCTTGTGATTCATCAAAGCTATCAACAACAGATACAGGACTTGGAGGCCTTGGCAGCCGGCCAGCCCGCCAGCGTCGACACCATCGCACTGCGCAAAGAGCGCGATGCCGCCGTTGCGGAGGCCGCACGCGCCAACGAAGAGAGACAGAGGGCAGTTGAAGAGAAGGAACGGGTGAAGGGGGAGTATGCCGACTTGCAGGAAGGGCTGAACCAAGCGGCGGACCGTAAAGTGCTCATCGACACCCTCCGCCGATCCCTGGCCATCTCGCAGAACGCCAAAGCACAGGTCGAGTTTAGCCTCGGCGAGCTCGCTCTGGCCATGACTGCCGTCACATCCGCGCGCGATGCTGCTTTGACCGCCAATGGCAAGCTGGCCACGGAGTTCACAGCCAAGGCGGAGGAGGTAACGAAGCTGGAGGCAGAACGAAATACGCTCAAGACACAGGCTGCCTCTACTGCCGAAAAGATGACCAAACTGCAGGCGGGATTTCTTGCCGCCCAGAAACAGTTCTCCCTCCTGACGGAGCAGGAGAACGTCTTCACCACCGATCTTCGCAGGCAGGTCACGCAGCTCGAGAGAGAATGCGACGCGGCTCGGACAGAGGTTTCAGAGTTGAAGGAGAAGGAACGACGGCAGGTAGCAGCCAACGATGCACTCCGTACCGAGACACTGATGTCTGCTACTCATTTGCGAACGCGGGTCACCGAACTCGAACAGGAACGTGATTTAGCCCTTGTGGAGGTGCGGCGGTCCAATGACGCTCTTGTTCCTCTGCGCAAACGGGTCGAGGAAACCAAGCAGGAGGCACGAGAGTCTGAATGGACGGCCAGGGAGGCTATCGAATCTGCTACCCAACTCCGTAAACGGGTCTCCGAGCTCGAGCAAGCGCCGCGCGATACTTCCGAACAGCTGAAGCTCACCACCGAGGCTCTGGCGAACAGCAAGGCGGCGCTCGCCGCTCGTAATTTGCAGGTCAACAGACTCCACGGCTCTGTCGACCATCTCAAGGCACTTGAGGCGGATGCCACCGCGTCTTTGCAGACCGCCAAAAAGACGCTGGAAGCGCGCGAGGCCCAAATTGCCCAACTCCAAACTTATCTCACTCGCATGACGGAACTCGAAGCTGCGGCGTGCGCGTCACATTCTGGATGCGGTACTACGATCTTCCAGTTGCAGTCTGAAAAGGCGGAGGCGAATGGTCAGATTGCACGTCTGAGAGGGGACTTGGATTCATTGATTGTCGAGCGGGATAAGTTGAAGGAGGTAAGCTCTCTCTCATCATTCTTGCGAGAGCGATATTGACAGCATTTTTGCGGTTCCAGACAGAAAAAGTTGATGTCGACGCTCAGATCTCGCGCCTCACGTCGGAGAAGGAAGCATTGACTAAGCAGCGCGATGAGTACCAGAAGGTATGCTTTTACCCCCACCCCCATAGCCATCAGTCACTGACGATAGCTGCAGGATGCCGAGGAGATTTTCAGGGAGCACGACAAGGTGTCTCAGCAGTGCGAGACCCTCCTCTTCGACTGCAAAGCGCAGAAGGAGACCATCGACTCGTTGACCACAGAGCATGATCAGGTTCGCTCGTCGCTGGAGGACTCAATCAAACAGCGCAACGAGACTATCTCGCTCCTTGAACAGCAAAAGGCAACTCTGACGACGGAACGGGACCATGCCATCGCCGAGGTCGATAAACTCCGGGGTATACTCTCTGATAAGGACTACACCATATCGACTCTCAGAGTTGCCGAAACGAGTGCTGCTTCAAAACTGTACAAACTTCGTGCCGATTTGGGAGCATCGGAGAACCTGGTGTTGGAACGCGATGGTAGCATTTCGACACTCAGTGCGGCGATCAAGGTGGCGGAGGGAAACATCACCAGACTCTCTGACTCGTTGGCAGAGAAGGGGTCAGAGCTCGAGAGATACCAGGGCTTACTCGCTGAACGCGACCAAACCATCACCAACCTACGCTCGGTTGCTGCGACCTCCTCCACTTCGATACAGCGCCTCGAATCCGAGAAGAGTACCATTCAGAAAGAGCTTGGAGCGTTCCTCGCTGATCAGACCCGCGTACAGACTGAGCGGGAGGAGTTGCGGAGGAAGCTGGTAGCGAGCGAAGCGAGGGTCCAGAATATCCTGCATAGGGAGATGCCGGAGCAGTTGGGGAAGCTGGAGGGGGTGAGGAAGGAGCTAGAAGGGGTCAAGGTCGAGCGGGATGAGTTGCAGAAGAAGGATGTGGATGCGCAGAGGATGTTGTCTGAACTTCAGAGGCGGGTTGATGAGCGGGATAGTCGTGTGTCGGAGGACCTACGCAGTGAGATCACCATGCTCTCGAAGGAGCGTGTGGACCTCTTGGCTAGGCTTCGCGAGCGGGATGATGCGCTCCAGCAGGTGCGGCTGCACATTGTGCCGCAGGTCGCTTCGCTGGAGTCCCAGGTGCGCAATCTGACGACGGAGAGGGATCATGCGGCGAGGGAGCGGGATGATGCGAGAAGGAATTCTATCCCACTGGCGGAGGTCACGTCGTTGGCTCAGCAGGTCAAGAAGCTGACTGAGGAGCGGGACACTGCTGTCACCCAGGCCCGGGCGAATCAACCTCCGCATGCGGATCTGCTCTCTTCTCTCCAGCGGATGGGACTTCACTATTCCTTGGACAACCAATCATTCTCCCTTGGGGACGACTCTGCCGCTGCTCTCGGCCAGGTTCTCGAGAAGGTGTACAAGATGCACTTGATGTGCCAGGAGCTGTCCGCTGCGCAGGGCGATTTGACCGCCGAGGCGGCCAAGGTTCCCCTAGAGATGTTTACGCCGTTCAACCTCTTGAACTTTTTCCGTGACCTGGAGGAGTGGCTCGATGCTGCCAACAACGCGGGGGATGGGTATGAGAAGCTGTATCGGGATGTCATCCAGCATGCTGCCGGGTATCGGGACCAGCGGGATAGGGAGAAGGAGGCGTGTGCGCGGGCGAAGGCGAGGGTGGAGCACTTGGAGAGGAAGACGAAGACGGATGATCTAGACAAGTTCAAAGCGGCGCTGGAGGCGGACGGGATCGTGCAGGATGAGAAGTATGGGTTCGTGTTTGCGGGGAAGCTGTTGGCTGGCGTGAAGGAGATTGCGCCGCTGGTGTTGGACGTGCAGACGACGGGCAAGGCGCTGTTGAAGGCATACCCGGAGTGTGGGATTGAGAGTGTGTTGAGCGTTACGGACACGACGCCGAGGATGCCGTTTGGGTTGATCAAGCAGTTGAAGAAGTGGCTGTTGGTGGCGCAGAAGGTTACGAGTGTGTCGTGGGAGAGGTGTGTGCAGCATGAGAAGACGATTGGGGAGTTGAAGCAGAGCAAGAAGAGATTGAAAGAGAAGCTCCAGGCTGCTGGTCCGTCGAAGGGGTCGGCTGTTGCTGGTATGTCTTACTATCATTCATATCTGATATTGAAACAGGGACTAATTATCTCGATAGCCAAGGAGGAGCCTTGCGAAGGCGATAGTCCATCGATCGCCACGCCTGTGAATGGCCCTCAAGTGCGCAAAGCTGCCACCCTCCCTACTCCGTCGTCTTCAAAGCCCAAGCCATTGTCTCGCATCATGGGGCCATCGAATGGCCGCCCCTCGTCTTCGTCGACCTCATCTTCGGCCGCCAACACTTCTTATTTTGATTTACCGATGTCCTCCGCCCCTCCTCGACCTCGTGTCCATACACGCACCGATAGCGACAGTAGTGCGCCTGCCACGTCATCGCCAAAGATCCCAGTGGCGAAGTTGCCGTCTATGCGGATGGCATCAGGATCTACTCCGTCTTCATCCCCGACGATTGCTACACATGTGCCCTCATCACTATCTGCTGCCTCGATTTCTGAGGGTCTCCAGAGATTCCGTTTAATGAAGGAAGCCAACAACGGGTCTGCAGGTATGGGTCTTGCGGTCGTGTTGCAGTTGCAGTTGCCTACTGATCCTTTTTGGTAGTGCACAACGTTAATCATACCTCCAAAATCCAACCATCGACTTCTTCCCGACCGGTTTCGACTGCGAATGCATCTGGTAGGTGTTTCATCTTGCTCGGAATGGAGTCTTGTTTCTCAGCATTTGTCAGATCCCCGCAAACGCCCAGCGAAGAATCCACCGCCGGAATCTAGAGAAGCGAAGCGGGTCAAACGTTTCTACACGTCTACTGCTAGTATGTCTAGGAAGAGATAGGCTATCTCGTTTCGACCGTCTTGCTCCTTTTACCCCCCTCTTCGTATGTTTTGCTATGCTGTCTTGACATTCATGTTGTATTGTATATCTCGACTGTTTTGTATGACTACTATCTTTTGGCGCCTTCGCAGCGTACATATTTAATTACATAGATCCATACCACCTACATCTATTTGTGAGTACCACAACCTAGACACACCCTCTAATAGTACATTCACGGTTGTGTGATGAGGCTGGGTCTGGGATCGCTCGCGCACGAGCGAAGAGGAGACAAAATTTGAGGCGCTGAAGAAGCAGTTGACATTCCGTATTACGGGAGCACGATGGTCTTTAGAACGGTTCCTCTTCAATCTTATTCTTCCTTCACCTCAAACACAAACCACCACTTCTCCGGGATCGTGTCCACTCTCTGGCTGCCCCATTCAAAGTCAAGTGTCTCTCCGTAATCCCAAGGCTTGCGGACTTGAACAGAACAGGTCAAATCGTATACATCGCGATACGCGAAGATCATCCACTCACTTGCGCTCAAATGAAACCCGTCACCCTCTATAACAAAAGTCTTGGGCATCCTATTGTGTATATGTCCCGTGAGGACTGTTTCGACGGCTTTCTGTTCAACGCGACGCGTCAGGTTGCCAAAAGCTCGAGTTCGAACTTCTACGGACCATGATCTTTGATTCTTCGCGTTTGTATGCCTTTATCTCGTCTTCAGACGCGTCTCTGTGGCGCGTTGTTAGTGCTAACGCGTCACAAGTACTAGGAAAGAAGGCTTACTGATTAACAGTTTTAATCCAGACTTGACCAACACGCGGTACTTGGTCCGCGCCTTCTTGTGGAGGAAGAAACACCAGACGAGACCCGTTGAGCGGTATCGTGAATGACATGGATGGTGGCGGTAGTGCGCTGAGAAGGTACGAGGCTGTTCGCTTCTCTGCAACGACTAAAGTGGGGATGACACAGACGTCCGATCGGTGCTCTTCTTTGCTCTGAATTGACGTGTTGTTTCATCCCAGAAGATCTCCAATAAACATGTTGATACTGGTACCTTGCAGATGACAATCGCTGATGATTGGAAAGATCACCGGAATGAAGGAGACCGTAAATTGCGTCCCTGCTAATGTAGTCCGGGATTCGAGTTATCCGATACCCGGTCACATCTTTATATTGAACGTTCACCATCACCATCAAAGCATTCAGACTCTTTGCCACGTCCAATCCCGCTCTCATCATGAAAGACGAGGACCTAAATGTCACAATGTGCCTCCCCCGCTCATCCTCTGGTCGTCACACTGGCTCTCCGACAATCCTTATAACGCCGAAGCCCAGAGAGCTGCCCCAGAACCATGTTCTCTTACGAGTCGACCGTTTTGGCTTTTCAGCTAATAACATAACATACCAGGCTCTCGGAGAGCATCCCCACTTTCGGTTCGTTTCGTATCAACGGACTGCATTACATGTCTCTGATCTTGTCAAGGTACTTTGACTTTCATGCTACACCCGAAAGTGGAGAACTTTCTGCGAAGTCCCACGGGCTCATTCCTGTCTGGGGATTTGCCACCGTCGTAGAAAGCACGCACCCGAAGATCCACCTGGGCGAGCGCGTTTATGGCTACCTTGCCCCGACGCGATACTTGTTACTTGCCGTTTCCCCAGCAGACGTGAATAAGTACGCTTTCTATGTGCCGAGACCTCATCTCCCTGCAGGTGAGTATGTCATATCCTGCTATCAATCCAGGTCGATGACTTTCTCCCCAGACCGCCGACCGTATAATCAAATACTTCGGTGTGCTACGGACCCTCAATACTCCAATTCCCCACGCGATGAAGACCTCACCATGCTTTACCGTCCCCTCTTCTGGACCTCATACTGGTGTGAGGACTGGCTCTGGTCGTCTAACTATCGTGGCGGCGCTTCTGAGATCCTCATATCCTCCGCGTCCTCGAAAACGGCCTTCTGCCTTGCCTACCTCATCCGCAAGCGCAAAACACGGGCCAAAGTGGTTGGTATCACGTCCGCCAAAAACCTCGCATTCACAAAAGGACTTGGGCTTTACGATGAGGTCCTTGAGTACACAACTTTCACGTCCTCCCCATCGCTCCACGGTCCGAGCGAGGACAAGTGGATATACGTCGATGTTGCGGGCAGCAGCACCCTCAACCGCAGAATCTTTGACCACTTCGCCTCTCCGTACACTAGTACGCTCAACGCCGTCATCACCCTCGGTCTGACGAACCTCTCACCTGCTGACGCGACTTTGAAATGGTCTCCAAACAATTTCAGCTCGACTGTGACGCCATCCTCCGCTGATACATCCGCCTTCTGGCCGCAAGAGGAGCAGTTCTTCATGCCAGAGTGGCTGAACGTCCGCAAGAAGCAACTCTCCCCGACGGCGATATTCAAAATGCAAGAGGTGGCTTGGAGAGAGTTGATGAACGACTGTCAAGGCTGGGTCGATATCGAGCGCGTCGATGGGGCTGATGCTGTGCAGAAGTCCTACGCTCAAATTGCGGCGGAAGGCGTCAAAGCAGACAAGGGTCTGATTTGGAGTTTGTGGGATTCAAGCAGTATGCCATTAGCTGTGAAGCTCTGATACTTGACGGGACACGAATGTTTCAGGAGACTAGAAACATAGCAGCGTCAAACGTTGACATATGCTCGACTGATAGTACACATTGCGTGTCGAAGGTTATGTATACAAAACGACGACTGATTCTTATAAATTGCTACTTGCCGGAGAGCACTGCAGCTGTCGTGCTCTTGTATCTAGCCAGAGCAGTCAGTCATTGCGCGAGATTGGACGCGATGAGCATTAACGCACCCTATATTCGCCCAGCCAGGATCGAAGAATGTACTGCCGTCAATCTAAGCTTGACGTCTCACCAGAAATATTGAAAGCTCACATATACCCCCGATCCGCCTTGAGCTCCAATTTCTCCGACAGGAAGGCGGACAGCTTCGCGCTATATGCCACATTGTTGTCTGGCGAGAACTGACCAAGGGCTGTCTGAAGGGAGATGAGCAGATGGCGATGGGATTCTCCTGATGCGACTCACAACGAACAGCGTGAATGATGGCTCTAACGATCCTGCAAAAGCAATCGATGGCGTGGGGATGACGGTGATGGAAAACGCGGCCTCCGGCTTTTCGAGTATCTGGGCACTGGCCTACGAACATGCGCGAATCAGCCGCGCATCCAAGGCGGTCATCGAGTACTGGATTCAGACCTTGGAAAATTCCAATATGAAGGCGTTTAAGTCAGGAATCTATGAAAAGAGTTCAATCTATCCCCAGTTGCCACTGGCAGAGGCGTTGGTCAAACGTACAGCAGCGTTCGTCTTCAGTTCGAGGAGGGGCATTTTGTCTGATATGTAATGG
The DNA here is from genome assembly GCA_019915145.1 of Strobilurus orientalis. Classification (NCBI taxonomy): domain Eukaryota; kingdom Fungi; phylum Basidiomycota; class Agaricomycetes; order Agaricales; family Physalacriaceae; genus Strobilurus; species Strobilurus orientalis. The sequence continues at coordinate 676,322 of JAHLML010000014.1, forward strand.
CACGGTGTAAACTGTATACGGTCTTTATACGATCGACCAAAGCGCGCCCCGGCCTACAGTCTGCTGATTCATTCATAGTGCTTTATCATCTAGTTGTATTATTCAGACACGCATGAAACCGCCGACGGTATTTGATCTGTGAGTTGCTAGATGATGCCTACGTGAGCTTGCGAACGGCTAGCATAATCGTAAGATAAGGTAAGAACGGCCCACAGGCAAGGCGGAGTCACTGGCATTAGGCTGGGACTGACTCGTAACCGAACTCACGCTTGGTGTTTTTGGGTCGTCTCTTCTGGAATTAGGTTGTCCCTTCCAGTCACCCCACCGTAAGTGTGGCGTGTCCGAGGTGCCTTTCCGAGTCCCTTGCATTTCGTCGTGGTTCTGCCCTAAAGGGCCAGTCAATTTCATTAACAGTGAACACACCCCGTCTCATCTGATCCTCTAAGTGTACCCGCCAGTACTGCGAGTACTTACCTCATCAACGATCGCGGACAGGCGCAAAAGCGCGTTTCAAGGATGTCTCCGGAGTCCGATTTGTTCACATCAGTCTTTGAACATCGACGCCACCATCTAGTTACAGTGAGAAAGACCTGAAGTCTCTCTCTTCGCCAGGGATAGTCGATGCATGAAAAGAGTTGACGAGTTATTGATTGGCTACAACGCTCTGATGTTGTCGTTGTCCATAGACCTGTCGGAACACAAGTGCAAGAAATATCCTTTCATATATTGCAACCTATCTCGTCTATATCACCACGCCGACCGCATCGCCCTAGGCTCGTACATATCTCCCTGATTCAGCTTCAAAAGAGAAAAAGAAAATCCAATCAGCTGCTGTGGTCCACAAATCAATCCACACAACTCACCGCATGCATAATCTGCTTGTGCACCACAATCAAGACTGCAAGTGACGAGCGTCAGTCAATCCACCCACCAACCAGATGACAGAATTCCACTCACAATCGATATACGGCATCGTCCCATTATTCTGGTCCTCCACAAGCATATCACTAAACTCCAGCTCTATCCCGTCCATGTTCTGCCGCGCCACGCTCAGCTTCGGTGTGTATCCCCTCTTCATCGACCGATACGTGATGATATTCCGCACTTGGGCTGAGAGGAGCGTATCCAATACAGGGAGTTCCGCCTATAATCGAAAGTGTCAGTCCGAGTCCTAGTTGAGGGAATGGGGAGCGAGAGCGTACGAGGCCGGTATCAATCTGATGCACTTCGTCGACGCCAAAGAGGTCCAAGAGGAGCTGTGGCGATACACTGGACCCAACCCATATTATCATCGCCTCGCCGTTATCTGACTACGTTAGCCATGACCCCCAGTGTACCGGAGGAGCATTCTCACCAACGAGATAGATCCCACCGGCGTTCATCTGGCGGTAGGTGTTCTTCATCGTCGCCGGGATATTCAGCACACCCGTCGTAGGATCGGGCACCGCCGCGGCCGCATTCAGGTCATGTAGCGCTATGAGCGGCGGGTACAGATACTCGATGACTTGCCGCACGCTCACGGACATTAGCCTGTGGGCGTAATAGTTTCGCACATCCGAGTTGACGTTCCCGACTAGAGGAACGATTGAGAGGTGAGGTAAGACGAAAAGGCGAGCGACGGACCTTTGATGGGCTTAGACTTAAGGATGCCCAAGGTCAACACTGGCATGGCACGGAATGACTCTGGCAGAATGAGCTAGTATTGTCAGTCATGGGCGTCTACATGAAACGAATGAAGCGGACCTGTGAGACAGCGGTGGATGCAGCACATTTGTTTCGATATCCAAGCAAGACAGCCGAGCAGTTCTCGGTCAAATCCTCTCGTATCTCATGCATCTTCGTCGTCCTAGTATGCGCGATAGCTACAAAATCAAGTCAGACAACATAACAAACAGAACGATTGAACACACCTTTACGCATAATATGAACGATGGCCGTCTCCGCATCAGCGTACGAAAAGACATTCGCCGCCAACTCCACCACCTGCAGTGCGAGATTGCATACCCGCACTCTGCGCTCCCCTGATACAGTCGTGTACAAGACAGCCGATTGTAGATACGCTGATTCCCGCGGACTGAGCGAGCCCGAATGCTCCAGTGTAGCTGTAAACGTCTTGTCCGCATCCAAGACCGCGAACACCAGGTCCGTTGGCGACAGCTGATGAAAGTTGCCATAGTGTTCAGCTATTCGTACACCTGGTACGTGTCAGAGTGACGAAAACAAAGATAGGAGGACACTGACCTTTTGATGACCGCACTCTGGCGGTGCAGTTGTATCCCGTCATTCGGCGCATGAGACGCTGCAAGTGCGATCTCAAAACCGGACGATCGCGTGATGAATCAAAGCGCGGTAGATAGTGTATTTGCCCGCCTGTTAGAGTCGAAACGATGCCTAAGGAAGGGATGAGTATAGATTTACAATGAAACGCAATTACGCACCGATTGACCCGACGTCGATGTACTTATCCATCGTCAAGAACATACTGACCCCGATGCCTTCTTCGGCGCATTCCTCCCCTATACGTGTCCAAGCCGGATCGCGAGGCTTGTACAGTGTCTTCTCCTTGTCGGTATCATAGAGTTCGGACTCTGCCACTTTCCCAGGCAATGCGCCATCGCCGGCTTGAGGAAGCAGGTTTTGGAAGAGAACAACATGGCCACCACGTCCTGCCTTGTGCTTAGGTTAATTCGGTGCCAAAGCCAGTGCGAGTTGCTCACCAAGGCCGCCTGACAGACTCGCAGAGCCGAGCCCATGGCAGATTCCAGGAGGTAGGCGTCGGCGAACCGTTCGGGCAGACTGCGGAGTAATGTTGATATCGACTCCGCGCGGTCAGCTGGCGACACGAAGAGGCCGTGGTGGAATGGGATGAAGACTTCATCGAGGTCCGCTACAACTCGCATAGACGGTATATCAGAGGTAAGATCGTAAAAGTGAATGGCCTTGTCGTAAGTGAAGATGGCGAGCTGGCTGGCCGGAGGAAAACACGCGTCGTTGCCGAACAGGATGTCCATGAGCTCTCCACATGCGGTGGCGAGCGCGCCGGACTGGACAGCGCCATGCGACACATCGAAAGCAAAGATGTAATTCAAGGGCTGTGGTTGCCGTGTCCCGGTCGCTGGTGGCTCGATAGAGAAGTAGGGCCTTGTCAGTCCGGTGGGTGGATTGGATGCCCAGTAGTCCTCTGATACTTGAAAGTCCACTGTGCCCTTGAGAAGTTCTGGGCGCTGCATGTGATCCAAACGATGGCCGCCGCCGTCGAGTGCGCAAAAGTATTCCGGTAAAACTGTGAAATGTTGAGATGTGGATAAATTGCTGTCGAAATGGGCGAGCATTCGACTGAGAGCAAGTGAAAGGCCGTACCATCGGTTTCGTGTGCGCATAGATTGCATTTCCACTTTGCGCCGCCAGCAAGCCACTGGCACCAGGGATTTATATACGATCGACATCGCTGACAGCGTGCGGGCACAGCGTCGACGAGCGGGACGGGTTCTTCGCGTGGATCAAGCTCGGCAAAGGGCTGAAAGACGGCGGCGAGCGGGATCTTGCAGTCCGACGCCAGACGCGACGTGTGCGGGAACGCCCACGTCGACACTCGCACAAACTTGGGCGACGAGTTCCCTGTCACTCGTCAGTCGGCGACAGCGCACGCGCGCCCCAAACGGCGCACCTTGATCCAGCGCATAGTAGTCCGTCGTCGAGAGCGGCGTGCGGTGGCCCGGCAGCGTCATGTACGGCTGGTTCTCCCATCTGCGCCGATCCTCCTCCTGCAGCTCGACCGGGCATGGGATCTGGTGCGGCTCGATGCGTGGCCGCAGTCCTGCTCGTCGTGGTCGTCAGCGACGGCGGCGCTGAGGCGCGGAAAATTGACCTTTATAAGCGGTCCCGGCGGAATGTGGTGGTTGCGGAATAGGATACATTGTTTGGCATTGACGTCGGGTGAATGCCAAGCTTGGCGCCCCCGCCTCCCACTAATCGTTGGCCAGTTATAATCCGCATTATATTCGTGAAGGAATCGTACGTATGCAGGACATGAGATACATGAAGGGAATAAGTGACGTCAAATAAGGTAAATCTAAGCTGTTCGTGAAAGTATGCAAATGCAAAGCGTGGTGGTAAAGTTCATTGTTTTAATCGTGGATGTGCGTGGTGTCTGGATGCAAGAAACAAAAGAAAAGGCGGGATAATGACAATTAGTTGTGTTGTATTGTTCGAAACAAACTGGGAGGAAACGTCAGCGCCTCAATTCGTGTTTGGTGGCTCGGCCCCCACTTACTTAGCAGTTGGTAGAGTAGATAACACTGGAGATGCCGCTGGAGGTAGTGCCTACGTATACAATCGTATCGTGTCGGGTCGGACGTTTTTCGAGCGCAGCTTGAGTAGTGATAGTCACCAAGACACCCAGCTCGAGCGATAATGCCAGGGCGCGTAGGACGATTTTCGAATCCTTCTCGACGCAGCGTCCGTATCGTGTCGCCATCACTTCAGGATGGACCTGTACCTGGGCGAAGGGGACGCTTTGGCCTGCAGGGGAGCGTTAGTCTCACAGATTCCTGCTGGGATGCAAACGAACGTACTGGAGTGAAGCTTGCGGTCAGCATTGACGTGGTGTATCCGCCAGTAAGAAGGGCCGTTCGATATCTTGGGGCCCGAGAACGAAACGGCGACGGAGCGGCGCGTCGAGTATCCAGAAGCCGACGGGACGGTAAAGTGTTCTTCGAATTCGTAAGGCATCGACCTCGACTTCGAGTAATGGTCGCCTCGAGAGCGCGTAGAGTACACGAAGGGGAAGCCAGCAGGCATGTTCGACAGCCTGCCTTCGTTTAAGCGAGTGTGGAGCTGGTGCTTGACCTGAAGCAGTTCAGCAGAGGATGGCGGGGTGTTGTATCCCAGTGAGAATTCGGCATGAGTCGTGGCCTTGGGGTAGGAGGGCGTGGGTCCCGCCAGGGGATACCTCCCGCAAGGTGAGCTTGGGCACGAAGCATAGCCGGTGTAGAATGGATTAGGCGATGCTGAGTAGTTTTGATAGTAGGCCATTATGTTCGTTGCGATAATGTATAACGTTGATGGAGAGGTCGTCTAGTCGGGGCGGAAGTCTTGAAGGGAGGAGATGCTGACAAGACTTGCTTGAGTCGCGAAGGTTTTATACAGAGCGCAGATCTCTGAGAATAATAACGGCGCTGAACAAGGGCGCATCCATGGCGATAGCTCTGGAGAAGGTAAGCCCTTGTTTAGAACAAAAAGGCCGAATCTAATAGAATTGTGAACATAGGCAGATCGTTCCCAGGCCTTGTTCGCCCACAGAAAGACAAGCGAAAACAACATGTTGGGATGTAGGGTAGCCGCCCAGTCGTTAAGGTCGCCGTGGAAAACAATAGTCAAGCCTAGAGATCTTGATGGGAGAGAACAAGGTATCATATCACGTCGCTGACTAAGCTGAAGGCGCTCTCTTGTTCGTGTTGTCTACCATTGTTTTTTCTCGAACAACACCTGAACAGCCTCTAGCGCTGCTCAACGATGTGCGTCGCTTGTTATTATTCCGGATTTCGGTCGCCATTACAACGCCATTCACGTCTCTCAAGAGTCAATACTACCCGCCTCGTGTTATCAAGCTCATTTGAGATAAGTAGCCGGATCAGCAGGTCTGCCGCGATGCTAGGATTTCAAAGAAATGAAGTCCTTTCATTAACGACGTCTTGTACAACCTCCTTCCACTTCCTTCCAATTCTCGCCTTTACCTTCATTTCGTATCAGGCGATAGGACGACTTCAACAACAGCGATAGTCTTACTCCTTAAGAAGAAATCTACAGGCTAGGCGCCCACACCTCTTGCAGCTTCGGTGTTAATGAGGCGCGCTCATGATCAATATTTGCTTGTGACCGCACAGTGACTGTCAATTCGCTGAACGCAGCCGCGGCTAACTAGGTTCGCCCGAAAATGTGTCGGGCCGGGCGGTGCCTTCTCGACAAAACGCTGCGAGGAATCTAGGATCAGGTGAGGATCAAGGATCAACGAACAACGAACACTGGTAGGAGGTCTCGGACCGCAACGGAAGAATATCAATCTCGCACCGCTGACTAAACCCTTGTTCCTACTTACCACCATGTCACCAGGTCTAGTCACTGTCCTCGCTGAGAATAATGGCACCGTCGTCTCAGAGGAGCGATCCAAGAGTAATTTTCTCTAATCTCGCTATGTAAAGGCCGATCTTCCCTTCAGATTGGTACGAGAACGAACATGCTCCCCTTCGACTTACAGTCGACGGCTACCTCACCGCCATGCGCTATCGCGCTACAGACGGCCAGAAACCGACTTGGCTGACCTTATATGACCTCCGCGATCCTGAAGTCGCGAACTCTCCCGCGTTCATGGCCCTCCCGAACATAGCCTCCGACGAAGAGCGTATCATCATGCCCTCTGTCCAGTACCTCAGCCGGAGGGTGTATACCTCAATCGGCGAATTCACCCACCCGACATCGAGGCCAGCTTCGTTGCCCAGCAAGTACATCCGCATGGTGGGACTCGAGGTTGAGAGGGAGGCAGAGGCGGATTTCAACAAATGGTATGAAGAAGAACACATGGGGATGCTGGCAAAGGTCCCGGGGTGGTTGAGGGGCCGGAGATACACGCTCATTAGTGACGGGGCACGCGGCGACGCGCAAGGCATCCCGGTCTGCAAGTACCTGGCCATACACGAGTACGAAAATGGGGACTATCAGCAGACGCAAGCCTTCAAAGACGCGACCAGCACGCGGTGGCGGGAAGAGGTGATGAAGCACATTACACGGAAAGAATCGAGAACGTACGAGCTGAGCAAGGTATTCAAGAAACCTGCGTTGTAGTGAGTTTGATCTTTTATCCTCACGTAGGCCTGGTGCTGAACGGGAATTCCCCAAATCTCAGCCCAACAGTATATGTTTCTGAATGAAGATAATTGTACTACTCGTACTATCGAAACTGGAGGCGGAAAGCAGTCTTGGGAATCCGATTGATGACTCGTCGTATCATTGCTGAAGTTCCATAGAATTGGGATGGTAGTCCGCCACAAATAAATAGATGATACCTCCGCCAGCGTACACGCAAAATAAGAATACTTGCTCCTCAAAGGCTCGACCATTAAACGACCGTGTTCTGCGTCTTCATCTCCCACGAATCCTGACCCCCACTATAGGATACGGAGTGCGACTGGTCGACCGAAATCTGTACCGGCATTGTTCCAGGTTTACTCGAATTCGTACTGTGGCCGTGGGACAGCCCGAGCCCGACACGGACGACGATAAGGGTGGGAACAATAGCCTGAAAACGATATTAGACAGGACTATCAAGAGAAAGTGAACATACGCTTATTTGCCCGATAGAGTCTCCCACAATGGTACCCGCCTGCTTTTGGATGTCGAAGAAAGCCAGGAGAAGGGTCGCGTTGAGGGCGTAGATGGCGCCGGATTCGACGATGGTCCAAATTATCTTCATGTATATGGCGGCGCTGTTGGTGCCCAGCCTGTGTCTGTTCTGGCGGGCGAAGCGGGATACCCACCAGATTCGGGACGCGATGAGTAGTGCGACGCCGACTTGGGTTGCAAGGCTGAGGGAATAAGTGATCTTGAGCCAGTTGAGAAGGAGGTTGACGGATGATGGTTCGATGACGAGTCTGGAGAGATGCCAGATTGATATGTAACCGCACACTACATGTGAAAGGCATAAGCACTCCGCGAGGCACATGAATAAATGTGTGTGGCTGTCGCACCTCCGAACGCAGTGGTCATCAAGATGGGGGGCACGCAAATCAGAAGTTTTCTCTCCCAGAGAATGTATAGGCGCCAAATCAGAATGATGTCCCCGAGCAAGCACTGTGTATGGTCGTTAGTGGTTCGGATTCCGTTTCTGAGCATATGGAGTACAAATCAAACGAACATTCGTGATGGTAGCTGCCTCCTGGAGAAGATGGACCGGAAGAGACTGATCGCGCCAATACACGATAATTTCTACAGGGGATGCGTTGTGCCAGATAAAGCCCTCGATGAGAGCACGTAGTCCTGAGGCAACATGGACGGTGGAAATAATGAACTGGGCTGTAGTACATGTTAACAAGATCCTGCCAACGCACTTCAATCAGCGAGAGATGGACTACAGAGAGCAACACGTACCAGGACGCCTTTGTACCTCTCTTCACAAGGACGTGAATGCAACAGAAATACAGAACAAGACTGAAGACCAAGGGTCAAAATACGGCTAGCAGTTGAAAAGATACAAACTTGACGCCTAGGACGTTTCCTCTAAGTGCGGATGCGACCATAAAGAGAAGGAAGCTCACCATAGAGCAGGGTAGTGCACCACAAACCGACAAGAGCAGCTAAATCTGGCGCGAGGTCTTTCATGATAAGCGATAAAAAGTCAGAGCGAGCAGTGCAGCTTTTAAACGAGTTTTGTCTTGCATATGATCAACGGTGTGATGGCGGAAAAGTTACCGATTGGGCTGCCAGTGGCGCAATCAAGCGACCATCACATCTACAAAGGACAGGTGGCGACCGAGTTTTGACCGCGGTTCCAGAATCCGAATCACCTGTGGTGTTAACTTCAGTTGCCTTGAATAGGACGTGAGAACGTATGGTGAGTACATGTACGCTCTGTATTGCAATGAGACGATTCTGAAGTGAATGCGAGTCGGACTTTGCTCAGTCAGGGATCATAATTTCACCACTCAGAGTTCCCAACCATGTCCGGAACAGATCTGTAGCTAAAAGAAGGGAGTACGGTGAGAGGTGAGTGATAAAGATAGGCCAAACTTTTCAATCAAGCATACCAGCAATAGTGCCCTGTAGACAGCTCCCATCATCGTGGTACGCGCATGCTAACGAAGAATAGCCACAAGGCCCAGGTCCGGTAATAACCAGTGCCGTGATACCGATGGCCTAACTCAGGTTGTGTGAGCGGCGCGTCCATTTGATACCATCCCCTACGACATTGAGGTCTCGACCTGTGGTGCCAGCTTGGAAGGAGCCCGGCCGTGGGATCTTTCTAGTATAATGTGAGGCAGGTGCGAGCTCGTTGGGCGTGGAGAACAGTGCAGGGTGATAGTGAGAGTTTCTCCACGGAGGAATGAAGATATCACCCGTTGATTCAACAGCGCAACCTGGGCCCTGTGGGTCTCCCGAATCCATCGAAGGGAGGGTACAGTGTTCCGTTGGCGTTTTGATGTATGACATCAGTCCTCATGCGTCGGTAGCCAAAACTCCGATAAGTTCAGAGTGGCGCTCAATAGAGATGTTGACCAGTGCCGCAACAATGCGCTCGGACGCGAAAACGCGTCACTGGGCAACTTCCGATACATTCGTGAGAGACACTCGAGTTCTCGACCTATAGCGCAGATTGAAATTTGGGAAGAAAGCTCGGGAGTTGGTACAGCCTTCATGACATGAGAGATTTGAATATAGTGCGCACAAGGGCCTGCATATCACCATGATGTCTCCGGAGGACTTAGCCGAGGTTCAATAGAGCTAGAAGCCATTGTACTGTAGATAGTTCCTTGGATACATCTTGATGCGAAACCGAGCAGGAACCCTCCGTGTGATGAGACGCTGCGCCACAGCTCAGTCGAGTGTTGAGTCTTCAGTTCTGTCCGGCCGTGTCTGTCCCGTGCAGTCTTCAGCTGATAGAGGGCCCCTAGCAGGTCCATCGGGTTTTCGTAGAAAGGTAAGCTGGGCTGGCCAAGGGCTGGCAGTGGGGGAGAGGGAGAAACCTGGGACCGGTCAATCGGACCGTCAGCTCCGAGTAAAGATTAATGATCGCTGGCGGAATTTTCAATCCACTCTTTGCTCTTTACCTCCACATACATATCTCTCTACTGTTCTGCCTCTACACTCGCCATGGCCAAGAAAGGTTCCGAATACGCCTCACCCAGTCGCGGCAAAAGAGGCGGACGGGGACGCGGCGGAGGCGGCCCAATCGCAACGAGACGAAAAGAGCGAGTGGTTTCGACCGATGTGCGCCCAGACAGTGCCGTCGACGATGTTTCTGACGGCAATGATGGCGCGTCACATTATTTTCTTGTTGACCGTAATTTGACAGCGATTACAGCAGGCTCGGACTCGGGAGACGATGAAGACAACATCAAGATCGAGGTGCCCGTCGCCATGTGGGTAGGCCGCCTCAAAACGTTGGGATATTTCTTTCACTCATACTTTGGCCAAGATAGGACTTTGACCACTGCGATCCCCGACGCTGCTCAGGCAAAAAGCTATCCAGACTGGGTCTAATCAAGGAACTCAAGGTTGGGGCAAGGTTCAGAGGCATAGTTGTATCGTGGGTTGCCTCCGATCATTCAACAAAAGGAATCTAACAACAGTACAGTCCGAAAGGAACCAAAATCATCTCTCCAGCCGACCGTGAAGTTATCCAGCAGGGCGGATTAGCCGTCGTAGAGTGCTCCTGGGCACGATTGGACGATGTTCCCTTCAACAAGATTGCTAGTCCGCATGAACGGCTACGTGAGGACCGTCCGCTTTTTCCTTTTTCTGTATCTCACTGTTATTCAGTGCCATATCTCATCGCGACAAACCCTACGAATTACGGCAAGCCATGGCGTTTAAACTGCGTTGAAGCACTGGCAGCTGCCTTCTATATCACTGGCTTCGATTCGTACGCCGACAAGCTGCTCTCTGGTTTTGGATGGGGCGGCTCGTTTTGGAACGTCAACAAGTGCGTTTACTCGTGCCATCCCGGACCGGCTGCTGACGACAAACAGAGCGTACTTTGAGCAATACAAGACATGTTCGTCGTCGGAAGAGATCAAGGCGATGCAGGAGAGGATCATCGAGGAGCTAGAGACGAGTTACCAGGAATCTAGACGAGAGAAAGGTAAGCTACATGTCGCGAGCTTGAACGATGTCTGATGGGATGTAGACGAGCCTCACGAAGACGGAGAAGACCTGCTTGTTCGTAATCCGAATCATCAGTCGTATTCAGACGAGGACGAGCCAGGCCCCGAGTCAAGTGAAAGCGAAGAGGAACGCTCTGTGTAGAAAAGTAATCCATTCATGTATTGACATCATGGTTGCGCAGCCGCTTTGACAACTCTGAACTGTAAGTGCACAAGCTACCTCCCCTCGCTCTGTGCGTATTTCCCCCAGAAGCATGCTTCTAACCTCATAGAGTCCGTGTCGACAATCAACTCAGTCCTAGAGTCTCTTGAGTTTGCTCTTCACGTAACGCTCCTAGCACTCCTCAATGAACTCCCTGCCCATTCTGTTTGCATTCATCGCCGTCTTGGCAGACACAGACGCCCTCCTAAAAAGGATTGACGTATCTCGATATCAACCGGACGTCACCTGGAGCTCCGTTGCAACCAGCGGTGTCTCTTTCGTCAACATTAAGGCCACGAGGGAACCAGTGAGCTCGTTCTTCGGCACTGACACGTCTGACTGATTGTGACTCCAGCGGTGCTCAACCCAATTTTCTCATCGCAATATACCAAGCGACGAACGCTGGTCTGATTCGAGGTTCATATCACTTTGCGCAGATGTGCAGGCAACTTATTTCTTTGTAATGTACTTATGGTACCAACTGTGGGGCGGCGGCCACGCGCCCGTCTACCGAATCTTATCCTCCCAGCCGTCATCATATACAGCCTCCCATACGGCACTCAAATCCTTCTTCGCCTCAAGACTGACATCCGTCCAACCCTCCTGCCCTTCAATGGCTGATGCATTGACTATATCGAACCGATCTCCAGCCCAGACGCCTCTATGAAAGTTTTTGTCGGGGATGTCCATGCACATCGAGTTGTCGTTCGACCAGGCCGTCTTCGCCGTGACAAGACTCACAAAGGACATGCCTTTGACGAATGGGCCCTTGACGTCCTCAGGGTCGAGTGCCAGAGTGTCGGCGCGCACATACACCTTCTTGGTTAGATTGCGCAAAACGCAAGATTGAGTGAGATCAACATCCAGGCAACGCCTCGGTTCTTTGAACCAGGGTTCGAAATCATATTTGTAGAGCTGGATGATGCTCTTGTCTCGACTTTTGGTGATGGAATCTGGAATGGGAGTGGTTTGTTGCGGTCAATTACGGTCAGCGAGCAGCGCCGCTGGAACTTGGATGAGGCCGGCCATTTCGGCGCGCCCCTGCCGTCGTGAGATGCGCTGATGGCACTCAGGACATGGTAGATTGATTGGTAGTCATAGTCGTCGTCCTTCGATTGTAGTTTGTAGGCCTCTTTGTACGCTTGGATGTCCTTCTTGGAAACAGCACCCTTAGGCCAGTCCTCAGCATAATCGCCCAAGGTAATGAAACGGTCACCAGCCCACTGGAAGGCTCGCCGGGCAAATGAAGTGTACAGTTCCTTGAACCGTAAGATTCCCAGCTTCCAAAAGTGACATGCTGTCATAGAGAAGGCCAAAACGTCGACGGGATCATCGAGTTCGTTGAAGATGGCAAGGTGCAACTCCGTGGCCAGGTCGCAGAGACCGGTTCTATGAAACGTTCAAGTTAAGCACAGAGATCACAAGGCAAGGCAGAGGGGATCACTCTGAAGGATCCATTTTCTTTGCCATCTTTAACGGTTCATCTTGCAGAGGATCCTCCGGGAACCTGATTGTCTGCGGCATGATGTAGCTGCTCAGTCGCAGCGCCTTTGGGTCCCTGGTCTTAGGCCAAAATTCCCCGAACTTTCCGCCACCAGCGCTGTCCGTGTAGCGCTTGTCAAGGTTGAAAATTTCGAAGTATTGCCCCATTTTTTGAGAGTGACGTCCTCGTCAAAGAGAACAAAGAGTTGACGGGACGTGGTCGTTCTAGCTGAGCCAGTTCAGACAAATTCCATTCGCGGACGGAGAGAGTAAGTCTGACTTACTGTACGTATATGTCGGAATGGAGGCAATTCGAATGACGGTTTGAGACAACTTGTTCTACAGCCTTTTAGAATTCAAGTTCTAAAGCCGCACAAAGCGCGTCAGTGCCCGTGACCTCAGTGCACGGGAGGTAACAATGATCACGTGTCCTGCCAGTGACTCCGATGAGGAGCCCCAGAGAGCCAGGGAATTGTTCTTGCAGTTCCAAGGGTGCTCAAGCAATCAATTCACCTGCTCTGGCAGCTTAGCTATAGCGGCCTTGATAGCATGCAATGAGGGAGTCAACTTGAATGTTAAAAAGCATCGGTAGAGGAGGCGCGCCACGATTGGATACCATTTGTTACGACGTTCCCGCAGTCTCCCTATTAATCTCTCGCGTAGTACCTACAAGTCCAACTGAGGGTCTGCCTCTCTTCACGCCGAATACGGTCCTCCCAACCTGCTCCAAACTCGGACTCCCATATGGCACTCAATTCCTTCTTTGCCTCGAGACTGACATCCGTCCAACCTTCCTGCCCTTCGATGACTGATGCATTGACGATATCGAAGCGATCTCCAGCCCAGACACCTCTATGGAAGTTCTCGGTGTTGGTGGCATATGACATGCTTATTGACGAGGACCAGACCGTTCTCGCGGTGATAAGACTCGCAAAGGACATGCCTCTGACATATGGGCCCTCGACGTCCTCCGGATCGAGAGCTAGAGTGTCGGCGCGCACATAGACCTTCTTGGTCAGATTGCGAAGGACACAAGGTGCCGTGAGATCGATCATCAAGTATTTTTCCGGTTTTTCAAACCAGGGTGCGAAGTCGTATTTGTAGAGTTGAATGATGCTCTTGTCCAGACTTTTGTCCTCCCACTTCGATCTCTCCCAGTAGTCGGTGATGGAATCTGGGATGGGAGTGGCTGGTCGGTTGTAGTCGATGCGGGTCAGCGGGCAGCGTTCTCGAAACTCGTATGAGGTCGGCCATTTCGGCGCGTCGTCCGCAGATGTGCTGATGGAGCTGAGGACATCGTAGATTGATGGGTAGTCATAGTCGTCGTCCTCCGAGTCTAGTCCGAGTCCGTAGACGTCTTCGAGCTCCTGGATGTCCTCCGTGGTGAAAGCCCCCTCGGGCCAGTCACTAGCCCAATCGCCTATGGTAATGAAGCGGTCACCAGCCCACTGGGTTCGCAGGGCAAACGAAGCAGACAGTTCTTTGAACCGTATAATTCCCAGCTTCCAGAAGTGACATGCTGTCATAGAAAAGGCCAAAACATCGATGGCATTATCTAGTTCGTTGAAGATGGCAACGTGCAACTCCGCGGCCAGGTCGCAGAGACCGGTCCTATGAAACATAGTACCAGTTGAGTACACAGATCACAAGGCAAGGGGAAGAAATCACCTCGAGAGATCGACTTTCGCTGCCACCTCTAACGGTTCATCTTGCAGAGGATCATCGGGGAACTGAATCGATTGTAGCATGAGGTTTTGGCTCAGGTGCAATGCCTTGGGCTCCCTGGTGGCGGGCCACCATTCCACGAACTTTGCGCCGCCACCAGCACTGTCCGTGTAGCGTTTGTCAATGTTGAAAATCTTGAAGTATTGCCCCATTTTTGGGAGTGGCACAGTGGTTGTCAAAGACAAAGAGCAGACGGCACGCGTTCGTTCTAGCTGAGCTAGTTCAGTCAACTTTGCGTACGGCGAGGGTAATCTTATGACCTACCGTATGAGCAAGCGTCAATATGAATGACGACTTGAGCGACGGGAACAGCGCCTAAGACAAGTCAAGGCCGGGAGCGAAGTCTGACTCTTTAGGACAATGAGAAAAGGGACGCGTCAGTGACCGTGACTAGTGCACGCGACGCTACAATGATCACGCTTAGGCGCGTTCTGCAATTTGAATTTGACTTGACTTGTTACTCTCACCATCCGCCCAAAATGTACGGCGGCGGCAAAGACAATGACGATGGAGGTGCGCCACAGCTTTCACCTGCTCAATAACAGGCTCACATAACAGAAAAACTAGACCAGATCGTCGACAACGGCTTCGTCGCCTGGTTCGGAAAACTGCCTGCAAAATCGCCAGAAACGGGCACTCTGCGCCTCTTCCATCGGGCCGCTCCCGACGAATTTTACTCCGCATACGGCCCCGACGCACATTTTGTCGCGACACACGTCTTTCACACCAACTCGGTGATCAAACACATTGGCTCTGGCGGGCGGGGAGTCGGCCTGGCATATGTCACCCTCCGAGTGAACATGGCGCAGATGCTTCTGCGAGAGGCGCTGACGGCGAGGCAGCTGCGCGTGGAGATCTGGGAGCCGGAGGCGGGGCAAGGGAAAAAGGCAGTCAAGTTTCGACTTGAGAAGGAGGTGTGTGGCGACATTTCCTTAGTATTACTCATATTGACACCAGTAGGCCTCCCCAGGAAATCTGCAAGCTGTCGAGGATTTGCTTTTTGTTTCCTCGGACCTCTTAGCCGCGCCAATCGTCATGGCCATCAAGATAGCCAATGCGGCCGTTGGAGGGAGCAAGGACAAGACGAAATCGGTCGGAGTGGCCTTCGCAGATACAACCGCTCGTGAGCTCGGGGTCGCCGACTTTGTTGATAACGATCTCTTCTCCAACACCGAAGTATGCGTCCTTTTATTTTGTATCTGACGATGCTAACGTCTCGCAGTCGCTTGTGATTCAATTGTCCGTCAAGGAAGCTATCATACCAATAGGCACCAAAACTGGGAATACCAACAGAGACGTCGACCTCAACAAACTCAAAGCAGTTCTTGACCGATGTGGCGTCGTTTTCACAGAGTGCAAGCCCAGTCTGTACCTTTCTCATCAACTCCTGTTTCTACTGACGCGTCGTAGGCGATTTCAACTCTCGAAACATCGGAGACGACCTACCTCGGTTACTGGCCAAAAATAAAAGCACGTCGTTGTTATTCGTGAGTCTATTGATTTCCATTCTAGCCGCCATCCGGATTTAAATTGTTTTCTCTGTAGCCCAACTCTCTCTCCCGATTGCGCCGTCCTGTCTCTCTGCGCTCTTCAATTATCTTGGCCTTCTGGGCGATATGTCTAACCACGGCGCGTTCACGATCAAGACCCACGACCTTTCTCAGTACATGAAATTAGACGCTACTCGTTATCACGAAAGTAACAGGAGTTTCTGGCGCGCTCCACTGCCAACAAAATCCGGTTACTTTCTGTGGCACCGATTAGTACCCTCCGTGCTCTCAATCTGGTCGAAGCGCCAGGAAATGCGGTTGGCTACGTCTTGCCTCTATTTTCTGTCATGTTCATCCTTTGCAGGGAACGATCACTCGTAACACCACTCTCCTTGGCCTCTTGAACAAGTGCAAGACCGCCCAAGGGACGCGACTACTTGGAACCTGGCTGAAGCAACCGCTGATGAATCTATATGACATTCGTTCGTCTCGTCTCAAGATTCCCGATACTCCAAGTCTGATGCTTTCTTAGACCGACGACAAAGCCTCGTCGAAATTTTCGTCAACAAATCCAACTCGCGCTGCACACTGTAGGTTTGTGATGGCTTTCAGCCTCTAAGGACGTTGCTAATCTGTGCCTGTAGGACGAATACCTCAGAATCAGACCCAATCTTCATCGAATCCCAAAGAGCTACCTTTGTCACAGGGTACGTATGGTGTCTTGGGGTTGACAAATCGACAGAATACCCGAGCGGAGCAACATGTCACGGCTCGAGTATATCGGCGATGGTTGGCTGATACGTCTTTTCCACTGTCACGAACAGTGATCTACACAGCTACGGACTAGTGGGTGGACAGGCCGCACCGGGAACAGCGTTGCTTTCGCAAGCACCAACTCGTTATAGTTCGCCTGCTATCCCAGGACTGTCGGAGCACTGCCTGCCTGGTGGAGGTGAGACTGTGTACATGCATCATGCATCCGGTTTACGATCTGAATCCAGTGCTCGTCCTCAGCGTATTCACGTTCTGGCAATCCGCCGACTCAAGGAGCAACCCAGCGGACCTGGATTATTTCAACGGGGCGAAAGCTCAGTGCTCAGCGCTCGCTCAGCTCAGAGTGTAAGATAGAATTTGTCCACAGTGGACGATGGCGCTGACGACGTTAACAGGTTGGCGACAAGTTAGAATTCTGGGTTCACAAGTGATCTATTGAATATAAATATACGGCTCTCACGTCTAGAGCCTCATTTTGTCGCCAACGCTTGCAAGATGGTACAATTTTTAATTTGGAACAAACACTTCTTTTCCGCTTCATTTACCGAACAACTTAAAAGAAAAGGTACGGCTCAACTAGAAAGACTTCAGTACGCAAAACACAAGCAAGCAGTGATCATTACTCACGCTCGCAATCGTCGTCTGGGTCGAATTTCTCGAGGAGCCGGTCGAAATGGCCAATCCCCATTTGTTCTGGAATGGGCAGAGTGGCACCACTGGACGGAATCCACCCTCCGATATCGACCTGCTCGTCCACGAAGCATCCAATAGGCGGCTCCCTCGGCCCTTGCACATTCATGAGAATCTTTGTATTCGAGATGGTCACCATGAGCTTCTTGACCGGATTTCTGCGTTCGCTCCCCACGATGATCGTCGCCCTGGGTCCGGGAAAGTAATGCACAGGCCGTTGTTCAGCGGTCTTGGGGAGGAATAGGGGCAGTCTAGGGCAGGACGGAGGAAGCGATTTCCAGGTGGACGCAGTGGCGCGCGAGAGGAGATGGATACGATACACTTGCAGAACGCTGCCGCTGCAAGCCACGTAGAGATATTCGGGTGTCCATGTCAGGTTGTAGGGCAAGCGGGATACGCGGATACGCTCCTGCATTCCCAGTGCAACTTTGACTCTGTGGACCAAGGTCGGCGTAGAGCGGGTGGGCTGCTTTGAGCAGAGCTTGTAGGTTGAAACAAGTAAGGAGAGGCGAATCTTTGGTAAAATTTCTTCGTCCCCGTCACCGGTCATGCGCTTAGACTTTGGTTGAGGCTTGTTCTGGGCTTCAAGGGAAGCAATATATAGATATTCACCACACAACGAAAAGTGGCCTTTCATGAAGATGTGACGTGCTGGGAAGGGACAAGGTGAGAAAAGGACGTCCTAGACAGGCTTGGACGAGGACTTACTATAGGCGCTGGACGGACGAAGACGACGGACAAAGTAGGATTTCTCCAAGAAGTCCGAGAAAAGGACTCGTCCGCCACTCAGCGGCCAGACTAGAAGTGGAACTCGAGGGTGTATGATAGGTGGCGAATCAAAAAGCATGAACTCCAAAGGCTGTTCAAAATGGAAGATACGGGCGCGAGAAGTGGTGTCGTAGACAGTGAGGGATGCCCATGACGATGAGGTTGAACCGTCTGAAGTACTCTTCTTGATACGTGGTTGCAAGGAAAATCGAGGAGCCCAACGATAGTCGTCCTCATCATCAGAACCGGGATGCGCTCTGTAGGCAGACATGGGGCCCCATGAATAATCATCCTCATCATCTCTCCACTGACCGCGGCCCAAGACAGCGTATAGTGGCAGGTTCTCCGGCTCAGAATCCGAGTCATTGGGCTCATCGCTGTCGTGCGAGTCGGACTCCTCACTGCTTGTAAAAGATGAAGAAAGTTCGGAATCCTCCTGCTTGTCGCTGCCATCATGAGCGGCCCAAGGAGTGGCTATATCATCCTCAAATTCGCTGGCGCCAGAATGCATCGTCGAACACTCGCTCCAGGATTCGTTTCCTTTTCCCTCGTCGCCGCTGGACGAATCATCTTCCGACGACTCCGATGATTTATCTGATCCATCGTGTTCGGAATCCGAGTCGTGGTGGAGGTGGCGTCGCCTCCCTTGCGCTCGCTGCTCCATCCTTGCAAAGTCAAAGCCGAACCGAGCAAGCTTCTCGTCGTCGTCATTGAATCCACTCTCCTGAATTCGCCTCCTTGACGAGAGAACAGTATACTTGTCTGACACGGCGCATTCCTCAATATACGATGGATGCTGAGGTGATGCTGAAGAGAAACCAGCAAGGGGCACATAGCTGTTCGAAGGGGCGTCCAAGACAAAAAGCTGTGATCCGACTCTCAGGATGTTGATGCCGGCGTAGAAAGCGACTGGAGATGCTTTTCCGGGATTCAATCCTGAGGTCTTCTCTTCTTTAGTCCGAGAGTACAAAGCCCACGAAGTCGCAGCTTCGGAAGTCTCGATTGTCTGCACATGGTGCAAGACAGCTGGGCGTTGTTGATTGGCGTCATTGATCCAATGCTCGCAGAGAAAAACGAGCGTCTGGTTAGCACGCTGTCTATGTATGAAACATATTATGAGTACAGGGATCACAACAGAGAGGTTATCAGACTTACTGTAGGCGCACAACCTTAAGACTGTCCCCTGTCAAGCTTAGCCCCTCGAAGTATGATCCACCACATGCTTTGTCGTCTTTCTGAAACCTGAAGCTGACATAGCGACTGGTCATCTTCGAGAGGAAGTTCTGCCTTCCGAGCGCCCCATACCAGCAGCGATCGACTTCGCCTGCAGTCAAGCTTATAAAGATTCAATGACAGCAGCAAGTCTCTCCACTCCAGTAGAAACCGCTGATACGAGCCCCACATGGCCGTACCCAAACGACTTTCGACAAACCAACCAGGCAGCATCTTGCGAAGAAACATCTCTCCGTGACATCCGCACGCGTGCCAGATTTCGAACTGTGAATCGACCCAGAGGCTTTGGGCCTGGAGCGTGGTTTGAAAGTTTGTAGAGCAGAGGAATGCCTTCAACCGGCTGCCAAGACCAGAAGGACCTTCGCCAGATTCGTCCGTCATGTCATTGACATGCTTATCCCAATATTTGGCGCAGTAGACAAAGAGCTGATGGTCCTCGACCGCCTCTCCACTGGAGTCCATCCACTGGATGCCGTCGGCGTTCCTGGTAAGGAGACACGTATATTTGGCCTGTCCAAGGTATCGCAAGCAGACTTCGCCAAAGAGAGTCGGTATCGGACGTTCACCACCACCCTGAATGGTATCCGAATGCGTTCTCAAGAATGTCCGAACGGTTGAATGAAACAAGTGGCACGTCGACTCGTCCTCATCGCTTTGGCGGACTTCGACCAGCGGGGCAAAAACCTTTTCCAACCTTTCCAGAGGTGGTAAATCACGAAGACTAAAATGCACCGGGTCCTTGCTCTGCAGAATGCCGACAGCCTCTCTTAATTCGTATACACGAAGAGGGCGACGAGCATGAACTAACAGTCCAAAGACCTTGCTATGTACGCACATCCATCAGTCTTGTGACCTTCATACATTTGAATACAATCACATACCATGCCAACGACCGGAGGGAGGGCTCCATCTTCGCGAAGATTCTCTCATAATACTCATCGAGCGAGTTTGGCAGATTGTCCGACTCGATCAATTCCTCCATCTGCGCCGGACTGTTGGCTTCGCCCAGAACGCGTACCATCAACGACGCCCACAAGAAATTGGCGTCCGCTCTTGCCAAGAGTGCGTCCAGAAACGTTCCCTGCTCCTCTGCGCCTAGACCAGGAATATGATGGTGCAGAAATAGTACGACATCCTTCTTCATCTCCTCGCGAATATCGATCCTGGGATACAGCTGGAGCTGTTTCTGTATGCATGCGCGGTACTGGCTGCTGCACCACAATCGCACCTTTCCTCGAGGCTCCTGGGTGAGGGAAACGAGGTACGACAAGATGTCACACGCATCCCGCCACCGGTCAGCACCAAGGAATCGTTGATCTACACCACTAGACTCTTCGTCAAGCCCGTCGAGAAGGAAGACGACACTTTCCATCGATGCGTCTCCAACAATCATTGTGATGAGCTCCTTTATAACGTCCGTTGTATACGGGTGCTGCTGCGCCTTTGCGTATATCTCGTCCGACACCACATGCCCCTTTTGCCAATACGCGTCCAGGAGGCGGGCCGCCAGTATCTGGAACGTCCCGGAAGCGTTTTGAAAGTTGTCAAACTCAAAGAAGTGATAGATGAGAGCGGTGCCGGAGGGGAGGAGGTGGTTAATGACCGAGGAGCAAAGGATCGACTTTCCCGAACCGGGAGGTCCGTGAACCCATAGAATAGAGGATGCCGCGTCAACACTCGCCGCCCAGGCTGTGTACTTGTCGTGCATAAAGATCCATTCGCAAGTGCCGATATGTCGGTGTTGTAGATTTGTCTCATGGCGCGCTACATTCGACTTACTTCTGGCCTCGCACTGACCTCCGATCCAAGTACGCATTTGAGCGTACTTCTGATCTATCAAACAAAGATGATTACCATAGAACATGAGGATATTCAAGACTGTAATCACCTTGTCGGATGATTCGTCCCTCTTCTCGATACTTGCTCGCCTCTTCACGTTCATGCTTCTCCGCGCGGCGTTCTATGCCTGCTTCGATTCTCTCCTTGTCCGCATCTTCGCGCCCATCTCTTTCGAGTCGTGCCTCAACTATGACTGCAAGCTTGTGAACATTATCAGCACTCTCCCGAATATGCGTGATGATCTCGTCAAATTTTTCAGTCCCGGAGGATAGCATTTGCGAAAAGGCGGAATTAGCGACTAGACAACATGAGAGACGGCCACTACATCTCAGGAAAAAAAAACGCACAAGACTGCGTACACTCTTTCTCGACACGGCACCAGAACACGATCACCGAGATGTATGCATGGCAGAGCTCCTCCCGTAGAATCTCAGAGTCCGGATACAACTCCTCATAGTAAACAAGTCTTCGGAGCTCGCTAGTAAGCGAAGACAGTTGGCTCTTGATTTTATCGAAGATGTTGAACAATCGATCTGCCGCCTGAGGTTCCGTCAGTCTGAGTGCACATCAAGGGGAATTCAGGAGCCGACTGACATTGATAGCACTGTGCAATGCCGCCCAGAGGAACGCGGTAGGAAACGGGTCGGCTTCGACTGTGGCATATCAAATTGACAACTATCTGGGGAATCAAAAATACATAAGCGCCACTCACCTAAGGTTTCAATGAGACCATCCATCTGCTTCAACACATCGATGATAGGCCGGAGAAGTCTGGTCATCCACTTCCGGCCAGGACGTTTGGCGGTTTTCTTCTCGATGTCCTCAACATATCGATTTATCGCGTCAGGCGCAAGACTAGAGGGATCCTTCTCGACTATTGTGCGACACGTTGCAAGGAATTTTCGTTTTTGAAGTTTCTTCGGGGGTATGCCAGCAATGTATTGGTCTAGGGCGACTTGGAACATAGACCTTTCGTGGTATAAGACGGATCAGGCGAGAACAAAAACAAAATAAGGACGGCTCATACGTCGCTTTGGAAGACTCCTGGTCCATGGTGGGGCTGAATGATACAGTTCAAGCTTGATGGTTTTGAAAGGTGGAAGAGCAAAGCAAAGCCGTGGGCGCCTCGCCCAGCATAACCATCACGATCCCAGAATAACCATCCTGATCCCAGAATAACCATCACGATCCCAAAATTACCATCACGACCCCAGAATAACCATCACAGTCCATGTATACTGATTGACGGGAGCAGGACGGGAGGCATGGTGGCTGCATGGTGGAGGCAGTGGTGGAGGCATAGACTCTCGACCCTGTGGCTTGATGTCGCAGACTCGTCAACGCCGGGATCAAGCCGGGATCTTTGTCTGTCCAGGGTCCTCATATAATGTTGTCAAGCAAACACCATGTCAATGGACTGCTCTCCTCCACGTCTGCCCACGCGGAATCTCAAGACCTGCGTTACTCACTTCGCCGACTAATTGGTACATAGAATGTCCTCCTATAACGATGAACACGGAAAACCAGCAGAAGGCACCAGCCGCTCGGATTGCTCGATATGACCAATAGTGCGCTAAACCTATAAACATACGCGCAGAAACACTGACCTATTGAAGTTTTGATCAGTACACAAATCTCCCGTTATTACATGGCCTTCAAACCGCTCACTCTTCGTTAGACGCACATTCAAAGATACTCTGCGCAAAACAGCGAAGCCCTCGAGCAAGTCTAAAAAGAACGTCGTCCTTGTCGTCCGCCGAATCATCAACTACAAGGGACAATTGGACCACATCGAAGTTGATATCAAGAGCATCCCGCTGCGCGACATTCTTTGCGAGATCAACAAGGATGTTCTTGGTCTCGAACTGACTCGGAATCCGCCCATGGTGCGTCGCAGTGCACCCTACACTTGTACGGAATACGGATCTGACGTAATCATAGGTCGATCCCCGTGTTTTCTTCTGGTCCCACCACGGTCTAGTCCAGAGACTGTCTGAAGAGACGGCCAAAGGCGCAGAGACAGACCCGCAAACAGTCGCAGACCTGGAAACGGCACTCGAGTTCATCCACGAGCACCATGCCATCAACCTACTTGAGCTAAACAACATGACTTCCCAAGGCGATATCTCCTACGATCTGCTTTGGGCCCTCATCCCCCCCAACACATATGTGTACAGCCGACACGATCTGACAGAGCAGGACCGTGTTCTCTACGCTCGCACGCTAGAGTACAGGGCGCGGTACGATGACACCAACAACAAAGTGTACTACGCGTGGATCACCTGCGATATCATAACGCGCGACGCGTCGACGTTCGGGCTAACACGTGAATATCTGGAGATCAGGCAGTTCATCGGTACGAAGAAGATCACGGATCTGCTGGCGTACCCTCTCGCGTTCCACAGGGACAGGGACAGATTCATTCAGCACACTGTTAACCGTGGGCGACTGTATTCCCGCCTGGAAGGACATGTATACCGCGAGGTGCGGGGAGTTGGCGTCAAGGAGATCTGGACCCCCGACAAGAAGATCAAGTACTTGAAATTTCATGTGCGTCAGATTTACTCGCACGGTCGTTGTTTTGGTAACACAATCTGGAAATGGCAGGCCTATGGGCGTGTTATGATAGATCCGGAGACTTTCCGTTTATTCGAGCCCAACAGTTCCTGGAACATGGATGTCTTCAAGACTCTGGAGCCTGATGCTCTAACGGATGACGAGTACATGATCTGCACGCCCATAGCTGTCGGTTTTTGCTTCGGTACAAAGACTTGGGGCGAGTACCGCTTTCAACGGGCCGATATCATTTAGACACTGACGCAATTTCACCCTCAGGTGCCTTTGCCATTGACCGCCTGGACGACATAATCTGGTCGGACGATGCATTCGACTCGTTAGTTCTTGGTGTCAAACAGAAGACACTAATTCACTCTCTCATCAAACAGCAAGACTCCCGGGCTAACAGCTTCGACGATGTGATTCGCGGAAAAGGAAAAGGGCTCGTGGGTTTGCTGGCTGGGCGGCCTGGGTGCGGTAAGACGCTGACGGCAGAGGCGCTCGCAGAGATGACCCACCGACCGCTCTACATGGTCAGCGCTGGCGAACTAGGAATACGGCCCGAGGACCTGGACGGCAGGCTTGCGCGGATACTGGAAGTGGCGCAGACATGGAACGCGGTCCTCCTGCTGGACGAAGCAGAGGTGTTCATACAGGAGCGCAACATGACAGATGTGAAAAGGAATGCGATGGTATCGATCTTCCTACGCCAGCTGGAGTACTATCAAGGCATCTTGATTCTCACCACGAATCTCGTCGCCTCCGTGGATCCGGCCTTTGAAAGTGAGACTGGCTGCCCTTATCCAAATAATCCTTCTCACTTCGTTATGTAGGTCGCATCCACTTCTGTATCCACTACCCCGACCTGGACTTCAAGTCCCGGAAGGCGATATGGAAGATATTCTTCAAAAAGACCGGGAACACTGTGACCTCAGAGAACGATATTGATAGCCTGGCAGAACGCAAACTGAACGGTCGTCAAGTACGTCCACTTTCCACTTCTCAGCTCGGCCCCGTCTGATAACAAGCTGCGACCCAGATCAAGAATGCGGTGAGCAGCGCGCAGAGCATTGCGATGGAGGCGGGTGTTCCGTTATCTATCGAACACATTGATGCGGTGCTGGAAGTGCTCAACGAGTGGAACGCCGCTCGGGATGTGGCGAAACAGTGCGGCGATTTCCATAATAGTATGGTGGCAGATTGCAAACTTACTACGTGAGTAAGTATGTACTGCGGACACATGCTCGTGGTACTAGTACGAAGCGCTTGATTCCTTGACGCCCACAGTGGACAACGTCGAGATGGACACTGATGGACGAGACGGTTTGAACAACGAGGAAAAGAGTACCGTAGAAGAACTGCGAGGATGACTCCATCTTTCTTATATCTTCTTATATACCACATCTGGCTACTTCGACTCGTTAAACCAACCGACGACGGCAATAGCCAGGTCAACAGGTAACCCATCTCTTCAATCTTGTATTGAGAGGTCATCGGGTCATAATTACAAGGCCAAGTTAGAGTCGATGCCGCCCATCGATTCTTGATCAGCTGCAAACCTTGGATCAATAAGCACTTGCTTCATAAGTCAACGGAATTCCAATAGAAACAAAGTGAGAGGATTCAGATTTGACGAACAGTCGGACTCGGGCCGCCGCCGCGACGGAAGACTATTAATATGCCACCGCTTACTGATCTCTCCTTCTTACCACCATGTCACCAGGTCTAGTCACTGTCCTTGCCGAGAATGGCACCGTCGTCTCAGAGGAACGATTCAACAGTAGATCTCACCAAACTCGCTATATGATCAAGGCTGATCTCCCCTTTAGATTGGTACGAGAACGAGCATGCTCCCCTCCGACTTACAGTCGACGGCTACCTCACCGCCATGCGCTATCGCGCTACAGACGGCCAGAAACCGACTTGGCTGACCTTATATGACCTCCGCGATCCTGAATTCGCGAACTCTCCCGCGTTCATGGCCCTCCCAAACATAGCCTCCGACGAAGAGCGCATCATCATGCCCTCTGTCCAGTACCTCAGCCGGAGGGTTTATAAGTCGATCGGGGAATTCACCCACCCGACGTCGACGTCAGCTTCGTTCCCCGGCAAGTACGTCCTCATGGTGGGACTCGAGATTGCGAAAGAGGCAGAGGCTGATTTCAACAAATGGTATGAGGAGGAACATATGGGGATGCTGGAGAAGGTCCCGGGGTGGCTGAGGGGCCGGAGATACACGCTCGTTAGTGATGGGGCACGCGGCGACGCACAAGGCATTCCGGTCTGCAAGTACCTGGCCGTACACGAGTTCGACAACGGGGATTATCAGCAGACGCAAGCCTTCAAAGACGCGACCAGCACGCCGTGGCGGGAAGAGTTAATGAAGCACATCACAGGAAAGGAATTGAGAACATATGAGCTGGGCAAGATCTTCGAGAAGCCCGCGGTGTAGTAAGGTGAGTTTGCTATCCCATCCTCCTCCAGGCCTGGTGCTGACCGGGTATTGCCAGATTGTAGCCAACAATGAATGAAAATACTTGTACTTCTATCACATTCTGTCGCCGGAAACCGTTTGATTCTTCATGTCAAAGTCAACACTTGTCGCGGCCACCTGGCGGCCACGATGCAGGTCTTCATCTAATATTCACATCGACATCTCAACGACTCAATGGCGTTCGGACAGGACTACCGGCACACCTGTCATACTTCCCTGGGTTGGGAAGGAAAGAGTGTTGCAAGGAACACTCCGACGTCACATAGAACATCTGAAGGAAGAAACGAGGTCGGCGCGTTGAACCCTTCTCTCCACTGCCTCCTCATGAATGATGTTACAAATCCGATCGATAGAGGGTATCGTACAGGCGTCAGGAACGTGAAAGAAAGTAAGTGAACATAGTGGTCAGACAGAACTACGCGCACACTACTTCAAAGTCCAATGGATAGGTCATATGTGTACGCTCTATGCATACCAGAAGAGTCCCCCTCATATGAAGATCACCCGATCTCTAATCACCTCCTCGACTTCAATGCTAACCCAAACGTTGTCAGCGTCCGATTTGGCGTTACTCATGCGCCTCTTCAGGTAACTCAACGGCGACCCAGAGCCTGCTGGAGCTGAGAAAGAGCGGATGGGCGTCGTCGGCCTGCCGACTTTGCCGCGCGAGATGGAAGACGGTTGACTGGGCTTTCTCGATATCAACGAGATGAGTGGGGTGTGCGAGTCGTCGGATGTCGCGCGGCGCGGGTTCGCTGGAAGGAGGAGGAAAGGCCCCGATATCTCTGGGAGTTGGGATGCGCTGCGACCCTTCTTGGGAGGTGGAGGCTGATTGAGGAATGCCATAGGCATAGGTGTCTGCGGATGCGAGACCGCAATGTAGTTGGAAGTGGATGTGGTGGATGTGGAGAATCGCGATGCCTAAAATACATTCGGGTAAGTACGAAGGGTTTACAAGGAATGTCAGGATGCGATACAGACCAGGTTTGGCTCGCAATCCGGGTGTCCGGACTGGAACGAATCAAAGAAGCCTTCATCTTCGTGCCAGTCGAGGTTCATGCTTTCGTCGGAAGGTAGAGGTGGCAAGGTATATTGCTCAGATTCGGGGTCCCATATGGCAAGGAATGTGAGCCGAGGATTTGGTGTCGTCGGTCGGGCTTTCGGGAGAGAGGGAAGCTATGCCGAAGATATCAGATGGAATCGCAAGACAAAGCGTGTACTCCATCTTACAGATTTCTTCCTGGGAAGAGGCGGTCTGTAATGAGCGAGGGTGGGTGTTACGGCTCCGGGAGAGGGGGCATCGTTCTCTCCAGCTTCTAATTTCTGAGCGAGAGTCAGTCAAGTGGCGCGCAGAGATCCGCAACGCGTAGATGTACCTTTGTGCTGATCCTCAGCAAGGGACGGAGTCTGGTAGGGGTCTTCATCGAGCGAGCGCGTTATGAAAGGGAGGGGGTGAAAGAGATTTAGCGTGGGGTATCCAAGGTAAGTTGAGGGGCTAAGAATGCAGGGCAGGAACGTCGAGGGCCTCTCTATGACCTGCAGACGGCCCGATATTAAATGTGAGTACAGGTGAAAGAAAGAAGCGCGTCGACTTGCGAGTGCCTAAGAAGAAGGGGGGCGAATACATATACCCTTACTTTATACACCCGTGCTCAGACATGAGGTCCCAAATGATGAGAAGAAGCGTCGTCAAGAACACCAAATTCGGTTGCTCTATTACAGAACCCTGATCCGGCGCAGTGAGAATGCAAGAGCTTTTCGAGACGAGAATATGCGTAGCCAAAAGACTGGAAATCAAAGCATTCTAATAAGCTATTACGACGACTCACTAAAAGCATGAATGTACGAGGACTTCGACCAGTGCGGCTGTTGGGGGGTCTTGGTGAGGCCATAGTTTCCATGTGCTTTCCATCACCTTTCAGCATACTATGACGCTCATCGTGGATAATATCTCCCATTTCCAGCTGAATGACTCAACTGTAAGTAACGGCGTCGCCGCCACACACCTCGGTCTCTTTGATGAGGATCAAAGGACAAAGCAAGCGGCCAATGTTCCGATATTCCGGTTCAGCCATATCATGCATGAAGGTGGAATTGGGGCTACACCGAAATCTAAGTGACCTGCAACAGCGATACGTAGTACATTCAGTCCGTGAGTCCGTCCATCTTACAGAGAAATACAGATAGATATCGTCATGAGAAAGATACGCGTGGCGTACAATTCCCATTAGACATAGCGTTGAGTCACCTCCTGGGTAAGATCAATGCAGACCCATGAATAACGCTTGCCCTTATCGTCCCTCCACCGAGAGAGAAAATTCGGAAAGGGTAAGCGCGACGGTAATGACACGGTACATCGAGTCGGAGAAGTATGGTTATACTCCTCCCGCGCCAACACAGTCACCGGATGAGCAGGCTTGTTGTCAGGTCTCGCTTTTCGTAGCCTCCTCATCCTGCGTCCGAGGGTGCTATTTAGCTGGAAGTCCGCCGAGGAAGCAGGAGGAACCGCAGACCACGCGGACGACGCGTCGTCAGACTCGACAGCGACGAAGCTTGCCGTAGATGTACTCATAACCGCCTGCGAATTCTGCATCACCAAAGGATGAGCGATATGGCCGACAAAGACAACGGAAGCAATAATCACGTACCGTTCTCGTCGTGGTATCAAAGAAACCCTCATCCTCATCCTCCGATCCCTCACTCTGATCCTTCAAATACTCCATCCATTTCTTGGCGAAATCTGTGCTAGGATCAAAGGACACAGCGCGATCCAGCTCTTCCATGCACGAAAAGTATCGATTGCCACTATTTCTTGCACCCCGGGGGTCCCTGGAGAACATCTCCGGCCGCATCAGCAGCGACGATGTCTGCGTCCTCCCAGCGGCCGCGCGATCGGGATTGGGCGAGTCGGTGCCATCGCCAAATAGATATTCATGGTTGTCCTGAAACCAGCGTAAGGTGCTGGTTCCTGCTAAGGAGTAGGCGTCGGTGGGGGATGTAGACGCGGCGTCCACTGTGTCAAGGAATTGAGCCCCAGAGAAGGCGACCATTTCGGAGTCGGGGTCCCATACAACGGCGAATGACAAGGCGGTCTTTGGAGGGATGACCTCTGACCACCTGTGCGTGTCGGACACGCTTGACGCTGGAGTGGAATATCCATTGGATGCGGACGCACTCTATGGGAAATATCATGATAAGAAAACCACAAAACGCGAGAGCTGTCAACTCACGAAAGTCGAGTACCCCACCGAACACTCGGCAGTTGAGGACGAAGGCTGCTTTTTCATCTTCATGGCGGGCAAGAAAGAGGTGGTCAAGGCGAGAGGAGATGAAGGGTACAGTTATTCTGGGGGAAAGGAGACGCCCGGACATGCTGAATGACCCAAAGGAACGGGAACAAATCAGCTTGCAGCAGCATGTGGGAAGACGTCCTGAAAAGAAGGGCCTATCGCCAGCAAATGGCAGCGAATGGTCACGTGCGATCAAAAGGTCGTTAAGCCAATAGACAGAACTATCAAAACATGAGGCTTTGGGTGAAAGACGAGGTGACGTTGAATGGTCTGGGTCTAGAGAGCGATGCATGAGAACAGGACGCTTAGGAAATGGAGAAAGTGGTGTCAATGCAAACCTAAGAGAAGATTACGAGCAGGCTTTCAGTGATACATAACAGATGGTGTTGTACAGTAGACGTCACTTCCCCATGAGAGGAAGTGGCACGTCATGTCGTTATATTTGACACTCCTCCCGTAGGAGTTCAAGCTAGGATGCCGTGGAGGACTTGATGATAGAATCTAGAGAAGACGTTGTTTAGCCAAGAGAGTATAGTGAGAGATAATCCCCACGAGCTTACCTACACTACAACTTGGCTTCCCTTGACTTCTTTGACCGTATAGCTCGCCCAGCACGGCTGATATTTTCCCGTCCCAACTGTTCACTTATCCACCAGCCAATGTCCACGATTTGGTCGAGATCAACGTCACCAGCAACTGAGAAGGGACAGCCCTGGAGTGCGTACAAAACATCTTCCGTTGCAACGTTGCCCGTAGCGCCTGGGGAGTAGGGGCAACCACCAAGGCCACCCACAGAAGAATCAATCGTCCGCACACCTTGAGCCAAAGCGGCAAACATATTGGCTATGGCCGTCCCGTACGTGTCGTGGAACTGTATGAAATATTAGGTGGGAAACGAGAGCTTCACTGAAGGACGTACGTGTCCAGCAAGTTTGTCGACAGTGACGGAAGTCTTGACTTCTTCTATCATCGCGCTTACTTGCGAAGGTGTCCCCATACCGACTGTGTCACCGAGACTGACTTCGTAGCAACCCATTTCCACCAGTTCTTTGGCCACATCTCGCACGACCTTCGGGTCCACGGAACCAGAGTATGGGCAGGAGATGACGACACTGACGTAGCCGCGGACGCGAAGGCCATGGTCAATTGCAGCACGCGCAACAGGAGCAAAACGCGCCAGAGACTCTGCGATGGTCGTGTTGAGGTTGGCTTTGGTGAAGGCGTCGGTTGCCGCAGTGAAGATGGATATTTCGTCTGTCTGCAAGGGAGAAGTCGCGAGTAGATGGTCGAGGCCCTTCTGGTTGGGGACGAGAACAGGATAGTGAACGCCAGGATATCGCTTCAGCTTTGTCAGAATTTCGGCTGTTCCCGCCATCTTCGACACTGCTCAGCATACCGTCGAAAGATGAGCGAGCTGCGCAACGCACCTGTGGCACCCACTTGGGGCTGACAAAGCTCCCCGCCTCGATGGTCCGCAGACCGGCCTTGGAAAGGCGCTCGATGAGCTCGACCTTCACATCTACCGGTATGATGCCCTTCTCGTTCTGGAGGCCATCCCTGGGACCGACTTCGACGATGTTGACGACGTTGTTGTGCGACGTGGCAAACGTTCTGCGGCTCAGCGAGCGGAGGAAAGCCGTGCGCGGGCGGATCATGGCAACGAGCAGCGGAGCATCGACAGCTCGCTCAGCGATGGCTCTTGGCAAAAGACAATAAGGTCACATGTGCATCGCTTTGCGCCCGTTGTTCGGGGAGGCTGGCCGAGTACGCTGCATGCCGCCGCAGTCTCCACCGTCTTCGACGACGACAAGAGCATCATGCCCGACGTTCATGATGGTGAGAGGCAAGAGTCGAGACACGCACAAATCTCGAATTCGAGAACGATTCAGCCAGCCGGAAATAGCCGCCATCAATTTTAGCCGGTAGGCACTTGCCGGGACTACTGCATCCATCCTTCCCCTTGACCGTCGACCTTTACAGCGGCAAGCCCAGGGAAAGCCTCCACCTCTTTGCTACCGTCAATATTTCTCACTTTGATGCAAACTTGTAGATTTTGTTCATGATTCATGTTACTTTCCACCGTCAAAAATCGTTTGACTCTTAGTTAGGAGGCACTTCATCGACGAGATACTTCCGACATTTCTCTAGGACCCCTGAAGGATAGCAGAAACTCAACCTGGTCAATGCGCCGTTACTTTTAGTTCAGCCTACGATTCAGACTGGAGATCTATGTGCACCATCTCCCTATCGTCGACCCAACCCGCGCCACACTCAATTTCACAAGCAGATGGATCGACACTTCTACTTATGATGATCATTTATCTCGGCGTAGTCTCACTAGCCAAATTGTACGACAGACAACATGGCATGATGGATCCGTGTCGGTCCTCCCCTGCAACATTCCGTCACGGAGATTTCTCGAACACTACATAGTCTTGAATTTTTGCCCAGACCATCTTACTACTGTGATTCTAGCCCACCCTCGACCTCAGAGATGCTGCTCGCCGCACTACTGCGTACCTTCGCGCCTACAGGCTTCATCAATATCATCGCCGAGATTAATCACTGGATTCTGGTCAACCACCAAGATGCTAAACACGCGTATCTGAAGAGCAAACTGAAGAAGCGTACTCTGAGAGCATAGCACGGAGGTACGACCCAGCGGTAATTCAAGAAAGGCATTTCATCTGATGTTGAATGAGACCAGATATTCTTGATTAATGGACGCCTCGCATCTCTCGCAGTACAACCTTTGGCTAGCGGATCTCTCGATGACAAACGGCACCAACCTACCATGCTCTGTACTACCTACACGGGCAGCATAATGGGAGTACCACGCTAGTGACGCTGCACGCCACATATCAGCGGCCAAGCGAATCATTGCCTAATGGCCAGACGAGGACCAAACCATTCCGACGTAATCAATCAAGCAGTCGCTCATTGATTCCCTTGCTTTGAGAGCTGGAACTGACTCTCGTCAGAGGTGTGATGCCCGTTCATCCCTTTCGAGTATGGGCGTCTCACATCGCCCACAACGACTAGGCCCGTCGAGTTCGTCATGACGGCGGGGACCATGGAATATGTCAACCCGCAACATCATGGGTCCGGGTACACAACACAGAAGGTTCTCCGGCCGCCACCGTCCGCTGTGGGCCAGAGTACCATTGGAGTACATGGAGCCGACGTCGATATAAGCGAGTCGATTGTTGGGTCTTCAGCCTCAATTGAAAATTAACGCTAAACAAACGAATCACGATGAACTTTTTCTCTACCGCCACAAGTGTCTTCATCTCTGCCATGGCCATCGTCGAGGTAGGTTCTTCAGTGCTATCTCCCCAGAACCCTATCATTGACGGTTCATGTAGCAAGACAATCGACGGGAGATGCAGGTACGCGTCAAGCCAGGGTATCCTCGCTGCATTGATTTTGATTAATTGAATGGTGTCGATGATAAGGCACGCCACACTGCCATCGTCAGCCTGGAGTCTCTGGGTCGGAGAATGCGATTACTCAGCCCTTTGAACATGGTGCGTAATCGGTCTTCCCATGCATATGTAGTCCAGCCATTTCTGAAGCTACATTTCTTCAGACGATGTAAACGGCCTCAGACTCAGACTCAGACTCATACCACGATATCTCCCAGCCACACAAGAGTACATGCTAAGAGGGGCAGCGTACTGGACGACGGCTAGGGAAGTCTTTCCTTCCTTTTTTCGGATTATTCAGGTAGTATTGCCCGTGTACGATTATGAGGTTACCCATACCCGATAACAATGGGTTGTATTCTTACTTTGGCAACAAGTTGTCGTCTTGCTCCAATGAGTTTTTCGAGTGACGGTGACACAATTTCACAGGTTTATTGGGGATATTGAAGACGAGTACCGAGTCTGTAGGCAGGATACAACGGACGTAAAGTATTCAAAGCGCCACATAGCCATGACTGTGTACTCCCAGCTGTTTGAACAATTCGGTCAGGATCGTATTTCATTCATTTCTTTCACGGACGCGAATTGTGTTGCTATACTTACAGACGCCAATCACGTCGCCATTCTCGGTGATAGATACCAATATTTTACGTGCATCACCATTCATTGCGACACCCGCTCGAGTGCGCTGCGCAGGCGCGATCAGTCGGGAATGCGCAGTAGCGAATGCGAAGACAGGGTATTAATCAGACGAGGGGTGGATACGCTTAGGCTTGGCTGGGTGCGCCAAGCGTTGGAGAAATAAGCGAGCAAGGGCAGGCAAGAATGCAATTGCAATGGTTTATATCAGAAGAGCAGGCGTTCCTTGTAGAGACCTTGCGGAGTGATTTTTTCTGAATCCTTCGACGACAAGATGCTAGCGCTACAGATCGATTTGAGATCGAAACAAGATATTCAAAGATCTTACCTGAATAGTCCACTAGAGAAACCAAAGAGAAACCTGAGAGAAACAGTGGAAGGGCTCGTCACCCGAGTAACTCTGATGATGTATATTACAGAAGAAGTACGTCTATGCGCGCATGGGGAACGTCGCTAGTGGTGATAACATTGAACTTGTTCCACAAAGACATCAACGGGCGGGGTACCAGTCGCAGCAAGCAAGAACCTGTTCAAAGACCTGTGATAGACTGATCTCATAATCCGCAAGAAATCATCAAGTGAAGTGAAGGGGCATCGCCAGCTCTACAGTAAGTTCGAGCTTCAAAGTCGAAAGGCGTGGCGGAAGACAGACTGATGGATGCTTACCTAACGATACGCTTCTCAAACCGAAACCACCATGTCGGGCGAGACATTCACTCTACAACCTTCTCCCGCCCTCTCCAACTTCCACTCTTGCCCAAAAAGGTGGAAGACCGCCTCGTCCCGCCCACAATGACTCGTGCCCACGTGAAAATTCTTATCCCGACGTTTTGCTGCCTGTTTTAGTAACCGTCGGCTCTGCGTCGGTCCCGAGAAAACGCACCTTGATCCGAAACCACGATCACCGATCGAGTGGCACAACAACGTGTTCCGTCAATAACGCGAATCCCAGCTCTAATTATGCCCACGACCGCGTCGAACGCGTCCCCTCCAACCGCCTTGAGGGTGGTTGTTGAGGCGGCCGACATCGCCACTCTCCCCAACCTAATACACACGATCTGCACTGCAAAAAAGAACTCGAACATCTACAAGCAGGCCAAAGAGGACGCGGAAAACCTCGCGGCGAAGCTCGACAGCCTCCCACGAGAGCCCTACCCTCCGCCAGGAACGACCTCGGAAAAAACAACCCCGAAGGTCAATCCAGCTCCGAGAAAACCAGCCACCATGAGCACCCAGTTGGAGGCCATACAGGCAATGGTCGAGGACATCAGAGCAACACAGATGATCCACGACGCGGTCATAATGACCCAGCGCCCGGCCTCAAACCCAACCCCACCCCCTCCACCACACAAGCACACCACTCAAGCGCGTCACAACCCACCCACTTTCACCCCTGATCCCTGCCAAGTTACGGTCTCCCTGAAGAAGTCGGACAAATCCTCTCCGATCCACAGCCTTTCCCCGGAAGATCTCTCCGCACGCGTAGCCCAAGCGCTGCACGACGCGCCTGTCCCAGTTCTGCGCGACATCAACATCCGTGGAGTCAGGAAGTCACGCAACGGGAACATTGTCATATCCGCGCAATCCGAGAACGACGCAACCAAGATTCTTGCACACTCGGATGATTGGCTGAAGCTGCTGGAGCCCAAAGCAGCCATAGGCAGACGTATCGTCTCAGTGGTAGCGGATTTTGTCCCGACAAAGTTTGACCCGTCGAGCCCAAACGCCAAAGAGATGATTCACTCATCCAATATGGGAGTCTTCCGTTCTGTTGGGTCAATCTGTTCGGTGTCATGGGTTGGGAAGCCGAGATCCAAACCGGTTTCCTCACTCCGGATCGCAACCGACGACGAGAAAGCTGCGGACGACCTCATCCGCCGCGGTATTGCCATTGGAGGTGTCTTATACCATGTTCGAAAATTTGCTCCATCTGCAGCTCAAGACCTATGTTATCGCTGTCAGAAACTCGGCCATCAGGCCCAGGCATGCCCTCACGCCAAGTCCGACGAATCCCTTCGCTGTGCTCGCTGCGCGGGTAACCACGCCACGGGTGATTGCACTTGCCCCCTCACGACAAACCGGTGCACAAATATGCGAACGTGCACCCACGTCGAGATCAAGTGTGCCAATTGCGAAGGTCCCCACAAGTCCTTCGATAAATCATGCCCATACCTATTGGAAGCTCAAAACCGGCTGAACGACCGCCACCTTGGTTCCAGCCCTTTTTTCTGCGACAGTCGGGAGCACCAGCATGCGCACTCTTTCCCTGAAATCTACTGATGGGAGATCACCTGCGCATCCTCGACCTCAATTGTCGTCGCTCACCTGAAGTACTCAAGTCACTGCTCAATGACAAAAACACATCGAACCAGGATATTCTTCTCTTACAAGAACTTCCTTACTTCGTAGACCAACAACTTTCCTTCACTTCTCAACACTGGCGCCGCTTCTTTCCCTCGAATGTGGCGCAACGCTCACGTTCCCAACGCATCCGATCATGTATTTATGTCAAATCCAACATTCCATCCGAATCGATCTCCCAAGTCTATTTCGACTCCCTCGATGTAGTATGCATTTGCTCTACGTCTCCTTCCCACCCACCCCGGTACATATACTCCATGTATAATGCCCCGGGTTCCGATGTCGCCATCTCTGCCATTCGACAACACGCGTCTCTTCTTCCTCCCAACTCCGAGATATTCCTGGGAGGAGATTTCAATAAGCACCACTCTCTCTGGGCTGGTCCAGACGCACCTCGGCGCACCCGCCGCTCCGACTGCAGTGAATTACTCCTGCTGCTCGCCGAACTCGATTTGTCCCTTTGCACCGTCCCAGGTACCCCCACCTTCCTCTCTGACTCCTCCCACACCTTTTCCACCCTCGACCTCATCTTCGCTTCGGAGTCGCTGGCGCAGGAGGTAGTCAAATGCGGGGTTGGATCCAGTCACGGCTCCGACCACCGCTCCGTCCTAGTTGAAATAAACGTTCAGCCCAGTCGAAAACCCCAGGAACCCAAACTCAACTGGAGAGCCGCCGACATGAAAGTGTACGACGAAACCTTCATTGCGTCACTAGAGAAGAACAATATCAACGAAGCCCTACACCATTTGGACACGAAGGAGGGGGTGGACCAAGCAGCGAACATCGTTGATGAAGCCTACCAAGCCGCGAACGCCACGGTCCCGATCAAATCTCCATCACCGTATTCTAAGAGGTGGTGGAACAAGGATCTTACCGAGAAACATCGCGCGTTCAAACACGTCCAAAACCGAGCTCACCACCGCAACTCCACACCGGAGGAGAGAGCAGCTGTCCTCCCCGCGCGGAGGGCATACCACGCCGCAATTCGGAAAGCACAACGATCTCACTGGGAGGAATGGCTGGCGGAGGCTACTGAACAGTCAGTTTGGCAGGCCAACCGCTATGCTCAACAAGCCGACATCCCCAATAAATCGGCATCCTCCACCCACACCCCAGATCTCCAAACTGCCCAGGGCACCGCATCCACCAACGAGGAGAAGAGAGACATACTTATGCAGACCTTCTTCCCCCCGCCTCCCCCCGCGGATACCAGCGATATCGAGCCGCCACCTACGACGCAACAGGACAGCAGTGCCAACATCACTGTCGAGGAGATGACCAGTGCCATCAAACACCCTAAGCCATTCAGTGCCCCGGGCCCGTCCCAGACCTCCAACGCCGCACTCCAAGCCACGGTGAAGACTCTTGCTCCGATTCTCACCCAGATCGCGAACGCCGGTCTCCGGCTTGGTCACCACCCAACACGGTGGAAACTGTTCACCACAATCACCCTCCGCAAACCTGGGAAACCAGACTACACGGTCCCAAAGGCATACAGACCCATTGCCCTGGAGGAGGTAACCAGCAAGGCTATTGAAACGTGCTTTGCGAGGCGACTATTAGCTTTTGCGGAACAGAATGACTGTCTGGCATCGACTCACTTTGGGGGTCGCCCTGGACGCACCACCACCGACGCCATCCTCTACCTCACACAGCGCATAAAAGACAGTTGGCGGAAAGGCTGGGTCACGTCAGTGCTCTTCCTGGACATATCCCAGGCATTCCCAACGGTCTCGCACGAACGACTCCTCAGTGACCTTCGGAAAGCAGCAGTCCCAGAAGATTTAGTCAGATGGATTGAGAGTTTCCTGACGGAACGCACCACAACCCTCAAGTTCGACGACTACACCTCTGACCCACTCCACGCCAGCTCGGGACTCCCGCAAGGATCCCCCCTCTCTCCCATTCTATATCTGTTCTACTCGTCGGATCTCCTGCGAATCGTCGACCCCAAAGAACGAGACCGTCTAACAGCGGGATTCGTGGATGACACAATGATCGCTGTGTCGTCGCAGACCCTGGAAGAGAACATAGCAAAGTTGAAAACCCTGGTTCCTCAAGCACTGGAGTGGTCAAGGACTCACGCTTGCCGGTTCGATATCGGGAAGTTCCAGCTCGTCCATTTCACGCGCAACAAGGCAAAAAAGAGGCCGCTTCCCTTGTTGGTGGGCGAGCACATCGTGGTCCCGGAGAGCTCAGCGAAATACTTGGGGATCATCCTTGACGAGGAGCTGCGATTCCATCAGCAGGTAGAAGCTGCATCCGCGAAGGGAGCCAAGACGTTAGGCGCGATTGGAAGACTCACCAGATCCACTTTCGGTCTCCCTCACAAATATGTGCGCCGTCTGTTCCGAGCGGTTGTCCTGCCCAGGATCTCCTACGGCCTCCCGGTTTGGTTCAGCCCCATCCTGTCGCCAGTTGAGGGTCAGCGTCGCTCGGGGTCAGTAGGGTTCTGTTCGAGACTCCAGAAACTCCAGAACGTAGCGGCGAGATTGATAACTGGCGCTTTCCGAACCACAGCCGTCGACGTCCTCAATTTTCATGCAGACCTACCCCCTCTCGCCGACTTTCTCAACCTGTCAGCCCTGAATGCGACGGTGCGATTGGCAACACTCACTGAGGCCCACCCTCTTGCCAAGTCCGTAGCTCGGTGCTCGCGATACGTCCCTCGCTACCACAACTCCGCGCTTCACACCCTGTTCAAATCTTTCCCTAGAGTTCGCGACATTGAGCCCATCGACCCGACTCCTCAGGATCCTTGGTGGTCGGCCCCGTTCCAGATCCATGTTGCGTCTAGCAAAGAAGACGCCCTGGCCAGCCTCCAGAAATTCAAAGCGGACTTCATGATCTATGCAGACGGCTCAGGCATCGATGGGGAAGTTGGTGGAGCAGCAGTGTTGGTGGACGACGACGGCCGCGTGAAGGCAACCAGGAGAGTCCTACTCGGACCCGATCAAAAACACACGGTTTACGAAGGCGAACTCGTGGGTTCGGTTCTAGGCCTTGACATCATTGAGACGGACCCACGCCCGCCCCGAGCCAAGTCATCGGCATCCGTGTTCATTGACAACCAGTCTGCTATCACGAGCACTCACCGCCGCCGTCCCCAACCCGGTCAACATCTCGTGGAACTCTTCCATTCGTCTCTCACTAGAATTCGGAAGAAACTTCCTCAGTTGAAACTCAATCTGATCTGGGTTCCAGGTCATCTGGACGTTAACGGCAACGAGAAAGCGGACGAACAAGCAAAACGGGCAGCCAGAGGTGACACCACGCCCCTGAACCACCATCTACGAGCTCTCGGAGATCTACCAACGAGTAGTGCAGCGATCAAGGCGCACTACAAGAAGGCTCTTACATCATCGAGGAAGCTGGCGTGGGCGCAATCGAGTGCGGGCAAACGTATCCGGTCCTTTGACAGGACTGAGCCGGGTCCCAAAGTCTTGAAGCTCAGCCTTAGCAGCTATATCCATGTATCAAAAGGTGCCAAATGGCACCCATACATGATGCATAAAACGTGCGAAATGGCATGGGGGCCCAGGATATACTGGCAGGAGAGTGGGTGGATGGCGGGGATGGCTGGGGCGGACAGGCTGGACACTGGGTGGCGGGGCGGGTAGGTTAGGTGGCTGTGAATGAGCGGGTAGGTGGCGGGACAGGCTGCCTGATTGGGATGGATGGGGAGAGGGGGGGAATGGGGGCTGGGTGAAATTGGGGTAGGGTGGGGGCTAGGGTCTGGTTATGCGGTAGGGTGATGGGGGTGGGATGGGGCCCTTTTTGGGCTGGTTAGGATGGGGGTAGGGGTAGCCATAAAAGTGTGGCGCATTTTGGAATGGGGGAGGGATGGGGTGGGGTAGATCTGTAGGGGGATACAATAGGCTACTACAGCTTCTGTGGCGTAAATGATTGGGTATAAAAGTGGGTATTGGGGGTGGGTGGATAGGATATAATATTGGGGTGATTGACATTGATCAAAAAGTGATCGGGCCCATGTTTGGGGGGCATCCTGGGCTCAATTGGAGCCCTCATCACGGGAGCTTGAGGAGGGGGTCCCACCTCAAATTGTGGCGCATTTTCCAAAATGCAAGAAACCTATGAAACAGCAAAAAAGATTATACCCGCCACAAAAAAAAATTTATCAAAAAAATACGCCACATTCAATCTTTATATCTCTAGATAAATGACTCATTCATTGTAATACGGACACTATACAATGAAACAAATAGTAGCGGGGGAAGGGGGAGGGGAAGATACAATTAGATAGTTTTTTTTTCGGTACGGCGCCAGAAGCCCAAATGGGCAACCGACATACCGTCGACGAAAAGGGGGGAAGGAGATGGGTGAGGAGTCGTGTAGAAAATGGATGATTGATGCACGGGTGGGTGCTCGGATGGGGTCGGTGGGAGTGCACGGGGGAAGATGGTGGGGTACCACCCAGTTGTCGTCGGCGTTGTAGTCGTCCGTCATTGTCGTACACGTCGGCGTTGCCGTCCAGATCACGTCTTCGTCGCCGTCTGGCTCCGGCTCCCGCTGTCGTCGTCGTCATTTGGCCCCGTCTTCCGTCGCCCGTGCTCCTTGCCATCCTTCTTCCAATCTGTTGCCGTCGTCCGTTCACTGCCCGATCCAGATCTTCAGATCTGGAGGGCTACGATCCGGGCGACGTGATGGAATGCACGGATGGGTTGGCGCGGGGGTGTGGTGTGGGTGGAGGGGGTGCGGATGAAGGCGGATGGGGCGGCGTCTATGGCATCTGAATCCGCGTCGTCGTCGTCGTCGTGCGCGTTCCCTGCCGCCGTCGTCCGAGTTCCCCATGGTCGTCGTCCGTGCTCGTTGTCATCAGCATCCGCCGCCGTCAGTATCCGCCGTCGCGCCGTGTCCATTCAGGTAGCGATTCGCCGTCGTCCAGGCGTGGGGAGGAGTCCAGTAATGCAAGAGAAACTTACCTGCTTGGCAAAACCCCGTGGGTGTTCTGCCAAGCCCCGTACCCATCCCGCGCGCCCGGGCAATCGCATCCGAGCGCGGCAATACCTCCCCACAGCGCCCTCCGTCGTCACCGTCGTCGTCTGCGAATGTGGATGCCTCATTTGGAGGGCTTACACGTCCTGCAGCGGCGTCAAAGCCGGCTTACGCGTGCTCGGGGGATCCAACGTCATCCGCGCCATTTGCGAGGCGCGGAGACGGTGTCGTCGGCCGATGCGTCCGGGAATCGATGGAGGAGGGCGGTGGGAGGGCCCCAGAAGGAGATGGGGGCTGGATGCTTCGTTCTCGCCGTCCTGCTGTGGTGGCAGGAGGCAAGAACGACTTGTGATCGTTGCCCGGACGATCGGACCGATGAGTCCGATCGTCATCCTCGTCGCTCGACAACTACGAGCGCGTCGTGCTCGCGTCGTGCTCACTCCGGCTGCCCAAATTAAACATACACTGTAATGGTATCGCATTAGTTAGACAATAGAGGAGAAATTAGTCAAATATAGCATACCTGCGTAGTGTTCGCGTCCTCTAAAATCTGCCAGCCAAATGGCGGTCTGTCAAGACAATAAATCCCGACCTTTCCTGCTCTTTGATAAATGTCGGCATGACGGGGAATCAATCTCAGCCATGTCTGAGAGCATTTGACACCCGAATTCCGGATGCACTTCTGCCGCAGGTAGCGGTCAACTGTCTTCAAGATCTCGGGTAGAAGTCTCGACCGATATCTATACTTCTAGTATAGACCGAGTTGTGCACGTACGTGGTGTCGTCTGATATTTGTTTCGAGAGCAACTATCAACTCGAATGTACACTCTACCTATATATCTGGCTCCCTTGAGCTGCTTGTAAGGCAACAAGCCTACAGGATTAAATATCTTTACAATGTTCATGCCCAAGCGAGACTCGCATGAATTCAATCAATTGATGCATGCTCTAGTGGGTAAATTTGCGGCTCGGAGTTCACACAGATACATGAATGAGGTATGCATTTTTACATTCCGATGATATTTACAATGTACCTGCTCCTACATCCTCATTCCGAACGTCGTCGACAACGGTCTGAGCACGATCGGGCCTTTGCCGGATCGTGATCGAGTCACGTTCGTGTTTGTTTCTTTTCATCCGACCACCACCACTCGCTCTCGACGCCGCCAGACCACATGGGACGTCTTCACCATCTCTCCGCTGACTCGACCACGGACAACAAGCAACAACGACACCGATACACGCCTTCCTGAACCGCACAGACTGACCGGTGGACATCAAATACGGCGACGCGCACACAGGCAGCATCCGGGGGATGGCCTCGGGTGGGACTCGGGGGGGTGCATTGTATGTGTTGTTCAACATTTCTCCTTTTTTTTTGCTCTCCCCACCTCCACCACTTTCTAACGGCGCTACTGGGTGTACGCTAACACATTGGAGGGCCGCAGCCCAGTAGCGCCGCGCAGTTCAGTGCTAAGCTTCGAGTTGGGCCTGCTGTGCATTTAGTATAGTTTTAATTTTTTTCAACGGTGCTGCTGGGTGAACGCTAACGCCACGGAGGGCCGCAGCCCAGCAGCACCGCGTTGTACAGTGCTAGGCGCCTCGCGCCGGGCCGTCTGCGCATTTAGAATATGTTTTTATTCTCCCGGTGCCGTTCTCCAAAGGCTAACGTCCCTGGTGGGCTGGAGGAGGCGGTACCGCGTCGCATTGTGCAAAACCGAAAGGTGAACCGTCGACGCATTTAGATAGTTGTTTTCAGTATCAAATTTTTTTTTTCATTTTTTGAATGCATTGATTTATACTAACTACAAGTGCACAGGACGTGATCTCGGTCGTCGTTGTTGAGCTCGGCGATCGGACTCTTCGGTCCGGTCGTCCGAGCAACAATTGCAAGTCGACCTTGCCTCCTGCCACCACAGCAGGACGGCAACATCGACCCATCCAGCCCCCATCTCCTTCTGGAGCCCTCTCACCACCCTCCTCCATCGATTCCCGGACGACTCGGACACCGCCGCCGTCTCCGCGCCTCACAAATGGCGCGGATGACGTTGAACTTCCAGCCAGCGCGTAAGCCGGCATTTCGACGCCGCAGCACAACGTGTAAGCCCTCAAAATGAGGCCTCCACACTCTCGGACAACGACGCCGACGACGGTGGGTGGTGTGGGGAGGGATTGACGCGCCCGGATGCAACTGCCCGGGCGCGGTGGATGCTATGGGGCCTGGCAGAGCGCCTACGGGCTTCTGCCAGGCAGGTAAGTCTCATTTAATTCCCCGGCCGCCTCCCCATGCCCGGACGATGGCTACTCGTTGACTGGATAGACGCCATACAACGGTGACGACGGCAGATACGGACGGCGGCGGCGGGGAACACGGATGACAGCAGCGCAACGGAGCATGCCGCCGCCAACGACACCACCCCGCTGCACCCAACCATTCGGCACCTCGACCGTCGATCTCAGATCTTACAGATCTGCATCGGGCTTGGGGCTACGGGCGACAACGAATGACGGCGACGAAGCACGGTGTCACACCTAGTGACATTGCGTGGACGACAACTGACGACGACGCGTTGGATACAACCCACCCCCCCCATTCATTCGACGACGAGGGACACACTCACCCCTTGCAACACCTTCCATTCCCTCCCGACCCGCCCCCTTTTCGTCGACGGTATGCCAGTTGCCCATTTGGGCTTCTGGCGCCGTACCGAAAAATGGCCTTGCTCTATCCCCGTCCCCACCCTATGTATCACTGTAGCGTTAGTTAGCAATAAAATGATTTTTTTTGCACCACAAAAAATGCAGTGTGGCGTGTTTTTGGATTTGGTTTTTTTTTGTGGTGGGTGTAAGCATTTTAATTGTTTTGTAGGTTTTCTACAAT
The DNA here is from genome assembly GCA_019915145.1 of Strobilurus orientalis. Classification (NCBI taxonomy): domain Eukaryota; kingdom Fungi; phylum Basidiomycota; class Agaricomycetes; order Agaricales; family Physalacriaceae; genus Strobilurus; species Strobilurus orientalis. The sequence goes on from JAHLML010000014.1 coordinate 720,001, forward strand.
TTAAAAAATACGCCACACTTGGGTGTGGGACCCCCTCCCCAAGCTCCCGTGAAGAGGATGCTCCGATCATGCTCAGGAACCCCCAGACAATGTCCGAAAAGAATTCCGATCATGCCCGATCACCCTATTAGTGTATTCCTACTACCTGCTCCCAATACCCCATGCTATACCCATTATATACGCCACAAAAAGTGGCCCTAACCCATCCTATGCCCATCCATTCAACCCATCCCATTGGCAGTAACCCCCACCCCCATCCCAAAATGCGCCACATTCAATCCCCACCTTCACCCCAGGGCTCAATTCAACTCAGCCCAGTAGGACCGCCCCCCCACCCACCCCCCTCACCCTACCCTATATCCAGACCCTAGCCCTCACCTCACCCCAATCCCGCTCAGCCCTCATTTCTCCCCTCCTCACCCATCCCAATTAGGCAGTCATTCCCGCTACCTACCCGCCCATTCATGCTCACCTAATCTACTCTCCCGCCATACAGTGAGCAGCCAGTCGCTCACCATCCCCCTCCCGCCCTTTTACACTAAAATGCCCTGCCATTTTAGCCCATGCCATTTGGCACGTTTAATGCATCACCTATGGGTGCCAAATAGCACACCCCATGCATTAAACTGGCGGGTATAGGTGTGAAGCTATACAGCGGCCTGTCCAAGCCGCAGTGCAGCCTTCTGACCCAGCTACGATCGGGCCATATTGGCCTCAACGCATACCTCGCCAGGATGAAGATTGTGGATTCACCAAATTGCGCGCGCTGCAGCACCCCGGAGACGGTCGATCATTTCCTCTTCACCTGCCGCCACTACACCGAGGCGCGATCAGTCCTCCGCCGTGCCCTGGGCCGCCAGCCTCTCAACTCCCGATCACTACTTGCCAACACAAAGAACTTCCGTGCTTTGTTTGAATTCATCACGACCACGAGGCGGCTGGAGCGGGATCGAACATGAGAGCGGTCCCTTTCACGCCCAGATGAAAGGATCGACATCTCCTGATAAGCGCGCCCTCAGACGGACTCCAGCTCATTCACCCCCACCCACCAGAGCCACTCGCCCCCCCCATCCACACCATCCACCCTACTCCCAATGCCCACCCAACCCACGCACAATGACTACTACCTCGCGGTCGCCAGATACCGGAGTGCAGAGGACCGACTCCGCCAGCGGGGACGCGCGCTGGACCGAGTTGCATCACGCCTCGGCCTTCCTCTCGGCTTTCACCATCAGCACCTCGCACCTCGTCTTGGCAACCACTCGGTCCACCCACACGGCATTGCGATCCTCGGTTCGCACATCCTCACCGACCAGCCCATTGCAATGAATGACGACACACAAGTGGAGGAGATGATTGGCAACTCCCACGTCGCACCCCCTCCCCCATATGACGGCGATGTCCTCACCATCCCTCGACCCATCGTTGTCCGGGCCCTCCAGGTCATCCTCGACACCAAGAACTTCATGATGGACCTGTCGATTCCCGAGGCGGACACGGTGATGCGGTTGTACGCGATGAAGCTGCAACTGGAGGGTGTCTTCAACCAGCTGGGGCAGTACATCTTGCGCCAACCAGACGCTCCGGGCGACGAACCGATGGACCTACCGGATTACGATAGTGTCGACTGAGTCGACTCGGGGAACCAGTCACCGCTCTACTCCCTTTCTGTTATCCCTATCTCTTACTATCTTTCTTTCTCTCTATTTCTCTCTCTCTTTTTCTCTTATCTCGTAGCTTCCTGGGTGTGTCTCACACTCCCATCGCCTACTTAGAGGGCATGCCGCCCACCATATCCCCACTACGACTACACACAAACGTCTCTCGATTCTTTCTACGTACTGTACATACATAGTTACCTGTCCCCGTGGACACATAGGCCGTTAAACGGCCTGCAAGCCACGTAAAATAGGAATTAATCAATCAATCAATCAATCAAAAGCGTCGGTCCCGATGCTCATCACATGATCGCCTTATGACGCGCCTTTTAAGCGCCGCGTGTTATGACCGTCGTCTCCACCTTCTCCACTCACAGCCAATATCTACGCCACTCAAGATTCCATTACTTATCTAACTTTCCAACCTTCAACCATCTGCAATGGCTCCGACAGCCCAGAACAAGTCGTACATTGAGCGTAAGTCGTCGCCACTCGCCCTGACTGTCGACTGACACGCGCCCTGCAGGTGTTATGGCTTCTATGAACGCATTACAGGCCGAAAAGAAGAAGAGCAACATTCATGCGACGTCGCTTCGCGCACACAGTATGTCTTCAGTCCCAATGCTTCGCCGCCCTCCCTAACATTTGTCAAGTCAAAAAGACCGCTCTGGCGAACGGGGAAAAGCTCGGACCGCAGTGGGCCAAATGGATCAGCACCGCTGTTGAGAAGCTGGTCGGTCTTAATGTCTCTTCATGATCGCTTGTCCTCATCCTTGTTACTGCAGGTCGATGAGGGTATGTTGTATCATCCACAACCGAATGTGATCGCCTTTACACCTGTTGCTAAGAAGACGTACGTTTTACTGTCGTGTTTGCTTCCGATATCAGGTATCAATAAAGTGATCTAGAATTACTGCGGCGCGTCGAAGCATTGTTTCGCCGATACCAGGTTCGCCTCTCCAACCCGAGCGTGTTGCAAAGGAGGTTATGAAGCGACGGACAAAGCGGAAATCCGCTGTATTTCGTGACATGGATCAAGATTCCACGCCACGCGCCAAGCGCCCACGTCAGTCTATGAAGGGCTCCAGAACCACGAAGGCCGAGGTATGTCCTAAATCCCAGGTTTACGTTCGCACTCTAAGATATCTGTGTAGTTGGCTGCTCAGCTCGAAGTCCTCCAAAAGCGATACGACCTACTTGCCACGTTGCGCTCTACCTCTCCCTTGACCGATCTGGGTGACGACGATGATGCTGAAGATGATAACCAGCGCGAGCACGAGGTTGAGCTCCAGGCGAGCCACCAAGAAATACAGCGCATCCGGACCGAACTTAATCTCTTGCAAGACCGATCCGATGACGGCGCCCAGAACGATACCGATCCCCCGACCGATGTGGACATGGATACGGACGCGCCCTTCTCTCCCGACTATAACTCCCAACCCCAGTCCTCACCCACACCAGCTTACGACTCGTCTCCTTCACGTCCTGCTGCCCGCGCCCGGTTGTCAGGCATCATCCGCACTCAATCCGGAACTATCATTCCTGAAATTAGTCGCCAGCCCACTCCGCCGAGCTCCCCTGGCCCTCATTTTGAAGACATGGAGGACGAAGATCATTCAATTGATCTGTTTGGCGCAGGCAGTCAGGTCCCCGCCTCCTCCTCCTCCGTCAGAGAGGTCGCCCTCATCGAGGAGCTGACAGCTGCGACGAAAGCAGGCGCACTAGTTGCTGCCCAGCTAGAGGAACTTCGAGTCCAGAAGGCCGTTGTGGATGAGGCCCTTCGAGACTCTCAGCTGGAAGTGCAGGGATTGGAGACGCAGGCGCGAGCAAGCGCACTAGTCGCTGTCCAGCTCGAGGAGCTTGAAGTCAACAAGGCCGCTGCGGAGGATGCCCTTCGAGACTGTCAGCGGGAACTGCAGGGGTTGAAGGCGCAAGCGCAAACAAGCGCACTAGTCGCTGCCCAGCTCGAGGAGTTGGAGGTCCGCAAGGCCGCTGTGGATGACGCCCTTCGAGACTCTCAGCTGGAAGTGCAGGGATTGAAGGTGCAGGCTAGTGAACTTCATCGCCAGCGCGAGTTACATGAGGCGGCAAATGCTGAACTCCGTGGTCAATTGGATGAGGCCAAGCTTGTCAACGAAACCCTTTCGCCTCAGCTCGACACCGTGCGCACAGAACACTCTCGGCTCAAGGACGCCGCCACCCAGCGAGAGCTCGATCTCGCGAACGCTTTGACCCAGCTGGCAGAGGCCAACGATGTTTCTGCTGCTCGTTTGCGGGCTGTTTCGGACGCTCAGCAGCAGGCGACCGCGACCGCGACGGCGTTGGCGACAGTGCAGGTCGAGCTAGAGCAGAAGTTTGCGGAACTCGCCCAGCTCAAGAGTCTATCTGCTCGTCATTCTCAGGCCGTTTCGAATGCTCAGCAGCAGGCGATGGAGACGTCGATGGAGTTGGCGACAGTACGGGGCGAGATAGAGCAGAAGTGTGCCGAAGTCGACGAACTCAAGAGTCTTTCTGCTGGTCATTTACAGGCTGTTTTGGACGCTCAGCAGCAGGCGACCGCGACGTCGATGGAATTGGCGACAGTACGGGTCGAGCTGGAGCAGAAGTGTGCCGAGTTCGACGGTCTCAAGATGGTTTATGACCAGACAGTACAACAACTTACGTCTACATCCGCCCTCTTGGACGCCGCTCGCGTCAACACCGACGCATTGCGCTCACAGTTAGCGCATAAGGACCACGAACACGACGCTTTGCAGAGTCAGACCGCCTCCCGTATTGAAGGTTTAGAGCGTGACATTGAGGGGCTCGAAGCTTCCTACGCCTCGGCGTGCGACGAGACCACCGATGTGCGAATACAACTCGAGGATGCTCAGATATCTATCAGCGGTCTGAGCGCCGAGCTCGTCGAGAAACATAACATTGTTTCTTCCCTGGAAAGAACTCTTACGACGGAGAAAGATCTCTCAGCGTCGTTGCAGGGCGAGCTGGAAAGGGCAGTGTACCGTGCAGAAACCGCGGAGGGTCTAGTAACGGCCTCTGCCACATCTAAGACTAAGGATGAGGCAACCATCGTCGGTATGAGGGTTTCATTCGAGACCCTGAAAGCATCCCAGTTGCAAGCGCTTGCCTTAGCTGAGAGTCAGGTGGGTCATTGTCATGGTTTTAATTGTGCGGCGTTAATTAAATCGTAACAGATTCTGTCTGCTGCTGCTTCTTCATCCCCGCTGAAGATAACTTGATCAACGACCCGATTCATGTATGCAATGGCAGGTTAGCTGCCCCTTTATTTTTCATTATTTCCACGGTATCTATGGTCGACGTTTCTCATGCTATTGTATCATCTTATGCTGCATCTTACGGTTATATTATATGCTCTTGTTTACTTATTGTATCACAACCTTACCTGTACCAATAGTCCGGCCGGATTATTATAGTTCATACTTGCTTGAACGCTTGGGACTTCTATATAGTTTACTTAGCCTGTGATTGCAGATTGCAGTTACGATGGAAGACTTTGGCAACTCTTTCGGCAACGCGGTTTATTCTGTGCTCTTATGCTGTGACACACCGTCTAGGTAAGGCCGCGACGCGAACTGAGTTTGACCAGGGATGTGTAACAGTGAAAACATGAAACCCCCTGGCCAAACTCAACATTCAAGATGTCGAGCGGAAGCGAATGAATATACGATCAGTGACGGCGATTATTATTAGATCTGTAGACCGAAATGCATTGATTTACCGTGTCATCTCTTCAGCTTCGCGTGGTTCGACCGGTGAGCTCATCTTTATGGCATTGCCAAAGCTTAACATATCACTTCGGAGACACTCCGCTCCCGCGTCCCAATCACATAATAATACACACATCATGAACGGCGTGTTCGGTCATAGCGTTATATCATATGTGTACGCGAGTTGATTCTTTCATTTTGCGCTCTCCTGGTGCTCTCAGTCCTTCTCAGTCGCCATGCCATCTTGGGGCCTATGTAGACCGACTTTGCAAATCAGAAATGTGCCTTAACAACGTGGCTTTAGGGGCTCCCGAGGACTCCGCACGTGGGGCTCGCGTGCGTTGATTGTAACTATGATCCTCAGTCCTTTCTCGGTGCATCCTGACTCCTCCGGCCTGCCCTTCTTAGCAACACCTTAGGTACACCAACTGGTACACCGGATTTGGCTTGGATCTTGAGACAAAACGCAGTCTCTGGCTTAGTCTTGGGCTCACCCACGCCAATACTACGAAGACAGTGAGCTGCTGCTTTCAGAAGGTCCCACTGGATCAAAGCGCGAAGCTGCCCGTTGTACTTCTTTCCTCGATTGGCTTTGGGTTTCCGATCGTGTGCAGGTTTCGCACCAGGCACGTAGTTCACTCATGGCATTGTTTATGTGAAAGTCAGCGCTACGGAGTAGCAATCTGTGATCTGGATGAACTTCTCCCCATGGTCTGACGCGCCCCCAGGCATTATCGAGGATATCCGAGGAACGACGGAAGCCACAAGCTACTGATCCTGATTTTGCTGCGTACCACGTTTCTGGGAGGCGCCTAAATGGGCCATAGATACTCTGAGGGACACGCGATCAAAGTTCGTGCTCCTCTTGATACTCCTGCGTTGCTGCTGCTTTGCTGCCGTCGACTTTCCAAATCAGGCCAGGCTCCGTATCTCGACAATAGACTTTGAATTTCTTTTCTAGAAAGTTCATCGGGAATGTTCTCATCCACGGTTTTGATGAGTAAAATCGCGGGTATAAAACCGTCGACTTTTTCCACAAAAGATTGCCACATTTCCCTCCTCCCCGACAAGCTCAGGCAGCCGTCGCACAGCCACTCCTTCCTGCACTTTCATTGCCTACACCTACGCTCATTCAACTCCACGATTCGTCATTCGCTATAACTTCGGAACACTCTCGTTAATCACCTTTCTTTCGACGCGCCATGTACCGTCTTCCGTCTAACCTCGACGGCTTTGTCCCCCCTCCCGGAGTCCCTTCCCCTTTCCCGAGGTCTGCGCTGACACATCCATGGCGCGGCTTATTCGTCGTTCAAGGATTGCGCGTCTCCGACTCGGAAGGATCGCAATCCATCAGCGTAACGTCCGTAGAAACAGACGGGGATAAGTACGCCATCTTTGTCCAAGCCCAGAACCAGCTATTTTAACTTGTGACTGTTTAGTAGAACTGATTCCTGGCCAGACAGCTTCGTCTTCTCCATCACCTCGCCATATGATTTGCCCATCCTATCGGACCTCCAAGCATACGTTCAACAACCGCGGCGTCCCGTTGTTCCCATCTGCACATTCCTTCCGGATCACATACGAGATCCCAGCCAACGACAAGTGAACCTGGCAAACTTCAGGCATCTATCGCGACTTCTCTTCGAGAGGAGAACTGTAAGTCCCTGCAACATATCCGTAGTTGCGCGTCTCTAACAAAAAGACAGGTTGCTTTGGCTCCCTTCACAGATGCTGGATCTCCGGGGATGTCTAACGCTTTTCCAACGAGCGGAATTCTCATCTTCCCCGCTTCCAACTCGTCGGCCCTGATGGTCGGAGCCATCTTCATGGGAGGAACACCGTTCCCTGACTTTGTGCTTTCTGCCCTAAGGCGAGCACGAGGCAACCTCCCATCTTCTCTCTCCCCTGGGCCTTCGTCGTCATCCAACGTCCCCATATCGCGCTCATCCAACGTCCCCATATCGAGGTCCCAGCGGCCCGGGATGATGCCGTCCGCCATGTACCCGCGTCCCGCTGGCAACGAATCCCTGTATTTGAACACAACGTCGTCCCTCCGCTATGGCGCAGGCTCATCTATCAGCCCCGTCTCGCCCAACGACCAGAGCGGGTACCCTGACAATAGCCAGTCCTCGTATCACCTTGCTTACGGTGGCGACCAACCGCCACCACGAATCTCCTCTTCACATCACCAGCAGCAACGCCATCCAGACTACCAGCAAATGATTTCTCCTAATAGTGCACCTCCGTCTGGAGGGTATCGTAATATCAGTCCCTACCACCAGTCCGATCCCTACGCCACCACCCCGCGGTCCGGTGCCCCCACCTGGGGCGTCAAGGAAGAGCACGAAGGGGACTCTCCCCATCAAAACGGTTCCTCCCGTTACGCTTAAATTTCCGGCTGATCGTCCACCCCAAGTCCAGGAACTGCACAAGTGATGTGTATTAAAAATGTTGAAGTCCTTAGACGCGCGCAACGTCAAATGTATCAGTAAAGCTTTCTTTTTTCTTATCTCTTTTCTCGAATCTCCTTCCCATCTTGCTTTTAGGTTTTACCCTTGTGTCCATAGCTTTCGTTTCGTTTTCGATCTTCGACTGTATCGCTCTCCCTTTGCTTCCACGCGGTTTTCCGTAGACCGCAATCCTGCCCCTTGCCAATGTATCAATATTAAGCGTCCGTGATTTCTTGTATCCTTACACCTTACGATCTTTACCGTTACAGTTGTTCGCGTCCATACCCAAATAAAAATTGACTCGTGCTCTTCAAGTTACTACACCCCACATCCTAAGCATTGACGGAAGCGGACCCGCTACGCAACGCAATGTGCTCTGCCGATCTCTTCCTGTTCGCTCTCTCCTGCCGGAACTGCCGTGGCAACAAAGAGAGCCCAATAACGTACAGCGCCCAAAATACCTTAGATAGCAGAAGCAGATACGCATGCCCAGTCAGCGACTGTATACAAAGCTAGGCATCAGATATCACTCACGACGACAAGCGCCACCCATGCGTGCTTGGCAGCCCCGCGGATCGCATGCACACCACCCGTTACCAGGACCCATTCGGTGTACATGCCGTAGTGAACCTGGCAGTCATGAGCGACATTGAATTGCAACGCAACGCGTACGATAACCGGACGCACCTGATATGCGGCGAGTACGAGCATCGCGAGTCCCAGGAGGGCGTGCAGGTAGTTCTGGACCGGACGCCTGGCCGGGCCTCGGGATGGCTTCCACCAGTGGATGACCATCCCCAGCGCCAGCTGTACTAGGTACAGCACCAGCAGCGACAGCCCCACCCTCTGGTGCGTGTCCATAAAGTGCGGCAAATGCAAGTCGCTGGCGGTCTTGTGCCCCTGTGCCCAACCTGCGAGGATGACGGGCCCGGCGAGGAAGAACTGCAGCGCAAAGTGTGCGGGGAACCACCTGTTACATAGGGTAGTCATAGTTGGGCTACCAGTATTCAAAGTTATGACGATGACAAGACCCACCCATTCGTGAATGTCCTAGTGTATCGCGGAATGAGGACCCCGACGGGGAGGAGAACCAGAAAGCCCGTAGCACACAACAGCGCGTGGGTCCGGATCTGTTTTTCGAACGACGACAGTGGGATACTCGTAGACATGTTAGCGTTTCCACGACACACCCATGCACTTAAGTACTAGTAGCTTATACGATTCGTGGGAGGCCGTTATACGGTTATGGCGCCTCATTCACATCGAAGGCGGCTGTAAGGTCCCCGAAGAGCAAGTACTTCCCAAGGACTGTCAAAAAGTCAATAGGGCAGCCTGCGCATACTGCGCTTCTCCAAAGATGAACGCAACGCATACTCAGTGATGAAAGAGAACAGGAATATCACCCACCCGTCGGGAAGAATCAAAACCGTGGCGTCAATGAACTCTGATTGCAGTCTATGGCATTAATCCATCCGAACTAAGTCCCGTGAGGTGTTAGTACTGTATAACCTAAAGAAAGTGTGAAAGTTGGATAATCTAATGGAGTCTATAGCGTCGACATTTTTCACTTCTCCAGCATCTCAACCCCCGAGTCACTCGCGCTCTCAATGTGGTCATTGAAGACCGGGCGCATCTGGGCAAGCCCATGTCCGTTCTTGTAGAACACGACATCGCCCTCATCCTCGATGAAGCGGCATTCCTTGAAGACGCGGTACATCTCGGCCCAACCGACAGCTCCTCCCTCGAGGTGCTTCATGCCGCCCCGGCGGAGTACCTTTTTGAGCGCGTCACTCGCTTCCCATCTTAAGCCCAGGTCAATCACCATATCCAAAAAGTGCGAAACAGCATGACTCACGCATGGTAGTGGGGGATTTTGCTCGAAACGTGGTGGCAGATGTGGGTTTCCGAGATACCATGAGTGGTCGTCGCGCCAATCCATCCCATGATGCTGCCCAGGTCGCCGAGGAGCGATCGGTCGACGGTGCAGAGCGCCCCACGGGGGAAGGTGAACGCCTTGGCACGGTAGTGGGGAAGGAATGGGTCCGTGTGTTGCAGGAAGGTGATGCAGATTAGCCAGTGGTTGACCCTAGGGACATTGCGAATGTCAGATCGTTCATGATTAGCGTTTGATACGAATATTTACCAGAGGTACGGCGCGAGGTAGACCCTGAATGTCGTCGCGAATCCCCAGGTGTAGATCGACAGGACGATTGCGGCGAGCCAGATAGCGATACCGATGTCGGAGATGACGATTTGGCGGTACTGGTGGGGGCCGAAGATCACAGCGTTGGGGTTGAAGTCTGAGAGAAATTTCAACACTGGGATCACCCAGGGAGAGGAAGGGAGGGACTGACGATTAGTTCCCGAGGGATAGCGGCGTTGTCCAGAAGCATTGACCAATAGATATAATGGCCACCCAAGAAGCAGATAACTGGCGACGCCAAATGCAGAGCCGAGGGGCGTTTCACCGACAGCCTCCCACAGTTCCTTCTTGACCTCTTCCGACACACGCGAGCCGAGCAGATCCTCGTCGCGAGAAGGGTCAAACGGCGGCAATCCGTGTTCCGAACGCGTCCTCGGGGCATAGACCTGCTCAAGCGTAACGTGGCCCGTCGACGCGTGGTGCTTGCCGTGGCTGATCCGCCAAGAGTGGTAAGGAACGCCAAGCCTGAGATCAATGATGGCACGTCAGCAACGCTAATCTTTTTTTTCTCAGCCGAAATGAGATAGGCGACGCACGCAGAGTGTAGCACCCAGCCGACCGTGTTGTTCAGCATCTTCGACTCGGAGAACGCCTGGTGCCCGCATTCGTGCGCGAGGATCCAGATGCCCGTGCCGACGAGCCCCGCCCAGAAACTGTACAGAGCCCACAGCGAGACGCGGGCGGCCGTGTACAGGGCGGGGTGCGGGAGGGCGAGGACAGTGGGATCAATGTACGTGTCGGCGATGGATGTCGCCTTCCAGAGGCACCCGAGAGCCACGAGATCCGCTACGCTGCGAGGCCGTCAGAATGCATTACTGTGTAAACCGGGAGACGTACACATAAGACGACGACCGGAGAGCCGACCGTTTGAAGCAGTGCGCTCTGCGGGAGGGTCAGCGACGAAGGCGGCGCGCGTGTGGCACGCACGGGATGGCACTGAGCAGGTCCTTGATCGTAAAGTCGGGGACGAGGTAGGTGTCCTGCTCGACGACGGTGGAGGCTGGGTCGGGCGTCATGTCGGCTCCCTTTGGTGGTAAAAGGGAGAGTTTCTAGTGGATGTGCTCATTCTACCCCGTCCCTTTTTAGGAAAAACGAGGAGCCTTGGCCCTTCTTCAAAAAGGCGTCTCGGCCCACTTTGCGATCACCTGCCTTTGTAACTTGCATAGTTGGGGAAGTACTTGCTATGAAGACTCCTACAAAATTTGTAGTATGAGATACAAGAATATCACAAAGAACTGATCCAGTTCTACATCTGTTGTGCTCTCAAACTACTTGTAGAAAACGCTATTAGTATATTTTCTGAAAGTATTTCCAATCATTTCCAATTATCATTTCCCTGCCAACGCGCTCGTCCCTATGCCGAATCACGCGTCGTCGGCGTCGCACTGCCCTCTTCTTGATACCCATCGCAAGATAACGCGTAAAGACCGGCATATGTAAACTATCCGTGTATAAACGATAATGGTAACGAATCAGGCCACCTTGACAGGACTGGACCATCCCCTTCTTGAAATCCATCGCAAGATACGCGTAAAGACCGGCATAAACTGTCCGTACTTACTGTGTAAACAAATTCAGAATCAGGCCACCTTGACAGGACCGGACCATCCCCTTCTTGCCAATGTACTCGTCCTACTACAGTACCGAATCTTGCGTCCATTCCTAGCAGTAGTAATAGATATCAGAAACTCAACGAAAGATGCATGTACGCGTAAAGACCGTCATGAACTATACTCATATATACACATCTCATAAATAACGTCGGGGTAACAAATTAAGCCGCCTTCACAGGACTAGCCGGAGCATCCGCAAACACATAGTCCTCATCCTCGCTCTCCATCGCCTTCCTCTGCCTCTTCACACCAACAGGCGTCCCCTCATCCCGCGCCCTCTTCGCCACATTCGTCATCTCCCCAAGGGCATCCGCCACCTCCCCCTCCTCATCAATCTCCTCCAACTCGTCGTCCCTCTCCCTCCTCGCCCTCGCCTTCCTCCCCCGCTTCTTCCGCCCCCTCTTCGGCGACTCCAACGCAATCCCCGGCTTAGAGTTCTCGATAGCCCACTCAACATCGATAATCCTACACAAAAAACAACGCACCAGTCAGCTCACTGTCGCTTGAAGCATGCACAGAAACACATGCACAACGAAAAGTATCCACCTTTCTTTCAGTTTCTGGTTGTCCGGCACGTACGTCTCTGCCCGTCGGTACAGCTCCAGCGCAGCCTTCAAGTCGCCCCTTCACAAACACATCAACATCAGTGCATGCCACTGCCAGAGCTAGCACGAATCACCCACTGATCAGAATGCGCCCGCGCCAGCGCAACATACGCTCGCCCAGTCTTCTTCTTAGCAGCAGCAGACAGCGTATCGGCAAGCGCCGTCTCCCCTTTTCCACTCTCGCTGACGAATCAACGTAAGATTCATGGCACGACCACCATAAAAAAGGAAACCACAAACAATTTCTTCTCCAGCTCCTTTAAGCGGGCGTGCAGCTCGTCGTCCAGATCCTTGTGTTTCTTCAGAAGAGGCGTCAGCAGTCCCGGCGGCAACGAATGGGCCTCCTTCCTCGGGCTCCTCGACTTGTGTCGTCCATTTGGAGACATAAGCGCCTTCTCCATCCTCTCTTTCTCCTTCTCCTCCAGTCGCCTAGCAACTTCCGCTTCGACTGCACGGTTTATCTGTAACACTCGTCGTGAGCCACAAGAACGAAACCCATATCAGAATTTGGAAACAGATTCGTACCCGCTCATCGATCTCCTTCTCCGTTAGGCCAGAGAAGCCAAAGCTACCAGACCGGTCTTCCTCTGGCAATGTAAAGATGGCACTCTGTGATTGCGAACCAGATGCAACGGATCCAGGCTGATAAAGCCCAAGACCGAAGCTTGATGCCCTTGGCTTGGGAAGGAGTGATGGGCGCGGGTGCGCCTTGTGTTTACGAACGGACCTCACCGCGTGAACTCTGGCCTGAGTGTGAGGTGTGTTGGGTAGCACGGCGATCCGAAGGGGACCCTTCGGTTGAGCAAGCGCGGCAAAATGGGGCTTTGGAGGCGGTTTCGTATCTGAATTACGGTCAGATTCAAGTGCACAATTGAAAACTTAACGATAACGAGGCGCTCACCACGTTCGTTGATAACAGGCTTGTTCTCCACATCTTTGGCACTCGTTGCGAAGCTACGATAGTGTATTGAGATTAGAGAGCATGCTCATCTCACGAAATCTTACTTGAGTGTGTTGAGCGTATCCTTCCTGAACTTGGTACCAGGTGCAATGTTGCAGATCAACAGCCCAACCGAAGATCCGCCGAGTGCATCTTGTAGAATTCGCGTGAGCTTTGAATTACGATAGGGTATCCTTTGTTTGCCAGCGTTTAGATCCCGCACAACCTGGCCTAGAACACTCAAGGATTTATTAATCGCCGACGACTCCGCCATCCTGGATGGATCGTTGCCTGTCAACTACTCAAGCATCAGTACCGAAAGACTGGAGCGCGCAAGAAGAACGCTAACCTTATTGTTCTCGGATCCAGCCAGATCAACGAGATTCATCTTTCCTGTAACGACTATCCAGGGCAAAAATCAGTGAAGGGAGAGCACATATGCACGCCAGTCCGACTTACTTCGGTCACCTTCTGTCATGGTTACCTCAATAGTAAGGACGGCGTGTGAGCGAGAGGATGCATGATTTAATTTAGTTGCCCCAGTTGAGCGATGGGCCGTAGCGCGACTGTGTGAACGTTAGTCATGAGTATATGACGGTCATCACGGACATCGACGCACGCGTAGATGGTATCGAACTCGTCTACGGAGGACAGGGGGCACGATGAAAGGTTGGCGACAAAGACCATTCCCCCGTGATTTTCGCGGACGGGGAGCTTGGGTGCCTAGCAATGGACTGAATGAGACGGAGGAGAGCAAGAGCCGGAACGCTACGTACGGTCTCGCGGTTGACAAGTAGATCATACACTTCGTCCTTGTATATTTCCATGTAGGACACGGAGAGCTGGATATCGTCCCTGTGCATGTCTGCCTTGCGTTGAAACAGCGACTGCGCGTTGTTAGTGTGGGGATAAAGCGTGCTGCTCGCGTTACGCACTCTGACAACACGCGGAATAACGCCAGGTTGCGACTTGGTGCCTTGCATAGTGTGGGTCTTGCCGGAGGAGGTAACGCCATATGCGAAAATGGTCACAGTCTGCGGCAAATCAGCTCAACATCGCTGCACAGGCGACCGGCACCCACCACACCGCCGTAGACGACGTCGACCAGTGGTTCAACATCGTTCCTGTATATCTCTTCCTGCGTTGATTGCTGGCCGTAGCAGCTGTGGAATCTGAAGGAATCGTTGTAGAAATGCAACACGACAGCACGGAGCAGCTCTCACCTGAATTTGAAGATTTCTGCGGGGTTGACGGGATTGGGCACACCAACATGGTTGTCGGAGACTGACACGCCTTCGTCGTCGATTTCGCCGTCGATGCGGGGGCGCAGGCGGGCGGCTATCCTGATCCTCTGGGTGCCGCTCATGTTGGCGGCGGGGGCGCGAGCAGGCGGAAGAAGTGGTTGAAAGTCAACAATCACAAAGGGCACCCACTTGCCTTATTCGGCACGCGCGACAAGGGCCACGTGACACTTGACGTTGACGCGACACGAGTTCGCTCCTCATTTCCCAGGAGAGATTCGTCCATGACCTCAGTCGTCCTTTCACTGAAATGCATGGCTGATTAGCCGGATGTCACGACTGAAGTGCTCCATCTCCTCACCTAGAATGAGATGCTTCTTGCATCTAAAAATGTCCGAGTCGGATTAGAGTCAATAGACTCGGTCTCGAAAATTTCTTGCTGCATCTTAGACCCTCGCTGGCAAGTACACATGCTAGCCTTAAAAAGTAACAGTACTCTTATTTTTACTCAAGATATCAACGATGGATTAGCATTAGTACTCTAAGTCTCTAAGTTGACCTAAAAGCTCATCAAGCGGTCGGTCTGCGGCTTCATCCAGGGAATCCCACCCTGACTTGTTTCTGTGTAATACTTGTCAGTCCGTACGCTCGCAAGTCACGGCCAAAGGACCCACATTGGACCAAAGTACCGATGCTCCTTGATGCTCTGTACCGAAGGCCGGTCGTTCGGGTCCACGGACACTGTCTAAAGAACACGGTCAAAGAAACGCTTACAACGTCAAAAAGAAGGAAACCCACCTGGCACAAAAGGTCATAAGCATCATCACCCAAGCTCTTCTTATGCTCTGTCAGGATATCAAGCCAATCCTCATCGGGCCACAATACCTTAAACCATCCCGTAAGCGCCTCTTTCCACGAAAACCCATCGTTCGGGAACACTCACCACCAGTGTCAACATTTCAGTAACCGTCACACCCCATCCCCAGATATCAATAGGGACCAGCTCGACTCCAACCCCATTCTCCAGCCTCCAGCTGAGAACTTCAGGACTAGCATACATTTCCGTGCCCGAACTGACGCTCGTCGTAATCCGGCCGTTGGTGTGCGTCGAGATCCCTCTCGCTATGCCGAAGTCTGTCAGACAGATATGATTGGACGAGGAGATGAGGATGTTGCTAGGCTTGAGGTCTCGGTGGGCAATGTGGCATTGTGTGTGAATGAATTCGATGGCAGAGATCTAGTGGTAGAGTGTGTGGTGAATGGCGATGAAAGCAGTTGCGAGTACGTACGAGTTCAGCAGCATACACGAAAAGGGTGAGATGGACATCCGCTTCGACTTCCTCATCGCTTCTCAAACGCGCTCTCAGACGAAGTAGCAATGCGTCCAGGTCTTCGGTGTACCACGGCTAAGCACCATGGTCAGCGGCTTGAAAACAGTTTCCATGCTACATAAGCAGTACTCACAAGGACGAGATAAAACATCCCTGGCACGGGGAGCTTGCCCCTCTCTTTAGCTCCTGGAATGTCTATAGCCTGCATAACGAAGGCTCTACCTTGACCAGTCTGTGAACGTTTGATTGTTTGCAGGAACCCTACCTCTGTATCCATCGCATTTCCCGATTGATACACCTTCACCGCCACAACCACTGGCACTGCCTTTTCGTCCTCCTCCTTCCGAGTGTATTTGTACACCGAAGCCATGCCGCCATCCCCTATTTTACCAATGAGAGAGTACACGACGTCGTGTTTATGGCGGCCCAATTTCGCGGTGAACTGAGAGGGTGGAAATTGTGGCGACCCAGAATCCAAGTCCAGGGGTGGCAGATCTACCAATGGAGAGGCATGGAATAGATTAGGATCCTGAGGGGGCAGTGTTGAATCACAGAAAATGCTAGGCATGCTAGGCTCGAAGTTCGGAGATGATAGAGCATCGTGCAAAACACCATCGCGAGGGAGGTCGACGTTCAAAAGCCGCTCGGTCGGCGGAGAGATGAAGATGGAGAGTGTCGGATTTGCGAGACACGGTGGAGATGATAGGAGATCCCGCGACGCATTCGACTCGTCCTGCCAGTGCAGCCCGAGGTCGGTCGTTCGGGAGGAAGAAGAAAAGGGACGAGTAGGAGAAGAGGGATCCGTGTCCTGAAACGGATTCGACTGCAGAGTGAACGGCTCTTCCTCTCGAGAAAGCGGGATGGAAACGTGGATGTTGTGTGGCGTCAGCGACGGGTTCTTATGACTCCAAGTCTGAGGAGGAAGATCCAGATGCGGCGCATCGAGCAAAGTCGAGGACTGTGAGGGTACGACGCTCCCCGGACTCGCGGGTGGTTCGATGCAGGGCTGATAGAGTAGGATCTGCTGTAGAGTTGGTAGCGGCGGGACATCGTGGGGGACGTGGATTCGGTAATGATACAGGCCATGCAGTGTGCTCGTCAATGTCAGCTTGAAAGATGGATGCCGTTCCTTCGCCTGGGATCGGTTCGTCGACCAGGATCGTGAGTAGATGCCTAGTGTACATGTACAGGTTCCAGCCAGTCGACCCCGGCCAGGATAGAATCCCCAAAGAAGCGATGCTAGTAGTGAGTGCATGTTGTCGTCGTTGAGGAGGAACAGACAAGAGAATGGACCATCGACACTACATGATGACGGATTATAACAACCTGAGAACAAGGGAGTCTCGGTGGATTTACGTTTTTTGATGGATCAGCTACACCGCCAGTCACTAGACGACTGATGGATCAATTGTTCCCAGAACACTCTATATTGTTCTCAAATCGCCAGTAGAAGACCAGCAGTTACTCGTAACAATAACATCCAGAGGGCCCGCAAGAGCTGATCTAGGCAATGCATCGGTACTTGTTCACAAGCAGAAGGATAGCAACGATTATCACGAACAGGGTACTAACAAGAGCAAGAGAGCACAATTTATAATACAATAGAGTATGTTACATCATGATTCAGGCAAAGCAAACGAACCGAACGTCCAATAGCAACATGACAATCTACGTCGACGACAAAACAGCCTGCAACCACGCATTGCCTTCAATCCTTGGTACGAACGCGTCCACACACTTCCTGAGTTTGGCCAACTGTGCCTCGTTGGATATCGCCTCAATATCATCCATCTCCACGTCCTCCCCGTCCATGGTTGTAGCATCGCGCGAGGCCGCCCACGTCGAGAGGAATTCTTCAACAAGCGCTATACCCTCGTCGGTGACGTCTTGTGGAAAGTCTGCCTCGTGCTTCGATTCACCTACGGCCGGGTCAGTAAGAATCAGAAACCAACGGACGAAACGCACCTCCAAAATCCTCCAGCTCCTCGGCTTTCCTTCTTGCAAGCTATTGATGGTGAATAAACATTAGTCTTCTGCCTCAATGTAATCATGGTCTCGCCACCCACCTTGACGACACTCTCCGGGAAATTCGCCAGCTCCGCGACGTGGATTCCAAAACTCTGATCAGATATTCCAGGCTCCACTTTGTACAACAGCGTTATATCGCGACGGTTGTTCTCATCCGCCATCTCCGCAACATGCGCCACGACATGGAGATTCTTGACATACGAGATCTGCTGGTCGAGAGCCGTGAGCTCGTGAAAGTGGGTTGCGAAGAGACAGAAGGCGTGTATCTCGGAGGCGATTTGTCTGGAAAGGTTTGAGGGAAGAGCAGTGGGGAAACTAGGAAACATACTCGGATATCGCCCATGCGAGGCCAAAACCGTCGTAGGTCGATGTACCTATCGAAGAGGTTTAATATTGGATGAGCACAAGAAGAATGGTACACACCTCGACCAAGCTCATCGATGATGATCAACGAGTTCTTCGTTGCGGACTATTCATCATCCCAGAATTAATAACCCCCATCGCGATTAAGTATCATGACCGACCCACCCGAAGAATAGTAGCAGTCTCCAGCATCTCAGCCATGAACGTCGATACGCCCTTCAGCTGACTGTCCCCAGCACCCACTCGGCACAGAATCGAATCAAAGATAGGCAGCTTCGCCTCCGCGCAGGGCACGAAGCATCCAGTCTGCGCCATCAAAGCAATAACACCAGTCTATCCGCTTCTTCGTCAGAATAGAACCCACAACGAGGTCGGAGTAAGCATCACCTGTCGAATATATGTCGACTTTCCACCCATGTTTGGTCCCGCTGAGTAGACAATCATCAGAGTCCGCTTGAAATTACACGGCACGCGTAGATCTCACTGATGATTTGGAACTCGCTCTCTCCTACAGTCACTTGTCAACCGATGGCCAACATCGAACACGGGATGTGCTCGTACCTTTGATCATCTCGATATCATTAGCGATGAAATGCACATCGTCTTGTACCTCCAAACAGGGATGCCTCGCTTCACGGAGCTCCAAACTACCCGTCCCTTGTGCGTTGAGGTGAGCTGAGGGCCAAAGTAGACGACGGAGAAGAAGATCATACCCATCTCGTATATAGTAGGCTTAACATACGGCTCAGGAGCGTTGATGGATACGTGCGCGAAGCTGAATGCATCGGTCAGTGATGGGCCTCTACATAATGATAGGCTTTGACCTTATGATAACATCCAGGTGCGCAATGACATTATCCAGCTGTTCTAGCACAGGTGTGTATGTCGCTGTCAATAACTCGTTAGCATTAGCTACTAGGCAAAGGAAGATTACCCACAGGCAATATTGACCACCTCCTTCACCAGTCCATTCTGCGTCTTGCTATACTTGTCCGAGAATTCCTTGAAGTCTTCCCCGAGGCTCTTGAGCGTCTTGGTTGTAAAGAAAACCCCGCCCTGTTTCGTCCCCAGTTCGATATACGTCTTCTTCTTCTTCTCGATGACCTTCCCATCCTGCGAAAAGCATGAGGCAAGGAATGACGAAAGTAAGGAGAGCCGACGTACAGCCCTCGTCAACCGGAAACAATAACCATATACTTGGTTGTTCTCGAGATGCAGCTTCTTGTCCAGCTCCATGTTGATGTCCTCACCCACCGCCGCGTGTTCCTCGTCTAGACCGTCGCGAATCTGCAGATAGTGTTGGTATTAGTGGGTGAGAGGATGGGTAGGACGGCATACCTCCTGCAGCTTTTGCGCATACTCTTGCAACCTCGGATCGAACTCAGGCTTGATAACATATGCATGATGTTCTAGCTGGTCCAAATCCAGCGTCTGCTCGACCATCTCAGCGTATTTGGATAGGTTCGATTCGTAGTCCTGTACCGATGTCAGTATCCATATTGAAGGGAATTATGTCTACATACACGAAGAGCTTTGAGGTAGTCCTCCTCGATGAGTGACTCCTGCATATCCGCCAACGTCTGGACCAGCCCCGGGAGCTTTTGGACGACCTGGTACACACGGACGACGTCTTCTAAAGAGGCCTGCCCTCGCTGGAAGCGCTTGGAGATCCGATGGAGATCGGGCATGACTTTGAGGTATACGTCCTACAGGTGCAGATTAGCAATGTCCTTATATGCTCAAAGCCATCACGAACCTGCAATGTGCGGCGCGAGTTAGAGTCGTTGACGAAAATCTCCACGAGGTTCTGTCGTCGGTCTAGAAAAGCATTAGGTTTCAGATGGGATAATTTTAGAGGAGACGAACGAATTTCATGAAGGTTCATTAGAGGTTGTTTCAGCCACGTGCCAAGCAGTCGCGTCCCTTGAGCGGTCTTGCACTTGTTCAGTAAGCCAAGGAGAGTGGTGTTACGAGTAGTTGTTCCCTGCAAATAGTGAGCAAGGTAGAAATGGAAGCAAGACGTTGCTAACCGCATTTCCTGGTGCTTCAACGAGATTGAGGGCACGGAGAGCACTGGCGTCCAATTTCATGTATTGAGAAAGGTCGTGGGTCTTGATCGTGAACGCGCCGTGGTTAGACATATCGCCCAGAAGGCCAAGATAGTTGAAGAGGGCAGAGAGACAGGAAGGTGCAATGGGGAGGGAGAGTTGGGCTACAGAGAAGTCAATTTGAATCCAGATGGCGGCTAGAATGGAAATCAATACTCACGAATAACAACAGAGGCGTCGGCAGATGACGCGCTTTTGTTTTCGGCCAGTAAACGAGGCAGGTCGTCTCCGATGTTCCGAGAGTTGAAATCGCCTACGACGCGTTAGTAGAAGCAAAAAGGGACAAGAGATGTACTGACTGGGCTTGCACTCCGTGAAAACAACACCACATCGGTCAAGTACAGCTTTGAGCTTGTTGAGATCTACGTCTCTGTCGGTATTCCCAGTTTTGGTGCCCGTTGGTATGATAGCTTCCTTGACGGACAATTGAATAACAAGCGACTGCGAGACGTTAGCACCGTTAGACACAGGATGAAAGGACACATACTTCGGTGTTGGAGAAGAGATCGTTGTCAACAAAGTCGGCGACGCCGAGCTCGCGGGCGGTCGTATCGGCAAAGGCCACTCCGACCGATTTCGTCTTGTCCTTGCTCCCTCCAACGGCCGCATTGGCTATCTTGATGGCCATGACGATTGGCGCGGCTAAGAGGTCCGAGGAGACAAAAAGCAAATCCTCGACAGCTTGCAGATTTCCTGGGGAGGCCTACTGGTGTCAACATGAGCAATACCAAAGAAATGTCGCCACACACCTCCTTCTCAAGTCGAAACTTGACTGCCTTCTTCCCTTGCCCCGCCTCCGGCTCCCATATCTCCACGCGTAGCTGCCTCGCCGTCAACGCCTCTCGCAGCAGCATCTGCGCCATGTTTACTCGGAGGGTGACATATGCCAGGCCGACTCCCCGCCCGCCAGAGCCAATGTGTTTGATCACCGAGTTGGTGTGAAAGACGTGTGTCGCGACAAAATGTGCGTCGGGACCGTATGCAGAGTAAAACTCGTCGGGAGCAGCCCGATGAAAAAGGCGCAGAGTGCCCGTTTCTGGTGATTTTGCGGGTAGTTTTCCGAACCAGGCGACGAAGCCGTTGTCGACAATTTGGTCTGATAATCCGGTTATCACAGCCATTTTGTCCAGGTCAAAAGTGCGGCGCACCTCCATCGTCGTTGTCTTTGCCGCCGCCGTACATTTCAGGCGGATGGTGAGAGTAACAAGTCAAGTCAAATTCAAATTGCAGAACGCGCCTAAGCGTGATCATTGTAGCGTCGCGTGCACTAGTCACGGTCACTGACGCGTCCCTTTTCAGCCCTTTTCTCATTGTCCTCAAGAGTCAGGCTTCGCTCCCGGTTTGACTTGTCTTACGCCGCGCTGTTCCCGTCGCTCAAGGCGTCTTTAATACTGACGCCTCCTCATACGTTGGGTAAGGGCTACTCTTCCTCCGTCTGCAAGATTTGGCTGAACTAGCCCAGCTAGAACGAAAACTCTATCTCTTTGACGACAACTTTGCCACTCCCGAAAATGGGGCAATACTTCAAGATTTTCAACATCGACAAACGCTGCACGGACAGTGCTGGTGGCGGCGCAAAGTTCGTGGAATGGTGGCCCGACACTATGGACCCAAAGGCATTGCAACTGAGCAAGTGCCTCATGCCACAGTCGATTGAGTTCCCCGACGATCCTCTACAGGATGAACCACTAAAGGTGGCAAAGAAAGCCGATCCTTTAAGGTGATTCCTTTTTCCTTACCTTGTGATCTGTGTACTCAACTGTTATGTTTTATAGGACCGGCGGTTTCTGCGACCTGGCCGCGGAGTTGCACCTTGCCATCTTCAACGAACTGGATAATGCCATCGACGTTTTGGCCTTGGCTATGACAGCATGTCACTTCTGGAAGCTGGGAGTTGTACGGTTCAAACAACTGTCTGCTTCGTTTGCCCTGCGAACCCAGTGGGCTGGTGACCGTTTCATTACCATGGGCGATTGGGCTAGTGACTGGCCCGAGGGTGCTTTCACCACAGAGGAGATCCAGGAGCTCGAAGACGTCTACGGACTAGGCGTGGAGGACGACGACTATGACTGCCCGTCAATCTACGGTGTCCTCAGCTCCATCAGCACATCTGCGGACGGCAGGGACGTGCCGAAATGGCCGGCCTCATACAAGTTTCGAGAACGCTGCCCGCTGACCCGCATCGACTACAACCGACCAGCCACTCCCATCCCAGATTCCATCACCGACTACCACGCAAAACTCGAATGGAAGCGAAAAAGTCGGGACAAAAGCATCATCCAGCTCTACAAATACGACTTTGCACCCTGGTTTGAAGAACCGGCAAAATACTTGAAAATCGATCTCACGGCACCTTGCGTCCTTCGCAATCTGACCAAGAAGGTCTATGTGCGCGCCGACACTCTAGCTCTCGACCCGGAGGACGTCAAGGGCCCATATGTCAGAGGCATGTTCTTTGCGAGTCTTATCACTGAGCGAACGGTCTGGTCCTCGTCTATAAGCATGTCATATGCCCACGACACCGAAAACTTTCATAGAGGTGTCTGGGCTGGAGATCGTTTCGATATTGTCAATGCATCAGTCATCGAAGGGCAGGAAGGTTGGATAGATGTCAGTCTCGAGACAAAGAAGGAGTTGAGTGCCATATGGGAGTCCGAGTTTGGAGAAGGTTGGGAGGACCATATTCGGCGTGAAGAGACGAACGATTATTAGAGAGACTGCGGGAACGTCGTAACATATGGTATCCAATCGTAGCGCGCCTTCTCTAACCATGCTTTCTAAACGTTCAAGTTGACTCCCTCATTACATGCCACTAAGACCACTGCAGTTAAGCTAAGGGAGCAGGTCAATTGATTGCTTGAGCACCGTTAGTAGAGTTGAAAAAACAGCTCGCTGGCTCTCTAGGGCTCCTTAATGTATATGAGAAAACAAGCTAACTTAAAAGTGTGGAACGGTTACGGAACGCGCTTAAGCGTGATTCTGTAGCGTCGCGTGTTGGTCGCGTGCACGAGGTCACGGTCACTGACGCGTCCCTGTTCTTGATTACACTGTTCAGATACAGTGTGAGTCACTGTTCACTCCCTGTTCGACTCTTGAACACGTTGTCTTGGGCGTTGTTTCTGTCACTCGAGTCGTCGCTCCTATTGACGCCTGCACAAGCGCTCATACCACGGTAAGGTTACCTAGTTACTCTATCCGTTTGCACTTCCAATGTGACTGAACTGGCTCAGCTAGGACGCACACGCGCCGTCAACGCTTCCTCTTGGCAGCAACGTTGAACCTCTTTGCTACTCCCGAAGATGGGGCAATACTTCCGAGTCTTCAACCTTGACAAACGCTACACAGACTGCGGTGGTGGCTCAAAGTTCGGGGAATGGTGGCCCCAGACCATGGACCCAAAAGCATTGCGACTGAGCACCTACATCATGCCACAGACAATCAAGTTTCCTGACGATCCTCTTCAAGACGAACCACCAAAGATGGCAGAGAAGATCGATCCTTCGACGTAATTCTTCCTCCCTTACCTTGCGATCTCTGTCCCTCAACTTGAACGTCTTTTAGAATCGGTATCTGCGACCTGGCCACAGAGTTGCACCTTGCCATTCTCGACGAGCTGGACAATGCTGTCGATGTCTTGGCCTTTTCCATGACAGCATGTTACTTTTGGAAGCTGGGAATCTTACGGTTCAAAGAACTGTACGCCTTGTTTGCCCGGCGAGCCTACCTGTGGGCTGGTGACCGTTTCATTACCTTGGGGGATAATTCTCGGGACTGGCATGAGGGGGCTTTCACCACGGAGGAGATCCGAGAGCTCAAAGAGGTCCACGACGCCATGGACTGGGAGGGCTACGGGTCCGGCGACTTTGAATCCCGAATCTCCTATGTCTTGGACGAAAGCAGCGTCGCTGTTAACTATCTCGAAAGAAACGACCCGAGATGGCCGTCCCCACGCGAGTTTCAACGACGCTGCCTGCTGACCCGCATTGACCGCAACAGACCGGCCACTCCCATTCCAGATTCCATCACCGACTACTGGGAGAGATCGAGGTGGCAGGACAACAGTCGCCAAAAGAGCATCATCCAGCTCTACAGATACGATTTCGAACCCTGGTTCGAAGAACCGAGGCTATGCTTGGAAGTTCATGTCGAGCAACCTTTCATCCTTCGCAATCTCACCAAGAAGGTATATGTGTGCGCCGACACCCTGGCTCTCGATCCGGAGGACGTCGAGGGCCCATTCGTCCTAGGCATGTCCTTTGTGAGTCTCATCACGGCCAAGACAGCCTGGTCGACCGACCCATCGATGAGCATGCAATATGTCGACATCGACAAAAACTTCCATAGAGGCGCCTGGGCTAATGATCGCTTCGACATCGTCAATGCGTGTGACATTGAAGGGGAGGAAGGTTGGACGGATGTCAGTCTCGAGGCACAGGAGGAACTGAGTGCCATATGGGAGTCCGAGTATGGGGACGATTGGGAGGATGAGATTTTTCGTAGACTCCCGGCGCAGTACCGGTTCTGGGACGAGAGGTACATAACGAAACCTTGATAATGGGAGTTTGAGAATTTCCTATCCAATGCTGCCAGTGGCGCGCCTTCTCTGCCGATGCTCTATAACATCGACTATTTCGTTGTGGTACAGCCGTCCGAGATGACAGCAGATGATTATGTAGATCACCATCCTGGAGCAAAGTGCCCCGGTACCCTGGCCCAAAGCAAGGGCTTGCTCCGAACCTGGTTGAACTTGAGGGAACCTTATCATCACTTGTCCTGACACGTTTCTGACGCACCATCCGGTGCTCCCGTGCACCTGACTTACTCCCTACTGGTCATATTTGCCTCACCATGAAGGCTCGCGGGCGCCCTAGAGTCTATGCCACCGAGGAAGACCGAAGGGCAGCTAGAGCTGCAACCTCTAAACGGTTTCGCGAACAGTGAGTCTATTGCTGTGGTTACCTTTCACGCCGACTCCGTGTCTGCCTCCCCTAGAAACAAGGAATATGTTGCCCGTGCCCAGAAGAGTTACTATGCGAAGCGCAAACAAGAGCGAGACCAGAAGATTGCCGAGATGGACAGGCACGTTTGCATGCTATGAGTTGTTCTGTCCGCAATATACATATACAGGAATGGTGCAATACACAACGACGCGGACCCGCCAGATGCCGCCGACGCGGTTATAAGGCGACAAGAGCATCAATTACGATGTTGGATCACTGGCACAAGCGATACTCGACAATTCTGTGTCGACCTTGCCCGCAAATTACGCCACATTCCACGCGATGAGGCCTTGGCAGAAATCGGCGCCATTGAAAAGGAGGCCGAAGACCTCTACGCTCCCGTGCGCGTAGCAGATGAGGCGTTTCACGACCGTTCGTCGGTAGACCAGCATGACCCGCATGACCCGCGTCTCGTTCGTTCGCTTGCCGTTACTCGTGTCTGTTTGAGGCTGAGGATTACTTGAAGGATATTCGGGAACACCTTGAGGCTGACGATTTGACGGAGTCTCTGAATTCGAATGTTATTGCATGCATGAAATTTGAGAATCACGACTGTTAGTTACACGGAGGGTCTCCTGCTTTCCCAAATTCGACCGTTTGTGTTGTGCATACCAACCTTACAAGTAAGTTAACTGGTTCAGTCGGTTTCAATACATCGTTTGCGAACACCACTGTCCACCCGTCAAACGCAGAAACTCAACCTGTCGCCAACCTATTCGCATCGTCAGTCCCATACCACACTTCAGATGAACGTCATCTTACGCTGTGAGCTGAGCCTTCGCCCCATTGAAATAATCTTGGTCCCCTGGGTTGCTCCCAGAGTCGGCGTGTTGCCAGAACGTATAATAGCTAGAAACAGATACCGAATCAGAACGTAAATCGGAGGCATGTAAGGATGCCTTACCTCCACCCGGCAGGCAGTGTCCCAACAGTGCTGGAATAGCGTGCGATCCAGAGTGGGCTTGTGCTTGCGAAGGCAGCGCTGTTTCCTGTGCAGGTCGTCCACCAGTCCGTAGTTGTGTAGATCACTGTCCGGAATCTTAGCGTTCTTCCGAAGTACAAATTGTTCAGTTGAGAGCGTACCAGGGTACCTGAAAGCGAAATGCCCGTCAGGAAAGCTTCACAGAAGTAGGGAAGTGAGTTCAGCTGACCGTGTAGTGAGGGAATGGTAGGTATTAGCAAAGTCGCTAATCCAAGCAACCATCGCCGATGTGCTCAAGCCGTAGCATGTCGCGCCGCTCGGGTTGTCTGCCAATTCATCAACTCCCAAGACACCGTACCACATAACGAAGGTAGCTCACATTCAATATCGAGCGCCCCAGGCAGCGTAATCCCGTCTTTGGACCAGCCACCTGCAGGATCGACATGAGCTCAAAGTATACATAGACACTGTGTGATGGCCAAACCCCCATGCTGGACGAAATAAGTGGCCTGCGCAGCCCCAGTACTGCTGTCCGGGTGCGCAAAGTGATATGAGCCTCGAATCAGACCAGCATTCGTCGCTCCGGTATACTGCGATGAGAAAATTGGGTTGAGTACCGCTGAAGTCACAATCAGCCAGACGTTTCAGCGTCGAAGAACGTGCTCACTGGTTCCCTCGGTGGCCTTGATGTAGACGAAAGAGACACCGCTGGCTGCGACGGAGCTCCAGGCGATGTCTGGTTGATATCGGGATACGTCAATCCCTGTTAAGAGGGCGTCTGCGCTGTAGACGAAGACGCAGAAGGCTGCAAACAGACTGGGCAAGAGGTTCATCGAGGAGTGCTATGTGAATGAAGCAAGCCCAAGAGGGTTAAGTACTGAGTTGAGTCTCGACACAACCATGCGCATCAACTCCAAGGTTGAGTGCTCATCATTCAAAGACTGACAGAGATGCAAGGATCCATGAGGTCAGAAGCGCGCTTCTGGGAGAGAGTGAGGCGAGGTAACTTGTGCACTCACAGTCCAAGACTGTCATGCCGGCTGCCCAACCATGCGACCGTCAGAGATAGCAATACAAGAATAGATTAGTCTTCTACACAGAGCGTTCGTCTTCGTCTTCACTTGACTCGGGACCGGGCTCGTCCTCGTCTGAATACGACTGGTGATTCGGATTACGAACGAGCAGGTCTTCTCCGTCCTCATGAGGCTCATCTACGTCCCATCAGACATTGTGTAAGCTCGTGGCATCAAGCTTACCTTTCTCTCGTCTAGAGTCCTGGTAGCTCGTCTCTAGCTCTTCAATGATTCTTTCCTGCATCGCCTGGATCTCTTCCGACGACGAACATGTCTTGTATTGTTCAAAGTATGCTCTTATTGTCGTCAGCATTCGGTACACGACGAAACGAGAAGACACACTTATTGACATTCCAAAACGAGCCGCCCCATCCAAAACCAGAGAGCAACTTGTCGGCGTACGAGTCGAAACCAGTTATATAGAAGGCGGCTGCCAGTGCTTCGACACAGTTCAGACGCCATGGCTTGCCGTAGTTTGTAGGGTTTGTCGCAATGAGATATGGCACTGAAGGATAGTGAGATACGAGGAATATTTGAGAAATGACGGGCCTCACGTAGCCGTTCATGCGGACTAGCAATCTTGTTGAAGGGAACATCGTCCAGTCGCGCCCAAGAGCACTCTACGACGGCTAATCCACCTTGCTGGATAACTTCCCTGTCGGCCGGAGAAATGATTTTAGTTCCTTTCGGGCTAAAATGTTGTTAGATTACCTCTGTCAAAAGGAATGGCCGCAACGTACGATACAACTATGCCTCTGAACCTGGCCCCAACCTTGAGCTCCTTGATGAGACCCAGTCTGGATAGCTTTTTGCCTGAACAGCGTCGGGGATCGCAGTGGTCAAAGTCCTATCTTGGCCAAAGCATGAGTGGAAAATATATACCGTCGTCTGGGGCGACCTACCCACATGGCGACGGGCACCTCGATCCTGATGTTATCTTCATCGTCTCCCGAGCCCGAGCCTGCTGCAATCGCTGTCAGATTACAGTCAATAAGAGAAGAATCTGACGCGCCTTCATCGTCGTCGGAAACATCGTCGACGGCACTGTCTGGCCGCACATCGGTCGATACGATTCGTTCTTTTCGTCTCGTTGAGGTTGCGCTGCCTCTGCCACCGCGTCCCCGACCGCCTCTTTTGCCACGACTGGGCGTAGCATAATCAGAGCCTTTCTTGGCCATGGCAAGTGCAGAGAAACAGAGAAATTCGTCTGTCCTTCGGGGTTTGTACGTCGTGGTCAAGAGCAAAGAGTGGATTGCCAATTCCAGCGATCACCGCGAACTGCCGGTCCGATAGACCGGTCCCGGCTTTCTCTTCTCCCCCATCTTGCCTTTCTACGAAAGCCCAGTGGACCTATTGAAGGCCCTGTATCAACTGATGACTACACAAGCTCAACACAGTCAAGACTTGGCCGGACATAATCAAAACTTGACAATCAACTGAGCTGTGGCGCATTCATTTCGACAGCGTCTCATCTCACGGAGGGTTCCTGCTCACTTTCACATCACAGTGTATTCACCGGAACTGTCTCTAGCTCAAATGACCGTCCCCGAGGCCATACAAATTGCGGATAAGTCCCCCGGAAACGTGATGGGTGATGATTTACATGTCGTTTGTTGGCCCCAGCTCTTGTGGACTCGGAGTTGCTTCCCGACATCACAATAATGATTGTACCCGCTCAAGGACGTACTTAAAGTTACATTACTCGCATCTCGCATCTCGTAGCTCATCATGCAGGACCTCGCACCAGATTCGGCTGCTCTTGTCGGTTTGTGGTGCACTACCTTGCTCTATGGTAGGACTCCTCCTTCTTATGTGCCGTGCCTACGCTGATAGGAGCAACCAGGCGTGAAGTATGTGTCCTATCATCTGTTCGCCGTGTTTGAACTCTTCATCCTCAGCCTCGTTCTGTATACCTGCTGCCTTCACGTCCTCATGAGGAGGGGTTCGCAGTCGTCATGGTATGTGTGACTTTGTCTCGTCTATTTCTCACTCATTGCGCCGTTTTCACAGGATCCTTCCTACGTGTACTACAGCGCAATTCATCATCTCTACTATTCACGTCGCCTCGGGACTACGCGCTCTGATTGAGGGATTCATCTGGCACAGCACCACCCCTGGAGGAACCATCCTGTATTGGCTCGACATGTCCCTGCCAGTTCATGTTCTCCAGGAGGCGGCGACCATCACGAATGTGCGCTGAACATGCATATGCCAGAGTCCGACGTGCTCACGAGCCATACACAGTGCTTGCTCGGAGACGTCATGCTCATTTGGCGGCTGTACGTTCTTTGGGAGAAACAGATTTTGATATGCGTACTTCCCACCTTGATGACCACTGCGTTCGGAGGTGCGACATCCAGATACTACATCTTTGCGCCTCGCAGACTGCTTACATCTTCCTCACGTAGTGTGCGGCTACATATCAATTTGGCATCTCTCCAGAATCACCATGGAGCCATCCTCCGCAGACAACCTCCTGGACTGGCTCAAAATCACCTACTCCATCAGCCTCGCAACCCAAGTCGGCGTAGCACTGCTCATCGCGTCCCGCATCTGGTGGATATCCCGCTTTGCTCGCCAGCACAGTCTTGGATACGGCACCAATAGCGTCGCCATATACATGAAGATAATCTGGACCATCGTCGAATCCGGTGCGATCTACGCTCTCAACGCGGTTCTTCTCCTAGTCTTCTTCGACACGCAGAAGCAGGCGAGTACCGTTTTAGGAGACTCTATCGGACAGATAAGCGTATGTTCACTCTTTATAAGCTGCTTTTGCGGCGCGGTATTGACAACTGATGTCGTATTCCAGGCTATCGTTCCCACTCTCATCATTGTCCGTGTGGGAATGGGATTGACCCATGGTCACAGTGGCTTCAGTAAACATTCGAGTGGACCGATACCGCTACAAGTGTCGGTCGATCAGTCGCAGTCCGTGTCTCATAGTGGTAGACACAGAAGTGATGACTTCTGGGAGATGTAGTCAAAAATAGCGGTCTTTCATTCGCATCGCCTTCGAGAAGCCAATCTCATTTACTGATACCATATATGTACGCTACAGACGCACGACGGCCGTCTCTGTGCCTGTGTACTGATGACTGACCAGCAGTGGTTCAATGTCGAGGCTTGAAATAACATGTGCACGACATCCTTGTGAACTCGAACACTTCGCGTGAAAGAGAAACTTCCTAAGTATATCCCGTGGGACGTCATTCATGTAGTTGATTAACAGTAGATCGGGTATGTATCAACACAGAAACAGAGAAGCAATGATTAGAAGTACGGATCTGATAGTATAGTCGCAAGGGATCTCGTCTATCGTCCTCCAAGGCTGCAGCGATGTCTCCACGAGAGCACAGCTCACTTCTTGTAATAATCGCCAATCTTTACGAGATCGGCTGTCAGGCCCGAGGGGTTATCGAGTCCGGAAAAGTGGCCTCCAAACGTGTGTTCTGTTCTAAAATGAGCGTGTTTCGATTGAGAATGGGGAATACTCTACACACCTGTGTAGGACACGAGGTTCCCTACCAATGCCACGACCTCCTTCGGCCAAAACTGATTATTGTACTGGAACGCGCTAAACAGCAGTGGTGCGGTGGTGTTGGCCTTGGTATAAGTGGACTTGAACCCGTTGGGATTCTGCGCGTAAGTAAAGACTGAGGACACGAAGGAGTTCGTCAGGTAGTATAGAGATACTGTGTTCAAGATCGTCTCCGGGTTGACGAGCGAGCCGTTTGTACCGGCGCGTGGGTCAGACCCTTGGGAAGGTGAGCACAGTCAGCGAGGTGCAAGAAGTATGATAGCTTACATGCGAGAATCTTGGCAGCAATCCACGAGAGTTGACCCACAGGGTTGTCATACAACGCAAGGCCGATTGTGTTGGGCTGAATTGTGTTTCGTTTAATCAAGATTCTGCGCAAACAACTCACTAGAATACATACCTCGGTATTCTGTTCGACGAAATACCCAGTCCCCGTCGCGAGCGCCTTTGCGTACAACTCATAGGCTAATGTGCCGAAAGCATCGAGAGTGATGTTTGCCGCCGCAAGCTGGTCCAATGACATAGGAAAGAAGGGAAGGTAATCGAGAGCCAAGGCCTTGACAGAGCTGGTGTACGTCGAGTATAAGGTGTATCCAATGACACAACCCCAATCAGTACCAAAGACGGCGTAGGTCTTGTACCCGAGGACCTCAGTCATGAGGGTGTTGAAGACGCGGGCCGTGTCATCGAGTGTCCAGTTAGCGGGAGGAGCGGATGAGAATGTGAAGCCGGGCAAGGAAGGGATGATCACGTCGAAGGACACCGACTTTCCGGACGGCGTTTTGGAGACGGACTTGAGGGAAGAGATGAGCGGTACAAAGTCTTGGAATGTGCCTAGAGAAGATGATTCGGAGAATCAGAATCAGCATCAGAAGTCGGCGAGCGAAGAGGACGGACCAGGCCAGCCGTGGTTGAGAATGAGAGGGATGGAGTTGCTACTGCTCGACTTCTCGTGAATGAAATGAATCTTCAGGCCTTCGATTGTCGCCGTATACTGCTTGTATCTACATTTTGACGCGTCAGCTCGACGATCTCAACGTGTCGCAAAAAGTTCCTTACTTGTTGAACTTGGCCTCTTCAGCAGCCCAAGAATATTTAGTCGACCAAGTAGTTTGAAGACTCTTGAGTACGCCAAGATCGATGCCGAACGTATTTCCCAAGCCTGGGTACTCGGGCTGCGATGGTAGGATCGTATTGTTGACCAGCGCCTTCATTCGTGCGACCTTCGCGTCGAGATTGATGACGAATGGCTGGAGGTTGAAGCCACCGGCGCCGAGCGCCCCACTGGTTCCCAGCAACACAACGACAGCAGAAACCAAGGGAATGTGCATCGCTGATGGTGCAAGTGGACGATGCGAAAATCGCATGGTGAATTGGCCATTTTATATTGCCATCCGCTAGGTCCGTGGGTGTGCGGACCATCAATGGGTTAGTGCCGATTCTGAATGTGACAGGATTGAATGAAAGTGGACCTCGTCAGCAATCTCGCAGTTGGGGGCCCTTGATAGCCCTTGATTATTTAAGTACCTTGACGCGTTACCGCGTGCTGCAGGTTCAACAGCGACTTCTCAAGATGCCCGGGTGTCTAGCGCTGAGCGCTGAGCTCTCAAACATGAATACTTGGAAATATACAATGGAACGAGCGACAGGTTTTCGTGCCTATAGAACCTTCCGCCGATGTACTCGCGGTACGAATAAATTAAATACAGGTCGACTGACAATACAGCATCCGCCATGAAACTCTAGACATCTCCACCTGCCTTGTACTCATTGGGATAGTTCAAGTGGCTGTCTTTCCCTGCGAGAATGCGTGAGGGGCTGCGTACGAGACCGAAATGGGAGAATTACTGATGATTATATCCTGACTGACTGTGACATCCATGAAGCCAGGCTTGCTGTTTCCGACTTGAGTACTAGACAAGCCACTACGCTATAAAAAGACAGAAAATGAGACCTTTTTAGGACCACGGCGGTCAGGAAACGTACCGCAGCGCTGTTCGTCGCACCCCAGGCATTCAACTCAACGTTCGATGTTGCGGAAATATGATCATTACGACCACGGATGTACTCTCGGGAGTTGAGATTGGCCATGACGGAGTTTCCGTACAAGGGAGAAACTATGATGTTGAAGAAGGCATAGGTAAATGTCGTTGGTTGGGCAGCAACCTGTCCGTGCTTAAATGAGCAAGATTCGTGACGAGGTTGCGAATGAGCCTTACGAAGATGATCGTCAATATCGTTGATACAGTTGTGATAAGACCGGTGTTTATGACTAGCACCGTCAGGCGATGGATCATTGTCTGCGTGCTGAACGAACGTTAGTCGGGTTCGATGACCAACGCGAGGTTTACTGACTGTTTGAACGTCTGCCTTTCCTTCTGGAGAAGGAGAACCATGGCTACTACGAAGAAGATATCCAGAAAAGCGTTGACGCCGTGTGTGACATAAACCGTGTACTTGCATGCGCGTCAGAAAGCAAAAACCTGACAGCAGCATGCTTACAGTGATGGATTGGAGATATACGATGTCCCGATGTATCAAAGTTAAGGCGTTGTTGGCGTACGTGAACCCTGCGTAATCAAGCGGACTCGGAGGTCAGCGAGTGTTCCCGAGCAGTGCGTGGCGCCGCACTTACCCAGTTGTGTCAGCGTAAGAGGGATCTAAATAGCGGCGTGTCAGCTCCCGGTGTAATGCATGTGGAAACCGCTGGCTTACCGTAATGCAGGGCACAATCCAGAGGCCCTTGCTGACTAGATCGACAAGGTCAGCAGTGAACTACGCAGCAGTAGACGTGTCTGTTGAGATGACTTACACTTCCAGATCCGGTACGTGTAGAACAGGTGGGCACCCAATGCAATAAGGCCTTGGAGGAAGCTTGCGATCTTTTGGTTTAGAAACAATGCATCAAACACTAGAGGCCAGGGTACATCAGCACGGACGACGTACAAACAGCTCCCTAATCAATTGAGCGACTGCGAACGACAGACAGACAGACGAGCACTCACGGGATGATTAAAACAGCGACTCCTTCGTTTCCAAAGTTATTGATGACAGCCTTGTATACCGCGACACAAAGTAGAACCTGGTGGACGAACTCCATAGTCCTGTAGCTAAAGTCAGTATCAGTTTGCCGCTGTTGAAAGGGAAATTCGAACAGAAGAAAACCAGGCTGGAATGAAGTTAGGCCCACGCGTGTGTCTCGAGTGTTTGAAACGGTAACTTACCAAGATTCGCAGGAGAAGAGGATCCTTGCTTTTGCTTGTGTAGTACAGCCAACTGCCCGACCGTCATTGTCAATCATGGATACTCGTAATCCCGAGATACTCACATTTGCAAGCCAACTACACCGAAGAGCATACACCCTACAAAGACCCCCGCAAGAAGAACACCGTACGTCTTGCCGAGTAAACTATTGAAGATGACATAGGGAATAGGGGGTCCAGCGCTGGTGGTGGAATTCGAGGACATGGCAAGAATCTGGCCATCGTGCTCATCGGAAGAGTGCACTTAAGTCAGCGGAGCTACTAGACTCTGGTCCTTGTGCCGAAATATATTACATAGACCCCATGATCCGAGGTGAGCTCGCGTTGCATACAGTTCAGAAGCCCTATCGATGCAACATCAGTGGCGACCGA
The DNA here is from genome assembly GCA_019915145.1 of Strobilurus orientalis. Taxonomy (NCBI): domain Eukaryota; kingdom Fungi; phylum Basidiomycota; class Agaricomycetes; order Agaricales; family Physalacriaceae; genus Strobilurus; species Strobilurus orientalis. Next base: position 754,440 of record JAHLML010000014.1, read on the forward strand.
GCTCTACCGGGTTCCAACTCCATGCGGAGCCGAGATGGAATCGAAACAGGGCAGATTGTCTGTAGAAGTGTCGTTCTTGGAAGATCCATCATAACGTGAAGCAGATTCACACGACCGTATTGCTGAGTTGACGGCACTGACAAGATCACTGATGTCCAGGACGTTCGACGCCACATGATGCCTTTTACTTCTTCTGGCGGCGTGAGAGAGATGCATTCGGCGAGGAACCGGTCATTAGTACGACTGTCGGCCTCGCTTGCAATCGAGACCTCCCACCTAGGTGCCGCTTCCCGAGCAATCTCAAGATGCCCAGCGAAACACGTCTCAGTCTTGTCGTAGTAAGCATTTGCACGTTGTTAGTGAGTCGCCATACTCACCATCAATAGGTTACTGGTGGCACAGGCTATGTCGGCGCCATGGTCATCGACCAGCTCCTCAAGGAAGGATACAACGTCCGAGCGTCCGTGTCATATGCGCCACCAAATCCATGCAGCTGATGTTGTCGTAGCACGGCACGACCCCACAAAGTGGAGATATTGAAAAACACGTACCCCAATGCCCAAGACAAACTCGAAGTTGTTGGGATGTCGGATCTGGTATCAGATGCCGGAAGGTGGTCGGAAATCCTGCAAGGTAGGCCCCGACGATTCAATGATACGTCCCTAGGAATGAATTTCATTTGTTTAGGCGCGGACGCGGTCATTCATATCGCCGCGCCTGTCTATCATCCTGGCACGACCTCAGAAGATATATACCGCGTACGTGATCGTCATCACGTCCAGAAAGAAAAGCAGATTCACCTTCCTCCCAGGCTGCGATTGGGGGTACTCAGAAGCTGTTGGATGCGCTCGCTGAGAGCTCCGTCCAACGTTTAGTGTTTACAAGCTCTATTGCCGCTTTCTTCAAACGTAAGTTCAGCAACGAATGACTTGGAAATCCCAGAATCTCATCTTCTGCGACGCAGCCGATTTCAGTAACATCATGGATAAGACAGTTTACGACCACAACTGTGGGTGCCGCGACAACTGTAGTCATCTTTGCGCCCTACTGACCTGATCTCAGCTTGGTCCGACATTGACGACATCGACCCCAAGGAACAGGAACCGTCGTACACCTATGTTGCATGCAAAGCGATATCAGACAAGTTGATATGGAAAGCAGCAGAGAAATACCCTCACATCGACTTCACTACTGGTGAGGAAGTCATGTCATTCTCAGATCCAGCCTTGCTGATAGCATCCAGTCTTCCCACCAACGCTGTACGGCTGGTTTGTGGAGGGATATCCGACCCCGAAGAGCGTAGCCGAGCTTAACGGCAACAAGTTCGTATACGAGCTCATTCAAAAGGGTGTCAGCTTCCCCACCTGGCCTATCACGACAATCGCGCACAACAGGGACGTTGCGAAAGCCCATGTTCTCGCTCTCACAGCACCCGTCCTACCCAAAGGCGAGAAGAAGAGGTTCATCATCTCGCTTGGGAGCATGACCTGGGTCGAGGCTATCGAGTTTCTGAAGGAACCGGAGGTGGTTGCAAAGTTCCAAGAGCGAGGACACGATATCTTGTCCAGACTTCCAGATGCTTCGGCAGCGGGAATGCAGTCGCAATACGGATTGGACACCAGTCTCACGGAGAATGTACTCGGGCTGAGGAGCGAAGACTATATCTCGTGGAAGGAGACTCTGTTGGAGGTAGTGCCGAACTTGATGGACTGGGAAAAGGCGAACCCTGAGGCGTTGTAGGGCATACGTGATGCAAGAAGATGAGCACCGGTATCCGAGTCGTAGCCATGTAATTGTTGTACCGTTATCTATAGACCCAGTTGACGATGTCTAGTCACAACTGTCTTTGACAGGCAAGAGGGAGGCGGTGCGAAAGGTCCGCTGTTTGCATTATCATTTGAGCAAGACCGTTGGTCGTTACCTTTCCCAGGCTTTTCGAACGATGAGCGCCAGATGAGCGCAGCAGCAACGAAGATGCAGCAGTCGGGAGTCGGGACCAGGTCGGGCCGACCAGGTACGGACGGTTCCGTGCAAGGGCGGCTTTAGGGCGGGTTCAGGGCCACCTCTCTTCCTTCAACCACAACATCTTTTTCGACTTCCGCGAACTTTTATTGATCATTTCGCGCTTTGAGACTACTACTGTGCTCTCTCTCCTTTTCCTTGTACCGGAAGCAATCCCCATACGCGCGCACAATACAACGAATCAAAGAACTCCTTGGCAACTTTGATCTTGGGCTTCTGTCCATCGACGGGGTCCTCCGTGAGGTGAAAGAGCCACATGTACTGATTCTCATATTTTCCGGCTCCCGACAGCAAGTCTCCCGTGGAGGTCATCTGCCACTCCTTCAGACACTTGCTGATTATCATTCCATAACTCACCTGAAGTACTATCTTTCCAGGCATTTCGACATAATCCTGTATGATGTACTTGAAGCCGCGCTTAGCTCGCGTTCCGTCTTAATTGAGAACAAGGCAAACTCACACTGAAATCCTTGACGAACGTTCCGCTCGCTTTCGTGAAGAAATCCCTCGTCTGCTCTTTATTCTTCACTCTGGGACCGAGCGCGTCGAACCCGGGTGTAACCCAGTGATATTCAGCATCGTCGGTCAGGTAAGAGAGTATCTCGTCTGGGTTTTGGTCGCTGACAGCTTTGAGGTATGCCAGAACCGTTTGGAGCTGGGGGGATGCGTTTGAGAACTCCATGTTACAGTGCCTGCGTCAGTTGGGCTTCAAGTAACTATTACATCCGCGGTTTATGTGATTATCGTAACTCGTGAGTGCGTGGCACACCTGATGGTTTCCTGATCCTGATCCTATACCATCGCTGATAGAAGTTGCCCTTCGATCCTGCGATCAGGAAGAAGAGCTGTCTTGCCGTATGGTTCGTGCTGGTTCGTGTCAGCCACTGATGCCAGCATTTGCGATCCAAGATCTCAACGCCGTCAGACCCACGGCATGACCGGGGCTTTCAGATCAATGACAGACTCTATCAGTCGAGCAGGTGCACGTCCTCATTTGTCGATAAGACAGCGGAAGATCTGATGCCATCCAGCGAGCCATCATACATCCCCTTCGAGACAAAACATAATTGCAGAGCAAACCTCAAGAGTAGCACGAGAGCCCGATGGTCCGTCACATCGCCCTGCTCTCACGCCCACTGGCAACGATGTCTGCAATATCCCTCGATGGTCTCATCTCAATGAGCTCAGGCGCACCATATCTAGCCTCTCTTCTTCTCGCTACGCTCATTGTATTATGGCGCATTTCGCTGTCCAACGCGAAGCTCCCACCAGGTCCCAGAGCCTTTCCTATCATCGGCAACATTCTCTCTATGCCGACCAGCGACAAGGCTAAAAAGATAGCAGCCATGGCTCAATCCGAGGTTCGTCATCCTTCATGTCCTCTTGGAACTCGATTGCTCACTTGTCTTCTCCGACAGAAATATGGTACCTCAATTTTCCTGCCTGATCTCAATATACCAACAATCTACGCAGGTGATATAACCTACTTCCACGGGCTCGGCCAGTCCATTCTCATCCTCAACAACCGGAACGCAATGTCCGAGCTTTTCATCCGAAGAAGCGATCTAACTGCGGGCCGTCCCACTATGACCATGTGTGGCGAACTGTAAGGCGTTGAATTGCGTTCTCGTCCTATGCTGACTCGTGCGTAAACATAGCGTGGGCTACAATAACGCGATTGTACTGAAGCAGCCGAACAAGGAGTTCCGCGAGATGCGGAAAGAGCTCAGCGCCGTCGTTGGCAAAAGCGCTGCTACGAGCCGGGACAAACTTCTTCGTCGCCAGGATCTGGGTCTCTATCTCACAAACCTCCTTCGAACGCCGAACCTCCTGTTCGCTCACAACCGCTGGTTAATCAACACCTTCACGCTCGCCCTTGCCTGTAAGGAGTCTTTCCTCCGATTGCACAAGTCATGTAGCTGACATGTGAGAAACATTGTAGATGGATACCACCCCACCAAGTACAATGACCCGTTTATCACCGCCGCTGAGAGAGCTTTGTTCGAGTTCGTGGACCTCATCCAGCCAGGTGCATGGATCATCGATTTCTTCCCATTTCGTGAGTTATTCCTCTGTCCCTACGCCCAATTCTTGTGTGCACTCTAACTCTAGCATCGTTGCAGTGAAACACATTGTTGTATGGCTTCCTTTCACGGGCTACAAGGCGAATATCGCGAAGTATCGCAAGTCGCAAATAGACCTGTCAATCACGCCTCTTAGGATGGTAAAGAAGCAAATAGTGAGCAGGATGAAGCTATGCTAGACTCTGCTGACGGCTCACAGGACGAGGGCACCGCTCCTGAGAGCTGCTGCGCATCTTTAATCCAGAAGTTTCCGACGCGACTATCCACAGCGGCAGGCGAGACGTTTCTGGCGTGGATTGTAGGAAACATCTAGTGAGTCTGCCACATCGATTGCAACAGAGGAAAGGAAGTAACTCTGTCGCAGCGCCGGAGGATCGGATACCGTAGGCTGTCGCCCTTTTTGCCCGCGGGCCATTACTCACTTTCCCTCGCAGACCGTGTCGTCGCTATGTTCGTTCTACCTGGCAATGTGCCTTTCTCCAGCTGCGAAGGTGAAGGCTCAAGCCGAAGTCGACAAATTTACGGAGCGCTTGGACCGTTGTCCCAACCTCGATGAGCGAGACCAGTTCCCTTACCTCTGCGCCTTGATATCGGAGTTGTACAGATGGGCGCTAGTTGCGCCGTTGGGTATTCCCCATATGACCGTCGAGGATGTGGAGTACGAAGGGCGTATCATTCCGAAGAATACCACTATCCTCGTCAACGCGTGGTGCGTTATTGCCATATTCCCTATACTCGCGCGAACGGTCTAACCTGCATCTTGTAGGTCCATTTCTCAAGATCCAGAGATATACCCCGACCCTCTAGAATTTCGTCCCGAGAGATTCTTGGGAGATAAGCAGCAGCTCGACCCTCGGGAATTCGCTTTCGGTGGCGGACGAAGGTAAATACTCTGATCAATACGCCGACGCATCTCTGACAAGCACTGTCTAGGATCTGTCCTGGCATTGACTTGGCAGATGCCATGATGTTTCTCACTGTCTCCACGGTTTTAGCTGTCTTTGATCTGTCTCCTTCACCGGATTCGACGCCACTGTATGAATTCCGGGACAAATTCTCGAGGTCAGTGTGGCGTCTCTATGATGTGCAACGATTTTCATGTTTCACTCAGGCATCCCTTAACTTTTTACTGCAATCTACAGCTTCGTTCGCCGAAGGCACAAGACTGGATCGATGCTGCGCTTGCTGACTGACGTGGAAGATACTGTATGCGTGTAATATCATCCAGAATGCAAAATTCAACTTCATTTCTTGACCACTGTACGGTCATTATATGTCAATTAGGGATCCCAATCAAGCGAGATACTACGATTACGGTCAGGCTGTACTCAAGTATGCTTTGGCATGATACCACCCTGGCAGCCCATATGCGATGGAGAGCCAGAGCTAACGGAGATAAGCAAGCGTTTCCGGCAGATCTGAATGAACATAAGCTTACATTATACCAATAGAACGAGATCTGGTCGTTCTTCCTCCCATTCATTGTGTTGAATCGCACACCGACGTAGGCGGCGAGTGCACACATGGTGATAGTCGTAAGGCGGTCCAAATTCCAGATGTAGGAGAGAACAATGGACCATGTGATGAGCCCAATTAGCACGCTTGGCCGAGCGATGCGGGGATACACCAGAGGTACAGTGGATCGGTTGAATTTGACATCACCCTCAACGTCCTTGAAGTCCTGTGTGTGCGTGGTGGTGGCGTATATGCCGATAGAAAGAAGGATGGCCCGTGAAGCCACGATGTCAAACTGGTTACGATCACGGCCTTTGCATGTGTTAGATGATATCGCTGCATCGGGACAGAACGTACCAGCTAAGAGTGTGGCGCCAATTTCAAAGGCCCCGAAGCCAATACCATTCAAGAGGTTCCTTATGAACCAATGCTTGCCGCTCCCATTGAACTCGTTGTACCAGGTGGTGATGACAATGACGGCGACACTTGCTGCCAGCACAGACGAAGAGAATTGGTGAGAAACTGCAAGGCAGACCGGAACGAGAAGCCATCGCAGGATGCGAGTCTGGCGCAGAGTCATTCTCCCTGATGGGATAGGGCGATCAGGCTTATTGTCGCTATCCTCTGCGACCGCGGTCAGCGTGCACGATTGGTTGGACGTCGTAAACTGTAGGAGGTGGAGCCATATCCACAAAAACTCTTCTACAAAGTTCCCGAACGACCAGACAGGTGCAGCGACTGCTCCACCAATTGCCTTCGGAATATTAGTTTCAGTATAGTAATCACTCGATCGAGTAAAGACACCTACGATTGGAATGAGGGTGGTCTTGATATCCGACTTCGTGAAGAGAAACAACGTAAACAAGGCACTCAGCGCCTCGCTAACGGACCTCTCGACAATGACCGATGTGTATTGTATGCCTGTATGGATATGGTAGGTCATTTGTGATGACTGTCGTAGTGTTAGGAATAGCTTCGTGGTGTGGGGGGGTATTTATGCTCTTCGCCGCGACCTTTGCTAAACCCCATCAAACCGAAGTAGTTGGTTTTTGCCCAGTTCCGCTCAGCAGATTGAGTACCAGCGTCCATACACACCTGAGAAAAACACCGAACAAAGATGGATAGATTTAGATACTCGAGTATAGTCAGTAGATCGCCGTCGAAGGCGGTCCTCAAATTACGCACCCATATGTTCGACCCATCCATTGTTGTAGTCGTACTTGCTGTTGATCAAAATCAGAAACGACCACAGAGCATTGATGGTCTCACTTGAGGAGCCCGGGGGTCCGGTATCAGCGTCACAGAAAGATGATAAAGAAAAACGGTAAAAACATGGGAGGATGCATCTGACCGATCGGAGCAGTCTTTTCGACACAAAAGGTCATCCATGTCGGACCGTCGTAGCTCATGGGTCCGCACATTAATATTGGATTTATACTCCGCTCGGACCACTGAGAGCCTCAGTGAGAGGGAACGGAGCGACCCAAACACTGCTCAACGGGGATAGAGAGAGGTGCGATCAATCGCGGTGCGTGCCGGCGATCTTTCATCTAGCTTTTCCCACATACATATGCTGATAACTTGACGGGCGGTGTAGTACGGTGTGCAAACGGAAGAACGCGACTGCGCGAGATATATGGCACTAACAATATTGCCCAAGGAATCTATAGATTACGACGCGTGACGCATGAACTTTGTACGTGAAACTTCCAGGATACTTATTCGGGATTTGTGTCATTGGGGGCCGCGTTCGACGACTCAAGCCTTCTCTGTCTGTCGATCTCTATGTGGTGCATCTGTCTTCTCTTACGATGGCCTTTGAGTTATGATGATCATGCGGTCCAGTGGCAGGCAGAATCACCAAAGTACTCATAAGATGTCTGGATGCGAAACGACTGATAGATTTATGATCGCGATTAAAGTTTGAGAGTGCATCTCTCAAAACACATAGAAATTTTGTTCAACGAATCCCGGTCAAGTACCGCGTATCAAACCACCGGCTTGTTCCGAACGGACACGAATATCACACTGGAAATGTGAATTATGACTGAAAGACATCGGTCAAGGTGCGCGACCAAGATGACATCGACTTACCTGATCAAACCATCGCTAGTACGCGATAGAGAGTAAACCTCACCCTCTCTACGTCGAATACTGAAAACGGCAAGCGTAGAGACGATTATGGTAAACATGGTTTGTTCACCGAGAGCCACGCCGGGGCAAGATCTGACAAGTCTTCAGCCACCTTCAACCTACCATCAAAGGAAAGAGTGACAACATACCGTCGTCCAAATCCAAACACCGTCTTCCGCGGATCTAGTTGTGGATTCGGACCCAGGAATCGTTCTGGTATGAACAGCTCTGGTTCGGGGTAAGACATGGGGTCAAATGCTATTGCTCTAGGTCTTGTTAATAATCGTGCCCGGAAGATATACAAAAGAACTTACCCAATGTTGGCGAACGCATGCGTACCTTTAGGTATCATGTAGCCTTCGAAGACCTCATCGTTGGTGAAACGGTGAGGAATTCCGAGTGGAATCGGCGCTCCCCATCGTAACACTTCTAGCACTAGTGCTTCAACATAAGGTACCAATCTCTTGTCACCGAAGCCTGGTAATCTGCTGTGAGTATTGCAGACTGCGTCAATCTCGGCTTGAGCCTTTGCTTGTGCGTCTTGGTTCGTTACCATGGCCAGAAAGAAAGAGGTCATCAAAGAGGTCATCTGAAATCCAAGAGGTCAGAGACGAGCAGTGACATGAGCGCGATCAGTACCGAGTGAAGGCCGCCTCCACTGTAAGATTGTTAGTATTTGAAAGCGAGGCAAGACAATATAAGACGTACTACAGGTCCGCCATCAGGAACATCATGAACTCTTCCTCATCTTGCGTTGGCTGGTGGTGCTCTTCAAGGAACGACGCGATGAGACTCTTCCTCGCGACGCCGTCCTTCTAGGTTCACCGTTTCAGAGACCCAGCGACTAAGGGACGAGTAAACATACCATCTGCTGCTTCACCATGTTGTAGGGCAGCTCAGACGAAGTCAGAGCATGTGCGCGAAAGTAAGTTGCTAGTTTCTTGTACTCCGTTCCAGGGAACCAACTGGGCAGATGTTTGACTGTGCATAGCTTGTCATGCATTATCTATACGAGTCGTAACGGTGACCTACGAAACGGTAAAGAGTCCACAAGCCATTTTCCTGGCGCCGCCGCAATGGCAAACTGATCCAGAACTCCGCTTAGAGCTGCGATACAAGGATCGTTGGTGTCTTGAGTGTGATAACCGTCTAGGGCACGCAGTTAACTGGAGTACGGCAGGCCACCTGTGGGTCATTACGAACAAGCTATTATCAAATTGGCAGCGCCCACTATCCTGAGCCACGACTATTCGTGAGGAGGCGAGCGCGGACACAGGGAACATTACCACTCACCACTTGGAATGTTCCTCGTAATTCTCCGGATCGTTCGCGAGCTTCTTCAGAAATCTTAGGACCTGTTCTTTTTGCGCTGACGCGTAATCCTTGGCGTGCTGGGATCCGACTGCGCGTTGAAGGTACTTTCGCGCGTCACGCAGCCTGTCCCCATTCTGCATCATGGCCATGAACCGATCATAACCTGCGCTACAACAACGGATGAGCTCGAGATAGGTACTGCTGGCGAACCGAGACAGACAGTTCAGATGCCATGACTGAATTCGGTCTTCCAGCTGATGAGTCCCCTTTGGCCCCCAATATCTCAGAGGCAACTCTCTGGGTGTTGAGGAATAATAGAGGTTGTGAAAAGATGGTGAAGTAGACCATTTCGCCGTATTTCTGAAACGGGGAATCAAGCACTGACCACCGATTATGACATGGGACAATAAACCAGGGACTTACAGCAGACATAGCGCCCACGTCTTGACTGAGCGTTGCCGCGGGGGGTATGTCAAAGATATTTCCTATGATAGGGTAACCTCGTGGACCCGGAGGGAGAGAACGAGGCCTGCGCGCCCATCTCAGGAATAAGACGAAGGACAGAAGGAAGGCTGCAATAAACACTGTCATAGAATGCATGGTCGCGGTCCCGCTAGACACTGACACCAAGGCGCAGAGTGATAAGAGTTCTTCGAGATCTTGAAGGAAATCATCAAATATATTGATCAATCAGAAGATCAGGAAGTCAGGTCGCGAGCCGTGTTCGAATTCATTGTGGCATAGTCTTGCCTGTCATGCTTGTCAGCACACACACCGTCGAAGTCTGGGTGCCCATGGCCTGGACAACTGGGAAAACATCTGTACGTACACAAGTCCTTCCGATGAGAGTAAGAGTCCGACGGCGGGTGGGCTCCTGCAAAGAACTTGGACTATATCGATCCCCGAATTAGCAGTCACGAGCTGCGATGCTCAACCTGCAGTGCTCAGTCAGTGAGCTGGCTGCTGACTCAGGCAGGATCCAGGTATGCATGTACGTGCACGGTGAATGGTGGTGGAAAAGGCAAGGAGAAGGCAGGAAAAGGAACAGATCAGGCACGGATCAGGTGCCTGTTTTATCTTATCTCGGGGCCGTGCCGTGTATTCATTGAATTGATTTTACGTGGGAGCATGGCATTGGTACAAGGCTGTACAAGGTAGTACACATCTGGTACACATGGGCTCATATCTGAAGTTAACGTTCGTATGGTGATTCCGATTCGCCAACGCCCGTTTGGCAATCCTTGATGATTGATATATTTATCCCCTATCTTGTGTGACACGACGCTTGCTCATGATGCGTGCATGCAGACAGTTCAGGACGCACACTCAGTAGCCCCTTCTACATTCCATCAGGAGTTTCAAGTACTGAGTGTGGCGAGAAACATTGTTCATGGTATCATCTGAATACAGCATAGTATATATTACTTAACATCCTTGGTCTGTTCCTCCAACCAAGTCCAGAGCTTGGCTCCGACTTCTAGATCAGATGTACCAGCATGAGCTGTACCGACTCGCGCCCAAGGTACGAGGTACTAGGTGAAAGACGTTAGTCGAAAAATTTGGGATACGCATGGGGGAGAGTCACCTTTCCGTTTGCGTCAGCCGCCTGCGGGGAAGTCGCCGCCCAGAGGGAAGTCATAGCTCCCTGTGCCGAGTTGTACGACAAGTAGCCCTGCGCACAGAATCTTAGAGCGACTGGGGTTCAACGGGATGAATGCACCTACCACTATCTTCACGACAGTTGGAGACATAGTTCGTCCCAGATTAGTGACGATCAAACCTGGTTGATGAGTCATTGTTAGCATGGCAGACGAGATTTGACAATTCCACGACCTACCGGGATGAACAGCCGTTGAGACAATCCCCTTGTCAGCGAACCGTCTCGCAAACTCGTTGGAAACGACAACATTGGCCTGTGACAATCAATCAGCGATCGTAAACGAGCGCAGAGGTATGATTGTCTTACAAACTTGCTCTGATTGTACAAGTCCAATGGCGCTGTCTTCTGTCGTTCGGGCCCGTCCAGAATGATGTCCCAGTTGAGCCCTTTGGATAGAATATGCCCGTGTGAGGAGAGGTTGACGACTCGGGAGGAGCCAGCTGCCTCAAGCTGAGGTATAAGAAGGCGGGTGAAGTAGTAGTGTCCTAGAGACTTGTCACGCGAAGAGCGACGAGAAAAGAAGATCAACCCACCGACGACGTTGACGCCAAATTGAAGGTCGTAGCCCTCAGTAGTAAGCGCTTTCGGGTCTGGGATCATCACGCCTCTGTGAATGTATGGTTGAGTGGTGATAGACTGGAGGATATGGGCACGCACGCGTTATTGATGAGAACATCGAGTTTCTTCTCGAGCTGTTGGAATGCCAGTGCGGCAGCCTTGACCGAGCTGAGGCTCGCAAGGTCAAGCTCGAGAAAGTGCGCCTCGTTGTCAGTCGCAGACTTGAGCTCTTGAACTGTGGCCTCGACACGGGCTTTGTCGTGAGACGCAATGTAGACCTTGGCGTGCTTCGAGAGTAACGCCTTCACGGTCTCCTTTCCAATACCGCTGTTTCCGCCTAAACAAAGGCGTAGTCTAGCATTTAAATCGCTGCAGTGCCAGTAGAGACTCACCAGTAACGATGATCACCTTGCCGGTCAAGTCGGGGATGTCGTTGACCGTCCATGTCGCTCTCGGAGGCCAGTTGGCACTGTACATAGACATTGCGGTACCCATTGCTGAGAAAGTGCTGTGGGAGTTGCGGACAGCGTGTGTACGCTAAGCGCTGCGCTTGAGAAGGCTGGAAAAGTTCCGTCCACGCATATGTACTCGCTTCCGCCGCTCAATCTGCCCAGTGCCGTCAGAGCCGTCCGAACTTGGATCAGGCTTCTGTGATGATTGCCATACGTTAGACATTTGCCGAGATCAAGCCCGGACCTCGAGTCCAATGAAAAGCAAGTTCATCAGAGCCCTCTTTACTTGAAATGATGGAGCGCCAACTTGAAGGTCCTGTTTGAAGAACGAGTATGCGGAGCATCTGGTGAAAGGGAATGATAGAAACAGGATAAAAATGATGATGATGATGATGAACCAATCAAAGTACGGCACGGACTCAAAAGGATCGTGAGAATTTGATCCAGTCAGTGGCAGTCACGTTGCATCTTTCCATTCGTCCACCATCGTGGCACGCGAGTCCAGTTCCGTGGAAGTACACAGCCGAGGGCGAACTGATGTCCTTACTTCTTTGGCGCTATTAGCCGCGACGCAATGGTCCACGAAACTTTGTCAAGTCTTGATCCAATGATTCTCATGATACGTATGTTTTGAAATCGAGGTTCTTGATTCGAGTGATGGTATTTTTCGCCTGACTGATAGGACTGATTCCTATAGGTGGTAATACAATGACTTGCTTTCAACCTGCATTCCAAATAGCTGCAATGCTGTACTCATAGATCAAATAACGCCGCGGATTCTCATAAATAGCGGACATACCTGGCATGCGTACCATTATCCGACCTGATCAGTCATGCGACGTCCTCCTCGCCCACTCAAAAGTGTATGTTTCTCCGTCGCCGGTATCTTCTTCTGCGCCAGCGCCGCCGCGACCAACTGTCCAATACCAACTTTGACCGCAGCGCAATTCGTGGGACTACCTTTGGACTATATCGTCATAGGCGAGTCGGTAGGACGCGTCTTATTCGACCGCGATCGTTGATATTTGACTCCTAGGATCCGGAGCTGGAGGGCTTACAGTAGCATCCAGGCTATCCGAGGACAGTAGCGTCAACGTCGGGCTCATCGAAGCTGGAGTATTCCACAAGGATGACCCCTTGATAGACGTGCCAGGTGGGGGAGGATTATTATTGTCTCCTGAAGAACATCTGTTCACGACGGTCTAGGCTTCGGCGGTCGCGCCTTCGGGAACGCCACCTATGATTGGCTTTTCGAAACAGTACCTCAGACCTATGCGGGCGGGCGCATCATCCAAGAAACACGGTAGGTTGTGTGTTCATTCTCTGGCAACATTCTCAAAAGGATTCGCAGTGGGAAAATGTTGGGCGGCTCCACCGGAATCAATCTCTTGGCCTGGGACCGCGCGTCGAAATCAGAATACGACGCATGGCAACTCTTCGCTAATGACAGCGATTGGAACTTTGAGAACCTTCTTCCTTACTTTATCAAGTCGGAGAATATCGACCTCACAGACAACGATGTGTTTCCGGGGGTTTCGGCCGAGGGGTACGCCAAGGCCGCTACAGAGTTTGAGGTCGATGATGGGTTCAATGGCCCAATACATGTGAGTATTGCATACTCTCGCTGAACAACCTCTGAGAGATCACGCAAAAGGCATCTTACAATTCCATCTACGGGGATTTGGCCCTACCGTTTGCGTCGACGTGGAACAGACTCGGTGTTCCGACAAACCCCAATACCGTAAGTCCTGCGACTGATATTGACGACGTTGTACGCTCAGAATTGCGTTGCAGATGGGTGGTAACTCCTCTGGTGTGCGCAACGAGCGCACTGCAGTTGTCAATGGAGTTCGGTCGTATAGCGCAAGCGGCTATTATTGTCCTGCCTCCAATAGAAAGAATCTCCATGTCATCACCAACGCTCGTGTGCGTATCCGTTACTATCATAGGCATATCTTGAACTGTTTCATCCCTGTCAGGCTTCTGAGATACACTTCTCAAATTCAGGAGGGCGTTTAGCAGCTACCGGTGTTTCTTTTATCAGCAATGGCGTTACATACGAGGCACGAACTTCGAAGGAGGTTATTCTCGCAGCAGGAGCAGTTCAGACACCTCAATTGCTTGAGCTTTCTGGTGCGCCTTCAATAGGCTAACTGGTGCCATGAGCCTGTGTTCATGTTTGAATAGGTATAGGAGACAAATCGATCTTGTCTAGCCTCGGGATAAAGACGCTTGTTGATCTGCCTGGCGTCGGAGCGAACCTCCAGGTCAGACATTCATTAGTTTGTGATAGGTACATAAACTTATCGGTCTCACTTTGTAGGATCACATTTACACCGCAGCGCAGTGGGTTGCACTGCCCAACATCACAACCTTCGGTCCGTGAAAGCGCTAGTACACAACTTGTCCTCTGAGCTTACGTCAATTTTACCTAGACAAACTGCGGTACAATGCCACCTTCTTTGGAGAGCAAACCGAGATATAGTAAGCGTCGCCTATACGTTCTTCGAACCCCGAGGCTGAGAGTTATGGATAGTGAGAAAAATCACACCGGTTTCCTCGTCACTCGTAATTCCAACTTGATATTCCTCAACTCCAATGATACCGTCTTCCCGCAAGAGGACGCTCAAAAGCTCATAGCGGAGCTCCAGGCAACCCTTGCGACGAAGGACTTAACACCACTTCAACGCGCTCAGTACGAGATCCAACTGGAATGGCTCCAAGACGGATCTGTACCCCAAGCGGAATTCATCACGCAGTCGAATGGACTGATTAACCCAGCAAATAACACAAACTATATGTGCTTGATCTCTGGTTTAATGGTAGGTGAACAGAGTGCCAGGAAGAGTCGAAGACTTACTTCAAGTTGTGTCTAGCATCCTCTCAGTAGGGGGACTATCGTCAGTACCGCCTCCCTACGGGCGTGCATGTGAGGCTAACGCACCACACACAGCACATCAATAGCACCAATCCGCTCGCAAACCCTGTTATCGATCCCAAGTATCTTGCGTTCGACTTCGGTGCGTATTCGTTCTAACATCCACTGGGAATTTGTCGAGTCACTCTCGCTCACTTGCATGTTGTAGACCTTCACTCACTCAGCTCTTTCGCAAGTATCGGGGTAGAAGTAGCTAAGCACGATCCCATTGCGAGTCTGTTGGTGGAGCAGCAACTTCCACCGCCTGATTCGACGGGAAGCGTCGCGGATCTTGAGAGGTGAGTTCCTATCTAACACTTGCCAGTGGCCCGCAGTGTTGACTGTTTACTCATAGCTTCGTGACCTCGACCTTCATCGTAAGTATCTCTCACCCTGTATATAGGGATGTGTATGCTGATGGCTATCCAGACCGGTGACCATCTGGCGGGTACCGCAGCTATGGCATCTCGAGATCTAGGAGGTAGGCCCCTCATTCTCCACAATACATTCGAAGGAAGCTAAAAGAGTCGTGCTGCTACAGGTGTCGTCGATGCTAATCTCAGAGTCTATGGAACGTCCAACCTGCGTGTAGTCGATGCAAGTATCATGCCCTTGATAGTGGGTGCACATTTGCAGGCGACAGTTTATGCCATCGGTGAAAAGGTATGCCGCTGTTCCTCGGCGTAATGGATGCGTTTCTGATGAAGGCGTATCTGTCAGGCCGCTGATATCATTCGTTCTGGTCGATAGAGTTTCGGTCGTTGTATGAATCGTATGAGATGATCCTGAGATGATCACGTAGAGATTTCATCTCATTACGTCCGGATAAGAATGTAAAGCGAACCAAGGCGAACCACGCTCTTGTCATTCGTTCGCACACGAGCCTGCCTTTCTCCGTTCTCTCCATGTGATACAGTGATACTTGTCTTGATGCGATGATTGGGTTATCATCAGAAAGTGCCTACCGTCTTCGACTGGGCCGCCATGAGTCCACCGGCTATCTTCGTAGGGCTATTCCTCGCTCTGGTAGTTCTGAGATTGTTGCGCAAGTCCCATAACCTCCCTGGGCCCCGAGCGTACCCTCTAATTGGCAATGTTCTGGATATGCCGCGCTCGAAGGCCAGCGAGAACTTTGCTAAACTACGTGCTGTGAGTGGACTCTATGCACCGCATGGTATAGTACGAGAACTCAGCGACCCCAGAAATACGGAGACGTTTTCTACTTATCCGTCTTCGCCCAAGGAATTGTAGTCTTCAACACTCAAAAAGCAGCCATGGATATTCTGGGCACCAAAGGCGAAACATCGGCGGGACGACCAGCCTTCACAATGGCTGCTGAGGTGTGGGTACCTCACTTGATCGAATTTCTCCTTGAGATGTCACCCTCATTCATCCCTTCCAGGTCAGGCTACGATCGTTTCTTAGCACTTCTTCAGAATGGCGAACGACACCGCGCAGGCCGTAACTATCTGCACGGCGCAATCGGGCCTCAGCACGCGCGAGGCTACGCGTCCGCTCAAGAGGAACAGACCGTTCGGTTTCTGAGGAAGTTATTGAATGATCCTGAGGACTTCGAGGAGCATTGTAAATGGTGATTGCAATTGTCGGCTTCATACTCCCTACTACCTGCTCCAACTGAGCCTTCTCCAGGATTGTAGGCTCCTGCATCCTCCTCATAACTTGTATGTATTGAAGGTCTCAATCCACGTCGTTTCAGAACCGAGTTTGACTACGATTAGACGGACACACCACGAGCGATTCCGATGACCCGTATATTGAGGCATCGAGTGGTGTCATGCAGCGTTTCTCAGAGGCGGCAAAACCTGGACGCTGGCTTGTGGATCTGATACCCGCTAGTAAGCTCCTCCTCCAACGAGCGATCTACATGATACTTATGCTTGGTGCCCCAGTGAAGCACATCCCCACCTGGTTTCCCGGAGCCTACTTCAAGAGGTTTGGCGAACTTTGTCGGTCTCATGCGCGAAGCGCGTTTGAGAAGCCTTTCCTGTCCATTAAGCAACAGATGGTGTGTATCCTGATCGTCCAACACCAGTGCCCAATTCAGTGACGTTTGTACAGAAAGAAGGCGTTCACAAGAAGAGTCTCGTCGCGTCCTTTCTCGAGGAACCAAGAACGGAAGAAGAGGAAGAGTTCATCATGTACACAATGGGAGACCTATAGTGAGAACTGTTTACATCTCATCGTCTATGCGAGATGTCTAACAGTATCGCATCTGCAGTGGCGCCGGATTGCACACTGTTAGCAAGCCGTAACTTCAGGCTTGAAATGCTTTGCGGACTAACTCACTCTGCCTGGCAGATGACTTCAGGCATCTCGTCCCTCTTCCTTGCAATGGTCATGCACCCCTCCGTCCAGAAGAAAGCCCAGGCCGAGATCGACTCTGTATGCGAGATGCAGAACAGGTTACCCACCTTCGCAGACAAGAGCTCACTCCCTTACGTCGAGGCGCTACTATGGGAGCTCTTGCGGTGGAGCGCCATCACGCCGCTTGGGTTGCCACACCGCTTCACGGAGGATGAGACATACGAGGGGCTGACCATCAAGAAGGACATGCACGCTTTTGCGAACATTGGGTGGGTGTGAACGAATTGCGCATCGCTTCCTCGGCTGCAATGTATTTGTAGGGCCATATCGTTTGACCCGGGATCGTACCCCGAACCCGAAGTGTTCAGACCGGAACGCTTTTTGGGCTCTGATCCCCAGCCGGATCCACGCAAGACAGTGTTTGGATATGGTCGAAGGTATGCCAGACTTGGTCTGCACGTACTAGGTTGAGCCAAACTCTCCATCAGGCTGTGTCCCGGAAACGCGCTGGCCGAACAGACGATGTTCATCATTGTCGTATCCACGTTGGCGTCGTTTGACATTCAGCCGAGGAAGGGCGAGACGTACTCCATTCGCCGGACGGACGGCGTGATAGCGTGAGTCTAGCTTGGGTTTGGGGGTGTGGTAGTGAACTGATGTATACGCAGACACAACGAGCCGTTCCATGTTGATATCAGAGTACGGTCAGAGCTGGCCAAAGAATTGATAGTGGAGCATTGAGTTAAAAAAATTAGTATCGTACCTTTCACAATGAAGGGCATTCTTAATATGCTAAGCGCGTATCATGTGTAAGATACAACAGAGAAAAGGCTACACTGGGTGTACACTACGATAAACTTAAGTCTACACTTCTACACTTGAACTTTGATATTACAAAGGTTTATACGCTTCCCAACCAACATTCTCCAGTCGCTCAACCTTACCCATAACCTCCGTCTCAAGCCCCCGAAGGTACGCCTCCATCTCCCTCACCAGACGCGGTATACCCGCCCCCAGAATCCGCACCGCCAACAACCCAGCATTCGTCCCATTATTGATCGCCACAGTCGCGACAGGAATGCCCCTAGGCATCTGCACGATGCTATGCAATGAATCGACTCCGTCCAACGAGCTTCCCTTGACGGGCACGCCGATGACGGGCAGTGCAGTCAAGGCAGCGACCATACCAGGGAGGTGGGCTGCGCCGCCTGCGCCAGCGATGATCGTACGCAGACCCCTCGAGGCGGCGGACCGCGCGTACTCAACCATCCGATCGGGAGTCCGGTGCGCGGAGACGATGGTGAGCTCGTAGGGGATCTGAAACTTGTCGAGCATCCGTGCGGCGGGGAGCATGACTGGCAGGTCGGAGTCCGAGCCCATGATGACGCCGACCAAGGGCTGGGGATGGGAGTGGACGGGGAGTGGAGTGTAGAGGTCCTTGTCCTCGTCATCAAGCAGTTGACGGAGGTTCGCGCGGAGCTCCGCGTCCGAGTCGGCGACGAGGGTGATGTGCCCCATCTTGCGCCCTTTTCTGCACTCTGTTTTGCCGTAGAGGTGGACAGTGGCACCGGGGAGGGTTAGGGCTGCGGAGGTGATGGAGGTGATGCTGGACATGGATGAAGAGGTGCCGATGAGGTTTAGCATGACGGTAGAGGGAACCTTGAGCTTGGTCGAGCCGAGAGGAAGGGATAGGATAGAGCGGAGGTGATTTTCGTATTGCGAGGTTTCGCAGGCTTCGATCGTATAGTGCCCAGAATTGTGCGGCCGAGGAGCAATTTCGTTGATATATATGTCGCCTGTAGTGATCACCCCATTAGATGACTTGAGAGCAAAGAGTATGAAGTACTGACCATTTTCCATGAGGAACATTTCGACGCCGAAGATTCCAGCACCTTCGAAAGTCGCGACAGCACTTTCAGCGATAGCCTGTGCTTTCGCAGCCAGGTCTGCATGTCGACTTCGAAGGGGCGCGAAGACGAGATGGCAGATATTGTCTTTATGGACCGTCTCGACTGCAGGATACGACTGTACTGTGCCGTCAACTGAGCGAACAACCATGACAGCTATTTCGCGGGTGAACGGCATCCATTTCTCAGCGTATAGTGGTCTGGAGCCCAGTGCAGATATGGCAGCGGGAATGTCGTCTACCGTTCGGAGGACATAGTTGCCTCGACCATCGTAGGCCAAGGTGCGGCTCTTCAACATCAGGGGAAGACCGAGCTCTTTCGTCACAGCCGTTATAGCTTCCACAGACGAAGAGACCTCCTTGTAAGGCCCGAGTGGACACCCATGGGCGCGCAAGTGTTCCTTTTGGCGGAATTTATCCTGGATGATGCGGATGGTCCGTGGGCTTGGGTGGATGTCAACCTGTCCTTCCAAGCTCTCTAGAGCGTCCGCGTCGACGTGTTCGATTTCGACTGTCAGGACGTCGACTTTGGCTGCGAGATCGCGAATCTTTGCGGGATCGGTGAATGAGCCGTCGATGTGGGAGCCCAGAGAGACCTGTTTCGCGGGACCAGCATCTCCCACGTCGAGGATGACAATGGGGATATTCAATAGCGAAGCTGACGCCGCGAGCATGCGACCGAGCTGGCCGCCACCTGAATCATTCTGAGTTCAGCCTGAGTCGGGGACAATTTACACAAGATTCTGAAGTTAAGCCCTGTTAGCGCATGGTAAGCATATTGGATTGGAAATGGCATACCCGCACCGAGAATTCCAACCACTTTGGACGAGGACATGGTGGGCGGAGGATAAGCAACAAAAAAAGTTAATCACCTCGGATCTCGGGCCGCCGGAGTAGGCCTCACGTGCCCCAGACACGCCTGTTGAAATCGGAAATTCCTATTTCAGATCCTCGTTCCGCGCCACCATTACCTATGTCTGTCCTCGTCGTCGCGCCCAGCGAGCAGCCACCGTCTTCAGCAGCAGCGCCGCGGCCAGCACACTTCAGGCCGCCTCTGTTATCATCGTCTGCAGGGAATGCCGCCGTCCCAGTGGTCCGCGGGCACATCCCGGTGGTGCAGCTGCAGAGCGAATCGATATCGGACACCGTCGCAGCAAGCATGGCGTCAAGCCTGCTCGGCCACGTTCTCTTTCTTAAGAATCAAATTCCGATGTGCGTCTCCGTCGTAAGAGTATATACAAAACTGATCGCGTGCACACTGCAGGCCAATCGCCCAGCTGGCCCGCATGTCCGGGACTAAATCGACAAACTCGAACTCGCGCACGGCAAAGCTGAGGTCCGAATTGCTGGACTCGTATGACACGCTTGCGTCGCATCTGGACACGACATTCACGGCATTATCGACCGCCTTTGCGCGTGCTGGCACTGGTGGCGCGGGTACTAGCAAAGCATATCTGGCCATTATGATTGGACCCAGCATAGGCACTGCGAAGAGCAAGGTACTTCTCGCTGTTGATGGGCTGGAGACCAAGATTTGGGGACAAAGGGATGACCGACCCAACGAGGACAGTGATGAGGAAAGTGATGAGGACGAGGATGAGGACGAAGACGAAGATGATGACGAACAGGATGACGAAGGAGAAGAGAACAACAGCGACGCAGGAGACCTAGACGATGAACAGGAACCTCCGGACAGTGACGACGAGGACGAAGAAGACGAAGCTGAAGAGAGCGAGGAGGAGGAGTCCACACCACCACCACCAAATCCACACCAACTCTCACACGCCGCAGAACAACTCGCGCTCCGAACAGCAGACCGCCTCCTCTCCCGCGCCCTCGTATCCGCCGACTGCGACGGCAACGGCCTCGCCGCAGAGCTCAACCCGACCCAAACCCACATCCTCATCCGCGCGCCTCGACGCTTCAAACACCCCGCTTGGGTACCTCGCCAGAATGTGACCGCCTCGCTCGAGGGCACGCTGCAGCAGTTTCTCGGTCTCGGCAAGGAGAACTTGAAGAAGGGAAAGGTCGAGGGCGTGTGGGTGGGGTGCCTACAGCCGGGCGAAGACCACGACTCAGACCAGCAGAACTTGAAGGAGGACGATGAGCTGATATGGTGGAGCTGGGATGGGAAGCTGGTGGGCTTTGCGGGATGGTAGTATATCCTTGTGGACTTGCATGCATAACACAATTGATTTTGGATAGATCATGCGGGTGTAGAATTGGATTTCATGCCTTGGCTTGACCAGTGACCACATGGTCAACCGTATCTTCGAAAACTGTCGCCGTTCATCTGCTTGCTCTCTTGCTCCAGGTATGAAGACCAGTATTGTGTTCAAGACAGCATGCTCAATGCAACACTTATACTAATAGATTTCTCTGCCCCCTTGCATTCCCATCATCGATCGAATTCTTTGAAAAGCATACCTACTCGTGACGCCGGTATTTTTTGTGAAGGAGATCTGCGTCCGACGGACTTCTGATACCGAAGGGCCTGCTCGCGGTGCATATGTCATGGAGCCTGGAATGCGTCAAGTATATGTCAGTCGCTCGGGACTACCTCTTCTCTGCTCTCTCTGAATCTGATGTGGAAGTGCGTTGTACTTCGGATTCCCCACGCGTCGATCGCACTCAACTTTCAGAGAGTCGAGACGCCCTCAAGACAAGACCTCTACCCTGTTGATCCAGTGACTGACTCAAGGTTATTCCAATTCGCAATCTTGACGTTGACGATGACCACCGCCTCTATCCTTGTGATCAATGCTCTCCACGCGCAGGCCTGACCAAGGATGACTGTAGCTGAGCCCAGCTGAGGTCCTGAGGAAGTCCAGTTGGTATACATCATGATGCCGTAACTCGAAGCGCAAAAATTGCGGGGCCTGTAAGTACGCCAACATAACAAGTTCGCCCGATTACGCGCCTTCGTACCCCCAACTGCTTTGACACGCCCCAAGTCATGGAGGACCACGGCTCTCTACTCCATTCGAGGTGTTGGGACGACCAGGATGCACATTCGTTCGAGTAACGAAACTTTACTTCTCGCCTTCTTCTATCAAGCCTTATAATAACCCAAAACCACTCGGTCCCGGACCGCGAGCGGGTGTGGCGGGATATTCTGCCCATACATGTCTTCAAATACCCACAGCCCTGCGCTTCTCCACTCCGTGACCTGCTTTTCTCGAATACACGTCTGAACAACGGAAAAGTGTCGGTGAAACGGCGTTTCTTCGTTATTGGTCACAGGACTAGACGCCTGCTCGTTTTCTATAAGACTAGGATACGAAATGCAAAGCCTTGGCAAGCAATTATGCTACTCTTTGAGCCCTTGGGTGTTTTGCTTATCTCTGTGGTCGCTGCTGGCGCGCTCGACAATGGCGTGGGTCGTCTTCCTGGTGAGTAGTCCAATATCGTGGTTCGACGCGGTCTGCTGACCTTCATACTCCTAGTGCTGGGATACAACAGTACGTATTTTCGGTATTTCGTGTGCCAGATGTTCATTTTGGAAACCTTGTACAGCGTGGAACGCGTTCGCGGTAAACTCTATCCTCCTTGCCGACGATTGCCCTCTCATAACATAACATCTAGTGCAACATTGACGAAGACCTGATCCTGGAAACGGCGAATCTGTTGAAGTCGCTTGGTCTACAGGTACGCGTGGTCCTGGAGATGTGCGGCGTTTTTTTGATCCCCTGTGCGTACTAGGATGCGGGATATAACCAATTGAACATCGACGACTGCTACGCCGAAAAAAACCGGAGCGACTCTGGCGATATCGTTGCAGGTTTGCTTCTAGTTCTATATCGTGTTGGCCACATATTGAGCGTGGACTAGATAGCGTCCGATTCAAGAGCGGCATGAAAAATTTGACTGACCAAGTTCATGCGTTGGGCTTGTGAGTATCTCAATGCGCATCTTTTTCGGGACGATCTGCTCAATTGAAATTGTAGTAAGACTGGTATCGTGCGTCCTATTTTCTGTTTTCGACGCCACCAGTGCCTGACCCTTGTGGTATTCAGTATAGCGACTCTGGTTGGTTCACCTGTGGGGGTTATCCTGGATCGTATTCGAACGAACTCAGAGACATTACGACGTTCTATGAATGGGGTTTCGACTATCTGAAGTACGTTTAAAAATCTGTTTATCTAGAACATCCTTTTATCATTTTCTAGATACGACAATTGCGCCAGTGAGACCTTCAAGCACGTATTATACTGTGGCGCAGAACGCTGATCATTATGAACAGTTCCTTACGATGATATCACCCGCGAAGGCATTGTTGGACGTAAGAGATCTGGGCAATGTGTTGAAACACAAAGACTAACGACTCATTTGTAGGATATGAGCGTATGGCTGATGCTATTGCAACGCTTCAGAACTCCACTGGTGGTGATCCATTCCTTTTCTCCTTGTGCGAATGGGGTTGGGTGAGTGTTCCCAAGTTTATGATCTCTGAAAATGACTTGACGTATCGTGTTTGCAGAGTCAAGTCTGGATGTAAGTTCATACTCATGCTCATCCTGGAAGCCTTCATCTCAAACCTATCAGTTGGGGTAAACAGTTCGGGCAAAGTTGGCGCGTTCGTACATCTTTCCTTCGATATGTGATAACTTTTGACCATACATCTAGACGACGGGCGATATAGCGCCTGAATGGGACTCGCTGGCCAGCATCATCAACTTGTGAATGATCCTACACTGGCTGGAAGTCACTTCGATCCTAACCGTTATTCAGCAACTCCTTCCTCACGCAAGCAACCGACTTTAGTGGACGAAACGACTTGGACATGGTTCGTCGATCCTCTCTTTGAGCGAGATGTCTATCTAACTTTCTTCCCAGCTCCAACTGTGAGTCCGGACATTGACCGTTCAATTAAATAACATGCGATCAAACAATCCATCTCAGCGGTAACGGCAACATGACATTCGAAGAATCCAAGTCCCACTTCACCGCCTGGGCCCTTATGAAATCTCCACTGTTCGTGAGTTCCCAAGATTCGCCGAATGACGTTGAGGGCTGAGTGCTGACGTGGCGTTCACAGATCGGAACGAACGTACGTACTACTGTTCATGCTGTTATCACACACATGGTTGACATGCTAGATAATCCCACCAGCTTTCGGCCATCACGGACGAGACGCTCACCATCCTCAAGAACGAGGAGATCTTGGCTATTCATCAAGATCCTGTCGTCGGGACGTCCATCTCGCCTTTCCGCTGGGGTCTGAACGTCAGTCACTCTTCTTCTTCATGTTACTATTCGACTGAACCTGCCATTGTCAGCCCGATTGGACAAGCAACAGCAGCTTCCCGGCGCAGTACTGGAGCGGGTCTTCCGAAAATGGGACCGTGTTCATGCTCGTATGTACTCTTACCAACTCCGCTTGTCACTCTAACTCAACACTTGCCTCTTCACAGTTAAACACCCTTGACGAGCCCTCGACTCTATCCTTCAACCTCACAGAGTCGCCTTGGATCCGTGCCGGACGCCAATACTCCGTTAGGGTTAGTACACCAGTGCATTGTATTCAATTCGTGAGTATCCCACTGACCGTCCCCAGGACCTCTGGACGCACACCGACAACGGAACCGTCGCACGAAACCTCACAATCACCGACGTACCTGCTCACGGCGTCGTGGCTCTCCTGCTCCAGGACGCCGGAGACGAACCAGAAGGCTTGGAGCCCAAGTGCAGCGTGTGGTGGCAATGCACGGACAAGAACGGCACCCGTGTTGGCGGCTGAGCAATAAAATACACGACTTCAAGAATACAAAAAAGATATCGTACAGTGTACAACAATGAGAGGGGGGTATATTTTGCAAGAAGAGATTTATAAGGTGTTATAGCTCCCTGTGAGGTTTGTCAATGTCAATGCGAGGTCAATGTGAGGCTATTCGACGTACATATCCGGGCGAGATTGTCGCCACTGCCAGTTGCTAATAGATTAGTCGTGGGGTTGAGATCTATCGAGATGACTGCGAGATGAGATGCTTTAGTATCTGACTGTGGCGGCAGAAGGGGATTGCCCTACCCGAGTTCTTGTGGCCCTGCAGCATACATTGCACGATGGCGGTGTGCGAGTCCCAGAACTGAACGCCACGATCCTTCGATCCAGAGACCACCCATTTGCCATCGTGCGACACAGCGACGGAAAGAACATAATCCTGTCAATCGGGTGAGAGACTGGTCGCCAAGATTCAGAGAAAGGAAAGTACTTTATGTCCCGAAAAGTTCATGGTGCAAGGACTGGGCCCTCTATCGGGATCCCCATTCCTAGACGTCAACGCCGACACATCCCAATACTTCAGCGTCTTGTCCAAACTCCCGCTCACAATACCTTTCGAGTCCGGCGTGAACACCACGCTATACACACTATCCCGATGCCCCCGCAGCTTCTCCAACAGCTTCCCAGTCGCCACGTCCCAGATGCGCACCACCGTGTCCAAGCTCCCCGCAGCCACCAGCTGCCCATTCGGGCTGATCGCGACACTCGTCACCCCCGCGTCGTTCGTCATATGGTCCGACTCCGCGATAGTGAGCACCTGCACCTTGCCCGTGTCCATGTCCCAGATGCGCGCCGTCTTGTCACCCGAACCCGACACGATCAAGCGCCCGTCCGCCGAGAAGTCGAGCGAGTAGATCTCCTGCTGGTGCCCGTCGAACACATTGCGGATGCGCTTCTTGGCGATGTCCCAGATCTGGATTGGGGAGATCTTATAAGTGAGATGCGCGGCGATTCCGGTTGACGGGATTAACCCACCCTGATTTGTTTGTCCTCTGCGCCTGTAGCGAGGTACTTGCCATCTGGGCTGAAGCGGACGCTGCGGATGTACAGATCGCCTGTGGTCCCAGCTTGTTCGTCTATCAACACGCTAGAAGCAGTTAGTTCGAGGTTCGTATTGGTGTCATTGCCACCACCACCCACCAAGTCTTCTGCCCTGTCTTGACATCATAGATCTGTGCCGAGCGGTTACACCCTGTGGCTAAAAACTTGCCGTCGGCAGAGAACTGCACACAGCAGACGACGCTGTGGATGTTTCAAAAACGATGAGTGACGTGAAGTTGTTCTCGAAATAGACGTGGTACATACGTCGCATGCATAAGCGTATGAACGAGGCTGATATCAAGAGTTCGCTTAATCTTGGGATTAAAGACCGCGAACCAGTCGGGTCCTTCCTTTTTCAGCTCTGGTGGCATTGAGTGTGGGTCCAGATCATCAAGGAAACTACTGTTGGGCTGGTCGGACATAGGCGGAAGGGAGGGGCCACTGTTGGGACCTGGGGTCGGGAACGACGACAGTGGCGCAATTTGAGATTGCGGAGACGACACGCCCGCCGGACCCGCAGCCGCTGCTAATCCCGGTAGTGGTTTTGGTAAAGGACCCATTGGGGGACTGAAGTGCTCTACATTATGGAGCTGTAAACTAAGAAAAGTTGTGTAAAGTGGGGTGAAGAGGTACTACAGACCTGGACGATCAGACTTCATACGATCCGTTTTGAGGCGCTTAGCGTCTCGCTGGTCAAGGATACGATCACGGTCTCTTTCTCGCTCCCGATCTCTCCCATCTCGTTCGCGGTCGCGGTCTCTTTCACTGATGCGCGCATCGCGGTCAAGGCGCTCAAGTCTCTCTCTGTCGCGGTAGAACGCGTCACCCCCGTACGCGGAGTGGGAGGACGAAGGAGGGAGACCGGATGTGGAAGAAGCGATTGGCAATGAGGAACCACCCGGTCCGATCATGGAGTGCGGAGGGGGAGGAGGCCCAGGAACAGTCGGCAGGTTTTGTCGGAGGGCAAGAAGTTCGGACCGGACACGCGTGAGTTCCTCCTCGTACTGCGACTGCACTTTCGAATGCTGGTTCTCCAGTTCGTAGAGGGACTGGCGGATGATGTTCAGTTCGTTGACTTGTGATGACACTGTTGTGGTTCCGATTAGGATCGCCCACGAAGAAGCTTCGTCGAGGAACACTTACTCTTCGACTCGTATTCGTCTCGCTGCTTACGCATTGCATTGAGTTCCGATGCAAGTTGGTCAAATTCCTGTTTGATAGCCTCGAACGATTCTGACAGACGGCCATGGGGATTGTGTGGCTGGCTGGGACCTGCCGCCTGAGGCCCAGGCGGCTGCAGACTCCTGTGCTGGAGAGTAAGAGACATAAGCAAATATTCCAAGTAAAGACAGAGACAAAAAGCTGTGTTGTTGTGATAAATTCATGGGCAGACATACATTTGCGGTGGTGCCAGGATGTATGTTGTAGATTGTTCCCGAGGCCATGGGGGGCCAGTAATCAAGAAATGGGGGCGGCGGGGCGGAAAAGATGGAAAGGGCGGATGGTGGTTGGGAGGAAAGAAGGGAATGGGGAGATCAGGGAGTTCGTAAAGTGCCTTTCGCCTTCCCACGTCAACTTGCCGCGGATCAGGAAACTCGGCAGCGGCCCAACTCACTTCGCACATGGCAGGGAGGATCTCGATCTCGGTGTAAACGGATGGAAGAACGGAAAGGAAAAAGCTTAGAAACGCGCGTCGTGCCCCAGTCGCGCGCATCGGAAGAGCTCAAGGCCCTTCCTTCGTGCTTCCCCGTGCCTTCCCTTCGCGCACCGTCCTTCCAGCTGCACTTGCCTTCCAAACCGACCGTGGCTATCTCCGATGGCGTCACGATTTGATTTGACCATTTGGAATAAGGAATCTGTGAACCCGGTCCTTGGGTAGGGTCCTCAAGGGTCGGCTTTTGATGAACATATCATCGAATCATGAGCAAGTTCTCAAGCCAACTCTCTCAAGTCTTCGTATGTTCTTCTTCACCTGACGCATTATGTGTCTGCATCCCGTGTCCTGCAGAATTCTCCCGCGGAACCACACTCACCCGGACATGCCGCACCCCCGTTAGCTCTAGGCGATCCGACTCGAGGAAAGTTGATTCCCGTCAGCGCCCCGATATCAACTTGCAAGCGCCATTTAGGTACCGCGGACACTGAACCGGGTGACAAAGTTACGCCACGTGTATACTATACACTCCCGGGGTCGCGGGACGGTGGCACCGATTGTATACTTTGCTTCGAAGACAAGTTCCAATGCTGATGAAGGCGGAGTTGTGGCGGATGAAGCCAACATCACTCATGACTAACACCAAAAAGAACATGCGTCGGCAGCCCGCAAACACAAATTAATCAAGCCTTATACTGCACATTCACGGTGAGCAGAACATGTCCACAAACCCAAAGAATTCATGAGCGCCCACCAAGCTTGTAATACCCACCGCCTTATCCCAATTCCAAAGCCAATCGGTAGCATACCGTGACGTATTTAGGAGGGTCGTGTAAATGAGCATGAGTCGGCGAGGACAATGTGCGGTGGAACTTACCGACTACGGCTACTAGACCAGAGAAAGACAAACTTATCCTCGCTCTCACGAGCAACAACCGATGAGCTGCGGTTCCGGAAATATAGCATGGAGGATTCCTCGTCTCGCATCGAGACTTTGCCCTTGCACACGGGATTAGACAGGTTAATAGTTATTCGGATCGATTTCGCACGATCAGAACACTGTATCTTACTCTGCAGTAGTTGGGTTGATGACCTCAACCTCTCGCCATCATGTAAGGACAGAAGACTCGTTTGATCTCTACCTCCGAGTTTTACAGATCTGCCCAGCATCAAGCATATCCAAAGCCTCCTAGTGAAGATTCAACGAGTGAGCGGCGCCAGTGAGTAGTCCCAAGAGCGCAAAGTTGTTAGACGAACGATGTCAAGAGCCGATGCCAGTCCTTGATTGGTCGCAAGCCGAATGTGGAGCAAGAAAAGTCGAATGCTTGCAGGAAGCCTGTTAGGAAGTGCATCAATAGACTTTGAACTTGACTCGGAGGGATGACATACGGCGAGAATATTGTGTTTCCCGGGTTACACGCGCTCAACATCTTCAGCTGGTGCAGAGGCGGCCAGTATTGTGAATGTGATTTGAACGCTCGATCTCTCGTCCAGTAGTCAAAGGTCAGCGAGCCCCGCAAGAGAGAATAGAGAGACGTGGTGGTGTTCTGGAGGAGAAAAGAGTTCTCTCGACAGGTCAACGCTGAAGCTTGAAGACTGGTCTCTGACGAGTGAATTTGCAGATGCTTTCGACAGCCGAAGTCCCCGAAGTGCTTGAGCATGATATAAGAGCGCATCGCCGAGGACGACAAGCTGTTGTATAGGTAAGCGACAAGTCGAGGGACTAAACCGTGGTGGCCGCTGCAGGCTGAGGAGAGCATCCGGCCCCGCTTTGTTTTATGAGGTTCGAATGCCGTGTAACGGTAGTCGCGGTGTAAGTATTGTTGGGAATGGCGGAGGACGCTAAGTAAGATGTGCGAGACCCTACGATAGGGTTACTCTTTCGGGTAGAACGGCCCGAGTCGTCCGACGTCGCGCGGACCCGATTTGGAGGATGTCGGCTTTCAACAACAGACGGCCATCTTCGATATAGCGCTTACTCACATTGGACCCATCCTCAATTAAACCCCCGCATTCAAATGGCTTCAGCCTATTCACCTACTCGAGAAACGGTCCTCGATATGAATGCTATCCCCGACGATGTCCTTCGGGAAATTTTCGCTGCTTGCAATAAAAGCATCTACGATATCATGTGTGGATCTCCGGCGTACAACTCGCTCCAACCCCGTCACGCACCATGGGTGCTCTCTAGGGTCTGTAGGAGATGGCGTATCCTCGTTCTTGACACGCCAAGTCTGTGGTCCTCCATCGGCCTTGATGGCCCTACAATTTCCAGGCTGTCTTCTCCCTCTTGCCCAAAAGCACGCATGCTAGCACACCAGATCTATTGCGCTCGAACGCACCCAATCACCTTATCTCTAACTCCTTGTGCCATGGCTTCGTCGATCCGATTTCCGACGCCTGCTCTCCTCAGGCAGTGCGTCAATCTCTCATTCCATTCTGTCGAGCCCGCGGCTTGGCTGAGCCAATTCGCCGCGGATGACCTCTCCAACATCACTATGCTTGCCCTCCAATACAATCCTCCAAGGTGGAACGTCCGCCTGTTCGAGCGTATGACTAGTCTACGCCACCTGGTGATCAGATCTATCAAGTGGCAAGCTCAGTTGGGCATATGCCCCCTCAGCCATCTTCTATCCTTCGAAACAAACTTGAAGCACTTGCGTTCATTAGAGTTCTTAGAAGACCTTGCCACCAACGCGCCAGCGTTGAAGTCGCTCATTCTAAAGTGTGGCGCTCAAACGTCTCCGCTCACAGTACCTACAAACGCTATCTCTTTTCCAGTATTGGAAACCCTGCGGCTAGTAAACATCCCTGATAGCGATAAGACGGCCCCCTTGCTCCTTCCAATCCTCTTCTCTGCGCTCCACGTCCCAGCCCTCCAGACCATGGAACTCGTCTGCGGGTACCTCTATCACCCCGATATCTTTCCTGCATATTTATCGGAGAGCATCCTCCCTGTTAGCAGAATCGTCGTACATCTCCCTGCGCAAATAAATGTCCTCCGACATATACGTAGCGGGCCCAACGAGCCCGGACTGCATTCCTTCCTGCGCATGACACCCCACGCCACGGAAGCGACTATCAAAATGCCGTCCGATCAGGCCATAGCGTTGTGCATGGCTATTCTGGCGCGCAGAGACGTGCTCCCAAACGTGAAGACTCTTAGTCTTCTTGGACCTGGCCCGAGGACTCTCGTCGGCGACCGGGTGACGGAGATGCTACGGGAAAGGCTGAGGGGTGGCCAGTTGCCGGAGGTCGTCAGGTTGGAGGGTTTGGCAATGACTGCGAAGTCCATGGGGAAGGAGAACTTCGAGGCTTGGAATGCTTTTGTGAAGGACTTGGGACTTCGAATTCTCTGATAGTAATACTATAATCAATACTCCAGTGCCTATATTACCCCACAGTGGTTCAGGCTAAATTGCTATTTGCTACATCTATGCCGAAAAGGAAAGGGCACTCTGATCAGTGATTAGCGATGTTCGAGTACTCAAGTTACGCGTGTAAGATTATAAGTACATGAACTAAGATATGCGTACAAACAGATCCTTACTGTCCATGTCCTGTAAACCATGTCCAAGCGATCTTCGTATCTATCTCCCGAATTTTCAAGTCACCTTCAAATTTACGTCTCGCTTCTGGTGTCCAGTAATCCGTAGTTGTGCCTGCTAGCGTACCGACTCGGAACCCGCGCGGCTCATCCGGGTCATCGAGAGCATCGATTTCAGTATACAAGCCATTGGCCTCAAACCGGATGAGCAGAGGAAAGAAGCGCTTGCTTTTCTCTGGCTCGAACCAATCTGCGAGCGACCGTGGTACGCCAAAGCAGTCAATGCGAAGCGTGGTGATCTGTAATGAAGCAAAGGGCTCGAGGAGATCACTGAGAATATCTTTGTCGTATTCGAAATCAAGGTCTGTCATGGTGAGGGATTGGAGTGCAGAAAGGTACCTGGCCAGGCAAGCACTGGGAAAGAAGTTGGTCGAGATGGTCAACCTCGTCAAAGTGGAGGCTGACGTCTCGAAGACATAAGCGAGGCCGGCATGCCAGTGGCAGGATTCATCAATTGGGCACTGATGTACATCTCGGTCCCTTCTCCGATATGGGTCCCGGCTCCCGACCTCAATATGTTCGAGGTTGAGGGCACTAAAAACGTGTTCAAACCATTCCACAGAAGGGCACCAACAAGCTGGAAGCTTGATATCTGTGATGGCAGGCATACCCTTCGAGAAACTGGCTGACTCGAGCGAGGGCCGGCGGGGCAAAGTCAGGTCCCAGACTAGTCGATGGAGGTTAGGCAGCCTGGAAGCTTTCATCGCATACGCGGCATCTTCCCAGGCGATCCCGGAAAGTTCGAGTGTCTGCAGACCCTCCGGCAGAGTCCTGAGAATGGACCTGATGACGTGAAGTTCTTCCCAGCTCAACGATGTATCACAGATGTCGGGAGGGGTCCATGAATATCTGCCTGCTTGAGGACAAACATGGAGGACAAGGTGTTGGAGATTAGGCAGATGTGGTATGCATTCTCGAAGGCTCCCGAGTAATCGGAGAACAGGGACAGTTTCCGTAATCCTCGTCTCGTAGTGGTGGCGCCACGCCTTAGGCAGATGTGGTAAGCATCCTACAAGACTCTCGAGCAATCGCGGAATTGGGACAGGTTCCGTGCGCCTCGCCTCATGGTAGTATTCCCATGCCCTAACCGTCAAGTCCAGGTATCTCGTGAGATACCCATCCGTTTGTAGGCAGTCACAGAGTGCAGGGATAGCTGACGGCCTGTGATTGTATCGAATTTTACGGTACACCTCTGAGAGAAGAGCGGCACGAAATTGGCGGCAAACACAAGCAAGCTGATGGGTTACTTTGCGGGTCGAATATCTGCAGTGTAGATCGACAACCTCCGCATGAATGAGCTGTAGAAGGTCATCGGGAAGACGGAGGATGTATGCTTGTAGCAAAATCAGAAAGAGCTTATGAATATTCAAATGGAGGATACTACCTGGTGTGTCTCCACTAGCTGGAGCATCGTTGGTCGGAGTTCGGTGTACTGCTGAATGTGATGAAACAGGACGAAGATAATGCCACCTCACCATGGCTGTGGGCGTCACTGGTCAAGGAGCTGTCGGGTGTCGGTCCGTTTCGCCGGTCATCTTTTCCGTTTGAACCTTCGAGCTGCTTTGACCAACTTGATCCTTGCGCCATGGAACGGTAAATCTTGAACACGTCTGGATTGACTCATAGCCTGTATCCTCATATGACATTGATTGATCTCTACCGCTGGCGCCGAACGAGTCTACTGAAAGTCGCGACTCGCCGGCGTTTACTACAACCTGCGCCGCACGAAACTAGCTCTACTACGCCCATCTAGTCTCGAACCCCTTATGAGGAATGCCTGTCAAAACGGTCAACGAATGAATGCTGGCATACTGAACGTCAGTGCACCGCGACTTACCTTCATCATCCAAAACCTTCTTCGCCCTCAGCGCCCTCTCGTCTTCCTTCAAGCAGAACTCTGAAGGTACAGGCGCCGGCAACCAGGGAAGGCCCAGAGGGACCCAAATCGCAGTGGGACATGTGACAATCATGTACGACTTGATCACGCTGTTGCGCTCTTCAAGTGTCCTTGTCGGGACGTCTTGGATGAGACGGCACCTCGCGCCCGCATAAATGATAGCGTCGTTGATGTACGACATGATGAGGATACGGTCGGCATTGGGCTCAACTTCATTCTTGCTAGCCATTATGCGCTCCGCCCACGCTAACGCGACTTCTGGTGTTAGGACGTAGCCACCGTTGATATTGCGATAGGATCTGGGTGTTTTCTGTGTATACGTATGTGTAAGTTCTTCTGTATGTAGGTAAGCCGAGCAATGAATACCTTTGGCGGTTCAGACATTGGGAATGGCTGGGGGAGCTATGCCTCGCCCCTGCGCTGTATGACCACGAAACGATCTCCCTCAAATTGAAGTCATGGGGACTACGTACAAGTATGCTAAACAATCTTTACTTGCCACAGAACGTTTTGCACCACTCCCGCGACAAATGCCAACTGCTCATTTCCAGACGTCAGTCTATGGTTTCATTTACACGTGCACCCACGAAGCGAAATATTAATCCGTGACCAGTCCTCGACCCCTTCCTAACTTCTTGGTGGAGTCCTCATTGTCTACACGTTGAACTGATACTATACGCTTCGATTCAACTATCAACTGAACAGCCACTCTAAATATGTTGTTGTGATATGTTACAGATATACATAGACCTACAGATAAGTATCCTTTCAGCTGTCTGCGACGTCTAGACTGAATCCATCGCCAGCTGGACGTGCAGCATACCTTCGCGAGTTTGTGCTGGCAGAGCGGGATATGTGTCGCCGGTCGGAGGTCCGAATTGTGGCCAATGAGGGAGAGGAAGTTCAGGTGGTGGTGGTGGTGGCTGCATGCATGCTTTGAAGGAATAATCGAGCGCGGGTTACTAGAGAGTCGAAAGAGTAATTATCGATGAATGGCCGTCGTGGTGGTGTGTTGTTGGGAGCCGGTATGAGGATTTTCGGCCCCTTAGGCTTTAGTGCTGACGATTCTCATGACATTCATTGATCTCTGACGCCACCCCGGCACTGAACCACAATGAAACACTAAGTACAGTATGTATATGTTCATGGAAGTCGCGTCTGCTGCAAGCCAATTTGACTACGCCCATCTCGTCTCGAACCCCTTATGAGGGATGCCTGCAAGAATGATCAACATACGAAGATTCTACAGAGCACCGCGACATACCTTCATCATCCAAAACCTTCTTCGCCCTCAGCGCCCTCTCGTCTTCCTTCAAGCAGAACTCTGAAGGTACAGGAGCCGGCAACCAGGGAAGGTCCTTAGGGACCCAAATCGCAGTGGGACACGTTATAACCATATACGACCTAATCATATTGTTGCGCTCCTCAGTCGTCCTTGTCGGGACGTCCTGGATGAAATGGCACTTCGCGCCCACATGACTGACAGCTCCACTGATACGTGACAGGATGCGCAAGCGGCGAGTACCCTCATTCTCTGGGCCGCTGGGCATAACTTGATTCTTGCTAGCCATGATGCGCTCCGCCCAAGCCAACGCGACTTCCGGGGTTAGGACGTAGCCACCGTTGATATAGCGACAGGATCTGGCTGGTTTCTGTACATGAGTAAGTGAGCCTGTATACAAGTAGGGCGGAGGAATAGGTACCTTCGACGGCTCAGACATTGGGATGACTGGAGGAAGTCGTGGTCGTGTTCAAGTCGTGCTTCAACGCCCCTGCGCTGTACGACCACGGAACGATCTCCCTCAACCTGAAGTCACGGGAACCGCGTACAGGTATGCTGAACCATCCTTGCTTGCAATTGCTTGCCACAAAAAGAACTCCCACTCCTGTGACGAATTATCGAGTGCTCCCCCTTCCACCAAGCTAGGATATATGAATTCATCTACATACATCCACGAACTAAAACTTGAATCTGTGACCAAATCTTGACCCTCTATGTAGGTCGATGACAACCCCAGCCTTGACTCTACTTGAACGCACTGAAAGGATGTGGCTTCGGAGGCGCGTCAATCTGTAGCATGTTCAAGAAGTCGTGGACTATAGCCGCTGCTGCTCGTGATGTCGAGTCGTCGACTGTCGTATTGTAATCAGCGAATGATAAGACATTGTAAAGACTGGTGTTTACCTCCGTCGTATGCTGGTGCAACCTCGACTACGTCGGCCCCACTAGAGGCGAGAGAAGCAGTCAGCTCGAGATAGACGCGCAAAAACACGAAGACATACACAAAGTTCAACCCAGCAAGACCGCGAATAATCCGCTTCATCTCGCGTGTTGTCCATCCACCAACTTCCGGCGTTCCAGCTGTTCACGCGACAATCAGAATCCACGCGACAATCGTGCAGTATACCACTTACTCGCAGGTGCAAGACCGGGATCTGTGAACCATCCCATCAACGACAACCCAACCCTCAAAGAGAAGCTAACGCACCGATAACATCAATGTCCAAGCTCAAATACACCGGTGTATCCCCAACGCGCTCCCTTATCCTCTTGATTACATTCTTCACCCCATAGTCATCTATATCCTCAGCGCTGATAACCTGGAACCCGACACTCTCATCCTGCACCAGTGTTTCCAGTCCGCCCGCCTTCTGTCGTATGCCGCCGTGGATGCTCCGGTTCGTCATGAGCCCTTCTCCGTAGGCAACGGCGAAGTAGGATCCGTGGGTGATGCGGTCTGGGGATACACTGCCTGTAACGTTGCTGGTGTCGTAGTGTGAGTCGAAGTGGATGACGGAGATGGGGCCGTAGACTTTGTGTAGCGAGCGGAGGATGGGGAGAACCTGGGTGGATGTGTGAGTGGATAGTCTTCAAATGAGGGACAAAGAACGGACGATGGTATGGTCACCACCGAGCGTGATGATATGGGGGTGCTCCTTCCCGTCCAATGCTATCTTGGAAGTCAATTTGCGGTAGTTGTGCGCGTTTCCGCCTTGCACTGGGCGGTTGATAAGCGTCGAATACGCGGCGCCCATCTGCTCTATGGCTTTCGCGTTGTCGTATTGAGTAATGGGAACCTGTACATCATCAGCCAGGTCGAAGGCGAATACCTTCGGACGTACATCCCCGCAATCAACAACGACGCGCCCAAAACTCAACGGCGCCGTCCCCCACGCAAGCGTCCATCCATTACCATGACTCGATCCCACCCGTATGGACCGCGGCCCAAAGCGCGCGCCGGGGCGGTAGGAGGTGGTGGTGTCGAATGGCATCCCGAGGATGGCGATGTCGAATGGCGTCGACGAGTCTTGCAGGCATCGCGAGTAGGGGAGGTGCATGAAGCTCAGCGGGCCGGTGAAGGACAAGTCATGTTGTGCGCCGAAGCGCTGCGTCCATTCTTCGTTGGCGACGTCGAGGTAGTTCGAGGCGCGTGCGCTGGCTGCGAGGAAGAGAATAGCCGCAGCTCTCAGCATCGGTGGGCGATAGACCAGGGGACGGATGGAGGATATGATATAGGCATCCCGGGCTTATGTAGCATGCTGCGATAAGGGCAGATTGAGATGATAAGGAGTCGACCAAGGCTCTGTAGGCAGGCATATCCGTGGCAAGGCATGTACCCTGTTCGTGATCCAATGAAGCAATGAAGTGATTTGCGACACGAAAGTGTTGGATTTATGCAGCTGGCCGCTCAGCGGTGAAGTGCGCCGGAGGTTTTGCTTACTGCTTGTGCAAGCATATAAGATTGCTCCCTTTAGGCTTGACGCGTACTTTCACGGTCCGAATGACAGCTTTAGTCCACTTGTCGGCATTGACTCGGATTGACCAAGAGATCGTCGTGATAGTTGATGGTGACCGTTGATCAGAAGGATTTGTGGCGCCAAACAACACCAACGCCCTTCTTGCCTCTTACCATCACATCCAATCATGCCACCACTCACCTCCGCCACATCTCGGTTGCTGTCGCGGTACGCGACGAGGACACACAACACCACGGGGCACCCGAAAATGTCTAGCACAACAACTCGTAAACAATACGCACACTCGGACAATAGTTACTCTTCTTGTCCTCTTGGATTCCCAGGCGACGGTATTGTCCGTAATCAATAAAGAGCAAGGCTATATCAGCCGAGCCTCGCTGTACACCTCGATCCCATCCCTACAATGTACAACGAGTAAGCGCCACATTCCATATGACTCGCTGCGCGCTTACGCTTGCTCAGCGCCTACTCGCCGTATAATGGCTTCGGGCCATACAGCTTTCCTGAGGAATACCGTGCGCCACAAGGTCTGACACCTTTTGGCAACACAATGCCCACACCGGGTCCGAGCCAGCCGTATTTGCGTTACGAGGCGACTCCCATGGACTCCCCCTTCAACCCGACGCCACAAACACCTGGCTTCGACGCATACCAGATGCCCGTCGGCTTCTACCCCCTTCCCCAGACGCCTCCAACACCAACGTTCGAGCTGTATCCTACACCGGCGCAAAACTTCCACAACACGCTACCGACACCACCTGTTCACAGCGCACCTCCACCATACACACCCAATCCATTGGCTTGGTCCTTGCCTCCCTGGAACCATAACGAAAAACGAAACGTCCTCAAACGCCGACCAAGACGTCCCTCCGCCGTCCAATCTCCCCACCAACCCAATCCTTACCTAAATTCACGCCCGTTCTCGTGGCGGTTAGACTACAAACCCCCTTCGAAACCAGAGACGCTTTGTGAGAAGCTTTCTGGATCAAAGTCGCGCTTTAGCGATGATGTTAATTTCCGTATGCACACTACATCCGATCTTCTCCCTGTGCTAACTTGTCACCAAGACCTCGGCCTCAAACCATCCGTCAACCGCCTCCTCTCAGCGCGTACCACCATCGTCTGGGACCTCCAACTGCACTGGACGTACGCCTTCCTCCGCACACGCACCGGAAACTTTTCTCTTACGCCCGACCTCCACGACTCGCCCGCAGTCTATCCGCACGACCTCGCCGAGATCCAGATCATGCACGCTCTACTCCCATGGGAGATTCGAGTCGTCGGCTCGGTCCCTCGCAATCACATCAGCGTGGCAGACGTATTTCAGGCAGTCACGGACGCGCTACACGCTCCGGCGATGATGGAAGATTTACATAACGTTGTGGTGACGGAGGAGCATCGGGAGAGGATTTTGCGTGCGAGGGAGAGGCGCGCGCAGGTGGATGGGTTTGAGGGGGTTAAGAGGATTGATTTCTTGGAGGGGAAGGTGTTCTTTGTGGGGATGGAGAGGTGTGGGGGTAGGGAAGGGGTCTATAGGATGCGGACTGGTGGGACGGCTAATGTTTGAGTAAAAGCAGTTTAGATTGTTGCGTACTTGTTTATGTATGGTCCGTTACAGGCATCGAAGGTCTGTCAGCGGCCTTTTGCTTTCGTCTTGCCCACGCTGATATGCTTGTAGGCGCAAGTTTGCGCTACTCGGACCGTGAGACTTGAGGGTCACGACTCAAACAAAGGGAAAACCGGGCTTTATCTGACTCACAGCCGAAACAAAGGTAACTTGACCTCTCACCATCATCAGTAACAACGATTTCTCTCCCGAATGACTTCCCTCTTCAGTCTGCAAAACCTTTCGCTTTCAGAAGACTTTGAGTCTTCTGCAGAGATATTCCCTGCAGTAAAACCGGAAGAGGAATTGGACGAATATGTATGTGCTCAGGTATTCCTGCGTACCTGACTACTAATCGTCCGATCCAGCTTGACGCTCTTGAATACTATCACGGAATGAAGCGCGGACAAAGCGTAGAGATGCTCCAGTCGCCTCTCGGCACGTTCAAATGTCAGTCGTGGATCTCCCGTGTTCTGCTCATGAAATTGACTTCAGCTTGCCCAGGCCATCGCGAGATCATGGACTCAATTTGGCGCAAAGAAATAGCACTCTATCCAACTCAAGATGCCATTGATTCCCTGGATGCTCTACTGGCTGAGAACGCCACAGGACCTTACGACAATCGAAGACGATTCGACGAGGTCATTGTCTAGCTCTTTTCTATAACCTGTGTTTGCGTACTGACCCCCACCAGATCTTCAACCAAAGCTCGTACGAGTACACCGTTTATCCTTGCTGCCTCGAGCGGCCTCTATTTGTTAGAGACCCTGCTACCAACGTTGTCGTGCGCTATGAGAAGCCCTTCTTGTCGCTTCCAACCGTTCATATCTCGCTAAATCCCTGCTTCTGGATCATTCACGTCTTGGCCCTGAGACTTCTGGGTAGCACGCCTGTGCTCAAGAATCTCTCCGACCATGTTGTTCGCACGATATCCAATCTCCTTTTCAGGTACGAAGAAGAGCGGATTCCCCTGGAGTTCTTCTATGATGGGTGCGCTCTCGGGGACTTTCCCGACAGATGGCTTCCCTACGATTTCGAAGAGCTTGGGGTGCCGGTCTTATCGACAGACCCATCTCGCAAACGATCTCACTCTGAAGTCGACTTTGAAGTCGACTCGGAGTCGGAAGTGGAATCGAAGTCGGAAACTGACTCACAATGTGATGGGCCATACTTCTACTCGCCGAGGGTGATTTCGTGGAGGACGGACGAAAAGGACACGCCACTCGAGGATCTCTGTGAAGATCCTAGCCTTGGGGAGTATGCCAAGGAGCCGGTGCGAGAACACTTGGGTGTCCTCACACTGGGCGACGCGTGGCGTCTAGTCGAGCGCTCCATTGATACACCTTCTCCTCCAAAAAGACAACGCCGAAGTTGCCATATAGTGTCACTGGAAGTTTCGTCGAACTCTTCGAGCGTTGTATAGCATTCATCCCTTACCACCATGTTGTATTTATCCCACTATAACTCATATCCTTCACCACTGGCATTTATCTAAACGTTCCCACGTAGTTAGCATAATTACAATCTATAGCATTTTGTACCTTGCTTGGTTGTCAGCATCAAGCGCTACGCACTCATAGGCGATGGGAAGAATTGATGGTCACATTTGCTTTCAAGAAAGTAGCGTAGATCGACAGGTGCGAAGGATCTAGCTATACTGAGACGTAGGGTTCCATCGTTCGCGGTCTAATACTAAAGGACTCGAACGCCCGAATCCTTCACAAAAGCATTCCAAGCTTCAAAGCCCTCCTCCCCCATGGACTGCACAGTCATCGGTAGACCCTCCAACCTCACGACTTCCGGCAACTGACCACTCCTTAGCCTTTCCCGTAGCATCTCCGTCACCCGGTCGCCGACGAGAGTCCTCGGGCCAGGTCCAAGAAGACTGAGAATCTTCACGTTTGGGAGCACGTCTTTGCGCGCCAGTATGGCCAGACACAACATTATAGCTTGATCGGACGGCATTTTGAATATCGCTTCCGTGGCGTGGGGTGTCATGCGGAGGAAGGAATGCAGTCCGGAGTCGTTGGGCCCGCTACGAATATGTCGGAGGACATTTATTTGCGCAGGTAGATGTACGACGACTCTGGTAACGGGGAGGATGCTCTCCGATGAGAATGCAGGGAAGATATCGGGGTGATAGATGTATCCGCAGACGAGTTCCATGGTTTGGAGGGAGGGGACATGGAGCGCAGAGAAGAGGATCGGAAGAAGCAAGGGGCCCGTCCTATCGCTGTCAGGGACGTTTACTAGCCGCAGGGTTTCCAATACTGGAAAAGAGACAGCGTTTGTAGGTACTGTGAGCAGAGACGTTTGAGCCCCACAGTTGATGTTAAGCGACTTCAACACTGGCGCGTTGGTGGCAAGGTATTCCAGAAACTCCGATGAAATCAACTGCTTCAAGTTTGTTTCAAAGGATAGAAGGTGGCCGAGAGGGGATATGCCTAACTGAGGTTGCCACTTGAAAGATCTAATCACCAGGTGGCGTAGACTAGTCATACGCCTGAACAGGTGGACATTCTCCCCTCCGGAATTGAGGTCGAGTGAGAGCATGACGACGTTGGACAGGTCATTCTCATCGATGAGATGGCTCAGCCAAGGTGTGGGATCGAAGAAATGAAATGAGAGATTGACGCACTGCTTGAGGAGAGCAGGCGTCAGAAAATCGGGCGACCATGGCATAGCACGAGAAGTTAGGGACAAAGTGATTGGGTGCGTCCTAGCGCGATTGATTTGGTATGCTAGCATACGTGCTTCCTGAAAAGGAGAAGAAATGGGAGCTGTATGGGCATCCAAGCCAATCGAGGACCACAAACTTGGCGTGTCACGAACGAGGATACGCCATCTCCTACAGACCCTAGAGAGCACCCATGGTGATTGATGGAGTTGGAGCGAGTCGTACGCCAGTAATCCGCACATGATTTCGTAGATGCTTTTATTGCAAGCAGTGAAAATCTCCCTGAGGACATCGTCGGGGATAGCACCTATATCGAGGACTGTTTCTCGAATAGGTGCATCATTTGAGGCCATTTGGGATTGGTAAGTTGAGTGAGAGTCGGTCAAATGCGTGTAAGCGCTATACTGGAGATGACCGTCTGTTGTTGAAGGCCGTCGTCCCGCGCCAAGTCGCCGGTCGGACGACTCGGGCCGTGTCGCCGACGGATCTAACCGAAATTCGTAGGCTTCACGTTGAAGTTCACGTACGTGCCCACGCAGAAACCGGCTTTGGATGAAGCTCGCGGAACCATGGTCGTGAA
This sequence comes from Strobilurus orientalis, assembly GCA_019915145.1. NCBI lineage: Eukaryota > Fungi > Basidiomycota > Agaricomycetes > Agaricales > Physalacriaceae > Strobilurus > Strobilurus orientalis. The sequence goes on from JAHLML010000014.1 coordinate 795,869, forward strand.
GGAACCGCCTCGGAAATGCGCTTTCGAAACCCATTACTTGTCTTCAAAATCTCGACAGTACCACGTACTAAGTCCTGTCGTGTTTACTGCTTGTTGTTGGCTTCAACATCCTCAATACTAGGTTGCGTAACATGTCCATCCCTCACAAGATCAAGCAAATTGTCTAGCTTCAAGTGCTCTCATACGTACTCTGCATTTTCTTATTGATACTGGAGCCATGGTACCCATTCCGCGTGTCGGAACTCAGGATGGCTTCTGGCACGCAAGGTTTTCAAGTTGTGAAACGTCATATTCATACTATACACCTCAATCTAATTATCTACTGCTCAGCCTGAATATGCCGTTGCAATAAGTTACAGGTATACATAGAACTACGAAGAGGTATCCTATCAGAAATTCCGTTACGATTAGCTGTCTGCGACGTCCAGACTGAACCCATCGCCAGTTGATCGTGCAGCATACCTTCTCGCAAAGTTAGCACTATCGAAGGGATGATTTTAGATTAACACAAACCTCAAACGAGCCGTATGTTCCGCCCCTGGTATCTCGACGACTGCAGGCACTCTCGAGTCTTTCATCAGCTTTGCGCTCTCTATGAATCGCAACTGCCTCAAACTCTGATCCTTTGGCAAGTCCGTTGACGTCCCCAAAAGCGCAAGCGCTAGCACACAGAGCACCTTGCTGCAGAACGCCGTGACAACCGCTTTCCACTGCACGATAGCCAATCTGGCTTTCGTCTCCGTGGACACCAAGACAGCAGCATTGAGACGCTGGGGATGATCCTGGATAGCGGTTGAATTGCACTGCTTGTAAGTCGTACCAAACGGCGGCGATGTACACTGTTGAGCGACGTTCCACAGAAAACTGGCCGAGAGAAGCTCGAGCATGTCTTCCATGTTCTGGACCGTGGTTCCGTTCGCCAAGAGCCCTTTGACAAGCATGTCCCTCATGAATTGGGTGTCATGTTGACGGTACTGTTTCTGACCGCCGACTGCGTCTGGCGCGTCCGTCACTGTTCTGAGAGCGGCGCAAGTGGTAGGAACTAGCATTGTCAGGAACTCCTTGCCAAGAAAGTCGGCATTGTCATCAGGGTCCTCCCAGGTAAAAGAGGTCCACGAATGGGGCGATGGAGGCTCTCTGACGGACGAATTGGCGGACGATAAAAGACTTGTCGGAGTTATCGAGAGCGTGTCTTGAGACGTACGGAGGCTGCAGCCCAGAACCTGGACGTAATTCGTTATGTAGCACTTCAAGCCTTGCGCGACAGCTTTCGCATAGCAGGACGCGCCGTCAATGCCCGTACAGTTAGCGGCGCAATCCGGTTCGATGTAAGTGATGTTATGAACCTTGCCCTGAGATCCTTCTCCATCGGTCAGTAAAAGGCTACGGTTATGGCTTGAGGCGGAGAAGACTATCTGGTGCGAAAGACCAGTCAGGTTCATATCAGGAGGGTAGGATCCCGGTGCAAGCGGCGGGGATGGGCTCGTATAGCCCCACGGTTGAAAGTTCAGAGATACTGGGGAACGTCAGAAAACTCTCCCCGGAACTCTGAAGGCGTACGCACAGTTAGCATCTATTGGGCTAGAGGAATCTGTATCCTGTTGCGAGAAAACAAAGTTCACATTATCGCTCTGTCCCCACCAAGGTCGCCAGTACGGCGGGATGTGGGGGATAGTGACGTTGTACCACCACGCGCTGCCAGTGGTGAACGGCGCCTTGGAGTTGGTCTGGACTGTAAAGCCATCACCGTCGGAGTTGATGATGGGGATGGAGGTGTTGAAACCGATGGGATACGGCCCGGACTCCCAATCATCATCAGCAGCAAGTCCGGGGGGTAACCATTCATTTTGGGCACCGAATGGAAGGAGGAAGTACTCGAGGGACGCGTCTTCTATCTGAGAGCATTCCACGGACATCCTAGTGCTGTTGACACGCGCTGTGAGCCTATCGTCAATATTACAATGTGCTACTGAGAGGAAAAGCACATACCGATGTCGAACGCGTCCAGGCCAGAATTGATTGTATCGTGAAGCACCCTGAGAAATTATGGGAAGTTAGCGGAGGTTGAAAATCATCCTCTGACAAGACCAACCTGCCCTGGATGCCAGGCTTCAAGGTGTTATTGACGGTGGGAAGAAACATACCAGCTCTAGCGGCCTACATACGAAAGGAATAAACAGAGGACACCCGGGTAGTAATCCGGGTACACACCCTCCAGAGGCCAAAGTCGTATCCAGCATTCATGTCCTGGCACAAATTCAAGCCGTATGGAATGTAGTCTGCATGATTGACGCCGGGATACGAAAGTGCCGCGACGTGATTGGTCGCAGCTGATTGTGTAGTAGATTGAGAGGTTGAGTTGTAGATCTCGACGCCTGTGTCATATCTATCAGCACTGGGATTACAGGGATGACAGGTGTACGCGCCTAAAACCGTGGAGGACGTAACCTTCAGAACTTCCCCAGCGATGAAATACAAAGGTATTCCGACAGCGACGCTCAACGGCAGTTGCTTTATCTGAGAGAAGTTGAAGAAGATATTCGACACTGCTGATCCCAAGCCACTCCACGTGTTGAGACGCATGTCGAGGTCTATTATGCTCGCGGCTTGTTACAGACGCGTAAGTAAGACATTGGCAACCATTTGGCGTACTCACGATGTCTAATGGCAGCATCGACGGCGACGGCGCTTGACAGCATGAAGAGCACAAGAATGCATATCGTGTAGAATACCTGGAATCCTACGGAAATATAACTCGCGACCACGTTGACCTGGCACACCAAATTAGATCACTGTAATGATATACAGACTGCGAGGCACGTACTTGGCTAACAGCTACCCCAACTCCGTGTTCCCAGTGGTTTATGGAGACAACAAGAATGAAGATATTGAGAACTAGCAGTAGCGCATGTAAACCGTGGATGATTATCAGCCGCAGTGACGGTCGTCTACGCGTGTTTACAGTAGAAAGCGCCTTAGATGAAGACTTCGATCGATGGCGTCCTGTAGGTTCAAGAAGAGTGGCGTCTTCGTTCGGATTCCCGTCGTGCCAAAGTGCCCTGTAGCGCTAGGATGAGCGGTGGTTCTAGGTGAGAGGGAAATGACGCTTACGAATTGAAGTGAGTGCCTGGTGCTGATGACATGGGCGAAGAGGGAGGTGAGAGGAGGGAAAGGCCACCGCATCAGCTTATTTATTGGGTTGGCCGAAACACAAGAAGATATCCGAGTTTTGAGTTGGCGCCCTATCGTTAGAGCTCAACTCGAACCGGTGCTTGGACCAACAATAGATTCGCAAACATAGACGAAGATTCGTTGAATGCATCACTGGGATTCATCAGTCGCGCAATCACAGGAGGAAGCTGGGAGAATGTACATAACATACATTGGGTCTGAATGAGCGATCCTCGCCATCGCCATTCCATGTTTCCTGAGAGAATGGCTCGAGCGGAACCCTCATTCAAGTTGGAGCTCTCGGCTTGTCTCCAGAACTCGGAGGCACTGTCATGTTACAGATTAGCGAAAGTCTATTCCGAGTGAACGTAAATAACAGGCGCTCACAAGCCCAGGCAACCGAGATCCCCGACTTGAAAGAAAACAAGTTCGGTGGCCTGTTGAGCGCTGATTCCAGGTCATCATCAAATCGGTTTCCCGCGCCATGTCGGGCCGTGTCACCGTCGGATCCAACCGAAATAGTAACCCTATCGTAGGGTCCCACACATCTTGGCTTTGCTCTTCCAACTCGCAATGGTGTTCTCTCCTCTGGACCTGCCTGCTGGCGTTATCCAACTGATTACCGATGAACTGGCCTCTCCAGCGGACTATATCCTCCATCAACTCATTATTGCGCATAGTAAAGAACAAAAACAATCGAAGAGGATCATTTTGTCTGTCTCTGAATCGTGGGCCAGATGGGTGGCAGTTGCGCTGAAGAATGTACGAAGCTTTGCTTTATTTGAAGGGATACAGCACTGACCAGAAAGTAGAGCGTCAATCTGACACAACAAAAAGCGTCTGGGTCTCTTCTCTTTATCGAGGTCAACGAGGTCGGAACTTTGAAGGAACTTTACAACGAAATCGCAGAGCATCTATCCCCCGGAACTCTGGTCATTTTTGACGATGTGTCAACGCTTGAATGGATTGGATATCCCCTCCAAGATATCACGCGTTTCTGTCGCGCGTTGCGTGCAAGATGCTTGAAGGTATGTGGATAACATTGCAGCACCGGATTGGTGATCAACTCATCGTATAGGCTGAGGCCACGCTCGTGATACGCCATCATATGATAACACCAGACGCGCCAGACCAGCTCTTCCAGGATCTTTTGCAGCTCTCGACTTACCATGTTGACGTCAAGGCACTTGCGAGTGGGAGGAGCGGGGTCGTTAGTGGAGAGGTGTGTTGCAGAACGCATATTACAGAACGGAATCGAATTTACTTCTCATCCAGGTATCGCTTCACATCGGCCCGAGCGCATCCCCGAACCAGCCAATGAAGCCTGTTCCGCGAAGTCGCGCTGTACAGTATAGGCTGACGGATTCGGGTGCCGTCTTCTTCGAGAGAGGAAGTAGTAGAGGTGTGTTGTGAGAAGTGTGAAGGCGAAAAGGGGATTATCTAGATGTTGAATGCAAGACGAGACAGTAAGGCTCCAGAGTTTCTTCATACGCATACCTCACGCAAGGTGCAGATGATGATCTACTCGAATCTTGGCATAAGGCCTCGATGGTCTTGCGATCTACGGATTCAGCGAGTCAATTATCTGAATCGACGTGTCCCGCGAGATGAGGAGTATATGCTGAGGTTGCTGGGCTGGTGCATCCTTCGGCCCACAAATGTACAATTCACTCGGAGCTGTAGTGCGCCACTGTGTCTAGGCAATGGCCTGAAGCAAATCGCGCCTTTCTAGAAGAATGTCTATCCGACTGAAAACGGGTATCTTTCGAGCTAAAGGCTCCTCTGAGACCCGGAGCTGCTATCAGTTTGTTGATACAGCAACGAATCACAGTGCTTTTTTGGATGCTCACAGCTCTCGAAGAGAGTCAAGGGCGTGCCAAGCCAGGCATGTGTCCGCCGCAAGAATATGAGTGTCAAATAATATTGAGTAATAAAATTAAACATGCGGGCGTACCTATCCGCCTTGTTCCTCCCCGACCTCGTGGCTCATCTCTCTCAAATACGTTCATCATCCCCGTCGCTCTCTAACAATGCACTCCTCCCTGGTGGTCGCAGTGCTATCCGCTCTCTTTGTGACTGCTGTTCGGGGCGGAGCAACCTGGTACGCGCCTCCGAGACTTCTCCTTTCTATTTTGTCTCGCTAAGCAGGGCTCCCTAGCAACGCCACTACAGCCTGTCCCGCCTCCGCGCCCTGCTGCAGTAAGTTCCCGCCTTTTCGAGAGTGGAAGATATGATATCATGATTTGCATTGTGCAGGCGAATTTGGATTTTGTGGGAACGATAACGTGAGTGATGCGAATCAATCAATTGGCGCAGCTAGCTAATCAGTTTTGAGCTACGCAGTATTGCTTGGGCGGTTGCAACCCCCTTCATTCGTACTCGCTTACTTCGTGCAGGTCAAATCCTGTCTGCCAGGACGCAACGGTCCGTGCCATCCCCAGCTCTGATGAAGTTTCCTGAGACATCTGCAGCACACATTTGCAGACAACTCGAGGATTCTCAGCAACGCAACCTACTTTGACGGAAATGCCTCAGCTTATGGTGACTTAAAAGTCCTTCTGCAGAATTGTGTACCAACATCTCCATAGACTGGGTCATCGACAAGGGTAGCGTCTTCAACACTAACTCGTCCGGTGGAGAACTGGCTCTTGTTCTGACTGAAGACAATGGAGGAACGCGTCTTTCGTCAACGCGTTATCTGCACTATGGCACCGTTACCGCCTCACTCAAAACAGGACGCTGGGCCGGAGTCGTCACCGCGTTCATAACGATGAGCGACATCAAGGACGAAATCGATTGGGAGTTCCCCGGCGCGGCGACGTCGGAAGCCCAGACGAATTGGTTCTGGCAGGGCGTTATCCCCGCCGACACCCACGGCGCGACAGAGAAGGATCTCAGCGATACGTACAGCAACTACCACGACTACACCATCGACTGGCAGCCCGATGCGCTCACGTTCTCCATCGACGGCAAGGCCGTGCACACCGTCCAAGCATCGGATTCTGTCCAGGATGGCGTGAGCATGTACCCCTCCACGCCGTCGCGCATCCAGCTCAGCCTCTGGCCTGCGGGCATCGACACGAGCGCCGCGGGGACAATCGACTGGGCGGGTGGGATGATTGACTGGAGCGACCCCGACTACGTTTCCGCGGGGCACTTTTACGCCCTCGTCAAGAGCGTGGACATCAAGTGCGGTGACCCCAAGGCGCCGGGAGTTAACATCACCTCGTACGCCTACGGTGCGAATACCACTGCTGAGACACCGGCAATCGCGTTCTCGAATGCGTCGACCCTGGTGAACGGGGCTGGTGCACTCCGCGGGGAGATGTTGGCCCTCAACGGGTTCTGGGGTGTGGCGTTGGCCGTTGGGGTGTTTCTGGCTCATTTTGCATAGTGGACTCTTGCATTACATCTAGGGACTAATAAGTATGATACAGTACTTGATTCTTATAACTATCTAGTGATACCACGCGTCCCGCGATGGCTCTCCTCCAGCGGCGCGACAAGCGTGGCAGTATGCGTTTAGGTGGGGACTATATTGTTCGGGAAAGCGTTTTCTGCAATCGTTAGGGTGAGCTTGGACACTAGTGGGTTGAGGATAACGTACATCTGCCAACATGTTCGACGACACTGTGGTTGCTTGCATGAAGCAGGATGGAAGGGACTGAAACGGCAATCGGAACGTTCACAATATATCTATCGGTTGTTCAGCGCTACGTGAGTAGACGAGGAAAAAGAGTGCACGCACAAAATCATCGGGCTGAAACTTTGAATCAGATTCAAATTGTCAATGGGTACAAAGTTCGCACATACCAATGTCTCTCCGTGGCCGCACTTGGTGTAGATATTGCGAACTCTGGATCGACGCCACAGTGTCAGTATCTCGTTTTGCACCATAGAACTAGAACTTACTGGCGAAGCCAGCACATGACTTGAATCTGTCTCAAAAACGTTGTGTAGTAAAACGCTGCCAGCCATTTTTCCTATAAGTACTTGTTCACCGCCATGAAGTTCCCGCGTTGGAAACCAAACGTTGATCTAAAAGCACCGGCTAAAAACACTTTTCAGCATAGCACGGTGTTCCTAATCGCGTCAAACGCGTCGATTGAGGCAAGGACGCGAGATACTAGTGTCATTTCATCAGATGGTGAGGATAGTGCCTGGAGACAAGCTTGTTTAGATAGACATCTCGGATCACAAACAGAGCGGGCTGGCAGTGGGGTAGCAAATTAGGCCGGATTGGAAGCGTCGCTTGACGCGCACAGTGAAACTTGCTCACCAGGAACATAGCCGTCGTGTTCCGGTAGTACTAGCAGGACACGATCAGAGTCAAATAACTGCTCCAGTCGCATCGAAAGTTTCTTCCTATGACTCGACAGATGCATTAGTATAGCCCTTGATCCATCCCATGTATATATATCGTACATACAGTAGTATACAGTCCGTGCGTCTATGTATAGTGGGTCCTGATATAAATTAAGCAGTCCAAGTTCATGCAAAAGGGTCCGCATTGATAAACCCAACATCGCGACCTTCCGACATCTCAAACGACTCCTCGAATTCCTCCAGCAGCTGTCTTGTCTCCGTGGTGATCTCCCTCAGCGCTCGCAGGGCTGTCCACGTAGTCGGAGGCGGCTCATCAGCATCTACCTCCCCACCCGGCCACGGCAAAATCATCGACTGGTACCCCAAACAGGTCTGCACGAGCCGAATGCGTCTGTACGTTGCCTGGATAAGAGACAACGACTTCACTTTGGTCGTCTTTGCTTGCGCCGAAGCAGAGAAGTTTGAGTGGGGGGAGAGGGACCGCCTGAAAACGTTATCTGCGCTCGGTCCAAGGTGGATGATGCGCGGGGCGGAGCTGGGTATCAGAGGTGAGAGGTGGGGGTCCAAAGTGAAGCGGTGAGGCTCCTGATCCCAGGATCCCGATGGTCGTATGCGTGGTGAATTCTCTGGTGAGGAAACGAAGGACTGGCGCCTCCTGGGCTTAGAGAATATGGATGAAGCAGGGCGAGAGCCTGATGGCCCATGGTGCGCGCGTAGTTGACCGTCAAGGGTGAAAATTTTCTCCTTTGTAAAGAGTCGCAGTTGTAAGGCAAGCGGCGTACGGAACGCACACAACAGTTCTAGTACCGACCACAGACAATAGTCAACAACCCTGGGGTTGTGGAATGTGCGCTGCTGGGTCATGCCAGGGAATGTAGACATCGATGGGGACATCTGAGAGAAGTCGAACTGGCCGCTTGCGCGCGGAGACGGAGTCGGGGAAGGAGAAGGGGAGTAGTCATTCTGCCCAAAGGTGAACTCCCCATTCCCATCAGCTAACACCAATCGTAAGAAGCTGGCGATGCGCAGCCATGCATCAGGTAGGCAGAGAGACAACTCCTTCTCTCCGCGGACGATGATCACCTTGAGCACTTGCAAGGCCGTGACGAGGGTGAAAAGACGTTCCTTCCGGTCGAAAGAAGACCCATCGCGAGACTTGGATCGTTCTGGTTGGGACAGCGCTCCCACAGAGCGACGAGGTCGCTGACAGGCGCTCAATGTGTACGCCAACAGGCGAACCCATGCACGCTGATGTGCCTCGCGATGCCATGGTTCTGGACGTCGAGCATCCCGGTCCAAATCCACCGTTGTCTTGAGCACAAGAGCAAGCGGCAGCACTATACCCACCAGATACTGATGGTTTGGCGCAAACTTTTCAATCTCCACAAAAACATCAGCGCCATACAAGAACACTGCCCGACTCAGGAGTCGTATCAGCGACATTCGACAAGGTAGCGCGAACAGAATCTTTTGCGACGCTGCTGACTGACAAGCAGTCAGTCCGGCGGCACATACTTGAGACACCACAAGTTGGGAGAAGGCAGGCTCGTTGGCATAGACAGGGTTGGTGCAGAGGTCGGCAATGACTTCGAACACGCCAGAGCAATCGATGGTCAACGCGTGGGAGTGGACAACTGGCACCAAGTCGTGGAGGAAGGAGACAAGGGCTTTGATGCTGCGGTTGTTCTCTTCCGTATAAGACGCTTTGGTATAATCAACCATGAAAGCCGAAATGGCATCATTGATACGAGGGGTGTTGGCTTCTCGAAGAACAGCCTTGATGAGCTCGAAGGTTCTATGAGAGGCCTGCGTAGACAACTGCCCTCCCGCGCGAGTGAACTCGGTCACGAGCGAAAAGTAATGCAGTCGCATTGACACAAAATCGCTGGGGGTCTTTGATTTTTCGTTCAGTTGGTGGTCCAAGATTTCTTCCATGACAGCGTCTTGTGGTACATCCTCTGTTGGTCGAGCATTGGATCCATCGGGCTTGGTCTTTGGAGCGCCCCGAAGAAGGACGGCCCCCAGTGCTTCGATGCCTTCTTGTAGAACTGTGCGGGAGGAGGACGAGGCATGGTATAGGTGAGGCGCAAGGTAGGCAAGGAAGCGCATGAATCGCTCCGACCGAACGATGGTGAGATCATGTGCAATAACCGTCAGGAAGAGTCGAACAAAGTTATCGACGCTAAGCCGTTTGGTCTCGTATTCGTCTGGGAGTGGAAGGTCGATGGAAATGTTGTTCTTCCCACCGCGTAATGAGGCCAAGAAGGTTTGGGGTTTCTCCTCTGCGGTGGTGACCAGAAGCGCCTCTCGCTCTTGCAGTTTGTTCGCATTGTGGATACCAGCAGCATCTTGCGAAGGCGGGACGCCTCGCTTCAGGCATGAGAAGAGGCTGAACACACTCTTGGCAATCCAAGGAGCGTCAGCTTCAGGTAAGGAGATGATGTGCGCCAGAACATCCAGGCTCTGGTAGACGAAGGCATCTTTATGATGCGCGAAGAAGCGAGTGATGGCGTACTCGACCGCGGATCGGATACCGGTGTGTGTTTCAGCCTCCGTGTACACCTTCACGACCGCAGGCATGAAGAGAGTGTAGCCTCCCCTCGAGATGAACAGACGATGGAACCGAATGCTAGCTACCATGAGCGCTACACATACCGTTATTGAGTGGTGCAAGAAAAGAAAAGAATAACATACCGATAAGAGCTTGGCTGACGATGCCGATATCATTTCCATGCATCAGCAATATTCGATTGACCCCATCCAAAAGAACGGCCAGCTCGCTTCGGTCATTCAGGTGCCGGGGCATGGAGCGGAAGATTTGCGCTACCAGAGGTAGGTAACTACGGGACAGCAAGATAGACATCCCGTTCAGTTTCCAATCCCTATCACTGGCATTCACCGACGCCGATTTGCGAGGAATGTAATCTATAATATCGAGGGCCGGCGCCTCCGGGTCTTCCTCCCAAGAAGGCAGAACAAGCTTCGTCATGCTCTTGCGCACCAACTGAACATCTTGAGGATTCTTCCTCAGCATGTCCAAGAACAGCAGGTTCTGGGAAACCCGAATCATCGTTATGGCGATCAGACGCTCTGACGGGTCGTCGAACGGGTTTTTGGATCGACCTAGACTCGACGGGAACATATACGGGTTGACGGCGGTGGAAGGGAAGAATAATGGACCGGAAGGTATAAAGTACATGTCCACCTTGGCTCGACGGAAGTCCCTCAAGGATAGTTCGCTGACTTGAGGAACTAATCGAGCAAGGATGGGTATGATATACGAGTAATCGTGTAACGCGTCATCGCTAGTCGCGGTCTTGGCGTTGTCTTTCAGATAACCAGTCAGGTAGTTGAATATATGATGGGCCATCGCAGGAGGAATCGTATTTCGGACATGGAGGAAGGCGCGAAAAGACGAAATTGCAAGAGGGACGTCCTTGGTTTCGTCCGCCAAAAGGTCAAGAACGGGTCGAGTCAACAGAGATGGATCGTTGCGCATCAGGTCGATGACGGTGGCACGAGCAACATGAGCGACAGCAAAGTCGTCATCATAGACCATGGATGCGAGCATGGGAAAGATCCGCGCCAATGAAGGGACGAAGACCGCCCGACGTTTAACACCGTACATGGGTCCGCCTGTGCTCGAATTGCGTCGCAGAAGGGACACTTCCTCGGGCACGTCACCCGGTTTCGGTGAACCTTTCTGCGGAAACGCCATCGGACTGGCAGTGGGAGAGGACGGATAGCTCGGCTTTGCGTCCAAGCGATCCAGCTGCTGCACGGCAAGGAGTGAAAATGGCGTCCGAACTCGTTCCATCTGACGATTGACAGGTGCATCGTCGTCGACCCAGCCAATCTCTGCCAAACGTTTTCGCATCTCGGCGGGTAGATTGTCCTTCAAATCTGAGGGATCGTCTCTTCGCACGTATTGGCTGGTACCCATGTCGGTAGCAACGAACGGCAGGGGAGGTCGAGCGAGTTTGAACGGTCGTCGGGACCGGTCGACGACAATGAGTTGGTTCGCGATCTGGAAACGCCAATTGGACAAGGTGCTTATGCGAGAGATGGCCTTGAGCTTTATGTTCCGATCCAAACTGCCGAAAGGTTTGAGTCATGACGAAGAAACACAAGGTAAAGCAAAGTAGCATACCTGCCGAGCTCGACTTGTATTGTAGCTTGAAGGTCATCGGGAGCTTTCTCTCCACATTGCATGATGAGAAAGCAAGCCTGGGATCTGGATGAGCAATACCACATCTGGTGTTAAGGAAACCCTTACAGAAGCAAGTACAGATGTATCTACATTGTCGTCAAGATAGCGCTCCCAGACGATTGGCCCAATTTGCCGAAATTCGTCGCGTCCCAAAACAAGAGAGATGGCCACAAGAAGTTTCATAGCTCGAGCGATGTAGCCTTTGGAGATTGCCTCGAGTAGTTTACTGTGACGTGGAAGAGCAGCAGGTCCGTTCCCAAGTGAGGAAGACCGAGCGGGATCATGAGCGTAGGAGAGCAATGCCGTACTCCGTTTTTGCTACGATGGTTTGAGACGGCAGTCGAGACTCATAAGAGGACTGAGCGGACCTTGACCAACCGATTGGTGTCTTGCGCCATGGAATAGATACTTTGAACTTGTTCTACGGAGGTTTCCACCTCATCGAGAAAGAAATCCTCGTCAATGTGATCGTGATAGCTGACGAACCAAGACACAATTCGCGGAAACCAGGGGGCACTGAACGTAGTATGAGTACAAGTACGTGTCAGATTCAATGAGACGTTACGTTTTGAGCGACTTGGTCAAAAGCCGCAGCTCCCTGAAGAGCATACAGAAGAGCATCCTTTGAGAAGGCGGCACTAATTTATTCCTTTCCTGTACTCGCTTTTCAGCAAATCAAACGGATAACCGCACAACAGACGTACCCGAGTCTGAAGCATGATGCCCAAACGAACTTCCAGCTCATAAGCAAACTTCACCATATCGACCAAATTAGTGTCCGCAATCTAGAGGTCTCGTAAGTGAAATGATTCTGTCACTGGTTTTGGAAGAGCTATACCAAGTTAGCCTCCCGATCCCGCCGTATCTCCTGGATCTTCCCAATCAACTCCAACAGCAATATCGACTGCCCCATCCTCGCCACGCCCCAGTTCCGTTCAGCATCCTTATCCTTTACAGCGGGGCCACCAATATCACTCATGACAGCCACGGACACCATCTCGGCATCGCGCGTCCAGAAGTCGGGCATGAACTGCGATATGGCATTGATGATACACAGATGGTTGACGACCGATATCTCTTTGGTGGATGCGGCGCAAGAGAATAAGGGTTTGTAGAAGACTTGAGGGTATGTTCGAGAAAGAGTATGAAACAATGAGGTGAGAGCCATGTCGGGGACTGGAGGTGCATCGTCAACTAAACGCTGTAGTGATATAAGACCACTTGTCAAAGAAGCGGAGCAAAGAACTGACGTCGTTGAGGATAGGTAACATGAACAGGATTACAGATTTGCGAACTTCTTGGGGTAGGACTTGAATCAAAGCTGTGAGTGTCGGTATCACAGAAACCCAAAGGTTCTCCATAATCTGAGCCAAAGTTGATAAGAACACCGAGTGTAATACGAAACGGTAGCCTTACCACATGCTTGAGCCCTTTCTCGAACGTCGCTTTCCAGTCTGCGTTTTCTCGATACCAATGGCAGATTGTGGCGATACACCAACGTCCTACATCGTTGACATCCTCCGCTGTAAGCATGATCAATATGGCTTTGACGAGGTTTCGCTTGGCCTCAAGGACAGTGGCGGTCGTGAGAGCAGTCGATTCAGGAAGGACGCGATCCCGCACGATACGAATTATCATCAACGAGTCGTTGATGCGCCTGTTGCTATCCGGTGCAGTAGATTGAAGCAACGAACAGAATATACGCGTCATGCTGCTGAGCTTTCGCGAATGGATCGAGGCAAGTAAAGGGGAGAATGCTAGTGACGAAGCATCGAGAGGTCCTGCCGGCCAGTGTTGGTCGACGGCATTCATGAGCAGCCATTTCCTGTCGGACTCTGATGAATTTTCAATACACTTGCCAAGCGCCTCGACAACCATCACGTCGCGCACTGCCTGCTGGGTATCTCCGTCGATGAATATCGCGTTGTACTCCTGCTCCACGGCGACGTCGTCCAAATCTCCACAAGAGCCTGAACGGACATGATAGATGATTTGGTTGAGCATCTTCGCTTCTTCTGTATGTGTCTCGAACCATGGAAGGAGTGAGAAGAGCCCTTGGACGAGGGAGTGGAATCCGAGTGGTGTAGGGACGGCATTGGACGAGTCTGGCGGCACTGTGAGGTTCCATAGACTGGTCATGACTCGCAGGCGGAGCGGGGAGGGCGGAATAAGCGCCGCTTTGATACACCATAGACAACGCTCGACTCCGGCAGACTGAAATTATGTCAGTAAGCGTCGAATCCAGGCGCATATATGTTACCTCGTCGGGCGCGCCCCAGGTCTTGCGGATGATCTCGAAGGACTCCAGCGCGAACCATCGCTCCTCATCGCCGCGCGGAGTCAAGAACGCCGCGAGCAGTGTCGAGAGGACGAGCGGTTCGACCGGGAGGTGTCGGCTCTCGGACGAAGCGCGCTGCAGGAGGACTTGGTAGAGGTGTTTGAGCGAGGCGCCGACCAGCGGCGGCAACGAGGTCCTTCGCCCTTTGAAGTTGCTGACCGCGGTGTTGAGAGACAGTGCTGAGCCCTGGCTGTTAATGGCCGCCTGGTCGCCGTAGCGCGTCGCCCAGCATGCCTTCTGCAGCTCCTGCGCGAACTTGCGGTTATCAGAAGCAGCGGCCTCGCGCGCATGGTCTACGACCTGCTTGAAGCCGAGCTTGTGGGCGATGCGGGACGGCTTGGAGGGCTGCGGTGGAGGCGTAGACGGCAGCACCAGCTGGCGGACCGTGTTCCATCGCGCCAACGACGGCGACGTCTGTGCTGTCTCGCTCGTCGCCGCGGCCGCAAGATCGAGCTTGCTAGGGCGGGAACGCGGCTTCGGGCTCGCAGGGCGACTGATGTCGTTGAACGGGTTGGTCTCCGAGCCCAGCGGCGAGTCGACGAGATCGGTTTTTGTCCATGGTGCTCCTAGCTCGCTGTCGTCCTCGTTCAGCTGCGAGAGAGTCGTGAATTTGCGGCTGGGCCCCGCCTGCGAGTCGATGGACGACTCGGACGGCGTGCGGCGGCTCGACGCGCTCTTTGTAGAGTCAAATGAGAAGAACTTGCGCGGTCCACGTCGGTGGTCGCCGTCCTTTGAAGACATGGATCGTCGTGGGCGGTGACAAACATGTCATGCTCACTGTCCGGCCCGTCGCCATCAATATTTTTGGCTTGCTTTCCTCCTTCATGTCCGACCTGTTGCTCCCCGTTCTGCGCGATACCCGCGCCTCGCCGACGGCCAGACTACCGGGAGGCGTCGCCGACGACCGCCCGCAATAAATTTCCCAACGCCGACGAGTGCACCGCGGTCTGAGAATGCTGGACCTACCATATCGATATCGTTACCTTCGCGTATGCCTTCAACGTCAACGTCGGGGAGGCGGCCCGCTGTGTGTAGCCGGTTTTGTTCATATTTCCGCATCATGTCGAACGCGTAGTCGGCTTGGAGACGCGACCTTCCCTTCATCGAACGGGGACTACTACTCCACTCCTGATTATCTACACCCGCCGTGGCGGAGCACGCGCTGAAAGGCCGGCGAGAGGCGCTTTTTGTCCTCAATTTATCGCCATATTTAGGCCCGTATGTCGACGCTCTCTCAAAAGAAATATCTCGGCTAACTGTAGGCATCGTTGCATCTCCATTTACTGTAAGCAATAATTCACCGCCACCCTTGCCTGTGTCTCAACTGTCCCCATCTTGCGAAAAATAGTCTGACCATCACGGTTGCCTGACTTGCCATCGACTCTGCATGGCTACCGACAACATTTGAAAGAAACCTCCTCGCGTCGTGGCGTCAAGAGCCATATGGTACAATCGCTGCACATATGAATCAGCGCTAATCGCTATTCTAACAGTAGGCGCTGAACTTCGTAATGATTGGGCCTGTGAGCACTTGTTCTTCACACTCATTCAAACTGAGTCTCACTCATTGACTTTTTTGTAAAGTATCATAACAGTGCCTGCTAGGATTAGATTGACTGGAACCGGTGAATGTATTGACAAACGTCGGCCTGCCAGTTCTGTGACAGAGAATACATCACAGTGGTATCCATCGATAGTCACCGGATGTCTTATTGTTTTCGACCAATAAAAAGCTGGGAGGATGACTGGCTGAGGACACGATGGCCTCTCGTATCCCCCTCCGGCCCATGTCATCAGCAGTAGACACAGATTTTAGTTGGTGAGCACTATTGCCTTTTCACCTCGAACCACCGCTCATGCTAGCGTTACAGGTCACTTTGGCACGATGGGAATCCGAACGAAGACGCTACTCTTCTTGAGCGTACAGAAAGTCATCAATCCAAGTCCTTATTCGGGGCCCCATCCACTGTTGACACCCGAAGACGACCGTCACGGCGGTTGATAATTGTCCACGGCTTACATGCGCTAATGTTGGTCCTCAATATCTTCATTCTTATTGTCTCCATAAACCACTGGGAACACGGAGTCGGGGTGGCTGTTAGCCAAGTATGTGCCTCGCAAGCTATAGATCCTTCCAGTGATCTCAAATAATGTGCTAGGTCAGCCAGGTTGCGAGTTATATTTCCGTCGGCTTCCAGGTCTTCTACACCATATGTATCCTTGTGCTCTTCATGTTGTCGAGTGCCGTCGCAGTCGACGCTGCCATCAGACATCGTGAGTACACCGAATGGTTGCCAATGTGTTACTCACGCGTCTGTAATCAGCCAAAAGCATATTAGACCTGGACATGCGTCTTAACACGTGGAATGGCTTGGGATCGGCCGTATCCAATATCTTCTTTAAATTCTCTCAAACAAAGCAGCTACCGTTGAGCGTCACAGTCGGAGTACCTTTGTACTTCATCGCTGGGGAAGTTTTGAAGGTTACGTCTTCCACGGTTTTAGGTGCGTACAACTGACATCCCTGTAATCTGAGTGCTGATAAATATAACATTCAGGCGTCGAGGTGTACAACTCACCCTCACAATCTACTACGCACTCGGCTGCGATCAATCACGTCGCGTCACTTTCCTATCCCGGCGTCAATCAAGCAGACTACGTTCCATATGGCTTGCAATCATGCCAGGACATGAACGCTGGAAACGACTATGGCCTTTGGAGAGTGTGTACCAATCATACTACGCGGCGGACCTCTGTTCATTCTCTTTAGGCTGCCAGAGCCAGTATGTTTCTTCCCGCCGTCAACAACACCTTGAAGCCTGGTATCCATGGCAGGTCGGTCTTATCAGTTGTTGATCTTTAACATCCGCCAACTGGCCAATCCTCCTCAGAGTGCTTCACGATACACTTAGCTCTGACCTTAACGCGTTCGATATCGGTATGTGCTTTTCATCCATGTCACATTGTGGTAATGACAATGGTCTTACAGCGTATGTCAACAGCACCAGGATGTCCGTGGGGTGTTCGCAAATAGAGGACGCGTCCGTGGAGTATTTCCTCCTTCCGGTCGACGCCGAAGATGACTGGTTACCCCCCGGAGTTGTTGATAATGATTGGGAGTTTGGGCCGTATCCCATTGGTTTCAACACCTCCATCCACATCATCAACTCCGATGGTAATGGCTTTACAGTCCAGCGCAAATACACACCGTCGTTCACCGCTGACAGCGAGTGGTGGTACAACGTTACTATCCCGCACCTCCCGCCGTACTGGCAACATTACTGGGGACAGAGCGATGACGTGAACTTCATTTTCTCGCAACGAGATACCCTTTGGCCAAATGACTGTGCGTACGCTTTGAAAATCATCTCCGACACAGTTTCTGACGTTTTGCAGTGTCTCTGAACTTCCAGCCGTGGGGCTATACGGACCCATATCGGACGATCGGATCCGGTATGGGAACCTACCCCAATATGAACCTGACTGGTCTTTCGCACCAGATAGTCTTCTCCATCTCAAGCCATAATCGTAGTCTCTTACTGACTGATGGCGAAGGATCTCAGGGAAAGGTTCACAATATCACTTACATAGAACCGGGGTGCGCCGCCAACTGTACGAAGACTGATGGCGCGTCCTGTTACGCGAACGCTGTTGCGCAAGGCCTGAAGTGGTGCTACACAACGAATTACGTCCAGGTTCTCGGTTGCAGCCTCCATACATCGCAGGAAACGCTCTCGATAACTCCCACAAGCCTTCTGTCGTTCACCAATTCATCCGTCAGAGAGCCTCCAACGCCCCATTCGTGGACCTCCTTCAGTTGGGAGGATCCTGATGACAATGTCGACTTTCTGGGCAAGGAGTTTCTGACGATGCTGGTTCCCACCACTTGCGGCTCTCTCAGCACAACGGGGGAAGCGTCGGGTTTGGGCATGAAACAGTATCGCCAACATGACACCCTATTCATGAGGGACATGCTTCTCCAGGGGCTCCTGGCCAACGGAACCACGGTCCAGAACATGGAAGACATGCTCGAGCTTCTCTCGGCGAGTTATCTGTGGAACGTTGCTCAGCAGTGTATATCGCCGCCGTTTGGTACGACCTACGAACAGTGCAATTCAACGGCTATCCAGGATCATCCCCAGCGTCTCAATGCCGCTGTCTTGGTGTCCACAGAGACGAAAGCCAGATTGGCTATTGTGCAGTGGAAAGCTGTCGTCACGGCGATCTGCAGCATCCTGCTCTTTGTGTTAGCGCTTGCGCTCTTGGGGACGTCGACGGACTTGCCGAAGGATCAGAGTCTGAGGCAGTTGCGCTTCATAGAGAGCGCGAAGCTGATGAAAGACTCGAGAGTGCCTTCGGTCGTCGAGATGCCGAGGGCGGAAACAACGGTTCGTCTGAGGTCGGTGTCAATTTGAAGTCATTCCGTTGATAAGGCTAACTTTGCGAGAAGGTACACTGCACGTCCAGCTGGCGATGGATTCAATCTAGACGTCGCAGACAGCTAATCAAACTGGAAGCTCTGACAGGATCGTTATCTGTAGATCTATGTATATCTGTAATTGTTACAACGACATATCCAGAGGGGCTATTGAATGCTGAGCAGTCGATAGTCAGATCGAGGCGTATAGTATGAGTTCCATGTGAAGAGATTCTGGACATAGTGTTCGACCGAGTCCACCGGGTTTCAATAAATGCACGATGCGTGGGGACTGTATACCTTTGAACTTGAACTTGAATCAGTGAACAGCCTGTAAATCAAGCATGTATGTCTTCACCGGTAAACTCCTCACCCGTTTGCATGCTGACTAGGTCCGCCATGCGGTCTACCATAGACCGGCCGGATGATGGCGTTCGGACACGACTGTAACGAAGCTGTACGAGCCATCCTTTGCCCTCACGGATCTGCTCTCCCAGACGAAGCATCGTATCTTGAGCGGTCTCAACGGTGAATATGTCCGGAAAGCCTCGATAGAGTCAACAACCGCGAGTGCGAATATGGGGGAAGGGACGAGCGCAGATGTATCGATTATGTACTCGACGTCCGAGAGGCTCGGCCATGAGTGCAGGCAGCCCAGGAGAGTGTTCTACAAGCCGCATCAGATACGCCGAGTAACCCAGACAGGAAGAGTGTACAAACCGAAACCTCTTCTGGAGACTCTTCCGCATCGAGGGCGATACGAAGCACAGATAGTTGGGGAGACTGAGTCAGCGCCGAGACGACGTCTTTGTCCACGTGCCAACAGTATCCCAGCTTGATACAAGAAAGCGTATCTTTATGCACTGCAAGAGTAGATAGGAATTTCAGGCTCCGAATGAAGCCCTGGCCGCTTCGAGTCGAGCCCTCCAAGATTAATGACCGTAGACCAGTGTATGATTCCAAATAGCGGGTAAAATCCACATTGCTATCGTCGTACATCATTCGAATACGCTCCAAACGAATACGAGAGGCAGTGAAGATCGACCAAAGATGTGGCGGTGGATCGTGGTGAGTAAAGTCAATTGAGCGCAATGGGATGCCTTTCCATTGTGAAACGTCGGTAATATTCCAGACCTGACTCCATAGTATGTTCAAGGCAAATTCTGTCAGTGAATTCCGACTGTCTGCTATAATGGAGAAGACCGCATCTGCATCAAATGAACTGGATGGGCCACCGCGAGCGTGGCAAAACCGGGGCACTTGATTTTATCCTGCCATGATCAGCAACTCAATTTCTCTGTGTTCGGCAAGTTGAGAACAACATCAGCTCACATACTGCACCCTGCATTACAGTATTATTTCACATTACTCTCTTATATATTGCATATTGAGCTGTAGCTAGACCTAATCTTCCTAATCTATCAATCAGTGTATCATAAGTTCCTTCCTCAGTTGCTGTTCTCCGCACATAACCATCATATGCCCAACAGACATCAGAAGTGTTGAAAAATCGTGCAACAAAATGGCCTCCCGCTCCTATAGTCTGATGATATGTTATTCCGACTATCTCATAATCTATTTGCATATCCAATATGCTTGCTCGAATATTTTTATTTATAAGAATTGAAGGATAAGCTGCAATATTGAAGATGAGAAATGGCAAGTTGTAGATAAGTTTATGAATCACTGTGACTTGGCCTCTGCATTCTCTACAAGGTGTAGCTGTAGAATGCTGTATATCTTTATCTAGAATGTCTTGAATACTTCGAAATACCCCACCTCGTACCCAAAAGAATGGATTACCATTCTGATATAGATTTCTACTATGACCATTTTCACATTTTCCTATTGCTGTAACCGAATCATCTTTATACTTCAGCATACTGTGTAGTATATTATCTATTCCATTCACTTCGCCTTCAGCATACATATTAGGCTGTGTTGCAACTAACCATGATCTGAAGTGATCACGAGCGCTATCAATTCCAATATTTGAAACAGATGCATATTGTATGAACATATCTTCTAATATATATATACCATTACATTGCATATGCTCTCGCTCATTCTGATAATAATCAGGGTTTGCACGCCATACATTGAAAAATATAAAAAGCAAACTATCATATGAACAGCTATTTGCCATCCATTTAGGTCCATAAGGATTACCACTATTAGTATCAATTTGTTGCATATTCACTTGCTTTACAAGCTTCTTTGTTTGTCGTTTCTTTTTAATTATGGGTATTGTTGCTGTAAGTTGTGTATTCTTTTGACTAACTACAGAATTATTTGCTGTTTCATCAGCTGTTACTACATTGCTTTTAGATATTGTAGCTTTCTTTTCAACGCGTGGTAGAATTTTCCATTCAACATTGGTTGGAAAAACTTCATTTTGTAATTGAGATGTATTCCAAGCTAATACAGAAGGTATATGAGTAGGAACATAATTTGCACCTTTTATTTTACGAAAATCTGCAATCAACGTATAGCGTGTATTTGATTCAAGTATATGAGTTAATTTATGCTCGAATTGAAGTCTTGTTATCTCATCTAACATTTCCAACTCTCGAAACTCTTGTCTCACATCTCCCATTGCACCTCCAGTAATCTTATTAATATTAAAATCCTGTACAATAATTGTACCAGATGCAGTTTTACTGCGTGACAATGCAGTATAAACACCAAAATGTGACCCACTTCCATTTATATCAACTATATTAAACTCTCTTGACATTCCTTGTGAACAGTAATCAGTCATAGCAAAGTTTAAACAGATATCCGCTTGCTCTCTTGTTAAAGTCAATGTAGTATCTGTTGGAAGTGATACTATTATTCTACTTCGTGTGGTTCCTATTGGCACAACATTCAATGGTAAACCATCCAATTGAATGGGTTTTGGTGGATTAATTATTTCTACAAATACTATATCTAACATTAATTGTCCTTTTGCACCTCTTTTAGACCGCCAAGAGTGCACACGTCCTTGTTGACCTTTAGTAATATTCAATTCTGTTGCAATATTTCTTCGTATCATAACAGGCATTCCTACACAAAGACTTAATTTAGCAGGTATTAAGCTGTCACTCGTACTTGATGGTAGACTCCACAGAACCTTTTGTAAATCAATTCCAATAGTTTTAATCTTCTGTTTGATCCCTTTTGCTTTGCGATCAGTAATCTCATCCCGAGTTTCAGCAGGAGAATCATTTGAAAAGAAATGTATCAGAATTTGTTCAGTTTCTTGTGCAAAGCGTAATGCACCAAGTCTATTCAATTCATCACGATGTGCATTTTTTGCAGTGATAATTGATATATTGCGAAAGTCAACACTACACAATGACTTGTGACGGTCAGCAGATTTGCTATGTATAAGAGTTCGTAAAAATATGATATCTTCTTGAGTACAAGACTTATATCGCATATTTTCAAGTGCTTGTCTAAATTTGTGGTCGTCTTCAGTCATACCTTGAAGACGCATATTTTTGCGCAATATCACAACAGTATCAATTTGATGCCATAATGCTTTTCCAATAGCTGCAGCTTGAGCAAATGGTGTTGTTTGCTGTTGTCCTACATGACGACTCCATAACGGCTTCCATATATGCATTTTTACTGGTGGCAATTGTGCAAAATCTCCAGCAAATATCATACTAAGTCCACCAAACGGAATATCAACTGCATTTCGAGCTTTTGCTAAACGAACACTAATCTTATATAAATCATTACATGACAGCATGGAAACTTCATCAAAAAAAATATAATCGACACCTTTCAGACGAGATCGTATTTGTGTCATTACTGTTTCTGTTACATCATCTGTATAAAATTGTCCATTTATACCCAATAAAAAGTGATATGTTGTCCCATTCAATAAAGCAGCAGCAGCACCAGTAGGTGCAACAATCACCATGCGATGTCGTTCATTTCGTTGAGTAAAAAATTCTAATAAAGCTTCAAGTACTCTTGATTTTCCTGTTCCACCCATTCCTCCTATATACATTTTGAGAGGTGATGCATATGGATTTGTTGCATGCTGAGCTACAATGCGAAAAGCACGCTCTTGTTCAGTATTCAACATAAATTCCTTTACAATTGATGTTCGCATAGTTTCATTATTCATCATATTCAAGTTTAAATTTGGATCTAACTGTTGAATCTGCTCTTTACATGTTATTTCTACAAATGGAGCCTTTTCTGTAGGAGAATATTCACAATAAGGTTTCTCTTGTTGAGTATTAGAGACATCTGTAATTCCAACTTTATACGAATCTTGGACTTCTAACCGACGCTTTCCAACATCTTGCATCCAAGCTTGAGTACTTTGATTACACAGAATTGGAGTTGGATTTAAATTCAAATCAACAGGTAGCAGACTTTTATCAGCTCTAGTCCAACCAGTTTCTGTAATCATCTCCAGTATTTCCCTTGCGTCAGCCCGTCGCTTCAGGTAGTTTTTTCCAAAACCTAACTCTGTCAATCTCATTTTCCCTATTTCATCTAAATCAACTTGATCAAGCTCTTGATCTAATTGATCTACAGTCTCCATATTATCAATTAAAGTCTGTTGCTGTAAGTATTCTTCAATTTTCTCCCATTCCACATGTACTTCTACACCTTTTTTCATCTGTGTTCTGTAATCATCTCTGGCATCTAAACATTCATATCGTAAGTGAAAATTATCCATTAATTGCAGTTGACGTGCAGTAAATGGATAGATATTGAATGCTTCTGCCCAAGATTGATTTGCTGTCTTCAAATCTATTCCATTACGCCATGGCTTGAACAATGTCAGCATTGCACTACAATAATAATTACGATCACCACTATCACGTCGTGGCAACATATCACCTGCAATGTTTGGAATTACTGCAGCTTCTTCAACATTACACTGTGCATGATGAGTTTTAAAAGAATTGTGATTAGGATGCAATTGATAAGTTCCTTTTTCCATACTAAAATCCTTACCTTCGACTGAAGTATTATTTAAAGTTTGTTGTAACAATTCAGCTTCATCAATTAAAGTAGCGTCTGATTCTGAAAGAATTGAAAAATTATCTTCATCCTTGTCTCCAATCAACGTCTTAGATGGAGATATTTGTGTGTAGTTTATTGTTTGATTCATATGATTAAGAGCAACATCTTCATCTGGTGTATTGAATTGAGTTTCATCATCAACACTTTCAATTTCAGGATCCAGACTATCTGTCACAGTCTCATCATTAATCAAATTGTCTCTATCAGTTTTTTTATGTGTCATCTTTTTGACTTTACACAATCTTACCCAATCCCATAAACACATTGACTCCATTTCTAATGGTCGATATTTATAGTCTTCAACCTTTGAAATTCCAATTATACTACCATTTTTGAGTTTCTTAATCAGAACTTTTTCATTTTTAGTATGTTCATCATCAGAATCCCATGCTCTTCTTACGTCTGATACATAGGACTTCCAAAAGAATAATTCGAATCTAGCATTTGTATAGTGGTCAGGAAAGCTCATTAAATATGAACACATCATTGGATTTCCAAATTCCATTTTCACACCTAAAGTATTAACAATACGAGTTATCAATTTACGAGCTTTATCTTCATCTGTACCTGTACCATCTAATAATTTACCACTACGATGAAATACAGACCGAATTGCTTCAAAAATGACATAAGTTTTCAAACTTGGCTTCACTACATATTCAGAAACATACATAAGAGCAGCTTTTACTGCTGTTCCTGATTTTAGAGAAGTAACATCTGTGTTACAATTCATACAATACGTTAAAACAGCAGTTATCATATTCATTGATTCTTCAGCCTGTTTCATAGTAATATGACCATCATCACTAATCTTAGTTTCTATGACATACTCTCTTGGAAAGCGTGCTTTACACTTACGCCACTTATTATCTAAACATCGTTTTCCAGATTTACCTGCTTGTTTTTTGCCATTTGTATCAAATGAACTATCGCAAGTATGAATTTGTAATACAGCCAGTAGAAAATCAACAACTTGATCAAAGTGAATCCACCAATCCTCATCAGCTTTACATAATTCACATATTTCTGTTGCTTCAGGATCATCATGATCTATTTTACAATCTGGAGGTGGCATCCTCGGTAAACATGTAAGAGGATGTTTAAATGTGGCTGATGATGCCCATGCAGCATTGGATTCAATTACATCTTTACGTGCACCACTCATAAACTCAGCTTGATGTGTACTTTCAAGATAATCAATGAGATCTTGTTTGAATTGAGAATTTTCCTTCATTGCAAGCATATCTCGTACTTTTTGAGGAGATAAGCCACCTCGAATCCATACTAATGCATGTAAATGAAGGGTAAGACGCCCTTGTTGTTCTACTGCACCATAATACCATGATACATCACCATATGCACCTTTATGATCTGCATCAACTCCAAGAATATGTTTGATAAATGTCTCTACCATGAAGTTAAAAAAGCGTGCGCCAGCTACAGGATTTTCAGTCACTTTTAATTTTTGCGCTGTAGTTCCTAAAGGATGATTTGGTTGAAACTTTTCACCTGTTTCTGCCCAATATAAACACAGTGGATGAGTAAAATCTGAAGGAGTCAATGTAATATACCAACTTGGAGCGCCTTCAGATGCCATAAGAGAAAATAGCTCATTTCGCATATATTTTTTACTTGTAATAGAACCATCTACCTTTCCAGCCACCAGATCCAAATCACGTAACAATTGAAAACAATCTTTTTCACCTTGACTTTCTGGCTTGAAATGACCACAGGTTTTACTTACTTCTATAATATTATCTAATATAGTATGATCTACATTTAATAATCTTTGTGTTATATCATGAAAACGAGGCTTTTCAGCTAATAAAAATCCACCTGTATTTGTTTGTTTCATTTGTTGATGACTAAAGGCTATAAATGGAAAATTCTTGTCTAGTTGAAAGCGCTTATCATGATAATTAAGTAACCATCGATAGTGATCTGTTGGAGATAGTGATGATCCTGCACCTATTCCACCCATGCCATATGGAAAAAGCCATGGAAACATCAGCGGATACAGATCAGGATTCTTTTTATGGTACATGTTTTCTGCAAGTCGATTTCTTCCAACTGCCAATACACCATGATTAGTATCAAACCACTGAAAAGCTTGTTTCCGCATGCTCTCCCAAGTCATATCTGTCAATTGTTCTCCCATCAACCCATGCATTATAAAGGCACATTTATCACCCTCTACTCCATCTTCATCCGCAGTACTATGTTGAGCAGGATCAACAGTTGCATTTGTATCTGTAGCAAATTCTCTGAAAATAACTCCAACAGGAGGTGTGTCTTCAGGATATGTATTCATATTATCTTGAGATATAGTGACATCACCATAACCACTATGATTTTTCTGAAGCCAATGAAGAGCTTTCATTACAAGCTTATGTCTTACAAGCAGAGGCAATTTAGCAAAATCTTCTTCATGTGGCTTATCTGGACCAGTAAAGAAAATTACTAACACATCATCTAGTTCTTCTCGTGGTGGTGGTAAACAGTTATACATTTTAACAGTAGGGTTTTGAAAGGCTACACAATGAGCTATCATCTTGCGATAACCTTGATCTACTTTCACAAAACAAGCATTATGTCGTACCCGTGCAATGACAATCTGTTCTACCCAATTTAAGCAAGCAAGCTCATCAGGAACCGCACCCAACCATAGAGAATTAGCTAAGGCATACTTTGGAATATTTCCTTGTCTCAAACTAGCACCACATGTATTACAAACATTTCTGCAGCTGGGATCAATCACAGGCCCATCTAAATCAACTATTGGACGTTTGTTATCATGCCGCTCCTTTCTTGCTACACCTGATACATCTAAAACACGTAGTAGATTTTTGACAGTTGACAATCGGCTTAAATTAGAAAATGGTACAAGTTGACCACAGACAGCACAGCCCCCTTCTTGAAATTGATCTGGATTCAGATCGTTGCATACGCCTCGTACTATATCTTTTTGAACAGAATCAGTCAATATAGACGGTGGAAAAGGGGCCTCACACTGACTAGGCTTATATATATACTTACGGCTACAACCATCTGCATCATGAAGAGGAGCTCGTAGGGAAGTCTTCTCTATATTATTCTTCCGACGTATAACAGGTGCTTTTTTCTTACCTTCCTGTAGCTCAAGAAGAGACACATATTGTTTGCAGTCTTCTACACACTTATGTGCAAGCATAAGACGGACAAGTGAGCCCTTTTTACGTGCTTGTACTTTAGTATATATAACTTCATGAGCAGTAAGAATTTTCTGGACTTCATGAGCGGCTACTTCTTCCAGTAAAATGTCAAATGGTATATGAGCCCCAAAACAGTCACCTTCCAGCTTTTCAGGAAGTAACGAATGGCCCATATATCGGTAAATTCCATCATCTCTAAATTCCAACTCCAGGAACTCCTTGAGGAAGGAACCTCGAAAAGTTACTGCACGAGGTGCTCCACCTATAATCACGGGCAGTTTGAGCTCCTGCAAGTTCAAGGTAATACTTCTGATGATCACAGTATGTAAGAACATATGCAACAAGAAAGGCAGGATGTCTAAGTCAGCAACGTAATGGAAAGGTAGACTGGGAAGCAGTTGATACACACACTGCAGATATAACATGCCAATAACAGTCAATATGCCGACATAATACAATTTGTATGGCAGGAGCTTGTGTTTGCAGCACAGGTTCAGGTATACGTTGGAGAAGGACAGTTCTGGACAGTATTCAGGAGTGGTGTCCAGACTGGGCCCACACAGGGCAGAATAAATATCTGCATCTGACCGTAGCTCAAAGTGAACCAGGAAAGAACTTGCACTTGGCGCTGGCACAAACGGAGTGCGGAAAGTAGTCTCATTTGACGAGGGCTCAGAAGGAGCAAGAAAAGTATATGCATTTGGCGAGGGTTTAACGGGAGCAAGGCAAGTAATCGCTTTCGGCGATGGCTCAAACGGAGCAAGGCAAGTAATCGCATTCGGCGATGGCTCAAACGGAGCAAGGCAAGTAATCGCATTCGGCGATGGCTCAAACGGAGCAAGGCAGGGAATCGCATTCGGCGATAGCTCAAACGGAGCGCGTACATAATTGGTATCTGGAGTTTGCTCAAACGGAGCGCTACCAGTGAAGGCCCATGGCCAGAGTACAGTGGTAGTAGTACAATATTGATCCTCAGCCCAGACCTGAAATCAATGTGTGTCAATACAAGCCGTGGTATATTTACCAGCCATACACACCAAGCGTGGTGGCGCGCCGGCTTGGTGGTTCAAGGGCAGGCAAACTCGGGCCCGTTTCAGCAGTGGCCAGCGTTCAGACTCAAGAGTCTGCGTGCACGTATGAGCCCGGTGCGTAGGCCGTTCTCTTGTATCAACGCACCGTTGAATCAGTGGAGGGCAGCTCATATGCAAGGTCATCCCTTCTGTGCGTCAGGACATCCGTTCTGTGCGGCAGGATATCCGTTCTGCGCGCCGTACAGTCAGTTCGATAGAGGCAAGGCAAGATGGCAATAGGAAAGACTGGTACCTAGTGATGGAAGTGGCCCACGAGCACCCCAGCAAGAGCGCTCCGATAACTTTGATGTACGCCATTTTTTGTAAGCAGGGTGCGAGATGGCTGCGTAGGCAGCGCGGTCGTCTTTCTTGAACGTGGTGGGGGAGACGAAGAAAAAAGTGTCAACATGTCACATCCAGTCACGCCAGCTTGCTCGGATGGTCCCGGCCGAACAAGGAAGACTGTATTTCGCTTGGGCGTGTACATGTCTAAGTCGTTAACAAGCCCACATATCATAAGCTGGGCCACGCCGAATAAACCAGTCCGCCTCTTTGCCTCGCAACTCGTCCAGCACATCCTGGTGGTTGAAGAAAACCCAAGAAATCCGGCCGGGCGTGAAGCGGTCGCCGCGTCGCATAACTCCTGGCTTCCACTCCCCTATGGCATGATATAGATATTGCGACATGAATATGACTACATCACCGGGATTATATCTACCAGACTTCAGTCATAGAGCGTCAAATGTAAGCGAGAACTCACTCTAAAGCAACGTTCAGGTCGGGCAAATACAAGTTGCCACCGACAAAGTTTCCAGTATTGGTCAGTTTGCACCAAGCGTCGTTCCTGTCGATGTGTGTCCCTACTTGGGCCTTCCAGATGGTAGCAAGGCCAAGGCTTGTTGATTTGAAATCGCGAACCCAACGGCCAGCCTTGCTCGCGCGAGATTCGGTACCCCATACCGTCGGTAGCAGCCGCTGCATGTATCCGTTGATCAAGCCAGATATTCTGTCCATGCCAGTCAAGTAGCGTACGGCCGCTGCATGGTTTCTGGAGGTTCCTACCAAATCTTTGGAAGGAGTCAATCCCAAATCCTAGAATACTGTCACTGAGGTGGCACGACGATGAGAACATCACACCTTACCTTCCGTCCTTGCTGGAACCATACGGCATGGTGTTTTATACCCACTATCTCCTGCACATCTGTCTGCCATCAGAGATACGAACCGCGGGTTGGCTCAATGATCCTCACCTTCATAGGACCCGTCAGACTGTTCTGCTTGATACGGCATGGTGGGTTCCTCGAAATGCGCTTTGTGCCTGGCATCCCCAGTCGCGTTCGGTTTGTCCACACCGGTCATGTGTACCATTGTCTGCGCGAGAGCCTGTATCTCACTTTGTTCGCTGGTCTTTCTGCCCGATGAGTAACAATAACGTGAACGAAGCGAGGTTTGCTCACAGTCAACCCATCCACTACTACTTCGGATTCTTCGAGATGCTTGCTCAAGTAGACAGCAAGGGTGTTCCCAGTTCTGTCCTTGAAAATGGTAGAGTACTTGTGTACATCGCGTGGCGATTGTTGCATCTCCTTGACTTTCGCATCGGCGATTCCCAAAGCTACCTCGCCGCGTGGCCGGTGTCGCAGCTCTGCGAGCTCTACATCACAAGTTACGATTGAGACTGCACCGCATTGAATGCTCAGTTCGATGACGAAGATGTGAGCTACGTACCTCGACCGTCATTGGGACGCTGCAAGTCTGCGACACATCTGTCTATGCGCTCGTCGAATCTTCGTTGTTCGCGTGCAGCGGCTTTCCGGAGTTCCTTGTCTGTTGTTGGAGTTTTCATGATGTTGTCCTTACCTTTGGCGTGAACAGGTGCCCAGCGTTCAGCCATGGTGGTCATCGGCGGGCGAAGGTGTAAAGCGGCGTAAGCTGCGTCCGTGGTAGGCTTGCACCCGTGGGGAACAACAACAGCATCTCGATGAATGGCGAGCTCCGTCGCAGGTGGTGTGTCATGACGCCCAGCAGGCAAGGAGGGCTGACGGTGTGTAGGGGTGCTCGGCTCAGGGGACTCCTGTGTACTGTCAGCAACGGAAGCGCAGCGTTAGCAGAAGCTGGCGTACGCGATAATAAACGCGCTTTACTCCTCGTCTCGGTCGTTGCAGCGCGGTGTCGCTCTGGCCGGCGCTCTCAGACCTTGGTCTCTTACTGACCATGGTGGAGTGAGGCAGAAACAGTCAGGTTCGTATGTTGAAACAAGTGAGTTCAGGGTCATGATGGTGTACGGTATGGCAATGACACAGATATGTACTGGTAGCGTTGTAAATTGTAAGTAGGTATATCAGTTCGAGTGACGGGGAAACCGCTTAACGATTGTACTCGACTCTGTACCTAGTAGATTGTCAACCCTAGACTATCCGTTCGCGAGCGCGATAGCTATATTACGCCTTGCACCCCGGATCCTATGGATAGGCGGCGTCATTGATATCCATGTCCGCCGAGCCTGGACTCCGCAGTCCGTCCTTGGGCCGGCTGATTCGCAACTGGAGCTGCCTTGCTGCCAGCTTCTTCAAAGTCGGTAGCTGCATGCGTATGGTCTCCGCTAGTGCGAGCGGATGATCGGGAGATTCTCGGATGATGGCAGACAGGGAATCGTGGATGGTGGAAAGCTCGAAATGCAGATGTATGTTATCGGGGGCGGTCAGGGAATCGGGTTCCGCGTCTACTCATATATTGTGAGGCTGTTCGAACTGCGAACAAGAACCCTTACCGAATAATGACTGCTCCTTATACTGCTCCAGCTCTTCCCTCTTCAGCGTGAGTAACTCTTGTTTCATTCCTGTCCTGATATCTAGGAGCGGGTTTTGTTTGATCAGATATAGGCGGCGAAACCATGCATCGAATACCCACTGGCCTCGTTGCTAGCTTCCACGGCCCTGGCCAGGTCCAGCTTGACAAGAGCCAATTTGTCCTTGCACTCCGACAGCGTTGTTTGTACGCAACTCAGGTCCTTGTCCTTCGAAGCCAAGTGCTCTGTAAAGCGGTTGTCAGACAGGGAACAGAATAAGAGCACCAGCAATACCTGTAGATCCTCGCAAAGCCTGAACAGTAGTATGTAGAACTTCCTTGGTTTGTAGATGTTCCGCCTCGGCCTTCCTCACATTAGCGATGGCATCCTGCAGTTGAGCCGCAAGCTCGGCTTGATTGACTTTCACGGACTGTGAATCCGCAGAAAGGCCAGTCAGGGATTGTGTCAAGTGCGCCACACGTTCTACGGCTAGTAAGCCCCAGCACAAAAAGGCAAAAGGCCTCACCATTAGTACGCTTGACAAGGTCAGTAAGCTTGCTGTTGGCAAGTGCTAGAGCCGCGTTCTCAGCCTCCAGAGAATTGACTTGTCCTACGCTCGAACAATTGACAGTTAAGGTCTCTGAACGGCAGCTGAGTTGTACTACATACCGGTCAATTTCAAGCTATCCACCACCAGTTCCTGAATTTGATCCTTGTGAGTGGCCTGCTTGTCTGTGGGGTGGCCTGTTAACCGGCCCAAAGCAACAGGATATCTGTTTACCAAGTGCGACCTTCGAAGGTACGTCAAGTCCAAGAACTCGACCGTGCAAATCAGGCGTCGCCAAGTCCGTAACGCGCGTGTCAACACGGACTGGCCCACTCGACGCATCTCGACCAGTTGCTGTAGCGCATGTATCACCACGCACTCGGCCGTTTGAATGATCGGCTCCGGTCTTCATAGTGTGCGTATCAACGCGGACAGGTACACTCGAATCTCTCCCCCCAGTTTCTGTAGCGCGCGTGCTCAAAGTACCGTCGACTGAGGGCGTGTTGAAAGTGCCGTCGACTGAGAGAGGGAGCGGGCCAGGGCTAGTGGGGGCAGGGGGTTTCCGCGTAAGTTTAGATGTGAAGCTTACCGATTCGACTTTGCGGATCTTTGAGGATGGCTCTACTACGATGAATGAATTGCTGTTGGGAAGGAGGCGTAGGTACCCACCGTCATTAACATGGTCCCCATCTGAACCATTTTTTTTCACATCCTTCGGCCTGTCGTCGTGCGCACTCGGGCTCTTGTCGTGGGCTCCGAGGTCCGCATCGTGCGCAGCAGCGCAACTCGGTCGCGCCCGTTTTCGGTTGCCACCGTGCTTTCGGGAATAGACGTCTGCGGAGACTGTAGGTCGGCCAAGAGTAGGAGCCCACGCGTCGAACTGTGGGCGCGTCACCTTTGGGAAACGCTCGGCGATTTGAGCGTATAGTTCGTCGTCGAGGAAGGAGCATCGTTGGCCGGTCCATGTTCTGCAGGTGGGAGAACCACAATTTATCTTGGTCTGATTCAAAACGCACTCTGTCCCGACGGATTGGCATTGCAGACATGCTTGCTGGAACATAGCTGGTCAGGTATGGCTGCGAAGTAGTCGAATGCACGTACCTCACGGGCCAACGTCGGTATCCAGACCTTTTTCACGTACGCAGTGCTGCGAAGAGTGTTGTTCGACTCCACTGCGAATTCCTGCCATAGGTCCGACATGGTGGTTGGTGGTGGAGGGCGAGGGCGGCCGTATTCGGTCCGGTCTCATCATTCGTTCGGCCTGAAGCAGGGTCGCGTTGAATACAGAGCCAAAAACAATGACATTGTTCTAAATATCCAGGGTACACACAAAGTACGCGTATATATCATGTAATAGCATGGCTCTGTGCAAAGTGGTGGCAGGAGAATTGGGAAACACATATTGTAAATGCAAATCCGACGAGTTCACATGAACAGGGTACGTTAGATGTTGAATCCGAATCAACGCGAAAACCCCAGAGTCGACCTTGTCAAACTGTTTTGGGGACTAAGACTATATGTCAGTTTACAGAGCAGTTACGGCAAGGGACCAGCTACCTGCGTATGTGTGTGGAAATGTGACTTCGGTTGCCATGGAATAGACGGTCGCAAACAATGTGCAAGGACACGATCAACAAAAGCGCGCACAATCTGAAGCGAGTTAGCCAGGTTCCAACGAGGGCGGCTAGACGATCACCTTGAGGACTCGCCCGTCAATTGAGTTAGATTTCCACTCCTTCTGATTGGGGCGAGATGTCCAACTGTCGTACATAGCGATTGATTCGGATTCTAGATCAACAACAACAGCGATCCATTGTGAATCGTTTCGATGCATGGGTACGATGATACGCCGAGAATTGTGAATAGAGCGCAAGAGATGCTAAGAGGGTCAGCTTTGTGGACAAACCGTGCACGGGCCAAGGCAACTCACAGGAATGGAAGGTGAACAGAGCATGGTGGCGAATCCGTCATCGGATATATTGGAGACAGGAACGGTGCAGCCTGT
Source organism: Strobilurus orientalis (assembly GCA_019915145.1). Lineage (NCBI taxonomy): Eukaryota > Fungi > Basidiomycota > Agaricomycetes > Agaricales > Physalacriaceae > Strobilurus > Strobilurus orientalis. Next base: position 828,968 of record JAHLML010000014.1, read on the forward strand.
ATCAGGCGACCGGGCAAGGAGATAGGTGTTCGCAAATGTTGCGCCGAGTATGACTACACCATTCACAAATCTGTCTGGAAACCAAATGGACAATATACAGTCCATCGCACTCGGCGTCAACATGTGGGAAGAGGTTAGCGAAACCAAATCCTCCCGTATCACCCGAAAAACATTTGCTGAGTTTTCCTCGAGAACCTTGCAACATTTTCGAAAAACCTTCATAGACGTTAGTGTACAGTTTTGGCGAAGTTGGTCTACATACATATTGTTGAATTTCCTGAGCCCGTTCACCGAGATCCAGACTTTTGATTCGGAGGAAGTGATGCAGTGTAAGACACGCTTGTTGCAGCGCACCTCGCATAGTAAAAGCCGTCCCTTCTGTGTAGGCCTTACAGGTGCGAGAGAGGGTTTCAAGAAACGAGATGTCGTCACGAATAGAACCGAACGCACGCCCATCGAGGTTCTTCACTGCGGCGCATTTTTCAGCCACATACGCAGCTAGTGAATTACGCTCCGGTAGGCCATGCTTGTGTTCCATGGAAAGCGACTGTTTCTGGGAAGAGTGAGCCTGGATCCACCGGCCCAGCAATTGCTCAGCATGACCAGCTTGCCACGAACCCTGAGGAGGGCCTAATCCTCCGCAACGGGGTACATTAATTTCGGCGAGCGGGACCACACCCGAACCGGAGCTCAAGGGAGTGAGCGGTGACATAGGTGGAAGTGTGTCCCAATTCAGACGTGCCGCGGACGTGTCTATGCGAAGTGCTTTCGAACCGTCGGTGACGCTCTCCGTAAAGTCATTGGAGTGGGAAGAATTGGGGATAGAGGGAGTGGAAGGGGTCAGGACCGTCCGGATATTGTGGACAGCGGAGAGGTTATCGGATGAGTGGCTTCCATGGATATACGGACTTGGGGTGGCCATGCAAGGATTGTCAATCGCATCCGGATGATGTTGGAATGATCGTGCAGCCGATTCAACAGTCCAAACAGGTGAACTAGGCCAATGTGATATGTCCACCGCAGTTGCCGAAGCCGCGAGATGTACAGGCGTCCGTGAAGTACCACTCGGAATTCCCAGGCCAAACAAATGCTCTGCGCCACGGGGATGAATTTGTACATGAAGGAGGGAAGTGTGAGCTCGTGTCTCGCCGGACACGGTAGGCACAGGCATGCGTGCAGGGGGGGCGTTCTTGGTTGGGACTGAAGCAGCTGGCATGAGAGGCGGTGGAATAGCCACAGCACTTGGAGTGGTCAAACAATAATCCGATAAGATTGCTTCGAACGGCCCGTCGTTCAAGGGTGCGGGCGTATAGCCAGTGAAACGCCCATGGCCAGGTGTGGAGGAGGATGGGTCGAAGTGTGGCTGCGTGAACAGCCTGTCGTTCAAGGGTGCGGGCGTAAAGCCGGTGAGACGACCACGGTCAGGTGTCGATGAGGATGGGTCAAAGTGTGAGTGGGCGAACGGCCTGTCCTTCAAGGGTTGTGACTGCGCTGGGTGATTTTCAAGACATGAGATACTCAAGAGACAGGGGAATGAACATACACTGCATAGGGTACGGCGAGTAACGGCTGCCAGCCGCCATATCCAAGTCCCAGGGAGTGTATTGGTTTTTGGCTCGAAACACTATAGTCCTGTGCAGCAGCGATTTTAGGTATATTTGGCGAACACATAGTGACCATACCTTGTTCGAATAGCACCGCGCTGGAAATCCTCTTGTCTTTGAGGACCGGTGAAATGTCAGTCGACCGTTGCGACGCTAATGGAACAGCTTACACAGATTGAGGCACGGTCGGGCAGCCCCCAGTCATTTTACACCGTCGTAAGCGTAGTCGCAGAGCGTCGTAAGCGTAGTGGCAGAGCACTGGTCGGCACGACCCCCGTGAATAACCGTCACAGTCCTGGAGGACTCGGGCTACTAAAGAGCACAAGCCACAACCGCGTATAGCGAAGGTGACCGAGGTCTAAATGCGGTGGAGTTGGCACGACACAAGTGGAAGGTAAGCAAGACAGAGGCAAACCCTGACGAATACGGAATCAACCTCATGTGATTTGACACGGTACCGTGACTTCTTGATGGATATTGACCAAATTCCCAGCACAATTCCACAGCCAAGTTGCGAGGGAACAGTTGTGCGGAAGGACCCATTGACATAACAAGATGCACTGAATTTATTGTACTGTAACGACAGATAGTTATGGAGCGGACTGTAGCGACAGATAGGTAACGAGCGTATAGATATGTGAGATGACTGTCAGTCTAATTACTCGGTCTCCTGTGTCACAAACTGGGAAAGCACCTTCTTGTTGAGTGGGGGGTTGACCTTCTCGTCCTCCTCGATGTGCTTCCCCAGGGCCAGGAGAATCACCAGCTTGACGTTGTACTGGAAACTTCCCACAATGACATTCTCGTCGGCCGCTCTGACAAACGTCCCGGTAGAATGAACGACCAGTACGAGAGCGTCCTGGGGGAGTTCAGTATGCCCATCCATAAATAGGGGCCAACCAGGAGGGTCAGTGGTGAGCCGGGCAAAGGCCTGTTCCGTGAAGTTAAAACCCCCGAACTGGGAGTTTCCACGCCCATCGAATATAGGAACTAGCGATATCATTCAGTGCCGACACTCGAAGGATAAAACCCAACTCACCAGCATCTCTGTAGTCGGAGCAGTACCAATTAGCCTGCTTAACCCTAGGCTTGCGCGGGGAAGCTGGTGTTACCAAGGAACTCTGGGGAGAAGTGATCGTCGACGGGGCGGGGGGGAGATTGAGCTTTTTGGGAGTGACGGGCTTGGTCTTGGGGATGGGTCTGGTTGGAACTATGTCGATGGTGAGGCCGGGTGTCAGGTCAGGGCAGAAAAAAAGCACATACTACGAACAGGCGCCACTTTCCAGATGGGCTCCGGTGTATCTAAGGCAGATTTCTTGAACCAGGTACCAGCAAAGTATGCCACCGATTGGATGTTAGTCGGAATGCAGACCAAAGGCCCCCCGACAGAGCCGCTAAGGCCCCAGACCTTGCCGATAACAGAGCTCTCCAGCCGTTCTTCTTGCTCATAGGGAGCCCAAAAGATCCCGTGGAAGGCCATGTTGGGGACCTTCTCAAAGGGCGTGCGCAGATAGCATTCAGTGACAGTGCCCAACGAACAACACAGGGGAGTGTCATCAGAGCCAACGAACTGCAACTTTTGTCCCCTGTTGCCAGTAGCGTTGACATATGGATGGGCTACAAAAATGGAGGGATCCACACGGCCGACATTGACATATGAACCATGACGTTGGAACATCATTCCCAGGAAAAGCGTGCTAGACAGGATAGATTAGAAAAGACAAAGAACAGTTCGGATAAGTACTTGCATTCTGGCTCGGCGATTGAAGTACGCCTCCGAGTCTTTGACAGAACTGCGCATCAGCGGCTTGTGAAGGTCAGGAGACCAAGATGGGTAAAACTCGAACAGACTACGTAGACCAATGTGAGTATAGATACACATGTATAGGCTGAACAACATACGGCAACCTCATGTTGAGGTTCTCTGCATACCAGTCCACTGCCATGTTTTCCGACAGGCCCGCAAGGACTGTTCCGCCGCCGGTCTTTGGCATCGGCGGGCCAGGATGGTCTTCCTCGAACGGACCTGGCAATACGTCAGTGAAACATGCTAGAGATATCAAGTAAAAAGCCACCTTCATCATCATCAGGACGGGGTTCGTCAGACTCAGCTTGAGACAGGTCCGGGTTGGGACCGAGATCGACGTCCATGGCTTCATGCTCCAGGTCCCAGGAAGGGGAGCGGTTACGAGGTGGGACAATGGGCGTCACATCTTGCACGACCTCGACATCACTGTCATCGGCCACCGAAGCCACGCGTGCACGTTTCCGGGAAGACTTTGGCCTGCAAAGACAGAGTGAGCCGGTCTGACACCCAACAAAACACTGGGTACTGACTTGCATGAGGTTGTAATGGGGGACAACCTGGATAGAAGAGTAAGTAAGGAAAGGATGTACCCCGGCAACACTAACCCTGTGTTCCCCGACTTGATAGCGGCCTTGTGCTTGAGCAAATCCTCGTGTCTCAGACCAAACTTCGTCTTCAGAAACTCCAAAACCTCCTGGGGAACAGGCGACCCGCGATCAGAGTCGGACGATATCATTTCGTAATCGACCTTTTCCTTGGCTTCAGATGAAGCCCTATCTGCGACGACAAAGTCGTCGTTGGGGTCATAGCCCTCTGCGGTCAAGGGCTTACGAGCGTTTTCGTGATCAGGAGCCTCATCGTCGTCGGTGAGACTGGACAAAGTAGACTGGCTGTCCATGCCGCCGTTGTCCTCGATGGCTTCGATGTCGAATCTACAAGCAGCGGCCATCAGCTAAGTAGCAATAGTAACATAAAAGATTGCGTACAAGTTTGAGGCCAAAGGGAGTGAGCTAACAGCTTGCTTGGGCCCAGGTTCCTTACTGAAAGTCTAGTCAATCAAGATGAAGTTGAAAGATAAAAGGGATACAAACACAGTTGAATCGGACATCTGAACGTTACCGTCAGTCAGGCCGTCTACTCTGTACGGCTGTAAGAAACACGGCCAAACGAATCAGACGGTAACGCACGACTTGGGAGCACCGATGGCATTATCCGTTAGAGCAGCCTGAACAGACATCGGAGGTCTAGACAAGACTTAAGTCGAGGTATACTGATAGGAACCAGATACGTACCCTTGCTGGACTTGGGTGAGTTTGGCTTGTAGGATAGCCATCTCCCGACGCAGTTGGTCGGCCTCCGACACTGTTACTAGATCAGAACTGACAATAACACCGCAGAGACAAACAGACTGAGAACTTACACTGAGGCAGAGCATCTGCAGCCAGTTGCAGAGGGGAGCGCAAGCCCTGCTCGCTCGCAAAAAGGCCGTCCGCCATGGCTTGAGCCCGCTCAAGGCTAGTCTTGGTTGGAGAGGCAGTAGTGCGAATAGGACCCTGTTCAGCGGAAAAAAGACCATCGGCCATGGCTTGGGCAAGGTCAAGGTTCCTATTGGCGATGGTCGGAGATGCAGTAGTGCGAACAGGTGTAGTGACGGCTGGGTCGGCCGCTGTGCTGATAGGAGGACCGAAACCGTCAGCCTTAGCAGCATTGCCAGTGGACTTGAGAGAAGGACTCGGAGGACCGGAGAGTACGGGGGCAGCGAGGGCTGCTGACTGCGCCACTTTTGTCACAGCAGGACTGTGCAGTGGTGGTTAGCGTTGAAAAGGTGTCGGTAAAGAACTTACGGCGTAGCGGAATGTTTTCCGATCGTTGAGCGTTTGACCATTTGTGTACTGGAAACACGACAAATTCAGAGATATAGAACTATCACGAACGAGCTCAAGACTTACCCGGCATTGCCGCCCGACGGAGGCAAGACCGGCGGCTTTACAGTGCGACTCTTCTTCGGTTGAGTTGGGGCAGAGTCTGCAGAGCTGGATAGAGTGCACAATGAGTGGCCAGGAGAAGGAAGAGATGATAGAGTACACACCTTATCTTTGCAGAAGCTGCCTTCGTTTTGACGGTGACGGGCTCGGTTTTGACAGTGACGGGCTCGGTTTTGACCGCGACGAGCTCAGTCTTGACCGCGCCGGGCTCCGTTTGGGCCGTGTTAGTGAACCTGGAACATTAGTGAGCAAAAGGCAGAGGAAAAGGTTCAGCACTCACTGGCTCTCGGTTGACAAGGCCGACTGTCTGAAAGCCAATGCCGCCGCCATAGCATCATCAGGGCTGAGCATCAGGCCAATGAGTTAGAATGGGCCGAATTGTGAAGACAACAGACTCACGCAACGGAGCTTGTCATGAAGGTGTCCAGTGTATCGACTTGAGGCTTCGAGTGTCGAGACCGCCCGCGACGCGGGGGCGCGCCGCTTTTCGAGGGAGACGCACTTTTGGAGGGAGCCCCAACTTTTGCCATGGGAAAAGGGAGCAAAGACAGAATACGGGAAGGGACAGGGATTTGTATCCGAAAGCCAAACATTCGAGATCTCAGATAAGCGACAAGTTCGCGATCCAATGCCTGCGAAGCAAGGATGTCCGCCAATATGAGAAGAGAAGCCTGCGTCGCAAACTGATCGTCTCAACGGTTGACGTGAGGATCCACAGAGGGCGTCGACAAGAGCCTGCCGCTCTCTTGAGGCGTACGGTATGGATATGACGCAGTAGGTCGCAGTCGATTCCGCTGACTTGAACTAGTAGCGCCTGAAGAGGAGACCGTACACCGCATCAGCACGGTATATGAGCGTTGACAGCATAACGATGCGAATGCAGCCGAAGGGGGTCTGCCAAATGGGGGGGATCCTGAAGCGCGACCAGCAAAGTGCTAGAAGGGTATGCGACAGGGAAGACCGATCCGCACAGAATGGCGCGCCGATGGCGGGAGACAATCGAGGCTCATTTCGAAGGAGCAGCGCAGAAACGAGGCGGACCTGTTTTTGGACTTCTACAATTGAATGAGGTGACAACGTTCAGAAAGAGCTTTAAATTTATGCCACGCACGAGATTTAAGCAGACCCAACGGAGAACTAGCTGCACGGCACTCGTGAAGGTCATTTTTTCCAGCAGGAGTGAGGGGGCGGGACTGGGCGAAAGAACGCGAACGGTATGATGGGAGGTGTCAAACATGTAATAAACCCTAACCTATGTACGCCATCTATGTACGCTATGATCTGACGCGACAGTGGAAGTCTGTCGACAGTCTTGCTGCTCTAACCGGCACCACGGGTTCTACTCCACCGGATGAGCTTCTCGTGCATTGGGTGCATGAATTTCGGGTAAGTTCAGGCGTGTTGGGTATACTGCAGACCGATGTCGAGACAAGGGCGCCGATCCTGGATGGAGAACATGACTACTGGGGTGTTGAATACTGGGGTGTTGAGATCCAGAGGGCTTCTAATTCGATGTGACTACCAAACAGGAATGAAATGCACAGAGGAAATGACGCCGCATGAAATATCGACGTTGATCGATGGTGGAAGCCAACCAGTCGTGGTAGGTTTGGAAGAGGTTAAGAGGAGAGGGTGCCCGACTTAGCACCAATTGCACCCTCATCCACCGCCATACCGCAATACGAATGGACGCGTATTACGACCGAGTGAAAGCTAGTAAGTCCATAGTTATGCAAGTACATACAAACCGAGACTGAAAGGCGTATTAGCGTTGCTAGTCAGAGGAACAATCAGTGACCGAAAGGAAGTTCAGGAGAACCACATGGCAGGCGAGGAACAAGTAAGGCTTGTCTCCACAGAACTGCAGGAGCGGGAATCTGACGCGAGCTACAGGCAGGCGCTATTCGGAAGATGGAGTGTCAGACACTGGATGGAGGAGTGACGTGGCGCATGTCAGTTCAGGAGGATATGGAGAGCACCGAACAAAGTTTTGCGATGAACGGTGTTCTGACTGCAGCCAACCTTCCGCCGATGGTCAACCAGCCCAGGTATGACAGCATGCTAAACTCACCTTGCTATTGCTGATAGCTACGCAAACAGCACTCGCCCCCACGTCCTACACCAGAGCATCCAGATCTGTGGCTTTGGTGAGAAGTTGTTCTTCAAAGCCATCGAGAACATCAGGGAAGCACACCTGAAGTTCGAGAGAACGTTCCCAGCGGGAACTCTCGAGCCTTGGCAATTCTCCAAATTCGAGGGTGAGCCCGCTGTTGATGTTGCAAATCGGTACTTCGAGCGCGTTCGCGAAGGCGAGACGGAGGAAGCAGTCGACTTTGCGTACGGTGTCGACCCACAGGACATTCTGCGCAAAATGGCCATCAAGGACAATCTACAACACACGACTGATAACCAAGTCCTGTTCTACGAGATGAAGGGGGCCGTCGACGCAGAGAAAAGGTATGAAGTCAGTACTTGAGCCAGAACTTGGAGTGATAACAAACCTTCGCAGTTTTGACATCATTGACCCGTCCAATCTACGCGTCGGAGACATTGTCGAGATCAAGTTTTCGGCTTTTGTTGTCCCATTGAGGGTAGACAAGAAGGCAACTGGCAGCCAATACACCAAGAGAATGCGGTTGAAATTGAGAGCCGTCGTACTGGTGGATAGTTCATGCGTTGATGTAAGTTGTGACTGAAGTCAGGTGAAAAATCTTTGACGCCACTCACAGGATGCTCAGCGCGCTCGACACGCAGACGAGGACAAGGGGGACGCTGTCAAGAGGAGCGGAGCATGCAATCGCATCAGTATGAAAAGGAAGTTTGGGTATTGAACGGTCTGTGGTACAAGAAGTAGAATACTCGAGGATTCATGACAACCTGGAAATATGTCAATGTTGCCACGCCACCGACATACCGGGAAGTCGTAAGCTGCTAAACGGTAGCTCGGGGGCGAGATAGGCTCGGCGACACCGTTGACAGGCTGAATGCGAGGCGTAAAAGGCTCCGCGGTTACATACCTTCATTTTAATCAAAGTCCGAGTCTCCGAGGGAATAAAGGCGGCATTGCTCGCACGGCCGCCCGCAACAGGCTTGCCTTTCCACCATCGTCCAGCCATCACCAACCGCCTCAGTCGCTAAAACAGCCAAATGCCTCCTCGCAGGCCTCCCCGTACGCGAACTCGTATGCCCACACTTAGAGACGGACGACCCGTTCCTGCCCACGGGGTAGAGTTCCGCGTTGCATTCGATTACGATGGGCCCGAACCCGAGCTGGCGTGCTTCGACAGCGTTATGGTCCGCGTGCATGACGACAAGACGGACAGGCCCTGGTATTATGTGGAATACATGCAGACCCATGGCGATCATTTCCAACTCATGGTCGGGAGGGTGCGTATTGAACTCATCTGAGGGATTCCGACTTACCCCTCGCTGTAGCCGAGCTTGCAACCATCGCCAGAGGAGACATGGGTATCCATCACGCGCGAAACGCTGTTTGGTTACTTTCATATCTTCTTCCTGAAGTCTCAGGAGCCCGATGTCGACGAAGAGGAATATTTCGAGGAGGATAAACGGAGATGCGAAAGCTGTCGGTTCGGTGGTTATGAGGAGTACGAAGAGATGTGGAGGGAGAACGGTGTTCTTGAGTAGGCGGCGCGGTGTAACGGTCCATACAGAACGAGGGTGGTTATTGATGTATTCAAACCATGTTCAGTGAGATGCTACACAAACGGAATGACTGCAAGAAATATATAAGCAAATATGTGACAGATACAAATACCATAGAAGGAGGCTCAGGCATGTTGCACTAAGTACATATTGGGCAATGTTGGATAGCGCGCGATGGCCTCCTGAACGATCGCGGAGAAAACGTGAACGCACGAAGGACAACGAATGTCACCGCGCTTGGAATTCAGGCCGATACCCAAAGCCAACGGAGTCAGCAAATTGTATGGTGACGGCTCATATAAGACGCGCAGGGAATCATACCCAAACCGTGACTGGTAGTCGTGGAGAGCTATGCAAGATATCTTTGAAACATGGATGTATACCAGAGTGGTGGCAGCCCGTAACGGCCACCTCTCCAGTAGCAAGAGCGCCGTGTTGATATTGGAGGGCGAGACCTCGAAGGACAATGTATCCAAAGCAGTGAGAAGAGGGAAGCGTCCGCGACGCGCGACATAGGGGCAGAAAGGAGTGACTAAGAAAATGGTTAGCGAACTGGAATACCAACAGAAGTTGATAGACCCACAGATGCGGAGTTCTACAGCTCGGAGATTCAGGGAACCCTCTAAGAGACGATTGAAGGCCGGAAATTGGAAGTCATGAACGGTGACGGCCAGTGTGGTGAGGATGTGTGAAAAGATGCGACAAGGAAAGCGAGTTTCCAGCGGCATGATAAAGTCGATGTCACGGTGAAATGCCGACGCGCGATCCATGGAGTCGACCAATTCGGAGCTGAAATCGAGCACCCCAGCGTCGGTTGCTACCAACTCCTCGTTGTAACACGAGTGGGTAAAATCAACATCCAAATAAGTCAGGGAAGCCGTGGGTGTTGCCGCGCTGGCTTCACGCTCTGAGATTGAATCAAGACCGTGAATTGCTATCCAACGATCGTAGTCAGGACCGCCGGTCTGGTAAAAATTGCGGGGTGTCATCTGAAAGAGCAGAGTGAGGAGAGATACCCTGATCAAGTAGCGCGTCGACATACAATATGCCCACCCTTAACGTTGCGCATGGTAAGCTCCTCTAGGCTGGACCAGGGCGCCAAAAGGTTTTGCAAACTATGGTCCCCGAAGGAAAGGGAGGCGAGATGGAGACATTTAACAGTGTCGGGTAAGATGAAGATAGAAAATAGGGTCATAGATGGTGCGGTGGAATGTAGGAAACCGGTCATCTTGACCCGATCGACGTGCGGCAGAAGCGGAGTCCACCAACAAGGACGGTTGGACGCGAAGGGCCAGCGCCGGAAAATGATGGTCCGCACGGTCTTCAGTAGGCCTTCCCGGGAGAGAAAGCAAGCACAGGCTATCTCGCGGCGCCACCCTGCCATCTGAACGGCCTTCATTTCGAACGGGGAAAGGGTCGACCAGTCGGGCAAAGGGCCATTCATATGAAGCGTAGCAAAAGCCAGGGAGGTAGATATGGCGAACCACGCCTTCGAAACTCCGCGCAACTGAGCATGAGTACCAGGGTGAACAATGAAAGAGGCAATGAGGAGCTTGAGTTCGGCGGCGAGTTCGTAGCTTCGACGGGTGGGATCTTGTGAATATGAAGGGGGGCCGGGAAGACCAGGCTGAAGAAGGGCAAGATAAGATTGAAGGTCTTCGGCAGAGCTTTCGAGGGCCTTGTCGCGAGCGACATAGAAAGGATGATAGACTAACGTGGTAAATTCAGCACTACAAAAACATAAGAAAAGAGACGCACGGTATTCCACAGAAGTGAGTCGTTCATGGATGGCCTCCGTGGGTATGTCGGGGGATAAATCGATGCTTAAAGACATGAGTATAGCGAGTAAAAAGTGGAGAGTAGGGCTGGTGGAAATTTGGGGACCATGCAAAGCCAAGCGCCGAGGAGTTGGTTGCTAAATATGAAGCAGGAGCAGGCGTAGAAGACCTGCCCACGAGGGAAAGCGAAGCGGACCCAGAGCGGGACATGGAAGACCACGCCGGGAAAGAACACGCCAGCCGGTGACTGCCTTATGGCGTGAATGCACATCAGCAGAAGAAGCACTCGAAGGGGTCGCGGAAAGAGAGAGAGAGAGCGCGGAGAGCGAGAAAACGGAGATACGGCATCACTAGCCGGAATCAGAGAATGACATACCGACACTGAGTCAGAAACCTTACTTGAGGACAACAACGAACGACTCTGAACAAGCAAAATGTATTCGAATTTCTGGTCAATTACCGGAAGCATGAGGTGCGAGATACATTGCAGGAAATGTAGGATAGCGAGTAGCAGCGTCAGAAATGATACGAGTAAAGACCACAGCACATGTGCTGCAGCCAGCCAAAGGACGCGGAGAATTTATACCAATGGGAATGGGTAAGGGCGAAAGCAAATTGGAGGCCGTAGGCAGATAGATGGCGGGCAGGCTACGATACGAGATGATTGTGTTGTAGTCATGGAACACTTCACATGGGCCAGGCCAAACATGCAAATAGACGGAAGCCAAGGTGGGCGGCATTGGCCATAGCTCGAGTAGAGTTAATGCCACGTTGATATTGGCAGAGCAGACGTCGAAAGCCAACGTCCCCAGAACATCGAATCTGGGCAGACGAACGCGACGTGCAGTTATGGAGCTGACTGGCGTCACTGAAGAGAGTTGAGAGAAGCAGTAGAGAGAGAGACAGAAGTACTCACAAAACCGCAAATGAATGGACCGAAGAAGAGGGCAAGAAGACAGCAAACGTACAAGGGCGGGGAACTGGAACTCGTGAACGGCAATACGAAGAGTGGACAGAGAGTAGGCGAAGATACGACAGGGGAAGGTGGTTTCTTCCGGCATGATGAACTTGATGTCTTGATGGAAGGCGGAAGTGCGGTCCATAGATGCGACAAGATCTGAGGAAAAGTCCAGTATGCCACAGTCGCGGGCTAGGATGACCACGTTCGAAGATGAACGGGTGAAGTCCAAATCCAGAGAGTGGAGGGAAGCCGTCGGAGAGCCAGGAACGGCCTGGCCATATGCAAACGAGTCAAGACCGTGCACCGCTATCCACCTGTCGTACTCGATGCCTGACGTCTGGTAGAAGTCTGGGGGTGAAATCTATACTGATGATTCAGAAGGGGACAGAGAAGTATATTGAAAACAACGCACGATATGGCCTCCTTGGATGTTACGCAGAAGGAGTTCGGTCAAACGACAGCGAGGAGCCAGGAGGTTCTGAAGACTGTGAACTCCGAACGAAACAGACGCGATATGTAACGAGGTGGTGGATTTAGGAAGAACGAAGGAGGGAGAGAGAGTGACGACCGGCGTGGTCGACGGTGAGAAACCGATGATCTCCACATGAGAGACGTTTGGGAGAAGGTTGGACCACCAGCATGGACTGTCCTCAGGAAAAGCCCACCGTCGATAGACAACCCTCTGCACACGGTGGCGGAGCCCTTCGCGGGAAAGAAAACATGCGCAAGCGATCTCACGCTGGGAAGCTACCCTGCGAGCGTGAGCTAGATCTGCCACACTCAAGGTTGACCAAGAGAGCGAGGGACCATTCATATAAACAGTAGAGAAGGCCGGCCCAGTGCTGATATCAAACCATGCCTTGGAAACGGCTCGCAACTGGGCATGAGTGTGCGGGAGATCCACGAAAGAAGCAATGAGCCTCTTCAACTCGTTCGCCAGGTCGCAGATGGGGCGAGTAGGATCGAGAGTGTTCAAGGAAAAAGAGGGGGCGGCTGGGCGGAGTATTTCCAAGTAGCATACCAGATCACAAGCGGTGTCTGTTATGGCGCGATCACGTTCAAGATAGAACGGATGATAAACTGCATGTCGGAAAAACAAGGAACAAGAGACAGAAAATCAAAGGACTCACAGTAATGGACAGACGAATAGTGTTCCCGAATAACCTCAGGCGGCAAGATGTACGGATTGAAGGTGGAAGCCATGAAGAGAGAAAACAAGGAACGGCGAGCGAGTGGGAGAGAGGAAAAATAGAAGGACCGCGCAAGACGTAAGAGAAGAGATATGCTCGAGGCGCCCAAGGGAATGACAGCGCCAAAAAAACATGGTGTGAAGGAGAAATACATTCAGAAAGTTGTGTTCGACAGTGAAGAGAAAGAGCAGGCGAGGACGCAGTGTGGAAGGGATGCAAAGACAGGGGGGAAGGAATATACGGAGGTAAGTGAAAGTCGAAGCGGTCAAAGGGGATACGCTCCACTTTATGACCATATAGAGAGTGCCGAGGTGACAGCAGAAGCACAAGCCGCTTTTTTGCCCATATGCGGACGACAGATGATCGTTCCTGCAGCAAAGCAAGCGCTCGAGAGTGTACAACCGGAACACTTAGCAGTGCCCCGGAATGCGTAGTACACGGTGATGCTCAACCTGTTCAAATCCCTGAAGACCTCCTGAAATGCGACAACCGGACCGTGCACCCGGGTGGCTCCAGTAGAGCTCAGATGCAGAGTCCGGATGGAATTACTTGAAGCTAGACAATGTACTATTTGTCTGTTGATCTTGCGAGGAATATGCATGTTACGCAACCTATTGAGAATGTCGAAGCTAACAACAAGCAGTAAGCACGACGGGACTTGCTTACGTGGCACTGTCCAGATTGTCGAAACAAGGAAGGGTCTTCAGAAGCGCATTTCCGAGGCGGGTCCTCGACGACCATGGTTCCGCGAGCTTCCTCCAGAGCCGGTTTCTGTGTGGTGCCTCTAGCAAAGCTCCACGCATTTCCAGACTCCGGATGTGCTGCCCAAGAAGGGTATTTTGTGCACGAATTGAAGAGAAGAAGGAGAGCAGTCGGGATGACTGTGACTGGAGTTGGTCGCGAGGAAGATCGAAGTAGACTCTCACTTCGCGGAAAAGTCTCGAGTTAATGTCCTGATTCTGGGAAAGCGCTTTGCAAGTTGACCGGAGATGCTTCAAATCGGGATTCTCGACCTAACAGGACAACACGTTTCCATTTAATTCTCTAGCAATTCGACGCGTGCATCGGAGCCTTACCTGAGCAAAGATTTCCTGGGAGAGCTCTGCGGGTATTTGGAGAAGCAATGACGGCTGCATTGTAATCATGGCCATGGCCTGTTGGGAGACGATGGGTGGTAATCAGATCTCGAATGCGAACTGTGCGTGACCTGTCATGAAATCTGAATTCAGAGGCACCCTGATGCGCCCTGATGCCGCCTCTCTAATCATGAAAGGCAACGCTTGGCATGTATCCCCTTCATTCGAGGTACGGGACGCCACCGATCTCAAAGTGAGGAGACCAGTGAGTGGCTGCACTAGCACAGACTAGCACATGACTGTCTCGAATACGTGATTGTGCCAGTGGTCACCCAAGAGTAGTCTGTAAGTCAAGACCACATCACAGTTTACTCTGGACAGGCAGTCATAGATACAGTATATAATGCCTATATCATACCAAATCGAAAGGTGAATTCACTTTCGGGACACCGCGCCAAATGCGCACCCATCGTGCGTGCTTCGCCCGAGAGAGAAGTATACCATTGCGAACGTCTGATATCTTACATTAACCATATACCATTTGTGTACCCTAAAACCCTATGAAAGTCAACGAACTACCACGCGCACTGTCCACCATCAACCACGATGCTGAGTGGGAGGACAATCAGACCATGCCAAGGTAAAAACAGCACTCAGAACTTACTCGCTCCCAGTGCAGAAAGTCGATGCATCGCTGGCTAGCCAGAGAAGAACACCACGAAGCTCATCCGGACGCCCTAGACGACCCAAGGGGTTCTGGGCTTCCCATTCCTTCTTCAGAGCAGGTTGGGGCTCGAGGAAAGCGCGTGTCATACTGAAGTAAAGTCTCAGACTAGTATCCGTGTACGAGATAGGCTAGGATAGGGGACGCACTCGGTGAAAATGTATCCAGGACTGATCGAGTTGACGCGGATTTGGTGGACGCCAAGTTCGCAGGCCATGGAACGCGCCATTTGCAACACAGCAGCTTTGCTACTGTTGTAGGCGACCCAAGGTTGCTTCGGGTTCGTGATGGATCCGCTCATCGATCCAATCATGATGATGCTGCCAGGCGAGTTGAAGCGCCGCATTTGCCTTCCTGCAGCTTGCGCGGAGAACAACACTCCGTCGACGTTGACCTTCATCAACTAATTGAATTGAATCAGCATCACCTGGGGGAAACACATAGTGTAGAATGCGAACCGTCTGGAACTCGTCTGCAGGATAGTCGAGACAATCAAATCGTCTCAGGATTCCCGCATTACACACGCATATGTCCAATCTTCCTTCCTTGTCCCCGATCTGCTCCGCAACAGCCCATATGCCCGCCTGGTCGGTGACATTGCCTGACACGTATTCGAGGCGGCCTTTGGGTTCGTCGGGAAGGCCGGCAGCGAATTGCTGGACTTTGAGCCAGGCCTCGTCTGGCTTAGCGGGAAGGTCGATGCAATAGACGACGGCACCGGCTTCGGCAAGGGCCAAAGCCATTTCCAAGCCTATACCGCGATGTCCACCTAGGGTAATGAGTGGTGGTTATCCCAGTGTTCGTTGCAAGGGCAGAAGGAGATACACACCAGTGATCATGGCCACGCGATTGACAACGGAAAATAAGTTGAGAGCAGACCGGGCGGGGTGCGCATTGGCAAGCGCAGCGGCTACACCACCAGGAGACATGGTAAGAGGCAAGGTTCAGAGACATGGGAAGAATGCGTACTGTTGTCAATGGAGCCCATGGGAAATGAGGTCAACTGACGAGGAGGTTTGTATTGGGCCGAGACACTTGACCGGTGGCAGGTCCCGCTTGGAGAGGGCTACACACAATGGGTTGGAGGGATTGCAGAGACCGTCAGTCATGAACATACTTATAGGCTGGAGTTGTCGTTGCAGGTTGATGTTTCCAACGGACCGGTGGGCAAACGGGCCGTCTGCAGGAGAATGTCGGAGGCGCGAGGATTCCCTTGAGGCATCGTGAAGAAAGTCGTACAAGGCTCGCAGCTGGAAGGACGGTAAGGTACAGCAAAGGTACAGTTTTTCAAAGGGTAGTCATGAATTGAGCGGTCCGCGGCGGGTGTCGGTCCGGATCGTGTCCTGCCAGTGCCCTTGACTCTTGAGACTCGGAGGCGAAAGCGAGCTCTCCAACCTTCAAATGCCCGTGGAACCAAAAGAATGTGCTAGTAGCATTTGGCCAGCATGTTCAGATACTCGGGCGCCGACTGCGATACTGATCCCATCATTCCCCCAATGCTTGAAGTTCAACAAGTGGCGGTAATTGTACATAGTACTTATGCGCCTACTCGCTGGAGCCGGTAAACCTCGAGCGATGATTGTCAGATGCCCATCGTAGTTAGTCGGATGAAATCGAGGTCTAGAAGTGGCAGAAGAGAAGAGCTTGAAGTACCATAGACGTTCACGACAGTGATCGTACAGAAGAAGCCACAGAGTGGCTGTACTGTTGTTGACGCACTTGTTTGCGCTCAGCGCTCATGTGAAAGGGCACGGCCAGATATATATTGCACTGTCCGCCGAGTGCCTACTCAGAATATGTTGAGCTGTGTTTTCACTCAATCATTAGGTCTCAACACGTCTGGAGAAGGAGGACCTCGTCTCCGTGGTCAACAGATCCGGAGCTTGAAGCACTTCTTTTGGCGCTCGCATCACAAGTATGCTCAAGCTTTTTAGTTTCTATCTCAGACGCAGATAGATATAAAAGCCCGTCACCCCCGTAAGCGCTTGTCTCTCACCGTCGCCAACGCTGCATCCTCGCTCCAGACAGGACGCTCGCCGTCCATACTCGCGAGTGATTTATTTCTTCGCACAATGCCCCAAGACGAGCGCTAGTAGCTCAGAGGGCGTGCAAGAGCATGTCATGGGGCTCATGGTCTCGATGTCCGCTATCGGTGTTGGCGGTGTTCAACTTCGTTGAATGCGAGGACCTCTCTATCGGATCGGGCCGGTCTTGTCGACTGGCGTTGTATGGTTCTTGGCTGCAGTGCTAGTGGCCCTCTCTTTATCATGCACAGAGGGAATCATGCCCGGGTGGTGTTGCCCAGAGCCACCCAGTACTTGGGAAGGTAGCCACCCAATACCTGGGAGGGTTTCTTCTGGAAGTGATGAGTCGACATACGAGGCATTATGGTTGTCGAGGCGTTGTTCCTCCGCTGCTATACAGCACCAGGCTTCAATTTTTGGACTCCTTGCCCCATTCGTTGAGGTTCATAGTTATTTAGTGCGCTACGCGTGTGGGAATTGGCTTATCTAGTATGAATGACACAGCTGTTGCGTTCTGGGTTCACAAAGATCATTTAGTGGACTCTCAAAACTGGAGATATTCTCAGGCACGTGTTAAGATCATGGTAGCAATGTACGAGGCAGAGACGTGGAAGCACTGTAGGAGTGATGCATTGACTCCCCGGCATGGAAAGCACTGTTCTCCGTACCACTGACTGTGAGCTCTGAAGACCTGGTAACACCTCTCGTAACAATTCTACATGCTATTTGTAGCTCCCTCACTTCGAGCTCGGATTGAGTCGAGAAACATACGATCTTACACCGCCCCATGCCTCGAGGCTCGCGATATAATGTACGCCACAGTTCCCAAGTTCGGAACGGCAAGTGCCGCTGCCCAGCGCTGCCCTGTGGCCCAGACCGCTGAGTCATCCCCCATCAGATCTGTTTTTCACCACGATCTCCTGCTTTGTTCGTTGAGCGACGGAAGCATTTTTGCACTTGCATTAGGTGCCTAATTTCTGGTCGATCGCGTATTTTCGTCGAGTATCCCTAGCCTGTACTCCTCGAGGTGTGTGGTGTGGTCGTCGGTGGATCGCACGGTGCTCACGTTGCATCAGAAGTGGCGACGAAAACCCTGGAAGGACACCCCAGATCGACACCGCCGATATCGCCTCTTTCACTGCAACCATGACCACCGACCCCGACGGCACCTTCCTCGGCCTCGAACTCGCGCCGGACCAGCTGCGTGCTGTACTGCTCGACAGCGCGCAGGAACTCGTCGGGACATGGGTCGTTGACTTTGATGAGTGCGACCAAGGCGTCGGCGGTTGGGGATATGGCATTCGCGGCGGGATGTATACCGGCGCACCAAGTCCAGGCGGAGGTAAGTATTCATTCAAGGTGACTTGATAAATTACTTATTCATCGTGTAGGTGAAGCATTTACCGCGCCAGTAGAGATGTGGGTTCGCGCTCTGGATCTGCTCTTCTCCCGAATGGCCGGCAACAACCAGACTTATTCGCAACACAACTCTTCGGCTTATTCCCTCAACTCTCCCACATACAACACTGGCGTTGGCCATGGCAATCCGATCCCCACCATCCGTGCCATCAGTGGATCCGCACTTCCTTCCCTCGTGTTCTGGAAGAGCACACCTCTGCCGGCGTTGGGGACACTAGACCCCGCTCACCCACTAGCGACGTGGTTCGGCGCCCAAGCCTTCAGTCTCGTCAACACCAGGTCCGTTCGCTTCCCTTCGTACTCCCCATCATTCTGATCTTTCCAGCGTACGCACCGGTCCATCAGAACGGATGCGTGATGTCCTCTCTCGCGCCTCACATTCCCGCGAGGCATGGGTGCGCACCGGGCGCGTCCAAAGCGCAGCCAAATTCGTCGAGAGTCTAGTCAGCGGTCGCTGGGCGCCGCTCTCCGAAGCCGAGGCATGGGCGTCAGGCATGTGGGACGCACCCCACGCGCGCTGGGACGAGGAGATACTGGACCAGGTGGGCGGCGGACGCGAGGAGGGCAGAAGGGTGCGCGGATGGCTGGGCGAGGTGCAGCTGCAGACTCAGGCGCAGACGATATCGCGGTACATGTGCGAACGGTATGGATTCCGCTGACGTGCTGGCGACGTATGCTGGGATGTGCCCCGCGCGGGGTGATGCTGTCGGCGCGGGGCCCTGGCCGGGGAGGGCGTCCCTGGGTACCCTCCCTGGCATGGATTTGGGCTGGGACCCGAATGCACCCCCCCTGCGCGCGCCATTTTCGCACACCCCCGCGCGCGGCCCCGCACATGTGCAGGGTTTTGCGTTTCGGTTTTGGCGGGCCGTCCCCGCCAAATCGACCGATTTTCGAGATTTCGGGCATCGTCTCGGGTTAGGGTTAGCCACTCACTTTTGACAGGGTTTCGTTCTCTCGGCCCCCTTGGAGCGTGCGTGTGGGGTTAGTAGTCAAGCTCGGCGAAGATACGTAAACTCTGTAAGTGATTCTTGTTAGTTCAATGTAGAGACCACGTAGCGCTGTACTTACATAGAAAATATATTCATTTGCGTCTAAAGTTCGGGTTAGAAAGGTCCTCAAGGTAGCAAATATGGGAGTTACTGACCGTTACATGTAGCATCTACACAAAATTTCTCGTGAGTTGAAGGTAACGGCTTGTTGGACATACACTTACATTACGAACACTTACTGAACAGGATTTCGGGTCAGCTTGAACGAACAACATCGAGGACACGAACGTACCTTGAAGGCACTCGCAGGGGTGACTCAATTTCAGTAATGACAAGACGGAAGGAATGAGTACAGACCTGGATTCGGGATACAAGGACCTGGGCTTGGCGTGAATCAGTATGGGACAGCACAGGGAACGATAGCTTGCCGGGATCAAAATATGTCGCGTCAATGATCGTCGCCGCCACGAGACCTATAACAAACAGTCAGTAACGCATGCCGCGCTCATGCATCACAGCGCAGAGGTGGCCAGCCTCTGGGCTGTGGCGTGTGGGTGCGGAATGCGAATAATAGTTCGTTCAGGAAGGAAGGATACCGGAGTATAGCAGACTGGATGGCAACTAGCTCGAGGCAGTGGGGAGGTGTCGAGGATGGTACAAAGGGCGAACAACAACGTCGGAATGGCTGGGAAGTCATGTTAGGTGAGCTTATCAGGAGCATAAGGCATCGGACACTCACCCGGAACACGAAGACAGCCAGCTCAGCACATTCGACACCTTCTGGAATGGGGCAGACAAGGTCAATGGCATTATACTGGCTGCGAGAGGTGAGAGGACTGCGGGAGACTGGTCAGAGAATGGCTTACTAGCACGAGCAGGGAGTGAGAGACGTCCAAGAAGAGGAGTGGCACGAGGGATGATTGTGGTAGGTGGAAGAGAGTGAAGGTAATGTCACATACAGTGACTGAGACCCTCTCCGCAGGACCCCTGGCAATACGGTTAGAGGTCCGATCCCCAGAAGGGTCATTTTCGGCGGTCCGAAATTTTCGAGATTTGGCCATTTTCGGCCGTTTGCATCGGACCCATCTTTCGAAAGGGCTTTTTCGGCGGTTCTAAGCACGAGACGTCCAAAATTGGTCTATTTTTCGTATTTTTTTCTAAATTGTTCAAATACACCCTATTTGACCTCAATTTGACCTTCTGCCGTTTCTCGGGCCTTCACATCGGCGTCGTCGGCACTACGTAGCGGGAGTGAAATTTTTCCTCTGGCCAAAGAAGTTGACCCCAAATTGGGGGTCAATTCGGCGGTCATCGCCTCGCACATGGCCAAAATTTGGTCGATTTCGGCGGTCATAGGGACTGTAGTGCTCGATTCAAAAGTGCCAAAATCGGCGGTTTGCATCGAACCTACCAAAAAAAAATCGCCTGAATTCGGCGGTTTTGGTACCGCAGCTCGAACCGTATTGCCAGGGGTCCTCTCTCCGCGATCGACAAATCAACAAGCTACGGAAGGCGCGTACCCTCACGTGCACGCGTTTGGAGTCTGGGCGTGGTCCATCAAACCCGGTGATGACTACGCCACGTCTGCGCAAGCTCAGTTCTGCTCCGTTCACATTCTGTCTTGCATCAATAGAGAGAGCTCTTGACCAGCTCAGAAATCACACCTATTTTGTGGCAGAAATATTGCAAAACAGAGCTCTGAGGGGCCAAACTTGCATACTGCAGGCCAAAGCAGGATTACGAGTGATGTGCCGTGGGCCGACTCACGTACCTTGCTATTCTTGGCACGGGAGTGAATTCACTTCTGTGCAGAGATGGCAAGGTTAATTCAGCAAACTTCTTACATGATTCAAAGCGGAAATATCAAGGCTATCACTTAGTCAAGACAGGATACCAAACCAAGCTCAGAGGAGGGAGAAATTCAAGATTTACAGTGCGGGCAGGGTTCCTCAGGTTCTCAGAAACCGAACGTAAGCTCAGCCGTCCCGTAATTCAGGTCAGGAAGGGAACGGCCAGCAACCCTGGTAGTACACTTCTTCCCCCAGCTACTTACTGTCTGGACGTTCCGCAACCTTGCAAGCTTCACAGAACTGTGAGTTGACCATCTCATTGCACATTGTCAGCATACTAACCAATAAGCAGGAGCAGACAACGCCTTCGGCGTTGTCACGGAAATCTCAAGTCCAAAACCATTGACGGCGGCTTCGCCGCCTCCTCACCTCTACCGCATCGCTACAACACATTCCAATGTCACCAAAATACGCTTCCTGGACAGTAAACCGTGAGATTGCTCGCCGCAAGGCTTTTTTTTCTGGAAAAAGAGTGAGATTTTTGTCATTTTTGCAGCTCATTTTCGGCTCACTTTCAAAACAGTTTCTGGGATTTTGAGCTCGGTTTGGAGGTCGCAAAAAACACTCAGGGTCGATGTGTTATGGTGTGCATTAGAGAGCGGGAGGTGCGGCGGTCAGAACGCGCTGAGTTACAGGTGCGTACGGCCACTCGCTTGGCAATGAGGACTGAAACTGTGTACAGCGCCCCGAGTGTCGACTCACCGCAAACCAACGACATTACCAGCTGTACCATGTGCTTGAGCCAGCACAAGAAGTAATGTGAAAGGCGTCTCGAGTGACCGCAGCGTAGTTCCGCACCCGGGATATCATCAGCAACACAACTACGACATGGCATTTTGCCCTCGCGACACGGCCGTCTCGAGAGTGGCCTCCGTGCAGAGAGTTTTGCGGATGGAAAACTCAGTGAGTATCACGCTTTGCTCACCTCAGTAACGTGTCCTGCAGAATCACTTCCTCGACAGGGCCCCAATTTGCCCACCTTGGCCTTCCCGCTCCCGCTGTTGATCACTCCCGTTTCGTAGGACTTCGCGCTCCCTGACTGTCCCAGACCCCCGTTACCAAGTCGCCACAGCTTCCAGGATCGCAGTTTGATGGCGACCTGAATTTGGACATGTTCAGTCAGCGGAAAATCTGGCGGGGACAAGACGTACGTCACATTTACCTCAACCCTGTGTTTTTGGGCTCATGGATTCCATCCTCGCGTCGCTCAAAATCGCACGTACTGTATTTGGTGTTCATTAACGTGCCGCATCATCCACGGCATAGACATTGGGCTTGAGATAGCGAAAAGGCTCTTCGAGGTGAGTCAACGTTAGGTTCAACTCATTAGGATCATTTTGCTTACCTGAACTGCGAAAGACTGCGAGCAGCCTCCATCAGCTCGTTCATAAGGCCTCTGCCAAGCCCGCGCAATACCCTGAACGTCGCAACCAATCAACTCCACGGTACGCCACATATCTCCGAGATCGAGAGATTGCAACATACCATCAATGTCGTGCTACTGCTTTTAGACAGTAAGCTCCCTGGTGATCAACTTGTGACAAATGGCGAGTCCGTTGCGCGACAAAGGCTGCCGGAAAGACAGTTAAGAAGGCACGGAAACTGTACCACTTGAAGTGAGTTGGAGATTGAGAAGAGCGGCGCCGTAGGCGCACCAAGCATATACCCGGGAAGTAGAATAGATAGAGTTATCATATGTACTACGTCTGTAACGCTCGTAGAACTGTCAATACAACGAATATTGATTTTGAGTATGTGAACAACGGTGACTAACCATTAAATGCAAGCCTCAAAACTGAAGGATTGACTCGTAGAGCATCTCAGAGACGCCGCAGGCGTCGAAAGGGCCTTGAAAAGTAGACAAGAGTATCGCTAAACAGCCCACGAATATGCCAATAGACCCTCAGAAACGGCAAACTTGTTGCACTCACCCGTACATGCGAATATCGAGTTCCGCGAAGAGAAACTTCCAAAACACCTTGGCGCGCAAAACCTTCCATCTGTCTCCAGGGTTCAATCCATTTGTCCTGGAATCAAAAGTACGGACCCTTACCATTACGTTTGCGGTATTTCCAGCCCGTTCGACGCTGTCCATCTTGGGATATCGTCCAAGCTTGTCTGGCGAGTGTGGCGGATTGAGTGTAGTGTAGAGGATAGGTAGATGCTCGGAAACGAGCGGGAACAGTGGTGGTTGATGGGCAAGTTCTCAATCGGGACTTGCCGGCCATCAACGTAACTTGTACTTGGACCACGACCTCCGCACGGTCGTTCTCGCTCCCATTTCTTGATTCGACGGTTCTGGCCGTACTTAGAAGCGTATTGCTTTAGTTTTATCTGGAGCATAATCAAAAGGATACGTAAGTTGAATTCCGGCAAAATTTGGAACGGACAACACGCCGCGACAGCAATAATTTGCGTCGTCTTTCTCTGGCGCGCTGGCTGGACCCTGCGAACTCGGATTATCGCCAGATATGACGCATGCTAGATCTTATCTCTGCACGGATGCGGGGCCGCTGATGACGCTGGTGTCCGCTCTCCTCCGTCCCCTGCTGTTTGCTGACTCCAAGTGCCTCTCGCATTCTGGCTGGGTTCTGTGACTTCTAGACACTCATTTAAAGCTGTGGTACGTGGAATGTGTCCGCTTCCTTGGTCGCTCAACGTCTCCTATAGCTGCTATCTCTGCTAGCGTCTTCACGGGTTCGTATCGATTCTGCTTGCGCGTGAGCGGTCTGTACCTTGCCGTCCTGTCCTTCTCCGTCGGCCATGTCCCTAATTGCTATCTGTTTCATCCCTATCAGTCACCGAATATTGCGCCCGCCAGCCTGGAATACGCGACCGGCTGCATTGGCCTATTTGCATCTCAACGGCGACTCCGTTTATTGCTTCTCGAATCCACGTCCGTTTTCTCGTCGCATCAGAAGGTCAGGGTCCCGCTGACTGAAACCATTCCAGCATTTTGGGTCTTGGAAGATTTGTGAAAAGTGCGCATCTGCCACTGCTATGCTATGATATAAACACGCACGATAAGTCTGAGTGAGCACTCTTCAATTGCATCTATATGCTCACAGATATTCACCAATAGTTATGTTTCTCACCACACCACACCAGTCAGGGCGCGCGCACGCATAGCAACATCAATCGGCTATAGTGGCGTATATTTGCATTTCCCGCAACGTAAGTTCCTAGCTTCAAACGTCCGCAATCCTTCCCACCCTGACGTTACTATCCAGGCCCTGCATGCGGAGCTTCAATCGCATTTTCTCGGGCAATATAACGGAGGTCGGGCGCTCGGTGGGGGTCAACTTGTCCCATTCTCCTCATTCTTCCTTCCTTTTCCTCTAGTTCTGTGCCATTTGCGCACATGCGTTACTTTTATCACAACTAGCCCTCCCTTTTGGGAGGTATCCTTTGCCGGAGGGCCGGATGAGGCGCGCTGTATAAAAGTCACGGGTGTTTTGTTTGTTGATCCAGCACTTCCTTGCTTGCTTTCCTTCCCTCATCACCACCACTACCACCTTCTCTCATCTCTCTCTCTCTCTTGCAGGCCCTCTCCTCGACGTTGACAATAGCGCGCAAGGCCGCTTCGAGACCGTTCGCCGACGCTTCGAGACCGTTGCACGAATCCTTACTAGCAGCCACCACGACGCACAGCCAGGCCAATTTCTCGCGTCTTCGACAATGCCTGGTATGTGCTTCTCTCTGCTTACCATGCTCAAGAATCTAATGTCTAGTGTAGGCCTTTCTGAATGACCACGACCTCAAGACCTTCCAACTCCCTCATTCCCGTTACTCAACCATTGTAAGTCGTCTCTGTCTGTTGCGCACTCAATGCGCTGACCGTTTCGCGCTCCAGACAATGACCGCTGCCTCCCGCCATCTCGCCGATGTCTCGCCGCCCACGACGGTGGACCCAATATCTCCGGCTACCGTCTCGTATGGAGATGGCGTCGATGGTTGGCATTGCCTTGGACACGGTGTACTAGCACCAACTGTCGCGAATGGTGAGATATCCGTTTAGTCTATCATGGTTGAACTGACTCACCTAATTCCCTTAGCGGTCTTCTCATCTCACCAGACCCATTGCCCTCCTTACCAGCCCAACCTCGCAAGCCTTGGGCAATGCCTGGTATGTGCTTATCCCTGTCTACCATCCTCGGGCTTGCTGACTCTGTTCTGCGCAGACCCACGGCCCCGCTTCATGACTCCCCATCGTACGTCGTCTCTGCCCGTTGCGCGCTCAATGCGCTGACCGTTTCGCGTTTCAGACAATGTCCGCTAACTCGCCCGACGATATCTCCGGCCGCCGTTTCGTATGGACTTAGCATCGACGGTCGGCGATGCTCTGGGTACGGTGTGCTAGCACCAACTGTCGCGAACGGTGAGTTATCAATTTAGTTTACTATGGTGCTCGTTGGGTTGACTGAGTCACCTTAGACCTTGCATCTCACCCTCCAAGTCCTGCTTCTTTGCCGCCGTCATGTAGGAGCTCGGGGATTATGGTGATCTCTTTCTTGGTGTGCTTCCTGTGTTTTGACTCAATCTGAAGTGTAGTCGCACGATGGACGGTTTGGAGTCCACGGACGGCTGCTTGTCCATGTAAGCTAGTCTCATCTCTCTCGCTGTCTTGTTCGTTGACTGACGCGATTTCCTTCAAAGGTCTTCCCGTTGCCAATGAGAGTTCAGAAACGTCGGAATTATGATCCCGGTAAGTACATAGGCATCTCTGTTGCCTTGCTCGTAATGACACGGTTTGCTCAAGGTCTTCGTTGCCATCGAGTGCTTTATCGTAAGCGCTGTCCGCGCGGCCTTTGGATATGTCATGCTCGCGGCGTGTTGCTGGTGAGTACCCTGTCTTCAAGCCAGTCTTTCTCGTTCACTGACACAATTGTTTACAAGACACTCTCACTCATCGACTTCGCGCTGCCTTCGGGAACGTCGAGATTATGATAGTAGTCACTCTCGCCGTCCTGGCTGACTGCTGACACGCTCCATTCGCTGCCCGTCTCCTTCGTGAACGCCGGATTCATGTTTGGTATGCCTTTCATCGTTTGTTGGTCTGTTGTTGACAATAACAGACTCCCAGGTATGCAACTCTGGTGCCGCCCACAATTCTTCGCTGCCTTCGGGAATGCCGGAACTATGATCGTGGTAGGTAAAGTCGTCTGTGTTGCAGACGACTCGTATGTTTGTACTAACAGAGGGATCGTTGGATCGAGGGACGGACGTTCAAGGTGGTAAGCTGGTGACTGTCGGAACTATGATTTTACAATAGAGGTCGTAACGATACATGTAAAGTAGAGCGTTCGAGGATGTACGGTAGTCTACGCTGAATATAATCTTGTTTGAATTTTCTTCGTGTTGTTAATTCAGTTTCGAGTCGCGATTGTGTAGAGACGTCTACGGTCTTTCTTGTCTCGTTTGTCGATACAACACAAGACATCGTGTGTGTCGTTTGTACTTGGTATCACTGTACATGTCTTGACTGTTGATAGTTCAACGTTGCAGTGCAACGAAACTTTAATTGGCGTCGCGTTACTGTCTCAAGTTCAACTGCGAAGGATGCTTTGGTTTGTCTTGATTGTCGTGTGAGGCACGGTTCACCAAAGCACACCGCGTCGCGTCGACTTGGGCGATGTCGAACGATACTTTACGGTCTGCACTTCCTCACTGTGTTGACTGTGTGTAATACCAGTGTCTTAATCCGCCGCACATATAGGAGATACGAAAACGTTTGTCATGGATTGTACCTATCGGTGAGGTATGCTAACGCCTCCCTCAAGCCACGCGAACGGTGTGGGAGGCTGCTCTTCGCGTGCTGAGCTGGCGACATCGAGGGGGTATGGCAATGTTGCGTCAAATGGGAGAGGCAGCTGACAACAAACCTTCGCGCTATCAGGGCGGTCGTGCTTGAAGTAAAGGCTTGAGGTCGCGCGTGAAGGGAAGCCAACAGAAGTGATATTGAGCTGTAAGTAACGTATGACACAGCCAGGGAGGAAAGAAATGCCCAGCAGCGCGCGAGTGAGAGACGGGCGGGGCGCCCCACGCCCCGAGTCGTCCACCACCCACCCGCCGCGCCTCCAGGCCCCGTCTCCTCCCCACAGGCCTTGGGCGGAGCAGTTGAGGGGGAAGCGGGGGCAGTCGTCTCCTCGAACGCCGCCTCAAAGGCGAGTGGGTGGGTGGTGCTCCGAGCAGGGTGCGATGCTGGGTCGACGGAGAGGGGGGCGAGTGCGAGAATGGAGCATCGATGGAGGCGGGAGTCGAGTCCCCTCTTCGTGCTGGGCCTTCGTGGCGGCGGGAAGCAGAGCGGAGAAGCACGGCAGCGCATCAGATCGGCCCAGACCGCTGAGTCATCCACATCAGATCTGTTTTTCGCCACGATCCCCCGGGCCCTGGTTTGTTTCGTTGAGCGACGGAAGCATTTTTTGACCAGTCGCGATCGCGTATTTTTGACGCAGTCGAGCGTCGTTGTTGACCTGAGGTGCGTGTCGTTGTCGACGTCGTCGGTGCATCGCACGGTGTTGACGTTGGAGGACCAACAGTGCAGATCGACACCGCCGATTACGGGACAGATATTGCCTCTTTCACTGCAACCATGACCACCGACCCCGACGGCACCTTCCTCGGCCTCGAACTCGCGCCGGACCAGCTGCGTGCAGTACTGCTCGACAGCGCGCAGGAACTCGTCGGGACATGGGTCGTCGACTTTGATGAGTGCGACCAAGGCGTCGGCGGTTGGGGATATGGCATCCGCGGCGGGATGTATACCGGTGCACCGAGTCCAGGCGGAGGTAAGTACTCATTCAAGGTGACTTGATAAATTACTTATTCATCTTGTAGGTGAAGCATTTACCGCGCCTGTAGAAATGTGGGTTCGCGCGCTGGACCTGCTCTTCTCCCGGATGGCCGGCAACAACCAGACTTATTCGCAACACAACTCTTCGGCTTATTCCCTCAACTCTCCCACATACAACACTGGCGTTGGCCATGGCAATCCGATCCCAACCATCCGGGCCATCAGTGGATCCGCACTTCCTTCCCTCGTGTTCTGGAAGAGCACACCTCTGCCGGCGTTGGGGACACTAGACCCCGCTCACCCCCTAGCAACGTGGTTCGGCGCACAAGCCTTCAGTCTCGTCAACACCAGGTCCGTTCGCTTCCATTCGTACTCCCCATCATTCTGATCTTTCCAGCGTACGCACCGGTCCATCAGAACGGATGCGTGATGTCCTCTCTCGCGCCTCACATTCCCGCGAGGCATGGGTGCGCACCGGGCGCGTCCAGAGCGCAGCCAAATTCGTCGAGAGCCTGGTCAGCGGTCGCTGGGCGCCGCTCTCCGAAGCCGAGGCCTGGGCGTCAGGCATGTGGGACGCACCCCTCGCGCGCTGGGACGAGGAGATACTGGACCAGGTGGGCGGCGGACGCGAGGAGGGCCGAAGGGTGCGCGGATGGCTGGGCGAGGTACAACTGCAGACTCAGGCGCAGACGATATCGAGGTACATGTGCGAACGGTATGGGTTCCGGTCTGACACGCTTGTGCACGCCTTTACCATGGACGTGCTGGCGACGTATGCTGGGATGTGCCCCGCACGGGGTGATGCTGTCGGCGCGGGGCCGAGGGCGTCCCTGGGTACCCTCCCTGGCATGAATTTGGGCTGGGACCGGGGTCGAATCGAATGCACCCCCCCTGCGCGCGCCATTTTCGCACACATGCGCGCGCGGCCCCGCACATGTGCAGGGTTTTGCGTTTCGGTTTTGGCGGGCCGTCCCCGCCAAATCGACCGATTTTCGAGATTTCGGGCTCGTCTCGGGTTAGGGTTAGCCACTCACTTTGGACAGGGTTTCGTTCTCTCGGCCCCCTTGGAGCGTGCGTGTGGGGTTAGTAGTCAAGATACTCACTCCAAGGTAAACTCTGTGAGTGATTTTTGTTAGTTCAATGTAGAGACCACGTAGCGCTGTACTTACATAGAAAATATATTGATTTGCGTCTAAACTGTCAAGTTCGAGTGAGAAAAAGCACAAGGCAACGAAAGTGGGAGTACTGACCGTTACATGTAGCATCTACACGAAATTTCTCGTGAGTTGAAGGTAACGGCTTGGAGATACGTACACTTACATTACGAACACTTTCTGAACAGGATTTCGGGTCAGCTTGAACGAACGACATCGAGGACACGCACGTACATTGAAGGCACTCGCAGGGGTGACACGAAC
Organism: Strobilurus orientalis; assembly: GCA_019915145.1. Classification (NCBI taxonomy): domain Eukaryota; kingdom Fungi; phylum Basidiomycota; class Agaricomycetes; order Agaricales; family Physalacriaceae; genus Strobilurus; species Strobilurus orientalis. Next base: position 858,252 of record JAHLML010000014.1, read on the forward strand.
TCGGTAGTAACAGCATCAAGAAGGAAGGAATGAGTACAGACCTAGATTCGGGATACAAGGACCTGGGCTTGGCGTGAATTAGTAAGGGGCAGCACAGGGAACGATAGCTCACCGGGATCAAAATACGTCGCGTCAATGACCGTCGCAGCCACGAGACCTATAACAAACATAGTCAGTAATACATGCCGCGCCCATGCATCACAGCGCAGAGGTGGCCAGCCTCTGGGTTGTGGCGCGTGGGTGCGGAATGCGAATAATAGCTCGTTCAGGAAGGAAGGATACCGGAATATAGCAGACTGGATGGCAACTAGCTCGAGGCAGTGGGGAGGTGTCGAGGATGGTACAAAGGGCGAACAGCAACGTCGGAACGGCTGGGAAGTCATGTTAGGTGAGCTTATCAGAAGAATAAAGCACCGGACACTCACCCGGAGCATGAAGACAGCCAGCTCAGCACATTCGACACCTTCTGGAATGGGGCAGACAAGGCCAATGGCATTCTACTGGCTGTGAGAGGTGAAAGGCCTGCGGGAGAGTGTGTCAGGGAGCAGCTTACTGGCATCAGCAGTGGGTAAGAGACATACAAAGAGGGGCATGATTGTGGTAGGTGGAAGAGAGTGAAGAGATGTCACATACAGTGACTGGGACCGTCTCCGCGATCGACAAATCAACAAGCTACAGACGGCGCGTACCCTCACGTGCACGCGTTTGGAGTCTGGGCACGGTCCATCAAACCCGGTCATCAACTACGCCACGTTTGCTCAAGCTGAGTTCCGCTCCGTTCACAATCTACCTTGTATGATCGAGTAGAGCTCGTCACTAGCTCAGGATTCATGTGTGGCTTGTGACAGAAACCTTGCAAAACAGAGCTCTGAGGGGCCAAAATTGCATACCACAGGCCAAAGCAGAATTACGAGTGATGCGCCGTGGGCCGACTCGCGTACCTTGCTATTCTTGGCACAGGAGTGAATTCACTTCTGTGCAGAGATGGCAAGGTTATCTCAGCAAACTTTTTACATGACTCAAAGCGAAAATCCCAAGGCTATCACTTAGTCAAGACGGGATGCCAAACCAAGCTCAGAGGAGGCAGAAATTCAAGATTTACAGTCCGGGCAGGGTTCCTCAGGTTCTCAGAAACCGAACGTAAGCTCAGCCGTCCCGTAATTCAGGAATGGAATGATCGGCAACCCTGGTAGTAGTACACTTGCTTCCCTCCCACTACATACCATTTCATACCCTCGCAAGCTCTACACAACGGTGAGTTGATCATTGCCCGGTATCAGAGCATACTGACCAATTAGCAGGAGCAGACAACGCCTTCGGCGTTGTCACGGAAATTCAAGTCCAAGGCCATGGATGGCGGCTTCGCCGCCTCCTCACCTCTACCGCATTGCTACAACATGCACCAATTGCACCAGACAACGCTTCCTGGGACAGTGAAGCGTGAGATTGCTCGCCGCAAGGCTTTTTTTTTCTGGAAAAAAAGTGAGATTTTTATCATTTTTGCAGCTCATTTTCGGCTCACTTTCAAAACAGTTTCTGGGATTTTGAGCTCGGTTTGGAGGTCGCGAAAAACACTCAGGGTCGATGTGTTATGGTGCGCATCAGAGAGCGGGAGGTGCGGCAGTCAGAACACGCTGAGTTACAGGTGCGTACGGCCACTCGCTTCGCAACAAGGACTGAAACTGTGTACAGCGCCTCGAGTGTCGACTCACCACAAACCAACAACATTACCAGCTGTACTGTGTGCTTGAGCCAGCACAATAAGTCGTGTGAAAGGCGCTTCAAGTCACTGCAGCATCATTCCGCACCTGGGATATCATCAGCAACACGACTACGACATGGCATTTTGCCCTCGCGACCCGGCCGTTCCAGCAGCGGCCACTGCGCGGAGAGTTTTCACAGAAATCTCAGTGTGTATCGTGCTTTGCCCACCTCAGTAACGTGTCTTGCAGAATCACTTCCTCGACAGGGCCCCAATTTGCTCACCTTGGCATTCCCGCTCCCGCTGTTGATCACTCCCGTTTCGTAGGACTTCGCGCTTCCTGACTGTCCCAGACCCCCGTTACCAAGTCGCCACAGCTTCCAGGATCGCAGTTTGATGGCGATCTGAATCTGGACATGTTCGGTCAGCGGAAAATTTGGCGGGGACAAGAGGTACGTTACCTTCACCTCAACCCTGTGTTTCGGAGCTAATGGATTCCATCCTCGCGTACCCCGAGGTCGCGCGCACTGGATTTGGTCTCCGGCAATGTGCCGCAACACTCACAACATAGACATTGGGCTCGAAGTAGTGGATAGGCTCTTCGAGGTTAGTCAATGTCAGTTTCCACTCGATAGGGCCAGCTTGCTTACTTGAAATCCAGGCAGCTTCTATTGGCTAGTTTACAGCGAGCCCCCGCCAGGCCCGAACGATACCCTGGATGGTTCAATTGATCAACTTCACGGTGCGCCACATATCTCCGAGATCAAAACCTAACATACCATCCATGTCGTGACATTGCTTTTGAGCCTGAAATCGCTTGCAGAGCTGCTCATGACAAATGGTGAGGGAGTTGCGCTGCCTGCGCGATGAAATTGCCGCCAGTATGGAGAGCAAAAGGTTGGTCTGGAGTCAGTGGGAGATTGAAGATAGCGACGCCGTAGGCGCACCAAGCAAATGACTGGGAAGTAGAATAGATAGAATTACCATATATACTGTGTCTGTAATGCTCGTAGAACTGCCAATACAGCACATTCATTAGATATCCTCGACTTTGAAAGTGTGCGCAACGGTGACTTACCAGTGATTGCAAGCCTTGAATCTGGAAGGTTGTCTCGTTGAACACCTCAGAGACGCCGCAGGCGTCGAAAGGGCCCTGAAAAGTAGACAAGAGCGCCGCTACACACTCCGTGAATATGTCAATAGACCCCCAAAAGCGGCGAACTCATTGCACTCACCCGATATCGAGCTCCGCGAATAGAAACTTCCCAAACACCATGGCGCACAAAACCTTCCATCTGTCGCCAGGGTTCAATCCATTTGTCCTGGAATCAAAAGTACGGACCCTTACCATTACGTTCGCGGTATTTCCAGACCGTTGGGCGCTGTCCATCTTGGGATAGCGTCCCAGCTTGTCTGGCGAGTGTGGCGGATTGAGTGTAGTGTAGAGGATAGGTAGACGCTCAGAAACGAGCGGGAACAGTGGTGGTTGATGGGCAAGTTCTCAATCGGGACTTCAACGTAACTTGTACTGGGACCACGACCTCCGCACGGTCGTTCTCGCTCCCGTTTCTTCATTCGACGGTTCTAGCCGTACTCGCAATTGTATTGCTTCAGTTTGATTTGGAGCACAATTAGAAGGATACGTAAGTTGAATTCCGGCAAAATTTGGAACGGACAACGCGCCGCGACAGCAAGAATTTGCGTCGTCTTTCTCTGGCGCGCTGACTGGACCCTGCGAACTCGGATTATCGCCAGATATGACGCGTTCTTGATCTTATCTCTGCACGGATGCGGGGCCGCCGATGACGCCAGCGTCCGCGCTCCTCCGTCCCCTGCTGTTTGCTGACTCTGAGCGTCTCTCGCACTCTGGCGTCACTTCGAAGCTCTTGGACACTGATACAAGGCTCTGGTATGTGGACTTTGTCTGAATTTCTGGCTGCTCAACCTCACCCATGGCCGCTATCTCTACTAGCACCTTCACAGACTCGGATTCACTCTGCTTGCAATTGGGCGTAAAAGCTATGTACGTACCTTGTAGTTTCTCTCCGTCGGCCATGTCCCTAATTGCTATCTGTTTCATCCCTATCAGTCACCGAATATTGCGCCCGCCAGCCTGGAATACGCGACCGGCTGCATTGGCCTATTTGCATCTCAACGGCGACTCCGTTTATTGCTTCTCGAATCCACGTCCGTTTTCTCGTCGCATCAGAAGGTCAGGGTCCCGCTGACTGAAACCATTCCAGCATTTTGGGTCTTGGAAGATTTGTGAAAAGTGCGCATCTGCCACTGCTATGCTATGATATAAACACGCACGATAAGTCTGAGTGAGCACTCTTCAATTGCATCTATATGCTCACAGATATTCACCAATAGTTATGTTTCTCACCACACCACACCAGTCAGGGCGCGCGCACGCATAGCAACATCAATCGGCTATAGTGGCGTATATTTGCATTTCCCGCAACGTAAGTTCCTAGCTTCAAACGTCCGCAATCCTTCCCACCCTGACGTTACTATCCAGGCCCTGCATGCGGAGCTTCAATCGCATTTTCTCGGGCAATATAACGGAGGTCGGGCGCTCGGTGGGGGTCAACTTGTCCCATTCTCCTCATTCTTCCTTCCTTTTCCTCTAGTTCTGTGCCATTTGCGCACATGCGTTACTTTTATCACAACTAGCCCTCCCTTTTGGGAGGTATCCTTTGCCGGAGGGCCGGATGAGGCGCGCTGTATAAAAGTCACGGGTGTTTTGTTTGTTGATCCAGCACTTCCTTGCTTGCTTTCCTTCCCTCATCACCACCACTACCACCTTCTCTCATCTCTCTCTCTCTCTTGCAGGCCCTCTCCTCGACGTTGACAATAGCGCGCAAGGCCGCTTCGAGACCGTTCGCCGACGCTTCGAGACCGTTGCACGAATCCTTACTAGCAGCCACCACGACGCACAGCCAGGCCAATTTCTCGCGTCTTCGACAATGCCTGGTATGTGCTTCTCTCTGCTTACCATGCTCAAGAATCTAATGTCTAGTGTAGGCCTTTCTGAATGACCACGACCTCAAGACCTTCCAACTCCCTCATTCCCGTTACTCAACCATTGTAAGTCGTCTCTGTCTGTTGCGCACTCAATGCGCTGACCGTTTCGCGCTCCAGACAATGACCGCTGCCTCCCGCCATCTCGCCGATGTCTCGCCGCCCACGACGGTGGACCCAATATCTCCGGCTACCGTCTCGTATGGAGATGGCGTCGATGGTTGGCATTGCCTTGGACACGGTGTACTAGCACCAACTGTCGCGAATGGTGAGATATCCGTTTAGTCTATCATGGTTGAACTGACTCACCTAATTCCCTTAGCGGTCTTCTCATCTCACCAGACCCATTGCCCTCCTTACCAGCCCAACCTCGCAAGCCTTGGGCAATGCCTGGTATGTGCTTATCCCTGTCTACCATCCTCGGGCTTGCTGACTCTGTTCTGCGCAGACCCACGGCCCCGCTTCATGACTCCCCATCGTACGTCGTCTCTGCCCGTTGCGCGCTCAATGCGCTGACCGTTTCGCGTTTCAGACAATGTCCGCTAACTCGCCCGACGATATCTCCGGCCGCCGTTTCGTATGGACTTAGCATCGACGGTCGGCGATGCTCTGGGTACGGTGTGCTAGCACCAACTGTCGCGAACGGTGAGATATTCATTTAGTTCACTATGGTGCTCGTTGGGTTGACTCAGTCACCTTAGAGCTTGCATCTCACCCTCTGAGTCCCCCTTCTTTGCCGCCGTCCTGTAAGAGCTCGGGCATTATGGTGAGCTCTTTCTCGGTGTGCTTCCTGTGTTTCGACTCAATCTGAAGTGTAGTCGCACGATGGACGGTTTGGAGTCCACGGACGGCTGCTTGTCCGTGTAAGCTAGTCTCTTCTCTCTCGCTGTCTTGTTCGTTGACTGACGCGATATCTTAGGTCTTCCCCTAGCCGATCGCCTCACAAGCCGGAATTATGATCCCCGGTGAGTACACTGGCATCCTCGTCGCCTCCTTGCTCGTACTGACACCCTTTGCTCAAGATCTTCGTTGCTGTCGAGTGCTTTGTCGTAAGCGCTGCCTCCGGAACGCTGTTCGTCTTGCTGGCGTGTTGCTGGTGAGTACGCAGTCTTTAGTCTTCCCTTGCCGTTGACTGACCATCGTTGACAGCAAGCTCTTACCCATCCACTTCACGCTGCCTTCGGGAACGTCGAGATTATGATAGTAGTCACTCTCGCCGTCCTGGCTGACTGCTGACACGCTCCATTCGCTGCCCGTCTCCTTCGTGAACGCCGGATTCATGTTTGGTATGCCTTCCATCATTTGTTGGTCTGTTGTTGACAATAACAGAATCCCAGGTATGCAGCTCTGGTCCCGCTCACAGTCGTCGCTGCCTTCGGGAATGCCGGAATTATGATCGTGGTAGGTAAAGTCGTCTGTGTTGCAGACGACTCGTATGTTTGTACTAACAGAGGGATCGTTGGATCGAGGGACGGACGTTCAAGGTGGTAAGCTGGTGACTGTCGGAACTATGATTTTACAATAGAGGTCGTAACGATACATGTAAAGTAGAGCGTTCGAGGATGTACGGTAGTCTACGCTGAATATAATCTTGTTTGAATTTTCTTCGTGTTGTTAATTCAGTTTCGAGTCGCGATTGTGTAGAGACGTCTACGGTCTTTCTTGTCTCGTTTGTCGATACAACACAAGACATCGTGTGTGTTCTTTGTACTTGGTATCACTGTCTTGACTGCTGATAGTTCAACGTTGCAGTGCAACGAAACTTTAATCGGCATCGCGTTACTGTCTCAAGTTCAACTGCGAAGGATGCTTTGGTCTATCTTGAGTGTCGTGTTATGCAGCAACGGTTCACCAAAGCACACCGCGTCGCGTCGACTTGGGCGATGTCGAACGATACTTACGGTGTGCAGTTGCTCACTGTGTTGTCGTTATGTGTTATTCCGTCGCGCATAAAGGTGATACGAGAACGTTTGCATTGAATTGTAGTTATCGATGAGGTAAGCTATGGCCTTCCTTGGGCCAAGCGAACGATGTGGGAGGCTGCTCTTCGCGTCCTGAGCTGGCGACATCGAGGGGGTATGGCAATGTTGCGTCAAATGGGAGAGGCAGCTGACAACAAACCTGCGCGCTATCAAGGCGGTCGTGCTTGAAGTAAAGTCTTGAGGTCGCGAGTGGAGGAATGTCAAAAAGGATTTATTGAGCTGTAAGTAACGGTATCGTATGCCACAGCCAAGGAGGGAAGAAATGCCCAGCAGCGCACGAGTGAGCCACGGGCGGGGCGCACCACGCACCGAGTCGTCCACCACCCTCCCACCACGAGGCCACGTCCCGTCGCCTCCTCTCCGGGCCCTGGGCGGAGCAGTTGGGGGGGAAGCGGGGGCAGTCGTCTCCTTGAACACCGCCTCAAAGGCGAGTGGGTGGGTGGTCCTCCGAGCGGAGTGCGATGCTGGGTCGACGGAGAGGGGGGCGAGTGCGAGAATGGAGCATCCATGGAGGAGGGAAGTCGAGTCCCCTCTTCGTGTTGGGGCTTCGTGGCGGCGGGAAGCAGAGCGGAGAAGCACGGCCAGCGCATCAGATCGGCCCAGACCGCTGAGTCATCCCCATCAGATCTGTTTTTCGCCACGATCCCCCGGGCCCTGGTTTGTTTCGTTGAGCGACGGAAGCATTTTTTGACCAGTCGCGATCGCGTATTTTTGACGCAGTCGAGCGTCGTTGTTGACCTGAGGTGCGTGTCGTCGTCGACGTCGTCGGTGCATCACACGGTGTTGACGTTGGAGGACCAACAGTGCAGATCGACACCGCCGATTACGGGACAGATATTGCCTCTTTCACTGCAACCATGACCACCGACCCCGACGGCACCTTCCTCGGGCTCGAGCTCGCGCCGGACCAGCTGCGCGCCGTTCTGCTTGACAGCGCGCAAGAACTCGTCGGGACCTGGGTCGTTGACTTTGATGAGTGCGACCAAGGCGTCGGCGGTTGGGGATATGGCATCCGCGGCGGGATGTATACCGGTGCACCGAGTCCAGGCGGAGGTAAGTACTCATTCAAGGTGACTTGATAAATTACTTATTCATCTTGTAGGTGAAGCATTTACCGCGCCAGTAGAGATGTGGGTTCGCGCGCTGGACTTGCTCTTTTCCCGAATGGCCGGCAACAACCAGACTTATTCGCAACACAACTCTTCGGCTTATTCCCTCAACTCTCCCACATACAACACTGGCGTTGGCCATGGCAATCCGATCCCCACCATCCGTGCCATCAGTGGATCCGCACTTCCTTCCCTCGTGTTCTGGAAGAGCACACCTCTGCCGGCGTTGGGGACACTAGACCCCGCTCACCCCCTAGCAACGTGGTTCGGCGCACAAGCCTTCAGTCTCGTCAACACCAGGTCCGTTCGCTTCCATTCGTACTCCCCATCATTCTGATCTTTCCAGCGTACGCACCGGTCCATCAGAACGGATGCGTGATGTCCTCTCTCGCGCCTCACATTCCCGCGAGGCATGGGTGCGTACCGGGCGCGTCCAGAGCGCAGCGAAGTTCGTCGAGAGTCTCGTCAGTGGTCGCTGGGCGCCGCTCTCCGAAGCCGAGGCATGGGCGTCAGGCATGTGGGATGCACCCCACGCGCGCTGGGACGAGGAGATACTGGACCAGGTGGGCGGCGGACGCGAGGAGGGCAGAAGGGTGCGCGGATGGCTGGGCGAGGTGCAGCTGCAGACGCAGGCGCAGACGATATCGAGGTACATGTGCGAGCGGTATGGATTCCGGTCTGACACGCTTGTGCACGCCGATGGACGTGCTGGGATGTGTCCTGCGCGGGGTGATGCGGGGCCCTGGCCGGGGAGGGCGTCCCTGGGTACCCTCCCTGGCATGGATTTGGGGTGGGGATCGAATGCACCCCCCCTGCGCGCGCCATTTTCACACACCCGCGCGCGCGGCCCCGCACATGTGCAGGGTTTTGCGTTTCGGTTTTGGCGGGCCGTCCCCGCCAAATCGACCGATTTTCGAGATTTCGGGCTCGTCTCGGGTTAGGGTTAGCCACTCACTTTTGACAGGGTTTCGTTCTCTCGGCCCCCTTGGAGCGTGCGTGTGGGGTTAGAGGATGCCAGAGTTTGGACTCACGAGGGGGGGAAATGCTCATATCAAGGTTAGTCTCTGTGAGTGAATCTTGTCAGTTTAGTAAGACCACGTAGCGCTGTACTTACATACAAAATATATTGATTTGCATCTAAAGATCGGGTTAGAAACCTCAAGGCAACGAAAGTGGGAGTACTGACCGTTACATGTAGCATCTACACGAAATTTCTTGTGAGTTGAAGGTAACGGGTTGGAGATACGTACACTTACATTACGAACACTTTCTGAACAGAATTTCGGGCCAGCTTGAACGAACAACATCGAGGACACGAACGTACATTGAAGGCACTCGCAGCGGTGACTCAATTTCAGTAATAACAAGACGGAAGGAATGAGTACAGACCTGGATTCGGGATACAAGGATCTGGGCTTGGCGTGAATCAGTAAGGGACAGCACAGGGAACGATTGCTCACCGGGATCAAAACATGTCGCGTCAATGATCGTCGCACCCACGGGACCTATAACAAACATAGTCAGTAACGCATGCCGCGCCCATGCATCACAGCGCAGAGGTGGCCAGCCTCTGCATTGTGGCGCGTGGGTGCGGAATGCAAATAATAGTTTGTTCGGGAAGGAAGGATACCGGAGTATAGCAGACTGGATGGTGACTAGCTTGAGGAAGTGTGGAGGTTCACAATGGTGTCGACGACGGACCGAACAGCAAACAACGTCGGAAGGAGTAGGCTGTTTCGTTAGGTGAGCTCCTCACAAGCAATAATATCTTGGACACTCACCCAGAGTTCAAGGATGGCCAGCGCTCCAGCACCTTTGACAAGGGAGACAGTGTCAGCGGCATCCTAACTCGCTGCGAGAGGTGAGAGGACTGCGGGAGAGTGGTCAGAGAATGACTTACTAGCACGAGCAGGGAGTGAGAGACGTCCAAGAAGAGGAGTGGCACGAGGGATGATTGTGGTAGGTGGAAGAGAGTGAAGAGCTGTCACATACAGTGACTGGGACCCTCTCCGCGATCGACAAATCAACAAGCTACGGAACGCGCGTACACTCACGTGCACGCGTTTGGAGTCTGGGCGCAGTCCATCAAACCCGGTGATGACTACGCCACGTCTGCGCAAGCTCAGTTCTGCTCCGTTCACATTTTACCTCGCATGACTAGAGAGAGCTCTTTACCAGCTCAGGAATCATGCCTATTTTGTGGCAGAAATCTTGCAGAACAGAGCTCTGAGGGGCCAAACTTGCATACTGCAGGCCAAAGCAGAATTACGAGTGATGCCCCGTGGGCCGACTCGCGTACCTTGCTATTCTTGGCACAGGAGTGAATTCACTTCTGTGCAGAGATGGCAAGGTTATCTCAGCAAACTTTTTACATGACTCAAAGCGAAAATCCCAAGGCTATCACTTAGTCAAGACGGGATGCCAAACCAAGCTCAGAGGAGGCAGAAATTCAAGATTTACAGTCCGGGCAGGGTTCCTCAGGTTCTCAGAAACCGAACGTAAGCTCAGCCGTCCCGTAATTCAGGTCAGGAAGGGAACGGCCAGCAACCCTGGTAGTACACTTCTTCCCCCAGCTACATACTGTCCGGACGTTCCGCAACCTTGCAAGCTTCATAGAACTGTGAGTTGACCATCTCATTGCACATTGTCAGAGCATGCTAACCAATAAGCAGGAGCAGACAACGCCTTCGGCGTTGTCACGGAAATCTCAAGTCCAAAACCATTGACGGCGGCTTCGCCGCCTCCTCACCTCTACCGCATTGCTACAACACATTCCAATGTCACCAAAATACGCTTCCTGGACAGTAAAGCGTGAGATTGCTCGCCGCAAGGCTTTTTTTTCTGGAAAAAAAGTGAGATTTTTGTCATTTTTTACAGCTCATTTTCGGCTCACTTTCAAAACAGTTTCTGGGATTTTGAGCTCGGTTTGGAGGTCGCGAAAAACACTCAGGGTCGATGTGTTATGGTGCGCATTAGAGCGCGGCAGGTGCGGCGGTCAGAACGCGCTGAGTTACAGGTGCGTACGGCCACTCGCTTGGCAACAAGGACTTAAAGTGTGTACAGCGCCTCGAGTGTCGACTCACTGCAAACCAACAACATCCCCAGCTTTGCTGTGTGCTTGAGCCTGCACAAGAAGTAGTGTGAAAGGCGCTTCGAGTGACAGCAGTGTAGTTCCGCACCCGGGAAATCATCAGCAACACAACTACGACATGGCATTTTGCCCTCGCGACACGGCCGTTTCAACAGTGGCATCCGTGCGGAGAGTTTTGCGGATGGAAATCTCAGTGCGTATCACCCTCAGTAATGTGTCCTGCAGAATCAATTCCTCGACAGGGCCCCAATTTGCCCACCTTGGCATTCCCGCTCCCGCTGTTGATCACTCCCGTTTCGTATGAATTCGCGCTTCCTGATTGTTCCAGACCTCCGTTACCAAGTCGCGATAGCCTCGAGGATCGCAGTTTGACGGCGATCTGAATCTGGACATGTTCGGGCAGCGGAAAATATGGTTGGGACAAGAGGTACGTTACCTTTGCCTCAACCCTGTGTTCTGGGGCTAATGGGGTCCGCAGTCGAGCAGCTCATAGTTACGCGCACTGGTTGGTGCTCAGAAACACGCCGCAACACTCACGGCATAGACCAGACTCGAAGTAGTGGACAGGCTCTTCGAGGTGAGTCAACGTTAGTTTCGACTCGATAGGATCACTTTGCTTACCTTGGCTCTAGGGAGATTTTGTTAGCTCATTTGGAACGAGCACCGCCAGGCCCGCACGATACCCTGGATGGTTCAATTGATCAACTTCACGGTGCACCACATATCCCCGAGATCAAAACTTTGACTTACCATCAATGTCGTGACATTGCTTTTGAGCCTGAAATCGCTTGGTGATCTGCTCATGACAAATGGTGAGGAAGTTGCGCCGCTTTCGCGATGAAATTGCCGCCCGTAAGAAGGAAAGCAAAAGGCACGAAAACTGATCAATGTGGAGTTAGCGGGAGATTAGAGATAGCGGCGCCGTAGGCGCACTAAGCACATACCTGGGGAGTAGAATAGATAGAATCACTGTATATACTGTGTCTGTAATGCTTGTAGAACTGCCAATACAGCACATTCCTTAGATATCCTCGACTTTGAAAGCGTGCGCAATGGTGACTTACCAGTGATTGCAAGCCTTGAAACTGGAAGGTTGTCTCGTTGAACACCTCAGAGACCCCGCAGGCGTCGAAAGAGCCCTGAAAAGTAAACAAGATCACCGCTAAACAACTCACGGATGCATCAATAGACCCCCGAAAGCGGCGAACTCATCGCACTCACCCGTACATGCGAATATTGAGTTCCGCGAATAGAAACTTCCCAAACACCTTGGCGCGCAAAACATTCCATCTGTCGCCAGGGTTCAATCCATTTGTCCTGGAATCAAAAGTACGGACCCTGACTGTTACGTTCGCGGTATTTCCAGCCCGTTGGGCGCTGTCCATCTTGGGATAGCGTCCCAGCTTATCTGGCGAGTGTGGCGGATTGAGCGTAGCACAGAGGATAGGTAGATGCTTGGAAACGAGCGGGAACAGTGGTGGTTGATGGGTCAGTTCTCAATCGGGACTTGCCGGCCATCAACGTAACTTGTACTTGGACCACAACCTCCGCACGGTCGTTCTCGCTCCCGTTTCTTCATTCGACGGTTCTAGCCGTACTCGCAATTGTATTGCTTCAGTTTGATTTGGAGCACAATTAGAAGGATACGTAAGTTGAATTCCGGCAAAATTTGGAACGGAGAACGTGCCGCGACCGCAAGAATTTGCGTCGTCTTCCTCTGGCGCGCTGGCTGGACCCTGCGAACTCGGATTATCGCCAGATATGACGCGTTCTTGATCTTATCTCTGCACGGATGCGGGGCCGCCGATGACGCTGGCGTCCGCTCTCCTCCGTCCCCTGCTGTTTGCTGACTCTGAGCGTCTCTCGCACTCTGGCGTCACTTTGAAGCTCTTGGACACTGATACAAGGCTCTGGTATGTGGACTTTGTCTGAATTTCTGGCTGCTCAACCTCACCCATGGCCACTATCTCTACTAGCATCTTCACGGACTCGGATTCACTCTGCTTGCAATTGGGCGTAAAAGCTATGTACGTACCTTGTCGTTTCTCTCCGTCGGCCATGTACTTAAGTGCTTTCTGTATCATCCCTATCAGTCACCGAATATTGCGCCCGCCAGCCTGGAATACGCGACCGGTTGCATTGGCCTATTTGCATCTCAACGGCGACTCCGTTTATTGCTTCTCGAACCCACGTCCGTTTTCTCGTCGCATCAGAAGGTCAGGGTCCCGCTGACTGAAACCATTCCAGCCTTTTGGGTCTTGGAAGATTCATGAAAAGTGCGCATCTGCCACTGCTGTGCTATGATTCAAACACACACGATAAGTCTGAGTGAGCACGATTCAATTGCATTACAATCTGACTGAATGTTCACAGATGTTCACTAATTGTTATGCTTTTCACCACACCACACCAGTCAGGGCGCACACACGCGTAGCAACGCCGGCTAAAGTGGCGTATATTTGCATTTTCCGCAACGTAAGTTCCTAGCTTCAAACGTCCGCAATCCTTCCCACCCTGACGCTACTATCCAGACCCTGCATGCGGAGCTTCAATCGCATTTTCTCGGGCAATATAACGGAGGTCGGGCATTTGGTGGGGGTCAACTCGTCCCATCCTCCCTCATTCTTTCTTCCCCTTCGTTCCGTTCTGTGCCATTTGCAGCACATGCGTTACTTTTTATCACAACTAGCCCTCCCTTTTGGGAGGTATCCTTCGCCGGAGGGCCGGAGGAGGCGCGCTGTATAAAAGTCACGGGTATTTTGTTTGTTGATCCAGCACTTCCTTGCTTGCTTTTCTTCTCTCATCATCACTACCACCACCCTCTCTCATCTCTCTCTCTCTTGCAGGCCCTCTCCTCGACGTCGACAATAGCGCGCAAGGCCGCTTCGAGACCGTTCGCCGACGCTTCAAGACCGTTGCACGAATCCTTACTAGCAGCCACCACGACGCACAACCACCCCAATATCGCAGGTGTTCTCGCGTCTTCGACAATGCCTGGTATGTGCTTCCCTCTGCTTACCATGCTCAGGAATCTGATCTCTAGTGTAGGCCTTCTAAATGACCACGACCTCAAGACCTTCCAACTCCGTCATTCCCGTTACTCAACCATTGTAAGTCGTCTCTGTCTGTTGCGCACTCAATTCGCTGACCGTTTCGCGCTCCAGACAATGACCGCTGCCTTCCGCCATCTCGCCAACATCTTCCGCCAACTCGCCGCCCACGACGGTGGACCCAATATCTCCGGCTACCGTCCTATCTGGAAATGGTGTCGATGCTAGGCATTGCCCTAGATACAGTGTAATAGCACCGACTGTGGCGAATGGTGAGATATCCGTTTAGTTTAATATGGTTAAACTGACTCACCTTATTCCCTTAGCGGTCTTCTCATCTCCACTGCCCTCCTTACCAGTGACCGCGACGCACAACCAGCCAACCTCGCAAGCATTCTCGCGTCTCGGAAGACGCTTGGTATGTGGTCCCTCTTGTCTACCATTCTCGAGCTCGCTGACTCATTCTGCGTAGACTCTCTTCCTCAACAACCATGGCCTCAAGACCTTCCAGCTTCAATAGTACTCTCCATTGTACGTCTTCTCTGTCTGTTCCTCACTCACTACGCTGACCGTTTTGGGCCTCAGACAATGACCGCTAACTCGCCACCTCGACGGTGGACCCAATATCTCCGGCCACCGTCTCGTATAAATCTAGCATCGACGGTCGATGATGCATTGGATACGGTGTGCTAGCACCAACTGTCGCGAACGGTGAGATATCAATTTAGTTCACTATGGTGCTCGTTGGGTTGACAGAGTCACCTTAGACCTTGCATCTCACCCTCCGAGTCCTGCTTCTTTGCCGCCGTCCTGTAGGAGCTGGGGCATTATGGTGAGCTCTTTCTCGGTGTGCTTCCTGTGTTTCGACTCAATCTGAAGTGTAGTCGCACGATGGACGGTTTGGAGTCCACGGCTGCTTGTCCATGTAAGCTATTCTCTTCTCTCGCTGTCTTGTTCGTTGACCGACGCGATATCTTAGGTCTTCCCCTAGCCGATCGCCTCACAAGGCGGAATTATGATCCCCGGTGAGTACACTGGCATCCTCATCGCCTTGCTCGTAATGACACGGTTTGCTCAAGGTCTTCATTGCCATCGAGTGCTCTATCGTAAGCGCTGTCCGCGCGGACTTTGGATATGTCATGCTCGCGGCGTGTTGCTGGTGAGTACCCCATCTTCAAGCCAGCCTTTCTCGTTCACTGACACATTTGTTTACAAGACACTCTCACTCATCGACTTCACGCTACCTTCGGGGACGTCTAGACTATGATCCTAGTCCCTTTCGCCCTCTTGGTTGACGCTCCATTCATTGCCCGGATTTACATTTGGTATGTTTCTCGTTCTGTTTGCTTGCTGCTTGAATGACAGACTACCAAGTATACAGCTCTGGTCCCGCCCACAATCCCTCGCTGCCTTCGGGAATGCCGGAATTATGATCTTGGTAGGTATTGTTTTCTGTGTTGCAGACGTCTCGTATGCTTGTACTAACAGAGGTATTGTTGGATCGAGGGATGGACGTTCTAGGTGGTTTGCTGAGTGTCGGGACTATGATCTTACAATAGAGGTCGTAACGATCATGTAGAGTAGAGCGTTCGAAGATGTACGGTAGTCTATGCTGAATATACTTGTGTTTAAATTCCGTTCGTGCCATTAGTGTAGTTTCGAGTCGCGAATGCTTACTGTAACGAGACGCCTACGGTCTTTCTTGTTTCGTTTGTGGATACATAAGATCGTGTGTATACTTGGTATTACTGTGTTCACTGTGAGTAAGTAGTTCAATGTTATATAGCTTGCAAGTCGTGTATACATCTGACTTGACGAAACTTGGCATCGCGTTACTGTTTCAACTGCAAAGGATGCAATGGGTTATCTCAAAGGTCGTGTTGGGCAACAACTGTTCACCAAAGCACACCGCGTCGCGTCGACTTGGGCGATGTCGAACGATACCGTACGGTGTGCAGTTGCTCGTGTTGTTGTTATGTATTATTCCGTCGCGCATAAAGGTGATACGAGAACGTTTGCATTGGAATGTAACTATCGACGAGGAATGATAAGCCACGCGAACGATGTGGGAGGCTGCTCTTCGCGTCCTAAGCTGGCGACATCGAGGGGGTTGCGTCAACATGGAGAGGCGGGCGACAAGAAACCTTCGCGCCATCATGGCGGCACTCAGGCCGTGCTTGAAGTCAGGTCTTGAGGTCGCGAGTGGAGGACAGCCAACAGAAATTATATTGAGCTGTAAGTAACGTATGACACAGCCAAGGAGATAGGGAATGCGGGGCAGCGCACGAGCGAGACACGGGCGGGCCGCCCCACGCCCCGAGTCGTCCACCACCCTCCCACCACGAGGCCACGTCCCGTCGCCTCCCCACGGGCCTTGGGCGGAGCAGTTGGGGGGGAATCGGGGGCAGTCGTCGCCTCGAACGCCGCCTCAAAGGCGAGTGGGGTGGGTGGTCCTCTGAGCGGGGGCCATGCTGGGTCGACGGAGAGGGGGGGCGAGTGCGAGGGTGGAGCATCGATGGAGGCGGACAGTGGTGTCCCCTCTTCGTGCTGGGGGCTTCGTGGCGGCGGGAAGCAGAGCGGAGAAGCACGGCAGCGCATCAGATCGGCCCAGACCGCTGAGTCATCCTCATCAGATCTGTTTTTCGCCACGATCCCCCTGGTTGGTTTCGTTGAGCGACGGAAGCATTTTTTGACCACTCCCGATCGCGTATTTTTTGGCGCAGTCGAGCGTCGTTGTTGACCTGAGGTGCGTGTCGTCGTCGACGTCGTCGGTGCATCGCACGGTGTTGACGCCCAACGACAGCGCAGATCGACACCGCCGATATCGCCTCTTTCACTGCAACCATGACCACCGACCCCGACGGCACCTTCCTCGGGCTCGAGCTCGCGCCAGACCAGCTGCGCGCCGTTCTGCTTGACAGCGCGCAAGAACTCGTCGGGACCTGGGTCGTTGACTTTGATGAGTGCGACCAAGGCGTCGGCGGCTGGGGATATGGCATTCGCGGCGGGATGTACACCGGCGCACCGAGTCCGGGTGGAGGTAAGTATCTATTCAAGGTGACTTGATAAATTACTTATTCATCTTGTAGGTGAAGCATTTACCGCGCCAGTAGAGATGTGGGTTCGCGCGCTGGACCTGCTCTTCTCCCGAATGGCCGGCAACAACCAGACTTATTCGCAACACAACTCTTCGGCTTATTCCCTCAACTCTCCCACATATAACACTGGCGTTGGCCATGGCAATCCGATCCCCACCATCCGTGCCATCAGTGGATCCGCACTTCCTTCCCTCGTGTTCTGGAAGAGCACACCTCTGCCGGCGTTGGGGACACTAGACCCCGCTCACCCACTAGCAACGTGGTTCGGCGCCCAAGCCTTCAGTCTCGTCAACACCAGGTCCGTTCGCTTCCATTCGTACTCCCCATCATTCTGATCTTTCCAGCGTACGCACCGGTCCATCAGAACGGATGCGTGATGTCCTCTCTCGCGCCTCACATTCCCGCGAGGCATGGGTGCGTACCGGGCGCGTCCAGAGCGCAGCGAAGTTCGTCGAGAGTCTCGTCAGTGGTCGCTGGGCGCCGCTCTCCGAAGCCGAGGCATGGGCGTCAGGCATGTGGGATGCACCCCACGCGCGCTGGGACGAGGAGATACTGGACCAGGTGGGCGGCGGACGCGAGGAGGGCAGAAGGGTGCGCGGATGGCTGGGCGAGGTGCAGCTGCAGACGCAGGCGCAGACGATATCGAGGTACATGTGCGAGCGGTATGGATTCCGGTCTGACACGCTTGTGCACGCCGATGGACGTGCTGGGATGTGTCCTGCGCGGGGTGATGCGGGGCCCTGGCCGGGGAGGGCGTCCCTGGGTACCCTCCCTGGCATGGATTTGGGGTGGGGATCGAATGCACCCCCCCTGCGCGCGCCATTTTCACACACCCGCGCGCGCGGCCCCGCACATGTGCAGGGTTTTGCGTTTCGGTTTTGGCGGGCCGTCCCCGCCAAATCGACCGATTTTCGAGATTTCGGGCTCGTCTCGGGTTAGGGTTAGCCACTCACTTTGGACAGGGTTTCGTTCTCTCGGCCCCCTTGGAGCGTGCGTGTGGGGTTAGTAGTCAAGCTCGGCGAATTCAAGGCAAACTCTGTAAGTGATTCTTGTTAGTTCAATGTAGAGACCATGTAGCGCTGTACTTACATAGAAAATATATTCATTTGCGTCTAAAGTTCGGGTTAGAAACCTCAAGGTAGCGAATATGGGAGTACTGACCGTTACATGTAGCATCTACACGAAATTTCTCGTGAGTTGAAGGTAACGGCTCGGAGATACATACACTTACATTACGAACACTTTCTGAACAGGATTTCGGGTCAGCTTGAACGAACGACATCGAGGACACGCACGTACATTGAAGGCACTCGCAGGGGTGACACGAACATCAAGACGGAAGGAATGAGTACAGACCTGGATTCGGGATACAAGGACCTGGGCTTGGCGTGAATTAGTAAGGGGCAGCACAGGGAACGATAGCTTGCCGGGATCAAAATACGTCGCGTCAATGATCGTCGCACCCACGAGACCTACTATAAGTCACGGTGCAATTGAATGTCACCCAGTAGTTGAATCTTTCCCATTTCTCGGTTAATCCGACCAGTTATTTTTGAGATGCCACAGACATTCCATAGAATCATATAACATCTACCTTTCCTGATACTTACGAGCCAATACGAGGTATATTCATGAACGAGTGAGCAAAGCAAGTGCATGTCGGTTCCTGATGAAGCCATCCGACCCTGATTCAGATCAGCAACTTGCATCGTATACTGTGGGCGCATTTCCACCCCGCTGGCCTTCAGATTCGGTATATTGATAGAAGAGATCATAAAGATAATTTAGAGAACAAAAACGAGGCAGGAGGACCAAGAGACAGACGTGCATCACCAAACGTTCAACTACTGGGTGACATTCAATTGCATAGTGACAAATAGTATAACAAACATAGTCAGTAACGCATGCCGCGCCCATGCATCACAGCGCAGAGGTGGCCAGCCTCTGGGCTGTGGCGTGTGGGTGCGGAATGCGAATAATAGTTCGTTCAGGAAGGAAGGATACCGGAGTATAGCAGACTGGATGGCAACTAGCTCGAGGCAGTGGGGAGGTGTCGAGGATGGTACAAAGGGCAAACAACAACGTCCGAATGGCTGGGAAGTCATGTTAGGTGAGCTTATCAGAAGAATAAAGCACCGGACACTCACCCGGAGCATGAAGACAGCCAGCTCAGCACATTCGACACCTTCTGGAATGGGGCAGACAAGGCCAATGGCATTCTACTGGCTGAGAGGAGGTGAGAGGACTGTGGGAGGGAGTTTCAGGGAGCAGCTTACTGGCATTCGCGGTGGGTGGGGGATGTACAAAGAGGGTAACATGGGATGGTTGTGGTAGTTGGAAGAGAGTGAAGGTAATGTCACATACAGTGACTGAGACCCTCTCCGCGATCGACAAATCAACAAGCTACGGAAGGCGCGTACCCTCACGTGCACGCGTTTGGAGTCTGGGCACGGTCCATCAAACCCGGTCATCAACTACGCCACATTTTCTCAAGCTGAGTTCCGCTCCGTTCACAATCTACCTTGTATGATCGAGTTGAGCTCGTCACTAGCTCAGGATTCATGTGTGGCTTGTGACAGAAACCTTGCAAAACAGAGCTCTGAGGGGCCAAACTTGCATACCACAGGCCAAAGCAGAATTACGAGTGATGCGCCGTGGGCCGACTCGCGTACCTTGCTATTCTTGGCACGGCAGTGAATTCACTTCTGTGCAGAGATGGCAAGGTTATCTCAGCAAACTTTTTACATGACTCGAAGCGAAAATCCCAAGGCTATCACTTAGTCAGGACGGGATGCCAAACCAAGCTCAGAGGAGGGAAGAATTCAAGATTTACAGTGCGGGCAGGGTTCCTCAGGTTCTCAGAAACCGAACGTAAGCTCAGCCGTCCCGTAATTCAGGAATGGAATGGCCAGCAACCCTGGTAGTACACTTCTTCCCCCAGCTACATACTGTCCGGACGTTCTGCAACCTTGCAAGCTTCACAGAACTGTGAGTTGACCATCTCATTGCACATTGTCAGAGCATACTAACCGATAAGCAGGAGCAGACAACGCCTTCGGCGTTGTCACGGAAATCTCAAGTCCAAAACCATTGACGGCGGCTTTGCCGCCTCCTCACCTCTACCGCATCGCTACAACACATTCCAATGTCACCAAAATACGCTTCCTGGACAGTAAAGCGTGAGATTGCTCGCCGCAAGGCTTTTTTTTCTGGAAAAAAAGTGAGATTTTTGTCATTTTTGCAGCTCATTTTCGGCTCACTTTCAAAACAGTTTTTGGGATTTTGAGCTCGGTTTGGAGGTCGCGAAGAACACTCAGGGTCGATGTGTTATGGTGCGCATTAGAGAGCGGGAGGTGCGGCGGTCAGAACGCGCTGAGTTACAGGTGCGTACGGCCACTCGCTTGGCAACAAGGACTGAAAGTGTGTACAGCGCCTCGAGTGTCGACTCACTGCAAGCCAACAACATCCCCAGCTTTGCTGTGTGCTTGAGCCTGCACAAGAAGTAGTGTGAAAGGCGCTTCGAGTGACCGCAGCATAGTTCCGCACCCAGCAAATCATCAGCAACACAACTACGACATGGCATTTTGCCCTCGCGACCCGGCCATTCCAGCAGCGGCCACTACGCGGAGAGTTTTCACAGAAATCTCAGTGTGTATCGTGCTTTGCCCACCTCAGTAACGTGTCCTGCAGAATCACTTCCTCGACTGGGCCCCAATTTGCTCACCTTGGCATTCCCGCTCCCGCTGTTGATCACTCCCGTTTCGTATGAATTCGCGCTTCCTGATTGTTCCATACCTCCGTTACCAAGTCGCGATAGCCTCGAGGATCGCAGTTTGATGGCGATCTGAATCTGAACATGTTCGGTCAGCGGAAAATTTGGCGGGGACAAGAGGTACGTTACCTTCACCTCAACCCTGTGTTTCGGGGCTAATGGATTCCATCCTCGCGTACCCCGAGGTCGCTCACACTGGATTTGGTGTCCGGCAATGTGCAGCAACACTCACAACATAGACATTGGGCTCGAAGTAGTGGATTAGTGGATAGGCTCTTTGAGGTTAGTCAATGTCAGTTTCCACTGGATAGGGCCAGCTTGCTTACTTGAAATCCAGGCAGCTTCTATTGGCTAGTTTACAGTGAGCCCCCGCCAATCCCGTACAATACCCTGAATGGTTCAATTGAGCAACTTCACGGTACGCCACATATCCCCGAGATCAAAACTTGGACTCACCATCAATGTCGTGAGATTGCTTTTGAACCTGAGATCGCTTGCAGAACTGCTCATGACAAATGGTGAGGGAGTTGCGCTGCTTGTGCGATGAAATTGCCGCCAGTAAGGGAAGCAAAAGGCACGAAAACGGATTGGTCTGGAGTTAGCGGGAGATTGGAGATAGCGGCGCTGTAGGCGCACCAAACATATGACTGGGGAATAGAGTAGATAGAACTACCGTATATACTACGTCTGTAACGCTCGTAGAACTGTCAATACAACAGATGTCATTGGATAGTGACTTCGAGATATGAACAACAAAGGCTTACCACTGTGAATGACACACTCACAGCAGGAACCCGGACTCGTTGAGCACCTCAGAGACGTCACAGACGTCGATGGCCCCTGGAAAGTAGACAAGAGCGCCGCTAAACACTCCGTGAATATGTCAACAGACCCTCAAAAGCGGCGAACTTATCGCACTCACCCGTACATGCGAATATCGAGTTCCGCGAAGAGAAACTTCCAAAACACCTTGGCGCGCAAAACCTTCCATCTGTCTCCAGGGTTCAATCCATTTGTCCTGAATGCGAAAGTACGGACCCTTACCATTACGTTCGCGGTATTTCCAGACCGTTGGGCGCTGTCCATCTTGGGATAGCGTCCCAGCTTGTCTGGCGAGTGTGGCGAGTTGGGTGTAGTGAAGAGGATGGGGAGAAGCTCGGAAACAGGCGGGAACAGTGGTGGTTGATGGGCAAGTTCTCAATCGGGACTTGCCGGCCATCAACGTAACTTGTACTTGAACCACGACCTCCGCACAATCATTTTCGCTCCCGCTTCTTCATTCGACGGTTCTGGCCGTAATTATGACTGTGTTCCTCTAGGCTCACCTGGAGCACAATTAGAATGATACGTGAGTTGGATTCCGGCAGAATTTGAAACGGAAAACGCGCCACTACCGCAAGAATTTGTGTCGTCTTTCTCTGGCGCGATGGCTGGACCCTGCGAGCTCGGATTATCGCCAGATATGACGCATGCTAGATCTTATCTCTGCACGGATGCGGGGCCGCCGATGACGCTAGCGTCCGCGCTCCTCCGTCCCCTGCTGTTTGCTGACTCCAAGTGCCTCTGAGTCGCATTCTGGCTGGGTTCTGCGACTTCTAGACACTCATTTAAAGCTCTGGTACGTGGAATCGGCCCGCTTCCTTGGTCTCTCAACGTCTCCTATAGCCACTATCTCTACTAGCACCCTCACGGATTCGGATCCATTCTGTTTGCGCGTAAACGGTAAGTACCTCGTCGTCCTGTTCTTCTCCGTCGGCCATGTACCTAATTGCTCTTTGTATCATCCCTATCAGTCACCGAATATTGCGCCCGCCAGCCTGGAATACGCGACCGGTTGCATTGGCCTATTTGCATCTCAACGGCGACTCCGTTTATTGCTTCTCGAACCCACGTCCGTTTTCTCGTCGCATCAGAAGGTCAGGGTCCCGCTGACTGAAACCATTCCAGCATTTTGGGTCTTGGAAGATTCGTGAAAAGTGCGCATTCGCTTCAACTTACTAGGATTCAGACATACATACGCGGTAAGTTTGTGCGGACAATGTTCAATTACATTGCGGTCTGACCAGAGGCTCATAGACGTTCACTCATTGTTATACTTTACAGCACACCACACCAGTCAGGGCGCACACACGCGTAGCAACGCCGGCTAAAGTGGCGTATATTTGCATTTCCCGCAACGTAAGTTCCTAGCTTCAAACGTCCGCAATTCTTCCCACCCTGACGTAACTATTCAGACCCTGCATGCGGAGCTTCAAACCCTTTTTTCTCGGGCAATATAACGGAGGTCGGGCGCTCGGTGGGGGTCAACTCGTCCTATCCTCCCTCATTCGTCCTTCCCCTTCGTTCCGTTCTCTGCCATTCGTGCGTATCCATCACTTTTATTGTATTTACTATCCCTGATTATCCTCCTTTTGGGAGGTATCCTTTGCCGGATGGTCGGAGGAGGCGCGCTGTATAAAAGTCACGGGTGTTTTGTTGGTTGATCCAGCACTTCCTTGCTTGCTTTCCTTCTCTCATCATCACTACCACTACCCTCTCTCATCTCTCTCTCTCTCTTGCAGGCCCTCTCCTCGACGTTGACAATAGCGCGCAAGGCCATCCTTGACGCGTTCGCCGACGCATCAAGACCGTTGACCGACGCATCAAGACCCCTTGCGCCGTTCACCAGCGACCTCGACGCACAACCAGCTCAATCTCGCCAGCATTCTCGCGTCCTGGACAACGCGTGGTACATGCTCATCCATGTCCACCATCCTCGGGCTCGCTGACTCTATTCTGCGCAGACCTGTCTACGACTACGGCCTCAGGACCCTCAAGCTTCATTACTCCCATTAGTCTTACATGGTACGTTGTCTCTGTCTGTTGCGCACTCAATGCGCTGACCGTTTCGCGCTCCAGACAGTGATTGCTGCCTCCCGCCATCTCGCCAACATCTTCCGCCAACTCGCAGCCCGCGACGGTGGACCCAATATCTCCGGCTACCGTCTCGTATGGAAATGGTGTCGATGCTAGGCATTGCCTTGGACACGGTGTACTAGCACCAACTGTCGCTAATGGTGAGATATCCGTTTAGTTTAATATGGTTGAACTGACTCACCTTATTCCCTTAGCGGTCTTCTCATCTCACCAGACCCATTGCCCTCCTTACCAGCCCAACCTCGCAAGCCTTGGGCAATGCTTGGTATGTGCTTATCCCTGTCTACCATCCTCGGGCTTGCTGACTCTGTTCTGCGCAGACCCACGGCCCCAAGCCCTTCCAGCTTCATTACACCCCATCGTACGTCGTCTCTGTCTGTTCCTCACTCAGTACGCTGACCGTTTTGGGCTTCAGACAATGACCGCTAACTCGCCACGTCGACTACCCACGACGGTGCACCCAATATCTCCGGCCGTCGTCTCGTATGGACCTAGCGTCGACGGTTGATGATGCATTGGATACGGTGTGCTAGCACCAACTGTCGCGAACGGTGAGATATTCATTTAGTTCACTATGGTGTTGGTGTTCGTTGGGTTGACAGAGTGACCTTCGACCTCGCATTTCACTCTCCGAGCCCTTCCTATGTTGCGATTCTCTTGCAGCCATCAGTAAGTTCCTCTCCGTCTGGTTGGTCTGGTTGGTCTGGTGGTCTGGCGGGTGTCTGGTGCCAGACCCAAATTATACCGGCCAGACCATTATACGCCCATACCATGCGACTTTTGCCAGACCAATAATTACAAACTTACTCTACTTTTCGGGCGATACTTTGACCACGACTGCCCCGTGTAGTCCTATAATATTTGACTTATCCAGGTGTAGGTCACGGTGTGGTTCCTTCTGTGATGTGCAAGGTGCCAAACAGTGGATTCGATGCAGTGTCAGTGTGATTGTACAATGGTGATAGACCACCAAGACATCGGATGAGTAGATGACGGGCAGATGGAAATGGGTTCTTTGTGCAACGCCCTATACAACCAGTCAGGTCCTCTTCAGTAACAATCGATCAGAAATTGCCAAGTCCGAATTCGCTCTGGTCCGTGCGCGATGACACCATCGGCACGTGCATGTTGAACAGTTCGGGTCACGAAATCTTTTCTGTCTTACTCCGTCTCTCTCGTTTCTGCCGACGCCGTGTCCGCCACCGCAAAACAAGGACGAATCGAGCCCGCTACAAGACACAGCCCAAACCTAGCTCGAGGACACGCTGTGACGAGAACACTGCGAGGATACAAACACTCTAGCGAGGACACGCTATGACGAGGACGATACACTGCGACGATACACACTGCGACGAGGACGATACGCATGCTGCGACGAGGATGCAAAGAGAAGATGAGCCCGACGGCTATTTACCAGGACGAACTAGAACTCTACGCTGAGCACGGGACATCCCCTAACGACGTCACTACATCTGCCGCAACGAAGACGGAGAGGACGATCACCCATCTAGGATGAACTAGAGCACTGCGACGAGGACACAACATATCCTGCGACTAGGACGCGGCTACCGCTACACTGCGACGATGGCGACCACACCCGAACCCGCCTCTCAATTTGCAGTGACCCGCTCCGATGCTCTGCAAATACTCTTGCCGCAGAATGCAGGATGGGCGATCTTAGGTATTTTTCCCTCTCAAGTTATACATCTTGTATTCTCATCTTCTTCGCAGATCCAGCGTTGTCATATTCACAATGTGCGACGGCAGACGGATTTGTACATATCTTGCGCATGCACCGTTCCCCATCCTCCTTAATATCACTTTCTGTACCCTCTGCAGTGTCGAAATGAATGTGTTTTGCTTCTCTCCGAGTAGTCTGATGATGAATAAGATTCGGCATCGATGCATACAAGGAATATGGGTCAGTATGGGATGGCATAATGTGACGATATGGCTGGTATGGCTCGGTATGGCTCGACGGTATGGATGGTATGGCTGAACGGTATGGCTTTATGCAAGTCTCGTCTGGGGCCATACCGGAATATAAGTGTCTGGTTGGTCTGGTTGGTCTGGCACCAGACCAACCAGACACGACCCGACTTACTGATGAGCCGTCATGTAGGAGCTGGGGCATTATGGTGAGCTCTTGCTTGTGACGCCCCCTCTGGTTCGACAGTGTAGTTGCACGATGGACAGTTCACTCAAAATTGGAGTCGAGAGCTACGTGTCCGAGTCATGATCCATGTAAGCTAGTCTCTTCTCTCGCTGTCTTGTTCGTTGACTGACGCGATTTCCTTCAAAGGTCTTCCCGTTGCCAATGAGAGTTCAGAAACGTCGGAATTATGATCCCGGTAAGTACATAGGCATCTCTGTTGCCTTGCTCGTAATGACACGGTTTGCTCAAGGTCTTCGTTGCCATCGAGTGCTTTATCGTAAGCGCTGTCCGCGCGGCCTTTGGATATGTCATGCTCGCGGCGTGTTGCTGGTGAGTACCCCATCTTCAAGCCAGTCTTTCTCGTTCACTGACACAATTGTTTACAAGATACTCTCACTCATCGACTTCGCGCTGCCTTCGGGGACGTCTAGACTATGATCCTAGTCCCTTTCGCCCTCTTGGTTGACGCTCCATTCATTGCCCGAATTTACATTCGGTATGTTTCTCGTTCTGTTCGCTTGCTGCTTGAATGGCAGACTACCAAGTATACAGCTCTGATCCCGCCCACAATTCATCGCTGCCTTCGGGAATGCCGGAACTATGATCTTGGTAGGTAATGTCGTCTGTGTTGCAGACGTCTCGTATGCTTTTACTAACGGAGGGATTGTTGGATCGAGAGACGGACGTTCGATGTGGTTTTATGAGTGTCGGAACTATGATCTTACAATAGAGGTCGTAACGATCCTGTAGAGTAGAGCGTTTGAAGATGTACGGTAGTCTATGCTGAATATACTTGTGTTTGAAATCCCTTCGTGCCATTAGTGTAGTTTCGAGTCGCGAATGCTTACTGTAACGAGACGCCTACGGTCTTTCTTGTTTCGTTTGTCGATACATAAGATCGTGTGTATACTTGGTATTACTGTGTTCACTGTGAGTAAGTAGTTCAACGTTATATAGCTGTATACATCTGACTTGACGAAACTCGAGCATCGCGTTACTGTCTCAAGTTCAACTGCGAATGATGCTTTGGTTTATCTTGAGTGTCGTGTTAGGCAGCAGCGTTCACCAAAGCACACCGCGTCGCGTCGACTCGGGCGATCTCGAACGATACTTACGGTGTGCAGTTGCTTACTGTGTAGTATTCCGTCGCGCATAAAGGTGATACGAGAACGTTTGCATTGGATTGTAACTATCGATGAGGAATGATAAGCCACGCGAACGATGTGGGAGGCTGCTCTTCGCGTGCTGAGCTGGCGACATCGAGGGGGTATGGCAATGTTGCGTCAAATGGGAGAGGCAGCTGACAACAAACCTGCGCGCTATCAAGGCGGTCGTGCTTGAAGTAAAGTCTTGAGGTCGCGAGTGGAGGACAGTCAACAAAGTTATATTGAGCTGTAAGTACCGGTATCCTATGATACAGCCAAGGAGGGACGAAATGCCCAGCAGCGCACGAGTGAGAGACGGGCGGGGCGCACCACGCACCGAGTCGTCCACCACCCTCCCACCACGAGGCCACGCGCCATCGTCTCCCCACGGGCCCTGGGCGGTGCAGTTGAGGGGGAAGCGGGGGCAGTCGTCTCCTCGAACGCCGGCTCTTCTCTGCAAAGGAGCGTGGGGTGGGTGGTCCTCTGAGCGGGGGGCCATGCTGGGTCGACGGAGAGGAGAATGGAGCATCGATGGAGGCGGACAGTGATGTCCCCTCTTCGTGTTGGGGGCTTCGTGGCGGCGGAAAGCAGAGCGGAGAAGCACGGCAGCGCATCAGATCGGCCCAGACCGCTGAGTCATCCTCATCAGATCTGTTTTTCGCCACGATCCCCCGGGCCCTGGTTTGTTTCGTTGAGCGACGGAAGCATTTTTTGACCAGTCGCGATCGCGTATTTTTGACGCAGTCGAGCGTCGTTGTTGACCTGAGGTGCGTGTCGTCGTCGACGTCGTCGGTGCATCGCACGGTGTTGACGCCCAACGACAGCGCAGATCGAGACCGCCGATTACGGGACTGATATTGCCTCTTTCACTGCAACCATGACCACCGACCCCGACGGCACCTTCCTCGGCCTCGAACTCGCGCCGGACCAGCTGCGTGCTGTACTGCTCGACAGCGCGCAGGAACTCGTCGGGACATGGGTCGTTGACTTTGATGAGTGCGACCAAGGCGTCGGCGGTTGGGGATATGGCATTCGCGGCGGGATGTATACCGGCGCACCGAGTCCAGGCGGAGGTAAGTACTCATTCAAGGTGACTTGATAAATTACTTATTCATCGTGTAGGTGAAGCATTTACCGCGCCAGTAGAGATGTGGGTTCGCGCGCTGGACTTGCTCTTTTCCCGAATGGCCGGCAACAACCAGACTTATTCGCAACACAACTCTTCGGCTTATTCCCTCAACTCTCCCACATACAACACTGGCGTTGGCCATGGCAATCCGATCCCCACCATCCGTGCCATCAGTGGATCCGCACTTCCTTCGCTTGTGTTTTGGAAGAGCACACCTCTACCAGCATTGGGAACGTAAGTTTGCGTTGGCGCACTACCTCCAAGGTTTCTTCAAATGAACGCGGGTACTGATTTCTATATAGACTGGACCCCGCTCACCCGTTAGCAACATGGTTCGGCGCCCAAGCCTTCAGTCTCGTCAACACCAGGTTCGTTCGCTTCCATTCGTACTCCCCATCATTCTGATCTTTCCAGCGTACGCACCGGTCCATCAGAGCGGATGCGTGATGTCCTCTCTCGCGCCTCACATTCCCGCGAGGCATGGGTGCGCACCGGGCGCGTCCAAAGCGCAGCGAAGTTCGTCGAGAGCCTGGTCAGCGGTCGCTGGGCGCCGCTCTCCGAAGCCGAGGCCTGGGCGTCAGGCATGTGGGACGCACCCCACGCGCGCTGGGACGAGGAGATACTGGACCAGGTGGGCGGCGGACGCGAGGAGGGCAGAAGGGTGCGCGGATGGCTGGGCGAGGTGCAGCTGCAGACTCAGGCGCAGACGATATCGAGGTACATGTGCGAACGGTATGGATTCCGGTCTGACACGCTTGTGCACGCCGATGGACGTGCTGGCGACGTATGCTGGGATGTGCCCCGCACGGGGTGATGCTGTCGGCGCGGGGCCGAGGGCGTCCCTGGGTACCCTCCCTGGCATGAATTTGGGCTGGGACCCGAATGCACCCCCCCTGCGCGCGCCATTTTCGCACACACCCGCGCGCGGCCCCGCACATGTGCAGGGTTTTGCATTTCGGTTTTGGCGGGCCGTCCCCGCCAAATCACCCGATTTTCGAGATTTCGGGCTCGTCTCGGGTTAGGGTTAGCCACTCACTTTTGACAGGGTTTCGTTCTCTCGGCCCCCTTGGAGCGTGCGTGTGGGGTTAGTAGTCAGGCGAATTCAAGGCAAACTCTGTAAGTGATTCTTGTTAGTTCAATGTAGAGACCACGTAGCGCTGTACTTACATAGAAAATATATTGACTTGCGTCTAAAGTTCGGGTTAGAAACCTCAAGGTAGCGAATATGGGAGTACTGACCGTTACATGTAGCATCTACACGAAGTTTCTTGTGAGTTGAAGGTAACGGCTTGTTGGACATACACCTACAATGCAAACACTTTCTGAACAGAACTTCGGGTCAGTTTCAACGAACAATGACATGCACGTACAATGAAGGCACTCGCAGCGGTGACTCAATTTCAGTAATAACAAGACGGAAGGAATGAGTACAGACCTGGATTCGGGATACAAGGACCTGGGCTTGGCGTGAATTAGTAAGGGACAGCACAGGGAACGATAGCTCACCGGGATCAAAATACGTCGCGTCAATGATCGTCGCCGCCACGAGACCTATAACAAACATAGTCAGTAACGCATGCCGCGCCCATGCATCACAGCGCAGAGGTGGCCAGCCTCTGGGCTGTGGCGTGTGGGTGCGGAATGCGAATAATAGTTCGTTCAGGAAGGAAGGATACCGGAGTATAGCAGACTGGATGGCAACTAGCTCGAGGCAGTGGGGAGGTGTCGAGGATGGTACAAAGGGCGAACAACAACGTCGGAATGGCTGGGAAGTCATGTTAGGTGAGCTTATCAGAAGAATAAAGCACCGGACACTCACCCGGAGCATGAAGACAGCCAGCTCAGCACATTCGACACCTTCTGGAATGGGGCAGACAAGGCCAATGGCATTCTACTGGCTGAGAGGAGGTGAGAGGACTGTGGGAGGGAGTTTCAGGGAGCAGCTTACTGGCATTCGCGGTGGGTGGGGGACGTACAAAGAGGGTAACATGGGATGGTTGTGGTAGTTGGAAGAGAGTGAAGGTAATGTCACATACAGTGACTGAGACCCTCTCCGCGATCGACAAATCAACAAGCTACGGAAGGCGCGTACCCTCACGTGCACGCGTTTGGAGTCTGGGCACGGTCCATCAAACCCGGTCATCAACTACGCCACGTTTGCTCAAGCTGAGTTCCGCTCCGTTCACAATCTACCTTGTATGATCGAGTAGAGCTCGTCACTAGCTCAGGATTCATGTGTGGCTTGTGACAGAAACCTTGCAAAACAGAGCTCTGAGGGGCCAAACTTGCATACCACAGGCCAAAGCAGAATTACGAGTGATGCGCCGTGGGCCGACTCGCGTACCTTGCTATTCTTGGCACGGCAGTGATTTCACTTCTGTGCAGAGATGGCAAGGTTATCTCAGCAAACTTTTTACATGACTCGAAGCGAAAATCCCAAGGCTATCACTTAGTCAAGACGGGATGCCAAACCAAGCTCAGAGGAGGGAGAAATTCAAGATTTACAGTCTGGGCAGGGTTCCTCAGGCTCTCAGTAAACAACGTAACCTCAGCCGTCCCGTAATTTGGGAAGGGAACAGCCGGCAACCCTGGTAGTACACTTACTTCCCCCACCTACATACTGTCCTGGCCCATCCGCAACCTTGCAAGCTGTGAGTTGACCATTATCGGGGCATTCTGACCTATCAGCAGGAGCAGACAACGCCTTCGGCGTTGTCACGGAAATTCAAGTCCAAGGCCATGGATGGCGGCTTTGCCGCCTCCTCACCTCTTCTCTTCCGCGTTGCTACAACATGCACCAATAGCACCAGAGAACGCTTCCTGGGACAGTGAAGCGTGAGATTGCTCGCCGCAAGGCTTTTTTTTCTGGAAAAACAGTGAGATTTTTGTCTTTTTTGCAGCTCATTTTCGGCTGACTTTCAAAACAGTTTCTGGGATTTTGAGCTCGGTTTGGAGGTTGCGAAAAACACTCAGGGTCGATGTGTTATGGTGCGCATTAGAGAGCGGGAGGTGCGGCAGTCAGAACGCGCTGAGTTACAGGTGCGTACGGCCACTCGCTTGGCAATGAGGACTGAAACTGTGTACAGCGCCTCGAGTGTCGACTCACCGCAAACCAATGACATCCCCAGCTTTGCTGTTTGCTTGAGCCTCCTCAAGAAGTATTGTGAAAGGCGCTTCAAGTGACCGTGGCGTCATTCCGCACCTGGGATATCATCAGCAACACAACTACAACATGGCATTCTGCCCTCGCGACCCGGCCGTTTCAACAGTGGCCTCCGTGCAGAGAGTTTTGCGGGTGGGAATCTCAGTGCGTATCACACTTTGCTCACCTCAGTAGCGTGTCCTGCAGAATCACTTCCTCGACAGGGCCCCAATTTGCCCACCTTGGCATTCCCGCTCCTGCTGTTGATCACTCCCGTTTCGTATGAATTCGCGCTTCCTCATTGTTCCAGACCTCCGTTACCAAGTCGCGATAGCCTCGAGGATCGCATTGGATGGCGATCTGAATCTGGACATGTTCGTTCAGCGAAAAATTTGGCGGGGACAAGAGGTACGTTACCTTCACCTCAACCCTGTGTTTCGGGGCTAATGGATTCCATCCTCGCGTACCCCGAGGTCGCGCGCACTGGATTTGGTGTCCGGCAATGTGCCGCAACACTCACAACATAGACATTGGGCTCGAAGTAGTGGATAGGCTCTTTGAGGTTAGTCATTCCACTCGATAGGGCCAGCTTGCTTACTTGAAGTCCAGGCAGCTTCTATCGGCTAGTTTACAGCGAGCCCCGCCAAGCCCGTACAATAACCTGAATGGTTCAATTGAGCAACTTCACGGTACGCCACATATCTCCGAGATCAAAATCTTGACTTACCATCAATGTCGTGACATTGCTTTCGAGCCTGAGATTGCTTGGGGATCTGCTCATGACGAATGGTGAGGGAGTTTTGCCGCTTGCGCGATGAAATTGCCGCCAGTAAGGAAAACAAAAGGCACGAACACTGATCAGTGTGGAGTTAGCGGGAGATTGGAGATAGCGGCGCCGTAGGCGCACCAAGCATATACCTGGGGAGTAGAATAGATAGAATTACTGTATATACTGTGTCTGTAATGCTCGTAGAACTACCAATACAGCACATTCATTAGATATCCTCGACTTCGAAAGTGTGCGCAACGGTGACTTACCAGTGATTGCAAGCCTTGAAACTGGAAGGTTGTCTCGTTGAACACCTCAGAGACCCCGCAGGCGTCGAAAGAGCCCTGAAAAGTAAACAAGATCACCGCTAAACAACTCATGAATACATCAATAGACCCCCGAAAGCGGCGAACTCATCGCACTCACCCGTACATGCGGATATCAAGTTCCGCGAACAGAAACTTCCCAAACACCTTGGCGCACAAAACCTTCCATCTGTCGCCAGGGTTCAATCCATTTGTCCTGAATGCGAAAGTACGGACCCTTACCATTACGTTCGCGGTATTTCCAGACCGTTGGGCGCTGTCCATCTTGGGATAGCGTCCCAGCTTGTCTGGCGAGTGTGGCGAGTTGGGTGTAGTGAAGAGGATGGGGAGAAGCTCGGAAACAGGCGGGAATAGTGGTGGTTGATGGGCAAGTTCTCAATCGGGACTTGCCGGCCATCAACGTAACTTGTACTTGGACCACGACCTCCGCACGGTCGTTCTCGCTCCCGTTTCTTCATTCGACCGTTCTGGCCGTACTTACAAGCGTATTGCTTTAGTTTTATCTGGAGCACAATCAGAAGGATACGTAAATTGAATTCCGGCAAAATTTGGAACGGAGAACGTGCCGCGACCACAAAATCTGGTGTCGTCTTTCTCTGGCGCGCTGGCTGGACCCTGCGAACTCGGATTATCGCCAGATATGACGCGTTCTTGATCTTATCTCTGCACGGATGCGGGGCCGCCGA
This sequence comes from Strobilurus orientalis, assembly GCA_019915145.1. Lineage (NCBI taxonomy): Eukaryota > Fungi > Basidiomycota > Agaricomycetes > Agaricales > Physalacriaceae > Strobilurus > Strobilurus orientalis. Next base: position 891,348 of record JAHLML010000014.1, read on the forward strand.
TGACGCTGGCATCCGCGCTCCTCCGTCCCCTGCTGTTTGCTGACTCTGAGCGTCTCTCGCACTCTGGCGTCACTTTGAAGCTCTTGAACACTGATACAAGGCTCTGGTATGTGGACTTTGTCTGAATTTCTGGCTGCTCAACCTCACCCATGGCCGCTATCTCTACTAGCACCTTCACGGACTCGGATTCACTCTGCTTGCAATTGGGCGTAAAAGCTATGTACGTACCTTGTCGTTTCTCTCCGTCGGCCATGTACCTAATTGCTTTTTGTATGATCCCTATCAGTCACCGAATATTGCGCCCGCCAGCCTGGAATACGCGACCGGTTGCATTGGCCTATTTGCATCTCAACGGCGACTTTGTTTATTGCTTCTCGAATTTCCGTCCGTGTCCTTGTCGCATCAAACGCTCAGGGTCCCGCTGACTGAAACGATCCCAGCATTCTGGGTCTTGGAAGATTCACGAAAAGTGTGCATTTGCCACTGCTACTACTAGCCTCTAGGATTCAAACAGAAACGGTAAGTCTGAGTGAGCACTGTTCAATCATACCTGATACTCACAGACAACTGTCTAGCACTATACTCTTTGCTATACTATACAGTCAGGGCGCACACACGCGTAGCAACGCCGGCTAAAGTGGCGTATATTTGCATTTCCCGCAACGTAAGTTCCTAGCTTCAAACGTCCGCAATCCTTCCCACCCTGACGCTACTACTCAGACCCTGCATGCGGAGCTTCAAACCCTTTTTTCTCGGGCAATATAACGGAGGTCGGCGCTCGGTGGGGGTCAACTCGTCCTATCCTCCCTCATTCGTCCTTCCCCTTCGTTTCGTTCTCTGCCATTCGTGCGTATCCATCACTTTTATTGTATTTTCTTTCCCTAATTATCCTCCTTTTGGGAGGTATCCTTCACCGGAGGGCCGGAGGAGGCGCGCTGTATAAAAGTCACGGGTGTTTTGTTTGTTGATCCAGCACTTCCTTGCTTGCTTTCCTTCCCTCATCACCACCACTACCACCTTCTCTCATCTCTCTCTCTCTCTTGCAGGCCCTCTCCTCGACGTTGACAATAGCGCGCAAGGCCGCTTCGAGACCGTTCGCCGACGCTCCAAGACCGTTGCACGAATCCTTACTAGCAGCCACCACGACGCACAGCCAGGCCAATTTCTCGCGTCTTCGACAATGCCTGGTATGTGCTTCCCTCTGCTTACCATGCTCAGGAATCTAATGTCTAGTGTAGGCCTTTCTAAATGACCATGACCTCAAGACCTTCCAACTCCATCATTCCCGTTACTCAACCATTGTAAGTTGTCTCTGTCTGTTGCGCACTTAATGCGCTGACCGTCTCGCGCTCCAGACAACGATTGCCAACTCGCCGATGTCTTCCGCCAACTCGCCGCCCACGACGGTGGACCCAATATCTCCGGCTACCGTCTCGTATGGAGATGGCGTCAATGGTTGGCATTGCCTTGGACACGGTGTATTAGCACCAACTGTCGTGAATGGTGAGATATCCGTTTAGTTTAATATTGTTGAACTGACTCACCAAGTTACTCCCTCAGCTTTCTTCTCATCTCCACTGCCCTCTTTACCAGTGACCGCGACGCACAACCACCAGCCAACCTCGCAAGCATTCTCGCGTCTCGGAAGAGGCTTGGTATGTGGTCCCTCTTGTCTACCATTCTCGAGCTCGCTGACTCATTCTGCGTAGACTCTCTTCCTCAACAACCATGGCCTCAAGACCTTCCAGCTTCAATACTCCCCATCGTACGTCGTCTCTGCCCGTTGCGCGCTCAATTCGCTGACCGTTTTGGGTTTCAGACAATGACCGCTAACTCGCCACGTCGACTACCTACGACGGTGGACCCAATATCTCCGGCCGTCGTCTCGTATGGACCTAGCGTCGACGGTTGGTGTTGCCTTGGACACGGTGTACTAGCACCAACTGTAAGACATCCAATCATTTACCTATGGTTAAACTGACTCACCTTAGACTTTGCATCTCACCCTCCGAGCCCTCCTTCTTTGCCGCCGTCTTGTCAGCGCGTGTCCGAGTCATGATCCATGTAAGCTAGTCTCATCTCTCTCGCTGTCTTATTCGTTGACTGACGCGATTTCCTTCAATCGAGGTCTTCCCCTTGCCGATGAGGGTGTTCATTTGCCTCAAGCCGGAATTATGATCCCGGTATGTACATTGGCATCCTTGTTGCCTTGCTCATATTGACACGGTTTGCTCAAGGTCTTCGTTGCCATCGAGTGCTTTATCGTAAGCGCTGTCCGCGCGGCCTTTGGATATGTCATGCTCGCGGCGTGTTGCTGGTGAGTACCCTGTCTTCAAGCCAGTCTTTCTCGTTCACTGACACAATTGTTTACAAGACCCTCTCGCGCTGCCTTCGGGGACGTCTAGACTATGATCCTAGTCACTTTCGCCCTCTTGGTTGACGCTCCATTCATTGCCCGGATTTACATTTGGTATGTTTCTCGTTCTGTTCACTTGCTGCTTGAATGACAGACTACCAAGTATACAGCTCTGATCCCGCCCACAATCCCTCGCTGCCTTCGGGAATGCCGGAATTATGATCGTGGTAGGTTTTGTTGTCTGTGTTGCTGGTGCTCCGAATGCTTGTGCTAACATAGATAATGTTGGATCGAGAGACGGACGTTCGAGGTGGTTTTATGAGTGTCGGAACTATGATCTTCCAATAAAGGTCCTAACGATACATGTAAAGTAGAGCGTTTGAAGATGTACGGTAGTCTATGCTGGAATATACTTGTGTTTGAATTTCCCTCGTGCCATTAGTTGAGTTTCGAGATGCGAATGCTTAGCGTAACGAGACGCCTACGGTCTGTCTTGGTTCGTTTGTCGATACAAGACATCTTGTTGATACTTGGTACTGTGTTGACTGTTAGTAGTTCACCGTTACATAGCTTATGGGTCGTGTATACATCTGACTTACCACAAAGTTGGGGCATCGCGTCAATAGTCTTCGTCTGCAAATCGATACAGTATCGTTGGTTATCTTGAACGTCGCGCAGGTATTAGCAGTACGAGTCGAAGGACTGTGAATTGCTGTCGTTGACTGAACCGGCTTCGTATCGAGCGTGGTCACTGGTATGGTTCCAGAGAGATTGTATTGAATTGTATGTCTACCGCGCGAATGATGTGGATGGTTTATGTCCGCGGCGCCTTGTTGACGAAACGTTACCAGCGTGCTTGAGTGAGCTTAGGTTGGGGGTCGCACTGGTTCTTATGCAGGGGAGTGATGCACTAGCGAAAGTCGGGGATCGTGCTTGGAGTTGAGTCTTGAGGTCGCGCGTGAAGGAAAGTCAACAAAAATGTGATTGAGGTGTAAGTACCAGTATCGTACGCAGCCAAGAAGAAAACAAATGCGGGGCAGCGCACGAGTGAGCCACGGGCGGGGCGCACCACGCACCGAGTCGTCCACCACGAGGCCACGCGCCGTCGCCTCCCCACGGGCCTTGGGCGGAGCAGTTGGGGGGGAAGCGGGGCCAGTCGTCTCCTCGAACGCCGCCTCAAAGGAGCGTGGGGTGGGTGGTCCTCCGAGCGGGGTGCGATGCTGGGTCGACGGAGAGGAGGGCGAGTGCGAGAATGGAGCATCAGTCCCCTCTTCGCGTTGGGGCTTCGTGGCGGGAAGCAGAGCGGAGAAGCACGGCAGCGCATCAGATCGGCCCAGACCGCTGAGTCATCCTCATCAGATCTGTTTTTCACCACGATCCCCCTGGTTGGTTTCGTTGAGCGACGGAAGCATTTTTTGACCACTCTCGATCGCGTATTTTTTGACGCAGTCGAGCGTCGTCGTCAAACTGAGGTGCGTGTCGTCGTCGACGTCGTCGGTAACTTGCACGGTGTTGACGCCCAACGACAGCGCAGATCGACACCGCCGATTACGGGACTGATATTGCCTCTTTCACTGCAACCATGACCACCGACCCCGACGGCACCTTCCTCGGCCTCGAACTCGCGCCGGACCAGCTGCGTGCAGTACTGCTCGACAGCGCGCAGGAACTCGTCGGGACATGGGTCGTCGACTTTGACGAGTGCGACCAAGGCGTCGGCGGTTGGGGATATGGCATTCGCGGCGGGATGTATACCGGCGCACCAAGTCCAGGCGGAGGTAAGTACTCATTCAAGGTGACTTGATAAATTACTTATTCATCTTGTAGGTGAAGCATTCACCGCGCCTGTAGAAATGTGGGTTCGCGCGCTGGACCTGCTCTTCTCCCGGATGGCCGGCAACAACCAGACTTATTCGCAACACAACTCTTCGGCTTATTCCCTCAACTCTCCCACATACAACACTGGCGTTGGCCATGGCAATCCGATCCCCACCATCCGGGCCATCAGTGGATCCGCACTTCCTTCCCTCGTGTTCTGGAAGAGCACACCTCTGCCGGCGTTGGGGACACTAGACCCCGCTCACCCACTAGCGACGTGGTTCGGCGCACAAGCCTTCAGTCTCGTCAACACCAGGTTCGTTCGCTTCCATTCGTACTCTCCATCATTCTGATCTTTCCAGCGTACGCACCGGTCCATCAGAACGGATGCGTGATGTCCTCTCTCGCGCCTCACATTCCCGCGAGGCATGGGTGCGCACAGGGCGCGTCCAGAGCGCAGCGAAGTTCGTCGAGAGTCTCGTCAGTGGTCGCTGGGCGCCGCTCTCCGAAGCCGAGGCATGGGCGTCAGGCATGTGGGATGCACCCCACGCGCGCTGGGACGAGGAGATACTGGACCAGGTGGGCGGCGGACGCGAGGAGGGCAGAAGGGTGCGCGGATGGCTGGGCGAGGTGCAGCTGCAGACGCAGGCGCAGACGATATCGAGGTACATGTGCGAGCGGTATGGATTCCGGTCTGACATGCCTTTACCATGGACGTGCTGGCGACGTATGCTGTCGGCGCGGGGCCCTGGCCAGGGAGGGCGTCCCTGGGTACCCTCCCTGGCATGGATTTGGGCTGGGACCCGAATGCACCCCCCCTGCGCGCGCCATTTTCGCACACACCCGCGCGCGGCCCCGCACATGTGCAGGGTTTTGCGTTTCGGTTTTGGCGGGCCGTCCCCGCCAAATCGACCGATTTTCGAGATTTCGGGCTCGTCTCGGGTTAGGGTTAGCCACTCACTTTTGACAGGGTTTCGTTCTCTCGGCCCCCTTGGAGCGTGCGTGTGGGGTTAGTAGTCAAGCGAATTCAAGGCAAACTCTGTAAGTAATTCTTGTTAGTTCAATGTAGAGACCACGTAGCGCTGTACTTACATAGAAAATATATTGATTTGCGTCTAAAGTTCGGGTTAGAAACCTCAAGGTAGCGAATATGGGAGTACTGACCGTTACATGTAGCATCTACACGAAATTTCTCGTGAGTTGAAGGTAACGGCTCGGAGATACATACACTTACATTACGAACACTTTCTGAACAGGATTTCGGGTCAGCTTGAACGAACGACATCGAGGACACGCACGTACATTGAAGGCACTCGCAGGGGTGACACGAACATCAAGACGGAAGGAATGAGTACAGACCTGGATTCGGGATACAAGGACCTGGGCTTGGCGTGAATTAGTAAGGGGCAGCACAGGGAACGATAGCTTGCCGGGATCAAAATACGTCGCGTCAATGATCGTCGCACCCACGAGACCTATAACAAACATAGTCAGTAACGCATGCCGCGCCCATGCATCACAGCGCAGAGGTGGCCAGCCTCTGGGCTCTGGCGTGTGGGTGCGGAATGCGAATAATAGTTCGTTCAGGAAGGAAGGATACCGGAGTATAGCAGACTGGATGGCAACTAGCTCGAGGCAGTGGGGAGGTGTCGAGGATGGTACAAAGGGCAAACAACAACGTCCGAATGGCTGGGAAGTCATGTTAGGTGAGCTTATCAGAAGAATAAAGCACCGGACACTCACCCGGAGCATGAAGACAGCCAGCTCAGCACATTCGACACCTTCTGGAATGGGGCAGACAAGGCCAATGGCATTCTACTGGCTGAGAGGAGGTGAGAGGACTGTGGGAGGGAGTTTCAGGGAGCAGCTTACTGGCATTCGCGGTGGGTGGGGGACGTACAAAGAGGGTAACATGGGATGGTTGTGGTAGTTGGAAGAGAGTGAAGGTAATGTCACATACAGTGACTGAGACCCTCTCCGCGATCGACAAATCAACAAGCTACGGAAGGCGCGTACCCTCACGTGCACGCGTTTGGAGTCTGGGCACGGTCCATCAAACCCGGTCATCAACTACGCCACGTTTTCTCAAGCTGAGTTCCGCTCCGTTCACAATCTACCTTGTATGATCGAGTTGAGCTCGTCACTAGCTCAGGATTCATGTGTGGCTTGTGACAGAAACCTTGCAAAACAGAGCTCTGAGGGGCCAAACTTGCATACCACAGGCCAAAGCAGAATTACGAGTGATGCGCCGTGGGCCGACTCGCGTACCTTGCTATTCTTGGCACGGCAGTGAATTCACTTCTGTGCAGAGATGGCAAGGTTATCTCAGCAAACTTTTTACATGACTCGAAGCAAAAATCCCAAGGCTATCACTTAGTCAGGACGGGATGCCAAACCAAGCTCAGAGGAGGGAAGAATTCAAGATTTACAGTGCGGGCAGGGTTCCTCAGGTTCTCAGAAACCGAACGTAAGCTCAGCCGTCCCGTAATTCAGGAATGGAATGGCCAGCAACCCTGGTAGTACACTTCTTCCCCCAGCTACATACTGTCCGGACGTTCCGCAACCTTGCAAGCTTCACAGAACTGTGAGTTGACCATCTCATTGCACATTGTCAGAGCATACTAACCGATAAGCAAGAGCAGACAACGCCTTCGGCGTTGTCACGGAAATCTCAAGTCCAAAACCATTGACGGCGGCTTCGCCGCCTCCTCACCTCTACCGCATTGCTACAACATGCACCAATAGCACCAGAGAACGCTTGCTGGGACAGTGAAGCGTGAGATTGCTCGCCGCAAGGCTTTTTTTTTCTGGAAAAAAAGTGAGATTTTTGTCATTTTTGCAGCTCATTTTCGGCTCACTTTCAAAACAGTTTCTGGGATTTTGAGCTCGGTTTGGAGGTCGCGAAAAACACTCAGGGTCGATGTGTTATGGTGCACATTAGAGAGCGGGAGGTGCGGCGGTCAGAACGCGCTGAATTACAGGTGCGTACGGCCACTCGCTTGGCAACAAGGACTGAAAGTGTGTACAGCGCCTCGAGTGTCGACTCACTGCAAACCAACAACATCCCCAGCTTTGCTGTGTGCTTGAGCCTGCACAAGAAGTAGTGTGAAAGGCGCTCCGAGTGACCACAGCGTAGTTCCGCACCCGGGAAATCATCAGCAACACAACTACGACATGGCATTTTGCCCTCGCGACACGGCTATTTCAACAGTGGCCTCCGTGCGGAGAGTTTTGCAGATGGAAATTTCAGTGCGTATCACACTTTGCTCACCTCAGTAACGTGTCCTGCAGAATCACTTCCTCGACTGGGCCCCAATTTGCTCACCTTGGCATTCCCGCTCCCGCTGTTGATCACTCCCGTTTCGTATGAATTCGCGCTTCCTGATTGTTCCATACCTCCGTTACCAAGTCGCGATAGCCTCGAGGATCGCAGTTTGATGGCGATCTGAATCTGGACATGTTCGGTCAGCGGAAAATTTGGCGGGGACAAGAGGTACGTTACCTTCACCTCAACCCTGTGTTTCGAGGCTAATGGATTCCATCCTCGCGTACCCCGAGGTCGCTCACACTGGATTTGGTGTCCGGCAATGTGCCGCAACACTCACAACATAGACATTGGGCTCGAAGTAGTGGATAGGCTCTTTGAGGTTAGTCAATGTCAGTTTCCACTCGATAGGGCCAGCTTGCTTACTTGAAATCCAGGCAGCTTCTATTGGCTAGTTTACAGTGAGCCCCCGCCAATCCCGTACAATACCCTGAATGGTTCAATTGAGCAACTTCACGGTACGCCACATATCCCCGAGATCAAAACTTGGACTCACCATCAATGTCGTGAGATTGCTTTTGAGCCTGAAATCGCTTGGAGATCTGCTCGTGACAAATGGTGAGGAAGTTGCGCCGCTTTCGCGATGAAATTGCCGCCAGTATGGAAAGCAAAAGGTTGGTCTGGAGTTAGCAGGATATTGGAGATAGCGACGCCGTATGCGCACCAAGCAAACGACTGGGAAGTAGAATAGATAGAATTACCGTATATACTGCATCTGTAACGCTCGTAGAACTGTCAATACAACACGTTTCATTGCATATTGATTTTGAGATATGAACAACAAAAGCTTACCTTTCGAATACCACACTCACAACTGAAGGATCAACTCGTTTGACAGCCCAGAGACGCCGCTGGCGTCGAAAGGGCCCTGAGAAGTAGACAAGAGCGCCGCTACACACTCCGTGAATATGTCAATAGACCCCCAAAAGCGCTGAACTCATCGCACTCACCCGTACATGCGGATATCGAGTTCCGCGATTAGAAACCTCCCACACACCTTGGCGCGCGAAACCTTCCATCTGTCACCAGGGTTCAATCTATTTGTCCTGGAATCAAAAGTCCGGACCCTTACTGTTACGTTCGCGGTATTTCCAGCCCGTTCGGCGCTGTCCATCTTGGGATATCGTCCCAGCTTGTCTGGCGAGTGTGGCGGATTGAGTGTAGTGTAGAGGATAGGTAGACGCTCGGAAACGAGCGGGAATAGTGGTGGTTGATGGGCAAGTTCTCAATCGGGACTTGCCGGCCATCAACGTAACTTGTACTTGAACCACGACCTCCGCACGGTCGTTCTCCCTCCCATTTCTTGATTCGACGGTTCTGGCCGTACTTACAAGCGTATTGCTTCAGTTTGATTTGGAGCACAATTAGAAGGATACGTAAGTTGAATTCCGGCAAAATTTGGAACGGACAACGCGCCGCGACCGCAAGATATCGCGTCGTCCTTCTCTGGCGCGCTGGCTGGACCCTGCGAACTCGGATTATCGCCAGATATGACGCGTACTCAATCTTATCTCTGCACGGATGCGGGGCCGCCGATGACGCTGGCGTCCGCTCTCCTCCGTCCCCTGCTGTTTGCTGACTCCGAGTGCCTCTCGCATTCTGGCTGGGTTCTGCGACTTCTAGACACTCATTCAAAGCTGTGGTACGTGGAATCAGCCCGCTTCCTTGGTCGCTCAACGTCTCCTATAGCCACTATCTCTACTAGCACCCTCACGGATTCGGATCCATTCTGTTTGCGCGTAAACGGTAAGTACCTCGTCGTCCTGTTCTTCTCCGTCGGCCATGTACCTAATTGCTCTTTGTATCATCCCTATCAGTCACCGAATATTGCGCCCGCCAGCCTGGAATACGCGACCGGTTGCATTGGCCTATTTGCATCTCAACGGCGACTCCGTTTATTGCTTCTCAAATCCACGTCCGTTTTCTCGTCGCATCAGAAGATCAGGGTCCCGCTGACTGAAACCATTCCAGCCTTTTGGGTCTTGGAAGATTCGTGAAAAGTGCGCATCTGCGACTGCTATGCTATGATTCAAACACGCACGATAAGTCTGAGTGAGCACTGTTCAATCATACCTGATACTCACAGACACCTGTCTAGCACTATACTCTTTGCTATACTATACAGTCAGGGCGCACACACGCGTAGCAACGCCGGCTAAAGTGGCGTATATTTGCATTTCCCGCAACGTAAGTTCCTAGCTTCAAACGTCCGCAATCCTTTCCACCCTGACGTTACTACTCAGACCCTGCATGCGGAGCTCCAAACCCTTTTCTCTCGGGCAATATAACGGAGGTCGGGCGCTCGGTGGGGGTCAACTCGTCCCATCCTCCCTCATTCTTCCTTCCCCTTCGTTTCGTTCTCTGCCATTCGTGCGTATCCATCACTTTTATTGTATTTTCTCTCCCCAATTATCCTCCTTTTGGGAGGTATCCTTCGCCGGAGGGCCGGAGGAGGCGCGCTGTATAAAAGTCACGGGTGTTTTGTTTGTTGATCCAGCACTTCCTTGCTTGCTTTTCTTCCCTCATCACCACCACTACTACCCTCTCTCATCTCTCTCTCTCTCTCTCTTGCAGGCCCTCCTCTCGACGTTGACAATAGCGTGCAAGGCCGCTTCGAGACCGTTCACCGACGCTTCAAGACCGTTGACCGACGCATCAAGACCCATTGCGCCGTTCACCAGCGACCTCGACGCACAACCAGCCCAACCTGGCAAGCATTCTCGCGTCCTGGACAACGCGTGGTATATGCTCATCCCTGTCCACCATCCTCGGGCTCGCTGACTCTATTCTGCGCAGACCTGTCTACGACTACGGCCTCAGGACCCTCAAGCTTCATTACTCCCGTTAGTCTTGCATGGTACGTTGTCTCCATCTGTTGCGCACTCAATGCGCTGACCGTTTCGCGCTCCAGACAACTTCCGCCATCTCGCCAACATCTTTCGCCAACTCGCAGCCCGGGACGGTGGACCCAATATCTCCGGCTACCGTCTCGTATGGAGATGGCGTCGATGGTTGGCATTGCCTTGGACACGGTGTACCAGCACCAACTGTCGCGAATGGTGAGATATCCGTTTAGTCTATCATGGTTGAAAAGACTCACCTTATTCCCTTAGCGGTCTTCTCATCTCACCAGACCCATTGCCCTCCTTACCAGCCCAACCTCGCAAGCCTTGGGCAATGCCTGGTATGTGCTTATCCCTGTCTACCATCCTCGGGCTTGCTGACTCTGTTCTGCGCAGACCCACGGCCCCAAGACCTTCCAGCTTCATTACACCCCATCGTACGTTGTCTCTGTCTGTTCCTCACTCAGTACGCTGACCGTTTTGGGCTTCAGACAATGACCGCTAACTCGCCCGACGATATCTCCGGCCGCCGTTTCGTATGGACTTAGCGTCGACGGTCGGCGATGCCCTGGGTACGGTGTGCTAGCACCAACTGTCGCGAACGGTGAGTTATCAATTTAGTTTACTATGGTGCTCGTTGGGTTGACAGAGTGACCTTCGACCTCGCATCCCACCCTCCGAGTCCTGCTTCTTTGCCGCCGTCATGTAGGAGCTCGGGGATTATGATGAGCTCTTGCTTGTGACGCCCCCTCTGGTTCGACAGTGTAGTTGCACGATGGACGGTTCACTCAAAATTGGAGTCGAGAGCTACGTGTCCGAGTTATGATCCATGTAAGCTAGTCTCATCTCTCTCGCTGTCTTGTTCGTTGACTGACTTGATTTCCTTCAATCAAGGTCTTCCCCTTGCCGATGAGGGTGTTCATTTGCCTCAAGCCGGAATTATGATCACGGTATGTACACTGGCATCCTCGTCGCCTCCTTGCTTGTACTGACAACCTTTGCTCAAGATCTTCGTCGCTGTAGAGTGCTTTGTCGTAAGCGCTTCCTCCGGAACGCTGTTCGTCCTGCTGGCGTGTTGCTGGTGAGTACGCTGTCTTTAGTCTTCCCTTGCCCGTTGACTGACACCATCGTTTACAGCAAGCTCTTGCCCATCGACTTCACGCGCTACCTTCGGGAACGTCTAGACTACGATCCTAGAAACTCTCGCCGTCCAGCCTTCCCTTCGGGAACGCTGGATTTCTGTTTGGTATGTTTCTCGTTCTGTTCGATTGCTAATTATTCATTGACGATGAGCTCTGGTCCCGCCCACAATCCCTCGCTGCCTTCGGGAATGCCGGAATTATGATCTTGGTAGGTAACGTCGTCTGTGTTGCAGACGTCTCGTATGTTTGTACTAACAGAGGGATTGTTGGATCGAGAGACGGACGTTCGAGGTCGATTCATGAGTGTCGGAGGTTGTAACGATACATGTAGAGTAGAGCGTTCGAAGATGTACGGTAGTCTACGCTGAATATACTTGTTTAAATTCCCTTCGTGTGATTAGTTGTAATTGAGTTTCGAATGCGTAGCTAATGTACATGTAAGGAGACGTCTCGAGTCTGTGTCCTGGTTCTTTGTCGATACATCAGGCTGTGCTTAGTATTACTGTCTTGACTGTTGGTAGTTCAACGTTGCATTGCTTGCCATACATCGTGTATACTGGCACAAACTTGAGCATCGCGTTAGTAGTGTTCGTCTGCAAAACCGATACGATAGCGTTGGTTATCTTGAACGTCGCACAGGTATTAGTTGAATGCCTCGCCATAGTACCAAACTTGCACTATGATCTCGAGTCGTTGACCAAAATTGGCCGGCTTTGTATCGAGCATGGAGCTAATGTCAAAGGGAGTGCATTGGATGGGGACTATCTACTCGAGTAGTAGGCTATCGCGTAGATGGAGCGAGTGGCGCGCTCCGCCTCGTCCTCTTTGCGGCTTGAGGGCAACGTATTTTGGCGGCGCCTCGTTGACGGAACGCTACGCTCGTGCTTGAGAGAGCATACGGCGGCGTCGCACTGTTTCAGATGGAAGACAGCGATGTATCGGGGAATCGCGCTTGAAGTATGGTCTCGGAAGGCGCAAAGTCGCGCATGAAGGGAGGTTAAAGGGAATTATATTGAGCTGTAAGTACCGGTATCGTATGACACAGCCAAGGAGATAGGGAATGCGGGGCAGCGCACGAGTGAGACACGGGCGGGGCGCACCACGCACCGAGTCGTCCACCACCCTCCCACCACGAGGCCACGCGCCGTCGCCTCCCCACGGGCCCTGGGCGGAGCAGTTGAAGGGGAAGCGGAGGCAGTCGTCTCCTCGAACGCCGCCTCCTCTTGGCGATGGAGCGTGGGGTGGGTGGTCCTCTGAGCAGGGTGCGATGCTGGGTCGACGGAGAGGGGGGCGAGTGCGAGAATGGAGCATCGATGGAGGCGGGAGTCGAGTGCCCTCTTCGTGCTGGGGGCTTCGTGGCGGCGGGAAGCAGAGCGGAGAAGCACGGCCAGCGCATCAGATCGGCCCAGACCGCTGAGTCATCCTCATCAGATCTGTTTTTCGCCACGATCCCCCGGGCCCTGGTTTGTTTCGTTGAGCGACGGAAGCATTTTTTGACCAGTCGCGATCGCGTATTTTTGACGCAGTCGAGCGTCGTTGTTGACCTGAGGTGCGTGTCGTCGTCGACGTCGTCGGTAACTTGCACGGTACTGACGCCCAACGACAGCGCAGATCGAGACCGCCGATTACGGGACTGATATTGCCTCTTTCACTGCAACCATGACCACCGACCCCGACGGCACCTTCCTCGGCCTCGAACTCGCGCCGGACCAGCTGCGTGCTGTACTGCTCGACAGCGCGCAGGAACTCGTCGGGACCTGGGTCGTTGACTTTGATGAGTGCGACCAAGGCGTCGGCGGTTGGGGATATGGCATTCGCGGCGGGATGTATACCGGCGCACCAAGTCCAGGCGGAGGTGAGTATTCATTCAAGGTGACTTGATAAATTACTTATTCATCTTGTAGGTGAAGCATTCACCGCGCCAGTAGAGATGTGGGTTCGCGCGCTGGACTTGCTCTTTTCCCGAATGGCCGGCAACAACCAGACTTATTCGCAACACAACTCTTCGGCTTATTCCCTCAACTCTCCCACATACAACACTGGCGTTGGCCATGGCAATCCGATCCCCACCATCCGGGCCATCAGTGGATCCGCACTTCCTTCGCTTGTGTTCTGGAAGAGCACACCTCTGCCGGCGTTGGGGACACTAGACCCCGCTCACCCGTTAGCAACATGGTTCGGCGCACAAGCCTTCAGTCTCGTCAACACCAGGTCCGTTCGCTTCCATTCGTACTCCCCATCATTCTGATCTTTCCAGCGTACGCACCGGTCCATCAGAACGGATGCGTGATGTCCTCTCTCGCGCCTCACATTCCCGCGAGGCATGGGTGCGTACTGCTGGACGCGCCCAGCCAAATTCGTCGAGAGCCTGGTCAGCGGTCGCTGGGCGCCGCTCTCCGAAGCCGAGGCCTGGGCGTCAGGCATGTGGGACGCACCCCACGCGCGCTGGGACGAGGAGATACTGGACCAGGTGGGCGGCGGACGCGAGGAGGGCAGAAGGGTGCGCGGATGGCTGGGCGAGGTGCAGCTGCAGACTCAGGCGCAGACGATATCGAGGTACATGTGCGAACGGTAAGGATTCCGGTCTGACACGCTTGTGCACGCCGATGGACGTGCTGGGATGTGTCCTGCGCGGGGTGATGCGGGGCCCTGGCCGGGGAGGGCGTCCCTGGGTACCCTCCCTGGCATGGATTTGGGGTGGGGATCGAATGCACCCCCCCTGCGCGCGCCATTTTCACACACCCGCGCGCGCGGCCCCGCACATGTGCAGGGTTTTGCGTTTCGGTTTTGGCGGGCCGTCCCCGCCAAATCGACCGATTTTCGAGATTGACCCCGCTCACCCACTAGCAACGTGGTTCGGCGCCCAAGCCTTCAGTCTCGTCAACACCAGGTCCGTTCGCTTCCATTCGTACTCCCCATCATTCTGATCTTTCCAGCGTACGCACCGGTCCATCAGAACGGATGCGTGATGTCCTCTCTCGCGCCTCACATTCCCGCGAGGCATGGGTGCGCACCGGGCGCGTCCAAAGCGCAGCGAAATTCGTCGAGAGCCTGGTCAGCGGCCGCTGGGCGCCGCTCTCCGAAGCCGAGGCCTGGGCATCAGGCATGTGGGACGCACCGCACGCGCGCTGGGACGAGGAGATACTGGACCAGGTGGGCGGCGGACGCGAGGAGGGCAGAAGGGTGCGCGGATGGCTGGGCGAGGTGCAGCTGCAGACTCAGGCGCAGACGATATCGCGGTACATGTGCGAACGGTATGGGTTCCGCTCTGACACGCCTTTACCATGGACGTGCTGGCGACGTATGCGGGGCGGGGTGATGCTGTTGGCGCGGGGCCCTGGCCGGGGAGGGCGTCCCTGGGTAACCTCCCTGGCATGAATTTGGGGGTAGGACCGGGGTCGGATCGAATGCACCCCCCCTGCGCGCGCCATTTTCGCACACCCCCGCGCGCGGCCCCGCACATGTGCAGGGTTTTGCGTTTCGGTTTTGGCGGGCCGTCCCCGCCAAATCGACCGATTTTCGAGATTTCGGGCATCGTCTCGGGTTAGGGTTAGCCACTCACTTTTGACAGGGTTTCGTTCTCTCGGCCCCCTTGGAGCGTGCGTGTTGGGTTAGTAGTCAAGCTCGGCGAATTCAAGGCAAACTCTGTAAGTAATTCTTGTTAGTTCAATGTAGAGACCACGTAGCGCTGTACTTACATAGAAAATATATTGATTTGCGTCTAAACTGTCAAGTTCGAGTGAGAAAAAGCACAAGGCAACGCAAGTGGGAGTACTGACCGTTACATGTAGCACCTGCACGAGATTTCTCGTGAGTTGAAGGTAACGGCTTGTTGGACATACACTTACATTACGAACACTTTCTGCACAGGATTTCGGGTCAGCTTGAACGAACGACATCGAGGACACGCACGTACATTGAAGGCACTCGCAGCGGTGACTCAATTTCAGTAATAACAAGACGGAAGGAATGAGTACAGACCTGGATTCGGGATACAAGGACCTGGGCTTGGCGTGAATTAGTAAGGGGCAGCACAGGGAACAATAGCTCGCCGGGATCAAAACACGTCGCGTCAATGATCGTCGCAGCCACGAGACCTATAACAAACATAGTCAGTAACGCATGCCGCGCCCATGCATCACAGCACAGAAGTGGCCAGCCTCTGGCTTGTGGCGCGTGGGTGCGGAATGTGAATAAGGGGTGGTTTGAGAAGGAGGAATACCGGCAGTACAGTGGACTCGATGGTGGCTAGCTCGAGAGAGTGTGGAGGTTCACAATGGTGTCGACAACGGACCGAACAGCAAACAAGGTCGGAAGGAGTTGGCTGTTGTGTTAGGTGAGCTCCTCACAAACAATAATATGTTGGACACTCACCCAGAGTGCAAGGATGGCCAGCGCTCCAGCGTGACCTTTGACAAGGGAGACAGTGTCAGCGGCATCCTAACTGGCTGCGAGAGGTGAGAGGACTGCGGGAGAGTGGTCAGAGAATGGCTTACTAGCACGAGCAGGGAGTGAGAGACGTCCAAGAAGAGGAGTGGCACGAGGGATGATTGTGGTAGGTGGAAGAGAGTGAAGGTAATGTCACATACAGTGACTGCGACCGTCTCCGCGATCGACAAATCAACAAGCTACAGACGGCGCGTACCCTCACGTGCACGCGTTTGGAGTCTGGGCGCGGTCCATCAAACCCGGTGATGACTACGCCACATCCGTGAAGGCTCAGTTCCGCTCTGTTCACAATCTACCTTGCATCAATAGAGAGAGCTCTTTATCAGCTCAGAAATCACACCTATTTTGTGGCAGAAATATTGCAAAACAAGGATCTGAGGGGCAAAACTTGGATACTGCAGGCCAAAGCGGGATTACGAGTGATGCGCCGTGGGCCGACTCGCGTACCTTGCTATTCTTGGCACGGGAGTGAATTCACTTCTGTGCAGAGATGGCAAGGTTATCTCAGCAAACTTTTTACATGACTCGAAGCGAAAATCCCAAGGCTATCACTTAGTCAAGACGGGAGGCCAAACCAAGCTCAGAGGAGGGAGAAATTCAAGATTTACAGTGCGGGCAGGGTTCCTCAGGTTCTCAGAATCCAAACGTAAGCTCAGCCGTCCCGTAATTCAGGTCAGGAAGGGAACGGCCAGCAACCCTGGTAGTACACTTCTTCCCCCAGCTACATACTGTCCGGACGTTCCGCAACCTTGCAAGCTTCACAGAACTGTGAGTTGACCATCTCATTGCACATTGTCAGAGCATACTAACCGATAAGCAGGAGCAGACAACGCCTTCGGCGTTGTCACGGAAATCTCAAGTCCAAAACCATTGACGGCGGCTTCGCCGCCTCCTCACCTCTACCGCATTGCTACAACATGCACCAATAGCACCAGAGAACGCTTGCTGGGACAGTGAAGCGTGAGATTGCTCGCCGCAAGGCTTTTTTTTTCTGGAAAAAAAGTGAGATTTTTGTCATTTTTGCAGCTCATTTTCGGCTCACTTTCAAAACAGTTTCTGGGATTTTGTGCTCGGTTTGGAGGTTGCGAAAAACACTCAGGGTCGATGTGTTATGGTGCGCATTAGAGAGCGGGAGGTGCGGCGGTCAGAACGCGCTGAGTTACAGGTGCGTACGGCCACTCGCTTGGCAATGAGGACTGAAACTGTGTACAGCGCCTCGAGTGTTGACTCACTGCAAACCAACAACATCCCCAGCCTTGCTGTGTGCTTGAGCCTGCACAGGAAGTAGTGCAAATGTGTCTCAAGTGGCCACGGCATCATCCCGCACCTGGGATAAAATCAGCAACACAACTACGACATGGCATTTTGCCCTCGCGACACGGCCGTTTCAACAGTGGCATCCGTGCGGAGAGTTTTGCGGGTGGGAATCTCATTGCGTATCACACTTTGCTCACCTCAGTAATGTGTCCTGCAGAATCACTTCTTCAACAGGGCCCCAGTTTGCCCACCTTGGCGTTCCCGCTCCCCCTGTTGATCACTCCCGTTTCGTATGAATTCGCGCTTCCTGACTGTCCCAGACCTCCGTTACCAAGTTGCAACAGCCACGAGGATCGCATTTTGATGGCGATCTGAATATGGACATGTTCGGTCAGCGGAAAATTTGGCGGGGACAAGAGGTACGTTACCTTCACCTCAACCCTGTGTTTCGGAGCTAATGGATTCCATCCTCGCGTAGCTCGAGGTCGCGCGCACTGGATTTGGTGTCCGGCAATGTGCCGCAACACTCACGACATAGACATTGGGCTCGAAATAGCGGAAAGGCTCTTTGTGGTGAGTCAACGTTAGTTTTAACTTGATAGGGCCAGCTTGCTTACTTGAAATCCGGCTAGTTTACAGCGAGCCCGCGCCAAGCCCGCACGATGCCTTGAACGCTTCAATTGATCAACTTCACGGTACGCCACATATCCCCGAAATCAAAACCTAACATACCATCAATGTCGTGAGATTGCTTTTGAGCCTGAGATTGCTTGGGAATCTGCTCATGACACATGGTGAGGAAGTTGCGCCGCTTGCGCAATGAAATTGCCGCCAGTATGGAAAGCAAAAGGTTGGTCTGGAGTTAGCAGGATATTGGAGAGAGCGGCGCCGTAGGCGCACCACGCATATACCTGGGGAGTAGAATAGATAGAATTACCGTATATACTACGTCTGTAACGCTCGTAGAACTTTCAATACAACAGATGTCATTGGATAGTGACTTTGAGATATGAACAACAAAGGCTTACCATTGAATGCCAGACTCACAGCAGGAAACCGGACTCGTTGAACACCTCACAGATGCGGCAGGCGTCGAAAGGGCCCTGAAAAGTAGGCAAGAGCATCGCTAGACAACCCACGTATGTCATTAGACCCCCAAAGCGGCGAACTTATCGCACTCACCCGTACATGCGGATATCAAGTTCCGCGAAGAGAAACTTCCCAAACACCTTGGCGCGCAAAACATTCCATCTGTCGCCAGGGTTCAATCCATTTGTCCTGGAATCAAAAGTACGGACCCTTACCATTACGTTCGCGGTATTTCCAGCCCGTTTGGCGCTGTCCATCTTGGGATAGCGTCCCAGCTAGTCTGGCGGGTGTAGCGAGTTGAGCGTAGCACAGAGGATAGGTAGATGCTCGGAAACGAGCGGGAACAGTGGTGGTTGATGGGCAAGTTCTCAATCGGGACTTGCCGGCCATCAACGTAACTTGTACTTATACCACGACCTCCGCACGGTCGTTCTCGCTCCCGTTTCTTCATTCGACGGCTCTAGCCGTACTCGCAATTGCATTGCTTCAGTTTGATTTGGAGCACAATTAGAAGGATACGTAAGTTGAATTCCGGCAAAATTTGGAACAGAGAACGCCCCGCGACCGCAAGATTTCGCGTCGTCCTTCTCTGGCGCGGTGGCTGGACCCTGCGAACTCGGATTATCGCCAGATATGACGCATGCTAGATCTTATCTCTGCACGGATGCGGGGCCGCCGATGACGCTAGAGTCCGCGCTCCTCCGTCCCCTGCTGTTTGCTGACTCTGAGCGTCTCTCGCACTCTGGCGTCACTTCGAAGCTCTTGAACACTGATACAAGGCTCTGGTATGTGGACTTTGTCTGAATTTCTGGCTGCACAACCTCACCCATGGCCGCTATCTCTACTAGCACCTTCACGGACTCGGATTTATTCTGCTTGCAATTGGGCGTAAAAGCTATGTACGTACCTTGTCGTTTCTCTCCGTCGGCCATGTACCTAATTGCTTTTTGTATCATCCCTATCAGTCACCGAATATTGCGCCCGCCAGCCTGGAATACGCGACCGGTTGCATTGGCCTATTTGCATCTCAACGGCGACTCCGTTTATTGCTTCTCAAACCCACGTCCGTTTTCTTGTCGCATCAGAAGGTCAGGGTCCCGCTGACTGAAACCATTCCAGCATTTTGGGTCTTGGAAGATTCGTGAAAAGTGCGCATCTGCCACTGCTATGGTATGATTCAAACACGCACGATAAGTCTGAGTGAGCACTCTTCAATCGCATCTAGATGCTCACATATATTCACTAATAGCTATGTTTCTCACCACACCACACCAGTCAGGGCGCGCACATGCACAGCAACATCAATCGGCCATAGTGGCGTATATTTGCATTTTCCGCAACGTAAGTTCCTAGCTCCAAACGTCCGCAATCCTTCCCACCCTGACGTTACTATCCAGGCCCTGCATGCGGAGCTTCAATCGCATTTTCTCGGGCAATATAACGGAGGTCGGCGCTCGGTGGGGGTCAACTTGTCCCATTCTCCTCATTCGTCCTTCCCCTTCGTTTCGTTCTCTGCCATTCGTGCGTACCCATCACTTTTATTGTATTTTTTCTCCCTAATCATCCTCCTTTTGGGAGGTATCCTTCACCGGAAGGCCGGAGGAGGCGCGCTGTATAAAAGTCACGGGTGTTTTGTTTGTTGATCCAGCACTTCCTTGCTTGCTTTCCTTCCCTCATCATCACCACTACCACCCTCTCTCATCTCTCTCTTTCCCTCTTGCAGGCCCTCTCCTCGACGTTGACAATAGCGCGCAAGGCCATCCTTGACGTGTTCGCCGACGCTTCAAGACCGTTGACCGACGCATCAAGACCCATTGCGCCGTTGACCAGCGACCTCGACGCACAGCCAGCCCAACCTCGCAAGCATTCTCGCGTCCTGGACAACGCGTGGTATGTGCTTATCCCTGTCTCTCATCCTCGGGCTCGCTAACTCTGCTCTACCTAGACCTGTTCACGACCACGGCCTCAAGACCCTCGAACTTTGATACTCCCCGTTACTCTTGCATGGTACGCTGTCTATGCCTGCTGCTCGCTCAATAAGCCGACCGTTTCATGTTCCAGACAATGACAGCTGCCTTCCGTCCTCCCGCCCATGTCTTCCGCCAACTCGCCGCCCACGACGGTGGACCCAATATCTCCGGCTACCGTCTCGTATGGACCTAACGTCGATGGTCAGCGTTGTCTCGGATACGGTGTACTAGCACCAATTGTGAGATTTCCGTCCAGTTTCCTTGAGTTTGACTGACTCACCTTAGACTTTGCATTTCGCCCTCCGAATCCTACCTCGACGGTAATCCCTTGCCGACGTCTTGTGGGAGCTCGGACATTCTGGTGAGGCCTTCGTTGTTCTCCCCCCATGCGGCTCGACTCAACTTGAATTACCAGATGGACGGTTTACTCAGATTTGGAGTCGACTGCTACGTGTCCGTGTAAGCTATCCTCTTCTCTCGCTGTCTTGTTCGTTGACTGACGCGATTTCTTTCAAAGGTCTTCCCGTTGCCAATGAGAGTGTTCGTCCGCCTCCCAAGACGGAATTATGATCCCCGGTAAGTACATAGGCATCTCTGTTGCCTTGCTCGTATTGACACGGTTTGCTCAAGGTCTTCCTTGCCATCGAGTGCTTTATCGTAAGCGCTGTCCGCGCGGCCTTTGGCTATGTCATGCTCGCGGCGTGTTGCTGGTGAGTACCCCATCTTCAAGCCAGCCTTTCTCGTTCACTGACACAATTGTTTACAAGACACTCTCACTCATCGACTTCGCGCTGCCTTCGGGAACGTCGAGATTATGATAGTAGTCACTCTCGCCGTCCTGGCTGACTGCTGACGCGCTCCATTCGCTGCCCGTCTCCTTCGTGAACGCCGGATTCATGCTTGGTATGCCTTTCATCATATGTTGGTCTGTTGTTGACCAAAACAGACTCCCAGTTATATAGCTCTAGTCCCGCTCACAATCTGTTGCTGCCTTCGGGAATGCCGGAATTATGATCCTGGTAGGTATTGTCGTCTGTGTTGCAGACGTCTCGTATGCTTGTACTAACAGAGGGATTGTTGGATCGAGAGACGGACGTCCGAGGTGGATTGATGAGTGTCGGAGGTTGTAACGATACATGTAGAGTAGAGCGTTCGAAGATGTACGGTAGTCTATGCTCAGCATACTTGCGTTTAAATTCCCTTCGTGTGATTAGTTGTAATTGAGTTTCGAATGCGTAGCTAATGTACATGTAAGGAGACGTCTCGAGTCTGTGTCCTGGTTCTTTGTCGATACATCAGGCTGTGCTTAGTATTACTGTCTTGACTGTTGGTAGTTCAACGTTGCATTGCTTGCCATACATCGTGTATACTGGCACAAACTTGAGCATCGCGTTAGTAGTGTTCGTCTGCAAAACCGATACGATAGCGTTGGTTATCTTGAACGTCGCACAGGTATTAGTTGAATGCCTCGCCATAGTACCAAACTTGCACTATGATCTCGAGTCGTTGACCAAAATTGGCCGGCTTTGTATCGAGCATGGAGCTAATGTCAAAGGGAGTGCATTGGATGGGGACTATCTACTCGAGTAGTAGGCTATCGCGTAGATGGAGCGAGTGGCGCGCTCCGCCTCGTCCTCTTTGCGGCTTGAGGGCAACGTATTTTGGCGGCGCCTCGTTGACGGAACGCTACGCTCGTGCTTGAGAGAGCATACGGCGGCGTCGCACTGTTTCAGATGGAAGACAGCGATGTATCGGGGAATCGCGCTTGAAGTATGGTCTCGGAAGGCGCAAAGTCGCGCATGAAGGGAGGTTAAAGGGAATTATATTGAGCTGTAAGTACCGGTATCGTATGACACAGCCAAGGAGATAGGGAATGCGGGGCAGCGCACGAGTGAGACACGGGCGGGGCGCACCACGCACCGAGTCGTCCACCACCCTCCCACCACGAGGCCACGCGCCGTCGCCTCCCCACGGGCCCTGGGCGGAGCAGTTGAAGGGGAAGCGGAGGCAGTCGTCTCCTCGAACGCCGCCTCCTCTTGGCGATGGAGCGTGGGGTGGGTGGTCCTCTGAGCAGGGTGCGATGCTGGGTCGACGGAGAGGGGGGCGAGTGCGAGAATGGAGCATCGATGGAGGCGGGAGTCGAGTGCCCTCTTCGTGCTGGGGGCTTCGTGGCGGCGGGAAGCAGAGCGGAGAAGCACGGCCAGCGCATCAGATCGGCCCAGACCGCTGAGTCATCCTCATCAGATCTGTTTTTCGCCACGATCCCCCGGGCCCTGGTTTGTTTCGTTGAGCGACGGAAGCATTTTTTGACCAGTCGCGATCGCGTATTTTTGACGCAGTCGAGCGTCGTTGTTGACCTGAGGTGCGTGTCGTCGTCGACGTCGTCGGTAACTTGCACGGTACTGACGCCCAACGACAGCGCAGATCGAGACCGCCGATTACGGGACTGATATTGCCTCTTTCACTGCAACCATGACCACCGACCCCGACGGCACCTTCCTCGGCCTCGAACTCGCGCCGGACCAGCTGCGTGCTGTACTGCTCGACAGCGCGCAGGAACTCGTCGGGACCTGGGTCGTTGACTTTGATGAGTGCGACCAAGGCGTCGGCGGTTGGGGATATGGCATTCGCGGCGGGATGTATACCGGCGCACCAAGTCCAGGCGGAGGTGAGTATTCATTCAAGGTGACTTGATAAATTACTTATTCATCTTGTAGGTGAAGCATTCACCGCGCCAGTAGAGATGTGGGTTCGCGCGCTGGACTTGCTCTTTTCCCGAATGGCCGGCAACAACCAGACTTATTCGCAACACAACTCTTCGGCTTATTCCCTCAACTCTCCCACATACAACACTGGCGTTGGCCATGGCAATCCGATCCCCACCATCCGTGCCATCAGTGGATCCGCACTTCCTTCCCTCGTGTTCTGGAAGAGCACACCTCTGCCGGCGTTGGGGACACTAGACCCCGCTCACCCACTAGCGACGTGGTTCGGCGCACAAGCCTTCAGTCTCGTCAACACCAGGTTCGTTCGCTTCCATTCGTACTCCCCATCATTCTGATCTTTCCAGCGTACGCACCGGTCCATCAGAACGGATGCGTGATGTCCTCTCTCGCGCCTCACATTCCCGCGAGGCATGGGTGCGTACCGGGCGCGTGCAAAGCGCAGCCAAATTCGTCGAGAGTCTCGTCAGCGGTCGCTGGGCGCCGCTCTCCGAAGCCGAGGCATGGGCGTCAGGCATGTGGGACGCACCCCACGCGCGCTGGGACGAGGAGATACTGGACCAGGTGGGCGGCGGACGCGAGGAGGGCAGAAGGGTGCGCGGATGGCTGGGCGAGGTGCAGCTGCAGACTCAGGCGCAGACGATATCGAGGTACATGTGCGAACGGTATGGATTCCGGTCTGACACGCTTGTGCATGCCTTTACCATGGACGTGCTGGCGACGTATGCTGGGATGTGCCCCGCACGGGGTGATGCTGTCGTCAGCTTCGGGCCTACGGATGTGCTGGTTGCTGAGGTCGGCGCGGGGCCGTGGGCCAAGGACTGGCTCGAGCGGGAGATGCGGGGCGAGATGGTCGTGGTTCCACACCCGTGGCCTAGTCCGATCTCCAACCCTGGGAGGAGGTACCTCGCATTGCTGTCTGCACCAAATGCCGACGTGGCGCGTGCGCTGGTGAGGGACATGTACACAAAGAGCTGGAGTGCATTTGACAGGCTCGTGGCAATCGTCCCACCTGGTGGGAGTATCGGTGAGGACGATCCTCCTTACGCTGACTGCAGCTAATGGTGTTTTAACTTAGGCCTGGACGACAAGCTTTTTGCATTCTGGTCCTTACCCACCATCACCCGATTCGAAGTCGGCGTGATGGTCAGCGAGTTCAGGGATCTACGAGCAAACCCCAGGTGTCTAGTTGAGAGCCAGATCGTCGGGATGCGTGTGCGCTGGGGCCGCGTTTCTGGGGTGGGCGGGTGGGATCTAGATCCTTCCAGCAAAGATGCGGAGGAGAAGGCGAATAGCACTGCAAGTGCGGCTGCATCAGCGCCTACTGTCCCGGGTTCGGTCACCCTCCCACCGCCATTGCCATTCTCCCCCGCAACATCCGCATTGCCTCGGCGGTTACTGTGCACAGGCGCTGCGGCCAATTTCCCTTCTATAAGTAATGTGCTTTGTGATGTCTTTGGGAGGAGGGTGTATGTTGGGATGAGTCAGGTGGGTGGTCTGCTCTTTGTTTTCTCTGCGTACCATTTCTCTCCTTCTATATGTCTACGACTTCATATTATCTTTCTTTCTGCTCCATTACTTCTCCCAGCATTTGCTGATCCTTTGTTATGTCTCAGATCGACTCTGCCCAGATCTCGCCGCATCGAAACGCCCCCGCTCGCGGATTCCCCGGACGTGCTGCTCTCGGCAGCGCTCTCGTAGCGCGCTGGGCCTTCTCTTCTTCTCACCCATCAAGCGCGACTGCACCAAAAGAAGGACCATCCGTCGAAGCCAGTGCAGGTAAGTCCACATCCTCCCCCATCCCCCTTCGTCACATCACTCACATCAGAATCAGAGAGAGTAGGGTTCGAGGCATCCGTTCATGCAGTGCATGCGGCGCGCTGGGAACGCAGTGGTGGGACCTGGGCGCGGACGAACGTCGAGCCCCCTGCCAACACCAATACCAATACTGGGTATGGGACACCGGGAGGGTATGGTGGGCCGGGGAACACGACACCGACGCATTATGGGGGGCAAGGGCAAGGGTTCGGCAGCCACACGCCGACGTATGAGAGAGGCTACAGTGGTGGCTCGACGCCGACGCTGTCGTCGTTGAACTCGCAGTCAAGTCTGCTCGGTGCGGCACAGCAGCAACAGCAGCAGGAAGACACGACGACTGGCGGGACGTCGACGCTTGTTCCGATTAGTGCACTTCCGATTGTGTATCCCGATGCTGGCTCGGGTGCGTGCTGCCTCTGGTCTTCACTCTCCGTGATACTGACTTGACTGCATCCTCAGACCCAGACCTGGACCTTGCACAAGCGGGTCTTGCACGCGTTGCGGACGCGGACCACGATGCGTTCTTGGGCTACGCATCGCTCGTCGGGGAGTGGGTACGGCTCGAGGGTGTTGTTAGGCGTGGATGATCTCGTTTCCTTTCATTTGGGTTCTTTCTTGCTCTTCAAAAGCGCCCCCGCGCGCCGATACCAACCGATGTCCCCCATTCCCATCTGTGTTACTTACTTACAAAACGTGTTAACCCTAACGTACTTACATACCACACTTACCATACGACCTGAACACAAGTTAAATTATTTGACATACAGTAACGAGTACTTTTTGGGTGTCGACGGAGGGTCCTTTGTACATCGGAAGCTACTGGTGGTGTGTTGCCGTCGACTGAGGATGCTCAGAATGATAGTAGTTCCATTGAGGAGATTGCATGACCCTTCGACCAGTCACATATAGATTTCTATAGGCAACGTTCGTTTACAGATGTAAGTAAACGCCTCCTCCGTTCTTCGCAAACACACATACTATCAACTCCCCTCATAAACTCAGAACAGAACTTGGACCAATGGTGGCGTCAATGCTCGATAAAACAGTCCTCTCGCATGGAACTATCAAGTAACACATTGGAGATACATATATGCACTGTACATATACACCCCAACGAATGGGGCAAGGAGTCCAAAAATTGAAGCCTTGTGCTGTAAAGCAACGGAGGAGCAACGCCTCGACAACCATAACGCCTCGTATGTCGTCTCATCGCTTCCACTACTGTATTCCTCTGTCAAAAATCTCCGAAAATCGGATGAAGTCCGGCAGAAGAGTGTAAATGAAATGATGAAGAAAGAGCCACAATTGGCCAAGGACCACCGAAAGGCCATCCTCGCATTTAACGAGGTTGAACACCTCCGACACCGATAGCGGACAGCGAGACCATGTACCCCTCGGCACGCTCTTGCACGCCCTCTGAAGGAAGAGGTCGTCTTGGGGCATTGTGCGAAGAAAGAAGTCACTCGCGAATATGGTCGACAGGCGACCTGTCTGGAGCGAGGACACAGCGATGGCGAAGGTACCGGTTTGGAGAGACAAGCGTTTACGGGGGTGGCAGGATTTTGTATCTCTTTGGGTCTGAGATTGAAACTGGAAGCTTGAGCTTAGTTGTGATGCGAGCGCCAAAAGAAGTGAGCGTCAAGCGCCGGATCTGTTGGACACAGGAGACAAGGTCCTCCTTCGACGAGCTGTAAGTTTTTGCATCCAAGAAGTCGTATGGTTATGCTGATGGATTCGCAGTAAGAAAACGAGAACAAGAGGCTGACGGCGTAGGCGAATGGTGAAGCAAGTCCATCTTTCCGATGTCGTTATTCACAATTGCTAATCCGCTTGTAATCCGCAGTCGCCAACGGGACCGACGTGCTGAGAGTCAGACTCACAACTCTACTGCAGCCGACACTGCGTGAGATTAGCGGAAGAGGACTGGGCACAAATGCAGGCTTGAATCTCACCCCGACTTCTTAGCTGTACTTCCAGCAAAAGGCCTCGAGCGGCGACCAAGGTATGGAAAAAGATGGTTGTATTTTGCATAACATAGGGTACATGGATCAAGTCCACTCTACAGCTACAGTAGTCGGCCAACACAAGTAGCGCGTAAGATCGTGATTCGAATAATGAATATTAATAAGACGAATGCCTATCCTTCCCATGATCATGCTCGTTCCTTCAAGTAACTTGGATGACCAGGGGTGAACGGCTCTGTAATGATCTACAGGTAGGAAGGTTGAATGAAACTCACCATAGGGCGTATGGGTCAGGCGAGCGTAGGTCAGGATCAACCTCGCTGACCAACAGAGTCGTACAACGTTGAACTTTGGGTGATCGACTCTCGAGCACATAGAAGCCTCACGCTTCAGCATGATGTCCTCCGTCAAGTACTCCTGGGTGGGGTACTAAGACTGGGCGCGCGCTCAAAGACGACCTTCCGCTTGACCTGCAGATAGACAAAATCAGTATAAGCTCCAGTGAAAACGAGAGTGTATTCAGTCCCGAAAGATGGTTAATTGAAGGCTTCATTGCTGTTTAGCTGGCCATTCTTCGAATGTATCGTATGCATCATATATAAGAGATGTTTATAGGACTCGACGAACCTTGTGAGTAGCGGCACGAGGGTATTCACAGGCCGTTGCGTTCTGCTTGCCCTTAACATGGATGTACGTCCGCGTCGCCTGTAAATGGTCGTAGTCAGTAAAAGATCCAGCAGAGACAAATGTAATCAGTCCCGAAAGATGGTTAATTGAAGGCTTCATTGCAGTTAAGCTGGCCATTCTTCGAATATATCGTATGCATCATAGATAAAAGAGGGATCGGGGTCTCGACTAACCTTGTGGGGCACGGGGTGGGGGGGTCTTCACAGTGCAGTCTGTTTGACCTTTACCTGGAGGAGGATTATGTTTCGCGACGCGCGTCGACGCCAAGTCCATCCGAGACAGTCGCTGGAAATATTGGGCCCACTGGCATCGTTGTGTGCAGTGCGGGGACGTCGAGATGACAGGGACGGGCCATGGGCGGTTGTATCAGCGAGTCGGCGTGGCAGCGGATATTGTCTGAGAAGAGTGTCAGCGGAGGCAGCGAGAAAGAGGCAAAGACGACGTACTGGTCCGGATCCAGCGTTACCACCGTGCAATCCACCGACGACGACGCTCGACTTCTGTGCGAGCGGACTCCGGGTCACGAAAAGAAAACAGCTCTCCTCCGTCGCTCAACGAAACAAAGGAGGAGGTCGTGGCAGAAAGTTCAGCAAGAATTTCAAGAAAATAAAATGATCCTCCACACGTGGCTCAGTGATCCAGGCGGCCGTCGGCACTTGCCGTTCTCACTGTGGCGTTGAGTTGAGCGGTCTCTAGCTTCCATCTGCACGAAGTGGACCTCCTTTTACAACGTTAAAGCTACAGGAAGACTGTCTTCTGGAGGGTGTGCACGTATTGAGCTACTGAGTCATTTCGTATGCTCGCAACTCCTGCGAGCTCACCCGATGCTTCAAATGAGCTGCCGCTCAGCTACCTGAGGGCCGAAGTATGAAACTCAATTTGGAATTTCGGGCCAAGGCGCAGCCGCCGCAAGCGGCCCGACTCTCCTTTTCGAGCTTTGGCTATTTCAAACTCCGAACATATGAGTCAGTCTCGCCCTTGACCTCGAAACTTGATACAAGCCTGTCTCTGAACTTTGTTCTTCTCCAATCCGTCTCCCATTATATTATTGAGCGCTGACACTGTCCTACATTGGCTAATTGGTGACTCTCTAGACTGGCTGTCAGTGGGTACACCACTGGCATTCATTTCCGACGACTAGTAATCGCCGACAGCTCTACGTACCGGTCATTCTCGCTGTGAGGTGCTGTAAACTTGGACTGCCCCCCGCTCTGAATGCATTCGAACGCCAATTGATGCATACTATATCCATTTAAAGCTGTTTGTCAATTGATTCTTTGGCGCTTACTCGAGCTGTTCACAGCGAATTCTCACTCATTGGACCACGTATAGCGGCAATCGTCTGGGACCGCTGCTCTTTGTATGTCGTTTTCTCATACTATGCGTCATGAGGATGCCCGGTGCCTCGCAAGACCCAGGACCTATCTATGATTGAATTTGCGTCTCAGGGTAGAACATGCATGTGCCCGTCTGGACTCACCTTTTTTCCACCGTCGCGGTGCCCAAGCATGAGTGAGTCACACGTAAGTTCCGAATTATTTGCGTACTCTTGCGTACCTCGGACACATATCACAGGCGGAGAGCTCTATTGAACGGAACCCCACTCTGTGTCACATCTCGTTCATTGTTGGTGTCTATTGAATCGTTCTAGAGGCCGAAGTGCCTACATTGACATCGAGATCGCAAAAACTGACTAGACAGTATGAACGCCACCTCTCGACTCGTCTGCGGCTATACCCGGTGCGCTAACGCTTCCCATACTTTGTACGTCTTCGCCGCCTTCATCATCACCATAGCAATTCAGTATGAAAGGTTTTTTGGCAGTGCCGACGCGTACCAACGAAGCCGCTCGCAACGTCCCGGGTCTTTACGTGGAGAGCCCGTCGGAGGTTTCTAGCGCCTGAGGCAATGGCTTGGCTTGTGAGTCCTTTGGGCTTATCGGACGTGATCCTCATCCACTTCAAACCGCTGTAAGCATACGATACCCACAGAACCTTCGATT
The DNA here is from genome assembly GCA_019915145.1 of Strobilurus orientalis. Taxonomy (NCBI): domain Eukaryota; kingdom Fungi; phylum Basidiomycota; class Agaricomycetes; order Agaricales; family Physalacriaceae; genus Strobilurus; species Strobilurus orientalis. The sequence continues at coordinate 920,791 of JAHLML010000014.1, forward strand.
GAGCCACAATTTTCTGTGAGAATCGAAAATCCAGCAAAGATCCTATAAAATCAACCTCGCTGGCACCGCCAAGTGTCAGCGATGTAGATCGCTCGGCAATCGAGCCCACATATGGATCGCGGTGTGGTGAATGTGTTGGTCATCTCAGGTCCGAAGACTCGGCAACTCTACCTCGAGGCATCCAGAGGTCCAGAGTAAACAGCAGACTGCCTCGTGTGGGGAGAAGCAGGCCCGGGCAGCGTAATGATCATCGGAGGGTGCGAATCTGTATCTAATCTTCTGGATCGTTCATTACCATAAAAACCTGTTCAGCTCAACAAATTCCCTTTCGCACTTCCATCCAGGTTTTGCCGCGCTATTTGAACTGGACGATCCAGTGCTCCAGCTCTATCATCGGTATCCGAAATTCCGCCTCGAATTGTCCACAGATTAAAGCACTGCAGCTGTAAGTAGATTGTGTTCGCGCCTCTTCACTTCAGCTGACATTCCTTGAGATGCCCTTCCCATGGCACTTACCGTTCTTCCAGCCACAAGTGCACCCTAGCATCGCTAATCTACCCGCATTCACGACCGACGACGACTATGTGGACAAACTCGACCCCACTAAACCTTCGGTTAAGCAATACCTGAAGTTGTATCGTCATCTGCCTAACCACGAGAGCTCGAAGAAGAGCCACTACGATGGTTGGAAACACATCAGCGAACCGTCACGCCACATGAAGCTCCATTCCTCCCTCCGAATCGTATCCTGGAACCTCTCATTTGAGGCCCTCTACAACTTGGACCGCACCGTTGCCGCATTGGATCACCTCCAGCAAGTCGTCTTTAACTGCCAGTCCGTCACAGACTCCCCAGGACCGTGCGTAATCATGCTGCAGGAGGTACACTCACGTTCACTACGCCACGCACTGCGCAAACACAAATGGATCCAGAAACACTTCATCCTCGGTCCCATCGACCAGTCCAAGTGGCCGAGCCACTGGATGCACGGCAACGTCGTGCTCGTCGAGCGAACAGTGCATATTCGCAGCTCAGATATCGTCGAGTATGGTGTCTCCGAGCAGAAGCGCACTGCGTTGCTGCTGAGCATCAGGATGGCGAGCTTAACGGCGGGGAAGACACGTAACGTCGCGATTGTTAATACTCAGCTGGACGATCAGGCCCATGCCATGTCTTATAGTCGGAGACAGCTTCGGGAGTGTGCGAATTTGTTGACGAAGGAGGGGGAAAGCGGCGGGATCGTGGTCGGGACTTTCCCTGTTGATATCGCGGCTGATACCGAGGCTGGGCCATCGGGTTATGAGGATGAGCAGCACTTCTTTTCGAGCGAGGATTTGGTTGACGCGGCGCGTCATGTTGAAGGATCGAAGGGAGATACGTGGGGTTATCAAGGTGGTCGGCGACCGGTACCAGCGCGAACCAGCAAGATCTTGTTTTTCTCCCCGCGTGGAAAGCGTCGGCATCTACGCGTCTCTGAGCCGGAGAGGATCGGTGTGGGCTTGAAGTGCGATATGGGGTGGGTCAGTGAACACTATGGACTGTCATCTACGATTGAAGTTCACGACAAATGAAGGTCATCTACGATTGAAGTTCACGACAAATGAAGTTTCTTACTTACTATTGCTACACTTTATACTTTTTGGGATTATGCATGCTACTTACCATCCTTACCCTACTGTTGGATGATCTTTATGCTTATGCCTACTAACTCTCTGTGGTTTCCAATGAGAAGATTCCTCCCGAAAAATGCCCCGAGCTCGGGTCTCCCGCGGAAGTTCAAATTCGACGATCCAAAGCCCAACGAGTTCGTAGCTCATGCCGTCCGGTGACCGATTACACAAAGTTGGACTCTTCCTTCCTCCTTTGTGACTACGAGTCTGGGATATTTACGTCTACGCACCAAATTCGAGATGCCGAGGAGTTGTATTTGAATACAGTCCTGTCCTGACCAGCTTCAGCCTTGGAGGACCTAGACCCGGTGAGTACTAGCTCTCCTGAAAATAATCGTAGGCGCTGATTGATGCATACGTACTGCTATCAACTATCATCTGTAGTCTACCGTGCCATCCAGAAAACTATGCTACGTACCTGAGCATCCCGAGTGATTCTTCAGGTGGATGAGAGCGGTTTGATTCTTCTGTTGAGAGCGGTTTGATGCACGAAAACTGCTTTCAAGTTTGTTGGGATTGGTGGGGCCAATGCGGGCATAATCACGATGAGGTACGGTCAACTGCTGATCTTAGTAGCCACAGGATAGAACTTTGTTCCTCAAAGCCGCCTTACGTCGGCGACTCGTTATTATCCATGACACGAACGAGCGTTCGCAGCCTCGATATTGGCGAAATAACATAAATTCAGCTGTCATCGCGGGTCAGGCTGTCATCGCGGGCTGGGTGGAGATTGCCATTCTGAGTCTTGGAGTTGAATAGCCCCATGCACTTATCTTTTGATCTTTAGACGTCGGAAGCAACTATTCGCCGTCAACTGATTAGTCGATCCGTTCTGTCAACAAGTTGCTGTTGAGAAAAATCTGAGTAAATTAAGTATGTCGGTGGGCCTGTCGTATGGGCATGCACGTTCGTTGTCGTGGTTATCGTCTCAAGCTTTCCCATGTGGTGGTCCAGGATGTTAGCCCGCTAAAAGGAATTATGCTACAGATACAACTTTTCGAGTGAGTTTCTAAAAAGTGTGAGAAAACAACCATCGAGGATCTGCTCATCGCACTCAAGGCTACATTGTGGTAACGTCTATACCCAAAAGTCTTCCACCTCGGGTCCGCTGAGAGAGTAATTAACTTAACATGAGCAGTGCAATGTTGGTTGAGCCCTACCTTCAATAGCAGAGTGTGGGTGTACATCCATCGAGGGTCTGCTCATCGCTCTCAGGGCTACATTGTTAGAACGTCTATACCCAAAAGTCTCCCCCCTCGGGTCCGCTGAGAGAGTAATTAACATGAGCCATGCGATGTCTATTCAGCCCTACCTTCAACAGCAGAATCCGGCAATCGTCCATCATGACATCCGTCATATCGAACGCCTGCCTGCTGACCACCTCAGCATATGGCAGCGAGCTCTTGATGTTGTGAGTAAACACCCCGTCAACGAAGCACTCGGTTTCTTCCGTCACGACTTTGCGACTCCGCCAGCGCGTGCCCTCCGTCACCTCGTTATCAGCCTCCGCGATCGTCCTCAGGGCGTACGGGTTGAAGTCGCGGATGCGGAGATACCGCCGCGACACAATGGCGACGGGCTCGGGCATCCCAGCGGGCGGCGGCGGCGTCACAGCGCCATACTCCACGACATTGTCCACATGGTCCTCAAGTATGTCCCTCTCGCCTTCTTCATCAATCGTCTCGACTTCCACCACGCCCTCCATTGTGTCTTTCGTCTCACCATTCAGGACCCTCGTCGAGATAGTCTCGGCAGTCCGCATCCCATGGACAGCATGCTGCCAATCAGTGACAAGACACTCACGGAACCAGCGTGTGTTTGTCGGACCCCAAATCTCCCACGGGACTGGGTACATGTTCGTGGGTGTTGGATTATGGGGCTGGGATGCGTCGATGGTCTTGAGTGAATACGAAGAGAAGAAGATCGTGTCCGTCGGATGCGCGTCGGCCCGATCCTCCGGGGGCTCGGTCTTGCACAAGGGGAGGACCGACTGAGGGTGCCCTGGGAGGAAGATGTGTACCGGAAAGAAGAAGACGAAGGAATATACGCGAGGTCGTATAGGGTCATCGCTAGGGTCGACGATGTAAACGCAGCAAGCAATGATACGGTCAGTTATTGATGGGAAGTAGAGGTTGTTGGCACAGCGACTGGGCTGCGGAGACGGGATGTATCCAGGAGTAGGGTTGGCACTCAAGGAACTATGCCAGAACCTGGGACCTTCAGAAAGAGGAGGGAAGGCGAACGAGCCAAGGAGCGCTGGTGGCGGAGAACGTTCTGACGGTGTATGAAAGCTGTAGACTTCCAGAAAACCAGTCGGCCGCACTATGAGGAAGGATGTCTGCGAAACGAACGTAAAGTCCTCGATACCCGAGGGTAATACAAAGGATGACTGTTGGACGTAGTGAGATTAACAAATGGATAAAAGGAGGAAGAAAATGACATACACAATATCCAGACTCTGGATGCCACACCTCGATGGTGTCCATCTCTTTCATCAAGAAACCGATCAGATCGCCGGAGATTTGTATGCGAATGGCCCCCGCTAGGTTTGTAAGAGGTCCGTTGAGGAGATCCTTTGCAAAGCACGACAGGGTGGGAGAAGCGGCTTTGGGGTGGGGCACATTCGTTTTGAGCGTCCGCAGATGCAGTTCGAAGACGAACGGAGACCTAGACAAATGGGCGTAGGTCGCATGAGCTGTCGACATGGTGGAAGGTAGATGATTGTCAAACTTACTCGGGAGCACATTGTGTCACCAGCACGAGAAGGTCTTGGGCCGGATCGATGGTGAAGTCCAAAATGTTCACATCGAGGAACGGATGCGTCCACATCCTGTACACTGTGTCCTTGTCATTATCGTGGCCAGAATAGGGAAGCTGGAAGAAGGAGATGCCCGGTACGGGATCCTGACGGTCCTGGTCGCGTCCATTACCATATATCCCACCGACGAACTCGTAAATAGATGCGACCCGAGGCAATCCGAGTCGATGTCTATCATGCCACCTGAGCGAGCGCCACGAATCTTCTCTGTCACGAAGTGTTGACAGCCGTTTGGCAAAAGGGAACACCGAGGACTTGGGAAGGTTTGTGGACATGCGATACTTGCCCAGTTCGACCGTGAACTGCAGACGAGAGGACTCCTGGATGATTCCGTGGACATGCTTGCTAACCTGAGAGCGGGTGAGTGGGAGAAAGCGCCAGGGCGTGGAAAAGTGTTACTAGGCCCGCGGAAAGCAGATCGTGGACGGGGAGAAAGGCCAGGATATCGGTGATAATTTCGACAGGGAGCGTGCCGAACGTCGGTGGCACAGGCATAGCGGGAGGGGGCGTCATGGAGGCAGGATGGTCCAGCGCTTATATAGGCGGTCGACAGCACTACCGGATGGTGGTAAGAGCCAACCTTGATTCTAATCATCTCGAGCGTTTAGCTGAAGCGCCGGCAGCCGTCATGGGCCACGTGCCCCGGAATCATTTTCCCTTGCACGGTCATTTCCCATTTAGCAGCGGACACGACTGCACTCGATGGCGAGCAATGGTCTGAGCCCGGTGCTGGCCCCGACGTCGCCAGCGTCGCCGCCCCCGTCGTCCGGCAGCGTGCGCAGCGACGCCCGCCTCTCTGGCGACAGCGACCGCAGTCCAGCCTCGCCCGTACCTGCGTACACTAATGGCCTCAACGGCACCGATACCGATCCCGTCTCCCGGCTCGAGCGCGAACTGCAGCACGCCCGCGAGGAAAAGGACTCTCTGGCCGCGCAGTACCGCAACCTCCTGCAGAAACTGACCCACATGAAGACCACGCTCGGCAACAAACTACAGCAAGATGCCGTACGTGTGTCCCTACTTAGGCGCCCACTTGCCCCGTCTCACAGCTTTGAAATAGGAAGAACTTGACAGGCGGGAACAGCTAATACAACAACTGACCGTCCAGAATGATGATTACGCACAGACGGTCGATACTTTGAAGCAGGAGCTCATCGCTTCGTCTGAAGAGACGGAGCGAGTCTCTTCCGAGCTCGACTCTCTCCGGAATCGTGCGTTTCAGGAGAATGCACAGGAAAGCCTGATGCGGGAACGGGAGCTTCGCGAAACTCAATTGGAGCTTGAACGATGTCGGCTGGAACGGGATGACTGGGAGAGATTGGCCATGCAGGAGAAATCCCTTTCCGAAGAGTCTCGTTCCCTGGTCGAGACTTTGAGACGCGATCTAGATGTTGAGCGAGAAGCGAGAGAACGGGAGGCCGCAGAGCTGGATGTCGAACGAGAAAAGTCGGATAATCTACAGTCGGTACTACAAGATTTCCAAGCTGGTATGCACAATGATCTTCTCCGTCTATACCGCTCATGTGCTCGCACAGCCAAGGACCACGAACTCCGTCAGGCCGTCAAAGACCGGGAATCACAAATCCACAAATTAGAGCATGATGTCGCGGAGTTCAAGCACCGGGCGCTATCTGCAGAGGTCAGTTCAGCCTACGTTGATCCCACCCCTCCTAACTCTTCGCGAGATGTCCCTGGGAGAGTCGCAGTCGGATGGCACGCGCACTCACGAGCTCGAGAAAGAGGTCAAGGAGAAAAACCTACTCATCGGCAAACTACGACACGAAGGTAAGCATCTCCCAATCCCCGAATCATCTAAACCCAATGACTCATTCTGACGCAGCTGTGATTATCAATGAACATCTCATGGAGGCCTTGCGACGGCTACGGCGAAATTCCTCCGACCAGAACGTAGACCGGCGGCTTGTTACCAATGTTCTGTTATCATTTTTGAACACGCCACGAGCAGACGCTAAACGCTTCGAGATGCTGAAACTCCTCGCAACAATACTCTCCTGGTCAGATCCTGAACGAGAAAAAGCTGGTCTACAACGGACATCCGCGTCAATAACGCCATCCTCTTCGAATTCGTTCTGGGGACGCCGCCCGAGCATGTCACAAGGCAAAGACTCGGACCTCCAGAAGACTGATGAAACTGAGGTTGGTCACATACTCCGTGTTTGACATGTACTCATGCCTTTCCATCTAGTCATTCTCGCGCCTTTGGGTCGAGTTTCTTCTCACCGAAGCGACTTCAGGCGATGGCCAACAGGCGAACACCTCACTCCCCGGGACGCCCACACGCGCATCCTTCTCACCGCCCAGCCCCGTCGGCGGACGAAGACTGTCGTTGTACTCCTCAGCAGCGATGGCCAGCTCTCCGAATCTTTCATCTCCCCCTTTACTATTGAATAAGGGCAAGGCGAAGGCTGATCCGGATTCGTTACCGGAGTGATCCAAATCCTCTACCGGAGTGATTACTATTTACTTTACTTTACTCTACTTCGATAGCAGCACTGTACTATTATCTTTATTATTGGGGCACGTGTACAACAGGGAACCATTCATGGACTCCGATGGGAAGTTATAAGTTATGACTCGGTACTACTACTCATCTCCCTCCATTCCAGTGGATCCACCTCAGGTTTCGGTATACATCTCTGATGCTCGGTATACATCTCTCAGTCTGATGCAATATAGAGCAATAACCAATATCCCCACTCCTCACAGTAAGCGCGCGTCTCTTTCAGCCTCAGGCGCCGCGACGTCACAAGATCTCGTCTGCTGAACTGGCGAGTTTTTCAGAAATCTTCTCTTTCCGCGCGCTAAATCATGAAATTGAAAGGTGTGACTGGGTGTACGAATGATTTGCTCCGGTCTGGCCCTTCTGTGGCTGAGGCGCTTAGTCGGAACATCAGAGGCGCTTTGCTGTTTGAATGTCTACATGTATACAAAGGCGGGAAGCCTACAGTAGCCACAAATTAAGTAGCAGCAGGCGATGTATAGCGTCGGTGATATCGGACTTAACAACGATCCGACTGCAAACACGTGTCGCTCTTTCATCTTTGCCACCAAGTGCATAACCAAGATTTCTCCACACCACGGTCGAGAGCACGTAAATGGCGAGGAGAATTGATGTATTTGCGGCGGTACTGGACTAGGCTGCGCGAGATTGAAGAGGGCATGGACGATGATATTGGTCTTCACACTCCCGACTCGGACTCTGCTCTATCCTATTTTTGACGATACCTCATCCGGGACCGACACGGATTTGTATGTCAGCCTCCGTCCTCTCTGCGCCTATTCAACGCCACTTTCATACCACCGTCTTCTGATGGATTCTCGACGCTCAATGAGATATACGGCTGGCGTTTAGAGAGAGCACGATCCCAAGCATAGGCGCCGGCTTTCCACATGCGCGCGCAACGGTGGTCTTCCCCGAGTCATTCGGTGGCCGAGCGGCTACTAGAGGTACCCAGAACAATCAGGAGGATGGTGTCCGGTGCTCCGCCAGAAACCTCCATTGATCGCCATACTTGCAGTTTCAGGTTAGATTGTTTGTGCGACGACGCTATGACAATATCTGACGCGTTGTTCTATTCAGATACGGTCACGTCTTGAAGACCAACTGCGTGGACTTCCCCATATCGACGCGAAACTCCCTTTCTACTGTCGACAACCTCATGGTCGGGGTGCAGTACGTGTTGACCTGCCCTGCGGAGTTCGGCGAAAAAGGTTTTGGACGTTATGCAAAGAGAAACGATGACTGCACCCACGCCAACACTATTCCCGAGCCCACAATTTCCCTTACGTGCGCATATCCAGAGAAGACCCCAGTTCGCCACCTCCTGGCAAGCGATGTGATAGAGTCGTAACCAGGATGTATAAACATTCCTCTGGTACGTCTACCCTTTGCTTTACGACGCGCAGGGCCTGACCACAAAGATTGCAGGCTCCAGGGCATCCCCAGACCAGTTTCTTGGACGAATCGGCGGATGCTGCAATATACCATGATACCGTGGTTCTCACAATCAAACTTCACCGGCGAGGTCCTCGCCATACCCGGCCCATGTTCCATGTGATGAGCGCTATCCAGATTCCCATGAATGTACGTCGTGACAACCGTCTCGCTCGCCACACGCGTCCTCAGAATGCATTTTAGTAGGTATCATGCGGGAATGTCATGGTATGCTTCGAGCCTGGCACCGCTGCAGTTGTGATTACATTCATCGCGTTCCTGCTTTTGCGGAGGTATGTCAATGTCGTTTCACCGTGATCACTTCCGTTCTGACCGTTCATTTATACAGGCATTAGCTCGCAATTCAGACCCTGTAAACTGGCTTGCAAATCCAGAGACGTGGTTACAGATCTTTGGTGGCCGTAGCCTGGACAAGGCGGCCGGTGACCACCTGGTACCTATCGTCCAACGGGGTACACCTTTGGCAAATGTATTGCTCGCAAGTTGACCTCGTGCAACGACTGCGGAGTGAGACGCATGTCCGTACTAGACTTGAGAGTGGAGGGTACTCAGCAAATGACATGGTCCAGGTGCGAGTCGAGACGCCAAAATGTATCATGCCCCGCTAATCAATTGGTCTTGAAGGTGGCAACCACGACCCAGTCGGGGTCTGGAAATACTTGACGATTCCGAAAGATGTCAATGTGCATATGGTTCCGCTAGGGGACGATATATTCCACCTTGCTATTGTCGTAAGGATCCCCCTCTCTAGGACAATCATTATTGAAACTTGCGTTCTTGTATTGAGTAGTCCAGTGAATACACTGTTCGTGAGCAATACCACGGCGAACGGGAAGGAGGCGTTCGAAACAGCACATCTACTGGAGCCATTTCCAAACAGACCAGGCCATTGGAAAAGCTATGGACGAGCACAGGAGCGAAGGTTCCTTGACTTCCTCGGTGACTACATCCGGCTTACATGTTCTCCAGACCAACATTGGTCCGCTGGAGAAGACACACACAGATCTGCATCGATTTTTGTTCGGAGCGGAAGCTACTAGGCAGGTCCCCCAAAGCATACCTTGTTGATTGGCCCTTTTTTGAACGGTGTGAACAGGTGTACTTGTCAATCCCAGGCCCGATTTCGTGTTCGACCCTTCTGGCCGTCTGCGCCTGGCCGATTTCCGTACAAGTTTGCTCCTCGACACTCCCGCATCTTCAAGGAGGTGCGTATCTGCTCTCAATTATTGCTTGCCACCCATGTTCGAACCTGCTCCCAGGTGATCATCGTGTCCAAAGCCTCAGAACCTTTCATATTCAACGAAAAGGCACAATCTCTCGCCGTGCCACGGGCCATGGCTAGCCTACGCAGCACAAATCAAAGCCCTATACGAGAGCAAAAACGATATGCATGCGTCAGGTTCCTTCTCCAGCGCACTGTGACATATACACTGCCATCAGATTCCTTCGTTCGGTTGTCGCAATCATCGTCCAACAAGAGACTCTGGGAATCTCAAATTACCTACTTATTCGAGCGTGGCTGCGTCAGGTGGAAAATCATTCTTGTCTTCTTGGCTCTTCGTAATGAACCTTTCTTCAAGCAACCAGGATCCGAACCTTATCCTTTTCGCCTCACGGACGTCTACACGGAAGAAATCGCCCTCTTTCCAACCTCATTCGCACTATTTCAGAGCACGACCTCTATGAAGCCGCTCCAGAGGACCTCGTCGACGCTGAGCAGGCTTATGAGAATGATTATGCCGAATCCAAATGGGCTGGGAACGAATCCTGTAGGAAACAACAAGGCGTTACCGTTCGGAGGTTACTATTGCTTGTCTCGGACAGCTCTCTGGTGGTTCTAATGAGTGGAGGAACTCGAATGAGTCGTTACCGAGACCGCTTCGAGTGGCTCAGAATCTGTAATCCCTTCCTGGCGTCAGTGGTGTACGCTCCTATTTTACAGAGCCCTAACATATACAGTATCTGACGTATCTTCTTAGATCGTGGATTGGGTCCCATTGGACTTTGCAGCTACTACTCTGAGCGACATCCGTTCCTGGCAAACAGATCAGACCGACTGGACGGGTATGGCATGCGTCTCCCAGGTCATACATCCGATACCGACGACAGCGACGACGTGGGCGGAGCTGTCTTCGGTTCTGATTTCGAAATTGTCCGTTTCGTTGAGACTTGGTCCGCCCGCTCACCGTCCAAGTATTTGAACAATCCAATCATCCGACCTTAATGTCCCGCAGGATGCGCTACGCTATCTACTTTCGAAATACCAGGACTGCCTGTGTAATTTTTACATTGTCTCACTTACCTGTTTGCGAAACGGACGTTATTGTCATTGTTACTCTTACTACTTGTTGTTAGTTTCATTCTCCCTTTCCATGATTTATTGTATCTGTACGCGCAATTCAGTACTCTTATCACGCCTCGGCCATCAAGTGGACGAAATCGGCTAAGTAAATAATTTGCCGGCGGCGATCCTTGCAGTTATCTCTCACCTTGACAAATGAACCTGGCCGCCTTTCTCATCCGCTCTCCCACCTCCGTTTCCTTCGACCATGACCGCCGCGGAGGCCGACGAGCAGTCACCGCTTTTGCGGGACGATAATGTGGAAAATGGGGAGGCTTCCACAGGGAAATCCAAATCTATCGCTGCTGTCATGATTCCGATGACTTTTGGCATTTTCCTTGCCGCTATGGACCAGACAGTAGTCGTCTCTTGTGAGTGCTCCGGCCACATTTTTACGCTCTTATTTACTTGAATCCGATCAGCCTATGCCGCCATTGGAAGTGAACTCAAGCAGCTTCAAAAGACGAGCTGGATTGCGACGGCTTACATGCTGACATTGACGAGTTTCCAGTGCGTTCTTTTCCTAGTATAACTTTCTCTATCTCACTATATACACAGGCCGTTGTATGGCAAACTCAGGTGAGAATGGAGCGCAGTGTGTTTGACTCGTCCTCATCGGAACTCAGCGACATATTCGGGCGGAAATCCTGTCTGTTGAGCGCGTATTGCATATTCCTAGTCGGCAGTCTCCTTTGCGGATTAGCAAGAACCATGGACGAGCTGATATACGCGCGCGCATTGGCCGGCATTGGCGGGGGTGGGATGAGTACTGTCGTCAGCATCATCATGTCTGATATAGTACCGCTGCGAAACCGAGGGACATGGCAAGGTACGTGATACGCAAGACCGCGTACGCCCGGCGATTTTCTGATGAAACTGACACACCTGCAGGCGTGATCAACATCGTCTTCGCCACTGGAGCTTCTGTAGGCGCGCCATTAGGCGGTCTCTTCGCGGATACCATTGGATGGCGCTGGGCTTTCCTCTTGCAGGCTCCGGTGGCGCTGATTGCTATCATATCCGTCAGCCTCGCACTCAAACTACCCACATCGGACTCCACCGACTTTGTGCGCAAGATGAAACGCGTCGACTTTGCAGGGGCTTTCACCCTTGTGACCACGATATTCTTCCTTCTCTTCGGACTGGAGCGTGGAGGCAATGTTTCGTGGACGGATCGCGCCACCGTCGGCTCACTTATAGCCTCTGGCGTGGTGTTCATTATCTTTGCGACCATCGAGATGGAATGGGCGAGCGAACCATTTGCGCCCAAGAGGATCATCGTGAACCGTGCCTTGATTGCGAGCTATTTCGTCAACTTCTTTGGAGTTGCAGCGGCGATGTCCATGCTCTTTCATCTGTCGCTCTACTTGCAGGCCGTACAAGGGAAAAGCCCAAGTGAAGCTGGATTATGGTTTATTCCGAGCGTCATTGCAGGTGTTACTGGGAGCTTGGGTGGAGGGCTCATCATGCAGGCCACTGGCAAGTTCTTCTGGATTACGGTGATCTCCTACTTGCTGCAGCTTCTTGGGACGTTGACCATCGCGCTTTGGACGGGTGTCGCGGGGACCATCCTGACGCTAGTCATGACGGGCTTGTTTGTTTCTAGCCTCGGCAATGGTTGTGGCATCACGACGAGCTTGATATCCCTCATTGCCAATGCGGGAAAGGAAGACCAGGCCATCGCAACCGCTGTTTCTTATCTCTTCCGTTCTCTGGGGTCCGTGGTTGGGTTGTCGATTGGGAGCACGCTTGTGCAGGATACCTTGAGGAGTTCGTTGAGGAAGAAACTATCCGGGAGCGATATGGACGCAGATGAGGTGAGGACAATCTATGCCAAACGGTACATGGCAGCGTCTAACTAATGGCATACGTAGATCATCCGGAACGTTCGCTCGTCTCTAACCTATATTGAGACGCTACCAGCAGAGACTCGAGCCGCCGTACAGTCCAGTTACGAGACGGCGATACATGCATGCTTCTGGTTCACTACGATAATGGCTTTGTGCGCACTGTTATCAAGCCTTTTCATCAAAGAAAAGCCGCTAGGTAGTCCGAAGAACGTTCCGACGACCGTGGAGGAGGAGGAGTAGACGCATGTTTAAGTTAAAAAAACTTATGTATAGACAACAGTTGTACATACTTCACATACACATTGCAATCACTGGGAATTGCCGGTATCACTTGATTCTTGCCATGCTGCGTCCTCGTTTCGTACAGGACGCCTGTCCGCATTCGCGAGTGGCTTGGTCTCCTCACAATGACATTGCCCCAAGATGAGCTCCTCGGAGGGCGTGAGGGACCGTACGGGATACATGCTACCGATGCCCGTTATCGGTGTTGAAGGTGTTCAACTTCGTTGGATGCGAGGTCCTTCGTGGTCCTTGACCGCTTGCGGTCCTTTCTACATCATCGACATCAGTACCTGCCTTCCAAATCGTCGTCTCTGTCCCATGTACAATCAAGGGCCTGGGTTATTGTCAAGGGGTCGCATCTACCTTCACTACGGAGGACCGATGTCATCTGCAGTGCGTATACCTTGCATGCCAGAGTCTAATGATTGTATTAACCGAGTCGGACGACATAAGAGGCAGTACACCCTACATTCCAATGAGCATGGGGCCAGACACACAAGGCGTGGTAGAGGTGCTTTTGGAGGTGATGAGTCGACACACGAGGCATTATGGACATCGAGGCATTGATTCTCTTCAGCATCGCAGCACACAATTTTTGGACTATTCGTCTCATTCGTTGAGGCTCCGTAACTGTACATCATTGGGTATCGTTTCGAATAAATTAAGATCCGTGATGACTAGTCAAACTAACAAGAGATGGCTAGTACTATTCTAGTGCGCGGGCAAGTCCCTCCTCGCGGATACCAGCCTTGGTGCACAAGAACAAGATAACACACAACAACTCAGTAGCGAGATTGATTGCCAGGACTATTTTGTATTCTGCCAATGCGAGCACGAAGACAAAATCATATAGGTGTTTTGTGGTGGGCGATTGAACGAACGTCATAGTCGTACGAAGGCAGGGCGGAACCTCGAGTGCCAGTGGTACGTCGGGGCTCGGGAGTGGCGGGAATTGCCCTTTATAGCGACATTTCACACACTGAAGCTACCAAGGCCTAGGCTGCCAGCGGAGCCAGCGTCTCTTCCTCAATCTTCCATCTCGGCCGCATTTTCATGATCTGGTCATCTCGCTCTGCCCAAATGACTGTCAACGGGAACCGACAGGAACACATTAACATACCTCATCACTCCATGACAAGCGGATCGCAAAAACCCAGAAAATAACGTATATACATGACTGGCATTAAAGCGGTACAGTATACGTCGATATATTATGACAGAAACAGTCCGCCTCCCACGAGCATTCCGAAAACGACTGCCGCGCTGGTCACGAATGTAGCATAATCCAAAGCTGCGACTTGAGCGGCAGCAGCGTTCGAGGTCGCGGCACCCGAGCTGGTGCCGGCCAACTGCCCGCTGGTACTGGTAGAAAGACGCGCTGTGGTGGGGGTTGCGCGACTGGTGGTGGACACAGTGGCGGTGATTTCTGTTTTGACGGTGCTCACACTGCCTGTGACGGAAACTACCCGTCGAGGAGCCAGATGCAGAGATATCTAGATCTGATGTCAATCCCGCCAATTCGGAACTGGTGCCGGGCGACTGCCCGCCGTTGGCGCTGGTGGTAGGACGCGTTGTGGTGGGGGTGGCGCGACTGGTGGTGGACGCGACTTTGGTGGTGGACGCGGTGGTGGTGCTCTGTGTTGTGATGGTGCTTACACTGCCTGTGGAACTACCTGTCGAGGAACCAGATGCAGAGACATCTGGATCTGATGTCAGTCCCGCCAACTACAGTGGCGTGATAGATTAACTCACTGGGACACTCAGCGGTTTGGAGACCGAGGGCGCCCTGCAAATTAGCAGCATCGCAGGAATGCTGAAGACAGCTCGCGACGGCGGCCTTATAGGCAGTGTTGGCGCAGGTGCACGATAGGTCGGTGCTAGATTGAGCAGAAAACCTCAGAGGGAGGCACGGCGCTGATGCGGATTGGTACCACTCACAAGTCGGGGCAGGTATCGCTAGATACGCTCGTGACCGCGCAAGTCACAATACAAGCGGGGATGCCGCTCGATGACAACGGGACTGCCCCGGAGGACGTCGCGGTGCCTGTGTCCGGAAACGTAAAGGTTGAGACCGAGTCGGTGGTGGTGTCAATATCAGAACTACTGTTTTGGGCGTGCACTGCGACGAGGGCGAAGGCGGAGATAGCAGAGAGCTTGGCGAAGGAAGGCATTTTCTGGTTGGAGCAGGTCTGGTGAGTGTTCAGAAAAGATGGTGCCACCGAGGACCTGGAAAAAGTTGCCCGCACGCTTTGATACCAACGTGGATAACCATCTCATTTCCCATTTCCACTTCTGGAGAGGTTGATCTTCTTCGCTTTCTCGCGCCGCATTTCGATCAGGTAAGGTAAGTACTCGCAGTACCGGTGTCATGTCGGATTTCAGAGGTTGAAAGGAGGGGCGCCGCAAGCAAGATAAGAGGAGCGGCGAAGCCAATAGCGGAACGTTCAAAGCTGCTGACCAAAGTTCCTAGAGGATACTGCAGACGCGACGGTCTGTGGTCCCAGAGTCCAAAGCCGGCGCGTTGACGACGGAAAGCGAGGATAGTGCCGTTGCGACAGGCCAGATACTCCGTCGGACCGTGACCACGGGAAGGAGGGAAGACAGACATGTGTGAGGAGAAAGGATCCGGAGCGTGTACGCGTCACCGGATCTAGGCGGTCTCGTAACCGGACTCCCAGCCTAATGCCAGTGAGTCCGCCTTGCCTGCGGGCCATCCTTACCCTTATCACCCTGGTGCACCGTGCACAGAACAGAACGTCACACATAGACTTCGGCAACGCGATGAGTTGATACCAAGACTGCTCTCTCTGCTTTTATGGCGCTGAACACCATTCCGCCATGCTTGGGGCCCCTTGAGGGGTGTTTTTTGTTGATGGTTATGCTTGTATGAAGAATGGCAGTACGAAAGTGGAAAGTCGGAAGTGGCGGGCGTCCTGATGCGGCTAGCTACTTACCTTTTATGGCAACCATTCGCGCACAGGGCGGCACAGGCCTAGACCTACAGGCTACAGCTACCGTAACCTAGCCGGACCGTAATGAGCTACTTGCTTCTTGCCATGCTGCATCCTCGTTTCGTACAGGACGTCTGTCCGCATTCGCGAGTGGCTCTGTCTCCTCACATTGCCCCAAGATGAGCTCTTCGGAGGGCGTGAGGGACTGTACGGGACACATGCTACCGATGCCCGTTATCGGTGTTGAAGGTGTTCAACTTCGTTGGATGCGAGGGCCTTTGTGGTCCTTGGCCATTTATGGTCCTTCCTGCATCATCGACGTCAGTTCCTACTTTCCAGTCCGTCGTATCAACCCCAGGCGATAGAAATCATTGAGGCCCGTGTCGTCTTTGAATGGAGTATATCATGAATCCCTCCGGAATCATTGTCGAATCTCGATTCGGAGGGAAAGATACCTGTATCAAGTGCGTCGCCGTATTGCGCAATTTCACCTTAGGTTGTGAAGTGGCTGACAACCTTCAAGTTCAGATAACAATGCGCACCTCTCGTCGGTCTCCAGCGTGGGCTAGATGCAACTAAGTGCGGCGTGGGAGAGGTGCTTTTGGAGGTGATGAGTCGACCTACGAGACATTATGGGCATCGAGGCATTGTTTCTCTTCTGCATTGCAGCACACAATTTTTGGACTTTTCGCCTCATTCGTTGAGGCTCCATCACTACACGTTGATGGGTATAGATTACAAGTCTGTGAATACTAGTACAATGAAAAGGAATGGCTACTCTAGATCTGGTTCTGGGGCAAGTCCCTCCTCGCGGGCACCAGCCCCGGTGCACAGAACAAGATAACACACAACAACTCCGGCAATGCGATCAGTGGGTACCAGAACTTCTCCTCCCTCTGCTTCGTGAAGTCATCGATGGTGGCCACGCTGAAGATCTCGCGCACGAGCATCAACGCAGATATGGCGCCAAACACCAGCCCGCCATGCTGTGCGCCGATACCTCTTGCAGCGTATTTCTCTACGTGTGCGTCTGAGCCTGCGTTGACATGTTAATTTATTGCTCAGGACACAAGAGGAGAAAAGGAACTCACGTTTAGACTCGTTATAAATCAAGTACAAAGTCTGGAGAGCCTGTACGACGGTCAAGACAAGGAACAGCGCCGCTCCGGCTTTACGCAGTGTCAAGACTGTGTCGGGAGACATGCTGCTATTGGTAGAAGTGGCGTTGGTAGCGGCCACAATGCCGAGTGCGACGGCTGCACTGCCTGTCAGGTGGAATATGTAGCGGCGGGATTTCATGTAGAAGGAAGTCGATCTGGGTTTCTCGAGGAATAGTTCACTGCGAAAAGGGTGTTCGTGATCCATGAGATTTGGGCGATGGGCATGAAGTGCTCACCGATCAAGCACGACGCTGTACGAAGCAAGGAGCAAAGGGAAGAAGCCTGCCAGGAGCAGGACCAGGTCCGCTGTGAGGATGTTCTTACTTTCGCCCACTGAGTCAACGCCAATCTCGATCGCGCGCATGATGAATGCAGCAACGCGAACTGAACAAGTACCTGAATGAGTTTGGATCTTGATGTAGAACCTCAAGACGTACTTAGGCAGAAAACCACGAGTGTCGCCCACACGCCGCTGAACGCTGACACGGCTTTGAAGATAAACCACGCAGCGAGAGGAGAGTACGCGACTGCGAATACGACAGCTGCAGCAATAGATCTATATCCATAGGACTTTGCGTAGTTGATTGGCGCCATGATATAGAGAGGAGGATGAGTTGGAAGGTGTGATGGAGGTATTAACTTGTGGGGGTGGGCAATTTAGGCCGCATGAGCTCGGTGATGCTTGTCTCACCCCGAGGCACCATCACTATACGTTAAGCGTATCAGTTTCCGTAATGCTAGCACAAATGAAAAGGGATTGATACTTCGGTCGGTGCAATTCAGAGTCTGGTACGAAGAACAAGATAACACACAACAACTCCGGCGCCATGCATGTCAAAACTGCTCTCTCTCTGTGCTTTCCTCGGATTCTCGAAGGGTGGTGACGCTGAACATCCCTCGCACGAGACTCAAGGCGGATAGAACGTCTAAGACCATTCCGCCATGCTGTGCGCTGAGGCCCCTTGAGGGTGTTCTGTGCTGGTACGAAGAAAGACATGTCGGAGGTCTGAAGGTGGAAAGTCGGGAGTGCGGCATCTGCCGCTACAGTACGTTCGCCGGGCCTAGGCCTCCACCTACTGTACCGTAATGAGCACTTGCTTCTTGCCATGCTGCGTCCTCGTTTCGTACAGGACGCCTGTCCACATTCGCGAGTGGCTTGGTCTCCTCACATTACCCCAAGATGAGCTCCTCGGAGGGCGTGAGGGACTGTATGGGATACATGCTCCCGATGCCCGTTATCGGTGTTGAAGGTGTTCGACTTCGTTGGATGCGAGGGCCTTCGTGGTCCTTGGCCGTGTATGGTCCTTCCTGCATCATCGACATCAGTTCCTACTTTCCAATCCGTCGTATCAACCTCAGGCACTCGATTATAAGTGGCCTGTACCGTCTTTGAATAGGGATTATCATGAAACCCTCCGGATCCATTGTCGATTCGGAGGGAACGATACCTATGTTGGTGCGTCGGTGTATTGCGCACGGTCGTCACGACGTGGCTAACGACAACCAAAGTTCAAAGACATTGTGCATATCCTCCTAGTCGCGCATGGGCCAGATGCGGCAAGCCAAGGTATGGGAGAGGTGCTTTTGGAGGTGAATGAGTCGACATACGAGACACTACGGACATCGAGGCATTGTTTCTCTTCTGCATGCAGCACACAATTTTTGGACTCTTCGCCTCATTCGTTGAGGCTCCGTAACTGTACATTTGATGGGTATCGGTTCAAATAATTAAAGATCCGTAATCACTGGTACAAATAAGAAGAGGTGGCTACTCTAGTTGTGGGGCAAGTCCCTCCTCGCGGGCACCAGCCCCGGTGCACAGAACAAGATAACACATAACAACTCCGGCAACGCGATCAATGGGTACCAGAACTTCTCCTCCCTCTGCTTTGTGAAGTCATTGATAGTGGCGATGCTGAAGATCTCTCGCACTAGCATCAACGCGGATATGGCGCCAAACACCAGCCCGCCATGTTGTGCGCCGAAACCTCTCGCGGCGTATTTCTCCACGTGTGCGTCTGAGCCTTGATGTCAAAGTTAGTTCATCGATCAAGACACAAGAGAGGAGAAAAAACTCACGTTTAGACTCGCTATATATCAAGACCAAAGTCTGGAGAGCCTGTACAACGGTCAAGACAAGTAACAGCGCCGCGCTGGCTTTCCGCAGTGTCAAGACCGTCTCGGCAGACATGCTGTTATCGGTAGAATTGGCGTGGGTAGCGGCCACAATGCCGAGTGCGACGGCTGCTATGCCTGTCAGGCGGAATATGTGGCGGCGGTATTTCATGTAGAAGGAAGTCGATCTGGGTTTCTCGAGAAAGAGTTCACTGGGAACAGGATGTCAACAATCTATGGAACTTGGGTGCTAACATATGGGGTGCTCACCGATCAAGCACGACGCTGTATGAGGCCAAGAGCAGACCAAAGAAACCTGCCAGGAGCAGGACCTGGTCTGCGATGAGGATACCCTCACTCTCGCCCACCGAGTCTACGCCAATCTCAAGAGCGCGTATGATGAATGCAGCAACGCGAGCTTGAACGAGTCACCAAATGAGGATGGATTTCGATGTAGGATCGAGAGACATACCTAAGCAAAAGGCCACGAGTGTCACCCACACGCCGCTGAACGCTGTCACGGCTTTGAAGATGAACCATGCAGCGAGAGGAGAGTACGCGGCTGCGAATACGGCGGCTGCAGCAATAGAGCTATATCCATAGGACTTTGCGTAGTTGATTGGTGCCATAATATAGAGGGGAGTATGAGTTGGAAGGTGTGTAAGAGGTAAAAAGGGCGAGGATGAATCGATAACATACTGGGCCTAGCAATTTCGCCTTTATAGCGCGACACAACTCAATGCTGTGGATCCGGAGGAACATTGGCGTTGATCACTACCATGTCCGGTCGCTTAGGCTTCCGGGAGGCTCAAACAGCTACTACAGGTTAGCGTGTCTATTAATATCTCGAACGCCCTCTCACCTACATATTGCCTCTCGAAAAGCTCAGGACCGCTTGAGCTTCCGGGAGAGTGCATACAGGCACCTGAATTATACTAAGCAGCAGCGACACAGAGCTATAGACAGCAGGGCGCACCTTTCTCGCTCAGAGTACGAAAAAGTTCGCCCGGAGTACGCCACATGTACTATTTATAGACATCACAACTCCGATGGACATTGCGATGGACTTGGCGTAAGACCCTACTTGAAAATTGAAGCTCGGCTGTGTTACACCACGCAGTGTCTCATCGCTCGACATGAAATTTGAAGGAGAGGCAATGTACTGATCGCAGCAAGAAAGGCCGGAGATCCATGCGGAGGCAGCAAAGCACAGCAGGAGATAACTTACCACAGTATAAAACACCTCGTCCATGCGTCATCCCGGAGGAGACGTACAACGAGAGACCGTGAAATGCCATACATGGAGCAAGAGATGCTCTGGCGCATTCGTAACGGAGCACTGTAGACAGATAACACGGCAGGAGTAGGCGTTAGCGGGTGAATACTCGTAGTACCTTCTCCAAATTCCATAGTACTCTATGTAGCGAGCTTAATTGCCAGGATTATTTTGCATTCAATCAACGCGAGCGCGAGGATATATTCCTGTAAGCGCTTTGTGGAAGGCGATTGAACGAACGTCATGGTCGTACGAAGGCAAGGTGTACATTCCAAAATGAGATGTCGGGACTCGGGACTCGGGATCCGAGAGTGGCGGGCATTGCCTTTCATAGCGGAACTTCACACGCCGAGATCAAGGCCTGGGCTGCCAGCGTCTCTTCCTCAATCTTCCATCTCGACCGCATTTTCATCTTCTTTTGTTCATCTCGCTCTTCCAGATGACTGTCAAAAGGAACAGACAGGATCACATTGACATGCCTCATCACTTTATCGACAAGCGGATCGCAAAACCCAGGAAATAACGTATATACAGGCCTGGCATTAGAGCGGTATACGTCAATGTTTTATTACAGAAGCAGTCCGCCTCCCACGAGCATTCCGAAGACGACTGCCGCGCTGGTCACGAACGTGGCGTAATCCAGAGCTGCGACTTGACCGACAGCAGCGTTGGAGGTCGCAGCACCCGAGCTAGTGCCGGCCGACTGCCCGCCGTTGGTACTGGTGGGAGGACGCGTTGTGGTGGGGGTGGCGCGACTGGTCGTGGACGCGATTTTGGTGGTGGACGCAGTGTCTGTTGTGACGGTGCTAACACTGCCTGTGGAACTACCCGTCGAAGAACCAGAGCCCGAGACATCTAGATCTGATGTCAGTCCCTCCAACTAAAGTGGCGTGATAAATTAACTCACTGGCACACTCAGCGGTCTGGAGACCTAGGGCGGCCTGCAGGTCAGCAGCATCGCAGGATTGCTGGAGACAGCTCGCGACGGCGGCCTGGTAGGCAGTGTTGGTGCAGATGCATGAGAGGTCGGTGCTATATCGAGCAGGGGACCTCAGAAGGAGGCACGGGGCTGATGCGGATCGGTACCACTCACAAGTCGGGGCAGGTATCACTGGATACGCTTTCAGCCGCGCAAGTCACAACACAAGCGGGGATGCCGCTCGTTGACGTCGGGCCCGCAGAGGACGTCACGGTGCCTGTGCCCGTGTCCGTAACTGAGGCTGAGACCGAGTCGGTGGTGGTGCCAGTAGCGGAGCTACTGTCCTGGGCGTACACCGCGACGAGGGCGAGGGCGAAGATGGCGGAGAACTTGGCGAAGGGGGGCATTTTTTGGTTGGGCCAGGTCTGGTGACTGTTTGAGAACAAGAAGATGGTGCCACCGAGGACCTGGAAAGTTGCCCGCACGCTTATATACGTACGTGGAAAACCATCTCATTCCCCGTTTCCACTTTTGGGGGGGATTGATCTTCTTTGCTTTCTCGCGCCGCATCTTGATCAGCTAATGCTGCCCTTGTGACTCTAGCTCAGGCTCTCGGGAAGCACTCTCTCTCTCACTGGTCGCATACGTGTGACTCTGGATGTCGACAGTGCTGTGTATTTTCCGATAGACGGAGGGCGCGGAGGGCAATAGAGCGCCTTGCATATTCATTCTGCCATCGGCGGACCTGCAGGAGTCAGCCCATGTCTGAAACCAAGTCTATTCAATAGCCTCGATTGTGGTCGTGTGGCGTCTCAATCTGGTCGCACGTTTGTCTAGACGGTGGCCACAACTCAAGTGGGACCATTCCGGGGTGAGCTCGCCGCAGTCGCGTGATCGCGTTTGAGCCTTACGCCGCGTCGAAACTTCCCTGGTACGCCCTTTCCAATGAGAATCGATTAGGGGAGTCAATCTCAACCGCAGAGCAGATACCCGAACGCTGGAACGTGGTTACTAGGAGTGCTAGAGTTGCCCTATGGTCATCTCGAGAGCGGCCGCATGTCTACCATCTGATTACTATAGTGGCTAGGCTCAGGCTGCCAATCTGGGTGTAGTCTGACTTACGGGGTGACACAAAGTAAGTCAATCATTTTATGGCTTCGCTTGCCGGACGCTAAGGAAATGAATAGACCTTCATTGAATTTTTGATGCTATACTCCGGTGTACTAGGATCATATTCGTATGGTCGAAGCAATGCGATGAGGTTAACGCTTTGCTTACAGACGAGGAGAGTATGAGCACCGGCACTCAAGGTACAGAGTATGTTTCTTAGATCTCGCATTCGTGTTTTGTCACTTGTGTGAAGAAGACAAGCCTCTCCCGGACCGAAGGACTTCCAAGTCCTCGAGGGTGAGGATGAGAAGAAGGCGAAGCGGCTCGCCCTCTTTACCTTGGCCTTGTTAGGGATCAGATAAACGAAGCTACGCTTTTGAGTGCGTTGTCGGGCGCGCATGAACATCACCGAGCGAAGAAGGCTCAACGATCCTGCACCCTGGGAGGTGTCACTCACTGATCCGGATAAAAGGTCTTCTCTGTTCTTTTCGCAGCTTCAAACTCCTTCCTGATCCTTCCCCTCATAAGCCGACACTGGTTGTTCGTCGCATGGAGGGCACTCTGATTCGGAGAGGCGATGCGTCATTGAGCTTCTGGAGGCTGGAAACTGGTGTTCGAATGCAACCTGGAAGCTTGACTAGATGAAACTTACTAGCTTATTTGACTGGATCCACTGAGATCATCGTCCCACATGCCCGCAAGTGACTTGTATACAACTGTATGCCATGCTGTTCCCCTTGAACGAGGCAAGTCGTCTATAGATTTACAGAGGATCTCTTGTTTGACAGTCTCGTTGTTCGACTCCGCTATCGATGATCTTGTTTTCTTTGACACGAACAGACGCTCTTCTCGAGGTGATACTAGCATGAGGCAGCACACATTATAACGCTCGACACTGCAACTCAGGCTATCAACTATTCTCCTCTCCTCTCGACTAGCAGGGCTCTAGTTCGCTCTCTAGTCTACGTGTTTTTCCTCCGTTCTAGAATTCTTCTCGGCTACCTTTCCTCGACATTATGTCACAGTCATATTCCATGTCTTCCACCCCGTCTACTACAACTATATCGATGGGGATCGAAATTGAGCACGCTGCTGTGGCAAGATTTCCGAACGACCCCCCTACGCGACGTCTCTCCACCATGGAGAAGCTCAAGTTACACGAGATCATTCTTCGTATCGTTGCCAGGGTGCTTAGCTTAGGCTTCATCGACGCGTACGGAGACAAAGCGCCTCCAGTTGCGTGGGTTCCCTACGGCGGCCCTGTATACGAATCCTTGCCGCGTCGAGTACCCATCGATCCACGTACATTCTGGGTTTGCAAGAAAGAGGCTGGTCTCTTCGCGAACCCTGAGTGTGTACCCGTGGACATCTGCTCAGAGACTTTTGGGGTAGAGGTTACGTCGCCCGCCTTCCCCGCTCTTGACAATGAGGACAATTTCCTCCTTACCTCATTCGACGCCATTGGTGTCGCCATGTATCAGCTTGAGCTGATGTCCTTGCCGGGCAATTCATCGGCGAACTGTCGATGGGACTGCTTGCAGGCTGATCAAGAAATTCTTGAGCTCAGGAAGGAATTCCAGCTCGAGTCCCAGGGTGGTCATACGTCAAGATCTCAGGATACTGTCCCTCCATTAGTCTTCTACCTGACGGCGCCACACACCGCCGGTATTCACATTCACGCCGGCCCTGGTGTCGATCCCGAGGCCCGTTTCTCAGATACCGAGATACGGAATATTGCTCTTCTGGCACTGCATTACGAGGGTAAGCCCTGTCGATTGTTTGTGACCGGATGCTAGCGCTAAATTCTGCCTAGACGACTTCGACTCTTTTCATCCCTCCCATCGAGGTGTCAGGCGCCACCTCAACCCATTACTCCGCTCGCATGCACATCTGGTGAACACAGATCAATTGAGGGACCATTGGGTTCGAGGGATGTACGCACTTTCTGAGGAGAACTTCAAGAAACGCTTCCATGGCGGAACCAAGTACTGGAAAGTCAACATCGTCACGCCGTACAACACAGTCGAGTTTCGCCAGCTTGCTTCAACATTCCGAAGCACATATGTGGTGGCTTGGAGTCAACTCGTCGTCCGGTTTGTTCAAATCACAAGAGCACTCCTGAGGGATGAAGTTTTTGATCATGTCGCAAACGCCACACCTTTACGTACATTGGTAGGCGAGAAGCTGTACGACGATCTCCTTACTGAAGCTAGGATTGCCAAGATTGGTATAGTTGATGTTTGAGACATGTCGTAGCTAGAATGTGTATTTATGCAATGATGACAGCATCCAATCGACTCTATCGAAATCGTTAGGAACTTTGCATCACAATATGGGTGAGACCACGTACCAACATCTCCTCTAATGACCACAGCGAATTCACCCAATTATTTCCGAGCAATGTGCTGGACCCGGCCTTCATGGTATTGCGGTATGTGCGCAGCCGTATTCCTCGTTCGGTGCAAAGACGCGACAAATCCTGAATTGCACGCTGATCAGGATCTTCAACGTCGAAAATGACGAGGTCACCAAGGAGCGGCAGCTTGTCAGGTGTTCTATGCATGAGGTCTAGAGTGAATGACTCGGGGAAAGGTTCAAACGAGGGATGCCCCAGTGCGAGTATCTCTATGGAGGGCGGAAGATATGTGATGATGTTTGTCGGGAGTAATATTTCGCTGCTGCATACCAACTCTCGAAGGCAAGTCCACGATTTAGGAATGATAGGAATTACGGTGGACCTGGGAGGATAAGAAGCCGTATACACACGCAGCGTGCGAATGGTAGGCCCCACAGCAGTCTGTAGAATCTCGACGAGCGCGGATGGAGCATCATACGTCTGTGTGATGGAGAGATGAAGGGTTTCGAGATAATGATAAGACGCTAACAAGAGGTCCTCCAGGCATGGTGTAAACGCCACCACATAGATATAGAGATGCCGAAGATGGCAGCGCAATCCACTCAGATCCAGGCGATCTAATGGCGTCCCTTCCAAAGAGATGTAGAGTTCGAGATATGTCAAAGTCGGGGATCGCAGCAAGAGATCTTTCAGCAGAAACAACATGTCTGGTTCGTCCATTTGGAAATTGAGTTCCTGGATATGTCCTAGAAATGCCGCTTGTAGTAAAATGCCTGCAAATTCTTGGAGACGAGGGGGAGGTGGTAGGCTGTGTGTTACCAATGAGAGGGAACTAACACCATGTGCAGGAAGACAAGCAATCCACTTGTACATGTCATCTTCGTACTGGAAATGTTCCCCGAATTCACCGAACTCTACGCGGAGAGATCTGACAAGTCTCCGGACACGCTCACTCTCGGAGAGAGTACGCGCAAGGTGCATCGGAGCATGCCATGTCTTGTAGTCCTTGGAGATGTACTCGAAGCAGACATGATGATAGAGTGATCCATAGGCCGCCTGGGTCCAGCGTTCGCAGGTGAGGGCTGCTGAGCGTAGTGTGCGAACATCAGCGCCCAGGTACCCAAAGATAGTTTGCAGTACATCATCGTTACATGTCTGCGCTGCACTGAGCAGTTGCAACTGGGGAGTGGCATCTTTCGTGAAGTAGTCGCGAATGACACGATGCAAGTCGAACGCGAAATGATCTAGAAGAACGTCGAATGTAAATCAAACCAGATGCGTTTTACGAGAAGATGTGTGCGTACAGAGGTGTCCAAGAGAACCTATTGCTGCACCCATCATAGCCTTTGCGCGGACGTGGGATCGCTTTCGTCCAACAATCCAAAGCAACGTGTTGAACCTTGAACGTCAAGAGGCAAAAGCATGACTCCAGCGTTCTTGATGGCGTCGGAGTGCGAAAGTAGCCCCTCGCAATTATTGAAATTTTTCATATTGGCCGTCGTGCTTGACGTAGTAGAGGCAATACTTGTGTGGCCATCAACCGTCAGTGGGAGCATCTTATGCGGTGTACACACAGACGGTCTGGACAACACCCTGGATGATACTTAGAAACGTGGCGGCCCGCAGAAGCCGGTCATCGCCACTTGTTCAGAACCGCGATGAAGCCTAACCTCGTAGAGTCTATCCTGTCTTTCCTCCATTCCATGATTCAATCTCTTGCTTTTAGAACTTGAACTCAATCAGTACGCTTTCTCTAGCTGGTCTGACCAACGAACCCTTGGTTATGTCGCGCGTTTCTGCACCTCCATTGAAGACAGTGTACTCAGATTTCCCTGAAGTCGAGCCTCCGCCACGTCGACCATCCGCTTTGCCATTACCTGGGGACTATACTTTGAACATCATTTTGGGAGACCAGATCGGCCACGGTAGATCTGGGCTGGTTTACGCTGTCGATGTCAAGCCCTGTTCGGCCGTCGAAACCTTCGAGATACCTCTACTTGTCGCCAAGGTCTGCATTCCGAATCGCACGAAAGACATGGTGAACGAAGCTTCTTGTTACGATGAGCTAGAGGTCAGTTTTCCTTTACATTGTGGTCCACGCAGTGCTCAATGGCGTGGAAGTGTCTGCAAGGAGTTGTCACTCCTCGATGCTATGGACTCTTTCAGTGTCGTGCCGTGGTGCCCTCTCTTCATCATCATAAAATTGACCAACACGAGAAGCTTCTCAAAAAAGAGAATGTCAAATTGGAGACTAGATTCTGGCGTGATTGGGAGAAGCGCAGAGACGCAGGCGAAGTCATGACAGACGAGCCGGAATACATCCCGATATCTAGGCCTCCTCCTACTCTGTGTGAGGACACGATATCGGTTCTCCTACTCGAGAAGGTGGGAACGCATGTTCCGCTTGGAGAAGAACTTCCGGAGAATTTCGAGTGAGTTGGCCTTTCTTCTCTACGCTCAACTCCCTTCAATTTGACCCCAGAAAAGATCTCCGACAAATGTACGACGACCTTGCCCAGCTCTTCACCACCACGATATCAGATGGGCAAATGTGCTTGCTGCCCTTCCTGTAGCAGACAGCGGAATGCCAGGTCTGCCTTCGCCATTCACGAACCGCACATACAACCTTCGCATCGTCGATTATGATCAATCTGAAAAGGTAGACTACAGCCCAAACTCCTGGTATCTGTATCACAAAGGTTACTGCAACCGTATCGTGCGTGGGACTCGAGAGGGTTACGTCGTTGAGTTTTGGGAGTAAAACTTCTTCTTGGTGATGTCGGAACACACGAGTGAGGCGGGACGGTTGATGCGGAAGGCACTTATCTACGTGGCGCATTACACGCTCATTTGTCTCTGAAGTCGTGATAGGTTTTGTCAATCAAGTCTATTCGGTTCGTTCTACTTCATTCGTACAAAAGCCGATGGAGAATCAAAGCCTTCTCTATGATATCCATGCCATTGAGACGATAAGAACGGAGAATACGACTCAGGTCCATGGACCACCACTAGGAACCGGCTCCCTGATGAAGAGCATTAGCTGAAGAATGTGGAGATGTCGGTGCATCAGTTGGCGGAGAGGGAAGAGCTGTTGGGAGGGAGGTAGACGAGGTCGTGCAACCCTTGACTCAGAAACAGCAAGATTTTGGAGAGTTCAACGGGAGATGGAAGAGCGTCGACCGATAGTCCTGCGAGAGAATCAAGACCATTCGAGCTCAATCTCGGTTCGAATCCCCTTCGATGGAGCCGTCTTCAGCTATCCGTCGCTACATGCGTCCCTTGGATGCACACGAAAAAGGAGCACTTGTCCCGCTGTTCTCTATTGAACGACTCTGCGTCTGGGCTGGGGGACGTGATGCTAATGCCGGAGCGAGCTGAAAATGCGGGTGAACTGGGGTCGTCATGTTGGATGTCGTTATTGTAGAACAGAGGTTCATAGGGCCAGACACAGGACACGCCGTGACAGAAACCGGGTGGGTGGTAGAGGCTTTGGAAAGGGAAGGTCCGAAGGTTTCGGAAATGCGACGAAAGATCCTGATGATGAGATATCGAGGGAAGCTAAGGATGCCGAGCATGAGCAGATAACTCTGGTGGCGGCTCCGACATCAAGATCATAGGTATAGATCGAGTATTGGGCAGAGATGTCAGTGGTGGACAATTTCTCCTTCTTCTCTCCGCTTCCTCTCCAAGAGTCATCGCCCGCACACATCCACTCCGTCATCTCTCTCCTCTCCCTGGCTGCGCCCTTTGTTCGGGCACCGCTGGAGAACGTGTCTCTGCAATCCGATTATCTGCCATATCTCAACGCGACCCAGATTACTCCGATCCAGGTCATTCAGTCCATCCTGCCTTTACTTCGGAACGCGTACGCCCAAGACAAGGCGAAGAACATCATTGTCTGTCTCCCGGCAACTGCAACTCGCGTCGGCCTGCCGTTCTCCTCGCTGCAATCCATGAGTGCGGCGGGAACGTTGCGCGCTATGGAAGTGCTGCGTCGCTGGGCCTGTCGCCGCTCCTCGGGTGACTGCTCCCGGGGTACAAGGATAGCAACGAGAGTGCGAGGGGAAATCAGGCAGAGCAGAAGGGACCATCTCTGGCGGCGGGTGTTGGGTAGGAGCGTCGCCCTTGTACTTGTCCAATCGCTATTCAATGTCGGCATTTTCTGCACCCGAATCTACTCTCCGCTCTGAAGTGGGCGATGAGTATGTTGTTTCGATGAAGGCTAGGATATCGCACTTACCCGATTCAACGCCTTTCACTGGGTTAATTGGTCACCATATGGAAGTGCGCCGGTACCAGCCCCAAGTCATACTGCAATGCAATGGAGTACACCACAATTGGACCGTCAACATCTTCCCTCTCTCGTTGATTGGTTCTGCGCCGCGTATTTCCCTATAATCGCCCGCCGAGCGTAATGATACCTCGAACGGACCGCGCTACCGCAGTCTCGGGAAGCTGGGCCACGCTCTTTGCCACGCAGGCTGCGTGGGCTGACTACCCAGGTGATACATGGGGGCCATCGAGGTCAAGGCAGTGTGGTCGGAGCTTGGTTGGCAACTTGGAGAGCGTGGGGAATGAGGAGGCCAGGTTACGCGTTAATGCGAGAGCGGGCAGCGGGTCCAGGGTGGTCCGTAAGGGCTGCTGAAATTTCAACGTTGGGCCAGCGGGTGGACCTGAGAAAGGCTGGCCTGCGATGGAAGAGCGACGACCGTTGAGCTGACGATTGGCAGCACGGTTGAGCCGTAGTGACTATACACATGCAAAGCATTACTCGTATGATTCCGCCACGCGTTCTGTGCGCATTTTCGAGTATTTGACGGGGATTGCTCGTAAGTAGCTGAATGCCACGGGAGACGTAGTAAGGGAGAGAGAAAAAGGATGAATGTCCGGCCCGGACAAGCCGATCATCAATTTGGCGTGTCAACCGTGACTTCCCTAAGCTTCCTTACTTTCCGGGGCACTGCTAAGTGTCTCCGGTTGTATACTCTCGCTTTCCCCCTTTCATGCAGGAACCATCAACCTTTATCCGCATATGGTTCAAATCTGGGCTTTACCTCCTTTGGGCCTTACTCCGTATAGGCAAAATTTGGGCCTCACCCGGCTCCTTATTTTTCTTCTCTGTCCTCCCCGTCCGCCTTCGCTTCGTTCGTTACGTCGTTCCTTTCCTCGTTGTTACGTCTTTACTTGCTTTAAATGCATCGCGTTTCTTTGCAATAATGTCCCCATTTCCTTTCAGTGATCATGTCTTCCGATGGCGACTTGGCTCTGGTGGATCCGGCGGCCGTTATCCGCCAGCGTTTCTACTCCCTACAACACTGTTTGTTTGCGTTTCCTTCCCTCGCTGGCGCTCTGCTCACGTGTTGCTCCCTAGTCAATCATCGTTTCTACGTTGAACGTGCTCGCACCTTGAAGGCCACTGCCACTGACCTTCGTGACTATCTCGCAATTCTCCAGCCTGATCATCCTGCTCTCTCTCCGTCTACATTCGATCCTACCAGGCCTAGTTATGCGCTGCCCAACGAGTTGAAGAGGCTCATCGCATCATTTATCCTATCTTCTGAGACCCATGCGCAGTTGAGGGCTGTTTCCAGGGCCTGGTTCGCTATCACCTCTTCTTTGGCTTTTGCCACTGTCTACTTGAACGGACCGTTGATCTCCTGGTCCAGCCTTTCCGCCGCAGAGATGGATTCCCTTCTGTTAAAAAGTTGGAATCGCGAGATCGCTTGCGCTTGCTTCCTATCCCGGGAGGGGTTACTGGGATCCGTGCGCAATGTCTTCTTTCGTCGTTGGGCCTTTGCTCCTGACCGTCCTTGTTGGTGGACGGGACTCTTGCCTCACGTTGATCGCGTCGAGATAACCGGGTTTGCTGACCCAAACTCGACATGTGTGACGCTTTATCCCATTTTCTTCTTGCCAGACGTCGTCAAACATCTCCATCTTTCATCCGTTTCCTTTGGCGATCACAGTGTTCAGAATCTTCTAGCTCCTTGGTCTAGTCTACAAGCTCTGACCATGCACCGTGTTCAAGGTGGCCACATTGTGAGTCGTTGGACTCTTTTGCTGTCTGTGATTTTTTTGGCTTACTTCCCTCTTGTAGATTCCCCCCCGAAACTTCTATGAGTCCTCTGGCCCTGACTATGATTATTGGGTAGCCGTTCACGGTCTCGATACCATTGCACTGAGGGAAGCCGTCGCTGCAACCCCAATGGCTTCCCTTACCTTCCTAGAGCTCGATATCACCGTGTCTTGCTACAATTACGTGTTGGTACCCTCCGACGCTGGTGTGCTCGACTTTTCGTCGCAGCTAGTGGCCTCCATGGATCGCTCGTCCCTCTTTCACCGCGACATTGACTTCATTATGCCGTTGGAAATGTCCTTTCCCTGCCGCATTTTTGCGCATGTCCTCACTACTCTTCGCATCACTCTGCATGATTTTCAATTTCCTGCCTTCGCCCGCTTGCTGCAATGTTCCGAACGTCTTCAATCCCTTTATCTTCGCCTTTGTATGTTGATCGCTGTTC
The DNA here is from genome assembly GCA_019915145.1 of Strobilurus orientalis. NCBI lineage: Eukaryota > Fungi > Basidiomycota > Agaricomycetes > Agaricales > Physalacriaceae > Strobilurus > Strobilurus orientalis. The sequence continues at coordinate 952,136 of JAHLML010000014.1, forward strand.
TCTTCCTGTCAATCCTTTTTGACCTTTTGCCTAGTTTCTCCATTCTACCCGCCTATTGCTCGCCGAGTTCACTACTCTATTCTTCCGGATTTGGAGACTGTCACCTTCGACGTCGTCCCTAACAATATCAACATTCCCCTCTTGTTATTGGAACGGTGGCCAATGCCAAATGCCGTGAACACTGTACGCATCTATGTTTATCGCACTTCCTGCGCCGCTTTTCATGGTTTCGAGTCCATGTTTTCTTATGTCGCTTTACGACGCATTTACGAGCATTCCGCGTACAATTTCGGTCATCCGTTAGTGCGGGGTATTGGCCTCAACTCGCCAAAGTTTCTTGCTACTTGCACAGACTGTGATCAGGTGTTTTCTAATATTGTCCACCTGGCAAATACCAGTCTTCCTCCCATACCTAATATGTATTTAGCCCCACATACCTCCCTGTAGTTATTTTGTTATTTTTTCTTGTACCGAGTTCGTTTGGGCATCACACGACAATTGTCTTCGTTCCCTGTGTGAGTGAGATTTTTCGCCGCCGATTTGGACCGCGGGACAGACAATATACGCCGATCAGTTCTGGATTGCTACCGATTCCTGGATGCCACAATTCTACTTGCCGACCTACTTCTTCCATCTCGTTCATGGCCCTCCCTGCGCTGATCCTCTCATTCGCCGTCTCCGCATACCGCCCGATGCTAACCATTTCCAAGCTCTTGGTGCACGCCTCCTTCTACTGGATTGTTCGATCCCTCCTGCGTCTCCATGTGCGTGGCCTCTTCGAACGTTGGTGGCGCGTCGTGGTTCCCGCACGGCGTGGCTTGGTACGCTGGGGGTTCGTCCGCCGAATTACTGGGACTGTATGGTGGCGGGTCTGAATTTGCTGACCCATCAGAGCTAATTCGGCTGTGACTTTCTGCCAGACGTATAGGCGATGCACCTGCTCCTGTCGGTATAGCGGCATCCGGCGTATGTGGCGCGTCCATATTCCCCTGTTCAGACTCCTGCTCTTCCATGAGCTCTTCCAATAGCTGCAATCTCCGTGTTCGCGCTTGCTGCCTTCTCTCCGCGGGCGACATTCTCCCCCTATCGTGCGTGGATGCTGACAATGCCATGGCGACTTTGTATGGGATACTGTCTGAGTATCCTCGGCCTTATGTATGTAGCTCCTCCGTCATTCGCATGTCTGGTCTTCTCTGCTAGGCAAGAACCTCTGTATTGTATATTGCCCGAGCACCCTCGGAGTATTGTATTTGGATGGAGTGTCATCCTTCGCGTATCTCGTCTTCTATTCAACCAACTGTTCCAGTGACACCCTTCGCGCATCTGGTCTTCTATGCCATGAGCGAGCTTTCCGATTGGTATATCATGGGTCTTATGTATCTAGTCTTGGATACTGTCTTGGATGACATCTACGAACATAATCGCGAACATCTACTTACTCGGCTTGAACTCGAAACGATCGCAAATCGCAACTTCCCAGTCCTATCTTGGTTGCGCGCAAACGCTACTCGACTTGGATAAATCCACCCCAACTCGACTCGATATCCGACGCACTCGAGGCGCGACTGGATCAAACCATTTCAGGCCTCCCGCTACGTGCTGACACAGTTAGCTATGTAGTTGACAGGGCGGTAAATATAAACGTACCAGAACGCGAGCAGTTGGTGGTGCGACACCTACACCTTGGGGTCGCGTATGCTTCCCTCCGTCTGGTCAATTCTGTCAGGCTTCGTTTGAAAGTCTGTGATTGTTTCCGCGAACCTCTTGAAGTTCAGTCTTCATGTCTTCCGAGTTCTGTTGACAAATGTTGGCATTATAGAGCAAGACAGAATGAGAGACTTACCTGTGGGCGTTGACGCTCGACAGAGCAGCACTCTGCCCAAGACTTCGCAGCAGCACTCCGTCTGTATCAGTGCCGATGATAAAGTGAGAGAGGTAAAAGACCAATTGAGGTCGACGTGATAAGGAGGAAAGAGGAAATGACATGAATCTGACATGCCTTTACAGCATACGTTTCAGCTGGGCGCGGCGCGTCTGGGAGAACAGCGCTGCCGCCCACAGGGTCGGACACACCCGATAGTCGTCCATTACATGGAGTGTGTGAATGTCAACGCGTCATTCAGTTAGGAGCGGGACTGCCGTGGGGTGAAAAGCTCCTGCTGGAATCGTTGGTTGCGTCGCCGCTGTCATCGTTCGGTAAGTCGCCGTGGCTGTGGTGTTGGTTGGAAGGAAAGGCCAGCGCTACCACATAGATCAACGCGTCGGGGATGACCTCCTGTTATGGCGCTACCCAAGTATGTAAACGCGTCATTTAGTCAGGAGAGGGACTGCCGTGGGGTGGAAAGCGCCTGCTGGCGTCGGTGGTCGCGTCGCCGCTGTCGTCGTTCAGTGGGTCGCCGAAGCTGTGGTGTTAGCTGGAAGGAAAGGCCAGCGCTACCAAAGATGTCATCGCGTCGACTGGTGAGAAGAGGACCGACGACAAGGCCGTGGGTCGGAGGGCATCTGCTTTGTTTGAGAAACGCGTCGGCGCTGTCGTCGTCGTCATCAAATCGGTCGTCGTCGCTGTGGTGGTGGTTGGAAGGAAAGAGCGAATTTAATCAAGCCGGGTTCAAAGTGCGCAAGCGCCACGACATGTGCTCAGCTCGGAGCTCGGCCCGATGCTCTTCGTTGCCATGATCGGCGGCCCCATGTCATTCCGTCTTATCTTTTAACCACCAGCTGCAACCACCAGGACGAGCGACAACCATTGACACAACAATGGGCGGCATGCTACCACGACGCGGCGGTCAATGACGGTATATGCGGCCGCCATCCGCGACGGACAGACGTGTTGAGGGTCAACCACTATCACGCCCACGCCAGCCAACGCCTCAACCAATACGTGCACCACCGGTAGCGGCCTCCATCGACCTCTACGCATCTTAGCAAAGCTAAGCTTAACAGCACCCTGTATTGGGCTATTGGTGCTTGTCTGTGTTCACTTTGTCTTTTTAGCCTCACTGACGGGCTTGACAGCAATCCGACCGTCGAATACGACTGCCGCAGCTCACACAGCTGCCTAGTACACGTCCACAGGATCTTTTCCGCCTCCCATAACGCGCCGTAGCCGCCGGCATTACCCCCACATCGCTACTTACATACCCATCACTACTTCCATACCGCGCCGGCAACGTTTTACCGACGGCGGGGCACCCCATATCTCGGAAGCCGACTCACACTGAGACGGAGGAAGTGATGCGCGACGCGGTGGTATTGACATACCACCAACTGTTGTCGTTCCCGGTGTGCCTACTTTCTCTTCATACATTATCGTGACTTGTCTAATTTGGTCTTGACAATGCAGCGGAATGATCGACTCGACGACTCGCCAATTCGACTCACGCGCCAGACCTAAATAGCGCTGCCGTACCAGCCTGCCCGCCGTATCCTTCAAGTTCTTGCGCACAGTACTGTTTGTCTCGCCGACGGCGGTGGAGTCAATCTTTTCGGAGGCCGACTCGCACAGAGACGGAGGGATTTATACGGGACGCTGTGGTATGGGTGTCATGCCACCAACTGCTTGTATCGTCGTGCGTTACCAATTTTCCCATTTCGACTACATGGCTAATTTGATATTGGCAGCGCCTAGCGCGAGGTCTTCTAACACGCCCACGGTGTTGCAAAGGTAAGCGCGTCGTGTTTATCGCTCTATTCCGTCTGGTCAACGTCTTCGTGTAGCTGGCGCTTAACCATTCGCCGCCAGCCACTCTCACTGGACAGGACAATTTCCGCATGGGCCTGAGCGTGCCAGGGATCTGACGGCTCGTTTGTCCCGCAAGTCAGACCGTCGTCAGCTTGTCGCAGTACTGACCGCGCACGATATTGCCATACGCCCGTGTTCCGCCTGCCTATTCTCTTCCGTGTATAGCCGTATCCGTTCTCTCTACCAGAGGCACTGACTCATTCTTCTGCCAGTCTTATGAATCTTATTCTTCTTCCTCGTTTGTTGGCTCTGCCTGGTCTTCATGTTCGGTAGACGCTCTGACATTTTATTATATCAGCCCTACTTATGACATGCGTTCAATAGTCGAACTTCCGCTTCAATCCTCCTCGGTTCCCCTCTGCACTCTTCTTGATTGCCAGCCCGTGGTCCTGGTCTGCGTGCCGCGCTCGTTTGGCATCCTGTCCTCACATTAGTGAGTATCTGCTTACATCTTGATTATTAACTCACGTCTACACATCCTCCGTCAATCAAGACGATAGCCCGCAGCTTGAGTCGCAAGCGCTTGCTGTACTGCCCAGCCGGGCCTTTCTTGTCTACTTTGAGCGGTACGACAAAAGCCGAAAACTTGACTTCGACGATGTCCCCGACTCGTAAGTTCGCCGGCCTGATAGGGTCAAATCTGCCCGCGTTCAGCATGTCGTCGATGTTATTCAATGTGAGTGAACTTACCTTTTCTCGCTGCCTGTCCCAATCATTTCATAGTACATCACTTTGTTATCCGCAGTATGCTTCATATTGTCCTTCAGACCTAAGTCACGTAGCAAGTTCTTCGGGTCAACGTCAGGTGCGAAATCGATGGCCTCTTCAAGGTCTGTCTCCCGAACGCGGTCGAAGTAACGGTTAGCGATGTCAATGGCAGGATGTCCCTCGAAGCTAGAGTACTGCCAAGGCTCCAATGTTCCAGCAGGGAATACTCGTTCGAACTTCATGTGAGCTTCGCGGATGTTTTCAATTGCTGTGAAGAACGTCTCCTCACCCAATCCGCAGATTTGGATGTTCTGTTGCAAGACGTGCGAACATGTACTGTTGACCTCAGCTGTGTGGCGTCTCCTAGCTATTCAAATGGATAACTTACGTAGGTCGTCTTTCAATTGGTGGAATCCTGGCCGCCGTCATGACTCCGTTCATGACAAGACTTTGCTCCGTGGTCTCCATATCCTCTTGTGCGGTGAGTCTCCAAGTCATCCCATCGTCTTGAGTCATGCAATTCATCTTCTGAATGACGTCGCCCTAGGTTCTCAGTTGTCAATGGTGAATGATCACTCCATAAGATAACTTGTCTTACGGTCTCCTGGTTGCCCATATGATTCGTCTTTTCGGTCTTGCGTTCCGCGATGATAGTCTTGACTAGCTCCGCTGTGAAATTCATGAGTGGAAAGCCTAGTCGTAACGTATTCGCTGAAAATGTGAACATGCGTACCAGCGCGGTCCCGAGCGTAATACGCATCCATACTGAGTGCGCTTCGTCTGTGAGTGTATTGTCTATCACCCTCTATGCATGCCTTTTCAACCGTCCTCACTTGTGCTTCCCTGACTCACTCAACTTCGATATTGTGGGCTACGTGGGCTTGTGCTGTCATTGACCTCTCCACTTCTTGGCTAGCTCGCCTGTTTCTGATCAAAGGGCTTCTAGAGTGCTGTGACACCTAGGAGCATTGTTACTGTGGCATCCGTGGCGCGTTTCTTTCTCCCTCGGCGTTGTATCAGCTTCCCCGTATTCAATGGTTTCTTTCAGCTCACTGTCCTTAGCTCCAGCGCGAATCCGTTCTTTTGTCAAACAACTAGAGCTTCTAGTTTGCCATGTCACCTATGCAGGACCTCATTGCCTGGACGCTGGCACGGTATTCCCTCCTTCGCAATGCGCGTATCATCTTCGTCTGCATTCAACGGTCCCCTCTAGTTTACCGACGTTTGCTCTGGCTTGAATCGGAAATACTCAGGCTCAAATCGGGTTCTGTTGTCGAATGTCTTGTCTTGACCCTGACATGGTGTTCCCTCCCTCGCGAGCCGAGCATCACCTTCGTGTATATTCAACGGCCACTTTTAGTTACCCGGCGGTTGCTCAGACCTGATTCGGACGTGCTCAGGCGCGAATCGGGTTCTGTTGTCGAACGACTCCCCTTGACCCTGACATGGTATTCCCTCCCTCTTGATGCGCGCATCGTCTTCGTGTATATTCAACGGGCTCTTTTAGTTTACCGGCGTTTGCTCAGGCCTGAATCGGACGTGCTCAGGCGCGCATCGGGTTCTGTTGTCGAACAACTTCCCTTGACCCTGACATGGTATTCCCTCTCTCTTGATGCGCGCATCGTCTTCGTGTATATTCAACGGGCTCTTTTAGTTTACCGACGTTTGCTCCCTGACGTGCTCAGGCGCGAATCGGGTTCTGTTGTCGGATGCGCGCATCGTCTTCGTGTATATTCAACGGGCTCTTTTAGTTTACCGACGTTTGCTCCCTGACGTGCTCAGGCGCGAATCGGGTTCTGTTGTCGACCGACATCCTCTCTTGCAGGACGCATATCATCTTCTTGCATCGTCAACGGTCCTTCCTTGTTGACCGACGTTGATGCTGGCAGCACTTCCTTTACGGAATGGTGCCAGAGCCTTCATCTACTTCTGGCCTACCTACGTGGAAGCGGCTTGTTCTTGTCCAAATTGGCTACTGTACCCTTCACCTTATCTCCTCGGTCACCTACCTTCATTAACTCACTGCAGATCCGTCAGTCATTATGTTCAATCATGGTTCCCATCTTGACACCACGGTCTTCTCTCCTGGTGTCTGCCTAATCTTCTGGAAGGTGCGTGTATCTTCCTTTGCATGGTATCGCGTTATCTTCGGTCTGACCGCGTCTTAAATAAGCTGAAGTTCACCGATTATGGACGCGGTCTCTTGTGCCGCCTGTTCACTGTGTTGCTCTCTTCTGCTTGTTTCGCGTCATGTCCAAAGGCCACCCGCGCCGTGGTCGATCGGCCGGTATGAAATCAGAGGCCGACACCCTCAACAAGTATTTGGCTCCAAAGTGACTCTCTCGAACTTTGCGCATCGCACCTCAATCTAACTAATGTTCTCTAGAACCGACGACTTTGATCCCATCGAGGCTGCCTTGGCCTTGAGCTCAGGTGCGGCGACCCTGTTCGTATACTTTGCCTTATGTTGTACCTTCTCTGACTCTTCCTCTCATAGACCAATCACCCACTCGCCTGCTCTACTCGAGAGCGCCGCGAAAAAAATCAAGACCGTCAAGAAACCTCAGACTGTCTCTGACGCATCCGTCAAGGCCAAGTGCGTCCATGGTTATGGCATATTCCAAAGCTCACTGTCTTCTATCAGCACGCAGCTGGTCAAGCCTTCAAAGTCTGTACAGAAGGGGTGAGTTATTCCTTTCGGTGGCTTTGGCCCTGTTCTTGTAATAATATGTTCCCTAGCTCTGATGTCGGTGGCGTCTCTCAGCCCAATGCCCCTCTCCCTCTTACTCCCAAGCCCAAGGTGGCCGGGCCGACCGACGAAGAGTTTGCTCTGGCTCTGGCGCAGGAAATCGCTAATGACATGTTTGGTTCGGGCCTATCTGATGACGAGCGCAGTCTTCATGATTCGAAGCTGGGGTCCCCCATCCAACTTGCGAGTGCCGACGCTCCTCTTAGTGTCAAGGAGGTAGTGGCTCCAGCGCCTCAGCAAGTGGCCGACTCTGCAAAGTCTAATTACACGCGTCAGTTGCGTGAAAAACTCGCTGCTGTGCAAGCGGAGTTGTCTGCTATAGAGTCAGGGTATGTCTTTCCTGTTTTATGTTTCATCCCTTCTAAATTGCGACTCAGTCCCGCAGCCCACGGCCTTGCTCATACAGAGAGTGCGATGCGTGTCAAGTCGCCTGGAAATCTCCCTGGGTCTGTCTTCTCCCTATCTACTTGTCCCCTCTTTCCATTAACAGTGCTCCAGAGTAACAACTGATGCTTGCGCCACTGTCGGTGAAGTGTCGGCTGCCGATCTGTACCCATCTTACTGTTTTCGGTATGTCCTCGCGCTGATGAATGTATAGATTCGACACGGAGGCTATCGAAGATGGTGATAATAACCGTGGAGCTGACTCCCCTCTGACATCTTTGTCCGGAGGTGAAGACTTCGACCAAGATGCAGCTGAGAACTCTGTCCGTCTCACTGCCCACGGCTATGCCGACGATGGGTTTGTCGTTCACGACGAACAGGCTTCAGAGGACGGTAGCGACCACTGTGAAGTTATTTCGTCTGATTCCGATAGGATGGATCAAGCCGACGAACCAAGGTTTTCTCCAATTGTTCTCAAACGCCTGAAGGTGAACTATGGGATTGGTAAGTCTGAACTTGCTAGCCTCGCAGCCATGACTGCAGCCCGGTACGTCGCCTGTCCTGTGTATGTGTGCTTCTCCTCCTGATTTGCAGCACCCTTTATCAGCTCCCCCACCGTCTCATGCGCGTAAGCATGCCCTCATCCTACGATGTTCGCCCGGTTGATTATTTGGTCTAGGCCTAAGTCGCCAAATAAGCGTGGCCGCGTTCTTTCCGCCAGCGAGAGCAAGGAGATAGAGGTCCTTGACTCACCTGTGCCCAAGAGACGTCGGCCGCCTACTCAGGACGCCAAAGCTTCATCAACGGCAAAGGGCAAGGCCGCTGTGAAACCTCAGGTCAAGGTTTCTCCCAGTGCAAAAGAGGAACTAGACATGGTGGGCTTGCTCCTCTACTTCTCTGTGTTGAGTTATCTCTAACTAGGATCTACTAGTTTGAGGGGGAGCAGGCCGCTGCCAACTATGAGTGGGCCATGCTCCTAGCCCACGACAAAGAAGTTGCCAACGACGACGTGTTCTCAGGTAGGCGTCTAGATCTGCCTAACTTGTATCCTCCTAATGAATTCAGGTCCTTACGAACAATCTTACGAAGAAGACTTCACCGGACCTCCCATGCCGCGCACTGGTCCAGGCTCTGTATTAGCCCTTTTGGACGTCAACCGTGATAGTAAGCTCTATGTCGGTAATATCCCTAACAATCTCCCGTAGGTCCTCTATCTGTGGCGTTGCGTAACTTTTGATATCATTGTCTATAGGGTTTTCCAGTTCACCACGCTCTGGAATGGTGATGCCTACCGTGACATCATGCGCAGCGACATAGACGATTGTACCGCTTACTTTGGGAGGTCCGCTCTCGTGTAAGTTCTCTTGAACCCTTTCTATCTCTGTACTAATAGGCCCTTCAGCAATTTATTCGTTGGCATCTTGTTCCAGCGCTCAGGAGAGTACATCAATCTAAGCCGAATGGACCCAAGCTTGCTCGAGACCGTTGAGTATGGGACCAAGACTGGCACATTTGGGCATCGTCTGGCCTTCAAGGGATCCGATGCCACGCCTCTTTGTTGCACATTAGCGACTGTTACTCAGTCCTACCTACGTACGCCATACCAGAAGACTCCCACCTCCACGGTCCACGGGATCTTCTACGCACCATTCGCTCAAGATGAGATACTGGCTTGCGCTGTCATCGGAAGAGTCTGGGGACTCGTTGGGTCTGCACCAGGTCCTATCGGTGCTGTTCCGGGTCAAAGGGAGAAAGCGGCATATCTATCCGCTACCTACCCAAGGTCCGCGGGCGCCGATGAGCCGCGCTGGGTCTCTGCTACTCCTCCTAGTATGTTCGCCTTATAGAACTCTTTCTCCTGTGACTGACGTACACCCAGTTCCGTCCAAGCCCGTTTCAAAGCCGGTCTCGCCCAAGCCGGGTCCTCTTGCCCGTACACTTGTCTTGCCCCCTCCTCCGAGCGCTATGTTGTCTCCGCAAAGGGCTGGAAAGGCCCTTGTCACCCCTGCCTCCCCCAACACCTATGTGAAGAACGCCTGGAACTGCCATAACTACGAATACCCAGGTGTGCTGAGAGTGCTTCTACAAATTCAGCCGTCTTAACAATCATCTAGTGCCCATCTTTGATGGAAGAGGGAACGATAAGTTTCCCGGATTCGACTTCAGTGAAGGTGCCTTTGCTAGACTCAAGACACGCCCGCCCGGCTGGCCTCCTTTCCTGGATGGCCATACCGAAGTTCCGGAGAATTCCCTCGTGTTGATAGTACAGTCTGTTCAGACGTGGAAGTCCAAGTCCAATTCTGGCAAGCCAGCTGCGTTCGGCTTCAACATTCATTCCGTTGTTCTCTTGGCCTTGGGTCAACACATCGCAGACGACCCTAAGGTCAACCCACCCCTCCACGAGAATGTCCTGGCCGTCTTTCTTCCCGGGACTGCAGACCAGAAACACGAGAATGCGGAGGCGTCCACCAGCGCTACCGGTCCCAGCTCCAAGACCGTCGGCACCCCTGTCAAGTCCGTCTGCACCCCTGTCAAAACCAGCCTTCGCACCCCTAAGGCCTCTGGCTCCAAAGGCAAGGCTGTCGACCGCAACCCCAAGTCGTCTGGCTTCAAGCCTAAGCGCAAGGCTGATGATTAGTCTCCTTTGCGTACGCGGTGTTTTTGCTTGCTCTTATCAGTCAAATTACTTGTATGTCTTGTAATGTACTTTGTCGAATGCCAAGTTTTTCTGTCGCGCACATTGTCAGATATGATATTCGGATGCAATTTCTGGAGTGTTCTGGCGTTTCACGATCACGGTACCCTGTCTGGATCACATGTTCGAGCTGTCAATAGAATTCTGATGTCCTTCTTTCCAACCACCACGGTGTCGCGCCAACTCCCCCACTTTTAGACCTCGGCGACTAACGCTACACGCGTTAACTGCTTGTGCTCTTTGGTATCCTGAGTCGTCGCTGACAGTGACGGATATCCACGGGGGTCGTGCCGACCTGTGTATCTCTACAGTGCTCCATCTTAAAACATGCAAAACGACTCCACGAAAAACGACTCCACGAGCAAATCCCTGCCAAGGTAATGTTATGCTAGCTCGTTGCATGCTCAGACTTACCGATAAGTGTTTCCCTCAAGCCCGCGCGCTCTGAGGCGCAGATTGATCTATGCGCGGTACGTTGGCTTTGCTTATTGCCTACTGGGGGGTTTATTTGACTTCTTTGATAGCGCACGAGTATTTCGTCCGCAAAATCAGACAACCCCTCATGACTACATTCGGCAAGAAAATGTCCGTTATGCGCCATACCCGAACCATCGTATGTCTTCAGCACTGGCTCGTTTCGATCGCCGCCTGACACTTGCGTGTATTTTCAGATTCCCATGACCTAGCTAGATACTCTACTCCTGAGGAAACTGCTGTACCGTCACCACTCGAGACTCTGTCTCACCCGAAACCGAACCAGATGTCCGCGCCGCACGCCGCATTGCCAACCCTGCTGCCGCCCAACACCAACGAGGATGCCCTCCAGACGCCGTCTGACCCGAAACCACACCAGATGCCCCCGTCACATGCCATGTTGCCAATCCCGCTGCCGCCCAACACCAACGAGGATGCCCTCCAGACGCTGTCTGACCCGAAACCACACCCCATGCCCGCGTCGCATGCCACGTTGCCATCCCTGCTGCCGCCCAACACCGATAATGATGCCGTTGCCTCCACTCATTCCCCTCTACCTCTGAACGGTGAATGCCCGACCATTTTCACAAGACTTGACGTCGGGTCAACATCCTCACATCCTTGTTCCATACCTGCTTATACACCGCTTATGTTCCCATGTGTCCCTGGTGAAAACCAGACCAGTGTCGAACACACCGTTTCCTCTGATGCTGTTCCTTCCAAACCAGTGGTCGGAACCGACTCCGACGCTGCCACATCCACAACAAACTCGTCTGGATTTGCCTGTACGGGCTCCTCTCCATCTCCTACGTCTTCCAGTCCATACTTTCCAGTTTCCCTGGCGGGTACCCTCTTTGTGGACACCACGACAGCGGTTCTTGGTCGCGCTGACCTCAGCTGTGGTTCGCCACTTACACCATTGAGCTCTGCTTCCATGGACAGTGTTCATGAGCATGATCATGCTTGGTCACCTCCATCGACTACTACTGGGCTGGACGTTCCTTGCAGCTCACTAGTTGTTCAGGGAAAAATTCAACCATCTCTCGAACGGTCATCGTTAGTAACTGTGTCCGACTCAGTTATACTCCACCGATGGATTCAAGCCCACACGGCTATTCCTCGCTCTCTCTCTAGCCGAGGCCTTCGCCATCACCTGGCACGCTATGTTGCTGAAAAGTGCGCTTCTGCAAAGAAACTTGACGGGCACAGCTTTGTATCAATCCGTGACGATATCATTTTCTTTGAAAATATCCTACACCGTTCCGTGATCACCGGCGTGTCGGCGGCGAGAGAAGACATTGAACTCTCTGTCGCTATCCAGCAATCATCCCTCATTCTTCAGCACTTTATGCGCTCAAAAAGCCTGGATCTGGGAGAAAAGGTTGATGAAATACAGCGTTGTGTAAGCCCTTCTCTTTTTGATTGTGGATCAACAAACTAACAAATGTGCAGATGTTTCGTAAATGTTGTACCGTTCTTCAGCAACAGACGGTGAACTCTTGGTGTCTGAATCGGGAGGATCTAGTCTCCTTGACCTCTGGCCACAGGCTTACTTCCGCTGTTATGGATTGCGTATTATCTATTTGGTTCCCTTCGAGATTTGTCGACGGAGTGGTCATTCTGGAAACGGGCTTTGCCGACACATATCTTTTCTTCAAAGACGGAGAAAACAGCATTCTCAAACCGTTTGACTGCTTGTCCGATGACAAATTGGCAGACATGATAGCCTCAGACCTTATTTCGGTGAGTTACCACTCTTTTTTTTTCGCATTACTTCCGAATCTCACTTCGCCAGAAACACTTGCTCACCGTTCATAGCTGGCGACGGGTCATCGTCCCTATGCATAGAGAGGACAATCAGTGGATATCCGTTGTTGTCGACTTGGAGAACATCACCATTTCCATGTACGACAGTTGGAAGTCTCGGCCTAATCAGAAGGAGTGGAAATCGAACTCATTTGACGGCCGCATTCTAAAGGTGATGTCTTCCCACTTATCCGGTTTGTTTTTTCTCTGACTTAGGCCAGATCGTTCGCCATTTTGTGGATCGCATATTCTCACATTGTGGGCGAGACCCCGTCCCGTGGCAACCCAAGTCGCGTTTCTACACACACACCCAGGTACACCTGATCTTATTATTTCGCCAGGTATATCCTCTAACATTGTGATCTAGTCCCCCAAACAGTTGAACATCCTGGACTCCGGTGTCTTTGCCCTTCTTCGCATTCGTCAGTTGATAACCTCAGACGATCTAAATCCTGCGGGAACACCTATCCTGTACCATTTCACACAGACTCCGGCTACCACGCTGCACAGATCCATGTTATTGCACGACATCTACGCATATCATAAATGCAGCCTTGACGCTGTGTAGGGAATAGACGTAGCCCTTCCCCCGCTGTCTGTCCTCTATTATAAGATTCAATAACCCGAAAAACTGCAGATGGTACCAGAGAGACGCGCGGAGCTCAACGTCGCACGGAGGTGAACTGCTAGAACAATTCGAGTACGGGTTCGCTGACCGCATCGTCTTTTCGTCTGTGTCGTGGGTGTGTCGTCCGTCAATCAGCGCCATTGTTCCGTTTGTCCTCAGTTTTCGCCGTTGAATGTGAGTTAAATGTAGCCGTGGGCCAGGCTAGGGAGAAGTATGAAGACGAGCCAGTACCCTCACTCGACAGCTGCGGGCTTCTTGACAAGCTGCTCGAGCTCCGGAACCGTCAGTCGCACCATCTTGCGCTGGTCCCTTCGCGAAATGGCATCTTCTTGCTGTCAGAGTCGCCCTCCGAGAGGCCTTTGTCGTCCGAATCAATCACCTTGCCTGACGAGTGAGATGGGCGCAGCGAGAGAGAGAGCGTGGGACGCACATTGACTCTGTTTGATGTCTAAGGAGTCGCCGGGAGTGTGGGGAATACGAGAAGGACGGTCCGCTTCGTTACATGCACTCAGCTCCGCGAGCACCTGAAGCTAGGACCACTGCTCGTCGGCTGTCGCTGTCTTCTGCGTCTCCTCGCCCTGCCCCACAGCCTCCGCCAGTGTGCTCTATGCTCATGCCACTCACCCCATCCGCACCGTGCCACACCGTACCTCCTCCGTGGGAGTGAGGGTGTACTTCTGTTCCTGTACCTGTACATCGTCGCCGTCGCGGAGCAGGCTGTTTGGCTGGGCCGATGACGAAAACAGGCATGCGCGTCGATACGGGAATCTTGGGCAGGACGGTGTCGGCGATAAACGAATCCATGGAGTCATGCACGACCTTGACGAGCATCTGGGCGACCTCATCCTCGTCGTCGGGCGGACCGATATGGCGCGCCTGGAACGCATCGAAGTTTGTTGAGAAATGGCAGGCAGAGTGGTGGATAAGCGCCTCGACGCGTTCGAGCACCCAGAATGAAACCGAACGTCGTGGGATACAGCTGCCCGAATAGCGAGTAAGTCGAGTCGGCGGTGGAGGTTCATCGAATGCACGCTGGTCGTTTGATGTGGACAGCCGTACATAATAGACTCCGCGGCTTTTCAGCATCATGAAACGGAACGTGAACGCCGAAGGCGATCGCGAGGCACGCAAAAAGCCATGCAGCTAAAACGCGGCATTGGACTCCTCCTTCTCCAACTACCAGTCTCGATACAACTGCCAATGGCTCCTCATAGGCCTCCTCGTACGCCGACCCTCCGCTTCGGTCAACCCGTCCCCGTCCGCGGGGTAGACATCCGCGCCATGCTCATAAACGGAAGCGATGGTCAGGAGCTTGCGGACAACCAGAGCGCTATGGTGCGCATTCGCGCGCCCGCTGATGGAAGAGCAAGGGCGTGGCATTTCGTGGAGTATGAGGGTACCCATGGCAATCACTTGCAACTTTTGGTCGGGAATGTGCGTATAGGTTTACCGTATGAACTGGTCGCCTCACCTCTTGCGTTAGCTGGTCCCCGTTCCGCACCCGACGGGGACGTGGAGCACAGTCACGCGTCGCAACCTGTTCGACTACATGCGTAACCAGTTCGTGGAGATGGAGGAGCCTGATTATGGCGAGGAGGAGTTTTTTGAGGAGGATAAAAAGGGGTGCGACAGCTGCCGTTACGGGGACTATGCAGAGTACGAAGAGATTTGGAGGGATCTTGGCATCATCGAGTAGATAATACTGTGTAACGGCATGATTGGGTGCACGTCTGCAATAGAACGTCGCGAGCCTAAAGTCAATCACAGCCCCTTCTCCGGATGGCTGTACACCGTATTTGGTAGAGCTTCCAAGAAAAAATAATGACATTCGAACACTGGCAGGTGTTTTACAACAACTAAGAGAGCAGTACTATGGTACTCGACGCAAAGAGAGTCTCGAGAGGGCCAAAAAAAGCCATGCGCAATTGAATAGAAGAAAGATGAGGTACTAAATACATCACAGGAAACATTGGGTAACGAGTAATGGCTAGACTTCCGCGCCTCATTCCTTATTAATGACGGTCCCGACGGACGCGAGCTGGCGGGCAACCAAAGCGTAATGGTCGCCCGCAACATTCCAAACCCCGTGTCGCCGTGTGGAGCCGTGAGTGTAACGGAGACGGTGTTGGCGAGATATGCATTGAGGTCGGGTGCTTGATAATTTTCATCTCCGTGGCTTGTGGGGCGCGCTGCTCTGTGGTCGTCGCTGCCGTCCTCACGGTCGTACGTTGCACACCAATGGTCCGGCGGTGGTTACAGTATGGGCGGACGATCACGAAAATGTTGTGATGGAGTCGTTTGGACAAGGGAGATCAGGGGCATGCTTGCATGTCGTTGGCTCCCCTGAATTGATCTGACTCTGACCGTCATGTCCTGCAAGAGGCCACGCTCCACTTCTGCGGATGCCAGTGGAGATGCGGAGCGTCCGCGTCGCTCTGTCAAACCAGTCAATTATCGCGTACGTCTTCTTGCCTTGCGCCGCTCGCATGGTCGCGGAATAACATTCACAGGAATCGCCTGAGTCGGAAGTACTCGGAGAGCCTTCGCCGACATCCTTGGGTCGCACTCTATCGCGTGACGCTTCGCCCGCCGTTAAGGGAACCCTCAACCGGGATAACATCACCATTCCTCACGGATGTAAACCTGTGACTGACGCTGCTTACGCCTCCCTGAAACTTCGCCCACCGATGACCACCACTGCTCCGCGATGGAAGCCGACTCAAGGTAATAAGAAAGGCGCACCTCCGAAATTGCCCACAAGTGCGAAGGACGTTGACAAGGCCGCGGCGCGCGAACAGCGTTTGTTCAACAATCGCATTGACAGGTGCCTCAGATACTTGAACCGACCCGATGATCGTAACAGTACGTACGCCACGAATTCAGCTCTGCTAAACGTCATATCTCATTAAACAGGATCTGAGGTGATTTGCGATGTTGACCTTGACGACCTCCGACGCAGAACTCACGGGGAGGCAACACTAAGTTTGGCCGATGCCAAAGTCAAAGCCATGCAGGACTCTAGCACTGAAGCGTACAAGTATTCAACGGTCTTTAAGGATAGGCGGGGACGTCCGCTCGCCATCTACATCAGCAGACACTTGGAAGAGGGGGAAACTGTGGTTGATGGTTTGACGGTGAGTGAAAGTGAACGTTAACTCTTCTATACCCTGCCTAACGTAGCCGAAGACCGAGGAGCACGAAGAACTGCAAGCTCTCGCGCAGACAATGGTACATATGACTGGCGCGGACGAGCCAAACGTGACGGGAGATGCTCGCCACAAAGCCCACTTCGAGGACGCTACCATGACATACCAATCTGAACGATTCGATGGATCTTATGAAGGTGAGGTTACAAGCAAATCTAACCTATCAATTTGACTCTAATGTTCCTCACAGCCATCAAGGAAATTGTGGGCATCAAGCACCACGCCATTTGGTTTCAGCAAGGCCGCAAGGAAAGCCGCCGCATTTTACAGTTATCCTCCGACTAATCATACCTTAGGACTTAGGCTTAACCCCCTCCAAAGACCTTGTAGGTACCTCCCGCAACCACGCGGCCGCTGTGCGCTACCTTGTAGGCATGGATAGAGTGTCTGGCTTAATTAACGGCTATACTGAGCGTTTGCTGCCCTCTATATGGGGCACGGAGGCACGCGCAAGCAAGGCGGGCCGATGGGTACAAGACTACAGGTCATCAAGTCTCGGTCTTGCTACGATCTGGAAGGCTCAAGTTGGGACTCACATCGATAAGCAAGATGCCTGGTGCAAGCTAACGAATTCCGGAAATTTTATCGGAGGAAAACTGTACTTGCCGGACATCGATGTGGCTCTAGAGTAAGCATGTCGTTTTTTGTGCGATGCCTTTTGCCTATCTTTACAGATATAACCCGGGCGATATAGTCATATTTATGTCCCAACATCTCTATCACGCGATTGGGGAGTGGAAACCTGGTGTGATGAAGCGGGGTGATCGGTTGACGCCTGGACGTGTTTCCTGGGTTTTTTTCAATCATCAGGATGTACTGGACGAGCTACGTGACAAGCCAGCTGACTGGTTGCTGCATCGCGGTCCAGCATACGAGGCTTGGAGTCTGTAGCGCTATACTCTGTAGCACTGTTTGGACAGGAATAGAAACGATCGGGCCGTACTTCCGTGAACGTATCGTGACTGTCCGTGACAATACTCTTTTTTCTTCTGCCATCGACGTACCCCCGACGCCGTTCCAAAACCCGACTCCGTTCCAAAAGTCGCTCTCATCGAACTCAGCAAAAAAATGCTGCACTTCAAAAAGCTGGGCATATTCTTGCTGGCCTGGTCCTGGACTGGATATCAACCACGGTGCGCCCTGTTGTCTTCTACTCGACATCTGCCTAACATTTTCTGCTAAATAGCCCCCAGTCTGCTCTCGATGAGACGTTCCCTGCTCAGGGGATAGTGAGTCACACACACTATCCTATCTTAACTCGTGCTCATGTTTGTTCCCAGTCTCACGCGTGTGGTGACTGGCAAGGGGTGGTTTCCAACCGTGCTCGGCCGTTTGTGCATGGACACACATCCGTTGTGTGTACATCTCACTAACTTACGCTCTCCGCACTGACAGTGTTATTCAAGTTCCCCAAAGCTCATCACAAAATTCCCTGCGACGGCAAGACTGTTCTCTTCCGTCTTCCGTGTCAACAACTACACGGTCACACACTTACACGGTTCTTGTTTGGTGTCCCTCGACTCGGATGTGCGATATCATTCGTGAGTACCATAATTTGTTCGAGGTCCATAAACTGACATGGCCAAATAGGTTGCACATCCTCTCACTTGCACAGCCATAGCCACACTTGCCGAATCCAAATACCACGGAGGACCAGTTGTCGGGTATGGGGCCCAAACAGTAGGCAGCCCCACCGCCTCCACTGTTTCATTACACCTCTGGCCGTATGCTCTGTCTGAGCCCTCGCTGTTTGTAAAATATGATTACGCTCCGTCAGAGCAGTCGCCGTATGCGAAGTTCCATAATGATTACGCTCCGTCCGAGCAGTCGCCGTATGCGAAGTTCCATAATGATTACGCTCCGTCCGAGCAGTCGCCATATGCGAAGTATGATAATGTTTACGCCCCGTCGGAGCAGTCGCCGTATGCGAACTATGAATATCCTCTGTTTGAGCAGTTGCTGTATGCGAGTGAATGCATTGATCCATTTCATCTTTGGCCGTATGCTACAATGTCAAATATGCCATTTGAGCCTGTATTACAGGTAGATTTAGTTCACAGTCATATTGGATGGGATACCACACTGGTAATAGTAACTGCAATAATCTGTGTTTGTTTTATTATCCTTTCTTCTTTGTGGATGGTATTTGCTCAATGTAATCTCATTACAACAGGCTCTATATTCTTGTTGAATATGCTATCAATACATCCAGAGCAATGTTATACTTGTACAAATGATGAGAAATGGTCTGTCCTCATTGGAGGAGCTCCACGGGCGGTAAAGTTTCTAGGATCCTTTCTTATGGAGTTTCTAGAAATGCAGCTTGAACCTGAAGGAGTATATGTATACAAAGGACATATGCTACCAGTTGATATCATCGAGGAGAAACTTATACACGCACGATTACCTTTCAATATTTTGTGTGACGAAGTGGCTAGTCATGAGGTGCAGAAAATCCTCACATCACATAATGTTACGTTTACAAAAGCTCAGTCTCGAAAGAAAAGTTCTGTTGTGCAACTTATGCTATCACATAAATGTACTAAAGATTGTATTGAGCATGTGTCTGTATTTGAATTACTAGAAGGTAAAAAGAAATCTGTTGTACGTCGTAAGAATAATATTGAAAAAACATCTGTACGTGCACCAATGCATGATCATGAAGGATGTATACGTACTTATACATATAGACCCAGTCAGTGTGATGTACACTTCCCACCACCAATGTTGACAAATTCAACAATAAAGGATATAGTGCATGGTGTTTGTGCTGATCTAAATCCAGAAGTATTTCAAGAAGGTGGATGTGCTGTATGTGGACAACTAATTCCTTTCACGAATTTAAGCCGTTTATCCTCAGTAAAAAATTTTTTGCCAATTTTAGATGTGTCTGGTATGACCAGAAAAGACAGAGTACATACTCATCAGCCAATCAAAGATTTAAATGGTCCTGTCATTGATTCTACTTGTAAAAATATTTGTAATACATGTCGAGGTAGTTTGATACAAGGAAAAATTCCCAAATATGCTTTAGCAAATTCTCTTTGGTTAGGCAATGTACCTGAAGAAATAAAATGTCTGAATTGGGTTGAAAGAATTCTCATTGCACGTGTACGTCATAATGCTTGCTTTGTAAAAGTAGATCAAGGTTATCGTAAAATGATAGCACATTGTGTAGCTTTTCAAAATCCAACAGCAAAAATGTATGATCATTTGCCACCACCTCGAGAAGACTTAGATGAAACATTGGTAATTTTTTTTACAGGACCTGATAAACCACATGAACAAGATTTTGCAAAATTGCCGCTTCTTGTAAGACATATTCCTGTTATGAATGCATTAAAATGGCTTCGTATGAATCATAATGGCTACAGTGATATAGTCATTTCAGCTGAAAATATGAAGACTTATCCAGAGACATCTCCACCTGTAGGTGTTGTGTTCCGTCAATTTGCATCTGATACCAATGCTACGGTAGATCCTGCACAGCACAGTACAGCTGATGAAGATGGTGTTGAAGGAGATCAATGTGCTTTCATTATGCATGGATTGATTGGTGAGCAGTTATCTGATATGACTTGGGAAGGTATGCGTAAAGAAGCTTTTCGATGGTTTGATACAAATCATGGAGTTTTAGCCGTAGGCAGAAATCGTCTTGCTGAGAATATGTATCACAAGAAAAATCCTGATTTGTATACTCTAATGTTTCCTTGGCTTTTTCCCTATGGCATGGGAGGAATAGGTGCTGGTTCAAACTTATCACCTACAGATCATTATCGTTGGCTTTTAAATTATCATGATAAACGATTTCAACTAGATAAAGATTTTCCTTTTGTGGCATTCAGTCATCAACAGCTGAAACAGACTAATACTGGAGGATTTTTATTAGCTGAAAAACCCAGATTTCATGATATCACTCAACGTTTACTGAATGTGGATCATACTATCTTAGATAACATTATAGAAGTTAGTAAAGCTCGAGGATATTTCAAGCCTCAAACAGAAGGTGAAAAAGATTGTTTTCAATTGCTACGAGATCTAGATCTTGTAGCTGGTAAAGTGGAAGGATCTCTTACAAGTAAAAAATATATGCGAAATGAACTATTTTCATTGATGGCTTCTGAAGGAGCGCCAAGCTGGTATATTACTTTAACACCTTCTGATTTTACTCATCCTCTTTGTTTATATTGGGCAGAGACAGGCGAAAAGTTTCAACCTAATCATCCCTTAAGTACTACTGAACAAAAGTTGAAAGTCACAGAAAATCCAGTTGCAGGTGCACGTTTCTTCAATTTCATGGTTGAGACATTTATTAAACATATTCTTGGAGTGAACGCAGATCATAAAGGTGCATATGGTGATGTATCATGGTACTATGGTGCAGTAGAACAACAAGGACGACTGACTTTACATCTACATGCATTAGTTTGGGTTCGCGGAAACTTGTCACCTCAAAAAATTAGAGATATGCTTTTAATGGATAATAATTCAGACTTCAAGAAAGATCTTATCAGGTATCTCGAAAGTACTCATCAAGCTGAATTTATGAAGGGAGCTGAAAGAAGTAAAGTAGAAGAACAAAATGCAGTATGGGCAGCTTCTTCTTCTTTCAAACATCCTCTTACTAGTTTACCAAGAATGCCTCCTGTTGATTGTACTCAACATGAAGAGCCTCCAATTTCAGAAGTATGTGAACTTTGTAGTGCAGATGAAGAATGGTGGAGTCATTTTGAACAAGTTGTAAATTTTTTATTAGTAACATTACAAATTCATACATGTGATAGTTCGTTTGATACTAATGGGAAGAAAAAAGCAGGCAAATCAGGAAAACGATGTTTAGATAATAAATGGAAGAAATGTAAAGCACGTTTTCCTAGACAATTAGTTGATTTTACAGAAGTAACAGAAGATGGTCATATTAATATGAGACAAGCTGAAGCTGCAATGAATATGATAACTGCCGTTTTGACGTACTGTATGAATTGTAATACAGATGTAACTTCACTCAAATCAGGTACTGCAGTAAAAGCTGCGTTGATGTATATTTCTGAATATGTTGTGAAGCCTAGTTTGAAAACATATGTGATTTTTGAAGCAATTCGTGCAGTATTTCTTCGCAGTGGTGAATTGCTCAATGGTGTACAAACGGATGAAGAAAAAGCTCGCAGATTAATAACTCGTATAGTGAATACTTTAGGAGTAAAAATGGAATTTGGAAATCCAATGATGTGTTCGTATCTGATGAGTTTCCCTGATCATTACACTAATGCAAAATTTGAAGTATTTTTTTGGAAATCATATGTATCAGATGCAAGAAGATCATGGGATGCTGAAGATGAATATACTAAAAATGAAAAAGTAGTAATCAAAAAATTAAAAAATGGTACTATAATTGGTATTTCAAAAGTTGAAGATTACAAATTTAGGCCACTTGAAATGGAGACTATGTGTTTATGGGATTGGGTAAGACTTTGTAAAATTTCGAAAATGACAAAATCAAAAAACAATGGAGACATGTTGTTGAATGATAATGATCTTGTTGATAGTTTGGATCCTGAGATAGATGATGTTATTAACCTTAATGATGACAACATTTATCATTTAGAGTACGACCAACGTGAGATTACTCCTATACATAATCATGATATTAGAAATGAAAATAATGCTATCCAAGTTTCTCCAACTAAAACATTAGTCAATGATGAAGATTTTGATGTCATCTCTATTTTATCAGATTCTGATGCAACATTGATGGATCCAAATGAACTATTGCAGCACACTATAAAAAGTACAGAATGCGACCTTGAAGAAGTTAGTATTGAAAATGGAACTTATAAACTTCATCCTGACCACAATTCTTATAAGACACATCGTGTTCGTCAAGTAACTGAAGAAGCTGCAGTTATTCCTAATATTGCTGGTGATATGTTACCCCGTCCAGATAGTGATGATCGTAATTACTATTGTAGTACAATGTTAACTTTATTCAAAAATTGGCGTACAGGATTAAATTTGAAGCACAACAAACAATCTTGGGCAGAAGCATTCAATGAGCATCAGTTTAGTGTTCGACAACAACAATTGATGGAAAACTTCTATTTAAGACATGAATGTTTAGATGCTCGTGATGATTATAGAACACAAATGAGAAAAGGAGCAGAGGTGAATGTTGAGTGGGAAAAAATGGAAGAATATCTACAACAACAATCTTTGATTGATAATCTAGAGACTGTAGAACAGTTAGATCAAGAAATTGATCAAGTTGACTTGGATGAGATAGGAAAAATGCGATTGACAGAACTAGGATTTGGGAAAAATTATTTGAAACGTCGGAGTGATGCTCGAGAATTACTAGAAATGATTACAGAAACTGGTTGGACACAAGCAAATAAGGATTTACTCCCTATTAACTTGAATTTGAATCCTGAACCTATTTTGCGTAATCAAAGTACACAACATTGGATGCAAGATGTAGGTAAAAGACGTCTTGAAGTTCAGGAATCTTACAAGGCTGGTATGAAAGATAGTACTGATGCCAATCAAGAAAAACCATATTGTGAGTATCCTCCAGCAGAAAAGTCTGCATTTGTAGAAATAACAACAAAGGAACAAATGCAAGATGAGGATGAGAACAGATCTCAAAATAAAGAAGATAATGAATCTATGCGAAGTGCAATTGTTGAAGATTTTAATTTAAATAAGGAGCAAGAGCGTGCTTTCCGCATTGTTGCAGAACATGCCACAAATCCATATGCTTTACCTCTTAAAATGTATATAGGTGGAATGGGAGGTACAGGTAAATCTCAAGTTTTGAAAGCTTTATTGAATTTTTTTACACAACGAAATGAACGTCATCGAATGGTTATTGTTGCACCTACAGGAGCTGCTGCTGCACTTTTGAATGGAACAACATATCATTTTTTATTAGGAATTAATGGACAATTTTATTCAGATGATGTTAGTACAACTGTTATGGCACAAATTCGATCACGTCTCAAAGGTGTCAATTATATTTTTTTTGATGAAGTATCCATGTTATCTTGTAATGATTTATATAAAATTAGTGTACGTTTAGCAAAAGCATTGAATGCTGTTGATGTTCCTTTTGGTGGTATGAGTATGATTTTTGCTGGAGACTTTGCCCAACTACCACCGGTAAAAATGCATATATGGAAGCCATTATGGAGTCGTAAAATAGGTCAAGAACAAAGCACTACATTTGCTCAAGCTGCAGCAATTGGAAAAGCATTATGGCATCAAATAGATACTGTTGTAATACTAAGAAAGAATATGCGAGTTCAGGGTACTTCTGAGGATGATAACAAGTTCAGACAAGCATTAGAGAATATGCGCTATAAATCTTGCACACAAGAAGACATTATATTTTTACGAAGTTTGATACATAGTAATTTTGAAAACCGTAAATCCTTGTGTGATGCTGATTTTAGAAATGCATCAATAATTACTGCTAAAAATGCTCATAGAGATGAACTGAACCGTGTAGGTGCATTGCGATTTGCACAAGAAACAGAACAGAACTTGATACATTTTTTTTCAGAAGATTCTCCTGCTGAAACTCGAGATGAAATTAGTGATCGTAAATCAAAGGGTATAAAGCATAAGGTTAAAACTATTGGAATGGATTTACAAAAGATTTTATGGAGCTTACCTTCTAGTACAAGTGATAGTTTAGTACCTGCAAAACTAAGTTTATGTATTGGAATGCCAGTTATGATACGAAAAAATATAGCAACCGAGTTGAATATTACAAAGGGTCAACAAGGCCGTGTTCATTCATGGCGTTCAAAATATGGCAGTAAAGGACAGCTAATGCTTGATGTTATTTTTGTTGAAATGATTGAGCCACCAACAGCTATACAATTAGAAGGATTGCCTTTAAATGTTGTACCAATTAGTACAACAAAAAGTAGAATAACTGTATCTCTTCCTACGGATACTACTTTGAGTATGACTAGAGAACAGGCAGATTTGTGTTTGAATTTTGCTATGACTGATTATTGCTCTCAAGGAATGTCAAGAAAATTTAATGTAGTAGATATAAATGGCAGCGGTTCTCATTTTGGAGTCTATACAGCATTATCAAGAAGTAAGACTGCATCTGGTACAATTATTGTACAAGACTTTAATAGTAATAAAATTACAGGAGGTGTTGTAGGTGATGTTAGACAAGAATTTAGGGAATTAGAAATTTTAGATGATATTACAAGATTATGTTTTGAGCGTAAATTAAATTTGTTGACAGCAAATACACGTTATACTTTACTGAGTGAGTTTCGTAAAATAAAAGGAAAGAATTACCTTCCTAGTGGATTGCATCCTACATTGTTGCATCCAGGTGATGAAAGTGAACAACTTCTCAGAAATGTTGAATGGAGAATTTTGCCAGCTGAGAAAATAACTATGAAAGATAAAAAAACTGCAACTATAAAGTGTGGAACAGACAACATGCCAAAAGCCATCAAAAAAGTGCAGGAAAAGCCCATAACTCAAACAAATATGACAGGAATTGCAACAAACACTGAACAACCTTATGGTCCAAAATGGATAGCAAATAGTTGCTCATATGATAGTGTGCTTTTTATACTATTTAATATATGGCGGGCTAATCCTGATTTTTTTGGAGGAGAGCGTGAACATATGCAATGTGAGGGCATTTATGTGTTAGAGAATATGTTTATACAATATGCTGTTACATCAAATATTGGCATAGATGCTGCTCGTGATCATTTTCGTACATATTTGGTTGCAACTCGACCTGCTATATTTGTTGAAGGTCAAGTAAATAGTATTGATAATATTTTAGAAAATGTTCTACGATATAAAGAGGATGCTATCATAGCTAATGGTATTTGTATCAATGGGCATACAAGGCAAGTATTTCAAAATGGATATTCTCATTTTTGGATACGTGCAGGTTTGTTTGAGTCTATTCAGGAAGCAGTGGAAAAAGATATATGCCATTTAACATCAACTCCTTGTAATATATGTCGAAGAGAGGTCACTGTGCATCATCAGATTATGTATAATCTTCCTTTTATGATCTTTAATATTGGTGTATGCCCAAATATATTTTTGAATGACAGAATTCAAGTTAGGATATTAAATGGGCAAGTAGAGTATGAGCTGGTGGGTATAATATATTATGAAGCAGGCCACTTCATATCCCGCTTTCGAAGCAGCTTTGGTATTATATGGAATTATGATGGATATTTGCGAAGAACTGCTAATAGAGAGGGTACTTATGATGAAGTGAAAAATAGGCTTGGGAGATATAATCTAGCTATTGCTCAGTATGCACTATATAAAAGAGTAATATGAGAATTTAAGAGATATAAAAGCTTAAGAAAAATGTCAAAACTTGGTGCCCCGGTTCTGCCACGCTTGCGGTGGCCCATCCTGTTCATTAAACTAGCGTGATAGCCCGTGTGAACACGGTCACTACCCACTTCGAGGCTTAGATTCGAGAAAATTTCCAGCGTAAACAGCAAACAGTGAACCGAGATTGTATTATGACGAAGAACATGTATTCTAGATAATAATCTATGCCTTGCGAGTACGCTTTCTGGCAGGCATGGGGCTGTCGTCGTAATTGAAGCTGGCGCGCTTTCCACCAGCTGCTGGTGACGGAGTCGCTGAGGTAACATTGAGTGATGCGCCAGCAGAAAAGCTTCAGAAAAGACATACCGAGAGGAGGCATCTTGATTGGTGGCTTGGCAGGTTTACCCAACGTAGTGACATTCTCGGGTTGTATGAGAAGAGTCTTGAAGCACCCATCACTGTCCAAGTAGACGGAGACGGGATAACCTTCAATTGCGACATATCCACCGGTTTCGACCTTGGGGAATATCAGCCAACGCTTGTTGTCGGGAACGTAAATCTTGATGGCACAGGATGATGGAATACTGAATTCCTTGGAAATGCGGGTGTATGGAGATGGACTGAGCTCGAAAACTCTATCCTTTGAGTTGACGCTGGTGACTGTGCCGCAAGCAGAGAACATTGGACGACGCTTGAGCTCGAACCCCTCCTCGACAAGTCCAATATAATCTAACTTGGAGAATGTAAGATGTCAGATGTAAGCATTGGTGAATAGTCAACGCACCCGGAAAATATCACCAACAAAAGTGTAGTCCGAGATGTTGAGCCCCCCCAGAATTACCGATGACTTTTTGGCCTTCTCCAGCGTCTCCTCCGACCAGTTCTTACCGACGGCCATAATCTGGATACAAGGAAAGTTGAGTATTCATATAGCCCAGGTATGTTGAGCACGTACGTGAGCGCTAACATCATAGACCTCGGCCCTATTTTCCTCATCGAAAATGTCGTCGTCTTTCGGAAAGTATAAGAGAATGCCAGGGCAACTCTCACTCGTCGTCAAGTCATCGTTGGCAAGAAAGATACTGGCGTCGAAAACTAAAGTCTGGCTTTTTTTGCCGTTAACATCAGTGAAGTAGCGGCGACGCTGAAGGACAGCGCGACCGTGAAACGTCACGGTGCCATTCCAATCGGGTTTAGGCTGGGATACGGGAGAGTTGGTGGTTGAGAACATGAGAGAAGCAAGACAAGTCACAATGAGTGCAGAGGATTGTGTCCATTCCTAGGGCTTCAAAGTCCGGTCCAGTCCCGGTTTTCCGCTCTGATCTCAGATGGACCTAGACTGGACCGTGAGCTAGTAACTGGTCTTTAGACTTGGACTGTAGACTGAACTGCGGTCCAGTCATAGACCAGTCCACACCCAGTCCAGTCTATCAGTTTAGACTGGTCTTGTCGGATTTGTGGTTGGACCGGTCTGAACCGGTCTATGGACCAGTCTTTCGAGTCCTGCCAGGCAAAATGAACCGCCCGAGAATTGAACCCGGGCCATTCTGAGACCATATTTGTGCATGCACAACTAGGGCGTTTACCACTCCGCCACATGGACGTAGTCCTTTCAGTTTTTGGGACAGCCAATGGACTCTCAAGCTAAAACGCACACAAAAAAAAATACAAGTTCAATCAATCAAGTACAGTGAGTTAGCAAAATTTAATCGACATCAATAATCTTTGGGAAAAAACGAAGCCCGCGCTGCCAACGGTTCTGCCGTTCCTCCCAGTACTCCTCAAGCTCCTTGTCAGTCGCCTCGAACAGGCGCGCCTCCTCGGTGCGAAAACCATTAGCAACCCATCGGAAAAGACCACCAGCTGTGTATTGAGTCATGGAATAGCGCCGTTCACCCGGCTGAATGCCGCAATTAGAATGAACAACGATAGCGGAAGGAATGAAGGTTGTGCAACCGGAGGGGAATTCAATGATTAACTTAAGATCCCAGCATACAAGCTGGCCGCCAAGCTTATGATTGAAAGGCCCGGCTGCTGTGATCCCACACCAGCCATCGGGTTTGTTCGCACTATCGGCATGGGGCAACGTGACTGAGATTGGTCCACTGTTAACCGTCGTACATGAAAATACGCTGTTGTCAAAATTGCGACGGAGGCGAGGGTCAGATGCGTGAAGGCGCTCCTGGTGGTCGGCATACTCTTCATACATCATTGGGTTGTATGTTTTGAAGAGTGCTAAGAAATAGATGATAAGTCCGGAATGAATACAACGGGAGAAAGGACTTACAGTTCATGAACCCGGAGAGACGTTGAACAGCTTTATTTTTGATGATACCTTCCATGAAACGGCGCACAGACTTGGAGAGGCGCCGGTTACCAGGTCGCTGCAAGGTGAGTTAGCAAAAATCATTACAAAGGGGCACTAGCAAATACCTTTTCTCCACCACCATACGAGACCCCAATCGCTGTTGCGGGGAACCTTCCACGCTTGTGAGAGGTCTCCTTCTGGGAGAAACGGACTCCTTTGCGCCCCTCCTCAATTGCCCTGATAATCTCAAGCTCAACCTCTTCGTGCCACCGCTCACCCTCCCGCGGACGACCCCCGACCACCACAAGAAGGCGCCCATGACGGTCCACGACGAGAATGGCCCCCTCACCATCATGGCTCAGGTAGCGAAAGCCTTCCTCTTCTTGAAGAGCAACCGCGTCGCGGCGGTCCTTGGGCGGATAGCGGCGTTGCCCCCCGAACCCCGAACTATTGACCGGCAAGGCCGCCGCATCAACATCCAGCACCGCAACGTTTTCCATGGCCTCCGTGCGGCGTTTCTTGCATATGCCCTTGGTGTAATCACCCGTCGCATCCTGCACCAAGGCGCGCTTGCGCGCACGGCGGTCCTTGGAGCTGCGCGCGTTATGGTTGCGTCGGTGGTTGCGGGGGGGCGCAGAATCGGACGAGGGGGGGGGTTCATTATCCGCAGGGGAAGGGAGTTGACCAGGGGGGGGCGAGGGGGCCACCGCAGGGGCTGGGGGTTGACGAGGTGGGGGCATGGGGGTGAATTCTTCAGCTTGGGAGGGCGGGGAGCCGCGGAGAACAGGGGAACGTGTTCCCCGCGCAGAGTGGCGGCGAGTGCGGGCCTGAGGAGGCGGAGGCAGATGCGAGGGGGCGGGACAAACACCCCCTGAGGACGCACATCCGGGGTGGGGTGAGCTGGACGAGGGGACGCGTGAGGAGGGGAGAGGTGAGGGGTGGGGTGAGGTGTGCGCGCCGGGAGTGAACAAGGAACCATGTGGGGGGGCGGTACTTGACGAGGGGATGTGCGAGGAGGGGAGAGGTGAGGGCTATGTAGTATTCAAATGATTAGTAGAAGTAATACAGGAAAAAAGGGACGCACCTCATCGTCATTGGACGCAGCACCGCATTCCGCATCACTATCGGGCCCCTCGAGGTCGTCGTCCTGGTCAGAACCGTCGTCTCCGACCGCGTCAAGTTCCGCATAGCGGTGGCGCAGAAGATCCGCGACGTCAACATCGGTGACGACGTACTCACAGCCCGCATAGGGCGTGAATTCCTTCCCGGAGCGCGTAGTGCGCCCCATCGCTGAGAAACATGGTCAGCGGCGGGTACGTGAACGATAAGATGAAAGATATAAAGACAAAAAAAGAACCCCCACTCTGACGCGCCAGGCGGTCGCGTCCAATGGTCAAGTCGTCGGGTCCGACGCGCCAGAGCAGGGGCGGGATGAAGGGGTGAAGAAGAAGAAACAGAATAATAGAGACGACGCGCTTACCTGGTTGAACGTTGGGGGCGCCGGGGGCCCGCGTTGAGGTTGATGGTAGTGGGAAGAGAGACCTATGTAGTCAACCAACAAGTCAACAAACAAAGGTCTTTGGGCGCACGTGCACTTACTTTAGGGTGTGCTCGAGCGCCCAACATCAACATTGAGTAATCGATGAGTCTTAATTGATGACTCATCAAGCTGTGAGTCGCGAATCAATGACTCATCGATCTGGCGACTCTGCTTCCAACCACCACGACGTCTCCTGGGGGTTTTCCAGGAGACATCTCTCGCCTACGACTACGGATCGGTCCCCGCCCCGCTGATGGATGAGATTAGGCAGGGCCGTTGATATGCGCAGGGCGCGCCGCTTGGATGCGGGCGCCCTCTTAAGGTGAGCAATTGCAATTCTTGCTACTTGGATACGCCAGCTTTTCGCTGGCGTATCCCTGGAATACGCTAATCGGTTGTTAGATTCAGATCGGGGCCGGGATAAGCCCTCCAACGAGGCACCCGTCTGTTCTGCCAATCCCCGGTAACCAGCTCACAACGGCGGCCGTCCACGAATCCCTCCCACTTGCTGCCGCCCGCCGCATCGCCCCCTTGCGTCCCGTCTTCCCGCCCGCTCACAAAAACTGCGCCGCCCATAAGGGCGCTTATTGACGACGCGGTTTTCATGCGCGGCCGGTTCAACCACCAGACGAGGGCAGCCATGCCACCAGCGAGCGGGAGCTCGTCATCCCCTTCTCCATGCTTCAAAATCAACCGGCCACGCCGCCCGCCCGGACACCATACCTGCGCGCACTTAATGACACCATCGCTTATTTATTGCTAACTCACACTATTAAATACCAATTAATACAATGATCAATGTCTCAAAAAATAAGGACCGCTAGTGATACATCAAGACAACCACAATGCCTACCAACCATCAAGATACATATACATTCATGCCGCAATGCGGCGAGGATGCGGAGCAGCGCCGCCTCGCCCACCACCACGCCCACCACCCGGTCGTTCATGCGCGCCTGCGCCGTCGTCGTCCTCGCTATCCTCCAACTCATCTTCCTCCTCCTCAGACTCCTCGTCCTCGTCCTCTTCATTGTCATCCCGCCGCGCTATTCCGCGCCTCCGAGCGCGATAGTTCGCCGTCCACCTGTTCTCCCTTGCACGATATTTGGCAAATTCCGCGGGTTTCGCCTGCAGCTCGGCGCGCCGTTTGGCCATGAGCTGTTTAGATTGCTCGCGCCGGCGGTCTGCCTGCTCTGCTGTTCCTCCAACGGTTCGGGGCCGTCCGCGTTTGCGCTTTTGACCGAGAGCTGGCGACGGAGCCCGGGTACGTGGCGGCGCGCGTGTAACAGATTTGGTAGCCCGTGTACGTGTGCGCGTGGAGGTGGAGGATGGTGGTGGTGGTGCGGTTGCGGGAGTGGGTGCAGCGGTGGATCGACGGTGGCGGCTAGCAGGTCCCCAGCCGGTGTTGGTTGGCTTGGGGCGAGGCACACGAGCAGCTGCACGGCTTGGGCGGGCCATATCGTCGTCAGAGTCGTCGAATAGTGCGGCAGCCGAAGGTGCAGGACCGTCACGGCCACGACGAAGACGACGCATTGCACGAGGAGGAGGACCAGGTGAGGTGCGTGGCATGGGGGAGGGCTCCAAACGAGGCGGGCTGCATGGGATAGGTGATGGCGAGGCTAATGGGTGCGCAGATACCGCGGGCGCGTCTTCGGGCGCGTCGTGAGGCGCGTCGTGGGGCAAATTGTTCTCCGCGTCAGAGACTGCCTGCGAATACGAGGGAGGCGGTGTCAACGACGCTTGCCGCATGGCGACTCCTCCTGCAGTGAAAGCCGTGTTACGTGCAGTTGCGCCCACACGAACGTCGCGGTGCGCGCTACGTTCCGAGTCCGAGGAGTCGTAGTTGACGAGGGGTGGTAGAGGAGGAGGAGGAGGTGTGATGCGCAGGCTGGACCGCGGAAAGGGAATGAGGGCGCCAGGCATGTCGTGCCGGCCATCGTAGACCATGTCGTACGACATACGAAGGAGGTCGTGCTCTGAGACGTCCGCGGTCCGCATCAGCTCCAAAAAGCGGTCGGCAAGGGCTTGAGGTTCGCGATACCCCGACAGATGCACAAAGTAAGATGACCGGGGCATGGTCGCGGTTGCAGGTCAAGTCAGGACTTTGATCGGTGATTGCGATCAAGTCCTGATTCGTCAACACATCACGTTATGTTCGTTAACCCACTGTGTAAGGAACTCTCTTGGCTTCGTTTGAGCCACCGGTCAAGTTGTTCATTGATTTAGCCTACTAATAATCAAACTTGCTTACTATATAACTATTGTAGCCTGGTTGATTGGGCTCCAAATACTTGGTGAGATTACAAGATATACTCGTAACTCAATGAAGGAGCAACACTACTGATTACGATCACATTGCATGTTGAATTCTTACCACCACCATCACTGGATCACACTCTCCACCGCCAACCTCACCGCCGCCACCGACCATCTCATGGCCCGAGTCAAGGGCAATATTCACCGACAACGTCTGCACGAAGATAACGGTACAACCGCCCAAAGTTTGGCGGAATCACCAGGACCAGAGGCAGCATCCGACGCAATCCAGGAAAGGAGAAACGCTCAAAAGCTGGCCTATAGAGAAAGGAACCGCGAGCTGTGCAATCGCCGTGCACGCGAGTCTCAGGCAAGGTGTGTTCAACAGATCTTGTTCTTTTGAGTCCATCTCAACATGCAAGACGCCGTGCTGCGATCAAGGCGGGCCCTTTAGGTGCCGCAATGGCTCAGCATTCTCTGCGTCTGGAGCATGATGCTCAATACCGAATTACACACCGCAACACATTGCGAGCAGCGAGTGAACACCGTCGATATGTGTAAGTCAACCCTACCCTATAAATGCTAACTCACCTTCACTTTGTGCTTACAGTGCCAATCCTGCTCTGGTCCAACGGGTGGGCCGTCTGAAGAATCCGAACGACTACTCTACTGAAGACCTCGCGTGTGTAGAGATGAACAACGCCAGTAAGCGTTGGCGTCAGGCTGGAGGAGAGGCGGAATTAGCTAGTGGTAACGAAAGGTGCGTTGGCCACCCAATATTCAACGATAATGCCTGACTCACAATCAAGTGTGGAGCTGTTCGAAGATGTGGAGGAGCCGTTTGAAGAGGAGTAAACTCCCGCCTTGCATTATATCACCATTTTCTCTTCATTTCATACGAATCAAAGACAATCATTTTGCAAAGCTACGCAGCTACCAACATGGTCCATGGATCTATCTACGGCTTCGGCACAAACATCGCATCAAGGCGGGAAAGCTCATCGTCATCGGCTAGGAGAGACTGATAATGTCCAATGGTGCAAACCTCTATGAACTCGTTGTTGGCGCGCGCAAAGTCCACAGCATTGGCTCGCCATCGATACTTCAAGACCTGGACTTGCTCAAAGCGCAGTGGCCCAATACTGGCTCGCAACTGATCCGCATCCTGTTTGCTTGCAGAGAAGAGGCGCTCGCATGGAACCGAGGTCGCCTGGATGGGAATCACATCAAGAGCAATGCGAGCAACTGTTGGATAACGTCGGGCATGTTTCTAGAAGACAGGCTACAGTCAGTGGGAGATAATCGTCAATTGTTGCTAACTCACTGCCCAGTATGCACACAGATCAATTGCCTTATTGACTTTGGGCATATCACGGTTGTATGCCCGTAGCTCGGCCTCCCAGCCACTATAACCGGTTGATTTCTTGTTGTTCAGCTTGGCGCGAAGGCGGTCAAAGGCAACCTCGGGATCCTCGGTGTCCTCCTCCGCCTCAGTAGGTGTTGGGGGACGTGCAGCAATGATCAACGGCTCTTCCTCTGCCTCACTACCATCCTCGCCTGCATCCTCTTCATCAGATGGAGCAGGTTCATCATCTTCAAAGACCAAGCGCTTGGGCCAGGCGCGTTCCATCTACCATGCTATCAGATACAGCCCCTCAAGAGAAAAATACAACTCACTGCAGCCTCACAAATTCTATCCGAGATGTCATGCCAGTTCTTCGCATTGGCGTTACCTTCAGCAATCTCCCGGGCCTGCTCGGCGGCACCACCCCAATGCTGACGAATCCATGCAAGCTTGTAGTAAGGGTGAATGACTTTTGAGATGGTGAGTTAGCAGAAACCGCAAGAAAAGTTGAACACATACACATGCCCAGGATGTACCACGGCTTGTCGTCAAATGCATTGTAGTATTTTCGTGCTTTGCTGAGACCGTTCTGGATAGCAGGATGGTACAATACGTACTTGGGATCAAGCAACTTGCCCTCCCACTTGGAAATCCATGTTTCGATGCCGGGGAGAACACTGTGAATGGTAGGATGCGAGGATGCTGAAAAGGCCTGCTGGATGAGGTTTGCATCTTGGAGAATAGCGCGGCAGTCAGCAATGTGGTTCCAGCCTGCTTGATCAATCTTGAACGCCCCCCACGAGATGTGTTTGATTGGTTCGTCCTTGCGGCGAATGGTGGTGATGGGTCCAAATACATGATCCGCTTTGGCAATGAACAGATTGATAGCCTGAAATATGTTACATTTCGCTGAATATAAGTAGAGCATTGTCGCACCTTCTGCAGAATGATGCCACGATCCATCATGCCATGAGCCGTGCCCCATCGTGTATTGCCATGGAGGACCATTGAGAGGGGAGCGTTTTCGATGTCACACTCATTGCACTGTATTTTCCGAAATTCTTCGATCCGTTGACCCGACGATTGAATCTACAAACCATGAGTCGAAGTTCACGAAGTGAGTTAGCACAAACTTTAATTCCTAGTGTCCGCAAGAAGGCAATGTAATCCAACTGATTGTTTAAGACGCGGTTGTTGGGCTCCTCGGGATCGTAGTTCCAAATGGCATCAGCAGTCTCAAGGGCGGCTGCAGAGGTGACGGATGTCATAAAGTCACCGACTGCAAGATTGACAACATGTGCCAGGCATCTGAAGGCAAATTAGCACAATCCTAATGGCAGAAAAACAAGACACACGAAAGCTGATTCTCTGAAGCAATCCACTCCAAGCCTAGGGTGCGGTGGGCCTTCTCAACCGTCTCACTGAAGGTCTTGTTGTTGGAGGCGTTGTCCAAGGTCACCGGACCGAGCTAAGGAGCAATCAATAACGCAACCAAACAAACAACCCATGTTGATCTCCTACCTTCGACGTCTTGCGCTCGGGATCAATGATACCAATCCGGATACACATACTCAAGAAATACCGACCGAGATTGTCTCCATCATGTTTGCCCTCAATGGCCTTGAACCCGATAATCGTTGTCCTCAATTTCCACACCATCTTACCGCGGATTTTGACAATAAGGATATAGGACGCCGTTCCACCCAGATACGGGGTCTTGTTGTTGTCGGCCGACCAGGAATCTCCTGTGGGACAAACAGCACCGGGAGCAAGCTTGACTTGGGTGAGTAAAATGGCTGGCTGCAATATATGCTAACTCACCGCGATTTCTTTTTTGTCCTCTTCTAGCGCCGTTCCAAACTCGTTGTGGAGATAAGTCGTAACGTTATGGGTGGATGGAATCTCGCTGAGCTTGGTCAATGGGCGCATGGAAACGAGGACGTTGCGGAAGAAGAGATTGCTGGCTGTAGAAAAAGGCTTGGGTGCGTCATCAGCATATTGATCACTTCGTCCAGGATGCGCTTACCTGGCTGGTACAGGCAATGAATTTAGCCGTATGTTCCAATGCGCTGTCCTTGGAGAACTCTTTTGGACCGACACGCTTGGTAAAACCCATCGCCTTCAATGTCCCCTTTTTCTCCTCGCCATTCTCTGCCGCTTCCTTTGCCGCCTTTGCCGCCAACTCCTCCTTCAACAAGTCGGGCGGTTTCGCGTGATCCTGCACCTCAATTCCCGCCTCCTTGCAGCGTTTTTTGTACTCGTCGTAATGGGAGCGAATGTGAACGCGGGCGGTCGATGTAGCAATGGAGAAAAATGCGCCTTCCTCCCCATGGGCTCGCAGTACCTCAGGATCGGCCCTTTTCTATGGTCAGCCGTGCATCATTGCAATAAAGAGCCCTGCTTACCGACAGACTGAACACCATCGCCCTCTCTTCTCAGTGGAGACTCCAGTTGTTTTATTGGTGAAGCGCACCGTGAGGGGCTTCGACATGATTGTAAGCACATCAGCGGCAGCCTTGTGAACAGGTTTTGGAGCAGGAATGGTGGCGTCATGGTGGGAATTGAGTATCTAGGAAGGGGTAAGTATTTTGTTGGTGTGAGTTAACAAAAAAACTCACTTCAATATCAGAGTCCTCCCGAGTCGTGACCTCCTCCGTCTCCGCCTGGGCCACCGTTCTCTTTTTCTTCCTCGAAGCAACCTTCTTCTTTGCAGCAGCCGCCTTCTTTGCCGCAGCCGCCTTCTTCTCCGCGGCTTTGGACTTTGACCCTGTTTTTGCCTTGAGTGAGGGTGCAGCCTTCTGCCCCCGTGTCTTACGGACAGGCCTCTGAACCACTTCCTCCTCCTCCTCCTCTTCCTCCTCGTCGTCGTCATCCCCGTCGTCGTCATCACTCCCCTCTTCGGAACCCCCTTGACCGTTGCCCTCACTCCCCATCTCGTCCTCCGACTCCGTGGCGTTTCTTTTCCGTTTACCCTTGCTTTGTGCAGTCGATACGGTTGTGGTCTTGGGCATTGTGGTTCAAGACCGAATTTGCACAGTTTATTTCAATTTATAGTATCAGATTGTTGTGGTTTATTTACCAAACACATTCGGCTGCACTCTGTGAGTTAGCCAAAATTGGCTCTAAATTTTGTGGGAGAAAATTCTGTTTCCAATGGGACACGGTGCTACAAAAAGCAAGGAACTTTGTGACCGTATGGCCCAGTGGTAAAAAGCCTTTGTTCACATATTTGTGTGGATGATGGTCAGAGCATCCCGGGTTCGATTCCCGGGGGTTCATTTTATTTAGGGCACTCTGAAACCGGTCCTGGACCAGTCTAGACCGGTCCGACCGTGCACCGGTTTAACCGGTCTTAACCAGTTTGTGGCAGTTTAGCAACTTACTGTGGTTGAGGTGGGACTGTAGACCGCAACCAGTCTTAAGACTGGACTGATCTTGTCTCTATTCAGTCTAATAGTGATCTAGTCCAGTTTTTTTGCGGTCTTTCTGCAGTCTAGTGGACCGGACTTTTAAGCCCTATCCATTCCTTTATAGGCTGCAGAATCTTCGAGTATCGAGTCGATGTTACAAGTCAGGAATGCGCTAGAAATTCGGAGAATCAGGATTGCTTTCATCATATGACTGTGAGGCGACTGCGGACTGGTCCAACTGTAAGCCACACGAGGTCCGTCAAGCAGGATGGTGAAGTGGTCTAACGGGCTATGGCTGTGTACAACGCTGTGCCTGATTCTGCCGAGGTCATCGTTCGAATCCTGGGCCTACCAATCCATGTTACAGTAGGCTTTGAACATTATATTTTTTTGCACAGCGCGGACTGCCGCCCGGCGGGACCAGGCCGCTAGGGCCGTGGGGCAAACCTCCCGAGGCGGTACCAAACCGGTTTGGTACCCACCCCGCCGCCCCGCCAGGTTTGAAACCGGTTTTTTACCGGTTCCAAACTCTCACGTGCCATTTTCACGTGATCCCGCCGCGCGCCTCGCGCCCCAGTCCCGCCATGGTCTGGCGGCCGCAGATTTCAGTGTAAAATCTTCAATTTTTGGTGCCCTAGTCACTATATCAATGTCGCTGGTTTTTTTCTGTAGCCCTACAATGATACTTATGCTTGGGAGCCTGCTACTCATGACCTTGAGGGTAGCGCCACACAAGACCTCCATCTTGTAGTGGTGGATCACATCATTATATCATGTGATAGGTTTCGAACCTACCCTCCCGCCCCTCCGAGGTTTGGAACCGGTTCCAAACCGGTAAGTTACCGAGTCAAACCGTTTTCGGGGGGAAACATAGGTTTCCCCCACGACCCTACAGGCCGCACGGCACAGGCGCCTGGCGGGTGCCAAGGCGGCGAGGCCGAGAGGTCACTGTGCTTGCCGCTCATTGCACACTGTTGGTCTCTGAGTCATGACTCAAACGCGGCCATGCCAGAATACTTTTGATGATTATCTATTGATCAATCTAGAAGTACTTCGTCGTATACTACGTTTGGTGTCCGTGCTACATGCGCATTCTCCGGTAACAGAACCTTCAACCGCTGACTTGACGTGACACGCGACATAGCTACATAGAGCTGACCATGTGAGAACACCGGTGTTCTCAGATCCAATCCGACAATTCTAATCGACTGGCCTTGCGATTTGTTGATAGACATTGCAAAGGCCAAACGGACAGGGTACTGCGTGCGGCGGAGTGTGAAGGGCATAGCCGACTGGTCAGATGGAATCAGAACGATTCTTGGAATGAATGCGCGCTCCCCATGATGCTCGCCCCCAACCAGCTCCACCTCAAGAACCCGCTGACCTGTACGGACAACAATCATTCTTGTGCCATTGCAGAGACCTCTAACGGGTGCTAGATTGCGAAGAAGAATGAGAGGACAGCCAACTTTGAGGTGAAGTTCACCTG
Source organism: Strobilurus orientalis (assembly GCA_019915145.1). NCBI lineage: Eukaryota > Fungi > Basidiomycota > Agaricomycetes > Agaricales > Physalacriaceae > Strobilurus > Strobilurus orientalis. Next base: position 990,215 of record JAHLML010000014.1, read on the forward strand.
GAGGTAATCCTGCCGGATCCAAACTTCGAAGGAATTCCTCTGGTAATGGTGGGGCATTGTCATCGTCGGCAATGCTATCGTTGCTGTAGAATATCGTCTCATCTCCAGGCATCCTTCGAAGAACCTCTTCATTGGTCGCGAATACGTCGACATTCCGAGGGGCTAGGATAGCGCGGTCAAGAAAGTATTCTGGCGCTGGCGGCGACAGTGCTTCTGGTCGCACATCGGAGTACACGTAGTCAATGAGGGTGTTGTATGATCCAACGCGCATGTGGTTCGGAAAAGCAATCATGCCGTCTTCGTGAGATACAGTGGTTCCGTTCCCAACATTAAGTAGCCAGGATGCAAAGTCCTGTTCGGACTGATCCTGTCCCAGGCGCATGTTACGTCGAAGCTTGAGGACCTGTAAGTCACCCCAGAGATACGACCGACGTAATGAGGCAGTAACAATGTCCTCACGGCTGCCACGGGGAACAACCGGTAGGATCTGTTTGAAGTCACCGCCAAAAACAACGGGAATGCCACCAAATGGGACATCAATGTCCCTAACATCGCGAAGGGTTCGATCGATGGCCTCAAAGCCATGTTTATGTTGCATCGGGGCTTCGTCGTAGATGATAAGGCGTGCCTTGCGTAACAGCTCGGCTCTTGGACTATCTTTGGGAATGTTGCAAGTAGACTGGCCTGCAAAGAGATCAGAAAGACTATGGTGTGAGTAAATCAAACATACCAGTCAAGCCATCGATTGGAATCTTGAAGACTGAATGACCAGTCCGGCCTCCGGGAAGAATGAGCGCAGCAATCCCGGTCGACGCTACAGCTATTACAATCCAACCCTCGCCACGGATTGTATGGCAGAGAGCCGTGTAGACAAAGGTCTTCCCAGTACCGCCAGGACCGTCGAGGAAGAACAGGCGACTCCGATCTGGAGGATTGTTGTCAAGTACGCAAGCCGTAATTGTGTCGTAGGCCTGCCGCTGCTCCTCATTCATCTGCTGCACCTGAATCTCAGCCTTGCGGCGCTCTTCTTCCCGGTCATAGTTGAGCTGCTCAGCAATCAAGGGATTTCCATCCACGCCTGTCCAATCCCTCTCCGGTTCCGGCATGTGAGGGAAATCACGCAAGTGTCGCGAGGACCGCGGACACAAGTAGAGCACCTAGAACAAACACAACCAAACACCGAAGCGGAGCACAGGCACAAGCACAAGCACAAGCACAAAGCACAAGGGAGAAGGTGAGTGGTCTCAACAACAGTACAACGGCACCGAGGGCCAGTCGTCACACAAAAGGAATCTAGTCCCCAATGATCAAGAGGTTGAGATGGGGAGCTAGGACTAACTACTGAGCCTTATATACTGTGCTACAGCTATCCTAATGAGTCATAATGATCTAACTATGAGCAACGATGAGTCGATAATGGTGCGATAGGATGAGTAAGGTAATGAGTCAGGGGATGAGTAAGACAATGAACAAGAATGAGCAATAGCGATGCGATATGAGTGCGATGAGTGAGTCAGATGCTTGGTGAACATGTGATCGGTGAAGTCATCAACATGTGATACCGGAGTACGGTCCGGAACAAGACCCGAGTAGAAACATGTGATATGCCATGTGACCTAGGACTTCACGACATTACTCCCCTCCTTAAAGTCGTTGTCCTCGACGACTGTGACAATAGCTCGACGGCCAGTCGTCCATGTGAAGTCCAAGGGTGAAGCATCAGTAAAGTTCTCGATAGGCTTCCACGGGAGGTTGGCAAAGATGGAGGCTGAGATTTTTCGCGGCGCATTTGGGTTGGTTTGGTGAAACTCGTCAACCAGCTCTGGACAGTCTAGGTTGTCGACAGGCTCCCAGGAATTATGGCCTTCGTGGTATCCAACCCATTTGACAAGATACTTGAGTTTTCTCCTTTCAATTTTACTATCAAGGATTTTCTCGACTTCATAGTGCTCCTCGCCCTCTATCTGCACTGGTTCCGGTGGTGGCGGGGTGACACCATTGATGTCATTGCCCCTCCATGGTGACAACCGATCGGCATGAATGTTATCATGGATCTTCATCCAATGAGGTAGGTCAAGCCTATATGTATGCGCTCCTGTCTTTTCAAGCACCTCAAAGGGCCCAAGACGTTTGCTTCCCAACTTGGCACTCTTTTGGCGAATCTTCAGTTTCTTCGCGCTTAGCCATACAGGCTGTCCCACTTTAAAGATGTTTTCCTTGGCTGCTGCGTCTATCCCTGCACTCTCTTCAATGCGGTATTTGCTCATGCGTAATGCAGCTTCAGCATCGGTTCGAGCATGTTGCAATGCTTCAAGTCGCTGAGTAATGGATGGGAAACGCTTTTCAACACCAACGGGGATATTGAATTCAGGGACATAGCCATACATGACTTCAAAGAGGGCTCGATGATGGGTGGTGTTGACACGGGAGTTGATTACAAATTCAGCCGTTGGGAGGAACTTATCCCAGTCATCTTGACGACGACTGACGTACATGCGGATATAGCGGATTACTTCTTGGTTGGCGCGTTCCGTCTGACCGTTGGTCTCAGGGTGATAGGCAGTGGTCAAGGATGACTGGATTCCCAGACGTTTAAGTAGCGCTTTCATAACCTGCGCTGCAAACTGGGGACCCCGATCAGAGATAAAGCGACGAGGGAGGCCGTGAAGGCGGAAGATCTCTCGATAGTAGAAGTCTGCAACCCCTTCTGCTGTGATCTCGGTGGTAGTAGGGAAGCAGTGAACCGCTTTGGTATAATGATCCGTGAATGTGATGACTGCATTGTGTCCATCCTGGGTCTTAGAGAGTTCGCCAATAAGGTCCACTCCTATGTCCTGCCAGGGACCTTTAGGTACTGGGAGAGGTTCCAAAGTAGCACGTGGTTGCGAAGGGAGTTTTCGACGTTGACATGCGTCACATCCTTCCACATAGCGTTCAACGTAAGAGCGCATAGTTGGCCACCAGAAGTGACGACTTAGGAGTTCTAGAGTGCTGTGCATCCCTGGGTGTCCAGCAGTCTGAGCGTCATGGCACTGCTTGACGACATCTCTTCGAAGCTCCTTATCCGGAGGCACATAGACTCGGCCCTTGTAGTAGACCAGACCATTGTCTTCTTCCCATTCGACTAGACCATTGACCAGTTTCCGAGGGCCATGCTTTTTAAGCTTTTGAAGTCCTTCCAGTACTTCAGCTTCACGTGCACTAGCTTGACAAATGCGATCTTCAAGGGGGTTCTGGAACAGAACCATCTTCGCAGCCCGAAGGAAATGCTCTGGTCGTAGGACGGTCTGCTGCTTATTGTCTTCAGCATCAGAGACTGCCAGATTAGGCATACGTGAAAGTGCATCAGCTTGAGTGTTGGTTTTGCCAGGCCGGTGAGTCAAGAGGAAGTGGAAACGCGAAAGCCAGAGAGACCATCGTGCCTGTCGTCGGCTGAGGTCTTGTGCCGAACGCCAGTATTCCAGGTTGCGATGATCTGTGATAATCTCAAAGGGCTGTGGAAGTCCCTCAAGGAAGTTGCACCAATCTTTGAGTGCTTCAATGATGCCAAGCATCTCCCGATCATAGATCTCGTAGTTCCGTTCTGCGGGGTCCATAGATGCTGATCGAAAGGCTACTGGGTGCCAGAGTGTGTCTTCCTGTTGCTGGAGTAGGACTCCCCCTGTTGCAAAACCAGATGCATCGACTTCAACTCGGGTGGGCCTAGTTGGGTCCCAGAGTCTCAGTATTGGTGCCGTGATGAATGCTTGTTTCAGAGCGTCAAAGGCTTCTTGCTGTTCAGTATCCCAGGTCCAAGGGACGTTCTTCTTGGTAAGATCATTCAAGGGACGTGCCATTTTGGCAAAGTCCTTGATAAAGCGTCGGTAGAAGTTTGCAAATCCAAGAAAACCTCGAACGTCACGGAGACAGGTAGGTGTAGGCCATTCCTTGACAGCAAGCACTTTAACAGGGTCCATGCAGACCTCGCCTTCGCTGATGATCAATCCCAAGTATTCAATGCTCTCTTGTTCAAACTCGCACTTCTCAGGGCGCAGGTAAAGGTCGTTATCAGCTAGTCGTTTAAGAACTTCATTGACTATTTGACGGTGTTCCTCCAGGGTTTTGGTGAAGATGAGAATGTCATCGAGGTACACAGCGACCTTTCCTGCAGCAATCAGATCTGAGAATATGGCATTCATCAGTGCCTGGAACGTAGCGGGCGAGTTGGTGAGTCCAAAGAACATGACTAAGGGCTCGAAGAGCCCCCGATTTGTTGCAAATGCCCCTTTCCACTCGTGTCCCTCTTTGACGCGTATGTTATTGTAGCCCCATCGAACGTCAAGCTTTGTGAAGTACTTAGCATTGCGCAGTCCGTTAATGATGTCAGCTACTAGCGGGAGTGGGTAACGATTTTTGACAGTGTACTCGTTTAAGCGGCGGTAGTCCTGAACAAAGCGCAGTTTACCATCCTTCTTCTTGACAAAGAAGACTGGTGATGCGATGGGTGACTTAGAGGGACGAATGTACCCTTTGCGCAAGTTGTCACTGAGGAAGCGGTCAAGCTCCTCTTGTTCGTTAGCGGACATGGGGTAGATCTTGGTTCGCATAGTCGGAGGAGCATTCGGTGTTAGATCAATGGCATGGTCCCATGGCTTATGCTCCGGTAGACGTTCTGATTGCTTTTCCGAGAATACTCCAGCATGTTGATGGTAGTGCTCAGGCACCATTTCTTCGAAGGTTCTCTGGGGCTTAGACTTATTTGCTTCCTCAGCTAGTTGCTGAGAGTACGTATAGCCTGCAGCACACCAGAGTTCTTCACCAACATGCTGTAGTACCCCTGCCCTAAGCCATGCACGTCGCATCCTGCGATTGGCATTGACACGATAGACAGGTGGTTCCTCCGGTTCAACAGGTTCATCAAAGATGGACTCTGTCTCATCGTCAGATTCATCATCAGATTCGGGCTCTTCAGGGAGTACAGATTCAAGCAAGGAGTGGAGTTTTCCGTCTGCATCTCGGAGTGGGAGTGTTCCCCCTGGGTCTGGTTCCTGTGGTTCTTCAACGTCTTCAATGTTATGCCTTGTACCTCCTGGTCGATATTGTAGACGTCCAATCGACCAGTCAATGTTGGGGTTAACTTTCCGTAACCAAGGCAGTCCAAGGATGACGTCTTCCGAACCAATATTAGTAACCAGGAACTCAGTCCATTCCTCTCGACCACTAACAACAAGACGGAGGCGGGCTCGGTGGGTGATATATCCAGCAGAGTTATTGCTACCGTCTATGTTGAAGAGCTCGATGGGGTGGCGCAGAGGATGGGTATACACTTTGTGCTTGTCAACAAAGCCTTGGGACAAAAATAGTCCCGTTGCTCCAGAATCAATCATAGCTGCACTTTTTGCACTTCTGAATCGTCCTTTAAGTTCAATCGGTACGCGAAAATGAGAAGGGTCATCATATTTCAACGCGTTAATAGTACATTTGGAGACGGAATCATAGGTAGAAGAAATTTCAGAGTGCAATTTAGGAGGCGCCGCAGCAGCTGTGGCGTGCCCCCTATCTAAAAATGCGATTGAAGACTGGAGATCTAGTCTGCCAGGGCTTTCTGGTCAGCCATGAGCTTGGTTAACATTGCAGCAACGCCATCAGAGACAGCAGGAGCATCGGAGGTGGCAGCAACAGTTGTAGCAGCAGCGCGTCTCGCCTGAGGAGGTCGTCCGAGGTACTTGCCGCGGCACACCTGACCCTGGTGTCCAGCAAGTCCGCAGTGGGAACAGATGTCTCGCTCGTGGTTACCATCAGCTTTGCGATGTTCCTTGGAACCACAACCATAGCAACGCCCCACCATAGCCCGACGATAGTCTTCTGCCGAACGGGTAGCATCAATGTCCATGGCCATGGGGTCTCTAGCTGGGGGTGCGTATGGAGCAGCAGCTGGGCCGGAAGAACGGGCCGTAACTGGAGTGAATGGGGTGCGGGACTTGTGCTTTTCCTGCTCTCGCTGGATCTGACGATTGTCGATGTCGATGGAGACCTTAATAAGCTCTTCAAGGGTGCCAGTGGGTTTGTCAGTGAGAACTAGAGTATCCTTGATGCGATCGGCTAGATGGTCGTAGAAGCGGTCTCGCAGATCTTCCTGAGAGTACCCAGTGCGAGTGCTATACTGCTTGAACGTGGCAGCATATTGACCAACAGTGCTCTTGCCCTGGTAAAGGCGACGCAATGTCTCCTTGGCATCGGTAGTAGCGTCGGTAGTCTCAAAGCGATTTTTGAAGGCCGCCTCAAAGTCTGCCCAAGCAGCAAATGGGTAAGCAACATTGGAATTCTGTGCGGAGGAGGCATGGATGGCTTCCAAGAAAGGGGTAGCCCAAATGGCAGCATCCCCTTCAAGGAATGAGATAGCTGAGGTGATGCGCTTTTTGTAATCGGCAAGGCTCGGAATGTTATCGGCGTAAAGGTTGAAAGCGGCTAGGAAGCGACGGGCATCATCTCCGCGTTTTCCATCATAGTTGGAGGGTTTGGCGACACCCTTAGCATTGCTGCTTTGGCTCAAGAGGGTGGTGACGGCGTTCTGTAGACCTGTCTGGTTCTGCGCGAGGGTAGCAAGCGCTTGTGCCAGATCGGCGGGGATCGACATATTTAGCTCTGGTGTGGGCTCGGGAATAGAGATAGGCTCGGGGTTGGAATCAGGTTCAATGTGCTGTGCAGCAGGCTCGTGATAGGAGTGCACAGAATGTGTGGAATGCTCAGAGTGCTCAGATGCTGAGTCTTCGCTTTCGTCGTCTTCAGATGACAAGTCTGGTGCGATAGCGGTATGGGGAGGCTCGGGAGTTACAGAACGGTGTTCAGGTTCTGGTTCAGGAGTAATGGGTCGAAGCTCTGGTTCAGGTGTAGTAGGAACGGGAATGTAGCGAGCTCCACCTTCCTCAGATTGAATCCGAGTAGGGTTGCTGTGACGATTGGGACAGGGTTGTGTAGTACACTTGTCCCAGGAACCGTCGTCGGGATCACGATGATAGTGGAGGCGGTCTTTGGTATCCCAACAATGAACAAAGTTGGTGCAGTTGATACTGCTGGCGTTGTATGAAGGCGTGATGTTGGATAATGGGTGTGGGAATCAAAAGAAGTCCGCTCCCTGTTCAGGAACTATATCGACAAATGTGCACCGAAGGCTGTCTGCTCAGGCTCCTCGCCCTATTGCTGCCTTTTGACCAGTCAAGCCGAAGCTTAAGGGCCACTGAACAAACTTGAGTACTTCTTAACCTTGCCTGTCCAACACTCTAGGAGTGCGCTGCGTCACAGTCAACGCCCTGATTTACACTCCGGTTTGCAGGAGTCAGGCACACGTTGTACAGTTTGGGAAAACTGCAAGCACGAGTTGGATCGTACCACGGATCAACAGTTGACAAGGGAGCGAGTAAACAAGAGTGAACAGCCGGTAGAAGCACGTCGAACGGACAAGTCACAAGTTCCTCGTGGGATCAGCTAGGCTGACGGCACGAGTAGGGGATCTCAACCTAATGTCGCGAGGACCGCGGACACAAGTAGAGCACCTAGAACAAACACAACCAAACACCGAAGCGGAGCACAGGCACAAGCACAAGCACAAGCACAAAGCACAAGGGAGAAGGTGAGTGGTCTCAACAACAGTACAACGGCACCGAGGGCCAGTCGTCACACAAAAGGAATCTAGTCCCCAATGATCAAGAGGTTGAGATGGGGAGCTAGGACTAACTACTGAGCCTTATATACTGTGCTACAGCTATCCTAATGAGTCATAATGATCTAACTATGAGCAACGATGAGTCGATAATGGTGCGATAGGATGAGTAAGGTAATGAGTCAGGGGATGAGTAAGACAATGAACAAGAATGAGCAATAGCGATGCGATATGAGTGCGATGAGTGAGTCAGATGCTTGGTGAACATGTGATCGGTGAAGTCATCAACATGTGATACCGGAGTACGGTCCGGAACAAGACCCGAGTAGAAACATGTGATATGCCATGTGACCTAGGACTTCACGACAGCAAGTTTCTCCCTGATTCCTGCAAGATTTCCTCGACGAGAAACAGCCCATAGTCGAATATCATCGCCTCTGTAACATCGTTGAACCCATTCCGGCGTAGACGATGTTCCAAATCATCGCAAATATCTACTCGAAATGCGTCCCAGAGCTCCTCCGGTTTGGATGGCATGCAAAAGTGAAGAATTGTGGCAAAAAGCTGACGGAGTTGGCGCCCACTCTTGATGAGCTTCGCCTCTTCCAAGCATTGATGCCATTCGCGATCGTCTGAAAGTAGCCCTCTTGCAAGGCATGCGTCTCGGTAAGTCGAATGAATAACACCGTTGAAAGTCCGGAGATCAGCGAATGAAGTCGGACCACGAACGATAGTGAGAAGCTTCCGCAGGTAGAAGCGTTCGCCACCAGTAGGAGGAACATAATACATGCGCCCAATTGAGTAACCCTTCTTGCGAGGTTTCCACTGTGCTGGTTTGCGATGTTTGAGATTGGCCTTCTCGAAGACATAGTGAGCGGGAAACTCTTGATAGAGATAGGCACGGGCCGCCTGTCCAGGTTCCCCTTCTTGTGCATTAGCGCGGAAGAATGCGGTGAGACTGGTCTCAGCAAAGGCGGCACGGTCGGCTATGCGTTCGGGATCGTCATCGGGATCAAAGGTGACCATTTGTTCACCTTCAAGATGGACTTGGAGCGGTTGAACTGGTGGATCTTGTTGGTGGATATCGAAGTGAAACGTCCTCCAAGATGCCTCGGAGCACGAGAAATAGCGTCCCTCGATATAAAGCTTGACTTCATCCTGCTCTCCAACCTCCAGGCTGCCTCGATCGCTACCCTTGTGCACGTACTTCACCGTATACTTGACAGCAGCAATGGTGGCGGCACATTCGACGTTGATGTGGCAATTGTACTTCGACGAGAGATACGGCGAGTACGGAACAATCCACGAGTTATCAACCCAGTGACGGCCGACCTTGTACTTGCGCCCATCGTTAGGGCGCTTGTACTTTGGATAGCCATTTTCATCCATCGTAGTCCGCTCCTGAAACTCCTTTGGATAGCGCTTCTGGCATTTCCCATTCTCCATGCAGACACAGGTCGGGTTGGCGGCACCGCATGGACCGTGGACCATGTTGTCCTTGACAATCTTGAAGAGCTGAGGTTCGGTTTCGGGGTCTGGCCAATAGGCACGAATACAGGTGTCAACGTCTTCTGGAGTACGGAGTTTAAAGCCGTCCTACAAAGTCGTTAGACAGTACTTGAGGTAAAAGAGAGATAAACATACTCGGAGGACAACTAAAAGATGCATATGTGGAAGTCCACGCTTTTGGAATTCAATGGTGTATACATAGGCGACTGCTTCACCAAAGATACCGTGCTTGAAGATGTCATCGATGATCTGCTTCTTCTTCAACTTGAAGACACGCGAGACAAGGTCGGGCCGATCGTACGCTGTCTGACCTGGGAGGAGTTCGCGAGTGATCTCATCCCACCTGGGATTGGCGGTGACGGTGATGAACAGGTCGACTTTTTTATAGTGCCGAACGATGGCCATAGCGTCCTGGAATCGCTGATGCATATAGCGAGGCCCGCCAACATATGAAGATGGGAGAATGACTTTTCGGCCAACATCATGTAGATTGATGTCCTCTCCATTTACAGCATCGGCGAGTCCCTGGTAGAGCTCAGCGCGGAGTTTCTTCTGGTTACGACGAATATAGGATAGTCGCTGTTGGTCTGCCGAGGCCCACATATCCACAAGAAATCGCTGAAACAGTCGCCCACCACGCAGAATGAGCGAGTACTCCCGAGAACGATCATGGATGCGATACGAGACGAAGCGAGTGAGTGTTAGACTGGAAGGGTTCTGCTTGTTTGGCTCATGTAAGCGCATAGCAGGCTCCCAGCCCGGATCGCCGTATGGAAAAAGAAGGACATAATGCATGGGCATATAGGCGGGATGTGTTTCCCAGATACGCTGAAGTGGGTACTCTCCATCGGGTGCTCGGAGACGTAGGATGATGTCTCGTGGGTCGGCTGCTTCGGTTTCATCTCCAGGTACAAGGACTGCAACCTCATCGGCGCGAGGTTCATTATATCGTCGATGGTCTTGGCCAGGAAGGAGGCGAAGGCGGACAGAATAGTTTTCGCTGTCAGGATGGTTTTGAATGACTTCCCATGCACTGAGGTAGAGCTGTGCGTAAGGGTTTATATCTCGTATGAGATCTTGGAGGCGACGCATAGTGTGCTCGTCGAGGTTGCCATTGCGCTGCATACGATACTGAAGGGCGGTGTGGGGATCAAGGATGTAGAGTTGGGAATAGGCTGGCGCATGCTGCTCTTGCGGCATCAACGTTCCAGACCAATGCTTCAATTCGCCATGAATACGAAAGACAGGTTGACCACGACCGACATGATTTACTCGTTCGTCAACCTTAACACCGACGGAGGTGAAAGCAAGCACAATGTTGTATTGTGAGATGTGTTCGCGAAACTCCACGGCGGCTCGGGATTGACTTTCCATCAGCTCGCGCAAGAGGGGTGGAGGCTCAGTAATGTCCGGCATCTGCACCTTTCCCTTGTCGCAGCACATGCCGAATCGAGGGTTGGTGATGCTCCCTTCCGTACGTTCTTGGATCCAGTGGCGTGCTTGACAGAAGGGACATTCCCGATCCATGCGCCCAAGATCATGCTGCTCCAAGGGTTCGGAGTACGGACGTCTTGCAGCGCAGAAGATCCCCCGTGTATTCCGAAATGGATTTTGATCTGAAGTGAAAGTCAGCATGATGAATTATCACTGTAGTTTGAGGCTTACATTCACGGATGGCATGGACCTCATTATCGTGGTGCTGCTGTCGATCTTCGTCGCGATGCTCAAATTGATCCTCTGGAGACATAAGAGTGAGAAGGAGGAGACAATAGTAAACTATGGAACACACCTCTTTCATACCCTTCAGAGTCCCTTGCAGGTCCAATCTCCCTCTCTTGTGTCTCCTCTTCTCTCTCTCTTGTCTCTCTTTCAAGGCGTTCTCTGTTCGCTCTTTCGCGCTGGCGACGCCGAAGTTGTCCTTGACGTCTGGCGTCTTGTATTTCAGCATCTCGATTGTGCTGCTGATCTCTTTCGACGTCTCTACGCTCAATATCATGTGCGTTGTTTTCATTGTCTAACATACATCATGAGTATGAAATGACAACAACGATTTCAGACTTACACTGTTGGGCCTCCCCGGCAATGCTTCTTCTCTCGCCTGGTTCTGTCTCCCTTGTCTCTCTTTCCGTCCCTCTTGTTGCTCTTTGTCGTTGCTCCTTCTCTGCTCTCTCGCGCTCACGTCGTCGTAGCTGCCCCTGTCGTCTGGCCTCCTGTATTTCAGCCTGTCGATCATGCTCTTGAGTTCGAGGAATTGCATCATCCGTCTGATGGTGCATTGGTTCGTTGTAATTAGCAGGTGCATGATCTGTGAAGGATGGTGAGTATTGAATAATGACAGCAACTCTAAGCTTACCTGGTCGATCGTCTTCGATACCGCTTGTACGATGTCCTCTCTCGTCCTGCTCCCTCTCTTGCTCCCTCTCCATCCGCTCCTCTTCCATCCGTGCCCTCTCCACCCTCTCGCGCTCCTCTCTTTGATGTTGCTCCTTCTCTTCTCTTTCACGTTGGCGTCGTCGTAGCTGCCCCTGACGCCGGGCTTCCCGTATTTCTGCTTCTCGATTGCGCTGCTGTGTCAAGACAGCTTGGCCTTGCGTTTGAGGCGGTGTTGGAAGTGGAGCGTGATGTGAAGCGACCCGATTTAATCGAGCTGTGAGCTCATTTCGTGAAGGCGGATGTCGAAGATCTATGCGAGGGTAAGATACGTTTGCGGGCGCACGTGGAGGCGATATAGTTTGCTGCTCGGTACGATGTGAGGTTTGCGCGCGAGAAGGGGGTCTTGGAGAGACAGAACGTGATCTTGGCCTGGAATGATCTGTCGCACGGAGAGCAGACGGCTCTGAAAATGTAGTCGTGGCCTCCGCATCAGATGAAGAAGACTAAAACATTGTTAGATATAATTCAGAGAATAGAGAACGAAAGATTTACAGGTTTAGACGATTGTGCCGAAGCCCTTCCCTGCTCTCTGATGTGTCGGTTCCATCGCTGAGCAATATCAGGGCGAGTAAGATTTGCTTCGTCCGTGGCTCGCTGAGTGGGAGGTGGTGTATGGAGATGAGAGGCAGCCTGAACCCAACTTCGCGTGAGGAATAGAGATAATAGTCTGATTGGAAAACTCACTGCAACAGGACGCCCCGAGTCAATGAAAGGATCATCACTATCCATTGTGAGACAGTGAGATGTAGAGGCCAGGGGTGGGCGGGCGGTTTGTATCCGCTTCCGCTTTGGTGAATTGTCGACACCGGGGTTGCGTGTCATCTCGCGTATAGTGGCTCGGCGCCGCTGCTCTTCATCCGTGATGATAAAGGGCGGAATATTTTCGTTATTTGCAGGTTGGCGTCGACGTCGAGGACTGGACGGATGCGGGTGGGTATCACGAAACGCTTGACGTCGAATTTCCTGAAGGTGTTCATTCTGTAAGGCCGGAGACCTATAACACGATAAATATAGAGTAACCAGAAGCATAAGAAATAAGTACTGACTGTTGTTCGTGTATCTGTGTTGTGCCTAAGGTGGGAGAGGGTATCGAAGCCAGAGGCTCGTTGTCCTGACCATCTGCGCGCTCAAATACATGAGGGTGGTCGGCAGGTAGAGAGGATGTCACAACCTCCTCTTGGTCCTCCACGTCTTCTATCGTTGTTGCTGGCATTGAGGGATAGCAGTGCTGAAGAAAGAAAAGACGGACACAATCAGGCGGCGGAAGTTTCGGAAGCTCTACAAATATGGTATTAGCGGTGAGCCCTTGAGCTCTGTTATGTCGGCGAAGTTTCGCGAACTCACCATATTTGGTATGTGTGCTGACCTCCGTGATCAATTACTGGACACATACCATGGTATCGGACCTAAACACATACACGGCTTTCTATACTGGAATTGGGTCACCAAATAACATTTGCATGATAGTATATTTACAATATGAGAGTACATTTGCAAGTACAGAAGCGCGTAGTAGTAGCCCTACAGACTTGTACACGTTGGTGGGCGCGGAGGCGCAATATGGTAGTCGGTGACAGGGTTGTTGGCGTGCGACAACACCGTGAAGGGCAAGGGCGAGGTGCGGATATGTGGAAGAGACTGCAGTGTGTATGAGAGGCAGGCATTCGAAAAAACGCGTCAACGCACCTGAATGGTCCGGTATTTGACGCGATGGCTAGCTTGAGGATGTGCCATTGGATCCAAGATTGTAACCACATGTGAGAACTGACGGCGGTGGTGGCGGAGATAGACTGACAAGGTCTTGCACGTCGTGTCAGTGGTGGGTGAATGATGATGATGGTGCGATAGAGTCAAGCCGAGGCGGGGAGAGGCGACGTAGATGTTGACAGGATGGCGTGGTCAGTGACCAAAAAGTGTCCGGTGGTCCTGAGGATGGTGAAGACCAAAGATCCTTGCAATGAGTGAGCCAGGTTGCAAATGGGAGGAACTTATGATGACGCACCAGACATGATCAAAAAAATTTGCCTCAGCTTGAGAATTTGTGTCGGCGCCGGGGACAGCTTGAGGCGGGCAGGCGGTACGTGAGGAGAGCAGAGGAGGAGCAAGGGCGCGGGAATTTGGGGGCTACCACCAAGTTCCCACGAATGCACGAGAGAGACGCGGTCGCGTCGAGGTGTGACCGTCAACGATGAGGGCAGGATGAGGGCAAGAGACAAACAGACATGCCCAATGCGGATGCACAGCCACGTCTGAAAGTCCTGTAAATTGCTGGCACAAGTGACAGCAATTTGCGGGGTTTTGGTGGCTTACATAAGATAATCTGTTGCTGAGTCGCGTACACAACGCGTACATACCTCAATTCCTGTGTGATCTCATGCATCCGTGCCAGACTGATGTTGCTGTGAATCCAAGCCAGGGAGTTTGTCGGTGAGGTACATGGCGGCTAGAGATAAAGATGAGAGATCGATCATTGACAGCGTTCCGCGAGTTCCGACTCAGGCCACGTGGCTTTGTCTCTTTGGCGGGCGTTTGTATCTCCCGTCTTCCTCAAGCTACGGACACCAGAATTTCTGCTACAGAATGTCATTAGCTTATGTTGAGAGACATTCAGAGCTTTCAGATTGATATTAAGTACGTCCGCTACGTAGATACAGGTTGTCAATTGTGCCACGTGGCTTTGTCTTTGTCTCTTGTAACTCGGGTCCTTTCTCCCTTAATATATAGGATTCAAACCACAATAATGAAGCCCAATCTCGTAGAGTGTTGTCCGGTCATTTCTTGATTTCTTGATTCATCCTTTTGCCCTGTAGAACCTGAACAATATTGATGCTCTCTCTCTCGGTGGCTTAACCGACGGACCCTTGGTCATGTCGCGCGTTTCCGCGCCTGTGCTGAAGGTTACCTACTCAGAATATCCCGAAGTCGAGCCTCCGTCACGTCGAACCTCCGCTTTGGCACCACCTGGAAACTATACTTTGGACATCTCTCTGGGAGACAAGATCGGCGACGGCAGATCTGGGCTGGTTTACGCTGTCAATGTCAAACCTTGTTCGGCCGTCGAAGCTTTTGAGATACCTCTACTTGTCGCCAAAGTCTGTATCCCAAATCGCACGAAGGACATGGTGAACGAAGCTTCCTGCTATGACGAGCTAGAGGTCTGTTCTCCTGGGCATTAAAATCAAGGTGGCGCTAATTGAGGCGGCAGTGTTTGCAAGGAGTTGTCACTCCTCGATGCTATGGATTCTTTCAATGTCGTGCCGTGGTGCCCTCACTTCATCATCACAAAGTTGCTCAGCATAAAAAGCTTCTTGAAAAAGAGAACGATATACTGGAGAATAAATTCTTGTGGGATTGGGAGAAGCGTCGAGACGCGGGGGAAGTCAGTTGGGAAGACGAGCCGGAATACATCCCAATAACCAGACCTCCTCCCACTCTGTGCGAGGACACAATATCGGTTCTCCTACTCGAGAAGGTAGGCAAGCAGGTTCCGCTCGGACAAGAACTTCCGGAGAATTTCGAGTGAGTTGCCCTTTCTTATCAGCGCTTCTCTCTCTTCAATCTGCTCCTAGAAAGGATCTCGAACAAATGTATGACGACCTCGTTCAACTTTTCATTGCCCACCACGATATCAGATGGGCAAACGTGCTTTCTGCGCTTCCTGTATCAGACGGCGGGCTGCCAGGTTTGCCCTCGCCATTCACGAAGCGCACGTACAACCTTCGCATCGTCGATTTCGATCAGTCTGACAAGGTGGACTATAACTCGAACTCCTGGTTTCTGTATCATTCAGGTTACTGTAGCCGTATCATAAACGGGACACGGGAGGGTTACGTCGTTGAGTTTTGGGAGTAGATATTCTATTTGGTGTCGTCGGCACAGACGAGTGAGGCGGGACGGTCAATGCGAAAGCCAGTTATCTACGTGGCGCATTCCACACTCAATGGTCTCCGAAGTCAGGGCTTGTCAATCAAGTCTATTGCGTCTGTTCTATTCCCTTCGCATAAAAAGTCGATACGATCCAAGAAGCCTTCCCTCTAATGTCCAAGCCCAGTCCATGCCATCGAGACGGTGAGAGCGGAGAATCCGATTCAGGTCTAGAGACCATCACTAGGGATCGGCTCCCTGCTGAGGATTCTCGAGACATCGGTGCATCAGTTGACGCAGAAAAAAGAACTGGTATGAGGGAGGTGGACGAGGTTGTGCAACCCTTGTCTCGAAAACAGCATGGATTTAGAGAGTACAGCGAGAGATAGAAGAGCGTCAGCCGATAGTCCTGCGAAAGGATCAAGACCATCTGAGCTCAGTCTCCGTTCGAATTCCCTTCGAGATGATGCCGTCTTCAATTCTCCGTCGCTTCATGCGTGTCGCTTGGATGCAGTGACAAGACGCCACTGTTTTCTATCCAACGCGTCTGTGCTGCTAGACGTGATGCTAATCGCAGAGGCGGATGAGGAGAGCTGAGAATGCAGATAACTGGGGTCGTCGTGGTCGATGTCATTGAATATTGTAGTACAAGGGTGTAGGGTGTGAGAGCCATTGCCTTGACAGAGAAGGGTGGGCATCGAAAGGTTTGGAAGGGGGGAGTTCGAAGTTCCGGAAGTGAGAAAGAATTCACTGATGCTGGCGGAGTAGAGTGACGGCACTGACGGGTCAACACCGACAGGTGTTGGGATGCCCGGAATGAGCATACAGTGCGGAGTGCGGCCGCCTCCGGCATTAAGATAGTAGGCGTAGATCGATTGCTGAGCAAGAATGTCGGTGACTCGGTGGTGGACAACTCCTCCTTCCCCTCTTCGCGTAATTTCCTCCTCTCGCCACCTGTATTCGGCCTGTTGAGTTTGTCGCCGGTCTGACATGATTTTCTCGAATCCAAAAATGAAAAAAAAAAACAGTGCGAGAGAAGTCAGGTTGAACAGAAAGGAAGGGGGCGCAGTAACAATCTGTGGTAGCGGGTGTTGGGTACACAGGAGCATCGCCGTTGAGAGTTCTTCCGGATTTCCGGGACGCGTCCTTCGAGGTCGGCACTATCCTCAAGACCTGCTCTCCGTTCTTGAGTTCAGCGGTGAGAGTGTCGCTTTGCAGGTCATGACACTGCACTTACTTGGAGAGCGCCAGGAATAAGGTTGGGTTAGGCGTGAATGCAAGGGTGGGTGACCGGTTCAGAGCAGTCCGCCAAGGCAATCAGAATTGCAAATTTGGGCCAGCGTTTGAAACTGAGGAATGCAGCGCGACGACCGTGGAGCGGACCATTGGCATCGCGGTTGAGTGTCTATAGGCGCGCAAAGCAATGTTCGTGTGGTTCCGCCGCGTATTCTGTGCGCATTTCTCGAGTAGTTGACGGGGATTGCTTGCGAGTAGCTGAATGCTACGGGCGAGGTAGTGAGAGAGAAAAAAAGATGAATGTCCGGCCCGGACAAGCCGATCATCAATTTAGCGTGTCAACCGTGACTTTGGTGTGACTTTGCTACTTAAATTCAAACCACAATAATGAAGCCCAATCTCGTAGAGTCTTGTCCGGTCATTCCTCGATTTCTTGCTTAATTTTCTTGCCTTGTAGAACCTGAACAGTATTGGTACTCTCTCTCTCGGTGGCTTATCCGACGGACCATTGATCATGTCACGCGTTTCCGCGCCTGTGTTGGAGGTTACCTGAGGTTACCCACTCTCAGTATATCGACCTTGAACCTCCGCCACGTCGACCATCCACTTTGCCACCACCTGGGAACGTCTCCCTGGACATCTCTTTGGGTGACGAAATTGGCCACGGACGATCGGGGCTAGTTCATACTGTCACGGTTAACCCTTGTTCTGCCGTCGAATCCTTTGACATCCCTCCGCTCGTTGCCAAGGTGTGTATTCCCAATCGCACACAGGACATGTTAAACGAAGCTTCCTGCTACGACGAAATAGAGGTGAGTTTTACATTGCGCGTTTGTTCGTGCGGAACAGATTCATCATCGCTGCAGTGCCTGCAAGGCGTGGTCACTCCGCGATGCTACGGCTTCTTTCAGTGTCGTGCTGTTGTGCCATTCTTACATCATCATAAAGTCCGTCAACATGAAGAACTTCTAGAGGAAGAGAACGACCGGCTAGAGGATGCGTTCTGGTATAATGTGGAGAGGCGAGAAAACGCCGGTGAGGTCCTGGACCCCGAGCCGAAGTACATGCCAATTATCAGACCACCGCCCGTGTTGTGTGAAGACACCATCTCAGTCCTTCTACTCGAAAGAGTGGGTACGCACATCCCACTCGGAGAAGAGCTCCCGGAGAATTTCGAGTGAGCTGACATTTCTGTTTCATCTTCGTTTGGCATCAAGTTCTAATGCTGGAGCAGGGAAGATCTCAAAGATATGTACGATGACCTCGGCCGGCTTTTCATCTTGCACCACGACATTAGATGGGCCAACGTTCTCTCCACGCTGCCCGTGTCAGAGGGTGGGCTCCCTGGTCTACCCTCGCCTTTCACACAGCGCACTTACAACCTGCGCATAATTGATTTTGATCAATCGAAGAAGAAGGGCTACAATGAACACAACTGGGCTCTCTACCACGAAGGCTACATTGTCCGTATTGTGGAGGGTACACGGGAGGGGTACGTCGTCGAGTACTGGGAGTAAGCCAACATGATACCACTCGTAGCACGTGAACTCATCACAGTTCACGCCCCAAACTTCATCCCGAGCACGCACTCTTACAACGACTACACATATTGGTTACCTACCCTATGTAGGCACCCGTAGATCCTACGTAAATCGAAAATTGACAGAGACACAGCTGTCTCAGGGTTACACTGTCTGCCATGACTCACTACAGCTCACTTCTCCTTCTACGTACATGCACCTAATGAAGCCGTCGCTGGTAACGGACCCGTTTCCCTCCCTTTGAGGCTGTCTGCTCACAGTCAGTAGAATCTGAACTCCGTGCACACTCTGGTACTGGCTGGTTTAACCGACGAATCCTTGGTCATGTCGCGCGTTTCCACGCCTGTGCTCAAGGTTATCTACTCAGAATATCCCGAAGTCGAGCCTCCGCCACGTCGACCATCCGCTCTGCCGCCACCTGGAGATTTCTCCCTAAACATCTCTTTGGGTGATCAGATTGGGCATGGCAGATCGGGGGAGGTTTACGCTGTCAATGTCAAACCTTGTTCGGCCGTAGAATCTTTTGAGATACCTCTACTCGTCGCCAAAGTCTGTATCCCAAATCGCACGAAAGACATGGTGAACGAAGCTTCCTGTTATGACGAGCTAGAGGTCAGTTTTTTCTTGCATTGTGGCCCACGCGGTGCTAATCGACGGGGAAGTGTCTGCAAGGAGTTGTTACTCCTCGATGCTATGGATTTTTTCAGTGTCGTGCCGTGGTGCCCTCTCTTCATCGTCATAAAATTGCTCAACATGAGAAGCGTCTTAAAGAGGAAAACGGTCTTCTGGAGGATGCGTTCTGGCAGGAATGGGACGAGCGCAAGTCGGCGGGCGAAGTCATGACAGGCGAGCCGGAATACATACCGATTACCAGACCTCCTCCCACTCTGTGCGAGGACACGATATCGGTTCTTCTACTCGAGAAGGTGGGCACGCATGTTCCGCTTGGCAAAGAACTTCCGGAGAATTTCGAGTGAGTTGCCCTTCTTTACCACCGCTCCTCGCCCTTCAAAACAAAACTAGAAAGGATCTCCGACAAATGTATGATGACCTTGCCCAAGTCTTCATTGCCCACCACGATATCAGATGGGCGAATGTTCTTTCTGCGCTTCCTGTATCGGAAGGGGGGCTGCCAGGTCTGCCCTCACCATTCACGAAGCGCACATACAACCTGCGCATCGTTGATTTTGATCAGTCTGAAAAGGTGGACTATGACTCGAACTCCTGGTTTCTGTATCATTCAGGCTACTGTAACCGTATCGTGCGTGGGACGCGAGGAGGCTATGTCGTTGAGTTTTGGGAGTAGAAATGCCATTTGGTGACGTCGAAGAAGACAGTGGTTGAAACTGGGTCACGGTTGAAAGGCAGTTGATTATCTACGTGGCGCATTCCACGCTAATTTGTGTCCAAAGTCGTGACATGACACACTCTTCCATACAGTCATCTCATTCAAAAAATAGTAGATTCATTTTGTGCTTCCCGCCACTGAGGAAGCTCCCTCGATTCGGTCGCCCGGGCCCCGACTGGTGAACGAAGAATTCTCGGCCCGGAGAAGCCGGCCGTCAATTTAGCTTGTCACCGTGACTGACATACTTGAATTCAAACTACAATGAAGCCCAATCTCGTATTGAGTCTTGTCTGATCATCCCCTGATTCCACGATTCACTTTCATGTTGTCTAGAATTTGAACAGTATCGGTACCCTCACTCTGGATGGCTTAACCAGCGACAAGGAAGGATCCTTGATCATGTCGCGCGTTTCTGCGCCTGTGTTGGAGGTTACACCCTCCGAGTATCCCGATCTCGTACCCCCGGCACGTCGACCATCTACTCTGCCACCACCTGGGAGCTTCTTCTTGGACGTTTCCTTGGGTGACGAGATTGGCCACGGACGATCTGGGCTAGTTTACGCCGTACAGGTTCACCCTTGTTCCGCCGTCGATTCCTTCGACATGCCTCCGCTCGTCGCCAAAGTGTGTATTCCCAATCGCACACAGGAAATGATGAACGAAGCTTCCTGTTATGACGAGCTCGAGGTGGGTTCTTCTTTGCCTTTGTATCTAAACGACACATTTCATCGTCGCCACAGCGCCTACAAGGTGTTGTCACTCCGCGATGCTACGGTCTTTTTCAGTGTCGCGCCGTGGTGCCGTCCCTACATCACCACAAAGTCCGCCAACATGAACACCGTCTGGAAGAAGAGAACGAGGACTTAAGAAATGCCTTCTGGTACAAAATAGAGGAGCGAAGACTCGCAGGCGAGTTCATAACACCCAAGCCCAAGTATATACCGATAACCAGACCTCCCCCGACGTTGTGTGAGGACACAATATCAGTTCTTCTACTGGAGAGGGTGGGAAAACACATCCCGCTCGGGAAGGAGCTCCCTGATAACTTTGAGTGAGTTTGGATGTCTTCTTCTCTTCAGGCTCTCATTTGCGAACAGGAAAGATCTCAGAGACATGTACGACGATCTCGGCCGGCTTTTTATCATGCACCGCGACATCAGATGGGCGAATGTTCTCTCTACACTACCTGTGTCAGAAGGGGGGATGCCTAGTCTACGCTCGCCATTCACGAAGCGAACTTACAATCTTCGCATCATTGATTTTGATCAGTCCCACAAAAAGGACTACGACGAGTCTGATTGGGGGTTGTATCACCGAGGCTACTGCAACCGCATTGTTCGTGGTACACGGGATGGCTACGTCGTCGAGTACTGGGAGTAAGCCAACATAATATCACTCGTAGCACATGAACTCATCGCAGTTTACACTGAAATCTCTATACCGATTCCCGAGCACGCATTGAATACCTACCCTATGTGATCATCCGTAAATATTACTACGTAAATAAGAAAATTGACTGTGTCAGGGTGCAACTGTGTGGTATCACTCTCTTCCTTGTACTACGTGCATGCATCTAACGAAACCGTCGCTGGTAACGGACCCGCTTCTTTCCCATGAGACTGTATGCTCACAGTCAGTAGAATTTGAATTCCGTGCACACTCTATCTCTGGCTGGCTTGACCGACGGATCCTTGGTTTTGTCGCGTGTTTCTGCGCCTGTGTTGAAGGTCACTCCCTCTGACTATCCCGAACTTGAACCGCCGGCACGTCGACGATCCACTTTGCCACCACCTGGGGACTTCTTCTTGGACATCTCCTTGGGTGACCAGATCGGCCATGGCAGATCTGGCCTAGTTTACGCTGTACAGGTCAGCCCTTGTTCAGCCGCCGATGCGTTTGAACTGCCGCCCCTCGTGGCCAAAGTGTGTGTCCCAAATCGCACACAGGACATGACCAACGAAGCTTCTTGCTATGATGAGATGGAGGTAAATTTCGCCTTGCGTTTGTGGCTCGTGTAGTACTGATTGACGCGAAGTGTCTGCAAGGAGTTGTCACTCCTCGATGTTACGGATTTTTCCAGTGTCGCGCCGTGGTGCCATCTCTGCATCACCACAAAGTCCGCCAACATGAAGAGCTTTTGGAAGAAGAGAACGAGGGACTGGAGGAGCTCTTCTGGTACAAATTGGATATGCGAAGAAAAGCCGGCGAAATCATCATGCCCGAGCCGAAGTACATACCAATAACCAGACCTCCCCCGACGTTGTGTGAAGATGTAATATCGGTTCTTCTACTAGAGAAGGTGGGCAGCCATATTCCACTCGGAAGAGAACTGCCAGAAAATTTCGAGTGAGTTGTCATACCTCACTAGTTCAAGTTTGTTCTCTTTCTCTGACAAACAAAAATAGAAAAGACCTCCGCGATATGTACGACGACCTCGCCCGACTTTTCGTCAAGCACCACGACATGAGATGGGCAAATGTCTTGTCTACGCTGCCTATGTCTCAAGGCGGGCTCCCTGGGTTACCCTCCCCTTTCACGAAGCGCACATACAACCTTCGCATCGTCGACTTTGATCAGGCTCAGAAGAAGGACTACGATCTGGAGGGATGGGAGATATATCTTGACTCTTTCATCCAGCGTATCGTATGTGGTACACGGGAAGGTTACGTCGTCGAGTACTGGGAGTAGGTTTGAGATACCGCTCATAGCGTATTCTATAGACTCTTGCTCCCAAAACTTCATACCGAACACATACTCTTGAACTATCTACACAGTAGATACCCACGCCAGGAACCCATATATCCTGCGAAACATAATTCAAAAACATCTCTCTCAGGGTTAAACGTTAAACAGTGTGGCATCACTTTTCTTCCTCGTACTACGTACATGCATCAAATGAAGCCGCCGCTGGTAGTAACAGAACCTCTTTCTCTCCTCCATACTGTCTTCTCACAGCTCGTAGAATCTTAACTCCATACGCACTCTGTCTCTTGCTGGATTGACCAGCAATGAGCAAGGATCCTTGGTTATGTCGCGTGTTTCTGCGCCTGTGTTGAAGGTTACTCCCTCCGACTATCCTTATCTTGTACCTCCGGCACGTCGACCATCCACTTTACCGCCACCTGGGAACTTCCTTTTGGACATATCCTTAGGTGACCAGATTGGTCATGGGAGATCTGGCCTGGTCTACGCTGTACAGGTCAAGCCTTGTTCAGCCGCTGATGTGTTTGAGCTGCCGCCACTCGTTGCCAAAGTGTGTATTCCAAATCGTACACAGGACATGACCAACGAGGCTTCTTGCTATGATGAGATAGAGGTAAATTTCGCCTTGCGTTTGTGGCTGGTGTAGTACTGATTGACGCGAAGTATTTGCAAGGAGTTGTCACTCCTCGATGTTACGGATTCTTCCAGTGTCGCGCCGTGGTGCCATCTCTGCATCACCACAAAGTCCGCCAACATGAAGACCTTTTGAAAGAAGAGAACAGGCATCTGGAGAATGAACGCGGTGGACATGCGACAAGACGCGGGCGAAGTCATAATACGCCGAAGTACATACCTATAACCAGACCTCCCCCGACGTTGTCTGAAGACACGATATCGGTTCTTCTGCTCGAAAGAGTGGGCACACACGTCCCACTTGGAGAGGAACTCCCAGAGAATTTCGAGTGAGTTGTCGTACACCACTGACCCAAGTTCGTGCTCTTCGACTCTAACAAAACAACAGAAAGGACCTCTGCGACATGTACAACGACCTCGCCCAACTTTTCATCAAGCACCACGACATGAGATGGGCAAATGTCTTATCTACGCTGCCTGTCTCTCAAGGCGGGCTCCCTGGGTTACCCTCGCCTTTCACGAAGCGCACATATAACCTTCGCATCATCGATTTTGATCAGGCTCAGAAGAAAGATTGGAACTCGGAGGCATGGAAAATATATCTCGACTGTTTCATCGAACGTATCGTACAGGGTACAGAGGGTGGCTATGTTGTCGAGTACTGGGAGTAACACGATCATGCGAAGCTCCTCCGAATCACTGTTTGAATTCTGGGAATACATACATAGCACGAGTCAGTCAATGCAATATGATTCACACCCCAAACCTAGCTCTTACAACATCTACAACAATAATAAGCTACGCTACACGAGCACCCATAGATCGTAAGATACATAACTAGAAAATTGATCCAGAAACATTTGTCCCAAAAGTCATCACTGGATCTATCGCAGATCCACAATCTCCAGAGGCATCTCGTCCTTCATCACTACATGCCCACGGTCTGCGTCTGTGTATATCGGCACGTCCGGATGTGGGTGGAACGCCGCCTTGGCAGTACATGCTAACACCGTCTGCAGGCCGAGTGGGTCTGTTAGTCGGAATATACCATAACTGGAGAAACAATCAGTCAAATAATATCACTATTGAAAAACTGAGAGAACGTACTTTGGTTTTTGTCGCGGCGCACAAACGACCGCGAAGCTCTCTGGAAGCATACACTGGAACCCAGAATGCGTGTGAAGGTCTACGGAGGACATGAAACCTTCGAGAGGAAAGATATGGTCAGTATTCGTCATACAACCTGAACACAATGAGAAAGACTCACAAGTCTGCGTGGGATGGGTATGTATCCACCCAAGCGTAATAAGCCCTCTCTCCTCCGTGAACGACAACACCCCCTCCTCCTCCTCCATCGCACACGTATCGCTCGTCGCATGCTGCTTCGGTATCAACAGCACCGTCACCACATACGCGTCCCCCCTCGCCCTTGAATGCCGCCCACTCGCAATGATATCGCTATTATGCTTCCCAAGCAACAGCCCGCACGTCTCCTTGTTCACCAGCGTGTTCGCCTTGGCGATGGTGTTGAACCGGTGCAGACACGCCCTCGGGACGTACACCGTCTTCAGGACGCGCCCCGACTCCAGCCGCGTGGGTTGTCGAGTGCGCTCGTCGTCAGAGTAATGATGCGCATCCGCACGGCTCTCCCAGACCATGGACGACGACCGCGAGATGTCCTGCGACGGCGGCGGCTGCTGATGGCGTTGCGATACTGAATTGGACCGGTGCGGTTGTTGTGGTTGTGGTTGTTGTTGTTGTTGGTGGTGAGAGTGATGGTGATGCTGAGGGAACAAGTGGTGGTGATGCCTGTCCTTCTCGTTTATCGCGCCATCGTACATCAACGTACTGCCGTTGAGAGACAGCTGTGGCTTGGTGGCGAACATGGAGTTTGTACTTGGATGATACCCTTGCGCTTTCTGGTGTGTGGTCATCAACGTGACCGGGAGGTCCGGCGGTGCAGGAGATGTGGTCGTTATGGGTGGTGGATATCTGCAGATGGCGTTAGTAACAAAACCCGATGTCGATGGTTGAGAGGAGAAGGAAATGGGGGTGGGGGTGGGGGGTTGCGTGTGATAACCAACGCCCGCTGGCATATCGTTCCGTTACATTGAACGTTTATACTGCTGCCTCATCATCATTATCACACCGGGCAGTGCTGCCAAGCGCACACACGCCGCCGTCACGGATCGACCACGCTGAAAACGTGTTGAGAAAATAAGCATACAAACGTACCGAAGTTCTTCAGCCCTTCCATCGCCTCGCCGGTGTTCCCGTCTGCGTCCCTGCCTCGCAGCCGTCTCAGAATCCGTCGAGTCACCATCGTACCCATACCGCGTTGGGCTCTCAAGCGGCATGAGCTGCGGCTGAGGCGTCGAATGTTCCGACTGCGCCTGCGCCTGATTGGGAAAAGCCATCTGTGAAAACTGGTCGGCAAGGTCCGGTCCCCGATTCGGAGTCGGGGTAGTGAAGGGGCCTGGAAAGGACGAAGGAGGCGCGGACGACGTGGGTGGCCGCGGCGCCTGGCGCTGAGGCGTCAGTGCCCCACCGTCCGTTATCGGACGGGTCTGAGCCTGGCTCTGCTGCTGTGCGTCCCTCGTCACCTCTGCCGCACGTAAACGCGATTGCAGAGGCGTGTACACCGCCGGAGGCGGCATTGGCGGAAGCTGGAACTGCGGGGGTATCTGCGCAGCAGGCGTCTTTGAAATAGAGGTTGCGGTCGACGATATCGAGTTGCCAGTGAATTGCGGCAACAGCCCAGATGTGCCTGTATACTGCGAAGACCCTGTGTACTGAGGTTGAATAGCGTAAGAACCACCACCAGTGTACTGAGCAGAAGAAGGTCCAGTGGTCTGAGGTTGCAACGAGGATGAAGAAGCATAAGGGGCAGCATTTGATGATGACGATGATGGTCCCGTAAACTGAGGTTGTATGGAGGACGAGCTACTGTACTGTGATGAATTCGTAAATTGAGATGGCGCCGCCTGGTTCATCGGAACTGGTGCAGGTTGGTACGAGGAAGGTGTTGGCACCGAAGCCTGAGGTTGTGATTGAGGTGCGGGTGCCATGCGACCGTTTGGAGGGTCCGGAAAAGGATTGCGATTTGGTGCATAGGCAGATGGCGGATTAGAGTAACCGTTTGATATAGAGGACATGGTGGGTTGGCTAGCAAGAGGAGGCGGCGCTTGTGGTGGCTCCTGCGTCGGCATCGCAGGCATGGATCCCGTGTTGGACAGAGGTATCGGCGGTACGGGATACCCACTCTCCTTCTGTCTTCGCTTCTTCTCCGCAATCTCCTCCTCTCGCCGTCTGAACTCTTCCTGTTGGGCCTTTCGTCGTTCCTCAGGTGACGGCCCCGGCTGACCCGGAATGTGAACAATGGTGTGAGACGAACCAGGCGGCTGAGTAGAAGAGGCAGCAGCGCGGGCACTCTCCATGACACTGTCCTTGTGACTTTTATGGCCGCTTGGATATTTCGAAGTGGAACTAGATGCCGCGGCTCTGGCACTGTCTAAAACGGCCTCCTTCCTCCTATCTGCTCTCTGCTGCTGCTGTTGGTCGGACGCCTGCGTCCTGGAAGACGAATAGGAGTTTTGAGTGGCATAGGTGGATGATGTCAATGAGGCGGCAGCTTCACGCGCAGTCTGCAATACACCCTCTTTCCGTCTCGCAGAGGCCGCCTGTTGACTGGCAGATGTCACCTTTGTCGGCTGTTGCTGCTGGGGTACAGGCAGATCGCGATATTCGGCCTTGGCTGGATATGATGGCTGCGATGGATTCGATGGTGGTTGTTGTGCTGGATACGGCTGGAACGGGGGTTGCGGTATTGACTCTCCCGGTGGAGGTCGATATGAAGGGACCATTTGTGGCTGCGGCTGGGGGAATGAAGACGGCTGCTCAGCCTGAGCATCGCCATACTTGCGATTGTACTCGTCCAATCTTGCGAGAATCGTGTCCTTCAAAGTCGATATTCTCTGCAGGATCCGCTCTCCATTCTTCGGTATAGCGATTAAAGTGATGTTTTTATAAAAGTGAAGACATCGGACGTACCCTCTCCAACGCCTCTCTTTGCTCTCGGGTCAATCGGTCACCATATTGACCATGAGCCGGCACCAGCTCCAGGGCGTACTGTGCTGCGATGGCGTACGACGCAAATGCGTTGTCGACATCGCCCTCCCTCTCGTGTTGCGCCGCTTTCTCTCTGTAATTGTCCGCGGAGCGTAGTAATGACTTTAGTGGAAGGCGCGCGGCGTCGGTCTCAGGAATCCGAGTCATTGCGGACAGCTGATCAAGCGTTGCCGGCCGCCTCGGTGTCTCCATCGACTCTGGCGGCCGACTACCCGACCCGTTCGTGTTGTTCGACGTGCTCGGCCCAGATGGGGCGGGGTTGGCGGCGGAAGGATAGGCATTGTTGTTATAGTTATTGTTGGGGGTGTTGTACGACGACGGGTTGTAAGGCGTTGCGTACGTCGTCGTCGCTGTGGACGTCGACGCCGAGGGCATGAAGATGAGAATAAGAATGAGAGCGGCTCGCACCCCGGAGGCTGCGCTGGTACTCGGCACGTGCAGCTAGTTGCCTTTTCGAGGCTGCTTGCTCTTTCGGCAATTTGCGAGCTCTGAGTCTCTTGAGTCTTGACCGACTTTGTACTTGCTCTCATCAACAGCCACTCGCAAAGACGGCGGACGAAATGCGCCGAATGACGACGTTGTACTTGCATGCTTGCCGCTCATCTCACGCTCTAAAATACCTCATTCTCTCATGCCTGCTGTCACGCTGTAAATCTTGATTGTCGTGTGCTGTCAGTACCGCCTCTTGCTAGGCCCCGAAAGCGTCTGCTAATGTCTGATTTGACGTCCTTGTGATCTAAAACTACGTTTGGTCAAGAACGGATGAAGCTATAATTATACACCGTCAGCTTTCTTTGTTACAGACGCAACGCTTCCGTGATTATATCGGCCGTATCGTGCGTGATACACGAGAGGGCTTCATCGTCGAGTAATGAGAGTAGCGGTTACAGTAGATTGAAGTGACGTGGCGTAAGCATGTGGCATACTGGGTAGCATAGCATGGGCATTATACGGGTATTAAGGTGTCGCACTACACTATGATCTAGGTGATATACAACATATGCAAAGAATGAGTGTTCATGAATGATTATGTGTGAATAAATTGAAAGGTCCATGGTCGTCAAAGCGCCGGGCTTCGGTGTCATAAATACGCTAGGGCAGGGAGTTACTTGAGGTTGCGCAGACGCTTCAAGACATCATCACGATCCGAGCCGTTCCACTCGCCAGACCAGCCCAGCTCCTTGCGGTGTCCCCAGCCGGTGGCGGAGCGCTTGTGCTGGATCCGCCGGCCGCTGCGCACAGAGGACGCGCGCATGGGAGACGGCGGAGGGGGAGGGAGGCAGGCAGGCATGGGTTTCATGTCCATGAACGGAGCCTCGATGAGCGTCTCCTCTGATCCGCGGGGCTCAGCCAGAGCCTCAAAGTCGGGGATGCTCCTCCGGCTGCGCCGCAGCGGGTTCGGGTTCGAGACGAGCTCTGGCGGGATGTTCTCACCCAGCGTGCGCGTGAGCTTGGCCATGCGCTTGCGCCGCGATGTGGTGGCCGGCGGTGTGAGGGGGGACATCGGTGGCCGATCGGCCGCAGAGTTAGACCGCGACCGTGTGTGGTAAGAGGGGGGCGCAGCGGAAAGGGTGAGCACCAGTGGCCGATTCGGGTGTGTAGGGTTCGGCGCCAGCGTCAGCGCAAGCTGTTTGGGATTTTTGCGCGCGAGCTTGGGAGGCTCGACGAGCTGCGGGGTCGCGCCGAGCATGGCCTGCAGCTTGCGTGTGGACCGCACGAGGCGGGTGCGCTGCGAGGGCGCAAGTTCATTGACTGTAGGAGGAGGGAGGGTCGTCATCGTGGTAGAGTAGGGATTGGGGCGGAGAAAGACAACAAGAGCAGCCTTAAGAGGGGAGCTTGGACCATTGCTATTGTTCTTCTTAAAGTAGTAGTCATGGGGCGAACAATGCAGAGTGACGTGTGAGAGTCACACGGCGTGTGTCAAGCCCAGCCCCGGCTTTGCTATGGAGACCCTTCCAACAAATTGCGTCAGAAACGAGTACCAATCACTCTGACATGTAGTGTACGCTGCACGCTGCACGTACGGAGTTGTGGATCCTTCACAGCGCCCAGCCGATGCGGTACATACATACTCGTCTACGCTATCTCCAGAGTAGTCAAGATTTGAATGAGATTTGTGCTTTCATACCCCGACCCCCGCCGCTACGTCCTGCTAGTACACATTTTCCCTCTCAAGAACTCGGACTTGGTGGTAGACGAAACACGAGCTAGCACAGGTCGGCTCCTCGGGTGCACATTTCGCCCATCAAACCCCCGCCCAAATGATAGATTGTCTCTTCGCATCAGCGCACACCGGGCGGGTATGATGGTTCGCATCAAACAACACATCCATGTCCGAGACCCCTGATTTACGATGGTCGTTTCAAAACTGCAAGGTCTGCAGTCTAGGTAAGTTTCAATACGACAACGGGAGAGACAGGAAGGTGAACGTATTGCACTACGTACCCAATACGAGACAAGATGATCTAGACTCGGCTTAGACTCGAGTCCAGCAATAGGGTCTTTCAGAGTAGGTTGATTTCGTGATTTAACGGCTGATTTCAGGACTTGATTTCAGCTGGTTTCACGCAGATTTTGTAACGCGAGTGACAGATTTCAACTCTGATCGTAGCGATGATTTGGCTGATTTCGCATTCGGCAACTTCGGCACTGTAGCGATCCATCAAAAGTGGCGAGGGTGCCGATTCGAAAGACATCTAAAACTTCCAGCGAGTGTTCCGGATAGTCAGCTGAAATCTTCTTTTATATACCACTATTATAGCTTGACAAGCAAAAAGTAGCTGATTGGCGAGTGCTAAGCAAGATGAAGCATCATCCTAGTCGCAGATGGTGGCGGCATGGATGCCTTACTTGTCGGAGTGCACATCCGCGCCGACTGCCGGGCTCGAAATCAGTGAGTTGATTTCAGCCATTCGCTGCTTCATTCGAGCATGTCACCCAGCGTCACAACGCGAAATCAAGTTTTGAAATCAGCCGTTAAATCACGAAATCAATCTACTCTGAAAGACCCTAATCATCCGTTCCGAGGCGCGAGTCCAGCACTTGTCCGTTCCGAGGCCTTCAATCATACTTACTGACGTCGGTCTGTTTCAAGTCTAAACACGCCGATGGATGTCTGTCACGCAAGGCGGTAGTATGAAGACCCTCCGGCCTCGACTTCATATGGTATGCCTTGTTCGCAAATATAGTGCAAGTCAGCAGATGGCCTCGAGGTAGCTGTCTTGTTCCGAAAGTTGACGATGAGGCCAATTTGAGAACAAAGGGCACGTGCGACAATAGATTGCCAGTGGGAATCTGGGATGGAAGCAGGATTTTTGCGGTACCTGCTACGTCTGTGGAGAACTTGTTCAGGTTGTTGGTAGCAGAAGATGGACATGGGACGACGTATACGTATACATAGAGTAGCGCATGACAGAAGACATTGACCATAGAATCATAAGTTAATGCTGTAGGCGCCAAGATAGCATTAAATAATCTGATCTGTTTACGCTTATGTACGTCGGGATGCAACGAAAACGCCCTCGGCAAGGGAACTGCCACTCCCAGCACTCGACGATGGATCCCTCTCGGTACCACGCACGATACGATCAAGATATTATTCTCCCAGATACCCCTGTCGTAATCCTTCTTCATGAACAAATCAAGATCGATAATTTGGATGCGAAGAACGTATGTAAGTGGCGAGGGTAAATAGGCGTTCCGCCTTCTAATACAGGCAGTGCAGATGAAACATTTGCCTGTCTGAAATCGTGGTGCAAGATGTCAAGCTGGGACACGTCGTCGTACATATTTTGGAGACCCTCAGCGTGGTAAGTCGCGAACCATACGGTCACGCTATGATCAACGTGTGTCTTGCTTCTTATCAAGAATGCAACGCGCCACTCACGCGCCGCGAATCTGCTTCTTCAGGTGGTGGTTGTGGGGCTCTCTCTAGGCCTTTAAATAAAGTCTGCATTCAAGTTTCACCGCAACACATCTTTTTGCTCGTCCTACTCATGCCTGCCTTCGCCCCCGTCCTCCTCATGGCTGCTGGTCTCGTCGCCGCCTCGCCATTCCATCCCGGCCAGTCCATGAATTTAATGGACAGAGCTCTCGATCTTTCGTCTGGATGCACTTCCACCACCGCCTCTTGCACGAACACCTCCTCGGTTTCCGACCTCTGCTGCTTCGAGGCTCCCGGGGTGAGTTCCTTGCACCCCATCCATCCACTCCAAATCGCTGATGAGAATTGAAGGGCCTTCTTGTTCAGACGCAGGTAAGCTCCCCACAACGCATGGTGCTTTCCCACTCTGACCGTGACGGCCAGTTCTGGGACACAGATCCGTCGACAGGACCCACGGATAGCTGGACCATCCATGGTACGTTCCCGCTGTTGGATTGTTGGCGTGTATTGATATTCGGGCCTGCAGGACTTTGGCCGGACCAGTCAGTTATCAACGACTCACGTTGAATGACACTAACTCACATACTTATTTGTTCTAGCTGCGACATGTCATACGATGAGAAATGTGATTCAAGCCGTAGGGACTCATCGTTCAGTATCTTTCTTTCCGCGCTGACAAACGGATGATGTAGGAGCCTACACAGGAATATCGGACGTGAGTTCATGACATCGTGAACTGGAAGTTGATAGCCTGAATGGTTGGGATAGATGTTGACTGACCAAGGGGCTGATGATACGCTTGAGTACATGCAAAAGGTGAGCGTCTCTCGATCGCATTGGGACAGCACAATCTGACTGGATGTGGATAGTATTGGAAGGACATCAGCGGGAGCGACGAAAGTTTCTGGGAACACGAGTGGAGTACCCATGGAACCTGTTATTCAACGCTAGAAACAGGCTGCCTCCCCAGTGGAAGCGCGAAGGGTGCCGAGGTACGTACAACACGGCCTCTAGCTTTGTACATGACGCTCATCGTTTTGAAGGCTGTGGCGTTCTTCCAGCAAGTCGTCGCACTATTCAAGGTACATATTTCGACCTCACCACACATGCACTCCTTGAAGTTGACATGCCAAACAACAGACTCTACCCACCTATAAGTGGCTTGATGAAGCCGATATCACCCCCAGTTCCAGCGCCACGTATACTTCTAGTGAGATTCTCGATGCCCTCGAGGACGCCTCCGGAGGGTACACCCCCGCCATTTACTGCGACGGAAACAGCCTGAACCAGGTCTTCTGGTACTTCAACCTCAAAGGCTCTCTTCTCGATGGTGACTTCGTTCCCATTTGTATGTTCATTTATCCACGTCCGGAATAACACTGATCTTTCGATGGATAGCTGCTCCGGCAAAGGGTACATGCCCGACGTCTGGAATCAAGTACACACCGAAGTAGGGTAATAACGCTACGACCACGGTTAGTCTTCACTCATAATCGAAGATCTGTGATGCTCATGTGAGCTTGAATACTTGGTTAGACTACCTCCGTAAGTAGGGCATACAAACAGCTACCTTCGGATTGTGTGAACTAATTTCCGTTATAGGGTAGCATCGGCGACGGCCTGGACGAGTAATGACAGTGGTCAGAATGCGTGTACTCGACACCGTGATACCCATATGATGCCCAAGCTATGTAATGACCCCAGAATGCAACACGCTGTGTGAAAAACGCCACGCCACGCTACTCAATCTAAGTAATGTAACGGGTACAGTACTCCCAGTATTCGAGAATGAATCCCACCCGTGTACCACGCACAATACGATCAATATATCCGTCGTGATACTCTTCCCACAAATCCCTCTCGTAGTCCTTCTTCTTCGTCTGATCAAAATCGACGATGCGAGGACTGTAAGCGCGCTTCGTAGATGACGAGGGCAGGCTATGCAGTTCGCTTTCTGACACGGTCAGCCCAGAAAGGACATTCGCCCATCTGATATCACGGTGCATGATAAAGAGCCATGAGAGGTCGTCATACATGTCTTCCTGTTCTCATATCAAAAGATGAATGAAGACCGAAAGGAAATCCTAGCCCACTGGGAGTTTTCCGGGAGCTCCTTTCGGAGTGGTATGTGTGTTACGCTGAGCCTTCCGAGTCGAAGAACCGATATTGAGTCGTCACACAAGGCCAGGTTCAGGCATATACTTCGGCTCAGTGATCATGTAGATGTGACAGTGCTGGCTGGGGCGACGCACCACCGGAATCTTGCTGACTTGACTTTCAGGGTGTGTATTCAACAGTGCTGGAGTCCTGTCGTCAGAGTGCTACCGTATGTACCAAGTCTTATGCATGAGGTTCATTAACGACCCTACTATCACTCGTTACTGTCCAAATCTGAATCCCTCTTCATCCAACACATTTCTGCCTCTCAATGCAACACGAAGGTCATGTCCAGCCTGCTTCAGAGCCCGAAAGGAACAGATGTTGCCCGACATCAAGGCAGGGAACACGGTAGCGCGAGATCCCCGCGCCCAGCTGTCAAGGTGCCCAATGTTTAGACCCGCTTCGAATCTATCCTCGAGCATGCGAACGAACTTGTCATCGACGAACTTGTGGATAGGAGGACCATGAAAGAAAACGACGAGCGTCTGCAGTAGCGGTGCATACTGGTGCGTATACCAGGACTCCGAGGGGTGTCCCGGGCGGTGAGAGGGATGTTTTTTCGCCAACAATCTCGTGAGGTTTTCCATAAGTGCATCGGAGGCGAGTTGGTCTCGGAAGCACAGACTGAGGTGCTGTAGATGGGACAGTAGACCAAAAACGTCCGAAATATGGCCACTACTGCCACAATCATTCAAGGTTAGACTGGTCAGGTTACATTGTGACCGCCGGATAAGTGAGCCGATGTCTGAGATGGGATCAGAGATATCTTCCCGGGGCATGACCTCCAGTATCAGGGAAGTCAATTCTGGAAGCGAGAGACGTCGAAAGTGGTAAGTTCTCGCTATGATAAGTGATTCGAGGCCGTGGGAGAGGAGTGGTTCATCCTGCAGGCCGTCCGGGGTCATCGTAGACAGACGAAATGACAAAGATACGAGGTTTGGAAGAGTCAGAAGAGTATGATAGAGCGAAGATTCGGGAAAATTGGAATGGTCGTGTTCGATGGTCAGATGGCGTACATCGCAGAAAGCAGCATTACCCCATGTGGCCCCGTGAGGCAACAGGAGCCTTCGTATACTTCTGCAAGCCACGACAAGTCACTACAAGTCATATATGAGTTATACACGTCTTCATTGAATCACGATGGCTTCTGAGGCGGCTTGTGACCCGACTTGTGTGCCAACATGTACTGTCATAAGGTATAGAAAGACTCGCAATTTAACACCAGTTTCACGTATCATCAGGTACTTTGAATAAATGCAGAGACAACTAGCTGCTACAAGGTAAACCGTAAGGCAATATGTTCCTCACGACGGGTCGCACACGTTCACGGGACATCTTATAATGGCTGCACGCAAATCAATCACAAATGAGATTGCAGTAATAACAAGTGACTGGAGACGAGAGAAAAAAGAAATGTACTCGGGAGGATAATCGAGCCACTGTCCTACACAGGAATACTTCGAAAAGTCACAGGGTCACTTGTAGATTTCTCTGGCGGCTGCTCGAGCTGTCATGCGTATAGTGAGAGACGTCTGGAGGTGCAAAGGACACTCACCTTTGATCCTGGTGAGAGTAGCGTATAGCAGTGGCCCAGCCCCGGGCCATCGTCGTCCTCGCGTTTGTCACTGCCGTCACCCGTATTCAGGTTGGATCCATTGACGCCGCGGCTGCGGTTATGCTGGTCACGCTGCTAGTGATGCTGGTCGCGCTGCTGGTGATGCTGGTCGCGCTGGTTGGCGTTGGACTCGTCGTGGTCGCCGCCATCAGGCTCGGCGTCGTGGTCATCGTCGCGCCGCTTGTCGTGGTCGTCGCTGTGCTTCTGCTGGTCGTGATTGTCAGGGTCGACGTCACGTTCGTTGCGGTCGCCGTCGCGCTCATCCGGTTATCCTGCTCGACGTGTGGTCATCGTCGTGTTCCTTGTCGTAGCCAGCCCGTCGTGAGCTATTTGCCCTCTTCGTGGTCGCGCTCGTGCTCATCGCGGTCATGGTCGCGTTTATCGTGGTCGTGGTCATCATGACCGGCGTCGTAGTCGCGTCGTGCTGCCAGTTGTTGCACTCAGGACGCCAAGTTGTGCTCATCAGAGGCGGAGAGGCGTGATAGTGTCATGTTGGCTGTGGTCGCAGTGGCGCTATCTGTTGCTCTCGTTGTGGTGGCGGTCGTTGAGGCGCTTGTCAAGGGAGGAGGGCGTCGGCAAAACAGATGGTCAAAGTAAGAAGCCAAGAAGGAAACTGGCAAATTGCGCGGTTTTCTTGGCATTCGAACTCCGCCCGGTGATCTCGGCTACTCATTGAGATCGCATTCCAGTCACTTGGCTGTCAACAAGGACGATGTTGCATCATTTTGGCGCCGAATATGAAGAGGATATAGGTGGCGGCAAGGAGGACTGGTATGACTATGTCAAGCCCTAGGTTATGAGCTGCTATGGACATGTGTTGTGCTTGGACATAAAATTTGAAGCTTCGTGAACTATGGTATAACTTCTGACGTATCGTGGCATATTGCATTAACTTATCTGATAATACATAGTACATGGCGCCTTATAAGACACCCCAGATGTCGTTATGAGGTAGTTCCAATCTCATAATCTCACACGGTTCAGATACAGGGCCACATAGCTTCGCAGGTTAGTGATTAGCTCGGATTGGATTACGGACTTTTGACGCT
This sequence comes from Strobilurus orientalis, assembly GCA_019915145.1. NCBI lineage: Eukaryota > Fungi > Basidiomycota > Agaricomycetes > Agaricales > Physalacriaceae > Strobilurus > Strobilurus orientalis. The sequence continues at coordinate 1,025,956 of JAHLML010000014.1, forward strand.
TTTTCCGATGACTAGTCGTGTAGGATTGAGGGAAAGGTAGCGTAATGGCAAGTCCCAGAGCCACAACGCCTCCAGATCTGACAATTGAAAGGCTGTGATTGGGCGCGGATTCGGTAAGAGGACATATTCGGGGACCGTGAGGTCCAGCTCCTGGAGCTGCGGTAGTTTGCCGCGAAGACCAGAAAGGGTTTGGGCCAGAGAAACGGGGAAGCTTCCATGAAAGGAGGCGCGCTTCCATTGCACGGAATACTGCATAAGAAGAGCGAAGATCTCCAGGAACAGCTCTTGTAACTCCTGAGACTCGTCATCCTCAGCATTGTACATGTTGGGCAGTTTTATGACAAATGACATGGGAAGACCAGGAATTTTGTCGAGTACCGTCTCGACCAGTTTGAACGGCTCGTTTACCATGGGTGGCCCGTCCTGCGATGCGTCGATCTCGAAATCACACCAGGCGCGCCCGCATATATCGCGCCAGCTGCGACAGACGTGACTGATAGCCCAATGCGTGTCGTCAGAGCTGAGGATTTTGAATTGGGGGAGATAGCGAAAAATTTCTTCGACGAGTTCAGGCGGTAGAAAGGAGATGGTGGAAGGAGGGCATTGGGGCGTTTGAGGCTGCATTGGACGAGCTATGGGCGCAAGTAATATACAGAGAATCGAGATTGCACTGGTTCCTAAACACGTTTCTTGGTCAATAACTGAGTAACAGAACGATGAATGTCAAATACCTGAGAAGAGAGAAGAAATTGCGCAAAATCGGGAGAGGAATGAAGCTAAAGACAAGGCTCTTCGTTGTCGCTGCTCGTGGTCCAGAGCAAACCTGTACCGGAACCTCCGGGACGGCACCCGAGCGGAAACATCGTAGTTGCGCCTTTTTTCCACGCTCGAAAGTTGAGAATCTGGTCGCCATGAACCCTTTGAAAAGCATGTCAGTGATATATATGACATCGAGTGCTACAGTAGGTACAAAGTTTTGCAAGGTTCGTCAACGACTACACTACACTTATTACCGTCCAAATCATCCCTCTTCATCCAAGACATCCTTGATTTCCATTTCGTTTTCCATCTGGAAACGAAGGTCACATCCAGCCTGCCTGAAAGCCCGAAGCGCATGAAGGTCGCCGGGCTTCAAATCAGGGAACACGGCACTGCCTGATTCCGGCATCCAGCTCACGAAGCGCCCACGCTTTAGACCAGCTTTATATCTCGCGCTGAGCATGCCCACGAACTTTTCATCGACGAATGACCATTGCTCCTCGATTGGTTCACTGCGAGTACGAACAACGAGCTTTTGCAGCAGGGGTGCGTACTCGTGCATATGCCTGAACTCCGAGGCATTCCCCGGGTGGTAGCGCCTCTCTTCGGCGAGAATAGTTGTAAGACTGTTCATCGTTGTATGAGGGGAGTGACCATATTTGAAATCGATCTCTAGGTTCTCTAGATGCGACAACTGCCTAAAGGTGTCCAAAAGATGGTCACAGTTACCGCAGTAGTCCAAGGTCAGATTGTTCAAATGGCATTGCGACCGCCGAAGGAGTGAGCTGATAGCTGACATGAAGTCATCTGATTCATCGTAAGTTCTTCGGAGTTTGAGAGTTGATAGTCTCGGAAGGGAAATACGTCGCAAGTGCTGCGTGCCCTCTATATGAAGACGTGTGAGACCATGGAAAAAGAATGGCATATCCTGCTGCCCGTCGGGGTCTGTGGTAGGTGCGCCAAATGTCATGGATTCGAGGTTTGGCAGAGTCTGGAGTGCGTGGTAGAGCGAAGATGACTCAAGAAAATCCGACTCATCGTCGGCGTGTTCGAGCATCAGGTATTCTAGGCGTGTAGGATTGAAAGAAAGGTGACCAAGCGGAAGCCAAGTAAGCAGTAATACGCTCGGGGCTGACAGCTCGAAAGCTGTGATGGGGCCAAGATCTGCAGCTGGGGAGCCATCAATTTCCGAGGCATCGACGTGCAGTTCCTCCAGCAGTGGAAAGTTTCTGCGAGGACCAGAAAGGCTCTGGTGCAGAGGCGGGAAGTATCCAATGAAGAAGATCCATTTCCACCTCTCAGAGTGACGCATGAGGAGGGTAAAGATGTCAACAAACAGCTCCTCAGACCGTGAGTCGGCAGCCTCGCCGTCTGAAAATATGCTAAACGATATGGGCCGGGCGTCATGATCAGTCTTGTCAAGTACCGTCTGGATTAATGCCAGAGGGTCGCTTGGCCTGACTGCCCGGTGGTTCCGTGTGTGCAGGTAGATACCGAAGTTACACCATGCGCGGCCGCATAAATCGCGCCACCTGCGACAGACGTGACTTATGGTCCAACACGAGTTGTGGGGATCAAATAAGTCGAATGGGGGAAGGCAGTCGAAAATTTCTTCGATGAGTTCAGGCGGTAGAGTCTGGATGGGGGAAGAAGTGCATTGGGGAGTTTCGTGCTCCATTGAACAAGCTGTGGGCGCGAGCAGAAACGCAGTCAGTATTTGAGAGATAGAAGTCAGTGCAAGATACCTGAACAGAGGAAGGCAAATGCGCAATTCGGGAGGAGAATGAAGCTAAGTACAGTCAAGTATATTCGTTGTTGCTGCTCGTGGTCCTGAGCAAACCTGTAATGGCATCTCCGGGCCGCCGCCCGAGCGGATAACAGGAACCATCGATCATTGAATTTGCGCCTTCCCTCTTCAAGCCTCAAGCTCATAACTTGAGGTTACGGTCACCATGAATCCTTTGAGCAGCATGTCAGAGATATGACATTGAGTGCTACAGTATCTATGAAGTTTTAAGTTACGAGGTCCGTTAACCACTCTACTATCACTCGTTACCATCCCTCTTCGACCAATACATCCTTGTCGCGCAATTCTAAGCGAAGGTCACATCCAGCTTGCTTGATATCCCGAAGCGTATGAAGATTGCCAGGCGCCAAAGCAGGGAACATGGTAGTGCGTGATGCCAACGACCGGCTCATGAAGTGCCCACTCTTTAAACCAGCTACAAATCTCGCACTGAGCATGCGGGCGAACTTGTCATCGACAAACGTCCACGAATCTTTATCGACTCCATAACGCTGAACATGCAGATTTTTCAGTAGCGGTGCGTACTCGTGTGTATGCCTGGACTCCGAGACATTGCCCAGGCAGTAGCGACTCTTTTCGGCGAGGATGATTGTAAGATTGTCCATTAGTGTATTTGGGGAGTGATGCCCGAAGATTAGCTCTAGATTCTCTAAATGCGACAGTTGCCCGAAGGCATCCAAGAGATAGTCACTTTTACCACAGTCGTTCAAGGTCAAATTGGTCAAGTGACATTGCGACCGCCGAAGAAGTGAGCCGACTTCCAGCAGGGAATTGACACTGTCGGCTGTCGTGGCATGCGATAAAAACAGTTTAAGAGTCGATAGCCTTGGAAGGGAAAGACGTCGAAAGTGATGGGTGCAATTTATGTCAAGGAATGTGAGGCCATGGAAGAGGACTGGTGTATCCTGCTGCCCGTTGGATTCCACCGAATCGAGATAAATATCCAGGTATGTGAGGCTTGGAAGAGTCTGTAGTGTGTGGTAGAGCGAATACGTTGTGGGAAAATCGGATTCGTAGTAGGGTTCGATAACCAGACGACGGAGATGTGTAGGGTTGAGTGGGAGGAGGCGTAAAGGCAGATCGTAAAGCTCTAACGACCTTAGAGCTGACAGCTGGAAGGCTGTGATAGGGCGCGGATTTGGCAAATCAAGATATCTTGGGACCGTGAGGTGCAGTTCCTGGAGCAGCGGCAGTCTGCCGCGAAAGCCAGAAAGCATCCGGGCCAGAGGAGGGGGGAAGCATAAATGGAAGAAGGCGCGTTTCCACTTTTCTGAATATTGTACGAGGAAAGAGAAAACGTCGATGAACAGCTCCATCTCGTCATCTTCGCGTTCCGAGGGGAAGGTTATGTCGAACGATATGGGAAGACCGTCAGTTCTGCCAAGGACCCTCTGGATCAAAACCAGAGGATCAATTGACGTGGGGTTTCCGCGCCCCGATGCGTCGATCTCGAAATTACACCAGGCGCGCCCGCATATATCGCGCCAGCTGCGACAGACGCGACTTATGGTCCAATGCGGGTCGACAGGATTGAAGATTTTAAACTGGGGGAGGTAGTGAAAAATTCCTTCGACAATTTCAGGGGGTAGAAAGGAGACGGGTGAAGAAGTGCGTTGAAGCGTTTGGTGCTGCATTGCCCCTGTGGGCGCGGGCAGAAATGGCACTGAGACACATTTCTAGTTCAGTATTCAAGTAGAAGAGCGTTCAATGTTAAATACCTGAAAAGAGGGAAGAGAATACGCAAAAGTCAAGGATATTCGTGGTCGTTGCTCGTGGTTCAGAGCAAACCTGTAGTGGAATCTCCGGGCCGCCACCCGAGCTAGTATCAGAAAAGGAAATGTCGATCATTGCGCCTTCCCTCCTGTCATTCATCATACCGCCTCCCGCCCGCCGCGACAGCAGGCCACGACGACGGGCACGACAGTAAATTGTGAATGGCAACACTGCCCCGTGTCTCCAAGTCGCCAGCCAGCTCGGCGTTCCGTCCTCAATCCGAGTTTGACGCCGGTATCAATGGATCAACGGCTTGGATAGAGCACCTCGAGCAGGAATCCATTCACTCCAATGAGGAGGCCGACGACAATGATGCCGGTGACGACGACACACATCGGCCAGCGCGGGCGCTATACGAATTTGAAGGAAAGGCCGAATTTCGCGAACTGTCTGTCGAGGCTGGCGACGAATTGCTGGTCATCAAAGAAGATCTGGCGGATGGCTGGAGTCTGGTCAAGGATGCAAACAATGAGATGGGACTACTTCCGAGGGCATACTACACGGTATGTAGTCTTATCGTTGCTGCTGCCACATACCCTCATTAATAATGCTTGCAGTTCACTTCTGAATTCACTCCAGCGCCCGATTTGGACATGACCGCCTCAGGGTTTCGCTCTCGCAGACACGAACGAGAGGCGTCCACGAGCACCATCACTCCCAAGAACTCAGCGACCCCCATAATTCCTCAGCACACTGGTGACTGGATATTTCCCAGCTTTCGCCAAAGCCTACTCGGAGGCAAGAGCTTGAATCGATTTTCCAGTTTCGTTACCAGTGGTGCCGAGGAGTGGGTTCTTAAGGGTAAAGCTGCAGATACCGTCGTCACAAAGTCTACCTTCAATCTCCACGAAAAGTTACCCAGTATCGAATCGGACGGCGAAGAGGAATCTAGCAACAACCGGCTCAGTCTCGTAGGTCAGGGGGACGTAGATCGCCACTTCGTGGATGCTACCCATGCTTGGAAGGAAAAAATACCGCCTTTCCGGGTCCTTGTTCACTCCCCGTCCAAACGAACATCCTCGCTTTCAGGCGCCTTCACGATCTACAATGTCACATCCCTCTTCGATGCCCCACAGACCGATCCTGACACACCACCTTCCTCGCCGACCAGACTCACAGTACAAAGGCGATACTCTCAGTTCGTTATTCTGCATACCGCATTGTGCAGACGGTTGCCGGGTATCGCACTTCCTCCTTTACCGGAGAAGCAATACGCTGGCCGTTTCAGTGAAGACTTTGTAGAGGCCCGTCGTGGCGACCTTGAGCGGTACATAGGTCGCGTGGTACGACATCCTGTCGCGCGATACGCCGAGGTGGTCACCCTGTTCTTGAGCTGTGAAAGTGACTTGGTGGGTATCTAGTCTCTTGCGAGGCCTATCGCTCATCAAAATCAGGAATGGAAACGTCTGGTGCCAGAACATCTATCATCACCGCCTGCCGGACCATCGTTCTACGCCCAAGTTTTTCATCCTGCATTCAACCTGGATCTGGAAGATGCTGAGGAGGCGGTGGATCGATTTGCCACTCACACACGGGCGGTCGGTAAAGGTGTTCAAGGTCTACGGAACATCTTCGGTCGAGTCCGAGATGCTAGAATCGGTATATCTCTTCGTTTGACTCGCATTTCTCGTCATTGACGACGGAAGGTAGAGATGTCAAAGGCAGAACGACTGCTCTCCTACTCTCTGTTATCCTTGATAACGTCGAAACCTTTGGCTTCTGCTCCGACAACTGGTGTCGTCGATGAAGACAATCAGTTTAGCCCTAAAGATGCCGGCTTGATGAACGGAGATGGTGCTTGGTGTTGGCGAGAGAATTGCCAAGGTAAGTCGACACCATAATAGTACCCGGAACGTCGCCTTATTGTCCTAGACTGTTTGAAGCTCAGTAAAGCCATGCAGAGAACAAGCGAGGCTCTTCAGAGCGTTGGAGATCTCTACGACGACCATGTGCGTTTTCGAGGAATTATCTTCAAGGCCCATTGTGAACATTATCTTTCAAGGCACGAAGAACTCAACTGGCGACCCACGAAGGACTGAAGAGTGTCTCTCATCCCTCCTCAATATACGAGGTATGATTTCCATTGATCCAGTATCACAACCTCTCATATAGTGGTCATTCAGGGTATCATAGGCACTCATCGGTCGACTTTAACGCGCTACAGGGAGGCTCTGAACGATGGACTTGTTAGTACCTGTGTATGCCTTCGCCAGTTAGCACTCAATATCCTCCAGAGTGACGAGGACATGGCCGCGCGCTGCGAAACTGTGCTCAACACTACGATGGCCGAGATGGAAACGTATCATACCCAGAAGCACGAAGATTTCTCTACGCTGACCAAGGAACACCTTGACGGAGAAATTGCGTTCTACGAGCAGGTACGACGTATCTATCTCTGCTCCCATACCGATTATAACTGACTATCATTCACATAGGTACTACATCGCCTTCGGTCCGCCAGGAATCTGTTCGAGCAGCCGAATTACGATGCTTTGGGATCGGGGGCGCGCCAGCCGTCGATATACGAACGCGAGCTGGAGAGTCCCCGGCTTGGGGCAGAGCCACTGCTGCAGCCATGTCCGCATGTTTATGATAGCGCGCCGATGCGCCCTGTCAGTGCGGCTATTCAGGAGGGGGTTGGCATGATCCTAGGCCCCTCGATGAGAGGGAGTGTATTTGGGAAGTTTTGGTGATGATAACGAATACGATACGACAAGCACGAACTCACGATTGTATGTACTTTAGTGTAAACCTGGTCAAGTATTCGGACTCTGCAGGACTTGAGCAGTATATACTTATTCGTGGCGCAACCTTCAAGACAATGTACAGTTCGAATTTTGATACATAAAGACAGTAAGTAGTAAATGTACAAATGCAACGACAAATAAGTCAAAAGAGTACAGCACTGGGTGGTTGTTGGTACATTGTCAAGATACAGCAAGAATCATCTAATCACTATCATCCTCGACCCAGCCAGCCTTGACCAGACCGGCTTCGTATGGGGATGTGGCAGATGCGGGAACGGGCGGGGCCCAACCGGCGATGTTCGTAAGAACGAAGTTGTGAAGTATAGGGTTGAGACTATGAGGGACAGGTCAGACTTGTTCAGCTGGCAAAACCGGTGTACATACGCGGAGGGGTGCGTGACGTTGCCAAAGTGCGGTGCTCCATCGACACGGTCTAGGGAGGCGTCGACGCCTGCGTCCTTCAGTGTTCCCAGGAACTCTTGAGAGTACTCGACGGGGTACGCGATGTCGCTCATGCAGTGTACCAATTTGACTGGGCAGGAAATCTTGGTGAGGCTGGCTGGGGGGTGCTCCTTCCGCTCGGTAAAAAACTTGACGGTGATAGTGACGAATGAATCCAGGTCCTTATCGGTGTTGACGCCCCAGTTTTTGGTGGCGTAGGGAATGGTGCGGGCAGTGAGACTGGAAGGGTGGCACGTACATGTGAGCATGAACACGCAGAGGAAGGTTTAGCCTTGGACGTACGCAGAGATTAAGGCGGTTTGCTGGCTATTGAAGCCCAGTTGGAGGGCACCGTGGACGGCATCGAAGACTGCGGTCTCGTCACCAGTTTTCTGTCCTTCTATCCAGCAGTCTGCGATTTCCTGTCGGCCTTGGCCAACGTCTTCAGGCTATGAAATAATTATGTTAAAGCTTAATCGGCTCCACAAGCATGAGACTTACCTCGGCGAGGCCAAGAGGAGAGATCAGGAACAGCGAAAGGACTTTTTGGGGATAACTAATGGCGAACTGAAGGGCGATGATGGTCCCCATGGAAAGACCCACGAAATGGCACGGAGGCAGTTTGAGGGCTTCCTATGAGAAGAGAGATATATGTGAGAGAGTCCGAAGAACATAAGGTAAACTTGATTACCATGAATCTCTGGATTTCTTCCGCGGCGGCTTCTTGTCCGTACTTCTTTCCCACCTTGCCTCCAGTCTCTCCGTGGCCACGGAGGTCCAGAGCGACGAGGTTGAACCTGCGAAGTTGAGTGTCGCCGAATTGCACTACGCCGAGAGGTCAGTGAGGAGGGAAAAGGGGGTGGGGGACGGCGCGTACTTTGCCAAATGTCCTGGGCAATGTAGACGGGGTGGATGAAAAGAATGGTGGGTAGCGAGGGGTCGATAGCCTTCGCGTTCGGCGATGAGGGGGTGGAAATCGTATAGCTGACATGGAGTGTTCCTGCGCTGGGTTTAATCTTGATAGAGGGCATCGTGTATGAGTCGTGAAGATGTGTGCGTTATAGATGGGGATTAGGGGTGTTTTCTCGTTGCTTGTTGATGTGGGATGATGGTGGCGATTTGAGGAAAGATGTTTTACATGCGATGTATATATGCACCTCCGATTCTGGGAAAGGGGTAACACACGCGCTCCTAGACAGTGTCGTTACAGTTGATGGAAAGCTCGGCCTACGATCGTCACGTATCATCAGAGGATCGTGATGATGTTCCTTGGGAGCCCTACCGACGTACCGTCGCGTATGGGCGGGAAATCACGCAGGCGCCATTCGGCGATAAAACCAATCGCATAATGCTGTAGTGGGACAGTCAGAATTATAAAAGTGGACAAGATTTCACGAACCCGGTCCTTGCTGTGTCATGCAAGAGGAGTACTCTGAAGCTTTTCCCAGGTGGAAGATAGGATGCTGTGGCGCAGTGAGCTCCGTTGACTGGCCAAATAGAAGGAACAAGGAGCCTACACAGTTGCGGGACCATGACACCCTTGGCGCCCGTATCGAAGTCTCCCGGAGTACCATCGGAATTAAGAACCTTGGTTGCCAGCTGCAAAGTCGTAACTATCTTGGAAGTGTCGGCTTCGATGGTCTGACAGAATCGCGAGTCTCACCTACTGTAATTCCATGCGAGACACAGGCTTTAGTCAAGGCCGATTTGATGACCTCCTGGAGTGCGTTTTTTACATTAAGCGACAAATTTGCAGCCGTTTGGAACGGAAACGAAATAGAGGAAAGGACCAACAACGCCACCTACTCCAAGTTAGCCACGAACAATTGGGATGAATAGGAGTTAATTACATCAGACTTCGCCCTTAGATATGATGAAAGATTGTGGACAAAGGTCATCAGACCCACCAGATGGTGGATTTTGAGATATGAGACCAAGTTGGTCGACTCATCTATTGAAATTGTCAGTCAAATTTCCATCAGGCAGAAGGCCTTTACTTTGTAGCTTCTGCCAAAGAAGAGTGGGCGTGGTCATGTTCTGACAGTCTGGAAGTAGAACGATATCAACACGCGGCGTCCTAGAGTTGAGCTACCCGCTACGAACCGACGAAGAGGACGCGCTTTTGGCGAACGAGAAATGATCGGCAGATGTTGATTGCCAATGTTTCTTTTGGGGTGCCAGGCGGGCCAGAGAATTCTAGAACAGTTCCTGGTTGTATTCCACCGAATAGCAGTCGATCGAGTGGGTCACAGAGCGTGGTGACTTTATCGACGCCCCGGGCTTGAGCCATGGAGGACACAGACTGGCTCAATGGCACCGCCGTCGCAGGTACCTGTGACGACAGCAAGGCTTGGATCATGGATGGCGGCACATTGTATCCTGGAGATATTCATTTTCGGAAAAAGAGTTGATTTGGGTGGCAGCCGTGACGAACTGGAGGACAAGTCTTCGAGCGGGATGGCCTGTAGGTCTTGGAGGGTTTCAAAACCAGCTGACGATAGTGCGAGCAGGGTGGAGGGCGGTAGCGGCAATGAAGTGAGTGGAACCTGAAGCATTGTGGTGGTCTTGTGTAACCGGGGCAAGATACCGGGGTCCGACGCGTCCTTCACGTGGGTGTGACGCCACGCGGCTCGATGCACCTCGGATCCACCAGATATCATAAATTTGAAGGCAATCTAGTCAAGTTCAATTGTCAAGGAAAGGCCATGCAAATCGCAAGTAAAATCATGGAGATAGTCAACAAAAAAACTGCAGCAATTGAAGGGGACGCCACACATCGAGCGTGGGAAACAAGGCCAAGAGCCGGTGGGCCGGACTCTGGCAGCCGAGATCCTCTTGCTTTCCTTCCATCATCTTCTTGCTTACCGTCGAGCTGCACTCTACTCATTTCTTGGCTTATTTCGTATCTGAGCGACCCCTCCTCCATCATCGCCCGCCATAATGTCCCATTTCAATACGCGTCCTCCCAAGCAGCGCCCAGCCAGCCGCGACAGCGAGGCGGTCTCAAGGGCGATCCACGCCGTCCGAGTCGAAAAACTGCCGCCAAACGGTGTGTTACCGTCTCTTATCTTGCCCGCCTTTACTGAAATCACGACAGTCGACCGCCAGGAAGTCATCGCCTTGTTCAACACGCTCATAGGAAAGTCGCCGTCTCGCGTGCCCCCCTGACTACTCAGCTCATTTTTGATGCTAGGCGATGTATGCAAGACGACCGATACCGAGGATGCGACCGGCAATCATCTCGACATCGTTTTTGCCAATCGCGACGCTGGCAGGTCGGTCTCACCACACGATGATGCGCTGTTATCGCATCGCTAACAGTGTCGTTCTCTAGGAAAGCTTTGTGCATGTCAGGTTACAACGTTACCGGCCATCCCTTGTACGCCGCGGCAAGTCCAAATATATGCGCTCTCTAGAACTTACCATTGCAGAGCTGTTATTCCCCTCCCAGAGGACGACCCGAGCCCGAAACACGCCGACGATCGCCGCAACCTCTATGTCCTCGGCATGCCTTTTGATCTGTCCAAGCACGTCTCTCCGTCTTGCTTAACATCGTTTTCTGATCCAATTCTAGGGCGGAGCTGACCTCCGTCTTCTCTCAATTCGGGACTGTAGCTCATTGCGTGATCCTCGCGACTGTCGATAATGCTTCGCGCCGACGAGGATTTGTAGTCATGTCGTGCCACAAAGAAGCCCGCCAGGCGATGGTGTCGTTGACCAGGACACAGCTACGGTATGATTTTTACCTCCGAATGGCCTCGCACCTCTCATCGGATTTCCAGCGGACATACCATGGACATATCTTGGGCTATCGTGCAGCGCTCCCAAGGCTTTCTAGATGGCGGAGATCGCGCAGTTCTCTTCGACCCGCACTCACATCCCTCTAGGGCGCCATCTCCGGATCAGGACACTCGTTCTGCAGGAACGCCAAACTCATCTTTTGGGTCATCCCTTCCAGAGAATACCCCTGTTGCAGTGTCCACAATGCCGACCAACACGCTTCTGGTCAGCGAACTACCGTCCCTGCTATTTTCACAAATGTGCGACTTGCATCCTCTGCTTGACCCTTTCGGCAAAATCGACAAGATCGAAATAATAGACCTACCTTCAATCACACCAGGAACGATCTCTGTCAAGGTCGAATACGCATCAATCGCTCATGCTCGCGACGCCCTGGAATCGCTGCAAGGACAATGCTACGCCAACTTCAAGCTCCAAGTCAATTACCTTCAAGTCGCCATCCCTCAGGTCTACAACACGAACCTCAATGATCAGTTCTTTTCTATGCCCGCCGATGTCTCCGCTATGGCCTTTGCTCCTCCGTACCGTTATCAGCCGACGCCTTACCATCGTGTATACATTGATCATCCCATGGTTCCCCGCTATGCATATGCGCCCCCCTCCTCTCGTCTCATCCGTCCAAGATCCGTCAACCCCAAGTGCGTTTCACGCGACACTGTCGTGTTTTGGCTGACAGCTTTCTCTTAGATATAACGATCCGCGTCACCCATACCCTTATGTTCATCAGTACCTTCCCAACGCACCCAGCACACCCGTCTATGATGCTTTCCCGCCGCACTATCACGCATATTACAATTAGCCCTTCACTCGTCGCTTGGATTAACTCTCAACTCGTCGCCCTGCTCTTGCTATCGTCTGCTATTCTACTGGTTTCTTGGCATTCTTGTACAGTACATTGGAGATAGAACACGGAAACTCACTTGGAACATCATGTACATTAGTCGCAATCAATTCATACAGCATTCATTCTGAGCCTTTGTTTGAGCTGCGTTTGATGACATCGCATCGCTTTCCCTCTTACCATCACCATCATGATCAACGCTATTTGCTCATAGTCAAGCCTCTGTTACGCTCTGTAGACATGGGCATCGAAAATTTCCTTGACTGGTGTCAACGTCACGAAATAATAATTGACACCCGTCTTCGCGTTTGTTGGGACGATGGAGGTGTCTCTGTGCGTTCGGTGGGAACGGAAATAGAGCCCTCGACGACAGGTATGTACGACTCCCTCAGCTCAAGATTCGTGAACGAACGTTGTGCAGTCGTCCAGATACCCAAGACAGCGATATTGTCTGTCAAATCCTCGGACGTGGTCGAGCTACATGATACGAGCATCTTTGGACGCGAAGCCCAGCTGGCGTTGGCGTTGGTTTTGTATGTTGACTTGTGAGTGATCCAGTTCTTCTCTCTTTTTCGCGTACTTGGAGAAAGAGGTGCTGACGCTACACGCCAGAGAACGAGGCTCCGCGTCGCGGTGGTACGGATACCTACAGACCCTGCCCCGCCACATTGTCGATATCCCGATGTTCTGGCTTGGGGAGGACCCGGCGGTAAGTCTGTACAGGAACACGGAGGTTGAGCGCAAGTTGTGCTTGGGGGAAGGGGGGAGGACGATGTTGGTGAGTATGGTCTCCAAGCTCAAGTCGGGACTGGGTACTAAGCTATGTAGGAAGAATTCGGCGTCTTTTACGAGGAGGTTGTGCGGTTCGTGTTTTGTCGATACACGGGGGTGCAGCCGACGATGGAGGGCTTTAGGCGAGCGTTCAGCCTCGTCTCGAGTCGCGCGTTTCTGGTGGATGCGTATCATGGCCTGGCTATGGTCCCGATTGCTGACGCGTAGGTCGACCCATTCTGTTGACTGAGATGAGTTGATCTAACTGGATGTAGGTTCAATCATTCGCAGGAGAATCACGTCCATCTCGAGGTCTGATTCCCGTTACCCCTTCCAAGTGACAACTGACAACTCTGCATTGTAGAGCGAATTCGACGTCTGCCCAGAATGCGGCTCCGTCAGCGAGTGTCCGCATGACTCGCCAAGTCCTCATCCTCCCTCGGGCCCTGTGGAGAAGCCCTACTTTGAGATGGTCACCAACACCGTCGTCCCTTCCGGTGAAGAGGTGTTCAACACCTACGGCGAGGACCTGAGCAACGCGGATCTATTGGTGCGCTATGGGTTCATGTCTGACGTGAATGAGAACGATCGCGTTTCTTGGGATCTGGACATGGGTTTGGGTTTGGGTTTGGGTTTGGGTCTTGGCGCGTTGGAAGAGCTGGAGTTGGTATTGGGACCAGGATTGGACGGTGCTTACATCGACAGCGACGGTGTCATGTCGCGGAGATTGTTCCTTCATGTTGCTGGGATCGAGCAACAGAGCGAGGTGGATGATATCTTGTCGCGCCAGCCAGCCGTCGTGCAGAAAGTTATAGACTTTTGTATGGAGAGGAAGGATCGGTTGGAGAAAGTCGACATTGATCATTTGGATGTGAGTTCTTTAGCTGTTCTTGACGACCGTGGCGTTAACTTTGGTTCCGTAGGCTGCCTCGAGCCGCATGAGATTTGTTATGCTTGAGATCATGAGCGAGACGGCTATTCTCGAGAGCTGCATGTCGAGATGGGCTGAGCTTGAAGATGAAGATTAGATCTGTGAGCCTTGCTTTTCCTCGAACCAAGATAGTTCTACACAATCGATATTTTACATCATAAACTATACTTCTTGCTAGCACATCTACTCTACTCGCAGTCAGGGAAACCGAGAGATCCCCAGCCGGTCCAGCTCGGGTGGCAGACACGGAAGTGGGCAGTCTTGTCGATGGCCTCGAGCTCCTCAACCTCCTCCGCGCTCAGGTCGATGATAGTGGCGTTCGCTGCAAAGCATCATGGTCAGATCCACGTTCATCAATGAAGGTGTGCATTACCGAGGATACGCGAGTTGGTGACACTCTTTGCGAGGACGGAGACGTTGGGCTTGTTGGCCTGGAGGGAGACGAGGACGTTGGCGGGGGTGACGTTGTGTGCCGTCGCGATCTTGTTGACGATCTCGTTGGAGAGGAGGGGAGAGTTGTCGGAGCCGAGGGGCGAGTAGGCGGTGACGGAGATGCCCTTTTCAGCGCAGAATTCGAGGACGTCTTTCTCCGTGCAGGAACTATGCAATCGGTCAGATGAATGCGCCAGTCGGTGGATGGTACGGAACATACGGGTGCAGCTCGACCTGGTTGACGGCGGGGACGACGGTGGCGGTCTCGAGGAGCTTCTTCAGCCAGGGAACGGAGACGTTGGAGACACCGATAGCCTTGATCTTCTCGGGGTACTTTTTGTAGAGCTCCTCCATCTTTGTCCAGGTCTCGATCCAGTTGATCGAAAAGTCGGCCTCGCTGTTGTTGAGCATGGGAGCGGGCCAGTGCATGAGCCCTGTGGACGGTGAGCAGGATACCAAGCTTGAGAGTGTTGGATCGCACATAGATCAAGGTAAGGCGTCTGGAGCTTCTCCAGGGAGGTGGTGAGCGCCTTTTCGGGATCCTTCTGGTCGGGGTTGTCGAGCTTGGTGGTGAGGAAGAAGGACTCGCGGGGGACGCCAGAGGCTTTGATGCCGTTGCCGACCTCGTTCTCGTTCTGGTACGCGGCGGCGGTGTCGATGTGCTTGTAGCCGTTCTTGAGCGCGAACTCGACGGCGTGCTCGACTTGGCCGGGCTGGGATTTCCAGGTGCCTACGTGGATGGATGAGTCGCGATCAAGAGATGATAGACGGGTACGTACCGAGGCCGAGGGTGGGGATCTCAGCGCCGGTGTTGAGCTTGACGGTGGTGGAGGCAGGCATGATGGGAGTGTGAAAGGAGAAGTGATCAGGTCAAAGTGGGCCAAGCTGCATATAAAGCCCCCACAAGTGACCGTGTCATAATTGATAATCGATGACCGTCGTAAAGGCCGGATAGTTGGATCGGCCCGCTTGAGATTGGCATGCGGACCTGACTTTGCACAACCATGTTCCGGCTCTTCGTCGAACCTCAAGACATACAGAGCGCGTTGAATGACTGCTGATACACACTGCGCGAAGCAACCTCAAGAGCCTCTTCAAAGAGATCATTCTCTTACACACACTTATCAACTTCGGATGAATCTGTCACTCGGCTTCCCGCGATGTTGCGCCTCTTCCTAGAGTTTCTACAGGTTTCTACAATGCTCATCGATCAGCTTTGGCCACATGTGCATCTCCGGCGTTATTTCGGGGTGAGAGTTTGCGCTTAAAAGCAAGATTGAAGGATCTGGCTAACGGGGGTTAGACTTGGATATACGCGGTTCTTGGGTTCTTGGTTGTGTGGCGTTCGTGTGCAGCAGCTTGCAAGTAAGAGCTTCAGCAATTCCGAAGCAATGGCATCACGCCGCGACGCGTCGGATCCCGTTGATTTACTCACACGAAGCGGATCTACAGCCGTATTTCAGGGTCGACGATTCTCAGCTTTCTTCTTTCAATGCGCGCGCAGTATGACCTTTTTTTTTTTTGGTGGACGTTTCTTTATATTCGTGGCGGTATCGTATGTACTCCGAACTGTACATACTCGACTCTGTCGACCCCGCGAATAATACGTATGGTGCCAGGATTCTCGACCTGGCTCTGTTTTGAGCACCCCGAGGAAATGCGTTACGCACTCCAAGTGTGGGACTCGGCATCGTGATCCAACAACCCGAAAAGAAAGAACATAGAACATATAGCATAAGTCATAAAAGAAAATGAAAGAAATAGAAATGAAAATGAAAAAAACCCTCCCTCACGATGCCATACCCACTAAAACCCCGGACTCCCCGATCCATTCTTCGGGGAGATTCTTCTCATTCTCGAGCACGCCACGCCAGACCTGTCATGGCGGCCTTGCCAGCGGATTGGCTTTCTAGTGGACTGCATCAGGTCCCTGTGCCGGCACGCAAAGCAAAGAGGATATGCTGCAGCTGTCTCTCTCGAAGTCTTGGGCGAAATGACTGCCAGTCGCTCAGTGCACTGGCACCGAAGATGGTCTGCAAGCCAACCAACTTGTTGGACGGGATAAGAGCCTTACTAGATGACTGTAGCTTGACTCGGCGAAAAACAGCATCTGGCTCTCTGGTTGTCGAGAGCGGGACGTTCATCGAATGATCTATCTATCGATGCTTGAATTGCTTGGGTATACCCTCCATGATTTAGCGCGTCATTGCCGGGCGTTGTGCGCGAGATGGCCAAAGGTACGAGGGTCTCATTTTCTTTCCAAAGAGATGTCGTTTTGTTGAGGCTACGGTGCCACAGGAATTCGACGCGCTAGACATGACGCATGGCATTGCGACGATTTTCCTGCAGTGTATGAACCGGGGGTCACAAACTACGATTTGATTCACGCTTCTATACGGAAGGTGAACGATTATCTTCATACCGAGTATAGAGGCTGCGAATTCGAGACTAATTCACGCTGGAGTTTGGGCCACTATGTGAGCTCCATTGATGATGAGGGCAGTGGTATAGCTCTACGGTTGATTCCCGGTCGAGCAGTCATTCTCGCATCCGCGGGTTGCCCACCACATAATTTACGTCTCCTCTATGTCAGACTGCCCTCGAGACAGCTTTCATGGCTTATAATGGCGACTACTTTGACAGGCTACACTTCAAGTATATTAGGCTTGATATGTCCCTCATACTGTAAAGTAATGACAGCCAATGGCTTCATGTCCATTCCCGCTTTTCTACAGCTTCATAGTTTCATCTTGAGAGCAATGCTCTATGTCGTGCCGAGGTCTGAGTCTTTGGGTTCAACGGACGGCTTTACGCACGCGATCGCCCACTCTCCATTAGAGACGGAGTTGATGGCCGATACCTCCGATTCATTGTTGCACTCCTACCATCACGATATGCGCAAGCCCATTCCATCAGTGCCCTGTCAGCCTCGAACACAGAAGCCTTGTTTGAATGACGAACAGTCAGCCTAGCAGGAGACCATCGCCGGGCATCGATTGATGTATCATTCGATGAGCAGTCCAAAACGTCTCGGGGCCGCCTCCAACCCCCTTCCCCTCGCAAGTTTACCGCACAGATTCCGGACGTGCGACAGCCTTCTGGAGCTAGGAGACTACAGCTGTGCTGCTAGTGGCAGGCGGGCCCATGTGCGTCGCTTTGATTCACCTCACGAAACGATGTTTACCACTTTCACAGTAGAGGTCGATATAAGACGGACGCAGGACGCCCACCTCAATACCCCATAGCGTTAGCTTGACACATGTCCCACTCGCTTCAAGTTCCGGACATCCCTCACGACGTATCGGATACCGAGACTCTGGTTGAAGAGAGCGACCAGTTTCATACAGAGCCTCTGCCCTCATACCCAGTAAAGCGGCTTGATCCCAATATCTTCCCTCCCACTATCCCTCCCAAACATAGTAACCGCACATTGGTGCTGTGCTTCGATGGGACTGGGGACCAGTTCGACGCGGATAATTCCAATATCGTTCACCTGTTCTCGCTCCTGAAGAAGGACAATAAACGAGAGCAGATGGTTTATTACCAGGTACGTACTCTGTTCTTTTTGCGGTGGAGTACCGAATTTTACTGGCAACCAGACGGGGATCGGAACGTACATATCATCCAAAGCAGTGGCGTCTCGGTTCGTGTCGAACTTGTCGAAGGTGATTCTTCCTAGCATGTTCTTTCATTTAACACTAATTTGAGAGGACAACAGACTCTTGATGCTATGATTGCTTGGCACCTGGACGCGCATGTTATGGGTGAGGCGAAAACCAATTGTCGCTTTCGTCAACTCATAAGCATCGTTTAGATGGGTATGAATTCTTGATGCAGAATTGTGAGCTGCGACTATCCAACACAATCAGACACTCTTTCCTGACCGCTACTTCTAGACCGCGCAGGGGACCGAATATGTCTGTTCGGCTTCTCAAGAGGCGCATACACCGCGCGAAGGTCTGTCGTAGCATTGTTTCATCAAAGCCGACGACCTGATGTCATCTAGTCTCGCAGGAATGCTCCATAAAGTCGGCCTCCTACCACCGGACAACTGGCAACAAGTGCCCTTCGCATACAAGATCTATACCCAGACTGACTCTTTCGGCTGGGAGCAGTCTACGGAGTTCAAACAGACGTTTTGTATCGAGGTCCAGATCGAGTTCATTGGTGTATGGTGCGTACCATATGAGTATCCCTACATTGAAATCCATCTAACAGCCGTGCACAGGGATACCGTCAACTCAGTAGGACTCATCCCCCGTCACCTTCCCTTCACGACCTCCAATAACAACGTGCGCACCTTCCGGCATGCTATCTCGCTTGACGAGCGCCGTGCATTGTTCAAAGCGAACTTGTGGCATTGTCCTAGTAAGGAGAAGCAGAAGCTGGGCACGTCCCCGCTGTCGAGTCGGAACAACACGATTTTGATCTATGGCGCTCGACATCTTGCGGGCTCGCCCCGACGGCGAAGACGCGTGTCTATTGATTGGGTTCCGGAGGTCGTTGCTGGTGTGGAGAGGGACCGACCGACGGATGTGGAAGAAGTGTGGTTTGCGGTATGTCTGTTTGAGTTCTTTGCATTCATTGAATGGTAGCTGATTTGGAATAGGGATGTCATTGTGGTACGCCCATGTTCTCGTTTTGACGGGACTGGTTCAAACTCATTTCGTACTCTAGATGTTGGTGGAGGGTCCGTGAAGAACCGCACGAGACATTCGCTGGCCCGGATCTCCCTGCGGTGGATGGTGCGAGAGTGCTTCAAGGCTGGGACGGGGATCATGTTCGACTCTGCGCGGCTCTTGGATATCGGGCTGGACCCGACGACATTGTATCCCTTCGTCTTGCCGCGGCCACTTGCGTTGTCTTCCAGGGATTTGAGGGTACAGACCCCGGGCCCGCGTTGCAATGTTAATGCTAGGAAAGCGGACGTCCCCAAGCCTTTCATCACGGAGGAATACGAGGAACTGGCGGATGCGCTATCGCCCGCTCATGACCAGCTCAGTCTGCACTGGCTCTGGTGGATCTTGGAGTTGATACCGACGCTGTTTAGGCATCAGGTGGGGAACGATGAATGGGTGTATTCGTTTAGATGGTATGTTTCCGATGCCATTTGTTCAGACACGACCTCATAGACGTTCGTATGTAGGCCGAATCTTGCGAAATCGCGTGTGCTGCCTAGGGGTGTGGAGAGTGTCATGGTTCATCGGTCTGTAAGGACGCGGATGGAGGCGAGGAGTAGTTGGGGAGGACGTCCTGGAGGAGGGAGATATGTTCCGAAGGTCAAGCTGCCGAAAGATGTGGTGTGGGTGGGCTAGCGAGTAGGAAGAAGAGCGGTCTATGGGGAGTCTGGGACCAGCTAAACCAGAGATGAATTGAACATAATTATCCTTCTTCACACATTATGCTGACCGAATAAAGTTTAAGTTCACTCAGCCTATGATCCGGAGAAATGTTACTGGTACTTACGCAAAGCGCACCTGCACGAAGGCGTAGCTCGTACGTAACTCGATCAATCTTCTCTGAACTCTTCCTCCACCACGACCTGCCGCGTCACTTCGGCAGACCAGGAGAGTCTAACTGCCTCCAGAATGCGCGTCGCATCTGCAGGATGAATGCCTTTCTCTTTCATTGCCACGTCACTCCGGCAAGCTGCCAAAGCTCTAGGTGAAATGCGCCTAAAATGTTGGGGATGCCAGTGCGCTGCGTCTGCAGGAGGGCATGCCTTTACCTCTCTTCCACGGCCTGTCGCGTCAGTTTGGAAAGCTGGGATATGGCGGCGCTGCGTCTCTGGGACGGTCTCTAGCGAGTGGACCACTCCGCGCTCAAGCGCGTCTCACACCGCAACGTGGCGCCTTTCTCATACCCCACGGGCGTTCTCCTACTCTTCTGGCCGGCTCTAGAAACCCAGTGTTGCAGCAGCTCTCAAGACGTGCTGTGGACCGTCACGGCTACCTCAATATCAGGCGGGGGCACAACTCTGCACCACGATCAGACTCGGAGAATCCACAGGGAAAGCCCTTCCTCCCGAGCTGTTATGTTCACCTTGGAATGTACTTTCTGAACTTGTTTGTTATTGGATTCTGGATCGAGTCTATCCAGACGAATAATGTTGGTCTTCGTTTCCCTCTCAACTGCTGTGTTATTGAATACGGCGTGATAGACGCGATTGCAGACTTTCATGCGGGATAACTTTACTGCGACTTGGGAGAACACACTTGCCAGACCGTAAGTTGCATTCTGACTCTGCCGTGTTGTTCTCAAATATTCTTCCAGGTGGACGTTGATTACTGCCGCATTCTCTCACATAGAACCTGACCATCTATGTCGCAATATGATCACCTTTTGCTTCTTTGCCTGCCCCGTCCTGAAGATGCTAGGAAGCATGCGGTTTCTTGGTCTTTATCTCAGCGGTACGTCAATCTCATTTATCCTCCGGTGTTGTTTTCAATCTTCATATGTAGCATCCGTCATGTCCAACTTTGCTGCCTCAGCCGTTAGGGATTCCAAGGCTGGCACCGTCGGCGCAAGTGGTTCGTATTGAAAGATTTATCCCATGTGCCCAATGTCTTGACATGCATCGCGTAGGCGCGATACTCTCCACCGTCGCTTGGTTAGCTTGTGCCGCGCCCAGGACGACATTTCTCCTCTTCTACGTTGTTCCTATACCGCAATACCTTGCACTGCCAAGTTTGTTTGCTTGGGACCTGTACTGGCTTGTCACCTTGAAGCGGGAAGACGATCGGGTTAGCCGAGAGGGGCACATTGCTGGGATGGTCAGTGGTGTTGGGCTCTTTCTGATGACGAAGCGATTTCGACGCTAGAGTCCATGCCCGTCTGCCCGTCTTCCCTTCCCACATGGTATGTCACGAGCCTAAAGGTCGGCGTAGCCTTGCCGTAGCAATGAAACTGAAACCACACTGGGGCTGTACGCCATCACACCTGAGACTAGATTCCGAGAGAGAAGCGAACACTCCATGATGAGTATCACTTTGATGCACTCAAGGGAATAAACGGGCTCAGGGGATCCGACTCTGGTTAGTCCACGCTCTGGGGCTACTTTCTGCTCGGTACAGAGCCTCGACATAATCTTCCGCTGCTGTGTCCTCCTTCAAGCAGCTTCCGCATCTATTCAAGTAATCATACTCGGCGGACATCACCTGTGGCGGCGTGTTTCTAGCTCGGAGATTGGCTCAATCGTCGTACGTCATCGGACTCCAGCACACAACTAGCCTCGAAACATGCTTCGGATTTTGGCTCCCATTGCGGTGCCGCTTGGCCGTTGTCTGTATGGTATAAAGGTTCGTCGGTTTCTGAGTGGTTTTCCTCCAGCAAATCACCCCGCTTTTCCCTCAGCCTCACACAAACCATGCGCGCTCTCTCTTTCTTTGCCGCTGCAGCCGCGCTTGCTCTAAGCACGTCTGCGTCGCCCTTTGAGAAACGCCAGGAAGCCGCCCGTTTTGGCCTCGTCACGATCTCCCCCAGCACGCTCTCCACTGGCGACGTATGTCCACGCGATAACACCCGCTGCCTCATACTGACTGGCGTCTCACTCGTATAGCCTTTTACCGTTCTCTGGAACAACACCATCGGACGCTTTAAACCCGACTATGTCGACTTTTACATCCAGGGCACGCGCACTAATGGTGAACCCACGCCTTATGTCGCGCTTTCCAGGCACACTGTCTCTGGGCAAACGACGATCTCGAGTGTCGAGACTGTGCGTCGACCAAATGTCCATTATTTCTGTGCTGACTGTAATGTAGACTCCCAATCTCTCCATCCTTGGAGACAACGTCGACTCCTGGCTCGTATGGGCGTTACTCACATATCCGAATGATGGTCTGGAGTTGTATGGGGGTACTTCTGCTGTCCTTGATTATGAGTAGATGGCACACGACACGCAACACGGACAATTGGACTTATCATCGAATAACTAGGCACAAACTTGGACCTAATCTTGAATAGTAGTCGAGTTCTATGAACATTCCCTTCCTTGCCAATGAACTGGGTCCTGAATCGAGAGAACAGGTTGCTTGTCTAAACGCGGATGTCTCAGAGGCACGAACTGATAGCGCCAATCAACACATGCTACTATGTACACTGGCAGTAAGTATGATTCGAAAGAGTACATAGGGTACAAAAAGAGTACGAAAAGAGTACGCGAAGTCTTTCCACTCCACAGTGCACACCACATCAACTTATCAGAACGACAGAACATATCCAGAGCTCTCTGTGATGAAGTTGAGATGCCCATCTCCATGCTGGTCCTGTCCACCAAGGTTGGTGTTCATGCTCGCGTCAATGGGCTGACTGAACGCCGTGCACGTATACATCGCCGCGCGTCCATCGGGGAGGGTGATTCCCTACAATTTCATATCAGTCCCAATCACACGCCGTCCGAGTCCGCCGTCCTCAGCTCTCACCTTGCCAAAGTTGTCCAGATAGAGATTAACGGACTCGCATGCGCAGACTTTGAGGCAGAACTCTTTGCAGGCTGCGAAGGGTTAGTACCTGGGAGGTTACACGAAGAGGCTACTAACCTAGCTCGGCCCCGATGGGGTCGACCAGCGTGAAGGTCATGTACGAGGGACTCTCTGTTGCGCTGGTGTCGTTCTGGAAGACCGTTGTGAAGAATTCGTCTCGCCTGGACGCAGCGACTAAAGTCACAGAGGCGAGGGCGATGAGGGTAGTCATGAAAGAACGCATTGGTAGCTTGCCAGATTCATCCCTACTTGAGACGGACCTCTTATACGCGTCGAGCCAGGTACCAGAGACAAAGGTCCAAGTCCAGCGCGCCCTGTGCATGCCGTGCTCGCTGTCGAGGCTGGAATGTAGAGATGATGACCATGATGTCAGCTCCAAGGTGTGAATTTCTCATCGTTATTGTACGAAGCGTGCCAATCCCAGGCTGTCTGATTGACAATCCGCATGTTGGGCGAGAATTGAGGAGAGTCTAGACCCACAGTCCACATGTATGTGTGCTGTGTAGTTCGAACATTCAATGCTGTGGCGCCTCAGCTTCGACATGAACAGCGCAGCGCAAATCTCGAACACTCAGTATACTTACTTGGGAAGATTGCTAGTGCGTGAGCACAATAGTAAAGCGGGATGACAAGTTGAAATTGCACACGAACGGTGGAGCACATGAAATGGGCCAGGCTCGATGGAGCGTTCTCGATGTTCACTGGCTCACTTCAACCGGAATAGCACCGGTTCGTTCAGAGATGAGCTTCTCACTGTTGTTGCTCCAACGCTGGCAGTAGTACCGCGTACTGAGTAGTAACGTTAGTTTGAGATACACACGTATGATATCAATGCGATGTTCAATTCAGACTCTCTCAGACGGATTGTGCCAGTGTTCAGTGAGGGTCCATCAAGCCGTTAGCTTCACTCTCAGCCCCACCGTGCGCTGAGCTCGTAGCTACCTCCGCGGAGATCTCTGTGCCAGACATATCATCACTATAGTTTCAGTTCAGCGACGGCATACACAAGCAGCCAAACGAACTCACAAAACGCGAGGCATGAAGCTCGTAGTGCCATCCTAGATATCACAAAGGTCAGATGTCCATAACTCGAGAAAAAGAACCAGCAAGACTCAGACTCACCGCTACGATCTCCTTGTCATCCAACCCCAAGATCTCCTTGTCATGAACCATCACAAACTCAGCATCCGGCGCCGAAGCATGCAACTTCTTGTAAAGAGCATTGGCGGGATGATAAAGCTATTAACGTGTGAGCTTCGGTCTCGGACAATCAGGACTCAAAAGAACTGACCGGCATCCATTCTTTATCCGTGCAATTCCATCGAGATTCCTCGCGATAATCCGTACGCATAGACTGGTACAGCTCAGGCCGGATGGATATGTGAAAGGCCCGATACGACACAAACGCCTGCCGCGGCGCTTTCCCAACTGGGCTGGGGATCCTAAATGTATGCGTCCGTCGTCCCAAATGCACCAGATTAGGCCAAAAGCTATATATGATCCCCAACCGGTGGGAGGGGAAGTCAAAGTCGGACCTTCCCGAAAGGCTGTGGTGGTAGTATCCGAGGCTGAGCGCACGCTTGGGTAGTTTCTTTGTGGATGTGATGAGGCATAGTTGGCCGTTCTTGAACATGTAGTGGATGAGGGCGAATTTGGCCCAGCTGGTGGCGTGCGCTAGCGCGTGGGCACGGAGCTTGTCCATGCCAGTGGTGGTACATTCATATGAGGTACAGCCCGCGGGGTATGAGATGAAGGCAGCGGTTCTTGCGCCCTTTGTGAGTCTTATGCTATTTCCGCTGTAAGGTGGTGTTAAATTGAATTGCGTACTGAATGAAGAGAGCGACTTACGCCTCGCTCTCCAAAAGGGAAATGGCGCCAGGACCCTTATCCGTGTTACCAATGAATCCACCCTCTTCCTTTCGGACGACAACGTCTCCCTGCTCAAAGGGAACATGACAATAGTCTGAAGGTAGGGGCCGACCGTAGTAACGATTCCTGGGGTGGTCGGGGGGTAGAAAGACGTTGAAGAGGAATTGCATGCAGTGAGACTCAAAGTCCGTGCGCTGGGCGTGCGGACTTGCCGACTCGTGGAATACCACATCCCCGGGCATGATGCCCTGCTCTCGCCAGACCTCCCTCGAAGACTCGGAGTCCGGATTGCCGTGCGGAGGCGGATTACCCCAGTGGTTCTGGTGTAGATGAACTGCGCCTTCCGCAAGGGGGTAGAGAAGTTTCGAGAAGTTGCTTGCTCGCTGCATGATGGGTGGGTGGGGGAAGACTTAGATGGGGATGATCTCGAGCCTCAAAGTCTTTTGTACGTCGGGCAATTCATGGATCTGCGGTCCCTGTGCGGCACGAGAAGAAGCACACCTTCCTCTCGATTCAGAACAAGGTTTACACGCTGTGACACGCAGGCGCTAGCTGTGTGTAGGATCGTCAGAGGTCGGCGGCGGCCTGGTTTGCCTCTATCAGGAGCGCCGTAGACGTCAGGAGTTTCTAGATAGCCGAGCGGAGAGAGTAGCACTGGCGGGACGGCTGGGAGTAATTGATTTGAGTATCTGTTGATAGTCATTCAGCGTCAATGAAAACTTGCGGAAAGAAGTAATGCGGACTCGACAGGAAGTAGTGTTCGTAGTGTTCATACGAAATACCATTCACGCAGAGAATCTCTCGGATGGATTCGCCGTAGCTCTGAGACCGTGAACACCACCCAGTCCAGTTTCAAGTTGCGACGGCATCGTAACGGTATTGGTTCAACTTAGGCAACGCCACAGCCACATGCCTGCCGTTGAGTAGATTCAACTGTCAGTGGGAGGAGTCAAGAAGAGAAGAGAATGGTTGCTAACACGCCTTGCATGGAGTTTCATTGGCAGGTACTGTACTCAACACAGCAGCGTTGAGGCCAGCGATAGACGCGCCTGTCATCATGGTCCGAGCGCAAGAGTCACGTTCCCCAGACGCGTACACAAATTGAAACACTCGACTAGCGTGCAAAAAGATTGAAAATAAACGCTAATAACATATCCGATGATACATATAACTTAGTGTAAGTAATAGTGCGTACTGATACAGATGGATGTACAAGAGGAAGCAAATCGACGACAAGAATCAGTGAGAAAATGGGACAGGCGTCTAAACCTCCTGGCTGGCTTCGCCCTTTTTCGTCTTGGCGGGAAGGAGGGAGGATTCGATGTGGGGCACGACACCGCCTTGCGAGATGATGACGCTGCCGAGGAGCTTGTTCAGCCTGGGAAGTTATTATGAGCAAGGTGGGGGGTGAAGAGAGGAAAAAGACGACTGACTCCTCGTCGTTGCGGATGGCGAGCTGGAGATGACGCGGCACGATACGGGCCTTCTTGTTGTCGCGGGCGGCGTTGCCGGCGAGTTCGAGGATCTCGGCGGCGAGGTATTCGAGCACGGCTGCGAGGTACACTGCGAAAAATGAGCCACAGGATGAAAGGAAAAAGAGTGAAGCGGACGCACCAGGAGCACCCGCACCGACGCGCTGGGCGTAGTTGCCCTTCTTGAGGTGACGGTGGATACGGCCGACGGGGAACTGGAGCCCAGCCTTGGAGGAGCGCGTCTGGGACTTGGCGTCGGCGCCGCCGGTGGTGGCCTTGCCGGTCTTGGATTTGCCAGACATTGTTGATTTGTTGGTGGTGGTGGTTGGGTGGTTGAGTGGCGAGTGGCTGGCGGTGGTTGTGGTGGGCGGTAAGTGGGGGACGACAAGCGCGGTCAGGCCGTCTTTATATGGACGCCCTGTGGCTGTGCCCTGCTTTGTTTGTTGATGAACGCGCTCGCGATTGGGAGCACGTGAGGTGACCGGTCGAGCTGCCTATATAAGGGGCGTTGCCGCGCTCAGCTTGCCCCACTTGCCCTTCGACCACCACCACCACCACCAAACACCAACCACCCTACCTCGCCATGGCCCCCAAACCCGCCTCCACTGCCGGCAAAGCGCCCGCCTCGACCGCTTCCAAGGCGCCAGCCAAGACTGAGGGCTCCAAGGCGGCCAAGAAGACGTCCAAGCCTGCGCCCGCCGAGGGCGACAAGAAGAAGCGCAAGAAGACCAGAAAGGAGACCTACTCGTCCTACATCTACAAGGGTGCGTATCGACTTGGGCGTGGGCCTCCCTTCCTTACTGTCGCTGACTTCGTATGTTTGCAGTCCTCAAGCAGGTCCACCCCGACACTGGTATCTCCAACAAGGCGATGGCCATCCTCAACAGCTTCGTCAACGACATCTTCGAGCGTGTCGCCACCGAGGCTTCCAGTATGTCTTCTCTCCCACCCGCCTTTACTTTCCGCTCACACGCTCTTACGCAGAACTCGCCGCCTACTCGAAAAAGTCGACCATCTCTTCACGGGAGATCCAAACCTCTGTGCGCCTCATCCTCCCCGGAGAGCTCGCCAAGCACGCTATTTCTGAGGGCACCAAGTCCGTGACCAAGGTTCGTTGCCGCTCTGCTTCCAAGTAATCACGGGCTTACTCTCTTTGGTTGGTAGTTCTCTTCAGCGGGAGCCAAGTAATCCACACGGCGTTTTGTACCATTTACTATCATCTTCCTCCATTCTCGGGCTCTGTACACCAGTGTATTATTCCATCGTATCTATATCGGGGGCACACCCATTATTCGCCGCATCTTCGCACTGCTTTCGTTGAGCCGCCTAGTATCCAAAGTAAGTAGGTCTACTTGCGTAGTCTGGTCTTAGGTTTGATGAGCGCAACTTCTGGGCTGGTGGTTCTGCTCGTTTCCACCTCTGTTCCGCCCACAACTGCTCACTGTGTTCCAAGCGTCACTTCTCTTTTTTCTCGGGGGCTACAGTGATGAGAAATTCTCTACGTGAGAGTCTTTTATCCTTGGACTAGGCTGTGAGAATGGTCTCCGCGCGACTTCTTTCCGTAAGTCTTCATTCACACCGTACGGCTACTATACACGCTCTGATTCAGTCACGACTCAAGCCAGTCTCCATACCTTGTTGCTCCGGAAATTGACATTTTCTCCTTCAACGTCCCGACCTGTATCTGCTGCTGATTCCTCCATGTTCGCGACAGTTGCGTATCATACCGCCCTGTGTACTCTATCAACGCTGATCCCCGACGCTAGCCAGGATGTTTGTTCTGTGGCGCGTACTCCATCCCCTCGAACAGACGCTGAGACTCTTGGCCTCTACTTACAGCTCTTCCGAACCCGAATGGTTGTTCTCGTTCCTTGTTGCCGACTCTTGTTTTATACGAGACTTTAGGAATCTCACCATCTAGACACTCGGGCCTCCCAATCTCAGGGCGCTCACTGATCGTTGACGTCGAACTGTGACGAGCACACCGCTTGTATATGGTTTCCGTCTCATCGTACCACAATCTACCATGGCATCCCGGGCCA
The DNA here is from genome assembly GCA_019915145.1 of Strobilurus orientalis. Taxonomy (NCBI): domain Eukaryota; kingdom Fungi; phylum Basidiomycota; class Agaricomycetes; order Agaricales; family Physalacriaceae; genus Strobilurus; species Strobilurus orientalis. The sequence goes on from JAHLML010000014.1 coordinate 1,054,125, forward strand.
AGGATGGAGTCTATTCTAACAAAGGTGAGCTGAGTTGAAAGTTGGTTGGTTTGCTATCATATGATTTGTATCTCTCACTAACTGCTACTGCTACTCGAGTAATCGTTGAGCTGTTGGGCATTCTGACAACTCGGAACCCTAATCGCTATCTCGGGATGACGCGGCGACGACGCGGCTTTTTCTGCAGTATAACTATTCGATGTCTTGCACTGCAATGTTATCCATCCGAGATGTGGGTTCAGCGGAGATAAGTCGATCTCGCCCATTGCACTATCGCCCTCGTCCACGAGGACGTCGCACTCCTTCAACTTCCCACTGCCTCTGTGGCGCACAGTCAGGACCTCCGCAAGATCGTCAATGTGTTTCGGCCTGGTGCGTATGACAAGCCGCTCGAGCTCCTTGAGCTGCTCCGGATCACGGAGTACGCGCATGAGCTCCGCCACTGCCAGGGCATGTTCGTGGTCATTGTGTCCTACTCCCCAGTTTTGTTCGCACATGTCCACCTCTAGGGTATGCAGCGTCGACTGGCACGTCAACAAGCCGCCGAGCAGCGGACTGATGATGACACGAGGCAGCGCAAGGGTGTGCAGAAAACATTGCGACCGGGCAAAGAATTTCAGGTCGCGTTCGGTGGGCCATGTCATGGTCATCCGGGATCGACAGCCAAGCTCTAGGTGCTTGAGAGCGGGGAGGGTGAGGTTGGGTAGGAGAGAGACTGCCACATATCCTTCCCGGCGGCAGTAGTTGACCTTGAGAGTTGCCAGTCTGGGAAGCTCGAGCGCCGGCTTGAAGTAACGGCGGGAAGGATTTCCGTTGCACTTATGCAGTTCGACACTCTCGAGGTTTGATGCACGTTTGAGGTAAAGCACCAGTACCCATGTAACTGCGATCTGTGCATACACTTCAAGCTTCTTGAGACTTTCCATCATGCCATCGTGAATAGGCTTGAAATCGATGCGGCGGGGTCCGTCTTGAAGACATAATTCTTCGACGGGTGGTAGGAACTCGTTGAGAAAGTTAGTCAGACTTAGATGGTTCCCGGGCCTGATATCCACTCCTTTGACGGTGGTCAAAACTAGTCGCCGTAGTAGTCCTGGGGAGAGATCAGGATCAGGAGAGCATTGGCCCAAGGCGATGGGAAAGCACGCGTCATCCCAAGGCGAAAAAAGCACGCAGTCGGCACGATAAAGCAAGGCAAGCATTTGCTTCAAGGTATAGCTGTCCTCTATATGATCTTCAGATTTGTGGCAGCAACGACTGTCAAACACAAGTTGGAGAGGACGTGACCGGGCGTAGCCAATTCTGTCGAAGGCGTGCCTCCCGTTGTGATTCGAATGATGAAAGACCACAACCGTCCACAGACGACTATCACCCAGAGCGATTTTGCGCCATTGGCGGCAGACGTGTAACGGCAAGTTCTGTGCGCAAGGAATGGTACTCGGAAGAAGTGAAGCAAACATCTCAAGAGGATCGATGGTGCTCCGCAGTGCGAGAAGGAATATGTCGCACAGAACCTCAGCGGGTAGGCGATTGACGGGAGGGTGATTGGAGCGGCCAATGACATTGTACGCATATGACAATGTAGAGTCGGCGCTCTGTAGAGATTGTCAGCTATGAGTCGGATTGTGGCGCATCTAACTATCCGCCACTCAACGAGCGCTGCACGCACCTTTGGTGGCATGGAGACAGCCGGCAAGGCCTCTTCTTCGACTTCTGTATGCCTAGTCACGGATGCCATTGAGGGATTCAGAAAGTTAGAGAGAATATCCGAAGGCATGGTGTATGAGGGGAAGATTAGGGATCTCGGTCTGTGCTTCGCAGGTACTCATACCTTCAATTACGTGATGGGACCCACATAGTGTCGATGATCGCACAGCCGACAAATTTGTGGCCCAAGAAACTGAAGATCCATCAGGGTCTGATGGAAGATACTATGTTTGACAATGCAAGCAACGTGAAGGAAAAGAACTCTAAGGCCACAAGGAGAATGCAGCTGGGCGGCGCCTCAAATCTCAAAGAAGAGCCGTACCAAATTTTCCAGAGAGGGGGGCTTCCAGGAGTCAGTTTCAGTTCCAGGACGAAGACTCTTTTGTGGCGCGTCGCAGCCCACGCCGTCTTCATTGACGTACTTAGGTGCTTTGGATATCGATGCGATGGTATGGTGTGCTATGGGGCCGGATCCCAGTGTGATAATTAGTGTCAGCGTCGTCGTTCCTCATCCAACACCAGCCGTAGATCCTGTTCCAGTTACGGCAAACTTATCCGTGTCATGACTCCGTAGCAACTTCAAAAGAGAATCCATAAGACAAACGGGCACAAAGTTCTAGAAGAGCCGTGGTATTGCTGTGTAGGGTAGGCTGTTAAGAGCTGTAGACGTACGTAAGACCTCAGCAACCGTGATGACGGAAAGACTGTATTCATTACCTGTAGACGTACGTAAGACTACGAATAACTAGTGAGTATACGATACGAATACGATAGAATAGCGACTTACCCTCAGCAACCGTGATGACGGAAAGACTGAGGGTAGCGGACGCGTGAGTTCCTAACTAAACGCGACCCACGTGATCGGTGGCGCATTGCAACCATCAACACTCCTCCTCAATGCGACAACAGATCCTCCTCCTCGACCGAACAACGATCCACCAGACCCATACGCGAACGAAGATTCGTGAACTGAATGCAAGCGAGCGGTTTTGTAAAGATGTCCACGATGTTATCGGCTGAAGCGACCCGGGTGACGTGAATAGCCCCGTCCTCGATACGCTCTCGAACGTAGTGATACTTGACGTCGAGATGCTTGACACGGGCGTGAAATGCGGGGTCGTGGGCTAGAGCCGTCGCACCATCGTTATCGCACAGCAGCGGAGTGGCGACATCCTCATCGAGCATATCGATCTCCCTGAAAATCTGGCGCAACCAAACGCCCTCCTTGCAAGACTCACTCGTCGCGATGTATTCGGCCTCGGTAGTTGAAGTAACGACGACTTTCTGCTTCCGGGACGCCCAAGAGATGAGGCCGGAACCGAGAGAGAACGCATAGCCCATGCTAGAACGGAGGGTGTCGGGACAATCGGCGTAAGACGAGTCGGTGAAGCCCACAAGCGACATTCGTTCGCCTCCAAGCGCCAAGGAGAAATGGCGAGTGCCCTTCAGATAGCGGACAACATCGACCGCGGCGTTCCAATGTTCGAGCCGATAGCAATCGAGGTAACGCGCCAAGCGAGAGACGGAGTAAGATATGTCGGGGCGAGTGCCAACAGCAATGTACATCAGGGAGCCAACGAGGGACCGGTACGGGAGTTTGGCGAGCTCAGCAATCTCCGTGGGGGATGGTGAAGAGTTGGTCGGGCGCCGGAGCTTGAGGTCATGATCCATGGGAGTGGACTTCGGATGGACGGTGCCGAGATTGAACTGGTCGAGGACCTTGTCGATCAGAGCGCGCTGCGACAGATAAATGAGACGGTCAGCGCGGGAGCGCTCAATGCCAATGCCAACAATGAAACGGGCGTCGGAGACCGAGATGGTCCACCGAGACTTGAGATCCGCCTCGAAGCGCAAGTTCTCCTCGGGGGAAGAGGCAATGGAAGCGAAGTCATCGACATGAACCGCGCAAATGGTCATGCCAGTGTCGGACTTCCGATAATACACGCACCACTCGCATTCCAAACGCTTGAATCCCCAACCAAGCATGGCCTCATTGAGAGTGCGATTCCAGATGCGGCCGCCCTGTTTGAGTCCGTATAGGCCCTTCTGCAGCTCCCAAACAAAATCCTCCTTGCCAGCGGCGACGAACCCTTCGGGCTGCTCAAGCCACTGTGTCTCCTCCTCGCCCAAGGAGCCATAGCTGTAAGAATTTGCCTTTTACTCCTGGCACTAGCCAGACAAACATAGTTTTATTTATCCTGGAGCTAGCCAGAGGCCTGGCAACAGCCTAATAACTTGTGTGGCATGAGTGTCGGCTGAGTCAGCATCTGAATGAATTAATGTTAAAATAATACACACATAATAATACCAGCAAACAGCATCTTAACAATAATATAATATCATAATTACATAGTTAATCATGTATAAGAGTAATTCAATGACATGATCAGTAGTTTTGCATTTTGAAACAGCCACAGAGTGCCCAAATTACCATAAATGGTAGTCATCAAAAACTATGTTTTTGCTATTTAAAGCACATAATGCATAATTATTAAATTAATTCCTGTAATTAATACCTTACTCCTCTACTCTTTCCCCTGAGAAAAAAATGTTTTCCACCCTCCGAGACAGCCCTTAACCCCATAACCCTAACCTAACCCTCTAACCTGTCTACATTCAACACTATCTTGGACCAGATTTAGGTTGCTATCGCAACCTAAGCCTTAATATTTAATAACACAATGCTAATTATGTAAGTTAATGTTTAAGGCTGCTTCTGTAAGTCACATGATCCTAGCCTAACCTATCACATGACCTTATCACATGACTATAGGACTGGTGTCATTCGTCTGGCTCTAGCCAGGCTGCTGGCAAAGCCAGGAATGATAAATCAGGTTCTTCTGGCTACAGCCACAAGTTTGCGCAAATTGCTACTGCTATAGGTGGCCCAAGAGCCCGTGGAGAAAAGCGGTCTTGACGTCGAACTGGCGGATATCCCAGTCGAGAGAGGCAGCAAGGTGCAAGAGCAGGCGCATGGATTCCATTCGGGCGGTAGGCGATGACGTCTGAGTGTAGTCGCGACCGAACACTTGTTCGAAACCGCGTACGACAAGGCGCGCCTTGTATCGGGATATAGCACCGTCAATGTCGCGCTTGCGGTGGAGTACCCATTTCGAACGGAGGATGCGACGACCTTTGGGGACAGATGAGCGTGGCACAAGACGGTAAACACCCATATCAAGGAGACTCTTCAACTCCTCCTGAATACCAACCAGCCAAGCATCGCGATCAGGCGACGCGAGAGCAGCCTTCAGCGAAGCGGGGTCGTCGGCGGAGCGACCATCGCCAACAGCGGCAAGGAGATCCTCGGCGGAGAAGGCTTCGTCGTTGTCCAAGTTATCGTCAAGGTCGGCAAAATGACCGTCGTCCACAAGGGCGGTACGGAGAGCAAGACGGACCTGGCGGCGGGCATCGGCGGCAGCCTTCCGCTCAGCTTTGAGACGGGCGTCAGCCTTTGCGGACTCCTCGACAGCGGCGGTGACAGCAGTGGCGAGAGCTGCAGGGGTGCGAGAGGAACGGCGAGGTTCGGGTGGTGTGGGAGTAACAGTATCTAAGGAACGGGGCAAAGTATCTACGGGTCCAGACTCGGTATGTAAAGGTACGGTATCGGTGCTAATAAGAGGTTGTTCTACAGTAAGGGACGGTTCAAGGGACGGTTCAGCTACAGTAACTATGGTATGAGGCGGTTTTGGGTCAACGGAGGGATCAATAAATATGGGGTCGTTGATGGGGGGTATCTCGGGTTCGCCTATGGGCGGGGATTCGATAATGCGACCAGGGTGAAGGCGGGATGGGCGCGACTCGTGGCTCTCGATGAAAGAGACATGGTAGGATTCGACAACCTTATTAGCCGTCCTGTTAAAACACCGGTAAGCTTTAGCAACTTGAGAGTAACCAATGAGAACGCATTCGACAGAGCGAGCGTAGATCTTGGGGTTGTGTGACTGGATGAGGACGAATGCGCGACAACCAATTTCACGAAGATGAGAGAGATTCGGAGGACGGTCGAACCAGCCTTCGTAGGGAGTCTTGAAACCGAATCCAGCTGCAGGCGTCCGAGCGGTCAAATAAGCCGAAGTGAGGCAAAATTCGTCCCAGCGATTTGGCGGCAACTTGCAATCCAGACGCATGACACGGGCCTTCGACATGATTGTGCGATGCGTGCGTTCGACTTGTCCATTCTGCGCACTCGTATTTGCCGCCGTCCGCTCCCAAGCAATGCCCCGCTCGTCGCACCAATCTATAAACTCACGCGAGTCCAGTTCTCCACCATCGATGCGGTACTTCCCAGGACGTCGATGAAGAGCGGCCTCGATCTTGAGTTCCCAAGCCTTGAGTCGGACGATCGCTTCATCCTTCGTCTTCACAGGAAACACCCAAGGGTAACACGTATACTCGTCGACAATAGACATCATGTATTGATTGCCGGTGATTGAAGCTACAGCGGTGGGTCCCGTTAAGTCGATAGACACTACGTCAAGTTTGTTCTTCGGATGCAGGATGAGCACTTGGGAGGGATATGGGATAGATCGATGGGCATACCGGTAGCGCGGTTCGATTTGGCCATGTGGACAATGGCGGGGATGTTGGGGTGACCGAGACGAGCATGCCAGGTTTGGAGATCGGGAACGACAGTAGTAGCGGAGAAGGCGGAATCGGGAGAGGAGACGCGAGTGCAATGGAGCTGGAAGAGTCGAGGGTTTGTAGTGCGAGAGCCGGTAGCGAGAACGGAGCCGTTGGTGCTGACAATTGATAAGCCAGACGCGCATGAGAAATTGAAATCGCATCTATAGTCGTCCATAGCTCTACTGATGGAGATGAGCCGGACGGTGGAGGTGGGTATCCAGAGCGCGTTCTTCAGCAGCCAAATGCGACCACAAGGCAGCCGGACTTTGATGGTACCGCGACCACGAGCGTGACTGACAGATCCACCGAGGCCCTTGACAGTCTGCGAGGAGAGAATAGGCTGGAGATCAGTGAAATCGGATTTGTCCATGCTGATGTGCACCGTCGCGGCAGAGTCTACAAAATATGGGGACACTGTCCATGGGATGGGAACGGGGTTGCCTTCGAGAGTGGCGTTATAGGCTTCGTCGGTGAGCGGTCGCTGGGAGGTATTCCAGTTGACGGAAACTTTGATCTCCTCCTCGAAGCTAAGTAGGCCCAGCTCCGAGAAATCGCCAGGGACCATAGTGCGACGGACACCCTCTGACCAAAGAGACTCAAGGGGGTCGGTCGCCAGATGAGCGACTTCAGCGTCGTCAGTAGCGACGTTGGCCAAGTTGGCCTTCACCCCACCACCCGTCTTCTCCCTCGGCTTCTTCCCCTTCGCGCTGCGCTGGGCGTCACGCGCGTCAGCGATAGACTTGCCCTCCATCCCACCACCCTTCTGCACACAGTAGTCCGAGGAGTGGCCGGCGCGATGGCAGTTACCACACGTCTCGGACGATGTTGCCCGAGCAGCCATGGCAGTCTCCGATGTGTCGTCCCCGTCAACATTGATCTTCAGCTCGAGCAGCTTGAGGATGCGAGAGGGCGTGTAAGGGGCGTCACCAGTGGAAGCGCCGATTCCATCGAGAACTTTCTCATGGAGAGCAGGGAAATTGGTGCGGAGAGCGCGAAGGAGAGCGACAACGAGAAACGCGTCGGGTTTGAGCGATCCAAGGGCGAACAAGCGGTCGTTCTGGCGAGAGATAGCCTGATACGTCTCGGTGAGCGGGACGGAAGGGGAGAATTGAGCGCGAAGCATGTCCCGCATCAGAGTGACTTGGGAGATAGGACCGATCTCATGGTGACGCTGATACGCAAGGGTCCACATAGCGGCCGCGGTCCGACAAGACACATAAAGGTCCTTCTCGGTGGGGGAGAGGTGCAGGCGAAGGAAAGCACGGACGGCATCGTCGTTGGTAACCCAATTCATAGCGGCAATAGGTTCCGCGCTGGGATCAGCAGCGGGGTATATCATAGCGTCGGGTCGGATATGGTACACGAGGCACTGGGAGAGGCTGAGCACGTCGACGACGGTCTGTGCCCAGGTGTGGTAGTTGACAGCAGCGAAATCGAGGGCTGCGACGGAAGAAGGCCAGGCCGAAACGACAACGGCACAGGAGCGAATGCGCGGATGGGAGCGGTCCATCTTGAGGAGCTCGCGCTCCCACTGGCCAGGACGAGGGTCGGACCGAGTGCGAGTGCGCTGGCACTGGCGCGATGGAGGGGTTGGAGGATCCGGGACAGGAGCGGTGGCTGTGGCAGCGGCCTTGGGGACAGCACGGGGCGCGTTGGCAGCGGGCGGGCGAGGCGCGCTGGCAGCGGTCGGCTGCACGACAGTCCTCCGAGGGAACGGGGTCGACTGGAAAACCGAAGTCGACTGAGCCAGGTCCCGGAACGGATTATTCTGGGACCACGAGGTGGGTAAACCACCCTGATCCTCCTCCTCCGCAGTGTCCACGAGCTGCTCGGCGTGATCCAAAGGGTTCACAGGCGAGCGAAACATTCTAGAGTCCAAAAATGTGCCGAACGGTATAGGCGAGGTGGGATACGACGATAGACAGGCTTCTAAAGGCCCATAACCTGTTAAGAGCTGTAGACGTACGTAAGACCTCAGCAACCGTGATGACGGAAAGACTGTATTCATTACCTGTAGACGTACGTAAGACTACGAATAACTAGTGAGTATACGATACGAATACGATAGAATAGCGACTTACCCTCAGCAACCGTGATGACGGAAAGACTGAGGGTAGCGGACGCGTGAGTTCCTAACTAAACGCGACCCACGTGATCGGTGGCGCATTGCAACCATCAACATAGGCTAACAGAACTCTTCCAGACAATGATAGCTCGAATCGTACGAGTAGTCATCGGGGTGTTTTCCAGAGGTGGGGGACTGAGCAGTGAGCAGAAAGCTCGGCAGGCGAATGGCCGGCTAAACAAATTCGATGCCGATTGATGCAATGATGGCCCAGTAGACTGCACAGCCGCCAGCCCTTTCTGGCAGATCGCTACTGTACTATGTGCCATTCACACTGGGCGGCTATCGTAACACAATCAACAGGTGTCTGAAGCATCACAGTCTCAGCCATCCTGCTATGCGCGCGCGCTTACCCTCTCCATTCGAACGACGCTCCTGATGAAATCCGCCGCTCACTTCCTGCTGCAGCCCGAGTGACGACAGCCACCGCCGACCTTCGACGATCGTACACATTGCCGAAAGATGCCTGGGTGTCGCAGTGTATAGACCTTGTTCTGTATAAAAAGGAGGTCTTGTTGTCTTGGACCGCAGATCCACATCAACCGCCTACTTACAAAAGACTCTGAGGCTCGAGACCATCCCCGTCTTGCCCCGCCCATTATGCAAAGAGCAAGCGAATTCTCATCCTCTACCCCATTGCCAAAGGGGCAGTCTATCTTCATGAGGGCCGCTGGACTACATGGCCTCCAAATCACGCCCGGGACTACTCGACTCGGGAGTCAAAACAGAGGGATGTCTGGCTGGCGCACGGCATCATGCCTGGGGATGTGGTATTCCATGAGGCAGTGGACCCGCACAGCGGCTATTGCATGGACGACTGTGACGATTCTCATAACATGCAATTTCTTTTCAACATCTTCCTACCCCCCGACCATCCCAGGAACCTTTACTATGGTCGTCCTCTACCTGCGGATTATTGTCATGTTCCTTTTGACGAGGGAGACATTGTCGTCCGAAAGGAAGGGGGCGGATTCATAGGTAATACGGAGAAGGGACCGGATGCCATCTCCCTCGAGACGTTTGTTGTCTCCGCCTAATGTACTTCACTATTTTTCTGACGCCGCCTTACAGCCAAGACAGGATCAGACTTACGAAGGGCGCACGAACCGCCGCTTTCATCTCATACCCCGAGGGCTGTACCTCGTACGAATGCACCGCCACTGGGATGAAGAAGCTCCTTGCTTTTGCGCTCGAGCACGCCACCAGCTGGAGCAGATTCGCGCGCATCCACCACAGCTTCAAGAACGGGCAACTATGCCTTGTCACATCGGCCAAGAAATTATCCCCGCGTTCGATTATGACTGGATATTATTATCAGAGTCTCTTGGGAGGGAACCATATTGACTCCTCCACCCTCCGGGGGCGGAACTCACTTGGCTTTTGGGGAAATCTGGAGAGAATTGCGCGATGGACACATACGTTTGAGATTGAGAGCCCGAGGACGGATTTGATTGGGAACTCGCCGGCATACGTCTCGTATCAGGGCTTTCACATTTCCATCCGGCCTGAGCTGTATCACCCCAAGTGTGCTGATCATCGCAAGAGATGGAGTTGCACGGACGAGGAATATATTCCGGTCAGTTCCTCCAAGCTCTTGTCAATGCTCATGAACCACGATCACAGCTATACCATCCAGCCAATGCTCTCTACAAGGATTTGCATGATTCAGCACCGGATGCTGACGTTGTGATTATTCATGACAAGGAGATCTTGGCGGTGAAGGACACTGAGGAAATCTTAGTAGTGAGTCTCATTTTCCCAAGAGCTGGACATCTGACCTTTGCGTTTCTAGGATGGTACTTCGACCTTTGAGCCCCACTTTTTGTGAATTTCTTGGCTGCTTGTGTATGTAGTCACTGACATAAAACTATAGCATTGATGGCCATGGGTACAATAGTGCGGGAGGACACGCCGTTGAAGTACCCTCAGGTGAGGCGCGTCGATCCGAGGACTTCTATCGACAATATTGATGATGAACTGGATGCACAGGCACTGCAGAGATTTCTGCAGAAGCAGCTACGAGCTCAGAACACGGTCGGGCGGAAATTGTAGCTGACGGCTTGGTGAACGCTCAATGAACACTGCCGATGGCACGACCCGTCTGAAATAGTTTGAGTTCGGTTGGAAGTTGGATTGATCCTTGATATTATATGATTTATATCTCAAACTAATGCTACTGCGTGGTATACTGATATTGATAATCATTGCGTTGTCGGGCATTGTGACAATTACTCGTAAGCGTAGTCGCAGTCTCGTGTGAATTACTGTTGGATCGGCGCGGCATCGTCATGATCAGGCTGAGCAGCAGTATTCGATGTCTTGCACCACAATGTTATCCATCCAAGATGCGAATTCAACGAAGTCAAGTTGATCTCGTCCATTGCGTTATCGCCTTTGTCTACGAGGACTTCGCACTCCTTCAACCTCCCAGTGTCTGTGTGGCGCAGGGTCAGGACCTCCGCAAGATCGTCAATGTGTGCCGGCCCGACGCGTATGACAAGCCGCTCAAGCTCCTTGAGCTGCTCTGGATCACGGAGTACGCGCATAAGCTCTGCTCCTGGTCGTTCACGCTCAGCCCGTTCCATTCGCAAGAATTGCTCGCACATGTCCACCTCCAGGGTGCGTAGTGTCGGCTGGCGCGCTAACAGGTCGCTGAGAATTGGACTGATGATGACATGAGGCAATGCGAGTGTGTGCAAAGAACATTGCGACCGGTCAAAGAACTCCATGTCGTGTCTTGTGGGCCATATCATGGCCATCTGTGATCTACAGCCAAGCTCTAGGTGCTTGAGGGCAGGGAGGGTGAGGTCGGGTAAGAAGGACATCGCAGCATGTCCTTCACGGTACCAGTAGTTGACCTTGAAGGTTGCAAGACTGGGAAGTTCCACAGGCAAGCGCCGTGCAACGTTGAAGTAGATATTAACGCCATTGCACTTATAAAGCTCAACAACTTCAAGGTTTGGTGCCTTGTCGAGGTAGAATTCCAGTGTCCGATCAATATCGATCTGTGCATATACTTCGAGCTTCCTGAGACTTGGCATTTTTCCAAGGGGATTGTACATGATGAGGTTGGGTCCGTCTGAGAGGCATAGTTCTTCGACGGGTGACACCAACAGGTTGAAAAGTCCGTGTAAAGGTGCCAAGGGCCAGGCTCCTTCAGTTGAGATATTCAACACTAGTCGCCGTGACAGACCTCCAAAGCGGAAGCGGTAGGGCACACGGAAGCAATGGTTCATGCCACTGATAAAACATTGGTCGGGCGAAAAGAGCAGGCGGTCAGCGCGAGGAAGGAGAGCAAGAAGTTGCATCAAGGCATAGCTGTCCCCTGGGCAGTATTTGAGACAACAACGGCTGTAGTGAACAATTTGAAGAGGACGAGACTTGGCATAGGCAATTTTGTCCAAGGCATTCCTCCTGTAGGGATTCGGGTGATGAAAGACCACCACCGTCCACAGTCGGCTATCACCCAGGGAAATTTTGCGCCATCGGCGACAGACATGTAAAGGCAGATTCTGGGCGCGAATAATGTCACTCGGAGGAAGTGAAACAAACATCTCGAGACGATCGGTGGTGTCCCGAAGAACGAGAAGGAATATCTCGCACAGAACCTCGGGGGGTAGACGATTGATGGGAGGGTTGTTTGAGCGGCCAGGTCCATTGTACGCAGATGTAATGTCAAGGGTCTGTACAAACGTCAGCTTCAACTCGGATTGTGGCGCATCTGACTGTCCGCCACTTCGTGCGCTGCACACACCTTGAGTGGCTCTGACACCGCCAGAAGGTCGTTCTTTTCAAGCTCCTGATGCCTAGGTTTGGACTCCATCAAGGGGCTCAGGAGACTAGAGTGAAATTCGGTGGGATGGTGTATGTGAGGGGAAGATGAAGGATCTCGGCCTGGGCTTTGCATAACTTATAAGGGCCGTGATGGGGCCCACTCAGAGTCGACGATCGATACAGCAAACAGGTTTGTGCTCTAAGCGACTGACGATCCGTCAGAGAGTGGTGGGAGATCTGTCTAACAACAAGGCAATAAACTCTAAGGCCCAGAGGAGCCGGGTGGCGCAACTCGACTAGCCCAGAGTCCGACGTCGAATCCCAGTCCGTTTTAGTGTTGAAAGTAGTGTCGAAGTCTTCGTTTCACATTACAGACGAGTCGTAGTTCCTGTTCCAGCTACGGCAAACTTACAGCGTCAATACAGTCCAATCCGTGTCATCACTCCGTAGCAAGAGTCCATGCGACAGACGGGTACAGAGTTCCAGAAGGGCCGTAGTATTGGTTTTTAGGATAAGGTAGGTAGCAGAGTCCTCCCAGAGATTGACAGCTCGCATCGTAGTCATATGGGTGTTCTCAGAGAGACAGAGCGAGGGACTGAGCAAGGTGCGAAGCTCGGCAGACAACTCTTCGGCTACTGAATTCGATGCCGGTTGATGCATTGATGGCCTATAGACTGCCGCATAGCCACTAGCCCTTTCCTATCGTCGTCACTACAAGTTACAACTGACGCTGTCGAAGCAGAAGTCCATCTAGATAAGCAGACAGACAGCTCCACTGCGAGGCAATGGCATGGCGCTTCTCTCAACCCGCCTGATCTACGGACATCGCACCGGGGAGGATCGCACGGAACTTGCTGGTTTCCGAGCTGAGAGCTCGAAGGATCGGCTGGCTGAGACTATCTAGTATCCGCACAGGGCACCACTGGAGATGACTTTGGGGAGAAGAAACGGAAGCTTGTATGGGCCGTTTCCTCTACAGGCAAACGCCCTGTGCAAGGCATTGAAATCCCCTGCACGATGTCCTCGGCCTGATGTGGAGCGCACTAGGAAATTATCGAGCCAGTGTCTGTCTACGCTGTCATAGAGAGCCTTGACAATGGTGGGATTTGGTAACGGCCTTTCACTCTCCTCAGCTTTCCTCTGACCTATCGGTAGATTCTCATCTGTACACTTGCAAGTGCTCCGTCTGCCTTCACTGTTCAGAACACTAGAATCGCTTGATTCTGTTTATAACTTCTTTGCCAGAGAAGTAGTCACCTCCATTGGCTCCAGAAAGCCACGGTACGCTCAAGTCTTCCGTGCGCCACGTTGTGCACGCGTTGTTTGGCAACGTCTTCAGGTGTGGCGCAGAATTCCTTTTCTGGATTATCCCTTCTTGATTCCGAACCACGCCCATCTCGACTATCTCGCCTCAACATCTTGCCATGCGACTCTCTCTTATATCGTTCTTGCTCGCCTTGCCGGTCATCGCCTTTGCATGCGAAGGAGAATGCATAACAAACACTACCGACCGATATGTCGACCTCTTCGAGCCCGTCATGCAGAAAGTCATGAAAACTAGCGTAAGTCTCTTCCTTATTGCAGGTTTCGAAACCGCCTTTGATGTGCGTCTCGCAGGAAGACTCCCTCGTAAAACACGCAAATTTGCCGCCCTCGAACAACAATGACCTTCGCTACTTCGGCCCTTTCTTTTCCGCATGCTACAAAGATGCTTTCGAAGAACTTAGACAGGCGATCTTCCCGGGTCTCTTCCATGGCAAATGCCAGCAAAATGGCGTTGAACCCGAAGGCTGCCCAAACCCCGATTGTCCTGTCATCTGCGGCACGCCTGGCTCTATGGTTCACTTCTACGGCAAACTAGTCAACGCGACCTACGTTACTGTCCAAAAGCTCCTCTCAGACTGTTCCGATCCTTCTTCCGAGCCTTACAAACAACTCAACAAACGCGTCCAATCCGCCGCCGCCGATCGCGATCGTTCCCGCGCCCTGCGCTTCTCTCGCTCGACCTTCTATCCTACTTCTGATGATGCACCCTCTACGGCAGGCTTTCTGAAGCATCGCGAATCTTCACCATCAAATGAAGACACTGTCGCAATGCAGAAAGCCTTGCAGCAAATGCCTGAAGAATTAGAGTCGACGTGTTACGGAGACGACAAGGAGGGCAAGAAGGATGGTGGGATGCCCGAAAACTGTTCCTGGGAGAAGGAGATGAAGGAGTACATTCTGCAATTCCCTTGATATCTCGAACTTCGCGTGCGATCTTGTTTGCATTTGACTCCCAGATTCTATCACTCACACGCTACTCATTCCCGCATCCTATACCGACTTCTTTTCTCCGCACTACGCACTGTATACGCTCTAGACAATGATACCCTTGATGCACATCTTTTTCTCCGGCCCCATCAGTACTGTAAGATTGTGAGCTAGCTTGTGAACTCGTGTACGATAGGTACTGACGCGAGGTCGAAATTGTTGGTTCAGTTGATCACGCAATTGGTCGTTGGTTCGCGATTCGCGGTCTTCGCGTTGCACCGTTGTAGTATACGTACGTTGATAAATCCCCCTTCACTCCGACACAGATCGAGTCTAAGTAATTGCCATCTCCAGTATCATCCGTCACTCCATCGTTACTTCATCGTTGAGATCAGGAATATGCAGACGGGTAGAGTCTGGAAGTGAATCCGCAATTCTCGCCGCCCGGGCCATGGCCATGGATCTTGTTGGCAGGAAGTCAGTTACTATCATCGATTGGCTCGCGCGATAGGAATCCCTCAAGGTCAGGTATGCTGCTCGACCTGGTCAAGATTTATACTCCACTTGCTAGCATGGACCTGTCATGCTAGATCTGCAGTCATGGGTCAGGACCTTGGCCGCATGACGGCAGTCGACATGGACATCGACCTTCGCAAGATGATGCCCTCGTTCATAGCGGAAGATAGCTAATATGCCGTAGTCCTTCTTCGTTGCAGTTGGACGCGTTTAAAGAGTCGTCCGCTCTGAGCAGGAGTACTAGTTCAATCTCACCCCCAAACCTCTCCGCGATGCGCTCTATCATTACCTCCCTCATTGCCCTCGCCGCCGCCGCCCTGGTCGTTGCGTCCCCACTGGATGGACGAGACGCGTACTTCAAGACGGTCTTCCAGAATCAGACCGCCGCGACGCAGTCACCTGGATACATGACCTTCACACTTGTCGAGCCCGGCGTCGGGTCTGAGCTTGGTCAGTCTCAAGTATACAACACATCAACTTCTAACCGTGCTCATTCGAATCATGCAGCCTGCAAAGAGTTCTGCGTCAAGATCTGTGACTGCAAGGCCGTGAACCTGTTTTTGGACAACTATGGCAAGGTGAGACGGAACAGAAAGCGCTGGGGAAGGGAAACTTGACTGACTCTGATAATAGGGTATCACCCTCCCCGACGGGCGCGCCGCGATGTATACGTGCTCCGCGTTCAACCAGCCCATCGACGCGAGCATGAACACGAATGTCGGCGGGCAGGACCAGCATAACAATGGGCACTTGACTTCCATCTCGGAGAGTTATGGATATGTGCTGAAGTTTTGAATTCGGCTTTGACAAGAGTAGACTTGGAATTACAGTATGAGAATTGTTGTGGATTCAGAGTGCGAACGGGAAGAGCTTCGTACTTGCCATGTTCTTGATTGTAACTTTCGAATGTGTAATACATATAGATGCGTGCGGTGGAAGATGAACGCGAGAATCACAGAGCAATCTGTGCCATGTGGAAGTCCCGCGGCGCGTCGGGGAAGAATATCTTCAAGTTCTGGAATCTGTGAGCTGGAACGAACTAACGGAATAAGCACCTGCTGAAGTCGACTCTCCGGCCACACAAAAAAACAAAAGTGTAGCCGACACGCTGTCAGGGGGAACTCAAGCAGCAGATCACTTGACCGCTGCCCGTACTCGTATATCATCTTGACCGATAGGTGGATGCTCATCTATGTAGCTACCGCCAATGAACTTGTCCAGACGTTCTTTTTCTTCCGAATAGTCATCGTCAGTTGCGTGAAAGCTTGCTCGATCGAAGTCAGCAACGGAAATGTGCTCTGAATCGTCAGCCAAGAGATTCCATGAGCGTATGTCGCGATGTAGCACTCCTG
Organism: Strobilurus orientalis; assembly: GCA_019915145.1. Classification (NCBI taxonomy): domain Eukaryota; kingdom Fungi; phylum Basidiomycota; class Agaricomycetes; order Agaricales; family Physalacriaceae; genus Strobilurus; species Strobilurus orientalis. The sequence goes on from JAHLML010000014.1 coordinate 1,070,478, forward strand.
CTAGATGGATCTCGCCGAGGATGGTTCGCATTTCCTGACTGGAGCTTGTCAGCGTGAGTAGAATGGGGTGAGAGTGGCGAAGCAAACCATTGATCCGGAGATAGATCAACCTTCTGGTCGTGCATGTCCTCTCCAAGAGGTCTTCCGACATTTGACAGGATGAGGATGCACGCTGGACCATGGACGTTCTCGTAAAAGCCAAGACATAGCGGTATTCCTTTGACACCAGCGTCGTGCAAATGCCTGTAAACGCGATATTCGTGCTTCATGCGCTCCACTTTGTATTGCGTAGTCGCCAGTTTCACGACAAAGGAGCAGTATTTCGGACGTGAAGAGGAGCCATCCGGCTCCAGAATCGCCCTATAAGCCTCGCCAACCGCCCCTCCGCCTAGCCTAGCGTCAAGGACGATAGTTGTGTAATCGGCAGAGGCATATGTCGATTTCGGTGTCGAATCAGAAGACAGGAGCAGGATTGGCGCCGGAGAATGCAGATCCCCGAACCGAAACAGGACAGCTACCGCAGAGGCAGCAGAGAGTTTTCGCTTGACATCCTGAGAGCATGGATCAAATAGGCAGGTCATTTGTAGAGGAGGAAACACATACCAGATTGCATTCCAGGATTTGAGAACCTGACATCCGCTGCCTCTTGTGATGGAGCGACTGATAGTGGTCGCTTTTTCGCTTGGTGCCGCATTTCGACGCATCTTCGAGGAGTGGTAGACGCTGTAAAGCATCATACGCAACCGCAACATTGAGCGCGGTACAGAGGCGTCCATAAGATGGTGCCGGAGCGGTAGAGGAGCAAACGTCGATGAGGTCGGAAAAGAACAACGTCTGGAGTTCCCGATGACGGATGCCAATGCGAATGAAATTCCCGCAATCAAAGACAATGACCGATGCGTCAATCTTGACGGCACCAATCCAGGCCTGAAAAAAAATGAGAAATCAACGCGGTATAGTGATTTGAATGTGCAAGCTAACCTTTTGAAGGTAATCTGTCGGAAGAGGTATGTACTCCTCCTCTCCGTTATCCGATGATTTGACGACCGTGATATCTCCTGCATTAGTTACACGGCTCTGCTGTTCCTTTACCCGAGAGCTGCGCCTTGGCCTGACTAGATGTGGCAACTTCCACAAGCTGACCGGCGCGTCTGGTGGCTTGGGTGTTGCAAACGGTGGTTTCGAGCATACCGAATCCAGTGACCACGGAAAGGCGTCAGTGGAGTCCATGGCCTCGAGAGTAGGTAGAGCGTCGGTACAAAAGGTCATGCAGGTCGCCAATGACCGGGTATGTCGCTGAAGACGTGCGACTAATGAACGGCTCCGTTTGCTCAAGCACTCATCTAAATGATCCCTCATACGCAAGGTCATCAGTTGAGAGGCGTATTTGTCGTGGATGAGGCCGGGCTTGATCCAGGTATCCGAGTCTGCCCAGATGAGTACGGATCCTTCATCACTATGCGATGGAGTGAAAATGAGGCGGGATGCGACTCGCGACAACACGCGACCTATTCCGTTGAGACGTAGGTTGGTGATTGATATAGCGTCGGTAGCGGGACGGCGCGCCAAGGTTGCAGTATCGAACCAGAAAAATTCATCGTCGATTTCGTCAAGTTGTTCTGCATACCCCTCGAGGGCGTTGCAGAGATCCTCGGGAAGAGATGGGAGAAGCTCGACGCGTTTGAGAATCAAGTTGTCAGAAAGATGCCGGTCTATGGGTTCGATGGGGTTTGAAGGAGTGGGAGCAGGTTTCGATGTCGGCCTTTGTCTGGATGGCCCATTGAAGGAGAATAGCGTCTCCCTGAAGGTCATCGAGGGTGTCCCGATAGCGGGCGCCTCCTCAGGCGATCCCGAGTCGTCATCCCCAGAGGATTTGAGGAAATTGCTGGACCCAGAGTGATACCATGGAGGGGTACTCATCGCCCGACGCCTGTAAATTAAAACAGAGCCGGCCTCGGAAGTCGGGACGAAAGGGTCATATCAATCATGTGAGCATGTCGCGTTGTTGTTTCAAATTCTGTTCAAATTCAATGTCATTGTTTGGCCAGAGTATGAATGCATCACTTATCATTCGCCTCAACATTCGAGAATACACTAATCCAAGCTTAGTCCGAGTCGCGTCACGCTCAATAACTGCAGGAAAGCGAGGAGTACAGCGACAAAGTTGCTGTATAAAGTAGTGGTCATTCTTGCTATGTGCAATGTCCTCTACCACTATCAGAAATCTGCCTGGCTGTGCATCAAGCAGAGAGGCGCGTTCATGAGAACCTTCCGCAAACGCAAAATGCAGTCCAGGCAGGTCTGTAGAACTCCACGACCGGAAATCAACTCGTCGTCTTCCGAAAATTATACCACGTCGACGGTCTACGGTCTGAATCCTCAGCCGGTAACTTGCCTGTGTATTCCCCGTCACTCGCGCATCACAACACGGGACATACTGCATCTCATTCTACTCTTCGATACTTCGTCTCCCACTGACTGAGATGGCTCGGAATTCAACTGTAGACCGGACTGAGATGAGGATGGTTTTGAGATAGCACTCTGCTCACACGCGCGCGGAGGCCTACGCTGTGGCGGTCTACAGCCGGGATCTTGCCTGTCTATTCCCGGCTCATACCACGTCTCATTCTGCTCTTCGATATCGTGCATGGCCGATGTTTCGTCTCCCACTGACTGAGATGGCTTGGACTCCGATCGCAGATTGGGCTGAGATGACGATCCAACTATAACAGCACTACTCACACGCGCGCGGACTGTAGAGCAGTGGGTCGAGTGTCCTGGCGACTCTCTGCTGCGACGACCTGCCCCAAAGCAAGGATCCTGTACTCGAGTAGAGAAATACATATCGATAGGAAGGATGCAATAATGATACAGTTGTCTGTCTTGTTTCGTCTAATCAAAATCTGCAAAGAATTCAGCACGCTGTAGGTTTGTATTTCTTTGAATATACACACCACCGCCTCCGATGCCGTTCATGTCTGCGCCTCCCTCCCCAAGGTCGTCGTTGTCGTCCCCTTCGCCGTTGTCGAAGTAGTTTCCCGCATAGTCATTATCGTACTCTTCGTCGACATCGTAGTCGGATGGTGCAGCTGAGCCAACAGAGCCTTCGTCTGCAGATTTTTCGGATTCTTCCTCGAATTCGGACAGGTCCAAGTTCTGAGTAGGGTTGGCAGATTTCTTCTTGGGAACTAGAAGGGAATATTGGAGAGGATCAGAGGAGAAGTTGGGCGGCATACCTTTCTTTCGTTTTGGATTGAAGTAATCTTCAAAGATGTCCTTGGGGAAGAAGGGTTCGTGGAGGTCTTTTCGTTTGAGCTTTGGTCGGTCGCTCATCGATACGTTGTATTTGTCAGAGTATCGGGGTAATTCTGGGCAGATTTGAGGGTAAGTCAAGCACACATACAGAAAGCATACGCACCGGCCGATTTGGCTACTTCGACTACCAAGTATTGCGAGTGCCGTATGCGCTCTGCAAATCCAATCTGATATCGACATATTTTGCGCTCCTCCTCGCTGATTTCGGTCATCACTGGCGGGCGCAAAGGCTACATTTCAGCACAGTCAAACGCAGGCAATATTGAACGCGTAGAAGGCGTACAGGATACAGCGCCGTTCCCTCGCGCGACAGGGCCTGTATGTCCGCGTGCGTAAGCCCCATGGGCGGCAGGCTGCTCCCGCTAAACCCGCCGCGTCCCCGACCGAATCCGCGCCCTCCTCGAGACATATTCGACGATGAAGATTAAGCAGGAACCGAAATTGGTCATTTCCGAAAAGAGTCATGCTCATTGCTCGGAGACTGGAATTTCAAACTCCGTCATATTGCCATTTCCGTAAGCGCGCACTGCCTTGTTCACGAACCACCACCACCACCGCCACACCCACAGCCTTTGCCTGCTCTCCGTATCCTCTCTTCTCTCTCACCTTTCACTACTTGAAACGACATGGACAAGGCTCTTGACGAAGTGGGCCTACTTTCGCCGCCTACGGTCCCGCCCGCCTCTTAATATGCCGCCTCTTTTTTCTTTCTTTTCAGATCATCACCACCCGCCCTCGTGGTGCCCGCAGGGGAAGCCGCCGCGGCGGTGCCGGAAAAGCCCAAATTGTCGGCCGCCCCGTTGCCAGCCCGACGACCAAGGCCAAGGCTGTAGCAGTCGCTACCAAGGCCACCCCCCAGCCTTCCGACAAGATCATTGTCTCCAACCTTCCCCAAGACGTGAACGAGGCCCAAATCAAGGTTAGTTTTGCTGTTGCTGTTCACCCATGCTTTTGCTGACGTTTCTTCAGGAGCTCTTCCACTCCACCGTCGGCCCTGTCCGCGAACTCACGCTCAACTATGATGCGTCTGGCCGCTCCAAAGGCGTTGCCGCCGTCACCTTCTCCCAGAAGGGCGACGGATCCAAGGCATACCAGCAATACAACAACCGACTCATCGATGGCAGTTAGTATCGCCTCCTTTACACTCTTGCCCCCCGCGCCTTTCGTTGCCGTAACAAGCAACTCGGCCTTCATTCCGCTGGAGAATCGTGGTGTCCGGTGGTCCCTATGGCGTTCGTGGCGGCGGGCGCTTGGCTTGGTCTGGTCAGCTTGGGATTTGAGCGAGCCCAACAGTCGCAAGTGGACGTACAGGGATTGATCACCCCTGCGTGTCTGCGTAGTCACGAGGAGGACAGGTCTAGCTGTGAAACCAGTGGGCAGAGCTGTGTTGTAGACTTTTGGTGGTGGCAGAGCGACGACAGACAGACAGACCTTTTTCCGCCCACGATTCTCCGGTATGCGATCGACGAGGGTGCTCTTCGCCGGCGTCCCTCGCTTTTATACTCCTCTTCTGCCTCTCTCGCGACGTTTACAGTGGACTAACGCGTTCCCGACTCTCTTCCCCTGCTCCGATAGAACGGCCAATGAAGATCGAAATCGTTGTGGATCCCTCAAAACCATCGCAGACGCTGGCATCCCGTGTGGCGCCTGCTGCTCAGGCCGCGGCGACAAGGTCCGTTGCTCTACACTCTCGTTTGGAGAATTCGCGTGACTGATTGTTGAAAAAGGACGACGACTGCTCCTCGAGGAGGCAAGCGCGGCGGTGGACGTGGAGGCAAGCCGCGCAAGGCCGAGCGCACACCGAAGACCGCCGCTGATCTTGATGCCGAGATGGAGGTTTGTGGTATTCATTCGTTGTTACCCTCGATGCTCAACTTTTTCTGATAGGACTACACCGCTAGCAGCGCGGCTCCTGCTTCTTAGGTTTGTTTTCTGTTCTTCTTTCAATATGTTATCTTGTGTAAATAAACCATCTCTCGATACCTCTACAATAGTCTACGTTTTCGTTTCTTTGGTGTGTGTGTAACAATCATCCTTCCTTGTTGCCATCTGCCTCAGTGTGGTATTGCCAGCCAAGTCAGAAATGCGCGCTCCGAAAGTCACCGCTGATAATGCGCCACTTCAAGCTTGGAGAAACCTCGTCGGCGTATCTTCATGTTGTCATAAATTATCAGCCTCTCCTCGACCACAGCTGTCGACGTTTACGTTCTCACAGTCAGTAAATATAAGGTGCGACCTGGGTGCGACTGAGGCGGGCGGTAGGTGTTCCCGATTGGTTCCCGATTTGGGCGGCAGGTGTTCCCGATTTGGGTATCTTAACTTTCCTCCCGACCAACAATTGCTGCATCTTATTATAATTTCACTTCCTGGCTGCACCCATCACCGTCTCGAACAATAACGGCGGAAATGCTCGAATGCGTTGACTGGCAAGCAAGGCCTCGAGGACGCGTGGACGATGAGGAATCGAACAAATCGCTTTCGCCCGAGACGCCAGTCCTGTCGACGAGATTGTTATTCACCCCAGCACGCGACCCACGCCCTCCCGTTCCTTATAACCCATAGGACCGCATATTCACGACAAGCAACACGTACCTCTTGCTGCGCGTGTCCTCAAGAGCAATAACAAGCAGTGCAGAATGGCCAGGATGGAGGGCGCAGGGATGCCGCGCCGAGGATGGGACCTCCGACTCGGACGACATACGGTTTTGCCTGCATCATGACGGATTCCGCCGCCTCGCCGCAGGACCTTACCGCAGATCAGTGTCGATGGCGACATGTCCACCGCGAGTGCAGGAGTTCATGGCGCTTTCGGTGGAGCTCGCCATGCTTGTCGCGTGGCGCAATTACTGGCAAGTCCATTACGGCCACTACCAGAGCGCCCACGGTCATTTCAAGAACGCCCACCTGATACATCCGCGTTCAAGACGGCGTTTTGACGGGGAGGACGCCAATTGGCCATAGGGAATACTTGCGGCCACGGGCTCGGTCTCTCGAGTCTCTCTTGATCCCAAGATCGTTCGGCGTGCACTGCATTGCCTCCGATGGATCCTCGGGGCTGTCAGTCCTGGTCAACGGCGAACCAGAAAATGTCAACGAAGGCTAGGGAGATTCTCGACTTCGAGACTTCTAAGACTATGGCATAGGTGTCGATCTAGGCGCACTCGGGACGAAGAGACGACATATTGGACCTGTGACTTGAATTACGACCCGGTTAGGATCTATCGCCTGTGATATTTAGTGTGTTTTACTTCTTCGCTCCGGCTAGATTTCTGATTAACATGTTCAAAGATGCAGGTCTTGCTCTCCATTGCTCTCCACCAAACTGAATACCAGACTGTTGATCACGAAATTCAACATCTAGGCCCGTACGTTATTGTTGACGCCAACGCGTGTAATTTGATAGCCACCCATTCAATCATCAGTTGTTTTCTCATTCTGACACAGCGGATCCAGTGCTCTACCCGGGTACACAAGCTTGATGCATCCAGAATTGCTATCATAGCTCCAAGCAGCGGGCCTTAGGCCCTTGTTCTCCGCTATGAACATATATAGGCCACATCCGTGCGAGATGATCTTCGACCATGGCACACCAGCTGCCGCAAGAGCTCATCGACACCATTGTCAACAACGTGGACGATGTCGCAACAATACACTCCTGCTCCCGCATCGGCCCATTCTGGACGGCGCCGTCTCAGCGTCTTCTCTTCCAAGCGATAACCTTAGCTCCTTCGCGATACAAGACACTCACCCACAATGACTTGGTCTCGCGCTTCCACCACACCATAACCACATCGCCCCACATCGCCAACTATGTCCGGATCCTCGAACTCGATCCATCGCAGGTGGTGCCCTCCAAAGCCGAGCCAGTCTTCACGCGTCTGACGCGCCTCGAAGAAGTGCGCGTTGTCGACTTTGAAGATGCCCCCATGTTCACCTGTCCCAAACACCACCCCTTCCACACCTTGCTTTCCCTCCCGAACGTCTCACGCCTAAAAATCGGACCCGGGGCGTGGTACCTAGGGGATGTGGCGCCCTGCCTCCGCACTGGGCAGAACATCAAAGACCTGACCCTCCAGGATGTGATATTCGAGGGGTACGGGTATGGCGTTTGCGCGGCCTATCCGCGGCTCCCTGGTATCGAGCTCGAGCATCTGACGATCCAGCGCGGGTTCGTGGGCCTCTTGGCAGATCTGAATAGTATGCACGGGCTCGACTTGAGCGGGCTCAAAAGCCTCTCTGTCCTCCTCGGCGTGCGGAACGCGCAGATGTCGATCCGCTGGCGGAATCGCGTGGCGATCTTGGCGATCAAGGACGTGTTGAAGGCGAACGCTGGGACGCTGGAGCATCTGGCGTTGGATGTGTTCCTTGACCGTGAGTTGGGTTCCATGATATGATCCGGTTGATTGACGAGTGACGGCACAGAGCCTTTGTGTGAGAGTTTTGAGATGGCGAGGTTGAGGAGTCTGTCCTTGCATATCCGCTGGCACCTGGCGGAGGGGAGTCCGGATGCGTGGTTGAGGTGGATCGCCGCGTCATTCGAAGGGATGATGGGGGAAGGGGAGGACCCGTCGATGATGGAGGAGTTCGTTTTGCGGGTCACGGCGTATGTTGATGATGATGTGCCGGATCTGACGGAGGCATGGGGGCATCTGGATGCCGTGTTGGCGCGTCCGTCCATGAATCGGTTGACACGGTTTGTGATTGAACAGGATGGGGAGGGCCCTTCCACTTTGTCAAAGAACACTTTTGCGAAGCTATCGAAGAAGGGCGTGGCAGTGGTTTGGGTGTAGGATTGCTTGGGGTAGTGTTCTCTTGGTTTCTTGGTTCTTTCTGGGGTTTAGGATACGATTTGTTAATGATATACCCAGATGCATCTATCACGAACATTGAACTAAGTGGAATCGATAAGCAAGAAGATCAAGAAGACTTGCGCGACTTTCGGCTCTGTACCGCTTCAATCTTCTCCACATGGACACATGCCATGCTTAAACGCCCGTCGAAGTTTCTTCTTCTTGATATTCCCCGTGTCTGGTCCAGCTTGGCCATATTCAACGTCCAAAGCCTGATCACACACAGCCTCCGAAAAGGCTTGTTCACACACCAATTGTATCTTGGCATCCATTGAACCCTGCACTTGCGTTTGACCCGCGTCAACTTTCGAAAAAGCTATGTCGTTGTTCAATTCTTCAAACGGCACACGAGTGTATCCTGGCGTACACGGTACTCTGTGCCCCGCTCAATGGCCTCGAGCGACGCATATAAACGAACTGCACTTGCTGGGTTTCAACTTCGGCTCTGTCTCCCCAGTGCTAACCACGATGTCGATGAGTCCTGAAGATCTCCACTTGCTTGCTGGTCTGGGGAAAGGCTCTATGGAGAGTGTTACAGCTCTGACTTTGGAGTCGCTTTTGATGGGTATGCAGACCCGCTTTTCTTGCCAGCTTCCATTGTTCTGACGTTGTTGTGCAGGAGTCCACTGTGTCCTCATCGTCTACGCCATTCATAGTCTCTGGTAGATACACACTTCATTCACCTCCTTCACCCCTGCTTACACTCTACGCCAGGTCGAAACAAAGCGGCACGCCACGAATCATCATGATCGCTGTTGTGACTCTCATGTTCGCCATGTCGCTCGTCCTGTGGGCACTGGACTTCACGAACGTCCTACGAGCGACACATGCCTTTTTCGTTGTGGAAGACGGACGAAGTCTGAAAGAGAAATATGATACGTATAACAGAGGACCGCAGAATTCGCAGATCAACGCTGCGTCTGTCATTTTCAACTTTGAGGTGCGTGAGATCCTTGACTTGTTCTCCTCAAATTGAAAGGAGATGTACTGCCAGTTCCTCATCGGTGATTGCGTCGTCGTTTGGAGGTCAATTCCCTCCTACACCTCGACTTTGCCTTTGCTGACACCGTGACGATACTGACTTCAGAGCGATCGTGCTATGGGGCATGAATTGGAAGATCGCCATCCTTCCTCTTGTGTCACTCCTCACAAATCTGGGGATGGGCCTCTACTACATGTGTTGCATGGCCACGACGGGCTGGCACGAAACCGATGGGCTCGAACCAGCAAAATGCCTCCAAGCACAGAAGATTGTGTACTTTTTGTCATTCGGCATCAACGCGCTTGCAACGTTGATGATTGCGGTGAAGGCTTGGTGAGTACAACACGCTGTGTCTCTAGAAGAGTGTGGCTGAATGAATGTGGATATCACTGGCAGGCAGCTGCGAAAGTCTTTAGGCGAGCGGCGGACTCGGACCCACTCTCAGCAGATCTTGCTTTTGCTTGTGGAATCCGGTGCATTCTACCTCATGTATTGGGTGAGTCTCCTACCGAGGCGCGTTGACTATCTGATTGATGTACATACCGCAGGCAGCAAAATCGTTTGCGTTCTTCCCTGCGGCAACTGCTGATCAAGACGCGTTCTTTGCTCAGCAGGTTCTCTTCGGGATGGCCAATGTCATTGTTGTAAGTATCCTGTCCCTCTCCATCTCCTTTCCAAGGTCTAAGCAGTTCTTCGTCCAGGGATTGTATCCAACCATCATCATTGTCCTCGTACACATGAGGCGCACGGCTTGGGACCAAGTCGAGGGTTCCTTACCGGGACCTGGATCCGTTCCTGTTGCGCTAAGTGAGAAGAACATGACCTTTGCGAGGCGCCATGAACAGTCTCCTTCGTGGGCTTCGTCGACGACGAGGGTCAGTGTCTCGTCCGACGCTGCATCTGATTATAGTGTACAAGGAGGATGTGGGCATGGATGACTTATGCCGGTATCCTGTATCTATTTACGACCTTTACGAAACAGAAACTTGTATGATTATTCCTGTAACAACGTGGTAAATCTGTGCATTTCGTAGCAACCTTCGAGTACATCATGCCGATGTCTGACGCAGACGTTAATGTACTCCGCTCATGAGGTTGGCGCTGGGCAGGCGCTGGGTAGGGCGCAAACCCGACTCCCGGCCCTGAGTAGGCCTGATCGGCGCCAGGCACAGGGTCACGTGCCAGTACCGCGTCTATTGTTTCCCTGAAAATCAAATTTGAGCACACAGTTTTCGTTTCGCTCCAACAACCACCAACCTCGGACGGCGACGGACTCTTGGTTGCGCAGCGTCGAGCAGGATATCGGCGAGTGCTGTACGGTGCGTTGCTCTCGGCGTTGTCTGAAACAGTGGGCCCGGTGTTGACGCTGCTCCGGCAGAGTTGGAACCGAAAATTCGGACCCGCCTTCCACCACCATCTTTGCCGCCCACGACGACGGCGAGCTCAGCATCAAACGCCTTAACGCATAACGCCTAACCTTATTTTGCACCGCATTCTTGGCCTCGGTAAGTGCGCGCTGCCACTCGAGGCTTGTTACGTGTGGGTCATGTCTGACTTCGCGTCGTTTGTCTTTTCAGACAGTCATATCACGACTTACGATACGACAGCTTAATCCTACCCCAACAACTGCTCAAATAATGGACTCGGAATACGACACTGAATACGCCGTCGACGTCGACGTGCAGGAGGTCGATATCGTCGACGAGTACGAGCGTCCTGGCAGCCGCCTTGGCTTTTTCGGCAACTCCAGCGAAGAGTTCCCTCAGCTCTCTCCTCCACCACCCCCAGAGCCGCGCTCTCGGTGCCCTTCCATGACTTGGACACGCTCGCTCTTCCGCAAATTCACACCCAACGGTCTCAAAAGTCATACCGCCACTCCCTCAGACGATACCGACGACAACGTCTTATTGCCTTCCAACTTGGAGGGCCTCACCGACACATATTCTTTCTCTGACTCCGACTCTGAAGAGTCGGACGACGAGCTCGAGCTCGAGCTCGACCTTGATTTCACCTTCGATCCAGAACCTCTGCCGAAAGCAAAATTTACCTGTCTTCCTTCCCCACTACACCAGCCTACCCGGCCGCATTCCTTACGCGTCCCCGCTCGCCACGACTATGCCCACCGCGGGTACTCCCGGCACGCCCTACACCATGTTAAATGGTTCTGGTCTCTGCGCGAGGAAGACTGTACAGACGCGTATGGCGGAATCTCCGATACCGACTGTGTCTTCCCAGATGCCTCCAATGCCCCATCTACCTCCCATCTCACTCCCTCACCGCTGTCTGCTCCTATTCCCTTGCCCCCAATGAGCGTACACCCCCGTCGGGGCGACCTCGCATCTCTCCGTGATCCATTCTGCGTGCACATGGACCGATACTTTGTCGGGATGCCGCTTTGGACGATGAGCAAGGCGCTGTGGATGTTTGACATTCACGTCGCCGGGCGCGACGGCGAGGACGAGGAGGACGACTCTGGGAGCTGTGCTAGTGACGAGACGTTGGTGGATAGCGGGAGCGATGGGGAGGGGTCGTCGCCCTCGCCGACGAGAAAAGGCAAACCGGGGCGGTTCGCGCTTGGGAGCGAGCATTGCGGGCCGTGGGAGACGAGCTGGTATAAGCGCACGGAGCTGTTGCTCCAGTTGACGCGCCAGGGGCAGGAGGTGTTTGAATGATACGAAAAGGATGAGGATGAGGATGAACGACACGACATTTCCCACCACCACCAAACAACTCTGCATCATTAGTAAATTTGCATGGACTGTGTATCCACTTGCATTATTTCTTTACTTTATTCTCTTTACTTCGATTTGTTACACCACTCTCTGTATGCAATGTACTGCAATAATTCGATAGGTCTTTTGTAGTTCATCTTTTGAGAGAGGCTTGTTGTAAAGGAGTTTACGTTCCTCAACTTTTTCTGTATGTGGCCTCTCGCCGAGCTGCCCACACTGGTACATCTCACTCAAGGTATGGGTCATTCCGACCTTTTGACACTTTGATGTTGAGTTGGACTTGAAGACAGTGGCCGACATTTCTACTTGGTCGTACCATGTCGGTCAGTGAATGAAACGACCTCAATCTATGTCGTGACATATTTTTGTAAAACAATGCGTTGGCATGGCCGGTTAGCTCAGTTGGTTAGAGCGTGGTGCTAATAACGCCAAGGTCATGGGTTCGACCCCCATACGGGCCAGCTTTTTGCCTGTATCGATCAGGAATGTGGCGTATTTTCTTAAATTTCTTTGACTCATTTCTTGACGTTCAGTACTCATGATCTTTGTTCTTGTCATACATTATGACTAACTTGGGGTCAAATCCTCTCTGAGTTCATGTGTTACTGGATTTCCGAAATATAATGAGAATCTCTGATCGAAGTTTTTTGAGTGTCCCAATCGGGAACGTGATGGCCGCAATCGCCCCACGCGCGCATCTTGCCTCTCTACCCCAACCATGGCGTCCCAGATTACAACAGCAATCGCGGATGACGAAGAGGCACTCTACGAATCCGATCCCGACGATATTACTCAGGAATGTCGCGCAAAGGCTGCTGCGGCTGAGGCTGAGAAAGAGAAAGAGAATCATAGACCGAGTGGTGTGTCGCATGTCCGTTATACTTGAAAGCCGCTGATTCCAGCCCAGATATCGAATTTGCACCAAATGAAACGCCTGAGGGGATGGAAGCCAGTGGGAAGAAGAAGAAGAAGAAGAAGAAGAAGGCTGGCGATGCAGATGAGGACCCCGCAGCTGCCAAACCCAAGAAGGCCAAGTCCAAGGACGACACCGATAACACGTTCACCTTCAAAACTCTCCTTTACATTCGCAAGAAGAAGCAGGCAGCTCCTCCTTCCCGGCGCGGCGGAAAGGCGCCTGCCATTCCCAAACTCAACCTCGCAAACGACTTCATAGAAAAGGGACCCTTCGAAAATCATTCCGACGACACGTACTCTACCTACCGCGCTGCAATATGCTCTAGCCTGAAGATCAAAGTCACTCAACTCGCGACAACAAAGATGCAATATCGCCGAAAATCCCCCACCACTTCCCCCCTCCACAGTCTACACGATAAAATTTCCTTTGCTTCCCTGATTGACGACATGCACGATGCAAAAACCGCTGCAAAACGCGTCATATTCATCCTCATGGACTCTCCAAGCAAACCGTCTGATGAAGAGGAGGTACGCACATCACTTACAACATGCATATATTCATGTTCTCATCGTGTACATCCAGTGGGAGACAGTTGATGAGAGCGGAATTCTCATCGAGAAGTCTGGCTTTGACTTCTCTGAACTCGAGCGCGATCCAGAATTGACTCCAGCAAGTATTGCATCTCAAAAGGTGCGTGTTTTTTTCGGTGTAGTTGTCCTTATCTCATTTACATTATAGCTGCAGTTTGACTCCTCCGTTAGCCCTACAAAGGACCAGATCCTCGAGGCCCACTCGGGCAAGTTCCAGACTGAGTTCCCGGGAAAGACGGTTGTCAAAATGAGGGCTGGGTATTTCATCGAGTTAGTCGATCTTGCCGTCTCCTCGTGGGCTTCCCATTTGGTATGGATGTTTGGCAATCTATGCAAACTGCTCAGCTGACACAATATAGGCGCAAGGCACGAAGGGTGTAGATCTCGAAACGCCTCCAGCAACCGCATGGTTCGACGTAAAGCGCCGTGTTCACCCTGCCTCCAAGGAGCACCCTCCTTCCCCGCCTCCAGCTATTGTACATGTGTCCGCTCAGGCTGCAGCTCCTACTCCCACTCCAGCGGCAGCTCCTGCTCCACCTACTATAACCGATATCCTGAATGCGTCTGTCTTGCAACAGCAGCAGATGATGCAGCTAATGATGATGTCTATGGTCTCGTCCGCTGGGCATTCACTCAACATCCCACCCACAGTCACACCTGCTCTGGCTTGTCGGACTCCATCTATTCCCACTATGCCGCCTTCGCCTGTCAATGTCCAAGTCTCCCTTGATCAGTTCTGCACCCGTTACGAAATCAGCGAAGAGGACAAGGCACGACTTTTGCTCTTGCGCTATAAACCCAGCAATCTTTCTATTAGGAAACTGGAACGCGTAGATTGGCACGACGTAGCAAAATTTGCAACATTGGCATGGGAGGAGATTCTGGAAAAGCACACTCGCTTTCTCCGTGATTTGAAGGCAGGACTTTGGGACTCGGAGAGCACGGGGTGATTGTATGTATATTGCCTTGACCCTATCAGTTTCATTTGCATCGTTGTCGCTTACTCTACGCTACATAATCCTCGCTGTTACGCTATGTTATCCTCGCTGTTACGCTACGTTATCCTCGCTGTTACACTATGTTATCCTCGTCTCGCTGTTACGCTACGTTATCCTTTACATTACCCCTACTCTGTTGTACAGCTCTTAGTTGCTTCGCTCTACGTTCATCGTTGTTGTTACTTTCTTATCACTGTACTGTGTTCAATCATTCTACTACACAAAGATGTAACCCGCATGTCGAATCCATCCAATCGCCGACTCCTTTGTAACACAACCACAAGCGTCAAGAAGGACCTGCTCGGGATCTTCAGCCGTATGTATTACTTCTCCATAACGGCGTAAGTAAGCCTTCCCTGAAAATTATGTGAGAACGAATCAGAGCGAGGAAATTATGGGAGGACATACAGGCACTGAACAATGCTTCGATAGGGTTCAAATCGGGGGAGTATGGGGGCAGATAAAGCAGCATGATGCCAGCGTTGTTGAGCACATCACGGAGAGTGTCGGTGTGATGAATTTGGCAGTTATCCATTACTAGAACATTGCGTTCGTTTGGATAAGTATTCATGAGCGGAACCTGTTGTGCTAGTTTAGATCAGAAATACACAGCGAGGAATGAACATACAACATCGTCAATGATAAAATCAAAGAATGCAAATGTGTCAAAAGATCCCGGTCGAACACATGTGGCAATATATCCATCGGTGCACAGGGCAGCAAGCAAGGAGTAGCGTACACCACGAACAAATGGACACACTAGGTCTGCCTCTGTCCCCACCAGGGACCGCCCACACCGCCTCGCCAGTGTTCGCTCATCCTTTGCAGATTCGTCGACAAAGACAAAATCGGTCCCAGTACCTGAGAAGTGTCAGCACTGACTTAACTACAGGGCTAAACCAGGCACCACACAGTCAATCTAACTTAGGAAAAGCGAGTATCGAGTCGAGAAGTCTGGCTAGGCCAGGTGTATAGACGAGATCGAAGCTACAGACTACGCTGTAATCTACTTGCTTATATACATAATTGCTACTGACTACCCTTTGCCCTAACCCCTTGTCCAAACCTGTTTCCTCCAGGGATATTAAAGCACTGCCTTGGTTCTATGACGCTCCAGATTCCCTCCTTGTATCCTGTGCATGGTAGTGACCTGCTAACCATGAGGCATGATGTCAGACCATGCTGTCGATATGTTGTGTGTCAAGGAGTATGAATGATGTCACTAGGGGGTGTCTCTGAGATACGGATAAGGGATAAGATATGATGAAGAGATATGATAGGTGATAAGATGTGATAGATAAGATGAAAAGATGGTTCATTCGTAACATTACCTTCTCCTTAAGGCGCAGGTTCCATTATGCGCTAGCTTGTTCGCTAAAGCTTCACTTGGCATGAAACTAGGAGTGGGTTCTGTGTCCGGTTGTGGCATAGGTCGGAAGAGATGAGTAGGAAACTGGGAAATAGGAATCTCGATGCGTGCTAGTTTTGGGGGTTTTGGCTTGTTTGGGAAGCGTTTGTGAAACTCTGCAATGGCCTCGGCAGCATGTTCCAGGTTGCGTATTGGTTCCCATGTTTGCTCATGTGCGCCATAGCCCTTCCATTTCACCTTGTACCGGAATGTGCCTCGGTACTTCCCAGAGTTGACTATTTCCTCTACCTCCCATTCGGGTTCCTCTCCTTCTACTACCGGTGGTGGCTGTGTGTTTCGTGGTTGCGACGGGAATTCGGGTGGATGATACGGGGATAGAAGGACTTCGTTGAAGACCGGATGAATGTTTTTCCATGTGCGCGGTAGCGCCAGTTTGTACGAGCTATGTCCGACCTTCTGGACCACCTTGAAAGGTCCAAACCGCTTGTCCCCCATCTTCTTCGCTGGCCTGTCTGTGCTCAGATTGGTCCCTTCCAACCACGCCATGTCTCCGGGTTTGTACTCGACCGCCTCTGTCCTCTTCTTATCATAGTGCCTCTTCATGTCTTCCGTCGCCTTCTTCAATGCGGCCTCTACTTCGTCCCTGACCTTCCGCATTCCATCGGCAAACTCCTGAGCCGTCTGATTCTTTGACGTCATCTTCGGTGCGGTTCCCTTGTATGGGTGACGTCCATTGTTGGCAAAGAACGGAGTAGTCTTAGTTGCCGAGTGCTCTCGGTCATTCAAGACAAACTCTGCCGTCGGTAGCCACTGGTCCCAATCGCTCTGATGATAATTGACAAACAGCCGTAGGTAATGCTCTATCTCCTGGTTCATCCGCTCCGTCTGCCCATTGGTCTGAGGATGATACGCCGTGGTAAAGTTCCCCTCGATGCCAAGTAACCGGTACAACTCCTTCATGAACTGGGAGTGGTATTGGGGTCCTCGATCATGGACTATTTTGCGTGGTAGTCCATGAATCGGAAAGATCCGATCTCGGTAGATCCGTGCCATGCCTTCTGACGTCAGAGACATGTGTGTCGGCACGAGTCGTACACGCTTGGTAAAGTGGTCCACCGTGACGCTGATGGCATTGTATCCTCCTGACTCTGGCAACTCTCCTATCAAATCCGTCCCAATCGTCTGCCAGGGCTCGGTAGGTGCATCATGTGGGTGAAGCGTGCCAGTTGGCTTTGAGCGATGTGCTTTAGTGGCTTGGCACTTTTCGCAGCCTGTGACGTAGGTGCGTACGTCTCGGCTAATCCCTGGCCACCAGTAGTTACGCGTGATAAGCTCCTGGGTTTTGTACCGGCCCGGATGTCCTGTCAGCATCGTGTCGTGATGCGCCTGAATGATCCGCCCTCTCAAGTCTCTGTCCTTTGGTACATAAATACGTCCTTGCCATGTAACTACTCCGTCGTCTGTTTCTACCCAGTCTTTTTCTTTCTTTTCTAATGCTACTTGTACGTACTTGTCCCTGTTTGCTTTTCTTTGTTTGATTTTTGTAAGTAATATGTCCTCTGGAGCCTCTACGCTATGTGTATTTAAGGAAAAATGAATTCGTGATATAAAATATTCTGGTTTCAACAGCGTAACATTCTCATTGTCTTTCTCCCCCCGGTCAAGGCCTGTCATCCTTGACAAGGCATCAGCCTTTCCCATCGTCTTTCCCGGTTTGTGCGTCAGCTGAATATCATACTCCCCCAACTCCGTGACCCATCGTGCCTGCCTCCGATTAAGCTTCTGAGGTTTTCTAAAGTATTGCAGGTTCTGATGGTCTGTAAATACCTCAATCGTCTCCTTTGCTCCTAGTAAATACTGTCTCCATTCTTCCATCGAGTCCATAATAGCCATCATCTCTTTATCATATATTTCGTAATTCCTCTCTGTCTCGTTCAATGCCCGCGACCTAAAAGCGACCGGTCGCCATTTTCCGTCAACAAACTGGGATAGCACAGCCCCATTTGCATAGTCCGACGAGTCCGCCTCCACACGGAACTTGCCGTGTTCACGTGGAATGAGTAATACCGGATCCTCAGCAATTCTTCTCTTCAACTCGTCAAAAGCATCCTGCTGCTCCTGCTTCCAGACCCATTCGGTATTGCCAGTGAGTTGGGTAAGTGGTCTAGCCACTCCGCTGAACCCTCGAATAAAGCGTCAGAAGAAGTTGCAAAAGCCCAAGAAGGATTGGACTTCCTTCTTTTTGGTTGGTTCCTTCCATCCTGTCACCGCTGACACCTTCTTCGGATCCATCCTAATCTTCCCACTACCTACAATAACTCCTAAGTACTCTACTTCGTTTACCTCGAACTCGCACTTCCCCGGTTTTAAATACAGTTTGTTCTTACGTAGTATCTCTAATACTCGTCGTACGATCTGCCTATGCTCTTCTAGAGTATCGGTAAAAATAAGAATGTCATCTAAATATACTATAACGTGTCCTTCGTCTATGAGCTCCTTCAAGATGTGATTCATGAAGGACTGGAAGGTTGCCGGCGAGTTTGTGAGTCCAAAGAACATTACCAAGGGTTCGAACAAGCCCCGGTTAGTTCTAAACGCCGCCTTCCATTCATCTCCGTCCTTGATGCGCACATTGTTGAAACCCCATCTGACATCCATCTTCGTAAACCACTTTGCTCCCTTCAACTTGTCGATGAGCTCTTGGATCAGCGGCAATGGGTACCGGTTCTTGATAGTCATATCGTTGAGTTTACGATAATCCTGAACTGGTCGCAAACTGCCATCCTTTTTCCGTACAAAGAAGAAAGGGGACGCCATTGGTGATGTTGATGACCGAATGCGTCCCGTGCGAATATTCTCCTCTAAGAACTCATCTAACGCCTTCTGCTCCGCTGGATTAAGGGGATACACTTTGCAGTCGATCGGTTTGGAGCCTGGGGTGAGTTCGATCGCATGATCCCATGGTCTCCGCTCCGGCAACTGGTCGAAGTCCGCCTTGCTGAACACGTCGGCAAACTCGTTGAGATAAGGTGTAGCCGCTGGCGAAGCTTGCGTTCTCAGCTTCTGTCCCGTATTGCGGTACCCGTCCCAGTCCATCCAGAAAATCCTTTCGCCCTCTTCCAACTTCTCTTCTACATCTTCATCATCATCCTCAGGAGAGTCGTACTCAGGCATGTACCCGCAGCGTTCTGGACAGCGATCAAACGTCAACGTGGACTCGGTCCAGTCAATGTTTGGATTGTGATATCGCAGCCAGTCCAGACCTAGGAATATGTCCGTCTTTCCTAAGTTGGTAACTGCTAGTTCGATCCTTTCCGCATGGTCTCCAACCAACATCCGCACTTCCACAAATCCTTCGATTGCTCCTCCCTCATTCAAGGTACCATCAGCATTGTAGACGGGTAACGGAAGCGGGAGCTTCTTGATTTATAACCCTTGTGTTTCAACGTAGTCCTTATTGACACAGGACCCTGTTGCACCACTGTCTAGCAACGCATCTGCTTCATACTGAGAGCCGGTGGCCAGACTCTCAATAGTAACCCGGAGTTTCAAGTCCTGCCCCTTGGTTTCTCGAATGAACTTCCTCCCACGCTTCATTTCCGACACAACTTCTACTGCTTCCTTTGTTGCCAATTCTCTGATTGTCAACACTTTCTCTTCCGTCGCTTCTCGAACTCTCTTCTCAGGCATCCATGCTCTCAGGATTCTAACTGCTCTAGGCAAGTCTTCCTCCCTTAGCCTTTCCTCGATCCACTCAGGGGTATAGGGCTTGTGTCTAGGCCCATCCCTTGGCGTCGCAGTCTTTGGTGGTGAAGTCGCCGATGATAAATTACATGTCTCTGCTACAGGAGTACCGGTACTCGTATAATTATTGGTAGAAACATCAGGCGACTCATCCTTGGGGGGCCCCGGCAGTGCTGCGTCTACTGCTGGGGCTTTGCAAAACCCAAATCCTCTGCCAACTTCTTCCGTTCGTCCTCCGACATGGCCATCCAAAGGCCGCGAACCTGCTGGGGTCGCTTCTTGGGGCAGTTTTGCCCGATGTGTCCAACTTCGCCGCAGTTGAAACAGGCACCCTTGCGTCGGGCCTCATCTAAGTCCATGGGTTTACCAGCTCCACCAAAGGTAGTGCCGGTGGCATCGTGTCGGTCCCTGGGGACTCAGGGTTTTGGGGCTGGTTTAGCGGGCTGGGTCTGCGCAGCAGGTTGCTGGATTCCCAACTTGGCGTGACCACCAAACCTCTTGCTCTCTTCCCTGCGTTTCCACAGTTGGTCGAGTTTGATGATCGCTGCCTTCCATTCCTCGTAGTCCTCTGGAAGACCGTACTGGCTAGAGTAGATCTGGTCGATGATCCGCTCATTGATGTTCATCTCAAGGAGCCTAATGACGTAGGCATCCTTCTTCTTGTACCCCGCTTGGGTAAGCAGGATCTCAAACTTCTGGAAGAAGTCCTCGGCAGTATCAGTGCCTTGGCGCAACTCCTCGATCGCAATCTGGGCCTTGCGGGCAGTGTTGGAGTCAACAAAGCGCGCCTCCAGATGCTTCTTGAAAGTAGCCCAGGTAACCTGCCACTCCTCCGTGTTATCGTCAAAGTTCTCCTCTGTGTAGTTCTGTACCCAGACATCGACTTCATCGCCTCGGATATAGGACAGACAGATGTCAATCCGTTCTCCATCATCAGCGATCTGGTTCTTGGCGTCCCTGATATAGGTAAACACCGTGCGCTACCATGACTTGTACTTGGTCTTGTCGCCATTGAAGACGCCAGGCTTGTTGACCAGAGAACGGCCATGGCGGGAAGTGGGGATGTCGGGTTCGACGTCAATGTGTGGGTTTGGCTGCGGCATCTGCGGCTGCGGTTGCGGCCCGTTGTTGCCCGTGTCAGACATGAGGTGTGGGTGTCGAAAGGGGATTGGGGTAGATAGTGCAGAGGGGATAGAGGGTTCGGAGATAGGAGTTGGTGTGATTGGTGATGCGGCGGAGGTAGTGGTGAAAAGGTAGTCGAAATCTAGACCAGTGAGGCGGTCCAGGATTCGGTGGTGTGGGGAGGTTGTATCGTAAAGGTATAGTAAGAGTAGGTAAAGGTAAGTAAGGTATCTACGCTAGTCTACACAACAGGTATCGGTTACGTAGTTCTACGGAGCCCAAGAACTTGCCGTACGTTCGCAGTTGCCCAGCCGACGTCCTCTCGTTTGTAAGCGAGAGTAGCCGAAGTCTATCTGGGAGCAGGGGTTGGCCTGCAAACAGCTCACAGTGAAGTGAAACTGCCAAGAGTTTGTTCGCACGAAAGTGGCTACTTCGGTATGTCCGTGGGCACCTCGCTCTAGGTGTTAGCACGGGGAGACCGGGATGACCTGTGTGAAGGAAAAGCGGATGGGGATGTGATGGATGGGAGTGTGGGTGAGGATAGGTGTAGGGAGACGTCAAACGGCAGCGTGCCGAGCGACAGGGGTGTGTGGTGGGTGGTAAGGAGGGTAGCTTCGATCTTCTGTCAGCACTGACTTAACTACAGGGCTAAACCAGGCACCACACAGTCAATCTAACTTAGGAAAAGCGAGTATCGAGTCGAGAAGTCTGGCTAGGCCAGGTGTATAGACGAGATCGAAGCTACAGACTACGCTGTAATCTACTTGCTTATATACATAATTGCTACTGACTACCCTTTGCCCTAACCCCTTGTCCAAACCTGTTTCCTCCAGGGATATTAAAGCACTGCCTTGGTTCTATGACGCTTCAGATTCCCTCCTTGTGTCCTGTGCATGGTAGTGACCTGCTAACCATGAGGCATGATGTCAGACCATGCTGTCGACATGTTGTGTGTCAAGGAGTATGAATGATGTCACTAGGGGGTGTCTCTGAGATACGGATAAGGGATAAGATATGATGAAGAGATATGATAGGTGATAAGATGTGATAGATAAGATGAAAAGATGGTTCATTCGTAACAAGAAGTTGGCAGGATCACGGACAGAGTCACTGTAGCCAGTGCGGCGGATCTTGTCACGTTCAATGGCTATCTTGTGAAGGATCTTGCGCGTGAGGCCAAGACGCTCTAGGGTATCGTGGAGGGTGGAAATGGGAATAATGACGTCGTGATTGATGGCAAGATGCCAGCGTAACTCATCAAGATAGGCCAAGAGGTGTCAAAGATCTGGATCGGGTACATCCATCAACTCGCGTGGCGAGACCTCCCTCCCCCCAAATTGAGACGGGACAGTCAGCAATTTTCACGAATTGTGACAATTGATGATGACGATCAGTGACCGAATCAAGACTGCATCCTGCGTCGAGCTCTCAAATAGCGCGCCAACGTTCTGTACACCCGGAAGCACTAATATCCAACAAACACCCAGTCAACAAAACAAAGAAAATGAGAATCCGGTGAGTAGGAAGGTAACGAACGAGCACCACTCTGAGTGATTGGACTGTGTCATCAGCAAATTATGCTGACGCCTACGCAGTGGCGGCCATCACCGGGGGAGCAACCACGCGTTGTGAGTCGGGTGTCCAATCCAGATCTCTGAGACCTCTTGAGATAGGCTGTATTCTCCACTGCATACACACGTTGAATCTCAGTCACTGCGGCAATCCCAATCAGCCTCGGCCGACCACGGAGAGGAGCAGGACGGTGCTGGGTAGAGCCGAACTCTTCGAAGAGTGCTTGCCATTGGTAGAGACTGGAAATGGAGACGTGCATCATGGAGCAGATATCGGAGGTTGCCCAGCCATGACTCCAGAGTTCCAGAGCTATGTCTTTGATTTTGAAAGGGATGCGACGGTTGCCCATAATTAACGCAACGTGATGGTGGAAAGCGAAGAGCCGGGATTTTCGCACGGATTCCCAATTGGGACACTCAAAAAACTTCGATCAGAGATTCTCATTATATTTCAGAAACCCAGTAATGAATTTCGGGCTCGTATACTAAGTATCTCGAATGAAGAGGGACGTTACGCATGGCCATCTCTTCTGAATGGCCTTGCGATCAGCTTCAATCCCAGTCATCACCCCCGTACGTTCCAGTCTCTTTCAAACTGCCTCTCATTATCTCTCGGCGGCCAGGATTCGGCGCGTTACTCCCGAGGGGGATATGGATCAAGACATAGTATCTTCGGAGGTAGTTCTCCAATGAGTGAATTCTGGCGCTCTAATCTACAGCAAAGTGCAATGCTATGGAGAGGCCCCACACTTTTTTGCACTCACGATTTCACTCAGGGCAGGCGTGATCCCACACAAATCTGGACACTGTCGCCTCAGTCCGAGTCCCCAAAGACGTTCAGAGACGTCAGGGAGGCTGCGTACAGTTGCGAATTTTAGCATTGGGCTTGTATGTGACCAAAGTCATGACTACGACGCGAACTTCAACCTACTTTGACGCGTAGAGGAACGGTGGAGCACGGCTACCCTGAGCAAAATACTGGAGGAAAAGTTCTGTAGGGCCTCTCCTAGTCTCGCTTGCCATCCGTTTACGGACCCTACCCTAAAAGGGAACCCTTCCATAAACGTCTGGGAGCCAATGCGGAAGAAAACCGTGATGCTGTCTTCGGGTTTTCCCGGAGTGACCATCACTTTACTTTGCGAGTCTCGAGGGTGTTGCGCTCACGATGTTGCTTGACTTTGCGTGGAGAGTGGCCTTTAAATGTAATGGCAGGTCGATATCTTGAGCTTTCATAGCAGTAGAAGGATAAAATTGAGTACAATTGAACCGTCACATTTGGCAGAGCACTGTCCTTCCCCTTTGGGCGTTGAGCTCGGTAACATCACGGGTGCTCAGCGAGAGCCTCCAAAGGTCTTCGGATACGTATTTCTTGTGAATTTCAAAGCCCATACAGCTCACGGTAGTGTATAATGGCTCATTACTGCACTCAGTATGAGCAATCTATTTTCTACGTGTCTCGCAGCGCTGACTAGAAGTGACTGTGACTCCGGGAAAATCCCGAAGACAACATCACGGTTTTCTTCCGCATTGGCTCCCAGACGTTTATGGAAGGGTTCCCTTTTAGGGTAGGGTCCGTAAACGGATGGCAAGCGAGACTAGGGCCTCTCCATAGCATTGCACTTTGCTGTATCTCATCCTTCTCAAAAATCTTGTCCCAACAAAGCTACTACGAGGTCACCCTGACCGGCAGCGATGGTGGCTCGTGGCCCGTGGGTTGACTCTTAGTACGCCGAAAATGGCAATCGGTGCTTATCCAGTACCATCATCGTGAGTCAAAGACACGCGTCGTTCACACGTTCAGACCTCACAACTTTGTTCTCTAGATCTTGGCGATATGTGCGCTAACGTTGAAATATGCGCCCAATGTCACCATTCCTGGCAAGAGCGTGCGCCTATCGACATCCTACATCTCCAAAATCCAGATTCACTTCGCGCATACCGTGCTTTGTCCAAAGAGGAAGTCTCTATCGTTGAAGACCGCATAGACTCCGCTCGCGTGTCTCTCTCGTCCTTGGAGGAAGAGGTTAAACGGCTTAAAAACGTTGTTTCCGAGCTGGAGCAATGCCACCAACGCGCCGAGGCTGACCTGTTCAACAATGTCATATACATGCAACCTTCTGGCTTTCGCTCTCTTCCCTTCGAAATACACCAATCCATATTTGACATGGTGTGTAACTCGCCCGAGGACGAACACACGGGCAGCCACCAACGAAGTGCGCTCGCTCTAGTCTCTGTTTGCCACTGGTGGCGAACAATCGGCCTGTCTACTCCCACCATGTGGTCCCGCATTGTCGTGAGGGACAACACTTGCGATGCACTTGTTCGACTCTACCTCGAGCGATCTGCCGAAGTTCCGCTTTCCGTGACCATAGAGCTCCTACGGCCCGACGAGTCTGCGCCTCGACCCCACCGAATTACCATATTTCGGTCATACAGGCGGTGGAAGAATGCAGCCCTCAATCTCTGCCCTAGAGACGCCAAAAAGCTACAGAAAGTCATCGGGGAGCGGCCGATGCCGCTTCTGGAGACGCTGTGGATTGTTGCCCATCCTATAAGGGGATTTCCAAACCTCGGAAGTGCCCCGAATCTCCGTCTGCTCAACACCAACGCAAGGGGGGTGGGCAAGGTGGATTGGCTACCTTGGGATCAGATTCGCAGTCTTGTCATGCGCGGTCCACACACAACCCACGGCCAAGACTGGACCATGTGGGACGCTCTATCTTCCAGTATTGCTTCGGCGCCGAAGGGAAGAAAGTGCGTAACGTGGTGTGGACCACACTGGCAGGCGGACCTTTATCCTACGCGGTTTGGCCACTGCACTTCTCTCGTCCTGGCGCCTTTCTCGTGGTCTACGGAAGTCATGCAGCTCCTCGCCAATAGTGCGACGTTGGTCCTGCAGGAATTGACAGTCGCTACAGACAGCTGTCACTTTTTCAAAAGTGGGGAGGAGCACCTAAATCTTGAGGTTAGCATTGCTTCGTTTATCGCCAGATCGGAAAGCCATATCCTTGACTTGACTTTCGTGGATGTTGGCGTACGCGAACCGAGATTGGATCATCCTATATTCTCCAAGGCTCACATGCGAGACAAAACCAAGCCCTGGCAAATCTTGCGCATCCTTGAGGCCACGCCACAGCTTCGTTCTCTTACGATCAAAGAGGACACCTCGTACATCATCACCCCCCATTTAATTGGAAAGCTTCAGGACGCCACTTTCCTTCCCCATCTAACATCGATGGACCTTACTTGGGCGCCTGCGCACTGTCGAGAAAACGATGTATACCATTACGACCAGGATATGATACCTATAAGATTCGAGTCGTCACTGGAATCCGACGAGGAACATTTTGACTCCATCAGCTCTGTGGAGTACCATGAGCATCAACGAGAGGCTACGCTGCGTATGATAGCCGCGCGGGCACAAGCAGGTCTCACATCGCTCACACTTGATGTGCGGAATGAGAGATGGGAGATTCCCGAATTCAAGGACCTAGTAGTCAATCTTCGTAAACAGGGTATTCAAGCAGTTTTGCGCTAGAATATGCAAAACACTGGATGTAATTATAATATATATACAGATACACTTGTTTGTAGTTGGATACAATGCGATAGATAATGATATAAGTCCTGTTGGAGGATTCGTACATGAAGAGGGAAACAATCAAGCGGCTTCAGCCGAGAGGAGCGCCTTTTCTACGCTTTTGAGCAAGACGTCGCGTTCCTCCATCCCCACGCTGACGCGCACCAGGCCCGTCTCCACTTCAAATTGCGCTGCCCAATCTAATTCGCCGTAATGGGCGAGCACGGTGTATGGGCACGCCAAGGTAAAGTTGGTCCCCAAACTGGGACCCTTCATGAATGGCAGGTTGTCGAAGAACGCCTCCGATGCCTTGAGGGACACGAACGTCACAGCGAAGAGACCCCCAAAGCCACCATTCTCCTTGATGCGGCATTTCTCGTAGTGTTCTCGGGTCTCCCACTTGGGGTAGAACACATTTTTTACGACGGCGTTGGCGTAGCCCACTGCTTGGGAACGCGAGCGCAGGAAGTCGCAAACGGCTTCGGTGTTGCCGTCAATGAGGCGAATGCGACGGAGGGAGTCGCGGGAATTTCGTTCCATGAAGATTGCATCCTGGCCGAAGTACGAGTCTTCGTAGGTAGACAGCATGTGCGTCTTGAGTGCCGCATAATGGCGTCCGCGCGGGTTGAGGGTCAAGCTGAGGATTGAATGAGGCAATGTTATGCGACACGAAGTAGCACACACACCTTCCACCCATGCAGTTTGCTGCGCCGCTGAAGATCTTGGTGAGGCTGCTAACTACGATGTCCGCGTAGGATATGACCTCGACGTTCATGAAATTGCCGATGGTTTCGTCAACCACAACGAGGAAGTCGTACTTGTCCGCTAATTTCCTGATCCTTGGCAAATCAGCCGCGCGGAGAAGTGGGTTGGATGGGAACTCGGTGAAAAGAGCGAGAACAGGGGGACGAGATGGATTCGATTTCGATTCTTCCTCGAGTAGCTTTTCTAGAGCGTCCAAATCGGTATCGAGACCATGACCGAAGAAATGGCATCCTGGTCCCCACTTCTCCAGAATCTTTAGGGTATCTGTATATGGGAAACTACGAAAATCAGTCATGGGTATCACGACCAAAGAGCTACACACCCGAAGCAGACACTCTTTCCCGCTGGACGAACAGCTGAAGCTATCGCATGCGCGCTGTAGATAGCGGCCATCCCAGTTGCGTATAGAAACACGTCTGTTTCTGCTACTTCAGGCACTCCTCTGATACTGGGTCCCATGGTCAAGTTCGCAGCACCGGCGAGAGGCTCATCTCGATTATCGTTGGGTGGCGTAGGTTCCCGAATTAATACACCTGCGATACGCCGGCGCAAGGCGCGCTTGGCGGATTCAGCATAAGCGAAAGGCAGGTTCCTGCCGTATCTCTCTTCGACATATGTCCCGAGGTCACCAATGAAGTCCTCTTGCTCGGGTCGCCGACCTTTAGTGAAACCTTTGGCGGCGTAGTGTTTATGGAGCGGCTTTTTGAGAGTAGGCGAAGAGGGGAGTTCTTGGGGATTGGGCAGCATGGAAAGGCAGTATTCGGCCAGACGGCTAGAGATCCCCAATCCTGTGTGTTGCCAGAACTGCTTGGCCAATCCACCGGCAGCAGAGGGGAAGAGAACGATATGAAGATTGGCCGATGCGCCTTCGAGCTCTGCAGGGGCATTGTCTTCTGGGGTCATCAAGAACTGGATGAGTCGCGCATTAACGCCGGCGCCCTCCAGAGCCGATCTACGCTGCACGAAGGAACGACATTCCTCTGCGATCTTCTGGGTAGGGAAAAGCATGCATGATTCTCCTGGGACGCCGAATTTCTGTTCGCATATTGAAGCGAGCTATGGCTGATGTTAGGGTAAAGCCAATAATGCATATGCATTGCGACGAACCTTTCGGATGCTGAGGTGAACAAAAAATCGCGGATATCCTGAAACCATTGCGTTCATGACTCGTTTCTCGCCCTCTTCGTATCCGACGTTGTCCCGCCATGTTGGAAGGGAGACAGAGATTGCGTGTGGCGTAAATGGCGGCACTCCTAGGCCCAGTGCCACGTCGTTTTCGTGAGGCCTCGGGGTGGCCGTTAGTGTCATGATGGTAAGGGGAAGAGGGAGGTAGAAATATTTTGATGGAGTCGCCGGATATCGGACCGATTTCGTATAACCCCTTCGTCTTTTACCTTCACGTCCATCTTGAATCGAGACTTGCTTTTCATTCATTCACTATAACTTTTCTGAATAGCTCGCTGTTCATTTTGACTGGTAGAGAACTCAAGTTCTCAATTTTCTCTTATGGTTCGTCTTGTTTCATCGCCTTGTTTATTTCATCACCTCATAGATATCGGAAGCATGCGCCCGTCGCCTTCTCTGTACGTTAGAGCGGCTGGCATGATATTGTTTCCAAGCTCCATTTCCCATCTGACGTGGGGAAACTCTTACTCGGACAATCAGAAGCCATCCTAGCGGAGCGAATGCATATGGACGGGTCATCTGCTGGGGAAGCCTGTCTTATACTTGCTTACAGCTATCATGATCCTCAACCTGATAGCGCTAACTGCGCTCATTCATGCTGTATTTCCGCAGACATGGTATGCAATCCTTTCCAAGAGACAGTATCAAACATCGACTGACGAACCACCTAGGTGCGGCAAGAACTACATGAGCAGCTCACCAATTGAACCACCAGGTAATATCGTTGTATCTCATCTGGGGCGTCTGTTCTCATTGGCTCACTTCAAGGAGGGCAATTCTCTGAACCTGCAATATCGTCCACACCACTCCTAGCACTCCGATGTGGTCCAGCAACGAAACCATTTCTCCCAGAGGATATCCACGACAACTCCGACGCTGTGTCTATTCTCGTGGATACATCCGTTACATACCGCGAGGTCGTCGGCGCCAAGGCTATTTCCTCAAGCGATACTTCCGCGCTGAACGTAACGATAACTCTCGATAATGGGCGCGTTCTGACCCATGGAGTGGTACCATTGAACGCGACGAAGTTTCCGCTGAAGTTTAGTTTGGGCTCGGCTGGACTTGAGCCGAGCATGGAACCGTATGGTTTCACTTGCATCGCCGATGGTGGATTCGAAGCGAAGGGCGAAATTTCCTTCCTTCCCCAGGTGCCCAACGACATCGGCGGTGTAACCAAGATGGACATGCGCACTGGCGCGTTGTTGGTGTCGAAAAGTAATGGCTGGGAGGGTGTCTTTCCTGTGGGCTTCTATACACAGTTCGACAGTTATTTGACGAAAAACCTGAGTGTCTTGACAGAGCTGAAAAACCAAGGGTAGGTACAACTTCGCCTTCCTCAATCCGAGTTCGCTGATCTCTCCGTCAAAGGTTTACCGTGGTGAGAAGAGATTTGACGCAACCTCTTGATCATGCCTGACGAGCTGAGCAGGTCCATCCAATACCAACTTTCGACAATCTCACAGCACTCGATGAGGTTCTGGATGAAATGGAGCGCGTTGGATTGTACCTCATGTATGACATGCGATGGTTTGTGTCTTTCCCTCTCTTATCATTCTAGCTCACTCCGTCCAGGACATACACGAACAATACCGCTGTCACCGAGGAAGTCAACCGCATCAAGTCGCGACCCAATCTCCTCCTCTGGTACACCGCCGACGAGCCAGACGGCACCTCTGATCCACTCAATGCTACATTGAATGCGTACGACCTCATACACTCCATCGACCCATACCACCCCGTCTCCCTTGTACTCAATTGCGAAAACTACTTCTTCACGGAGTACGCGAGCGGCGCAGAGATCACCATGCAGGACACGTACATGATAGGCAACAACGTTACCTGGTCGGAGGTTTGGAACACGCCGTGTACACCAGATTACGGGGATTGCGGGTGCGACAACTGTGTTGGGAACTTCGAAGACATTGGGCGACGGATGGACGAATTCGCGGACAGGATTTGGGTGGATGGGTGGGTGCGGGGCGCGTGGCAGGCTGTGTGGACCGTGCCGCAGGCTTTTGGTGACGAGTCGTATTGGAAGCGGGTTCCGACGGGCAAGGAATGGGCCGTTCAGAGTATCTTGGGTGTCAACCATGGGGCCATGGGTAGGGTCTTCTCTTCTCTTCGTGCGCCTCTTCTTACTTCTTCCACAGGCATCGTATCATGGGACGACCCAACTACACCAGACATGAAAGCGTCCGCATCTGCGTTGGCGCTTGCTTTTCTCAAAGTCAAGCATCTAATTCTCGACCCGCGAAGGGCGTGGAGGCAAACGATGATAGGACTAGTCGATGCAGGGATCTGGACAGTTGGAGGACAGACGCTGGTGCTTGCGGCGAACACGGATTATGCGAATGTTACTCTACAGTTGACTGATTTTGGGGTGAATTCGGAAAAGGCGAAGGTCACACAGGTTTTGGATAGCGGAGCGACGGTCAACAACGCGCAAGTTCTATTTGAAGATGTAGGCAGCATAGCTTTGCTCATTTCCGAGTGAAAATAATATACACATGTAACAACGTTTCTAGAGCAAAAAAATAAAATCTAATACACAGTGACGCATTCGACATGGTCGAAGTTTTGAGTTAGTAATCAATCCCCAAAGCCTCCCTCCTGCTCCTGCTCTGCGGGTCGTAGAATGGTCGTTCACCGAGACTGACGATCCTGTTGCCTTGGCGTAGAGCGTTCCCATAATCGTTACTATAGAACTCGTTAGGACACAGAAGCATTGAAAGTTAAACCACGGCATACGTAGCAGTGTGGTAAGCACTTCGGTTATCCCAGATGGCCAAGTCATTCTTGCCCCATCGATAGCGGACCTGAAGATTCGTTGATGACAGGACAAAAGCAGATTGGGAAATCAAGTACCTGGAGGTCGTGGTTCTCAGATATATGACGTGAAAGATACTCAAGGACGTCGTCTGACTCGTCCTTTGTCAGTTCCACAATTCGTTTCGTGAACCTAAGCTATTGTCAATATCCCTGCGTGATGACACACCCAACTACGCACGTCTTGTTCACGAAGAGGCACTTGAAACCAGTTACTGGGTTCGTACGAATGACAGGGCTAAGATCGTTTGAATAAACAGCTATTATAGGGGAGGTTGAACGCACTGAACGGCGGTTAAGTCTGCGCCGTAGTTATCTGGTGCGCCGCGGGGATCTTGAATAGGAAGGTTGTGTTCGCGAGCATACTGTAACGACGCCACGATAAGTGACGAGATCAGTGTGACGAGATCAGTGGAAGTACCCAAGATACATACCTCAACGAAGAAGTCGGCGTTGTGAACAGCAGTCAAACCTTCCAGGAAGCGCTGGTAGGCAGGCGATAGTCTGTCATATGCTTCGTAACCGCTGGATATGGATGTGATGAGTTCCCTTTCCAGGTGACATCTAGGATGTTTACCTGGCCCACTACACACCGAATAAGCAAAATGTCATTCGAGCAGCAAAAGAACGTACCAAAGTATCACCACCGACTTTTGGAAGCGTGTGCATTTTCAACAACTAGAACATAGTGAGCCTATCAAAGATGTAGTGCATGTACACAAGAACGTACAGCGTAATCTGACGGGACGCGTTCGAACGTGATGTCCGCGTGCCAGCCTTTGCTTGCCCTCGAGCTCTGTTCCGTCCCCGCGCGTGCGATACCACTATGTCCGCCGGTCAGCAAACCGAGTCAATCACGCCATCGATACTCCGCACGTACCCCATACTCGAAATTACGCTCACATCCTTCCCCAGCTCAGGAACGTCCTCCGAGATGGGATGAATGTGCAGGTGGCTATCTTCGGGATTCCCTGAAAGCTTCCCAAGCTTCTGGCCGAGGACCTTTTGCTGGTGGATGGTGAGGTCCTGGTTGGTGAAGAACACGACGCCGCGGTGGCTGACGAGCGTCGCTAGATCCTTGATCTTGGCATCGTCGTCCAGGAAGGACGATATCTGTGTCTCCTCAGACGAGAAGCATGTGCCGATATGAGGTGTCGAGTCGTAGTGCGGGTAGGAGCCGAGTGAGCCAAGAATGTTGATGGCCTGAGTGGAAGACTCGGAGGTGGATGCAGGAGTTTGGCCCATATCGTTTCGCAGAGGAGGTAAGAGAAGTGATCTGTCCAAGCTGGGAAACCGTCTAATATAGGAGGAGCTCACGGACCGCGATAAAGCTTGGAAATGGCGTTATCCAGGCACGCCACTCTTTGATTTTTGTTGTCGTCTCCTGTGATCGATTTCATAGATAAGCGACAGAATTGTGTGATTGTTGGTTGAAATTGCAGAATGCTTCTCGGCCTTGGAGAGCCTTGGAGTATGGCGGAATGAATCGCAGTGGCGCCTGTGGCGATTTATCGAAGAAGCATTGTGCTCCAGACCAGACTCGAGCTGGCCGACTGGTGTGCAAAGGTATGAGTTTCTACCGATATCGATGCAATCTAGACGGTTGTCCGCGGATTTAACGCCGTTTATCCAAGCATGAAGAAAATCAGAAGCCTCTTACTCTTTACTGCTCATGTTGGCAGACACGCAGTCGATGTGCAACATTGAATCCATTTATTGAGTGCTAATCGAAGAGACATTGGGTCCACGTAAAAGCTTGACCGGAACCATCTTCATCTTTGACGATCGCTCCGTCGACGGAACAAGGTATCCATGTAGCGAAGCAACCAGCCTCTTCCTCTGGTCAGACTCGGCATCTGGAGGTGCAGATATGACTTGCGCGATGGTCTGGTTCTCGACGCTGTGGGCCTCGATGATGCCGTTCGGGAGCAGCGCGGTAATGTACGGATAGTCAAAGCTGAGAGATTTCGGATGCTGTCCCCATTCGAGCGTGCCGCGTACGGGGTCTCCGTTGGATGTGATAAAGAGTCCCATAGTGCTAGCGCCGGTGTAGGAGAGAATGAGAAATTCGCTGCGGTCGATGACGGTGATGAAGGGGTTGACAATGAACGGGACGGGGTCCATGGCTTGAGAGATGGGTATTATGTCGAATGCGGACGCGTTCTCGAGGTCGATCATCTGGTACTCTGTTCTGTTGGCGACGCAGAGAGTAAATCCGGATCGTCTGGCAAGTGTAGCACCGGAGGGAAGGGGAATTTCCTGGGAAAGAGAGTAAGGAAAGAAAGGTCATGCACTGATGATGGTGTATACCTTCATGAACAACAGACGGTCCCCGCGAATCGAGTACATTCCGATGGAGGTGCGCTTTATGGCGCAAAAGTAGACAGGTTCGACAGGCGATCCATTCGTGGGAGGAGGACGCAGTAGATGCTGCTGGTCGACGGCCAGAACAACAATATGTCGAATCGGTTTGATATTGACTGGGTCCAAAGAGGGTAGTGTGTAGAAGTGAACCTGGTTGTCACTCAGAATGAGAACCCTTTGTAGGCTGGGTACGAGCACAATCTCGTCGATGCTCTTATCGTTTGGCACAGACTGCCGTGACAAGACAGTGTACGACTCCAACTGAAAGCTGTTATTCTTCGGAAATAACAGTTCGTAGAAATGCGGACCTTGTTCAGATCGTCAGCCTGTAAAGCAAAACGAATGAGCTCTCCATTGGCAAACCCGACATAAATCTCAGAGCCTAGGGCCTGGACACATCGTATTTGTTGCGTGGGGAGACCTGGCACGATTTAACACCAACGCCGGCGAGGACGAGCAAAGGGAATGACCAGATATATCCGCCGTCGAGATGAGGGTCTGCAGCTGGTATGGGGGCACCTCTATGGGCCGTGTCGGCGCAGAGGTCATGTTGGCGCGACGGTGGTTATGAGCACATGGACGTCGGGAAGCAACCCGGCATCTCTTTCGGGACCGATCGAAAACCTACCCGCCCCGCCGCATCGCTCGATTGGGAAATTCCGCTTCTGGCCTGAGCAAGGCGCTCGCAAAAATTAGATGCCCTCGTTCGGAATATACAACTTGGACCTATATAATCCGGATCGCTGAGTCCCGACGAACTCATGATGACAGTACAGCTTACAGCTCACCTAATACCCCTAGCTTACTCACCACAAGTGCAAGTTGACCTGAGTCACAATTGTGCCTTTCGGATAGTACACTTCCTCTGTCTCCCCTGAACGTTCTCCACTGCCCAGCCCAAAATGTCTGCAGTCCAGCCAAGCCCTGTGAAGATCACCGCACACACAACTGCTTTACTGGTGATCGATGTACAAGAAGGTCAGTCACCTCCCTCCTCAAGCATGCAATCATTTCCTGATCCACGAACGGCTAGCGTTTCTCAACCCCCCATACACTAAGCTCTCCCGATCAACTCCTCACCTAGAGAAAAACATTGCATCCACCCTCGCCGCCTTTCGCGATGCTGCTCTCCCGATATACCACATCCATCACCACTCTAAAGAGATCAGATCCACCTTTCACCCCTCCAACACATCTCTAGTCCTCCCACAGGCTTACGCCGCGCCTCTCCCAACCGAAATCGTCATCACGAAGAACGTCAACTCCAGCTTCATCGGCACAGACCTGCACGAACGTCTACAAACCGCCAGAATTGACACGCTCGTAGTGACTGGCCTCACCACAATCCACTGCGTATCGACCACTGTGAGGATGGCGGGAAATATGGACTACAAGGTGATCCTCGTGTCAGATGGGACTGCGGCCTTTGCACAAAAGAGTGCACTGGATGGATTGGAGGAGTTTGACGGAGAGACTATGCATAAAGTCTCTTTGGCTGAGCTCAACGAAGAGTTTGCGGAGGTGTGGAGTACAGAACAGGTCATAGCAGGTATTCAGGCTCTCTAGGTCGAATTCGAGAGTAGCAGCACGAAAATTTGATCATCTACTTACGACGAACCGGGAAACTCAGAAGATCACTCTCCACCTGGTCTCGAAAACAATTTCAATGATGTGTGAGGACAATCGTTCACACCTGTCTCTCCACCCAATGTAAACATCCACGGCCATAGCCTGAGCTGCCACACCGTTACGCCTTCTCTTGGGCTCACTGAATACTAAGAGAAGTTCACTGTAAAAAAGCACGCGTAAGTACTGTTTTTCGGCGCGTTTTTCGTCAGATGTAGGACACCCAGCAAGCTTAATTCGTGCAGTTGCAAGCCCGCTTCCCGCAAAGGCCCATAGCAACACCACTGTTATCGAGGCAAAGTCTTAAGTAGATTCACAGTGCACGCTTGCAAGTGAAGACAAGATATGACCGCATCTCGTGGTACTGTATGACCCTTGAGTAAGCCGCAGCAATGATGATAGATAAGTGCACGGTCGGTCAGTAAGGACTAGCCATGGCCCATCATAGAGAACCGCATTCCAGTTACGACGAATTTAAAGGTAGTCGAGGTCAAGAACAAAGCACAGAGGCACCAGCAGCTTTTAACGGGATATATCAGAACAGGAGACGCGTCGTTTACAAGTAGATGGTAGTGGCGGGCAAGGTGCGCGTTACATAAAAGCTGTGGCGGAGGAATCACGAGCATGAATGCATGACGGCCCGTGCCGAGATCGACCCTTTAGGCGACCACCGTCATCTTAACAGCTACCACCACCACCTTGGCATGATTGCCAGCACACACAGCCAACATTGACCGCTATGGCCGCCCACGCCCGACGCATGTCAGAGTCGCTGACATTTGAGAAGCAGCCGGTCGTTGTCCCGCCAGTCGCCGACTCTGAGGAGTGGACTCGGTATTGGCAGAGTATTCCCGCCCGAGGTCGGTTGGTCGGTCACCAATCTCAAGGCTCAATGAGCGCTGAGCACGTTATCAAACAGATGTAATTGACGCCCGCATCGTCAAAATTGACGAGCAGACAAGCGTCGAGGATGCCTGCGACATTCTGCTCTCTGAGGACACGCCGTGTCTTACTGTCATGCGCGACGACGAGCATGTTTCTGGTCTCTTTGATGTTCGCTCAGCCTTTTTGCCATCTGCGCACCGGCTCTGACCTCATCTCTGTCAGTTTTCGGACGTGAACGCCTTTCTGACCCTCGCAGCAACTCGCCACACATTCACGCCGGAAGACTTGCGAGAGAATACGCGCCTCGACGCGATTGTGACTGCCGCACGGGCTGGGCGCGTTCCTGTACAGCTCGTTAGCAGTACGTTTACCGTGATTTCTCTTTGTTCGTCAGCCTCTGAGCGCTCCACAGATCTCTCAGAGAAGAACCGCTTGGTAACATTACCTTATGAGTCCACCATAATTTCCCTGCTGGAGCAGTTCTCCAGAGGGTCGCACCGAGTCTTGATACAAGGCCCGGCGCCGTCTAGACAGTTCCTTGGCATGGTCTCGGATCATCGACTGCTTGCCTGGTTCTCCACGTATGCCTCGACGTCGCCATCGCTGCAGAGCTATCTCTCACACCCATTGGACTCCATGGGATTGCCATCTCTTCGGCTGAATGCTTCCGTTGTCGCAGCTACATCCAAAGCTACAGTCCTGGACGCCATGAAGCTTATGAGCAACGAGGGGGTTAGCAGTGTCGCTGTTGTTGACGAGGAGACCGAGGCTCTCCTCAGCGCGGTCAGCGTCACAGACATAGGCAAGGTGCGAATCACTATGAGCGGCTGGATTTTTTCTGACATCGTCTTTCAGATCGTTGTTCCATCGGAAAGCAACCAGATTCTATCCGCACCTCTCCAACAGTTCATTACGCATATCAAGGTAATACTGCTCGCTAAGCCTTTCACCTATCTAACGAAGATTTAGGCTCCGTATGGCTCCACCGACGGCGCTGAAAGATACCCAGGCGAGTTCCTAATTCGAGTATCACAATCTTGATGCCAATACTATCCACGCAGTCTATTCGGTCTTGTCAAGCAGCGCACTGTCATACACGATCCAGAAGCTCTTGGCGAGTACGTTGCCCGCCCAGTCTCTCGTCACAACCCTCACATCCGCCTAGCCAATGCCCACCGCCTCTTCGTAACCAACGAAGACTCCGGCCGCGCAATTGTATCTCATGGAAATCTCACAGGAATTGTATCAATAGTAGACAGTACGTCTCCTCCACTTTTATTTCCCTTCCCTTCCCTACCCTCAGTCCCTCCGTAGTTCTATCCCTCTTTGCCCGCACGGCAAACATCGAGGACGTCGATCCCACCCGGCTGCAACGCCACCGTCGTGCTTCATCTGCATCGTCCCACTCCTCAGGCTCGTCGCGGTCGAACAGCCGGACGGGTGTACGCCGGAGTTTGAGCTTCAAGACGCAGAACGCCCAGCGCAGCATGAACCGGACCTCGAGGACGTCGTTATCGAGTATGGAATGATTAGGATTAGGAAAGGTGTAAGAGTATTGATATCGGGAACTGTAACAGTATGTGTATAGATGAACATCCACGTTCGCCTTGGCTTTCCATTTGATTGTGCTAACAACGCAAGGGATGTCCCTTGGGAGTTGATCAGGACGAATACTTGTATCGTGGTCTGATTCGGCTTTCTACCCATTTCTTCAGGTGCGCTATACTCTCAATGTGATTCTGTAACTCCAGATCGCTTATGATCTGACAGAGAGTTTTCTTCAGGTTGCCTCAAGGACATTCAAGGCTCCACGAGTCAAAGTACTTGTGTAAGTCAGTAGACGAGCACGGTATTCGCTTCGCCGGAAGGAGGCAAGTACGTAAGAAGAGACAATGTATTGTCCTGTGTGGCGTCGAAGGCTTCTTTCCAACCATCACGTTCTTATTCGGCTTGTCCTTTTGCGTCCTTTCTTCCACCATCGTCTTCCAGCGCTCTAGGTGCGCCACATCTTTGCTCAATACTCAAACGACTGAAAGCTTACGAATATCACCAGTCCAGACTGAAGTTGGTTGTGCACATTCATCGACAATGCGGTCCCTGTGCTTTGGAGATTTCGACATTCCTTCGTTTCCACCAGTGCCCTTCCAGCCTCAGGCATCACCGTATGTCCGCTCACGAAGACATTAGAGCGCCTCTAACATTGTTGCACGCCTTCAGTGATGCTCCCAGGTTGGATGAAGAGAAGTTCGACGCGTCGTCGTTCATAGATCCTGATGTCTTCGCTCGCCTCCTCCACTCCAACGACGTGCTCGAAGATGCGACAGGACTTCGAGGTTATAGAGGAAACCTCGAGACGGGGATCACATCGCTCGATGCCACCATCCAGTCATATCTGCTTCGACGAAAAATGTTTGGCGATAAGCTCGCTGAAGCCCAGACCGTCTTGAATCCCCTTCGCAGGATGCCCCCGGACGTCCTGCGAAATATCTGCGGGATTTTCATTCCTTCCGTCGACGAGATCATGTTGGCCGTATTGTGCCCATACACACGTAGTGGCCCACTCGATGCATCCATCGAGAACTCACTCCGTACCGATAGTCCTCCTTGGGTCATGTCACAAGTTTGTCGCCTATGGAGGGATACAATCACCTCCTCTCCAGAACTGTGGTCCAGAATCACGGTCAATCTTCGTGCGCCACCGGATGCGTCTCCGAACCTACATGTTGATCATCAGTGTTTCTTGTTGCAACTCTTCCTCCAGCGTTCGGGCTGTTATCCGCTGACGGTACTATGCTGGAGTCAACAAGGTCATCTTTTGCCCGATGTTCCCGCCAACCACCCTGCCCTAGACGTTCTATGCGCCCATCTACACCACACCCGTAACCTTCGCCTGGACCTGCCACTCGATGTGTCACGACGCTTTGTTGATATTGATGGTATGACGGGCGTTCGCTGGTTGAAAGTGTGCTTGGAATGCAATATGGACCCGGACGCCCTGCGACAGCCGTTTGATTGTTCCCGCTCGATGCGGTGTTTGGAGCGCGTGGATCTTGGGGGCGGAGTTGGCGGAAACCCGGCTACAAATCAACGTCTCATCATACCAAAGAGTCTTGTCGTGTATCGTGGCCTCATTGTCGCTGAGCTGGCAGACCTCCAGACCCTAAAAGGTGTTGCCCAACTACGAGATGTCGCTCTTTATGCAGCAAACTGGGACGAGGACACGGAAGCCAGTCCAGTCCTGGATGTCGTCGACCTGCCCGTTCTGCAGACACTCTCCATCGACAGTGACATGTGCGGAAAATTGGAACGGATCTTATCGTGCATCCAAGCCCCTCAACTGTCCAACCTCACAATCGTGGCCCAGTCCCACATTAGACTTTGGAATGAGATGTCCCGCCGGGCACTTCACCCTGTGAAGACCCTTCAATTGGCATGCAGTAGTGTCAACCTGCCAATGTTCTGGGATGCAGCGTCCGAGTGCAACGCTCGTTTCCTCGTCAATTTTCCCAATGCGGAGGCGTTGACAATCCGGGCCAAGGACTTATCTGCTCAATTTGTCTCCCTCCTGCGGCCCACTGCCCACGGAGTATCCCTCCGGAATAGAGTCCTTCCTTTGCTTCGAACGCTGAAGCTTGTTGGTGTCTCCGCCATCACAAGGGAGCTCAGCATCGAGATTGTGGGCATGGTGGCAAGTCGCAGGGAAGGGCGGGAGGGTACAACCAACCTTGATTCCATATCCCTCTCGATTGGCTCCCTTAATTTAGATGAGGACAATACTCGCGTCTGGGAGAAGCTCGTGAAGGATGGACTTTGTGTCGAGTATGATAGTGATGTAAACATTGCTAATTGGTTTGATAGGGTGTAGTATTGTACTAAGTATACAGAATATTTATCAGACTCAATTTCGTAGCACACGTCAAGGACTGTTGTCTACGTACGACCTCGTCCACTACAAGAATCATTGCACTCAACTTCCCATGCATCCTAGTCCGTCTATCGCAGAACTGCTCTGATTCCTCGCCGACGAAGATCAATCACTGCATCGTTGAACCCGGGAGATGCCCATGTCTCATCCCGAGTGTCCAATGTGACGGATTTAAGCCCTGCTTGTGTCCGTGCCGAAATCATCTTCAACGAAGAATCTCGTTGAAGTCGATCATATTCTGCAAGCCCGTTTGTCGGTGGTACCGGTGTTATATTGAGTTGGGTATCGCTAGATTCTATGCACGGTGTGTGTGTCTGGGCGGACAATCTCTGTGGTGCAGACGGTAGCTCATGCACTGCTGCACGGGCCATCGACTGCACGGCCTCTTCCCTGAGAGCGTGGTGTTTGCGATGAACCCCAGGTGCCCACACAAGCTCCAAAGATTCAAGATGGGGAAGAAGACTGTTGTCCTGGAGCTTTTCGATGAGGTCGAGTGTGATGATACTCGACTTGTACTCTCTGATTGACAGAGATTTGAGGGATGTCGTGAACTGGAGGAGAGGTTCAATACGCCAGAGCTCTAGAACCCCATCGTCGCCCGGCATTGCATCCATCAATGTCAGTTCCTGAAGATTGCTACCCGAGTTGGCCATGAACGAGGTGAGGGCAATGTCGCGCTCTGCGCTCGTACACCACTGACGGTACGCATTATTGGTGTATAGAGTAAACACCAGCAGACCCGGAACCTTTATGACGGCGAGCATCTGAAGGATGGTTACATCCCAACAGGAAGGCGCCAAGATGAGTGAAGTGAAGCGACCAAACTCGGGTGGAGCAAAATATGGTACTAGAGGGCTAGGCCTAGTAGTACGATCAAAATCAGACCAAATCAGACACTTTGCAGGCTCTGACTGCCTCTGTGCAACAGCAGCGAACCTCAACTGCGCATTTGACCGAGCACAGTGGTCCGCTTGACCCTCGGACAACCAGCGTTGCCTAGCAAAGGAACCGAGAAGATGGTCCAGGAGCGAGGTCATTGCCAAATTCCGGATCTGTGCCCAGGGTAGCCAATCCGCCTCACGGAGCCCATCTGCCTTCATGCTCACCGAACGGAGACAAGGAGCATTAGTGAACGCGACACCGTCCTCTCGGGAAAGTCTCGCAAAAGTTGAGTGAAACCAGAGCGTTTCGAGCTGCGGCATCGAACGCTCCGCAGTGATTTTTGCCAACCGCCGGGTATCTCGCGGAGTCAAGTTCAAGGCTGCGTGCTTCCAGCGCGCACACGCGCGGAATAGCGCGTCTCGAGGGTGTCGGAAGTAGCCATCGCCGTACCGCAAGTAGATGTCGATAGATAACGGATGGTCCCTAGACCGCGCAAGGTACAGATGTACAGTCGACTCGCGGGTGTATCCCCGCAGGTTGATATGCGACCACATGCTGGGAGTCGACAGGCCGACTGTTCTCCACCAGCGGCAGACAGAAACCAGGTCGAGTGCATGTTTTCTTCCGCTCTTCTGCTCGTCGGCGAGCGAGCTGCAGACCAGGTCAAAGATAATCTGCTGGACTTCGACAGGAAGGGTGTCCATTTCTGCGGCTGTCAGCCTGTCACTGGTCAGTGCATACGAAGGGCTTTTCTGTTTCTGACTCACGAACTTGAAGGTGGTTGAAGGAGTTACGGAAAGGTGAGAATGATGGAGCTTGAACGATGAACGATGAACACGAGTGAACACGCTGCTTGCACCTCCACCCTGAGTGTGGGTAGTCATGATCAGATGTTCAAGATCTTTCGAGACACGTACATACACCATTAAATAACGGAAGGGCCGTCTTTTCCGTCGAGTTCGAGGTACTCATATTGATGCATACTCTTACTCTAGATATACAATCTACTGCAATCAACGCAAAAAGTCAATATATTCCATGTCGTCCCTCCCGTCGTACAAAGTCTCCAATCCTGCCGCCACCAATTGATTCAATACCGCTCTGTGCGCGTCGTCCGCTACGAGGGCCTGCGACAGAACGACAGAACGCAAAACTGAATCACTTCCTACCTTTCTCCTGCTGGCGATGAGTTCAATCGCGCTATTGCCCTCGTCTGATGCCGGGAAGTGTCCGAGGAGGCGTAGAGATTGGAGACAGGGTAGACAGCCTACCTCGCCGAGGGAGGCATGTAGATCGAGTGTGAAGGAGGGGGCGCTGATGGTCAAATGCTCGATGCTCGGGACCAGATTGAGGAATCGAAGATGGTCTTCCAGTGTCCTCCTGCCGAAAGTGATTTGTAGTTTTTGGACCCGCGTCGAGACGGTGCTAGCGCACCAATCGACAATCTCGTCAGGATCGTCTTCGAAGAAGGGAAATTCTTTATTGATTGTTAGATCCTCAAGCTGGGGGGCGTGCAGTATACGGAGAATGTTTGAGAGTTTGCCACGCGTTACCAATTCCACGTACAATTTCCGTAGTGCCGGAAGATGGACGGGATCACCGTCGACTACTGGTTCAAGTCGGAGGTTTGACCAACTGCAAGCGCAAATAGCTAATTCTTGTAACTGGCTGAGCCCTGACAACGTTTGGATGTCACTGGGTCCTCCAATGACCAGGCCTCGATAGCGGACTACGCTGTTCGGTAGTAGCAGACTGATGTTCCATTGTTCAGCGCCACCCAAGTATCTGCTGCCTCCGAGGTCGACGTAGCGCAATCGATTGCGGGGAAAGTTGGTTAGATCGAAGGGTAGCATTGTGTCAATGCGGTTTGGGCCCGTACCACAGTGACAAAACAGCCACTGCACATTCTCCAGGTTGAGCCCATTCAAGAACTTGACTGTGACCGCCCGAGACAGGCGCATGCGAAGATTTCGCGCACTGCCCATTCGTGATGCCAACAATGCCAACATGGGATGGTAAGGGAGTCTGTTTGGACTTTGGAATCTGTCGCTCCAGCAGAACACTGTAAGGGGACACATTTTCGCTCTCTCGAGCTGTAATCGGAGAAGGAACATCTGGCCGTAAGCAGCTTTCTGGACCTGGGGCGAGTGGGAGCATCCCACGGGGACAGATATCGTCGACCACAGAGATGGTGCGCTGACCATCGCCTGCCTCCAATACTGACATACGTGAGACATGGCCCAGAGGGAGTTTCTGGTATCAAGGGAGTTCACAGGGTCAAGCAATGGATTGCGATACTCGTAGTAGTCAAAGCCAGTGGTCATGACATCCCAAGGGGAGGCGACAAGATGGGAGGCGATAGTTTGCAGGACGTCCGCTGGCACTCCGCGGATAGGGTGCAAGACCGCAAGCGTTTCTCGTAGTGTGGCGTGGAGATTTGCGAGTCGCAAAGAGAGATCATCGACGAGGCGGAGCTCACTCGCATCGTCGAGCACCGCTTTTGTCTCGGAGATCTGGCTCTCCAGAAAATCCCTGTATTGCTTCAGACCCACGGTGGATCTCTCGTCGGGACGCTCGTTCGATGCGACCAACTCGTCGAATTCACGAGGGTCGATGAACTGAGCAGAAGATGGAGCGGCAGGGGATGGATCAAGCATCCTGTTGATGACGGGATATCAGCATTGAAACTTTACCAGAGTCAACTATTGAGACGTACGTGGCGCTTGCGGATTGAGATTCTAGTGTAAGCGATGCTACAAAGACAGAGTGTTCAATGATATGATGCCAAGAAAAAGAAACAGAGACATGCTGATACTGACTTTGCGAACCAGACTTTTGCTCGTCACAGAATGTAGGAGCGACTCGTTGACAGGCCTGCGGTGCTTACCGATCGTATTGTGGTTCAAGTGAAAGAGCTCGTACAGCCACAACCTGCATCGTCTATAGAGCGGCCCCGTCTTTCTGACTCCTACCTTTAGCGGGTTCTCACGGAGGGTATTCTGTCAGCTAAGCTTGAGATGTGGGCTACAGAACCAGTCGTATATGGATAAATTGCCAATCAACGTCTTCCGCCCGTGACGAATTCCTCTTCGCAAGTCTGAAGCATCGCTCGAGTTTGCTCAAGACCTGGTTGGGCCGACGATTGTCTTGATGAGAAGATAGATTTACAATCAATCTCGGACGGCTGGAGAAGATTGACGGGACAAGTCAGTAGCACACCATGCAAAACGATACAGTACAACTTGTATTTTTTTCAATTCACGTCAAATCTAAACTACTTAGCTAGCAACACAGCAGACAGACC
Organism: Strobilurus orientalis; assembly: GCA_019915145.1. Lineage (NCBI taxonomy): Eukaryota > Fungi > Basidiomycota > Agaricomycetes > Agaricales > Physalacriaceae > Strobilurus > Strobilurus orientalis. Next base: position 1,114,012 of record JAHLML010000014.1, read on the forward strand.
AGGTAATGAATGTGGTAGGGGGTGTAAGGATATCAAGATAAAGAGTGTGGGTGGGTGTGTAGTAATGTATAAGTGCAGGTGCGGGGGAGAAAAATATGAAATTGTAGGTATTCGGCGAGGTGAGTGTTGGTGTGGTGTGGTGTATGTGTATGTATGAATGGAGTGTTCATGCAAGGTTATTGTACAATCTATTGCGGGCTCTAGGCATGGGTCGTGGACTGCAAGCAATAGGAGGGAAGTGGGTGCGGGGTATTTGATAATCTGCAAGGCAAGGTCAGCGAAAAGCGAAAGAAGAGTTAGCGGGACACGTACGAGGTCAACAAGTACACCAGAAAGAGCAAATAGGTACACCGAAGGAAAGGTGGTCGTCGCAACCACATAAAGATCACGCAAAAGCATGGCGGATGTCGTGAGGTATTGGGGGATGGATGGATGGAGTAGGGCGTACAACGAGGAGGTCGGAGATACTGGATACAGATGCGAGGCGGGGAGAGAGATAAACGATTACTCGCCGTCAGGAAGTAGAAGGGACGACGGCGAGTCACTGTGGAAAGATAATATGGGGAATATAGATAATAGGCGGGGGGAGGGGGTACTGTTATCACAAGAGAATAGTAGATGATAATACTTAAGACATCCAATCCCAAGAGATCAAAAAGCGTGCCGGTCCGCGACGAATGAGGAGCGGAGCCGGCTCGAGAGCATCATCGTCCGGTCGTTAGAAAACCGACTGGTTTTGTAGTGTTACACCTGGCAGTGCCAGAAACCAATAATATGCGAGAAAGATGCGTTGGTGAAAACAGTATTGACACATTGATGAGAAAGCCGAGTGAGAGAAAATGAGAGGCGAGGACGTGTGTGCCCTGCCAGAGCGCGCGGGAGTCCTGAGCGAGTAGCCGGTGACGGGTGTTGAAAAGGGTGGTGGTGACGAGGCGGGAGAGTCTAGGCCATAGTAATACAATGCGGTCCGAGCGACGATTGAGACAGCAGATCTAGAGTTTTTGGGTCTGAAAACAAGGTTAGCTGATTGTCAGCAGAGAAAAATCCATACGAACCTCCTCGCTTCGCGAAAAAAGAAAAAGAGAATAAAGTTACACAAAAATAGGCGGGGGCAAGTCCTCCGGACTAGGTGAGTTTTGGAACGTAGAACTCGCAAAGTAGCCAGCAGCGACGGCAGCCTCCATCTCGGCCTGAGTGAGCTTTCCGGCCTTCATAAGGGAGATGGTCTTCTCGCGAACGCGAGCCTGTTCGTCCGAGGTCGCAGAGGAAAGCTCCTCGTCCGACATGTGGAAGACTTCCTCGCTAGGGGTCCTGGCGTGCTTGCGACCCTTCTTGCGCTGCGAAGGCGAAGGACTGGCCGGCAAGCTCACATTGAAGGGGAAGCCCGCCAGAGAAGTAGTCAGCGGCGCAGTCTGAGGCCCGTTGTCGAACCTCTGGGGTCGAGGGCGAGTAGGGGTGCTCGGATAGTCATCGTCATCGTTGCTGAAGATGGAGTCGTCGCAGATGGGAAACTTCCATTGGGTCACATCGGGAGTGGTCTTGCCCTTGAATGTACGAGAAGGCATCGACTGGGAGAGCGTTGGCGGGATGGAGTTGGGACGCTGCTGCGGAACAGGGATGGCCCGCGCAGAAGGCGGAGTCGTGAACGACTTCGAGTGCTGCGGCTGACGGCGACGAGCGAGCTTGCCGGACGGCAAGGACGAAAGCTTGGGTGCTGGGCGGACAGGCGGGAAAGCGCTGTCGTCCGACTTGGATGGATCGACAGCTGCTGCTGCTGGCTTGCGGGGAGGAGTGGAAGGAACCTCTGCCTGCGAGGGGGTATGTTCGAGCGGGGGAGAGGGCTGGCGGGTATTGTTGCGACGTCCGCGGACGGACGAATTGGAGACGCTCCTATAGGAGAAAAGACATGAAAATGCGGATGGCAACCACGCTGCGCAAGCCTCACCTAGCCGGTCGGCTGTCGACGTTGGGCCCGACAGGCTGTCGGCCACGCCGTTCCGGAGTGTTCGACGGAGACGGCTGCTTCTTGACGCTGATTTCCGGCGACGGCTTGAGCTGCTGCTGTGTGGCGGCCACAGTCTGCGATAGCTGTGGGGACCGCCGAGCGGCTGCCGCCTGTCGGGGCTTGGGCGACTGCTTTGCTCGCTGCTGCGGCTGCTGGACTCGCTGCGCCGGTTTGGAGAGCGACAGGAGGCCAGGAGTGCGGGTCGGCTGGACGAGCACGGCAGGCGGCGCGGAAGGATGCCGCCGGTGCACGAGCGGGAAGTGTGGCGTAGACAGGTTGAAATTTGGAGGCTTCTGGACGAGCATCATGGTGAGGAGAGGTTGGGGAACGTCGGAGACGATGGGGACGACGTTTCGGCAGGCAGAGTGGTGTAAAAGCAAAAGGTAAGGCGTGTGAACTGTCAGCCACTCTCCCTTTTGTCCGTATTTGTTTTCGGTGGCGAGTCGTGCCTCATTGACCAAATAAGGCAGTTATTTCGTCATAACAACTCCATGCCGGCGTGCCGAGGTCAGATGTTAGACTCCACTTCCATATCGGGCTTGTCCAAATGCGGTCCTCATAGTCCCCGGGGCCATCCGTCAGGGTCCAGTCCCACTATCGCCCGACTCCCGAGGCCAGTCAAAGCGCTCGGACCAAAGCGGATTCCTTCCCCAAAGTGGCCCTGCCTCGAAGGCACCTCTCTTCGCGAAGCCTGCCTCGCAGTGTGGCGTGGCCTCGCTCGGCAGTCTCCTCTTGTCCACTTCTACTTATTCTAGACAATCCAAGTCCTTTCCGTGATCGGTCGGCCAATTAATCTAACCTCCACCCCGATGACCAGATCTTCCCTGATTCGCCTGAGCCCCGCCTCCGTGTCTCCAACAATGCGATGCCTCCTCATTGCCCCTTGCTTCCACCAACAACTCAGTCAATCATCTGCTTATCTCTGCAACGAACAGCCTTCTCTGCTGCAACCATCGTACCACAATTGTTCTGCCCATCCACTGTCATTGACGGACCCTGCATTTGTATGCGTATGTAACCACTCCCCCCAATCTCCTCCCATCAACACTCTCAAGTCTAGCCTTTCACAGGCTTTCGGTAGCCAGATAAGCCTGCTACGTGACCCCCACAGCTCCCACAAGTCAGTATCGAACCAGACATCCATTCAATTCCATCACATGCCCACGAACATCTGCTGTTCGCCCCTATAGAAACCCTTCGGACTCCGGAGGTGGCAATGCTTGCGCCGATCTGTCCTCGCACGCCATCGTTGCCAGTCATCTGCACCGCTGTTTGCTTTTTCGAGCCATGTCACCAGTCCATCTTCTCCCCATTGCTCTGACCTGGACTGGGCTTCCGCTCCGACAAAAGCACCGACTCAACGCTTGTTTGCTGGCAATCCGCACTCCGAGGCCGAGGACTTTGCCCAAACTCGAGCGCTGTAGAGTCTGCGGACACGGACGCGGACACAATGTTAATCATTCTTCATCATGATGTGGCACGCACGCTCTTAAGTGTTCCCATGAGTATGACGCGCTCGGATTCCGGGATAACAGCTAAACGTCGCTTGCATGCGCCTCGTGTATGTCGCGCGAACATTGCGTTTCACTTCGACAATAAGCATGTCTCTGATACCATGGGAAGTACACGCCTCAGACCACACCCCCGGCTTCCCGGTCATCATTCTACCCCCCTTCACCCGGTACAGTAGACCTATTTCGGTAACGGGTTCCGCTGGCGTCGGTGCGTTGCCAAACCTCACTCTCTCTTCTTCGAATAGAGTCCTCTATCAAATTTTGATATGGCCTGCCTTACTTCCATCTGTTCGTATTTATCAATTCGTTTGTCGGCGCTGCTTTGCGCACCGTTCCGCGAAGGTTCCTTCTCGGAACTGAGCGTCGACAGAATCACCTCTCCCCGGTGACACTTTCCTCGAGGTTGAACTCTAATCAGACAATCTATGTCAGCTGGCGCCTGGCAGCGGACCTGGTGAGCTGGTGGTATTCCTCTCTACACTGTAGCTGGGACTCGCTGACAGTCTTCAGAGCTCATGCAGCCTTCCTCGTCCCTCTTCATTTGCCTCCAGACTCATTATTCTACGATTTTACTATTCTTACCAGATGGACTCGTCCGACACCAAATGCCGGAAGTTCAAAAGCCTCCTTGACATTCGGGTTCTCCCTCTCATCTTCGCTACACCCCCAATCGCGATTTGAGCGTCACCACAAGCCTCTAGGTGCCTAAGTATGTATCGTAACAGCTTGTCCTCTCAGTAATATGAATCTCAGAGATATAAACCTCGATAGAGAACGCGCGTAAAGACTTGTCGAGTTACCCCGTATCTGAACCTGAGTTAAGTCGCAGACAATCGCAGCGTCCTCACTTAGACTTAACCTTATTCTGTTCTCATCTCACACTCTAATTTCCGACTACAAGACGATCTAATCCCGTGGCACTATCATCGATGAGCGCGAGAAATTCGTGTAAGTTCCGTTGCCATGCGAGCGGATTATATCCGTCCTTATCCAATGCCCACGACCACCATCGGCGTCGCTCTCTTCGCCCAGAGCGACACGTCGCCGGACCCGCACTTTAGCTGGGCGATCGCCACGACGACCCAGGACTCATGGACAGAGGGCGGCGAGGTGCGCACGTACGACATCGCGCTGGGCACGGACCGCAAGTGGGATGCGCGCACGCGCACGCACACGGACGATCTGAGCCACGACAGCACGTTCTGCGGGATCCTGGAGCTGGCCAAGACGGATATCCCGGAGGAGGACCTGGACGAGTTCATCCGCGACCATCCGCCCGACGACGATGGATGGCGCGTGTATGGCCCGGCGGGGTGGTCCAGCGCGATGTGGACGCTCAAAATCATGTGCGCGCTGGAGGAGGCGACGATCTGGGAGATCCCGAAGCAGTACGGCGCCGACGGACTGTTTGACGTCGTCGTGGGCAAGGGCTTTGTGATGCTCGAGCTCGTGGAGGAGGTGGATGAGTTTCCGGTCTTGTCGTTGTGATGGTGAGTGTTCATTCTCTATCGTTTTTACCAAGCTTATCCCGACAGTCAAGGTTTTGTTGGGAGCGGCGGGGTTGTCACTCCGAGATAGCCATCTACACCAAGTCTGCGTGGGCATCTTGTTTGGACTCAATGTCAGTTCCTTTGCCTGCCCACGCCTTCGACAAACTACTCGCATCAAACGATGTTCCCGAGGAGGAATCCATCACTCCCTTGGAAAAGTACAGGAATCTACTCGAGCGGCGCATTTCTCGGAGTGGTCTTATCGTTAATCCTCTCCACTTGGCCCTCCAGAACACGAAAGCGATCCTACATCTTATCCGTCGACTGCCAGCAGATATTCTGCGTTACATTTGCTCCCATCTCATAACCGCCACTGACAACCATCTTCTCTTGATCCCTTGAGCTATCTATACACGATACACTCATGTCCCAAATCTCTCATTCATCATATACGACTCATCGCCGTGGTCGCGGATTACCGTCCAGCTGCATTTCGCTGAAGCACTTGAGGCACCTGCTTCCAGGAGCGTAGGACTCTACAGCGCCTTGATTGTTGCGGGTTTCACCGACCAGCTGCAGAAACTCGCTATCTGCTCCCCCGATCAAGCAGGCGCGTCGCCTCCTTTTTCCATGCTATCGAAATTGTGCGTGGATCTGACGATGGACGGGAAACTAAAGAGTGCCCCACGCCCCTCAGCTTAGCGAATGTGGACTGCGAATTGTCGAGGTGCTCTGCAGCTCGTCCGGCCGCAGGTCCAAGAGCTTGCAAAATATTTGGAGCAAGCTATCTTCGAGCACATCCTCCTTCGCACGTCGATCTACATGCTTCCCCGAGCTCCCATCTTCACGCCTGCTCGGAACATGTCCCAGCACCAGACAAAGGCCATATTTTCGCTAGCAGGAGAAGGCAGGAATGCGTTCCATCGTTCGTGGCGTACGACGCGCACAGAACGGCGTTGGGTCGACGGGTCACGCAAGGACTGGAAATACCGTACGACGGGGAATGTAGGAATTCATGCGATGACCGTATATATGCATCTGCAACTACGCACATAACGTCTGCCTCTTTTGTCTATTCACGTCTTATCGAACAGACTCAAAACGATGTTCCCGAGAAGGAGTTTATCACGGGCTGAGGACGTTGATTGTTCATGTATTCGCGTACGACTGGTTTTCTAGCCCACGTCTCAACTTAGCTGACAGGAACACCCTGCGTGAGAACCGCCTGAAGGTGGGAAGTCAGAACGACGGGCCGCTCTATGAACGAGCTCTTCAACTTGAACCCCAACACGATCGGTCAGCATCTGTTCTCTTTGTCTCTCTAGTACTGCTTTCTATCCCTCAATCCCATCCGTATGTTTGCCTGGTTGATTTTGATTATCAATTGCTTATATCCCGTCATCTACAGGATGCCTGATCCAGCCTCAGCCGCTCTATCGTCTGCTCAGTTTATCGACCCTTGTGAGCTGGAGGAGTTGGTCAGGTCGAACGAGTGTCCCGATGATAGATCCACCGCGGGTCTGAACCGATACGGGCATTTTCTTGAGAGCCAGATATCCGAGACGAAAGCGCTGCTCGAGGATGCGACTGAGCTTCGCCTCGTCGATAATCTATCTTTGCGAATGGCGAGTCTCCAAGCCGCACTACGAGGCACACATGCGGCCTTGCACCCTATTCGCAGATTACCGGCAGACATCTTGCGAAGCATCTGCTCCCACCTCATTCCAACAGTTCTGGACGTTATGACCACTTCCTTCACCGATAACCGCCACCCAGACCCTCTCGATAATCGCCTACCAGTCCCTCTGGATCCCAAGAGCTCTCTAGACACGAGATACTCTCCCTGGGTCATGTCCCAAGTCTCTCGTCACTGGAGAGAATCGATCATAGACGATTCATCGTTGTGGTCGACAATCACTGTCCGACTGGAATTCGCGCCACCACATAAGCCTAAAAACCTGGACTCGGCGTTTGGCGCGAATGTTCAACGGGCTTTCGAATTTGAGGAACCCGAGCCACATAGGGCTGACCACAGACAACTCCTCCTCCTTGACCTGCAGCTGCGGAGAGCAAAGTCCACGCCCCTTACTGTATTTTGCTGGTCACAAATGCAGCATTTGAATTGGGGCAATAGACTTCCCTCTCATCCCATCTTAGCTATGCTAGCTCCGCGAATGGGCACAGCACAAAATCTTCATACGTACCTGCCGCGAGGCCCGACAGTGGAGTTCCTGGAAACACTCAACACGGATAATCTGCAGTGGTTGTACTGTCATATTGGCACTTATGATCCTCGTGATCCCGTTTGCCTACCCGCCCGCGGTTATGATCGGTTGCGCTATGTTGACATCGGGAATGCTGAAGGCATAACTCCCCACGAACGAAACAACCTTAGCCTACTACTACCAGAGAGCGTAGTCCGCTACAGAGGCTTGGTCATTGCGGGACCGGCTGACCTTCAGACGCTGTCAGGGCTCAACCAGTTGCAAGAGCTCGCCATCTGCTCCAACGCCTGGGTTGGCCCAGACAATCAGCCCCCCGCCATCGATGGCCCACCCGTGCATCTTCCTATGCTGTGGAAGCTCTCTGTGCAGTTGAACATGGACGGACAATTGGCACTCATCATCCGTATGTTGCACGCCCCTCAGCTGAGGGATCTTACGATCAATGTGTACCACTCGTACCTGGGGCCTGTTGACTGGTCCCCTACCATTCTAGTGCAGCTTCAAAGATTACACATCAACTTTACTCCAAAGACAGAAAGGCTGTCGGAGGAGAATCTTCGCTTCCTTCGTTGGGTGCCTAGCGTCGAAGTGTTGACCATCAGCGCACCCTCCTTCAGCCAAGTTGATCTGCATGCCTCACTCAATCGGCGAGGCTGCTTACCATGTGTCCAATATCTACACCTCCTCGGACACTTCCCGACACCAGACGAGGCCAATAGCGTGATAAATTGTATTGCCAGCAGAAGACAGGCAGGATGGCGGAGCACATTGGTGTTGCGTTCCGTCGTCCTGTCACAAGCCCTTGTAGCGGACGACGCGCACAGGACGATATTGGATCGATTGGTCGCGGAAGGTTTGGAGATTGTCTATGATGGGAGGAACGACGTGGAATGCTGGGAGTTTATGCGTTGACTGTATGTATGTCTCTGGGAAGTTATTCTTGAATCTATGGATCAGTACTTCGAACTGGACGGAAAAGAAGACCCTTCATGACATTGGTAGATCGCCCACTTTTTGTCGCCATTGGGTCGAGTGAGATTGTCAACAGAGAAACTGAGTTGCAATGAGAATGAGCCTGAGAGATTTCAGACACGTTGCCAGAGAGGGATTTCCACATTGTCAATGCCTTCCTTCTTGCATGTCCATGGCCGGGGAAGAAGCAGAGGGTGTGAGGTGGTGGCTGTGCACAGGCTCTTTCTTTCGAACCACGACGCGATCGGCGCCCTTCGTAAAGTACCACGATTCACTGGTGCATCGCGTGCTTGAGGAGCAAGTGCACCTGGTACTTGGTCAATCGAGTGTGGCCTAGTATGTCTCCGCTTACCGACGCCTTCCCCAATCACTTTGTTGAATGATCTATCTTTCTCAGAATCGCTTCTGGAAGGAAGATTCGTGCTGATATTCACTGTTTGACAAGTGTAATGTGGGCCTCCTGTTTTGCCCTCGCTTGTATACCAGTTTATCAAGCCCTATCTAGGAGCAGAATGTCTCAACCAGTCTCAGCCGTTCCGTCACATTCTCAGTTCATCGATTCTCGCGAATTCGAGAAACTGGTCGCATCGAACGAGGCTCCCGATGGGAATTACATTGCTGGCCTAGAAGAATACAAGATTCTACTGGAGGAACGACTTTCCGAGACAGATGCCGAACTTCAGACTGCAATACGCGTCGTCAAGGATCTTTCTGAGCGACGCGTGAGTCTCCAGGCCAATCTGCGAGACACGCGGGCGGTTCTGCACCCCATCCGTGGTCTACCAGCCGATGTATTGCAAAGCATTGGCTCTCATCTGGTCGCTTCCCCGGAAGATGTCATGACGGCCGACTTTGATTGCAAGATTCGCAACGTGACGCCACTTTTCGATCCTGTCAACTCTCTCGATACCAAAAACACCCTGGGGGCCATGTCCCAAGTGTGTCGACATTGGAGACAAGCTATATTCGGTGCATCTTCGCTGTGGTCTACGATCACCGTTCCTATAAAACCTTTTGCTCGATCATCCGAGGTTCAGGTGGCAGCGGTTAACGGTCGAATTTCTCTCCTTGAGCAGCAGCTTCAAAGAGCAAGGTCGTACCCCCTTACAGTACTCTGCTGGAGCACTCACAAATATGATTCGGATTCCCTATATCATCCGTTGTTGACAGTAGTATCGTCGCATATGAGCAAGGCTCGAAACCTTCGTATACGCCTCTCTCGACCTGCCACCGTCAAGTTTCTGGCCGGACTCGACCTGCAGAACTTGCAGTGGCTGTTCTGCCATTGCGATATCTATTTTCCCTATTCCGAGCCACCGCCACCCTTCCCCATAAACCTGAGGACCTGTCTCCAAGACCGACTGCGCTACGTCGATGTCAGGCCGGGGTGCGGAAGGAGAGGCCTTAATGAGCTGAGCAACATCAGCCTGCTTTTATCAGAAAGCGTAGTCCGCTATCGCGGTCTCATCATCGCAGGACCGGCAGACCTTCAGACGCTATCTGGGCTCACCCAGTTGCAGGAGCTGGCCATCTGCTGTGCCAATTGGACGGGTCCCGGCAATCGAACACCGACGGCTGACGGTGATTCTGTTCATCTTCCCGCACTGCGCACACTGCACGTAACTTTGCACCACGAAGGAGAGCTATCATCTCTCCTGCGCGTGCTACATGCACCCCTTCTTCGCGATCTCACTATCAGGGCGTCGGCGGTGGATGTCATGTTCGGCATCAACTCGCCCTATCCTATTTTGCAGCAAATCGAGAATCTACATATCCACTTTGACTACCCGCTCGTGGAAGGGCCATTGGAAGACGACTTCAACCTACTCCAATGGGTCCCGAGCGTTGAGCGTCTGACTATCTGCATGGCAACATCCCAACTTGATATAGCCTTCTACCACCTCCACCTCCGAACTCTTCCTTGTCTTCGATTTGTGCAGCTTCGCGGAGACCTTGAAATTTCAACGACGGAAGTGAGCGACAATATCAGTGATATTATTGCTGATAGGAGGGGTCCGGGAAGTCGGTCGGTTTTGCGTTCTGTGGCTCTGTTGGAGTCCCTTGTGGCGAACGAAGCGCATCGCGCGGTATTGAATCAGTTGGTTGTCGATGGCCTGGAGATCGTCTTCGAGAAGCGATATGACATGGAACATATGAACTTTTACCGTTGACATTACTTTGCTTCCAAGACCTAATAACTAGTAATAAGTAGTTTTGCGTACAGCAATATACAAGAACTCTTGAGTACTGTCCTGGCACCTCCCGATCACGAAAAGATGAAGAAGCCACACACACACAGATACTTATATGTTACAAAACCGAGCCGCGCTATCAACTAAAACCCGCATCCAGCCCACAACCTTATACAGTGACACGCCCTGTTCACGCGATCCACTCCTCCCATGGAACGCCAACGCGATCCCCAGCGCCAAGACTGCCGTAGCGATGAGCGTCGTGCTCCTCACAAGGCGCCGCCTCGGAGTCGCTGGCCGTCTCCTCGCCGGAACGCTCTCCTTGCTTGGCTCTGGCTCGGGAGGGAAGACCGTCAACTCCGGCTGCTCGACCATGCGTTCCGCTGCGTCGTCGTCGAGCGCCGTGGTCTCCGACCAGGTGAACACGACGCTCTGGGGGCCCATTATGCTTGAGAGCGCGAGGGCTGGGTGGGTAGGCGGGTAGGAGGAGAACATTTCGTCCGCGTGGAGAAGGAGGGAGGTGAGTGTGACGGTGGGTTTGTGGGGTGAGAGAGAGAGGCAGGGAGTAGACATGGAAGGGGCGGCACTGCTGGTACCGGAAGTGAGAGATTGTACCTCTGTTGTTGTTGTCGTTGTTGGAGGCAGAGCCTCTGTCGGAAGACGTGGTGATTCCGATATCAATGCATCCTTCTCGTTGACTGCCTCATCGACAGCAATGGTCGTTTCCAGATCAGACTCTGACTCTGAGTCGGAGTCCGAGGCTACTTCGGTATCCGATGCGGCAACCGTTGTGTCTTCTTCCGTCTCTGAACCATCTACAACTTCAAGGGTGTCGTCTGGTGTTGGGTCGTCTTCGTCCGTTATATTGGGCAGACTGCTGAGCAGAGAGTGAATCATGCCATCTTCATCTTCCTCCTCAAGATGATAGGCTTCGTCTTTGCGCGCGAGGACTACCGCAGTTGCAAGGTAGACGATAATTATGGGCGAACGACAGAGGATGTAGTCGAATACGTGTTGGATGAGCGGGAGGGTGGGCATGTCGTGCGAGAAGAGTGTGAGGAGATTGGACAGCGCGTAGAAAGGTAGTGGGGAGTTCCGCTCTAGAAGCTGGGCATACGGCGGGTCTACGACTCGGAGGAGGTTCTGCATGACGCTGTAGAGAAGATCAGACGCGGTCTGAGCCAAGTAAGCGCGCGTACCGCACTAGTCCGAGCACAGGCTCAAGCCCAGCTCCCATGGAATCGCGCAGTCGGTGCAGGCTCAGCTGCTCAGCACACGCCAGCTGGAGCTCCGAGGGTAAGGTGAGGAACAAGACGGTGATAATGTCATGGTAGCCCTATGCACTTTGATTAATATCACGCAGGGAATATAGCAGGCACCGCACCTGAAAGTAGCTCAGCTTTGGCCGGCGGTGGAAGACGGCAACGAGGAGGTCGTGCAATTCGCGCTGGAGCGCCTCGCGGTCCTTTTTAGAGTCGTCTGGGCGGCGGTCAGAGGGCGGGCAGAGGATGGCGCGCACGAACGCGGTTCACCTACGGAGTAGAGAACGAAGCTGCGGTCGGTGTCGAGCTGGATCTGGTGCTCGTCGGGATGGGGGTCATTGCTGACTTCGTGGTCATCGTGGTCGTCGGCGTGTACACGCAGTAATTTCGGCCTGTGATTGCTGTCAGCCCACGCATCGCATAACGCCGACGTGCGCACCATAGTTGCGCGCGCTCGACGCCAAATCCGCCGGGAGAGAGGCTGGCTGCTCTGAGAGCGTTCCAGTCAAGAGACATGGAGTTACGTAATGCGCTCTCTCTGCCATTGACCGCCACGGTCATGCCCGCCACGTTCCCCCGGTCTGGCGTGCTCGTCCTCGGCGACCATGCAGTGCACTCGCTCGTGCCGTCGACGCTTATCTCGCAGGCAGAGTCGCTGCTCGAGAGCCACCGCATCCAGGACGCCATCGACCTCGCCGACCAGCAGCGCCGGAAAATATACAGCAACCTGACCGTCAACGACGACGAGGTGCGCGTCGCCCTCAACGGCGTGGTGATTGCGCTGACCGCCCCGGTAGATTGAGGAGCTGCAGTACGTGTACCAGCGCATCGGCTTCCAATGTTTCTCGGAGACACTGTTCGAGGACGCCGGCAAGAGTTTCTTTGAGGGAAATCTGGATCCCCGCCTGCTCGTCAGCTACTACCCGGATCTGCGCGGCTCGCTGTTCGGCGCGGACGCCGCGCTCGACGTGTACGCGGGTGTGGCGGCGCGTATGCCGCCGGATGTGTCCGTGGATGATCTCAGTGAGTCTCTGTTCTCCGCTATTCCCATCCTCTTTCTGGCTTCCGCTCCTGATACCCCGCCTTGTTCCTGTCTTGGAACTGATCATCAGTTGTCGCGAATCTAGTTAGGAATTATTCACCACATCTATCCACCCGCTCCGCGCCTCCGACAGCGGAGCTGCGCAAGATACTAGGAATGGCCGCCCAGGATATGCTGGAATTGTTTCTCACCAAATGCCGCAAACGACGCAAAGTCGACACTACTAGTCAGCACCAGGACACCTATGCCGTCGTCGACACCGTTCTTGCTAAACTATTCGCGCAATTGGAGAAGACCAAGGAACTATACGCATTGCTCCAACAGGAACACCATATCGTTGTCTCTGAGATCGAGCCCATACTCAAGACTACCGGCCAGTACAACGCGTTGTGTATGATCTACAAGCAAACCAAGGACGACGACAAGTTGTTACAGACTTGGGCAAAGTGGGCCACCCATCCTCCTCTAATTACTGTCACTCATATAGCGCAAGGCTCGTCGAAGGAGAATGGACAGACGAGGACATTTCCGATCCGCTATCCGACATGATTGCCCTACTGACAGAGAAGAAAGACCGAGCTCTCATACAGCACTGGGGAATATGGCTAACCAAGATTGACCCGGAGCGTGGTCTCAAGGTGTGTATCTGCTTCCTTAAGATTTACTCCTCTCACCGCTAACATCATTCATCCTGTCAGCTTCTGACTTCAAAGCGGAAAGCAGTCGCAATTGAGGACGACAGCGCTCTGCTCAAACAGATATCAGACGCGAACCCCATCGCTGGCATGCAATACCTCGAGCACCTCGTCGTTCTACGACGAGGCTCCACGGAAGAGTTCCACGAACGTTTCGCCCACTCGCTTGTTGATCAACTCGTTACCTACGCCTCGGACGACACCGTCTCGAAACTATGGCGTGCTAAAGGTATATATGTGTCCCTTTGCTCTCCAATGCCCAAACTAAGAGATTGCAGCATCATCGTATGCTTCCAGCCGCAATGAGTCCACGCCTTCGTTCTTCTCTTATTTTGCCTCGACGACACCAGACTCCGACCATAAGCGTGTCAGAATCAAGGCGGCGCTGTTCTTGCAAGGATCTTCGCTGTACAATGTCCAACGTGTGAAGGAGCGCCTTCAGCAGCATAGCAAGCTCTTGAAGATGGAATTGGCTATCATCGAGGGGAAGGTGAGTTATTCGCCGACTTTTCATCTGGCTTTATCATGTTCTCATTTTGGTAGCTCAAACATCACCGGGACGCCCTCTCGATACTCATCCACGACATGCACGACGCGACGTCAGCGGAGGTGTACTGCACTTTAGGCGGGGACGTCATCCCTGGCAAAGTCGCGACTTCGATAGCGGAGAGCACGGCGGGTCTGCAACCTTGGATTACGGCGCCGTTCTTCCCGAGACCAAGACCAACGGGAAAGGTCGATGAGGAGCTGAAAAAAGGACTGCTCAAGATCCTGTTGGAGGTGTACCTCGCGGAGGAGTGTGTTCAATTCGTTGTCTATCTTTTGACGATATACTGACCTCCGGGTGTAGGGCAAGTTCGAGTCGGGCAGCGCGTTTGTTGGATTCGCAGGCTGTGAATCTGGACGTGGCGGATGTTAGTGTTCCTTCCTCCCTCGTGGTACACACCATCATACTGAACATATTATAGGTCCTTCCAGTCCTCCCCTCAACCTGGCCCCTCTCGTTGACAACGTCCTTCTTATCGCGTTCACTGCGGCGCACCATGCACGAGAGACACGAGGGGCAGATTGTCCGTGCCGTGAGTGCGGCGCAAAACCTGGAGGTGAAGGAGAGGTCGTGGCTGGTGTTGAGGGAGGAGGGGATGATTGTTGAGGATGCGTTGTCGGATGACGACGACGACGAAGACGAGGCTGGGGAGGTGGTTGATGAGAAGTCGGCTTTGCATGTGACGTTGGGACCAGGACCAGAGCCCGGTGAGGCGGAGGATATTAGATGATGGTGACGATGATCTTTGTATTTATGGTATCTTACAGCTGCTTATTTTCATTGGATTGTCGTGGATCGCTTGGTGTGACCTTGAGAGGCCACTTGGTCGTGTAATTTTACATCAAAGGTACAGAGAGTCGAGCACAATCAGTTTATGATCCAGCTCATTCTCGTATATATATAATACTTACTCGGCGACCAGATGAGAGCCACTGCTTTGCAGAATATCCGCTGGTATTCCGCGGATAGGGTGCAAGACCGCCCGTGTGTCTCGGTAGGCTGGTCGGACTGAAGATTCACGCGTCGCCTAGAGAGATTCTTGACGACACGTATGGCGCCCTTCAGTCCGGCATCTGTTTCGGAGATTAGTTGCTCTAGTAGTATTCTATCAAACCGACATCACGGTCATATCCCTCCTCCTCGTTCTCCTCCTACCCGCCCTCGCATAAGTCCACTGCACTCTCATCCATAACGGGCCCTCGGACCGTCACATTGCTTGGTCAGGGACTACGGCGCTCGACGACGACGCGACAGTGTGCGTGGTCCGGTCGCGTAGCCCGAATTGACTGCATCCTCTCCTCCAGAGCTAGAACCAGTCGAGGGAAGGGAGGATCGCGTCTCGGCGAGGAGACTTGGACCTTCTTAGAGCGGCTTGGAGAGTCATTTGGGCGAGCGTTCTGGATGAATGGTACACGCCGCAAAGACGTCGACTACTTCGTTGCGCACGAAAGGGTAGATGGATGTCGGGCGTACAGCAGCAAAGGGGTACGTCACGTTGGATTCAAGACGTGCACTCGAAAGGGATCTCATGATACGCAGGCAATGAGAGCTGAAAGAAGATTAGTACAGACCAACGACATGAAATGAACAGCCAGGCTTCGAGTCATCAATAGGCTGTTTAGCATCTGGATAGTACTGTTCCGCTGTTATTCCATCATGTTTGAAGACACGTAAGTACAGGAATTGTGTCAAGCCTACGACGTGATACCGTGTATAGTTGCAAGCTAAATAATGGTCGGACACATCTCAATTCATGGTCAGTCGAGGACGATGGGTTCGAAATTCGAACTCACTGAGGGTAGGTTCAGACGGAGAACTGAAAAGAATGGGCCTTACCTAGACGAGGTCGGGAGTGTAGCATTCCGCCCAGTTGTTACCAAGCTGACTGTCGGCAAAGTCGATCTGAGTCCGCTCGTATGGAGGTATGATACAAAGATTGTTGAGGCGATACAAGCCGGGGTTGTTGAAACCGTCTGGCACCCACATTAGGCGCTGTTCATCGCCTGTCGATCTGATCCATCCATCCTCTGATGGTGCCCACCGGTACCGCGGCTCGGCTAGCGGGTCCCAGACGCGTATTGAGTCAGCTGATGCTGAGAGTATATGTTTGCCATCGGGAGAATATGCAACTGAGCGAACATGAGACGAATGGGCACCCAACGTTCTTACCACCTTGCCCAGCGAAAGATCCCACACTGACGCCGGTAGTATGTGGGGCGTGGAGGTGAGCTTTGGAACCGTGGTAGAGATGGCATATCTGCCGTCGAGGGAGAAGGAGCATGAACGGAAGTCAGTGGGCCCTTTCAACCTCTTCGTCGTGCCCGTCGATACATCGAAAAGAATCGCAGATGCTCGGTCCGAAGAGAAAATCTGAGAGCCGTCAGGAGAAAGTGCCATGCCGAATGGCCCTAGCGCATTCACGATCGAAGGTCTCTTGCCTCCTTCGATAATTTTTGCTCCTGCATGCTCGCCCACCAGTTCGTTCCATACCCACACCGATCGAGACTCATCGAGTGCATAAAGCCGTGAGTCGTCGGGAGAGAATACGAGGGACTTGAATTTAGGCCTGGAATTTTCTCCGACATGCAATGTTCCCTGATAGACCAGCCTGCTAGCGCTGTTGTCAACCTCTTTGGGGAATTCCGACACATACACGGAGCCGCCGCCGCCAAAGGCAATTCTCAAGCCATCGGAAGAGAAAGCCACAGGAAGGGAAGGAAGGTAAACTGGGATGTATGGAAGCTTGTACGCTCCCAGTGGCATTCCGGTAGAGGCATCCCATAACCGCATGGAGTATTCGTCCTCCGAAGAACAACTGACAATCGACGCTCCATTGGGGGAGAATATAGCTGACTGAACGGGCATCGTATGACCATCCAGCTTCAGCAGTTCTTCACCTGTGAACGTATTCCACACTCGAACCGAGTTGTCCCTCATAGCGCCCACAATCTTTGACCCGTCCGGGGAGAATGCGGCCGAGTTAGCCTCGAAAGGTTCTGTCGGTTTCTGTGGCTTTCTGGTCGGCGATGAATGTGATGAGACCTCCCAGACATACAAGGACCTATCATATGCGCCACAGAAGACACGGAGACCATCAGATGAGAATGCCACATTCGCAAAAGAATTCCGATGGTACAGGTTAAACCGCATCAGCTCCTCCCCTGTTGAGGCATCCCATACCTGCACTGTTTTGTCTTGTCCTCCAGAAACCACATGCAATCCATTGGGGGAAAAGGCCACGGACACAACATCGCCTATATGTCCGTCCAATGTGGCCAACACATCTCCTGTCCAAGCATCACGGACGCGTGGCGGATTACTACTAGTAACGAGGATCAGATCATTGGTTGGGGATAAGGCAACCGCAAACCATAACCCGGCCAAGTTGATTGTCTTGAGTGGCATATCACCTGTGTGCGCATCCCATATAGATATTGAGGCATATTCACGGGTTCTGACAACAATGTATGCACCATCAGGGGAGTATACAGCTTCTGTAGGAGACTCTATGTGTTGAGTGATTTGCCGCAGCTCTGCACCAGTCAATACATCATATACAACGAGCATATTGAGCTCATAATGTCCGATGAGGATGTGTAGACTGTTGGGGGAGAACTCGATCCACGGCAAGTCAGAGACAGACAGTTGTCTGACTTGTTCTTTGGTGTTTGTGTCCCATATTGTCACCGTACCATCTTCAAGACCAGCAGCCATCATCAATCCATTGGAGGAAAACGCCACAGAGACAGCTCTGCTGGTATCATCATGTAATGCTTTCAGCTTCTTTCCTGTCCACACATCACATAGCCATGCCGAGCCCTTGGACAGACTGACTATGATGTGGTTTCTGTCCGGAGAAACTGTGACTTTCTGAACGAAGTCGTCGAATAGGACTCTCAGCAGCGGAAGAGAATTTGCACCCTCATCGCGCTGAACTGAGGGAGAACGGGAAAACATTGCGTGATATTGATAGAGAGGTTTGAGCCATGTGGGCACGGCCGAAATATAGAGATGGGGCGTAGATAATGCCATGGGAGTTGCAAAAAAATGCATGGCAAACCCAACAATGTTTGGTGTATCCTTAGAAGCACTCAAATTGCTGTTTTGCTGATCAAACATATCAGCAAATGTTCCATGTTGAGTATCACCAGAGCTCACCTGTGATTCCCATGCCACTGCACCATCAAGAATTGCAGGACAGTCCTGTCCAGCACCAATTAGATTCATTGTTTCCATCCAGAAAAGCAGTCGTGCCGCAAAGAAGTTGTGCATCTCTTGGGAGATGACCACAGCAGCTCCTGCTGCTCTCTGAATGTGTCGCATCCAATGTTGTGATGAATACTTGAGGACATCACTGATCATCCTCTGGATGCAATGATTGATATTGGGTACTTCAGAATCAAGAAGGAAGGAGGAGGGGAGATTGCATATGTTGAAACGAAGTGACTCTTTCATGACGCGAAAGCAGGCAAGAGCAAGGGATGCATGATGACGACCAGGATCACATGAGAGTTTGATGGTAGGGAAGAGGGACCCGGAGCGCGACTCGTCAAAGAGGAAGTCAGGAAATGACGCATGAAACCAATAGACGCGCTTGTCCTCAACGTAAAGTACGGCGTGAAGCGCACCAACAAACTGAGAAGCCATGGATGTTGCGTCCTCAGAGCTTAGGAGGAGCCCTGCAATGTTGACTGATATGCGCTCCTCTGCACAGAGTATAGTGTGAAGAATGTCACACCATGTAGCGATGTCCTCGTCCGGATATCCCTTCAAGGCCGCCACAAGAATCTCGCAATACAGGTGGTCAACAGATAATGATGTTGAGCTCAAGGTTGATGGCCACTGACCACTGAGGAGCTTTTTCAATTGACTGAGCTGCTGTTTCTTGGTAAGATCATGGCGAGATTTGATAGAGCGCAGTGCAGTCGCAGCGTAGATGAAGAGTCCATCCGACTGTTGGGCGAGTTGGAGGAGCTGAGGATCCTCAGTGAGCAACGGCAGCTCATTCCGCAAGTACAACACTATGTCATCTCGGACTTGCTCGCCATCAACCGTGTGAAGACGGCATACCGCGCCAGATGGGAAGCCCTCGCACAGTTCAACAAGTGCGGGATCAGGACGACTGGTGACAAGAAATTTGAGACCTTCTAGGTGGCCGTCTTTGATTGTCTTAAGTAGATCGCGGAGAAACTCCGACCCTTCTTGCTCCTCGATTTCATCCAATGCATCAATGATGATGAGATAGGGCAGGAGATTGAGTGCCTCTCGATCACGGGCGGACTTCCGCCACGGATCTACGAGGAGGTCCATCATCTGATGGTCGACCTTATTGGTGGAGGAGAGGTCGGCATGTAGTAATGCTTTGGCATATGAGGTGGATTTGAGTGCGAGTTGATAGGCGAGGGTGGGGATGATGTGATATCGCTCTTTTGTTGTAGCATCCTGCCGAGAGCAGAAGAAGTTGGCTCGAAGGGTTCCCAGTGGATGTGTTTTGGGATCACGATCGCGAGCAATGGTATATGCGATGGTGGACTTTCCAGAGCCGGCGGGGCCCGTCAGCCAGAATACATGTGGACTGTCCTCGGCGGTGTCGTTTGCCCACTCCTCGATCTGCTGTCTTGTCTCAATGCGGGTATCCTCGGTGCACGGTCTGCGCCAAAGTGTCTTCGCTGCAGAGGCGTCATTGTACTCCGCCTTTTGAGAGTGGGGAAGGCTAGCAAGCCGAAGGTCCTACAGACACAATTTAACAACTATCCCCTCGAGTCCGAGTGGACGATACTTACCTGGATAGATTTCCTCAGGTCTTCGACGTTCAGCTCTATGCTCAGGGATATGTTGATCTTAAGAATGATGAATCGGCTGAAAGTCAAACAACACACTGAATGGGTACATACATGAAAGTCCTTTGTCAGCTCGTCAATTCGTTGGAAGGCAAGCATGAGGTGATTCTTGATTTCCTCGCTGTCTAAGAACCTCTTCCACCAGCCTTCATCAAACGTAATCTGGAGCTTGACACATTCCTCGTTGAGTGCTCTGAACAAAATCAACACTTGGAATCATTGGTGGGGGTATCACATACCTTCCGAACTCCTCAATGCGAGCTGACATGACGCTGTCGCCCTCAACCTGCTTCATCACTGCGTCAACAAGGTCCAGCCGTTTTTCCGTTCGGAGGCGTAGATTCTTCAGGATTTCGTCATTATCTAGCATGGTCTACACAGACTGAGTAAAGGGCACGCATCGCTCGCAAGAGCAGCACATACGATGACCTGGTCGATGAGCCCATTTGCGATGGCAAGGGGAGCCTTAACGGGTGTGCCGTCCAGAACGTCTTCACTCTTCTTGAGCACCTGGACTGCGACCCGCAGGGCCAATTCGAATGCCTTTCGAAACTTGCCCTTCGGACGAGATTCTTCTGCATCTCCGGGGTCGGTAGATGTCGCGGGAAGCGTGGTGACGGAAGCCGCGGGCGACAGATCGTCGGGTGGAGCTATCATCAAATGAGAACGCGGGCAAAGTGACACAGAGCACATCCTGGGGACGAACCTTTAACTGGGGTCGTATAAGTGCTGACACCGGAAATTTCGGCATGCATTACACGCATTGGTAAAATTGTAGCTGAACGCTGAGGAACGACTGAAAGAAAGCTATTGAGATAACAAATGGAAGGGGGAGTATTTCTTGCCGCACCATGGTTGGGAATGACTGGGCTCGTAGCATATCCGAAAGCATTCGGAGGTTGGGAGAAGGACGCCTGCCGATGCAAAGTCGAGGGGCCGCGTGAGTCAGTCTCGGGCACACCAATGACTGTCGGGGTTGGAACTGGAGGACGGCTCCTCGCGAAGGGAGAAGTGATGCGATTTCCAAGAGCTCTGAGTGTTTTTGTCATCGTCTTCGCTCCTGGATTATGCGCGCCTTCGTCGCTAGTGCGGGCAAGACCGGATGCATCAGATGCTTCCAGAAGGGTGGACGACCGTGTACTAGCTAATGAAAACAGGGAGATCGTCCTTTTCTTGCTTTTGGCCATAGTAGATCTGCGCCTGATCTGGGTGCGGACCGATGTTATCGACGAAGGACAGAATCGGCACAGCCACATAGCCGGGGAATTGTTGTGACTAATGTAGACGGATATTTGCTTCCCGGCCTCTCGCTGCCCTCAGCTTTTCAAGATTAGCCTAGAAGTATGTTCTCGGTGTGGCAGTAGATCTTTTGGATAAGTACTTTTGGTGGGTGTTTGGGATTGTTGAGGCCGTTGAGGACCTAGATCCAATCAATTCAACGCATCGATAATCCAAAAGTTCATCGGAGTATGTACACTAAGGACAAACGAGCACAAGAGAAATAACTGTGTTGACTAGTGTATACAGCTATACGCAGAGATATTGCGCACTCAAGCTTAACAGTCTGAGTATGTATCATTCAAGGATGGTAGATATGCTGCGCGCTGTCATCGTCCTGGTCCATAGTAAGTGGGATGACCGTTATTCTATTCGTCTCCCCAAGAGCAGTCTCCTCCAGCGCGTAGTCCACTGTGTGTGCCCAACGTCCAGGCAGGCAACGAACGTAGATATACTCCAAGTCCGGGTAAATGTTCTGATTCTCGTATAGAATCAGATGCATCTCCCATAGCTGCTCGTCAAATCGTGCATCAAAGTAATCCGGGCTCGGGGCGTCGACGGTTAGAACGGTGAGTGCGCTAGCCTTGCCACCGCTTTTGGTGATGCTGCGAAGGCTGTCGAGAACCCAGTTGAACCAGGCGCGGTCTGGGAGGCGGAGGTCGGCGAGAAGCCGGAGTTTTTTCACTTTTGTGTGGTCGACATACGCGAATACCGGCTCTGCGACAGCGCGTCAGAAGATAATAGGGCTACGCAAAAGAAAGGCCTACCAGGAAGAGACCCTTCGATTGCCAAGTGCTCGAGTGACGCCTTGTTACGAGAAATCAAAGCTCCATTGGCTCGAGCTACCGAATCTGTGGCAGCGTGAAGCTGCTCGTCGGTGGCCTTCGTCAAAATGGGATAGCTGACGAGCTCCAATTTCTTGAGGCCGCCGAGGTCCAAGCAAGGCAGCGGTGTGTCGAATAGCGATGTATGGGGGTAGTTTGAAAGCGCTTCTGCACCTTTGGGATAGGGACTGGGAGCCGAGATGGTGAAGCGGAAGTCGTCGAGCCTGCACGGCTTGGTCGCCTCGTGCATCCTGTGCGGGTCGAGGACGTCCAAGGTTTTGAAGGATACTTCTTCGATATGAAGAGTCCTTAGCTGCGAGCCCGCGGCGAGGGCGTAAATGTCATTGACGCTATTGAAAGACATGCCAACGAGTTCCAGCGTGTGCAGAATGCTCGTAGGGCGGTGTACCGCCATTGAGATCGCGTCTTTGACCTCGGGGATGGTATCAAGACTTTTTCCCGCGTAGACTACGAGCTTCTGGATTCGCTGCGCGGTATCGAGAATGTCCTTGAAAGCCGCGAGGACGTCTTTCTTGGATAATCGCCCCTCCTGCCCGATGGAAAGGTTGGTGAACGCCCTGAGGATGTGGGGTGCTGTTTTGCATAGGTGATACGGTATGGTGCGCGAAGCACCGAGCTCTTTTTTGGACTTCGGCAATATCAGGACAGCGTATCGGGGAGCCTTGAAGAGGTGGGTTTGAGCAGGTTCCCGCATGCTCCTGCATACAAGTGAGCAAAACCGAAGGGTATCGGCGTAGTCTTCGTTGTTCTCGTCGAAATTAGACAAGACCAGGTGGACGAGCTCGAGAGGAAGGAGGGCAAAATTGGCCATGTCGACGAAGTCGTGTCTGGGCGGGAGTTGGGCTCAGTAAAGCGGGTTGATCATGAGCGTCGTGAAAGTAAACAAATTGAAATTGAAATAGAGTCGAGTAGGCTCGGGTCCATCCGCTTCTTCCACGTGGCTGCGCTGTTCACGTTTGCGAAGCGGCTGGTAGGATCCGACCGTCACATGGCAGGGTCACGATTTCGTGACAAATGACTTGTCGTTTTCGCTCATGGGCAGCGTCAAAATCTGTTCTGGTGCCTCGTCCCGTCCTCTATGTGGCTCGCAACTTTTTGAATCATCTCCTTGATGTATGCGCGTCTACTGTCTCTGTTTTGGGGCACCATGGCACTGCCTTTACTCCATCTGTGTCTGTGGCTACATACCTGAGTTTGGTCCTCTGGAATACCTCTGCTTGTGCATCGGCGGAAGCGAAAACTCACGGAACTGGTGTAAATACAAACTGGTTGTGTAAAACCACCCATCTGCCGGTCTCAGGATCTCGTTTCCTCGCAGCTTTCTGCAGTTGCTGTACAACTCAAGTTTTTCGATCTGCTTACGGTACAATGCCTCCGTTTCCACTTACAAGTCAAGATATCTTACTTATGTGATGGTCCAATACGATTTTCTGCCTTTTTGCGGCAGAATTCCAACCTTATATTTTGGGTGTCCCGAAATCTCAGATATTGCTACTGTGGGTTAACATTCGTGTATTTCTTTTATTCCTTTCGTTTTATGAATGCAATTTATGTTATCAATGGACGCTCTGAGTTTGAGAAGGTTGAATGCAGTGTGGAAGGCACGGCAACGATTTTTGTGCAGCTCGAAGCGAAATTTCGCTAAGTCTTTTGTCACAACCCGGGGCCCCTCCCAAAAGGCGGTGGATTCGCCCAGTCGGTATATGAACTCACCCCTCCCCCTTGCACAAATAAGAAACAAACAAGAACCAAATAAGTGACCAAACAGTACCTCGTGTGTCAGGATTGTGAGGTCATATACCGACTGGTTTCACAAGTCTAAGAGTCGAGCGTCAATAGTTCAATCACGGTCCGAACTGCCGAGTCTCTTTGGTACTGTGGACAGCTGTGGGCTCGTAGTTTTACTAGTGTAGTTGCTACTGGTAGGTACGTGGGTCAGAGCGCATTGTTGCTTGTACATCTAATGAGCGAGTAACTTCAACGGAAAAAATCCAAGTATTCCACATCATCTTGCCCATCGTATGCGATTTCCAGTCCGTCAGCGACCAACTGATCCAATACAGCACGATGCGCCTCATCCGCCGCAAGGCTCGCCGAGAGAACGACGGAGCGCAATACAGACGCACTCCTGGCAACCCGCCTGTTGGCAATGATATTGACGATGTTGTTGCTCATGTCCGACGTCGTCACCTCAAGATCTCCGAGAAGCTGCAGAGATCGAAGACGAGGGAGAAGTGCAGATTCGCCGGCGCTGAAGAAAGGATACATATCCAGCGCAAACAAGGATGTGCTGATGGTCAGATTTTGAACGCTCGGGACCCAACGAAGCAACCCAAGATGCTCTTTGATCGGCGCTTCCACCAGAGGATCTTTGAAACGAATATGCAGATTTTTTACCCTCTCCAAGTTGGGATAGCGTCCATCGACACCAAATGACTCGCGCCACAGCCAAGGCCGCTCAGGCAGCCACTGCATAGTGACAATGAGATCCCGAAGGAGGGGTGCGTCGAGCACGCAAACGATGGGTGATAGATTTCCGATAAAAGACAAATCCACGTAAAGTTTCTGTAGTGCAGGAAGGAGGACTCTCGGGATAGTATCGTCGGCTGCCAGTTGTATACCATCATCCTGAATCCAGTAAGTAGAGCAGAGGACTAGTTCCTGCAACTGATTGAGCCCTGACAGTGTATTGAGGTCAGCCAGTCCAGTGACAATCAGGCCTCGGTAGCGGAGCACTGTATTTGACAGGAGCAGGCTGGTGTTACTTTGCTCGTTAGTTGTTATGCTTCCGTCCTCCCCAAGATCAACGTAGCGCAATTGGTCGCGGAGGTACGCTGTTAGGTCATAGACTGTCTGTGGCAACGTTTCCTCAAGGGGCATCTGACGAGATTTACAGTGACAGATCAGCCACCGCAAATTTTCCAGGTTGAGACCGTCTAGAAATTTGACTGTGACATGGCGCGGTAGTCGCATGCGGAGATTCCGTGCACTGCTCATTCGCGACGCCAACACAGGCAGTATGGGGTGAGGAAGTGATTCTGTGTCCAGGTTGGAGTTGGTGTACCAGCAGTGTATGGTCAGAGGGCATGTCTTTGCTCTCTCGAGTTGTAACTGGAGGAGAAGGAGCTGGCCGTCCGAGTCAACGGCTGTCTGGAGTTGCGGCGATTCGACAAAATACAAAGGGACGGAAATCGTCGACCACAGTGATGGTCGGTACACCGTGGCTTGCCTCCAATGCTGGCACACTTGGGACATGGCCCAGAGAGCGTTCCGGGTGTCGAGGGAGTCCGGAGGATCGAGCAGCGGCCTGCGAGTGCGACTGCTGAAATTAAAGGTAGCCGTCATGACATCCTCGGGCGAAGCGACAAGATGGAAAGCTATGCTTTGCAGGACGTCTGCTGGTATTCCACGGATAGGGTGTAAGACCGCATGTGTGTCTCGTAGAGCGGCCCGGAGATTTGCGAGTCGCGTAGAGAGATTTTCGACAACGCGGAGCTCAGTCGCATTCTCGAGCACCACTTCCGTCTCAGAGATCTGGCTCTCCAGAAAATCTCTGTATTGTTTTAAACTCGTGGTGGATGTCTCGTCGGGAAGCTCGTTCGATGCGACCAACTTTTCAAATTTGTGGGGGTCGATAAACTGAGCAGATGACGGAAAGGCTGAGGTTGGATTGAGCATCCTATTGATGACGAGATATAATTAATTGAATTCCATCAGAGTCAACTAGATGAACGTACGTGGCGCTTGGCGAGCACCGCTGGATGGTATGGAGAGATAGAAAGCGCTACTACAGAGACAAGTGTTCAATCAGATTCTATGTAGACGCCGAAAAGCAGAGACTCACTGATACTAACTCTACAGAAACCAGCGACTCTTCCCGTCACAGAATCTCGGACCGACGCGATGCTGGCCGATCGTGTTAAGGTTCAAGTCGAAGAGCTGGCGCACAGCCACATCCTCGCTATCCCATGTATCGTTTGTAGATCGGGCTGTCTCTCTGAGTTCCCACCTTTCGCGGTTCTCACGAAGGGCAATCAAATATTCTGGTCCTGAGAAGTTTGAGATATGGGCTGGAAACCCAGTTGCACATACTCTGGATACATGTAGAATATCCACGAATTCTCAAAACCATCGTCTTCCACAACATCCAGACCGTCGGCGGATGACTGTCAGTGTTCCATGGCGGCAACTTCCAACACCGCTTGATGAAAGGAGAAGGTGACCAAGCCATCAATACCCTGGCTGACAGTTTGCGCTCCTACGAAGATGGCCTGGACTGTGAGCTAGCTTACATATAATTTTTGGACTTGCCTTGCAAGTATCGAAGGGAACATCTGCTATTGCAATGCGACTAACATTTGAGAAAGGACATTGCATATTTGATGCGCCACGGAAGATGCCGTGCTTACAAACTCCGCTTGGGTGTCCGCCTCGGAAGCCGGTATTCACTTTTTGCTCAGTCTTGACTCACGACGACGACGGCCAGCTTTCCAAGATGGACGTCGATATGAAACTCAAGGATGACGTCGACGACAAGCCGTCGACTAGCGGCGGCAGGGAGCGGGAGCGGGAAAAGGACAGGGAGCGCGATTACGACCGCGAGAAGGACAGAGACAGGGATCGCGACCGTGACAGGGACAGAGACAGGCGGGATCGCGACAAGGACGGCGGCCGCGACGGCAGGCGTGAGTCGGGTGCGTGCTGCGCTATTCTGGACTCCTTGCACCATTCTGAAGTGCTTTTCCCCCGCAGGCCGTTCGCGACGTGGAGGAGGCGGCGGGCACGGCGACCATTGGGAGCCGGAAGAGCGCCGCGGCGGTGAGGTGAGCATTGATGGCGAGCGGACACAAGCTGGGAGTGCTGATGCGCAATGGCAGCGGCGTAAGCGTTCGCGCAGTCGGTCACGCTCGAGGCGTCGCTCGACTTCTCCGAGGCGGCGGTCCCGACGCTCGCGCTCTGGCTCGCGTTCTCGCAGCCATTCGCGCAGCCGCTCTCGCAGCAGAGAGCGCAAGGCAGACCCGTTCGCGCGCTCGCTCGGCGGCCCCATTAACGCCGACCACGAAGAGGCTGTCGAATTCTCCAAAGTCAGCAAGAGGGAAAACCGGGTCTATGTCGGCAACCTGAGCTACGACGTCAAGTACCGGGACCTGATGGAATTCATGCGGGGAGGTGGGTTGGGGATATCAGTTTTTTTGATTTTTTATGAGCGGCAGAGGACGAGCAGAGGTGGAGGTGGCTTTATATCGTTCCGGCGTTGGGGAGTGTGGGGATGATCACAGCCAGCCGAGGCGGAGTCTTTTTACTTCTTTGGAGAGCGAGCGGCGAGCTTCTTTTCAGTCTTTTGGAATGGTTCGAGTTGTGAAGAGGATATTGATGGGAGTTTTGGTTGGCAGCTGGTGAGGTCCTATTCGCCGAAGTACTGGTCACACCCACCGGCGTGTCCAAGGGCTGCGGGTATGTGTATCTTGATTCTGCACTCGGTCTGGCTACTGACACACGGTTTGTAGAATCGTCGAATTTGCATCAAATGAGGATTCTCAACGAGCAATCAGGGAGCTGTCCGAAGTTCCTCTCCTTGGCCGACCTGTGTTCATCCGAGAGGTTCGTATCCTCTCTCTTTTCATCGGCGCCTAATTCAGTTTTGCTTCGTAGGATCGCGAAACCGAAGCGCGCTTTGGTGCAACTCCAGTGCCCGGCAAGATGGGTATGGCAATGGCTGGTCAAGGGCTGAACGCTGGTCCCCCACCGCGTCCTCCTTCTCATAATTTCTTTGCTGCTCAGAATAACCCAGGGAACCAGCTTTATGTCGGCAACGTGCGTACTTTATTCTGACTGTTGTCTTGTATACTCAACTTCCTTGTCCATAGTTGCCGTACCAGGCTGGCTGGCAGGATCTGAAAGATTTGTTCCGCACCGCGGGCAACATCATAAGAGCAGACATCAATATCGGTGCTGATGGACGCCCCAAAGGTTCTGGTACGGTTGTGTTTGAGACTGCGAAAGACGCTCAGCAAGCTATCAGTGAGCTTCTATGTAACTCTTCCTTCAAACATGTGTACTCAGACCTTATAGCGATGTACCATGGCTTTGATTGGTATGGTCGTACTCTCGAAGTCAGAGAGGTAGAATCTTTACTTGGTGGTACATTCGGAATACCTGCTGAGGTCTTCTCTAGGATCGTTTCGCCGGTCTCTCTGGACCAGGCGGCTTCCGTGGTGGCTTCCGTGGCGCGCCTCGTGGTGGCTTCCGTGGTGGTGGTTTCCGTGGTGGAGGTGGCTTCCGCGGTGGAGGATTCCGTGGCGGATTCGGTGCTGGGGGTGGTCGGGACTTCAACCGGGACATCTACGCTGACTATTCTGGCCCTGACCAAGCTCAAGCTGGTGGTCCGGCCGGAGGTGGAGGTGCTATGGGTGGCTTTGGCGGTGGAGGATTCGGAGGTGGTGGTGGTGGAGGCGGAGGGATGGGCTTCCAGGGCAATTATGGACCGGAGCCGGAGCCGAGCCAGCAGATTATGGTTCGCAATGTAAGTGTCCAGCACCTATCTTCGCTTGAGGTGTGACTGATGTGGTCGTTAGCTGCCTTGGTCGACCGCCAACGAAGATTTGGTGGAGCTGTTCGAGACGACCGGACAAGTGGAGCTCGCTGAGATCCTGACGGACGGTCAGCGCTCCAAGGGCTCTGGTGTTGTGCAGTTTGCGCAGGTCTCTGAGGCTGAGACAGCTATCGGTGAGTCTACCTGTCATCCTACCGTGTCGAGTATCCAGCTGACTTTTTGATAGCCAAATTCCAGCAGTACATGTACGGTGGCCGGCCCCTGGATGTGCGTTTCAACGACCGGTGGCATACCTTCACGCCGTTGTCGGCAAAGGGAGGACAAGTCGCGCCTATGCAAGCAGAGTGAAGTTCTTGAGTCCTGAAGCATCTTTCGTTTTCTTCCTTCGTCTCTCTTTTTCGTGTAGCTATTATTTAAGAAATCGAGAGTAGCGTTACTGTACTGAATTGCGATTGCCTTTAGTTTTTTCTCTTGAATGAGTACGCGAAGAGTGGTGGAGAGTCGATGGTCATGAGGTATGGGTAATGTCGAGTCTACGTCCTTCGTTTTGTGCTCAACATCACAACCTGCAGGCGTATAGGCTACCTGTCATGGGCGCACGATGTGGCGCAATTCCTGTTGATCGGAATGTTACAGGTCCCTTTCTAAGGAATCATGGTCATAGTGACCCCGCAACTAGGTAACATCTTGACAATGATTCTAGCTCAATTACCGCACGTGCGTAGAGCAACAAAGAGGCGATCTGCTCCCAACGATCTCAACTGATTTCGAGCTTCCATGGCTGGCAGCCCTTCCTCCAGTGCCATCATCATATTTGCCGTCGATGCGCGCTCTGTACCTCTTCATTTTTGCGCCTTTCGCCCTCGCGAACTTGGTCGACGACGTTCTGGATGGCCTGAAGAATGCTGTCACCTGTGGAGGGTGTCATGCCCTTGCTGCGACTACTAAAGGCATCGCAGAGCTGGGTGATGAGCCATTCACGGACGTTGTTACCGCTCTCTGCAAGGCCACCAAGGTGCCGATGCCCGCGTTAACAACTATGGCGCGTCCATGAACGCTAACATGCGTATCGGCAGGTCGAAGACGCTGACGTCTGCGAGGGCGTGAGCAAAGAGCAGGCTCCCATTCTTGCGCGGGTACTCAGGACCATCTCCCCGCTGGGTGAAATCTCCCAGAAGCTCTGCAACATCGTCCACTTGTGCGAGCAGCCGTCCATCCCCGAGTTCAACCTATCCTTCCCCGCCCCATCCCCTGATTTTGTCGCTCCGGTCTCTAGAGGAAGAACGCCTCTCAAGGTCGTCCACATCAGTGACCTCCATGTTGACAGACAGTACATTGTTAGTCAACCGTCACGCCAGAATAACGAACGTGTCAATAACAAATCGCGTTAGGTTGGCACCGAGTCTAAATGCACCAAGCCCATTTGCTGTAGGAATTACGCGGACGAGACGACCTCAGCTCAAGTCCCAGCGGGACCCTTCGGTTCGTATCATTGCGACAGCCCCGATGCCCTCATCAGGTCGTTGTTCGCTCAGATATCGGCGTCTGGGAGTCAGTTTGCGATCTTTACGGGTGATGTCGTTGAAGGTAAGAGTAGAGGCATTCAAATATCCGAAGTGTATCTCAACATTTCTCTCAAGCTGCCGTTTGGTCTGTCACGCGAGAGTGAGTGCGGTGCAACTGATCAATTATCGAGGCGTCCGACTCATAATCAACACAGGGAAGTCCTTGGTGATGTGAATGTCTTTTACGACGAGATGCTCAAAGACGTCAATATCCCCGTCTTCCCTGCCATCGGGAACCAGTGAGACTTTGTCTAGGTGTTTGCTTTGACACGATGATGATTGAACTCTCCACAGTGAGGCAGCGCCTGCCAACAGCTTTCCTACAACGGATACTTCGAGCGAGGATGCGGCTGGATACGATCCGCAATACATCTTCGACGCCGCAAGCTCCAAGTGGTTGCCCTGGATAAACGCCACAGCTTCTGAACAGGTGAAGCATCACTCTGGCAGCTACTCTGCCGTGGCGCCGGGGACTAAGTTGCGGTACTTCAATCCCCTTCCTTCGATTTGCTCACT
The DNA here is from genome assembly GCA_019915145.1 of Strobilurus orientalis. Classification (NCBI taxonomy): domain Eukaryota; kingdom Fungi; phylum Basidiomycota; class Agaricomycetes; order Agaricales; family Physalacriaceae; genus Strobilurus; species Strobilurus orientalis. The sequence continues at coordinate 1,144,553 of JAHLML010000014.1, forward strand.
AGCTCACATTCGCAAAGCATCATTTCGCTCAACACGGTCTACTGGTACAACCTCAAGTGAGTGTTCCGCCGTATTCCACCACACGGTTACCTCACTGAATTATGCCTGCAGTTTATGGATTTACGATTCGAAAGTGGACCAGTAAATCCTCCCTCCCTCCGCAAGAACCCCAAGGGAACTCATTATTCGACAGCGCTGATCCCAATGGCATACTAGCCTTTGCCATCCAAGAGCTCCAAGCCGCCGAAGAGGCCGGTGAAAAGGCGTGGATTATTGGACACATGCCTCCCGGTGGACCCGATACGCTGCATGATCAGTCGCACTACTATGACCAGATTGTCCAGCGCTACCAGCACGTCATCGCGGGTCACTTCTTTGGGCACAGTCACCTTGTGGGGATACTCAACTCAGAGGAGCTCGACGACGTGTCTAACCACGTTCATAGGACCAATTCGAGGTTGGGTATTCGGACTATAATGATAGGCAAGCCGAGAACGCGGTTGCGGTTTCGTGGATCGCTCCTTCTGTGACGCCACGGAGTAGGTCTCAAAGTGATCGTCTTGGAAAGTCTACTAAGTATCAATAGGTGCCAATGCTGCGTTCAAAGTGTACGATGTCGATCCGGATACATATGATATCATGGACGCCCACACCTATGTCGGTCAGTTCGAATACCAATGCCTCCCATCGCTCGTAATTGACTCATTTCCACACAGCAAATCTGAGCGACCCCTCATTCAACTCTGCTCGTACGCAGTTGTCTAACGACTACCTCAGCCGCATACTAATTGTATCAATTATGTAGCCACTTGGAAGCACTACTACAGCGCCAGGGAGACGTACGGGCCCTTAGTTGACCTCCCTTCCTCCCAACCACTAGGACCCGCGTTCTGGCATCGCATAACAGAAAAGTTCGAATCCGACGACACGGCGTTCGAGACGTACATGCGCCTCATGACGAGGGACTACGACGTTGACGCGGGGTGCGATGCTGCCTGCAAGAAGGAGACGATCTGTGGGCTGAGGGCGATGCGGTCGGAGGACAATTGTGTATGTCACCTCTTGCTTTGGTTGGAGTTAAACTGAATGGCGTGCGCACATGTACAGGTGAGCGGGTCGACGCTTGCGCGCGAGGCGAAGAAGCCTGCGAGTGTGCCACGCGATGTGGCAGCTCATTATGATACGTGCGAGGGGACGGGGCTCCCGCATATCCTTGCGAAGATCATCGGCGCGATGCGAAGTGATAAAGTGAGTGGGTTGGAATAGGCTCGGACAGGCTGTGCAAAGATCAAGGACCTGATGGTGTTGATAGGTTCCGGGAGAGACGGTGAAGGCTCTAGCGGTGGATTTGAAGTCGATTGTTGGGTCTGGAATGCGTGAGGAGTTTTGAATGGGAATTGGCTGAATGAACCTCCTTTGTACAGTTCATGCGATGTATCACGAATGCATGAGGAATTGTGAATACTTCCTCTGTACGTTTGTGTGATGGATCAAGATCGGGTCATGTTCAACAGGTAATTCATGGAATAAAGAATCAGCAACTCTCAAATTATACCAACGAGACGAGGAAAAGTTGTAAGTAAAGGCTAAATAAACTGTAACATGAGATAACCGTGCATTCGAATGCAACCTATCTAGGTAATGTTAGAGTCACTTTCTTATAATAGCGGCATCGATGAACTTCACATTTCATTGGGTTTTGCTCTTTATTCACAATGAGGGGACCCGCGGCGGCAACCTGAGGATGGTCTGACAGTTGAATGACTGGGCGGTGCCATCACCGAGGCCAACAGCACTCAGGTCGTCGATAGTGCCTGTGAAAGACAACGACGAGCCAGAATCGGCGCAGGCATAGTCCCTAGCGATATCATTAGAGGTCAACTCTTTCAGCATCAGCTAATCGAAGGCTTACGAGAACAGGGTGCAAAGGAGGCCACCAGAAGCCTCAACGCTCGCCACAGGGCCCAGTCCGGCATCCGCGAAGTTGAAGCATCCCGTCGGGATGATTCCGGACGTCCATTCGAAGCAGTCGCCGCCCAAATCCACGGCGGTGCAGCTCTCCAAAACGATTTTCTTGATCGGTGCACGAGTGGAGATGGAAGCCGCTGCGGCAAAATTGGCGAGAGCGAGGATGGTGACGAGCTTGAACATTGCGATGCAGTAGAGTGGAAGTGGGGTTGGAAGCGAATGGTTTGCTTGACCAGCCTGAGAGGAATGACGAGGTTCTTATATAGTTATCCGCAGAGAGGCTCATACCAAAGCGCTGTCTTGAGCCCGTGCTCCATTCCAGAGATCTGTCGCATGCCCTCCCGTGAGTTCAATTCAGATACCAATTCAAGAGCGACGTTTCGTCAATACAACACCGGTCGAAGGAAATGGCCCACAAAATGTAATGGTCCGAGGGTTTCACGACCCATACAATGACGGGAGTACACGAGTTCGCCGTCAAGGCGCATCGATACGGTCTGAATAACTGAAGGTCGGCCGACCAAGAACGTATCTGACGGTATTTTAAATGAAGGGGGCTTCATTGACACCGGGTGCCACTCTGGCACTAAGCCGGGACGCCCATGGAGGTGACAATGATCCAACATACTAGTCGTCCGACCGATTCGCACATAGCGAGGTCACTCGAGGAAAGAATGAAGACAGACCCCGGCATAGTCATGATCCATCTGTGCAAGAAAATCTGCAGGAAGATCAAGAATCTTCTGCCTAGAGTGTCGATGGAACTGGAACTTGAAGCCTGTAGCGATAGCAGAAGGTGGTGGCGGCGTTATGAATTGGCAGAGTCTAGCTAACAGATACGTTGACCCCTGCTCAGCTAGCGCGAGGGCAGGCACCAGTTTGTGCCACGGGAAGTGGCAGATTCGATATGTTCAAGCAAGCTGCGGGTAAGGGACGGTTGCTGTTGTTGTGTACACGGGATCGATGATGGAGGTCGTGGTCAGGCGTCAGCTTTGCGTGAGCTTGTCAAGCAGAGACAAATGATCGCGACTCATCATTTCATCGGAGTTTTAGATCAACTTGTGTACAGTATCACCGTTCACGAATGCATGAGGAATTGTGAATATTTCTTCGCAGTTCTCAATTTCAATCAGACGAAAAAAGGTCATAACATCGCAGTAACCGTACTGCCGTAGCATAAGATAACCAAAGGATGAAGTGAAACCTGAGCATTCCGATGCCCACTCAATCTAGCTAGGTAATTAAGAGTCATTTTCCTCCAATACTGGCATCAATGAACGTGTTAAAATGAGCTGTTGCTCAGATATTGTCTCGTCGAGCACAGCCGGGTACGAATGGATGTGCTGTGCCTTTGATCTCGGTCTCACGAACTGAAACTGCTGCCCGTGCTTGCGAGCGGCTTCTGCAGTATTGCAAGAGGAAGCAACCAGAGTGTATGAGTTAGCAAGTTGCAATGGGTGACATGTCGACATTGACGAGCCGTAGGCCATACAGATATGATATTGGACTCGAACAAGAGAATATCACATTTGTGGTGATACTTTCTAGAAACACGACAATCCCTGACAGCACGACGGAAAGGACAGAGCGGTTGCTACGCAGTCCCAGAGGCATCTGAAGCTACAACTCCAAACCTTTTCCTTGCAACGGAGTGGAAGCCGATGTCAGACTGGTGCACAATGGCCCATGGGTGCCTCCAAGCTGTTCACACAAGCCCTTGTCAGGTCAGAACCCACAATGATAGTTTGATAGTCGACTCACAAACGTTGCACAAACGGGGGTACTCATACGCTGCCACAAGGTCCCACAAAACGAGAACCTTGTACTCACCGGAGAGCGACCCTGCGGGGGTTGGCGATATGAAGAGCGCAATGCGAGTGGGTATGTCGGATGTAGCTCTTTGCCGCAACGGTTGCTTTTGACGCCTACCCTAGAAGCAGTACCCGAAGTCACTGTGGTGGTTGGACGATTGCCGGTGTTGTATCCTGAAATTGAGTTATGTGAGTACTTCAACAGTTCAACTTGTAAACTGTGTCTGCCATTCCAGACCCTTTTGAGAAGATACTTGATGAAATCAGCGGAAATTCGCTATGAAAGATTGGGACTGCGCACTCAGCCTTGGTTATGACGCCGTATTTGCCCCATTGCAAAGTGCCGGATTTTTCTGGAAAGACGACTGAGGAAGCCTAGCATTACAAGGAGTCGTGGTGTACCTTCTCCTCTGTGCTCGCGCTTTTCCCTCTTCCGCTCCTTCCGCTCTCTGCACTCCCTGCTGTTCCACCACTTCTTTTGTTCTTTGACAGTCATACAAGGATGCACTCGACACCGATTCCAATTGAGACCTATCCCTTTGCCTTTATCTTGACTGTTATTTGGGCTGTTCATGATTGTGTCGCCGCCTCAGAGGTGATATTGAGCGCAACCGGCAACCTTGCGAAGAAGAGAGAGACCACCGCCCCGGAGGCGATGGCGACCACCATCATTCTCGGTCGCGAGAATGCGCCTGTGGGGTTGAGCGCGAATATCTGCGTCGTTTGTGTACAAGTGTGAACAGGACTCCGAGACCGTGATCTTGAGTGTCGTCGGTCACGCTCTTCGGTGCACATGAAAGCTAGAGGGATAAGCAAGCAAAGCACGTAAGCGAGGCTGTGCGACACACCTTGGCTAACAACAGTTCTACAATCCACTCTGTCCTGCGGCCAAGTTACCGTCATTGTTGTCTAATTTAGACTCAAGCATGCTCGCCGAACGGCGGCTTCGCCGCCATTCGCTCGCATGCTTTCGTCACTTTTCTCAGAGCTGTAGCAGGCGGAGAGGTGTAGCACAGAGAGAGATGGCCAATTAGTTGTATGCAGACAGATGGCGGGCACGGAGCGGTGTCGAGGTGATGATGGTGTACTTACTGGTCAGCTCTTATTCAAGTTACTGTACTTAAATACGACGAAGTCCGAGAATTACTCAGGTCCGGATATCGGACCGAGCACCGAAATTGGAGTTGACCGACGCAGAGCGATATCGACATAAGCAGAAGTTCTGAGTCACGTATACTGTAGGTTATCATTGAAATAGGAAGCTTACAGGAGGCGTAGAGGCATGAATGCTGTATTGAAGACGATTTAGTGAACTCGGATGATCGGACCGGACCTGTCCAAATGGAGCATGAAGACGATAGCCTCGCAGAAGGAGCATATACAAAACGAATTTCGAAATCTGATATTTCTTCCATTCGTAACTTTATCTTTCATTCGGCTTTGCTCTTTATTCACAAAAGAGGCGGCGGCAACTGGTTGTTGATCCGACAGTTGAATGACTGGGCGGTTCCACCACCGAAGCCTACAGCACTTAGATCGTCGATAATGCCTGTGAAAGCCAACGACGAATCAAGATTGGCACAGGCGTAGTCCCTAGCGATATCTTCAAAGGTCAACTCTTTTAGCTCCAGCTCTGAAGGTGCTTACGAGAACAATCTGCAAGCGAGGCCAGAAGACGCCTGAACGCTCACCACGGAGCCCAGGCCGGCGTCCGCGAAGTTGAAGCATCCCGTCGGGATAATTGGGGACGTCCATGCGAAGCAGTCGCCGCCCAAATCCACGGCGGTGCAGCTGTGCAAAACGACTAAGTCGTTTTGACGAGCTTTGGGAATGGTAATCGCGGCCACGAAGGTCGTGACAGCAAAGATGGTGACGAGCTTGAACATTGTGATGCAGTCGGGTAGATGTGGGATTGGAAGCGAAGGAATTGCTTGACCAGCCTGAGAGGAATGATGAGATTCTTATAGAGTTATGAGCAGAGAGGCTCATACCAAAGCGCTGTCTCAAGCCCGTGTCATGCCGTTCTCCATTTTAGAGATCCGTCGCATGCCCTGCCCTCCCGCGAGTTCAATTTAGATTCTAATTCGAGAGCATCGTTTCGTCGATACAACACCGGTCGCGGGAAAAGGCCCACGGAATGCAATGATCCGAGGGTTTTACGACCCATTCAATGACGAGTGTCGAGAGTACATGGGTTGGCCGTGAAAGAGCATCGATATCCGAATAACTGAAGGTCGGCCGACAATTTTGTTCCGCGACACCAAGCAGAATCGTATTTGACGGTATCCTAAATGCAGGGAGCGTCATTGACACCGGGTGTCACTCTGGCACTAAGGTGAGACAGGACGGGACGCCCATGGAGATGACAGTGATCCAACATACTAGTCGTCCGACCGATTCGCATATAACGAGGAAAAAAAAATCTGCTGGATAGAAGAGGCGAGGAGAATGTTATACCTATATTTTCAACGGAATGGAAGCCTGTAGCGATAGCAGAAGGTGATTGTGGCGTTACGGAGACGTATGAGAAGTTGGTGGAGTCTAGCCAGAAAATTCGTTGTACCATGAGCGAGGGCGAGCACCAATCTGTGCCACGCAAAGCGCCAGATTCAACATGTTTAGGCAAGTTGTGAGAAAGTGACAGTCGCTGTTGTTGTTCGTGGTCAGAAACAGATGATCGCAACTCACCGCGGTCCGCGCCTGTAGATTTCATCATCGGAGTTTAAATCAACTTGGTCGTGCTCAATCATCTCTCACAACATGTATCCCAACACGAACACAAACACTGCGTATGTGTCGCCTCTTCGAGAACGTTTACCTCAGAATACTCGCAAATCCACGAAATCCCAACCGAGGACCTCTCTGAGCGTGATTTCCGCTACACCACGCCGAATTGGCACTGGGGTCGCTACGAAGGCTTGTTTCGATTAAACTCAATGTATCTGGTTACAAATATCTTTGTAGAGCTCCCGTTCACCAGTAGCAGCTGTCAAGACGGCAAAACTAGATCGTGCCAATGAGCCGTTGAGATCAACAGGGGGCAAAGCGCCGAGAGTTCAAGTTCGGTTAGGATTTTCAGCAAGGAAAAAGGCTCCTACTTCAGATGCCCTAACGGTAGATCGGCCCCGTCATATCCTGGGAAGCGATGCTAAGCCCTGCGAGCGTGTTATGCCGGTCAAGTCTGCACCACGCGTCCTACTCATCGAAGACGCGACACTAATTGCATTCCAGGTCAGCACGCAAGACAAAGTGGCGTCAGGAAAGCGAAAGTGACGACAGTGAAGAGAGCGAGGATTCAGGCTCAGAAAACGCTGTCGATATAGAACCTGACCACTCGCAATCGGACACTGACGAGCTGCCCTACACGTCCGAGGAGGACGTAGAGTCCTCAGACGATGATGAAGTTCAGATAATCGAGAATCCGAACCAGCCACCCGAAGAGCTCTTGTCCCAGCTTCAATTTGCGCGTCCTCCGCCACGGGTGCCATTTCTGCTCAGGAATCTGCGGCGAGGTTTCCGCGGCGCCTGCTTAGGACATGGCGTACGGACGCAAGCACCCCCTGCTGCACTAGATCCAGAGCTTGAAGTGGTCTACAACTGGCGTAGCGCGAACAACAAGGCGGTCTGCTTCCAAACAAAGGTGGTAGGATGGCTTTGTCCAGTTTGTCGCCTCCACGACGCGTTTCCGACGCGCCATATGCTCCTCGCGCACTTTGAATGGGACCACTCCGAGTTTGAGGTCAAGTGTAATCAAGTCTTCAATTTCTATGATGCACCGGTGTGTCTCGAATGGCTCTTTCTACTCATGCACTGACAATCTGGTAGGCTGAAATACAACGCCCGACGTGGAAATTTCAGCTTCTCCTTCCGAGTCTCCCTGCGTGAGTAATGTTCTCACAACTGTCTGGTTGTTCCTACTGAGATCCTCTTAGGGCCAGATCATCCGCGCCACTGGTCGAGGCTCTCCGGTCCCCAGAGCCTCCCCGGTCTCAAGAGCCCCCCAAATCCCCAGAGCCTCCCCATTCTCCAGAGCCTCATCATTCTCTAGAACCTCCCATCGAGCCCAAATCTATCCAACGGTCCGCTGTTACACCTGAATTTGGAGAACTACGCATACACAGCCCAAAGGTCTCTCCAGAACGTCGTTCGAAGTACGCCTTGGTCTTTAATCGTGATATTGGTGACTCACTTCTCGTAGAACTCGATCCTTGGTAGAAGACGCGCCCGAGCAAAGCGAGACTGCGGGCCCTTTCCTCGATGCTGCTACTCCCGAGTTGGGCGCGACGCCTGACGATCTGGTAGCATCGCAGATGGCGGTCCGAGGAACGCCTGAGCTGGACTTCGAAGACACCTCAAGTGCCCCACCACCATTTCCTGTCCGCGTCAAGAGGTCGAAGCGCGTTATCAGCTCGCCCACGCTCTCCGAGGAACCTGGCGACGAAGCGGAAGATGGGATTCCGTAAGTTTGCATGTACGGTGAATACCTTGTTTTAACTGTCCACTTGCAGGCAGGCCATGGAGAAACTAGGTCTGACAGACACGGACCGTCCATGCACACCGCCTCCTCGAGATAACATGTACGGGCCAGCAAGGCAATACCCTTTCCTTCCCTTCAAGTCATACGACGGCGGGAAGGATGTGTACTATTCATGTCGGCCGCACGGTCCCAAGATCTACGACCTCCTCGGTACGCTGTCGATGACCAAATTCGGTGTTCTAGCATGGGAGATCGAAGAGAGGGAGGAGGAAATCTTCGAGCACGATGAGTCGACTGACGAGGATAAGGTCATGCACGCGTTGTGGGCGAGGTGGATTATGCTGAACAGGAACACGTTCATTGGGAATTATGTGGATGGGACGAAGATGTTTGTGGACGAGTATTGGAGGATGATACATTACGCTGCTGGGTGGGATGGGATGAGGTTTTGGTTATTGGTAAGACGATTTTGCTTGAGATTGGATTCGGGCTTACATTCTTTGCAGCAGCTGTTGGCTGGCAGATTCTTGACAGGGGAAGACGTGGTCAAGATACTTCATTATTACGAAGACAAAACACAAATGAAGAGTTGGTACGAGTGATTTGAACCGCCTGTTCGGCGAACATCTTGAACTGAGTGCTTTGACTGATGTACCAAAGCTGTATACCTACTAGTGAACTCCTGAGGAGGCGAGTCTCACGTCTCGTCTTGTCGTTGAATGTAGAATGCTCTTTGGCATGAGAAAATATAATTGAACAATTACGCCAACACTAACCCTGTTGAAGTGATTGACGTCATGGTGCAACCTCTTTCCCTCCGCCCACCACCACCGCGACGACAGCGGGCCGCCTATTGTCCATGACACGGAGGTGCCCTCCAATTCTGTGACTCCACGACTTTTTCACTCACATTGTTGTAGTTGTGCGGTGTAATTCGCGGGACATGCTTGTTTTGGTCGCGACATTTTCACATTTCATCTCATGGCCGCCCTCGATGAATTTGTTTATCTTTTAGCAGCGGACTCCCAGGAGGTACGCTTCCCGACATATATCCGCCCTCCCGCCCATTAATTGCGCCCCGCAGCAAGCACGCGAACGCATTCTGTCTATCCCTCATCTTGTCAGAGTTATTCTGAACAGCGAGACTTCCCTCTACAATACCATTGACTACATCATCTCCGAGACCGCCACCCACGCGCCGTTTCCTGATATCCGCCCGACGCTCATGCCGATCCGCGAGGCGTTCGCGGATTTCATCGAAAATGTTGCCTCCACGTGGGAAGAGGCCGTCCAGCTCCTCCAGAGCAGCTACAGCGCCATCGGCACCCAGGCGACCACCTACGACCCTACCCCGCTCTCCACGCGCATCCAAGAGACGCGCGACCTCCTCCCTTACCAAGACAGCGTGCTCGAAAACATCAAAGACCTTCTCACACGCCAGCGCGTCACCAACGACTGGTTCTTCCTCAAACTCATTGGCATACCCTCTGCCTGGGACAAGGCCCGCGCCGACATACCCCATGCCATCTCCCTCCTCCACCGGCTCTGCAGGGAGATCATCGAGTGCCTCGTCGCCCTGGAACGCTGTGTCTTGAGCATGAAGCAGCGGTTCACGGACTGGGAGTGGGTGCGCAGGCTCCGGCGCGACGAGAACATGCGCAACGAGCTTTCGCGGAACATGGAGACCGTGCAGACGCCCGTGCTGCCCCTGCGCACGCATGTGGACCAGCTCAGACGGCATCCGAAGCTCGAGTTGAGCAAACGTGCTGACCAGCTCAAGCCGGGCGAGATGGAACGGCGAGTTGGTTCACCAGTGCAAACTTATGACACTAACTTGTAATTTCCAGATTAAGTATGAGCAGTCTCGCGTCGTCATCCAAAGGGAAAGGGAAAGCAAAGACCGTGCTGGCACCGTCGGAGCTGTTGGCCGTCGCTGCAAGCCAGAGGCTCTCCGAGGTTTCGTCGCGTGCTTCTACTACTAGCAGCTTTAGTCTTAATTTCGAGACGGATTGAGTGTTTTTGTTTCGGGGGGTCAGGTCATACATAGAGTCGTACTAATCTCATTGCATTGCTTTTCTGGATAGATTTTTCTGGCAGCCGTCCACGTCGCCTCCTTTCACTTCGGTGGCACACGCGTCGAACACTGTAAGGAACCAATTGCGGGATGCAAAGAGGACGCGCCTCAACCATGAGTGGTCTTTTTGAGGTGACTTTGGTTCTGTGTATGAGCTCGCGCATCACCGTATGCTCCCTCGTAGACATGGACGTCCCAATTATCCCAAAGGCATGCTTCGTCTCTCGCTAGATTCGGTTCTTCCTGTAGGTTGCTAAGGTCCTCAGAGATGAAGATGAGGCCTCAAGTTGCTTCGTCACTGGCCCCGGCAAAGGGGCTCGATATCGCTATGTCGCTCAACAATAGGCTGGCGTGCTTCTGACGGTCAATCGTACAGAATGGACATATAGCAGGCCAAGTTTGTACGAATGGTAAATCTGGCCACACATGTTGAATGATTTCGCATCCTTGTTCTTTTCTTGAATGGGACCTGGGAGGCTTGGCAGCGCGTCAAGGTATAATGTATCTAAGTATCACTTGAACTTGAAGCTCGGCGAACACTACTGCAAGCTGAATGATAATGACCAAACCTTGACAAGACATGCGAACTATGTCGAGCCTCTAGTCTCGTCGAGTCCGAGCTGACTCGGTCAACCTGTAGGCTCGAAGTCGAGGTCATGTTTGTCAAACACCCGACAGTAGAGTAAATCAGTCGACAAGTATCATGCATATGAACATTGAACGCCTGAGGCCTCTAATTCTGGACTCTGGAGCGGCAAAACTATAAGCTTCAACCTTCCGCCCTCCCTCCACAAAAATGACCACCGCAGGGGTTGAACCTGCAATCTCCTGATTCGTAGTCAGACGCGATGCCATTTTGCCAGGCGGCCATGAAGTGTGGCGCATTTTAAGCTTCATGAGATGACCTGCATTCGATGATTAGTTTGGGAGGCGCCGACAGACCTCAACACTCAATGAGCTCTTCTATCGTCTCGGGGTGCTCTGCTCAAAATTGATAATGGCAAGCCCAGAGCTACTGCGTCAGTCAGTTGTCCAGAGACTGTGTGGCGCAATTTTAAGTTGGCGATCGCGATCGGGTGGCCACTCGGCAAGCGCCGAGCGACATTACTTCTCATTACTTTGAAGCCTTGATTAGCTTGATGTTGGTGGTTGACATGTAAAATGTTGCGTTATACAGTGGACGTTCAGAGAAACCATTTTGCTCGTCGGTATGACCCACAGCCAAAGTTGCTGGTGGAAGGCTGCGATCGGTGACTCAACAAGCCTTGTCTAAGTCTTGGACTCTGAAGATACTCAAAAGGTCACTGTGCTGCGTATATAGCAGGGACTGACGTGCGAGACCTTGAGAACTGTTACGTTGTGAGCTTGATTGAAGTTTGCGGGAAAGTCAATGGACTTGTATTGAATGCTCGGTGGATCTCACCTTAATCGCACAAGCCCCACCACGACTCTGTGCGCCAATAAATTCAAGCCCAGAGCTCAGATGATGGTTTGCCTCGTTGGAAGGCACGGTAACAGATGACCACCAAGGCAGAAAGGTTTACACTGGACCCACTAGTAGCACCATGCGGCGAGAGAACGGACTGTACTCGGAGGACACGCAGGCCCATTGTCACGGCGTACATGATGCTTAGATCCGCAGGTAAGTTACTTATCAATAGAATAATCAAGTTCCCTGGGAACAGGCTCTGGCGCAAAGTGTCACCTCGCAGCCCAAAGTTGGCGCAAAGACAGAGGAAACGGTGATGACGACGGGAATTGCCATATATGGGTCGAGATTGACCGGAAAATCCAAGATTGAGTGGAGCGTTTTTGACCCGTGCCTGCCAGTCTCCACATCCGGGTGTACACTCCCCTCTCTGCTCTGCTCTTCTTCCGTACACGTCGAGCTCGCTGTTCTCGACGTCCGTCACGCTCCTTCCCGCGCTGCTTGCCTGTCGTATATGGATTCCCGACGCCCTGTATGTCGCTCGCGCCCCTGCCCGCGCTGGCTGATGCTCATTGTTTCCATCGATTCTCGCTCTAGGATGCGTCCTCGCGATCTCCCATGCCTGCTGCCTCGCCCGCCCCCACGTTGGCGCCGACCAACGATGACATTGAAGCTGTGATCCAAATGGCGACCTCCGCGCGGCCGTCGCCGGACGGAAGATCGGGCCCGCCGCGCGACACCCGCACGCAGTTGTTCGTCGGCAACGTGTGTTCCGCCTTTCTCTACGAGCGCATCTTGCTCACTTCCGAATGTAGCTACCATACCGCGTACGCTGGCAGGACCTGAAGGATCTCTTTCGGCAGGCGGGCACGGTCCTCCGTGCTGATGTCTCTCTTGGGCCAGACAATCGCTCTCGCGGGTACGGAACGGTGCTGCTGGCAACTGCCGAGGATGCTGGGCGTGCGGTGGACAAGTTCAATGGATACTCTTGGCAGACACGGACACTGGAAGTCCGTCCCGATCGTCTGCCTCCGGACTTTGACAATCCAACCTCCGCTGCAGCATCCACTTACCCTCTCCCCGACCTAGATTCGCTTTCTCTATACGGTATTGATCGGCCGACATCCTCCAGTGGCGGCGGAGGAAAGAATCTGTTCGTGGGGAATGTTAGCATCGCGTCTTCTCTCCGTGACATCACCTCTAAAGATCATATCATTATGTAGCTGCCGTTCCACTGCCAGTGGCAGGATCTCAAGGATCTATTTCGCCAGGCGGGAACCATAGTTCGTGCTGATGTTGCCCTCGGTCAGGACGGCCGTTCAAGAGGCTTCGGCACAGTCGTATTTGCAACTGACTACGACGCCGACCGGGCGGTCAAGATGTTCAATGGGTAAGTGACATCATTCTCTGTCCATTTTTCCGGTCGTCTTTATCGCAGTCTAGCTACGAATATAACGGGCGCCCATTGAAAGTACATTATGACAAGTTTTCGCCATCGGGGACGGCTGCCGCGTCTCCCTCGCTATCCTCCTTTGGACAGTCGTTGATGCCGCCATTTGCGAGCCAACAGTCCAACTCATTATCCCACCCCAATCACATTACGCTTCCTACAGGGTATATCGACTTCTCGGCGCCCAGTTCGCCTTACGACATCTATCCTCCACAACTCCAAATGTCGATGCCCCATCCACACCATACACATTCCCACATCCATCAGCCTACTGCACTGAAGGAGCCAATAAGACCGCCACTAGCGATGTCCTCAAACAATACATCGTCATCCACTAATTCCTCCTTGGAATCGAGGAGGCCGTCCTTGGGATCGTCTCCCAACTCGAACTCTGCACCATCCTCCAGGACCTCGGAAGGAGCCCCGACTTCTTCTTCGTCGCCGCAGAATCGGCCTTCTCTGCAGCTGCAGAGTTCGTCCTCATCTCACTCATCACACCCTCATCATCCTGGCCCGATTGCCATACCTCCACCTCCACCGCCCACATCATTTAATATGCACCAACATATGCATCAAATGTCCCCAGCATTAATATCGCCGATGTATCCCATGTCTCCCATCCATGTAATGCCAATGACACCGCACGGACTACCTCCCATCACGCCTTCCATGCCACCGTTCACGTTCTTGCCTTCCTTCGGGCAGCCCATGAAGACCAGCGAGAGCGAAATGTCTATGAACGGGTACCACATGCATCCGTACACGATGCCCTCCTCGTCTCTATCACAGACACTGCCTGAGACACCCACACCGCCCACAGCTCCATCCCAGGGCAATCCTCTACATTTCGCTGCCAGAGGCGAATCTTCTTCGTCCCTCGCACAGTCGTCGTCCCAGAGTCAGCCTTCGTACAAGAAGGCAGAACCCTCTCGGCGTCCATCACAACAACCGCATGCCTTGCAAGCGCCACATCTCACACCCTTCTCACCGGGTCTCGCCATGTCCCCAGGTGCGTTCTGGGGCCGCAATCCGTACATGAACCCTGCACCCGGCGCGCCTGTACATCCGTACCAAGGCAGCCCAGTCATGTACCCCGTCCCCAGTCCGGGGATGTATCCAATGCCAAGCCCTGGTGGATTCTCGCTGCACCCGCACCCAAGCCCGGGCGGCTTCTTCTATACTGGAGCGATGGTGGAGCCAAAGGGATACTTTGACAGCGTGATGTCGATGAGCACGAGTGGGTCTGGGGAAGGAGGGTACTTTGGCTTAGGGTCGGCTGGCGTGGAGGATGAGATTCTGAAGCCAAAAGAGGGGTCGTCATCACGGCTGGAGACTGTGAGCGAGGAAGGGAAGGGGAAGGTTGCACCGGTGGAGATTGATGATATCTTCTTTTCGTCGTCTGATGCGCATGTGGCGGCGTCGAGGACGCACTCGATGTCAGAGGGTGACAAGCGGCCGATTATCTCGCGGGGAGCAGAGTCGGATCCCACGCGGCTACTACATGGCTCTAAAAGCGCGGCGCAGAGCCCGGTCGAGGAGACTTGATGATGCTGCCGCTTTCTTGTTCTCTTTTTTTCTTGTGTGTGTGTGTGGTTGATCTGTTAGCACTAGCATATTTTTCCTCCCCTCCCCTCCTGGCATAATTTATAGTTTCTTTCTCTCTTACGCATTCTGCTGTGTGGTTTATCATCACTACTCCCTACAGTACTACCATTACTATGGCTTGCATTTCCTCCCTCGCATTTTTTTTATCTCTCCACCCATTGCAAGCTATTACAAGTATAGTATTAGTATCGTGTAAAACAAAAATTGTAGCATGACATTCATCTGGAAATTTACTTTGGGAGTTGGGCTCGACGATTTCGTGCTTTAGCCCTTTTATTCTTACTGGGAGACTCTTACAACATGTATGATTTGCAACACGAAAGTACGGAGACTGACAGTCTGTGTTGGCAATCGCAGAATTCGCGCTATGTCAATCATTCCTTGTACGTAGCTTGCTGGGATATTCTATGGGTAGACATCTTCGCTCCAGATTATTTGCCAATGATTTTGCGAAAAGTATGATGCTCAAAGTTGAGATGAGATTCGCGCCAGAAGCCTTGGAGAAGGTTATCTCACGGTCGCGAGTAGAGGGAAGGAGAGGTTGTGGCTGTGCACCACCTCTTGATATCGAACCACGACGCGATCGGGCGGCTTTGTGAACGAATCGTTCATAGCAGGTTTCTAGCTCCCTACTACCGTCGCTGGCCTCTTACACAATTCACTGCCAGACCGGTAAAAGTGAGTCTCTGCTGACCAGCGCGCTGCTTGACTGATCTCATATTGTTGCTCTAATAGACAGCTCTACAATTTGTGCTAGTGCCTTACCAAGATCAGCCATGTACGTCCACTCACAAGCACTCGACACCGAATTCTCAGTCATTGAAATTCTGCCATCAGCAGAATGCTTGGTTCAGCCTCAATTGTTCTATCGTCTGCTCAGTTCATCGACCCTCACAAATTTGAGGGGCTGGTCGCATCGAACGAGCTTCCCGATGAGAAGTCCACCGCGGGTTTGGAACGATACAGGGATTATCTAGAGGCCCAGATATCTGAGACGGAAACAGTGCTTCAGAATGCGAGTGAGCTCCGTCTCGTCAAGAGTATCTCTACGCGCCTTGCGAGTCTCTGGGCCACTCTACGAGATACGCAGGCAGTCTTACATCCTATCCGCGGAGTACCATCGGAGCTCCTTCAAAGCATCGCTTCCCATCTTGTCGCTTCCCCGCAAGACCTCATGACGATTGACTTTGATCCTATCACTCGCATGCCTCTACTCGACCCACAACTTAACTCTCTGCACTCCCCTGATACCAGAACCTCTCTCTGGGCCATGTCTCAAGTGTGTCGGCATTGGAGACGGGCGATGGTCGGTGCAGCATCTCTGTGGTCGACGATTTCTGTCCCCTTAAATCTCGCTCAATGGCCCCAGGTCCAGAGAGCCGTTTGCGGTCAGAGCCTCCTTCTGCAATTACACCTCGAGAGAGCGCACCACTGCCCCCTTACGGTGCTTTGCTGGAGCAAAATCGACCCAAATTCGGCCCCTCTCCGTTACCATCCGTTACTGCCCATGTTGGCATCACGAATGAGCAATACACAAAATCTTCGTATACGCCTGCCTCTGCTTGTCACAAAGATATTCTTGAACGGTCTAAATCTGGCAAATATGCAGTGGTTTTTTTGTCACTGTGACTCTGCATTCATCGATGGGATATCACTGCCGTTCAATTTAATCCATTCGTCTCACAATCAATTGCGCTATGTCGATCTTGGAGGAGACGGAGGGATGGGCAATTTCGGACAAACCAACATCAGTCTACTGCTACCGAAGAGCGTAGTCCGCTATCGAGGTCTGGTTATCGGAGGACCGGCAGACCTCCAGACGTTGTCAGGGCTCAGCCAGTTGCAAGAATTGGCCATATGCTGTTGCAATTGGGAAGACTACTATGATGATGCAACGACAACCAACGATGATCCCGTCCATCTTCCCGCAATGCGGAAATTGTATGTGGAGTTGACAATGAGCGGAGAACTATCGAATGTTATTCGCATGCTCGACACACCTTTTCTTCGGGATCTCATTGTCACTGTCGATTTGAGCTATGGCGATCATGACGAATTTGCGAAAATTGGTATTGAGTCGCCATATCCGAGCTTGCAGAACATTGAAAATCTGCACATTCACTTTCCTATTAATCTTTTGGAGGGGCAATTGGAAGATAATCTTCGATTCCTTCGTACGGTTCCGAGTGTCGAAAGTCTGACCATCAGTGCATCATTGTCATTCCCCGGCCTGGTCATTGACTTGAGCCCCTTCCCTGACGGACCTGGACTGTTACCTCGTCTCCAATCTCTGCGTCTTCTCGGACATTCCAGAAATGTTATAAACGTTGATACATGCAACGATATCATTGATACCCTTGCTAGTAGAAGAGCCGCGGGCAGTGCTTCGGTGTTGCGTTCTGTCGTTCTGTCGGAACCACTTTTTTCGGCGGACGATGCGCATCGCGCGGTCTTGAAGCAGTTGATCGCTGATGGCTTGGACATAGCGTACGATGGGCGGGATGACGTGGAATACATAGACTTCATGCGTTGACTGTGCGTACAATGCGAATAGTATATTGAGATCACTAACATGCCATGTATATGCCCTGTAGATAGCAACGACTCATGTGTACAAAGTTCAATAGAGCCTTAGTACTCGAGTAGATCACACAAATCTTTGCTTCTCTTTCCTTCTTCAAGTCCCAGAAGATGACAAGGTCTTCGTGCTCTAAATTCTTTGAAGATGGACCTGAAAATTCGGTCACATCTAGATTATATTGTAAGCGCTCTCAGTATGAGGACTCTATCCAGGATTCGAGGGATCCGTTTGAGACACCAAACTTTCGAGATCTAGACAGAAACAGAGCGATACGCCTTGGTTCGTGAATTTTGAGTCGCGCGTCTCAAGGACATATGCTTCAGTGATGTTCAAGAACAGCCCAAGTACGGTGACGTCTGATTGTGGCATTCGTCTCCATGTCCTTGCGTGTCGGTGGGTGACCAACCTTGCAGGGAGACTCATGGACCGCTAGCGCGCTAGTCAAGTTTCCAGCGGACGGAGAAGTGAATGGAGAGACATTGAGATGTAAGTATACGACATCCACCCACCCACTTGCAAATAACAACCCCAGAAAAAAGTCTATTCGTATATCAAGCCAAACTAAGCTACACATAGTACATTTCATGTTCTCTCTCTTCCCATCTCTTCTATATAGCATAACGAAAATGTCCTTCTCCCATTCTCCCAGTCAGTATTCGCAAAATCTATAGGCGCGCCCCAGCCGCCTCCGCCTCATCCTCGACCATCTCAAGCATATGCTCAACAATCTCCTGCGGAGTCGTCACATGCCAACTCGCAAGCGTGCGTTTGCTGCTGTGCCCGACAGCAGTCGTGAACACCGCGTCCGACGAGATGGCCAGCTCCACGGGCTTCGCGTCTTCCGCGTCGATGAGCGTCACGGACAGCGGCGCCTCCAGGTGGATCTTCTCCTCCACAGGCGACGCGGGGCCGATAGTGGGGAAGAGGTTCAAGGCGCGGAACATGTCCTCATCAGTCTTGTCGTCCCCAGCGCAGAACACAAACTCGGCATCCGGGTTGTTGTACAAGATGCGCTTTACAATTTCGCCCTTGTTGACCGCGATGGGCCGGACCTCGAGGTTCTTCTTACCAACAAGGACTGCAAACCAGTTGAGTCTCCACTTGAGTATCGTAAGGAAGGAACATACCCTCAATAGGCCGCTTGTGGGCGAGGTTGTTCTCGAGCAAGTCCTGGCACTGGCGACACTGGAACTGACCCCACTCCGGGTCGCTGGAACGGTAGTGCCATGTGATTGAGCTCTTCTTGACCTCAATGTGGCTTCCAGTCGTCCGCTGCAAGATAATCAGCTACGCGTAACGCTCAAACCCTTCAAAGAGCGTACCTCCGTGTAATACTTGAAGATCTCGTGCACCTCGGACAACCAGCTCATATCAAGCTTCTCCGTAAAGTTCTTCCATTCCTTCGAGCCAATCTCGCGGACGAAACCACCATGTTCGGCCGAGAAACCAAGCTTGTCGAGATGCCCAAGGTGCTGCTCGAGGAATTCGCCATCACGGCCAGAGATGATGTACACCAAATTCTTCGGATCAGCGCAAAGCTTCGTCAAAGCCTCGAGAGTCTGTTCGGATGGGGTAGCCATACTGGGGATTTTCACAATCGGTGCCAGTGTGCCCTGGAGAACGATGTCAGTCTCTGAACCAAGTTCTAGCATCGTTCGACGTACATCATAATCAAACAAGAACAACCGCTTGCCCGCACTGCGATACTTGGCCTGGAGGACAGATTTGGGGATATAAGGCGTCATCCTTGCAGTATGTTGGCTGTTCATCTGGCCCAGAAGCATCTTCACCAAAACAGCGGCCCAAGTGTGCGACGTGTGCGTAGTGACAACCTTGTGGAGCGTGGCGTGTCGTTTCACCTTCTCCGTGTCGCTCATTAATAGGCCCTTGTTGATAGCAGCGGCGACGTCCTAATCAAGAAAAAGGATCAGCGGACAGGCATTGCGGGAATTCCGAATGGATCACTCACGCCTAGATTCCACGGGTTTACTTGAAGCGCCTCAGACATGTGCTTGCTGATGCCCATGAACTCGCTTAACACGCTTGGGCTGCGGTTGGTCTTTTCTTGAGCAATGACAAACTCCATAGAAGTAGTGTTCATGCCATCGCGAAGAGGTGTGATGACTGCAAGGTCTGCAACAGACAAGAGCGCGTAAAATTCATCCTTCTTCAAGGTTTGGTGACTAGATGGACGGTAAGCCAGATGTAGACGAGAAAAACACGCGAACATACTAATGATGAACCGGGATGAAGTCAAGGCTTCCATACTCTCCGTTGATGTGTGCCACCAATTCGCTGACTTGTCGCTCGAGCTTGGGCGAGTCGGTCAACGCTGGCGACGTCACTTGGATCATCACAACATTGCCAATCCATTCAGGGTAATCTTGCAGGAGCTTTTCAAATGCCCGGAGCTGTGATGACGCGATGTTATCATCGAGAAATGTGGTGACGCAAGAACACGAGGAACCTTCTGCAGAACGCCCTTTACGACATCGAGCTTGTCGCGTCCAACGATTATCTTCTTGCCTTCATAGAGCGTCTTGAGAGCCTCGAGCTTGGGTTGGATACCGGGACGTGTGCTATGAGTGAATATGAGCGACGATGCGCAATCGGACAGGGCATGACCCACATATCGCGCGCGACGCGTTCCGCATCGATTCCGACAGGGCAGTGCATGACCGAGCTGACATGCCCCTCGACATCGATTCCGCGAGAAGTTGTCTCATAACCGCACACGCGGATACAGGTAGAGAGGAAGTGGCGGGAGTAGGAGTATGTTTGGAAGCAGACGAGGTTCGCCCCAAGCATGCCATCCAAGATTTCTTTGCGACCTGTAAGAGATGACGTTAGAGTCACTGCGGAAGTGAGCAAGAATTCAACGTACGTGGCAGACACCGGAAGACCTCGCTGCTGGGGAAAGGCGTGTGCACGAACAAGCCAAGGACCGCCTCTGGAATGAGTTCTCGGACGAGTTTGGGAAGGAGGAGTAGATGATAGTCATGGACCCAGATGAGGTCGCCAGGCTTGTATATTTCAGCAATGCGGCGCGCAAAGGTGGCGTTGGCAGATTCGTAGAAGGGATAGTGGGAGTCGGCCGATGCGTACTCGCTCGCGACGTCCTGCCACAGCAGATAGTGGAATAGCGGCCATAGTACTAGGCGAGCGGCCGTCGGTCAATACGTGCCGCAGCGGATTCGAGTCATGCACTCACTTTGTTTGCAGTATCCGTCGTAGTGGCCGTGGGCGACCTGGTCGTCGAGCCAGACAGGCACGTAGCTCGTCTTCTTGTCGTCATCGGGGTCCGACTCCTTGGGCTGGTACGTGCTGAGCGCCTCGTCGAGGGCGGCCCTGTCGTCGGCGGACACTGTGGATGTGGGGATGTTTTCGTTGGGAGTGGGGGACGTGATGTCGCCAGTCCAGCCGACGATAAGCTGTTCGTGCGTCGCCGACAGCGAGCGTATGCCCGAGATCATCGCTGCATGGCCGTACCGCGGCGTCAGTGTCCACACCGAGGAGTTCTTGGCGTCGGCGACGCCCTCTGCGCTCGCGTCTGGCTCGCCCGCGGTCGGGCTGGACGGGACCTCTGACGCCTTCACTGGCGGTGTCGCCGGCGGACTGAGGACGCCGGCGCGGTTGTTGAGCGAGGCGACGACGGGCAGGTAGTGGCAGACGTGGATGATGCGGCCCGACAGCGGGATCTCGTTGGATCGATGCTGGTCCTCGAGCGCGCGGACCTGATCGCGGACCTCGTCGAGAGAGATGTCGTCGCCGGCTCTGGTGTACGGCTCCGTGAAGCTGTCCATGGTGGAGAACGCCATGGGAGATGGGCGGGCAGGCGGGCGGGGCGCGAGGGGGCAGGTAACAGGGAGCGACAGCCAAGAGTCGAGCTATAAGTAGGGCGAAGGATGATTGTGGTAAAAACGAAACCTTTGAGATCGCGACGACATCTGCTGTAAAAGGAAATCATCTGCCCCTGTGCTCCTGCTCCGTGCGAATCATCTCTGACATCAGCCCAAAGCAACGGTCCCGTGCCTTCGCCCATTGGCTCTGCGGATTCTCTCTCGGGTCCGGGAACGTTTGCACCTCAAGATCCGACGACTACCCGGCCAATCTGCCGTCCAACACCAATTAAGGACATTCGTAACTCGTTTGGGACGCGCCTCGATTCGGCGCGTACGCCATGGAGAAATATACCGTCGCGTACTAAACCCGACCACACCGTTCAGACAGAATGGTTTCATCGATCAAGGGTTTTGTCTAAAGCAGCAGTATACGTACTTGGGAGGATCGGACCGTTCCATGTGTAAGTTAATGTAAACAGAACCCGCCTGGATCATCTTCGTCCGAGTCTGGGGAGTACTCACTCTACGCGAACAGCATCAACGCTGTTCATCCCTCGTTTCGTCCGTCTCGTGTACCCTGACAAATTTGTCCGTCAATTCCTTGGGAGGATTCAGACCGCAAGCCAGGAAACATAGCTTGGACTTCGACCGTCTAGAGTCTAGACGGTCCAAGTCAGAGTCTGGCCATGGCAGGTTATCGGAACACGACTCTCATTGTCCACATGGACAACAGAAGTTCATTTCCCACCACGCCCCGGCTCATCTATGTATCTGCTCGCACACGTAAAGCAGATAACCACTCGACATCAGATGGATACGGAAGGAAAGACGTCCCGGTCTCTTCATTTACGACGTTCAATGTTTCCTGCCAAAGACGGTGAAATCTCGTGGTAAGAGGTCATCAGCGTATGAAAAGCAGTAGGTCGGCATTGGCGCAATACCACCTGCGTAACATTGTGCCAGTGGTGCTACGGAAGTACAGTCGGGTCTCATGAAGAAAAACGGAGTCCTACAGAGTCCGCTAGTTTTGGACCCAGAGGAATGAAATCCCAAGGTGGTCGAGAATTGGACTGCAGTTATAGCTGTAAGATGGGTGAGGGGTGTGAAGGCATGGAAAGTCAAGGTCTACTGACCCCATCACTCTCATCGGTGATACAGTACAGTCTGGATGCTGAATTCTCCGCCGTCGAAGCTTCGCAAGTGACTGTAATTGTTAAGTTTCAAGACTGGAGCAGGAAGAAAAATTCGACGGAGCGTTACATCTTGTTCGATGGACACACACCGGAGGAACTTGAATGTCAAGGACACAGTAATCGACATCAAGAGAATGTTCTCGGACTGGAACGTCGTCTTTGAAGACAGAGGACATAGCACGTGCAGAATGAGCATCACTGTCGTCTCGTGGCGCCGGCATGGAGAGAAGGTAGATGAACCTTGCCGCCTTGAAGACAAAAGTGGGATTGCGAGCGATAGTTCAATGAGGAGGACTTGAATCTCATGGCAGAGACGACGGCGTCCGAGATCATGACTCGGATTCTCTTCGAGAGACAGGGAGTGGGTGGTCATTTCGGAAAGCGTCACCTGGTTGATGTAGAGTAAGACGATATGAACATGATCCTGAGAGAGCTGGCGTCAAGCCTTCGAGTATCGCAATAAACTCGTTAGATGTGGGTAACTCTGCCAACGAGGTTAAAGAACATACACACCGCTATGACTCAATGCGAAGTCTATCGAGGCCGAATTTGTTGAGTTACCCAAGTGGTTGCAATGGATCGGCGTCAAGTGAGTCTTCAGACAATGAACGGTTACAAGGCTGAGGTGCAATGGATGGTAATCAAGCTACTGTTGAATTGGAGACCCAGCTCTATCAGCTTAGCCAAGACAGTATAGAGCTGTTGATGTCGCTGACAGTGACTTTCCAAGCCAGACACTCTTCGTGTTCGGAATCTGAGTGACGGAACGGCGGTCTGAGACGTGGAGGAATGTCAGGATGTGGACAGATTGTTGGCAGCCCGGGCAGAGTTTGTCTACAAAAGACATAAGTGGGCAATGCCATCAGGGGTGCACAAAGAGGGCGGACTGGTCACATAAACATACCCGCCCTCCCAGTCACCGACGCGTCGCTAGATCGCGCCTTTTCCAAACAATCAATTATCGGTATGCGCGCGATGTGATAAGCACCCCAATCAATTAAGGCCATCCGAGAAACTCGTTCCTTCACTTGCCTTCAGCGAGTCAAGGTACCTCGACCCTGCGGCAACACAACCAGTGAGGAGTTGGAATCAGGAACAAGCTACCTGATTACTTCGCTAGAAAAAACTCTCCCTCAAGTCTGCCCAAGATTTGATAGCAAGTAGTACACAACTCGCCCTCCTCACAGATCAGATGCCCCCAAATAAACCCTCATCCAACGCGCAACCACATCCCGTATCCGCCTAGAAGAGAGTCCACCTGCAATCATCAGAGCAAACACTAACAGAATCCACTTCGATATGAACCTCGGTCGGCCAGATGGCGGTGGCCCACTGGGGCGCTTGGGCAGCCCGGGGAACAGCCACTGGGCTTTGCTCTCCTTGCTCGGCTGCAGATAATTAGAACAGTCAGTAAGTATTGAAGTGGGGAGGATGGGGAAGGGGGACGCACGGTATACGGGGGGTAGCGCAAGCTCAAGACGAGGTCAGTCCTATGTATACAGCGTGAGCTAAGGGGGTGCAGGCGAGGCGGAGGAAGGCGTACCACCACGGGACGTCCAGCGACGCTCTCAAGTGCGTAAACGTGTCGAAGCCATACTGTGATTCTCGTCAGCAGAACGCAATCACTTGACCTCCCCTCCGAGTCCTTACCTTGCCATTGTGGAACCCACCTGCCCAAGTGTCATCAGTTCATCCCAGTCACAAAAACGCTCAAGCTTACTCCCACTCGGCCCAATACCACCAAACGGTACACCCTCGATAGCCGCCTGCACCATAGTCTCATTGAAGATCACGGATCCACTCTTCGTCGTCTTGATGACTGCTCGGGTTTGAGTCTCGTGAACTAAAGTTCAACCTAACACCCACCTCGCTCCTTGAACCGGCTATCCTTCGTGAACGCATATATCGCAAGAGGGTAATCATGGCTGTTCACATAATCAAAGCCCTCGTCCAAAGAATCCACAGGTATCACGGGAAGGACGGGTCCGAACAGTTCTCTAATATGTATCAGTGAGAGCAGCAAGATGGCGTGACGGAAAACCTACTCAGACATGAGCGCATCCTCAAAGGACACATCCTTCACAACGGTTGGCGCGATAGCCTTGGCTGCTTCGTCCGTCTCTCCACCAAACACAATCGTCCCTTTAGTCGCCTGCAACAACCCGTTCACCCTCTTGAAAGCTTGCGCGTTGACCATTTTGCCCATAGCATTGGGCGCGAATGGTCCCTCCGGGTAGAACGAGTCAGTCCTGCGGATGTCGTCAGACAGTGAACTAGACTGGGGACTTGGACGTACACCTCCTTGAGCGCCTGGACGAACTGGTCCTGGAACGCTTTGGGCACGATCACGTAGTCGGGCGAGATGCACGCCTGGCCAGAATTCATGATCTTGCCCCACATGATCCTGCGCGCGGCGCTCTCCAGATCACACGACGGGTCGATGAACACGGGGCTTTTGCCTTGCAAGCTGGTGAGAACGCCTCTCTGTGGCGAAGTGATTGGGTCTCACCTCCCAATTCGAGAGTGACTGGCGTCAGGGTCTTTGCTGCTGCGACGCCTACGATCTTTCCGACGCGTCCACTACCCGTGAAGAGAACTGGACGACAGGTGAGAGGAGTTTATACGAGGATGACTCGGAGGACGTACTATGACCCCAAGGGAATTCGAGGAGCTGGAGAGAGGTGTCAGCCAGGATGTGAATGAATAGAGCAATATATACCTTGGTAGTCTCCGCAACGCTTCCATTGACAACCCGCACAATGGATGTATCGAGGTACTGAGGGAACAGCTCGGCGAATAGCGTGGACGTAGCGGGTGTTGCCTCTGATGGTTTGAATACGACGGTGTTTCCAGCGGCGAGAGCGGATATCTGGTTTACCAAGTTCTTCAAAAACCACATAGGGACGGAGGGATGGAAGACGCACGATGGGACCAATGCACATAGAGATGGGGTAGTTAAAGGGCCCAACGATCAAGCAAACGCCCTTCCCCTCCTTGTACACGACGCGGTTCAGCGGCTGGTGCACCAAACTCAGCGGCGGCTTCTCTGGCTTTGCCCATTTCTCCAGATTCGCATGCGTCCCAGCCACTTCGCTCAATACCGGTCCAATCTCCGAGCTACATCCACGTCTATGTTCATGTTGTATTCGAAGGCATGCGACGGAGACGTACAATGCGGTTTCCAGCGAGGGTTTCCCCAGGTCCGCGTGCAGCGCGTCTGCTATCTTCTGTGCGTTGTCCTTGATGAGATACCCCAGCTGCAGGACGAGGTATTTGCGGAATGGGATGGACTGCAGCTTGCCGGACTTGAACGTCGCATCGAGCTCGGCGTGGATCTGGGCCAGGAATGACGAATGCAGTTATATCGCCTTCGGAGACACCGACCTTCTCAATGTCGCCTACGGGCGTGTATTCCAATGTGGTCATTTTGGGGGGAGTTGGTGATGGTAGTAGTAGGACAAGCAACAAATGATCGCTCCGGCGCCGGTTATATACGCTTGCCGATCGACGCTGGACAAGACGCGTCTACATGCTTGGATAATTCAAATTACATACCTGGCGTGTGTTTGTGAGCCACAGCGCGGGACATCTCCATCGGCTGCAGCGTTACCAGCAAATTACACCTGATATGAATGCATGAACTATCTTTCATGCGTTGCATCTTTGTTGTAACCAGCGCGTGTTTTTGTGAGCCGCGGCGCGGGGGCATCATCGGCTGCAGTCTCAGCGTGAGACTGCACATTCACAAACCGTTATGTGACTGATTTGAGTGTACGAACGATAGTTCGTGTCCAATGTCCGCGCGCGAGGGGTATCATGCATGACTCATCATATATCATGAAGGATGCACGCTAGTGCACGGCGCTAACGGCGAATCCTGCGTCCAAGCTCTCGTCTCCCACCTTTCTACGCAGCCGAACGACGCGCGAGATGTCTTCTGGCGACTCGGAAGGCGGCCGCCGCTTCGATGACCGTGGCGCAGGTTCAATTGGCGGGCAAGTAAAGCACAAGCGCACATTTCTAGCATGTTATGCCTGCAAGAAACGGAAAAGTGAGGGTCTCAACTCGCTTTGACTGCACTGCTCACGGTGCCTTTAGCGAATAGGCTTGTGGGCAATTGGGTCCAGAAGCATGTAGCTATCTTGGATTCGATGTTAAACGAGTAGATCGAGTCGATACCCCCCAGTGAAGCCCCGAACTCCCTCATCCATTCTTCGATCCAACTAGAGAACACTTCGCCACGTCTGATACACAGCATCGGCCGGTAACTTATGAACTATCTCTGATGCGTTGAATTATGACTACGGCCCCTCAATGCGTGTTCTCGTGCGGCGTGGGGGCATCACAATCGGCTGCAGCACTTGCACTAAAATCACACGCATGCATGAACCAGGCATGAACTATCCTTGACTGCGTTGAATTATTTGAGTATGCTATAACTACGGCTCCCCCAGTGGTATCGTACAAGTATTAGTGTATATGAGTGGGGTTTCATGGATGGGTCGTGACGGTGGTGTGGGTGGATTACGCGCTGAGGGAGACCACGGGCCCTGTGTGCCTCCACGACGGCTCATCCAATAACTTCCTCACAGCGGGGCGCATGTTGCGGACCCCGGGACGACCGGGCCTGGGGCGCTGGCGCGTGAAGGCATTGGGGAAAGCGTGGGCCTTAGGAGCGGGAGTGGGTGTGGGTGTAGGGGTAGGGGGCTCGACCGCCAGAGCAGTCTGCTTCTTGGGGGTGGGATGCTGGCGACGGCGGGGAGAGCGTCCCCGCTGTCCGTCGCCCTTCTGGAGTTCAGGTAGCCGCTTGAACAGCGCGTCAAGCACGTCTGCATCGTGCACCAGCGGTGAGTGGTTGCGGATGTTCAGCAACTCGTCTGGGGTGTAGATGGGTACACGTGGTACACCTAAATGAGAGAGAGAGGGTTGAGTAAGGTATGCGATGGTGACGATGAAGGGAGGAGACTTACGACGAGCCTCAAAGTCCTTGAGATGTGAATCCTCTGTGAACGAACCCGTGGGTGTCGTGACAGTGGATGATCCTCTGCTCGAGGAGCGCTTGTGGATGGGGACATACAAGCTGGATGATGACGAGCGGGCAGAGTCCGAAGAGTGGGAGCGCGATGAGGACGACATCAGGAGCTCAAGTGCTAGACGACAGGCAGTGAAGGCTGGTTGAAGGCTGGCTGGGGAAACCTCCGTATGTTGTATAGCCGTTTTATAACGGAACAGCCTCGTGCTACTGCCGCAGACAAGTGCTTACTTTTCGAGAATGATGCATAGTCGCGTCAGCACACGAATGTCGATGATGAATCGTGAATGAGCCACGCCAGCCGAGAACATTCGACCTTCTTCCGTCATTGCCTTTTCGGGACGATTCGGGCCTGGCCACGACATGGCCGAGGCGTACACGTTACCCCCCGAGTCGGCCCGCTTGGCTGGGCTGGAATACCAAGTCTTTCGTACACTCAACCGCATAGCTCGTAAAGTGTTGAGTTGTGATGTAAGTATGTACTCATTATGTGCTATACAATAATTGCCTGCGCCTAATAGATCGACGACCCACTCTCCCCTCCTCTCAATCACCATCAATCACGACTGCCTTCTTGCGAAATGACGGTCTGACTCTTTTGGAGGTATGAGACTTACAAATGCTTAGTTTGCGATTATGCCTCAACAAAGCCCTTGACGTTCTTCAACCAGCGGGTGTACTCCTGTGCATGATTGTCAATATCGGCCGAGGATTCATAAGCGTTGACAAACCTCCTGCTCCTTGTACTCGGCGTAGTCAGGAATAAAGAGAGCGAGAGACTCGTTTATGCCGCGCTCCTCGAGGAAGCGGTCAAACTCTTCCTGGAGACCCATATCGAGGACGTCGAACTATAGAGGGAAGGGTTGATCAATGTCACTGCTGCATGTATGGCTAGCGGAAGACCCACTTGAGGACCGCGATAGATTCCACTGCGCGCAAAGGTGGCCTGGGCCGTCATTTCGGTGCCAACCTTGGCATCGGGGTAGAATGCGACGTTCTCCACGACGAATTGGCCTTCACTGCACTGCAGGTCAAGGCCGAGAGCTCCCTGGCCGGAACCCTGAAGAATGTAGTGTGTTAGCTTCTACAAACGACAGAAGGGTCATACGACATGCCTTGGTGATTGTCAGCGCGACGTTGATGGGGTAGGAGACCATGGTGTCCTCCTCTTGTGGAGCCTCTTCGCCGTCGTTTTCGTTCTCGTTTTCGGCGTTCTCATCATAGTCCTCCTCGACGTCGTTGCGGAGGTCGGATACGGAGAAAGTCAGACGCAAGCTGTCCAAGTCTTAGATGGGTGGGGAAGTGGAAGGAATGACAGCAAGTCGCGTACGTTTCGTTTCCAAAAGTGCGTGCAAACACAACCTCGTCGCTGAAGGAGGGGTCTTCAATCTGACGAAAGGGTAAGAAATTTGTTGGAGTCAAGTCGGACGTTGGTAGCGCACCTTCCAAATGCCCTGGCTTTTGAAGGTTTGAATGAATTCAGGAAGTTCTTTGGGAGTAACACCGTCGACTTCGTAGTTCAGCTCCTCCTGGAGCTTGGCAGAGAGAGCACCGTCGGCTTCAAGCGCCATGAGCACAACCATTTCGGACAAAACTGTGTGGAGTGTACGCACTGCTGCCTTGGCCGAAAACGCGAGCGGAGACGGTGAATGACCGGGAAGCCTGCTTCACCGCCGGGGCGAGCACTTGCGACCGCGCGACGCACACAGCGGACCGCGAAGAGACGGCGCGCGACGTCGAGAGGGAAAGCTGGCGGAGAGAACGGAAAGCAGACATTTTGTAGAGTTGAGTGAAGCCTGGAAAGGTTTGAATTTCCGATCGCGCGAAAAAGCTGTTTGGCGCCCGGCACATGACGATGCCAAACAACAGGGCGCATCTTGCCGAACGACAACTTGAACTCTTGTCAGTCCAGTGTCAGTCTTGTTCTCTCAAAGTTCTTGCTGCGTTTTGTCTGTATTGCAAGAGTCTTCCCTCCTCTCTTTCTCATCTACCGTCTATCTGCCTATGCCTCGCTCTGTGTCGGATATCTGGTGTTGTTCTTGCTTTGACAGTGATCCACTCTGGTTGCGCCACTCTTTGGGCGAACACTCTCTAAGTTAACAGGAGCGACTACAGGCAAGGCTATTCAAGAGTCAAGACGGTAAAGGTAATGGTGCTAACATTAATTACTTTGCCGTTGCCAAGAAATAGACAGTAAGGAGGACATATGCATTGTACCCTTGATACCGACTCCCTACTTCGATGGCTTATTGAAGGGCCAGTGAACCGGATGCTCCACGAGCATTGATACTGTCTCAGGTGATGCTGCCAGTAATTTTACGGATGGATCTATGACTGCATCTTCTCGTGCTCCGTAGTCGACTCAAATCATCGGTAGCACCCATCATCCTCAATAAAGTCTCCTCCCATCAGTGGCTTTCGAGTGAGGCTAACGAGACAGCGAAGAGACTAATACACTGACAGAACAGGTGATTACACTCGTGAGGCATTGAGAGGATGCTTACTGCCATACATGTCGACTGGGGCGCATTTCCTACTCTCATTTCAAATGTTCAGACAGGCTTCAGCGAGGTATGTTGTGTGATGACTACCGTCCAACTGCTCACATTGCGGTCGTTCTTAGTCGACTCGAACAAGTTTCACAGACAGGCCTTGCCCTTTTCCCACTCCAGCCGCCACAGGGACATGTTGACATTAATTAGACGCCAAAGAGATTGCTTTGGTGGGGTTCTTTCCCTGAATGTTCCGGGAGGATGCAGAACAATGTTCTTGACCTTACTTACAGTAAGTAGGTTGAGCAGTCTGAGCTTCAGTTGACCTATCGGAATTCAGCTTTTCGAAATTAATGTACTATTTTTACAACCGTCCGGTCCGTTCCCCGTCGGAAGCAATTCTATTTGAAATTGGCTTGGCGCGGTGATTGCCGTACTTACACGTGTGCGTAAAGATGCTACTTGCGTATTGTACGGCACGTTGTGGCCGTGGCTTTCTGGTGATCTCCCACCTATACACGACCTTTTAACGCCAGTTACGACGCGCAGCACCCTTCACGAAGCATATCTTGAACGACCGCCCAGCTTCTAACCGACAGAGCTGGATTTCACGCCAATAGTGCGTATATGCATTGGTGGGAAACGTTGGTACTGACGGGCGCTTCCAAGGCCCGACGACGCCCGCCATGCCAAAGATGAAAAATGGCCTCCAGGACGACGAGGACAACTCTGCGGGTCCGCCGAATCCCCGAAGAAAGACGACGAGGAAGGAAACGATTCTGAGCTTGGTCGAAATGCTGCTCCAGTCCAACGATAATGAAAGCAGCGTCCATGGTGCGCCGCTATTCTCTAGCAATGCTATTGCATTGAACTCGCTTTCAGGTGATGAAGAGCAAATTAACTTTGAAGACGACAAAGACGTCCGTAAGTAGCCCCCGGTGTTCTCCCCGTTCCCCGCATTGACACCATGCCGTATAGCCACTGTCGACGAGCACCTTCAAGCAAT
This sequence comes from Strobilurus orientalis, assembly GCA_019915145.1. NCBI lineage: Eukaryota > Fungi > Basidiomycota > Agaricomycetes > Agaricales > Physalacriaceae > Strobilurus > Strobilurus orientalis. Next base: position 1,175,513 of record JAHLML010000014.1, read on the forward strand.
CGGCGCGGAGAGATTTCACAAATTCCAAAAGTGAGAGGTCTTGCGATCGCGACTTGATCGGGCCATACTTACAGTACTATACTTGTCCTCAGGCGAATCAACAACTTGGACAAGGAGGTAAGCATTTCTTCCATGACAGTGTAGCCTCCCTTACTCAACGCTGACATTCCAGTTACGCAACTTTGCAAACGCAGCTCGTCAGCTGGGAAGCTCGGCGGCAATTCTGTCTTCCGCGTTTCACCTTCGACAACGCCTCGCTCAGATCCTCCACCTCTATCGCGAAAACGCCGCAGACCTCTTCCCTCGCAAGGTCGTGCGCTCCACACTCAACGTGCTCGACGACGGTCCCATCCCATATAGTTCCCGGCGCCTAAAACTGCGACATGCACATCATATCCGCGTTCCTCAGCACTTTGCCCGTCCCAAGATTGACGAAAACCTGGACTTGGAGAATTTCCCAGACCAGTTTGACGCCCTTGCAAACGACGTTACGACCTTCATGGACTGCCTGAACGAGTTCCCGGAATTCACGGATGAGGCAGTCAATGCATCAATCTCGGTCTTTCAAGGTGACCTCAAGGTGAGATGCGTTCTCATGTTTTGGATAAAGCCTTTATCAAACGTCTATTCAGTATTGGGCTTCATGTCTCCGGGAATATAGTGGCCAGTTCCGCTATCCACCTGTGCAGCGGTACATTCATGACCTTACGTCCGAAATGGGAGAACACATTGACGCCATCTCCGCAACCCTTTCCATGTTCATTGAAGTCGGAGTACCTACCATTCGCTTCGCACAGAAACACGGGGCGACGAATCTCCTCAATCTATCCACCGTCGCCACCTTTTTCTCAGCCGTCACGGCAACGACTTTGCAGTTCTCGTTTGAACTCCATACCAACTCCGCCATCGCCGTCAATAGTTTCTGGTTTGCATCTCTGGTGTTCTCGATTGCGGCCGCTGTCAACAGCTTGCTTGGTCTGACCTGGAAACAGGCCATGTAGTATGTTATTTCTCTGAACTTTGACTTGTTTTGAAGATCTGATTGATACCACTATAGTCGTTCTCCGGGACATCGCGTCCCCTGGTGGGTTCTCATTTGGATTAAACGCTCTCCGCTGGTCTTCCTCGTCATTTCTGTGGCGTCGTTCTCCGCCGGGCTTTGTTGCTTTGCCTATGCATCCGATCAGGTGAGATTTAATTCCCTACCTCAGTCGAGCCGCCTTGACCTTTCACTCCAAAGGGTCCCATTACTTCCACGATTACTACCGTCTTCACGGCATTCACAACCTTCGGTCTTATTGCCGTCTCCGCATGGTTCGCTTCCGAGCGTTGGGCCTTCGGTCGGCATAGTGGGAGAAAATGGCTCAGCGACATTCTCATGGAGGCAACAGACCGCTTCCTATCCTTACCCGGCATGGAACACATGGTGATTGGTCTTCGCAAACTCAAACACGCTTTGAGGAGGTGGCGCAGAGCCCTGAAACGCCTGAGCTCTCGCGCATTGGGCTACTTTGCCCAGGTCGTTCACGTTGACGAGAAAGATGACGACTTGGAGGCAAACGATAATGGGCCAGTACTCCCGACCTCGATCCCACAGTCCCCGGCTTCGCCCTTGATGAAATACAGCTTCTCTGATCAGTATCCGAATGGGATTGTCCGCGCGTCGAGTCCGAGTCCTACCACGACACCCACAATAGAGGGCCCGCCTGCCCCTTCAATCATGGAGGTGGCTGGGGAGCCCTCCGTAGGCCGGCAGCTCTGGCGTAACGCGATTCGTACGGTCAAGATGCGTGCCTTGGTCTCGTCGAATCTGGCGGCCATGGCCGAGGCGAGCTCGTCTGCGCGCCGTGGGCAACCCAATAGACAAAGGACCCTGTCGTCTACGCTGCAAGGGCGGAAACAGACGATGGGGAATGGACCTGCTGTGAAGACTTTATCACGCTCGAGGATCGCGACGTTGACACCGCAGTTGAAGTGCTTGGAGACGACGAAGGATCTGACGGCTCATCAGGCCCTTGTCAAGCACATGCAGTTCTCGCCTAATGGAAAATATCTCGCTACTTCGAGGTGAGTGGCTTTCGGGTAAGAGGCAGCGACAATTGACAGGCAAACTGTTCAGTTGGGACCGGACCTCTTTGATCTTCCGCGTTGGGGTGCGCTTCATCTACCTCATTGTTGTTCAATTCGTGCTTACATGCTCTGCGCAGGAAACATTCAGCTCACATCGAATCCTCGCCCACGCAAAAGGCTTTGTGAACCAAGTAGCGTGGTCCCCGACCGGCAGCCACCTCCTTACAAGACTGAATAAAAGCGTGAAAGTCTGGACTGAGGTGGGTTAGCTTGCACATTACGACTGGCCATTTCAGGAGCCCGATGTCTGATTGTTATCGTTGGACTATTCCTAGGATGGCGTGTGCTCGCGGACCATTGACAGATTTGAGACTATCGAGTCCATAACGTGGCTCCCTGATGGAGACGGTGGGTGTCCTTCTGTTGTCAATGAGTGTCACCCTCATTGATATAGCGAACAGGCTTCCTCTCCGTTGAAGGCACGAAGGTAACCAAACTGGTACGTATTCGTCATCCCATCTCGTACAGACTACCCAATGATCTTTCAAAAAGGACCTCAAAGGAAAAGTTCTGGGCGAATACAACTTCCATCCCGTCAAGCTACATGACGTTGCCGTGACACCAGATGGCCAACGACTTTTGGGTGTAGGTCCTTTGCTGGAGTCGAGAGATGGTTTGAAGCCCAGTAGACCGCGGTCAGTAGAAAAGCGGTTAGCGGGTAAGTACTTTTTGTTCTGAAGGTCTTCTCTGAACCGCCTTTCGCAGTGTATAATATTGCTACGGACACTCTTGAACAGTCAGTTTCCCTCATGGTTATCATATCGACCAATTCGCTGACCGGATCATAGTCAAACACCGGTATTGAACGATGTTCGAGATATCACCCTCGCTAGGAATACTAAGCACGGTCTGATGGCGCTCGTCAGCTATGAAAACAGAGTATGACATCCATCGCTTTAACTCATTTGACAATTGGCTCATTCTCTCCTAGGCCCCGCCTCAGCTTTGGAAGATAGACATGGGCAAGGATCATCTGAAACCTGCTGCGGATAACTCGCTGGTTGCCCGGTTCATCTTACGGTACGAGAGCCATTCTCACTTTCTTTCTCCCATGAGCAATAACTTAATATGCCGACCAGACATACGTACATGCCCAAAGCCTCTGTTGAATTTGCAGGTCCGAGTTACTTTGGTGGCAAAAACGACGAACTGGTCCTTTGCGCCGGAAAAGGTACATGCTCTTCGGATACTCAGGAAGCTTTATCGCTCACACATTCGCCTCCTTTTCCAGCGGGCGATATACATATATGGGACACCGAATCTGGCGCACTGCTACACTACGTTCGTGCGCAAGTTCTTGGTGGTGACCTGACCTGTATAGCATGGAACCCTGCGGCCGAGGACCCGTTCATGTTCGCAACTGGAAGCCACGACGGTGCGGTGCGAATATGGACGCGACCACCTGACAGCCCAGACCATTCGGATGCTAACATGCTAGACACCCCGGGTTTCAGACATAGTGACAGCTACACGCCACGGACAGCTTCGCCGACGCCGTATTATATGGAGCGGACAGAAAGTCCATTAACGGACCCGGAACAAGAGTTCTTTGAGTCCACTGATAGTATTGGCGCAAGCTTCAGTATCACCACTAGCGAAGCAAACCTTTTACGGGAGGTACGCGAGGCACGGAGTGTTGCCTTCGCAGAAGGAAATTGATTGTATACATACTGATATGTGTCTTTATGTTTTATCTGCATATTTACTACGGGCTGTACCATCACATACGGAAGGAATCACTCATATTTACGTTCTGCACGAAGACCTCTTCGTTACCAGGACTCAATCACCGACTTGAAGAAGGAAAAGGAGGATATGATTCGGGGTTTTTTACAGGGCATGACGCTTCTGGATGCCGGTCCATTCGATGTATTACTTGTCAAAGTGTGGTACAAGCAGGATCCGCACAGTCAACGCATGAAATCTATGTATTGCACGTCGTCCCGCCCATCGTACGTTATGTCCAAGCCATCAACAATCGTCTGCTGAAGGACTGTGTGATGCGCATTGTCCGCCATAGTGAGGGGTTCCGACAGAACGACAGAACGCAATACCGAAGCACTGCCCGCGGCCCTTCTACTAGCAATGAGATCGATGATATCGTTGTACATGTCAGGTGTTGGATCATCGAAGTCTCCGAGAATTCGCAGAGAATGAAGGCAAGGTAAGAGTCCAAGTCCGTCGAGAGAGGAGCGTAAGTTGATGTCGAATGTCGGGGCAGAAATGGTCAGACTCTTGACGCTCGCAACCCAACGAAGCAGCTGGAGGTTGAGTTCCATTTGTCCTGACTCGAGAGGACTGTCGAAGTGAACGTGCAAATTTTCGATGTTTTGCAAGCTCGGATATAGCGACTCGATGCCAAATACTCCATCTGTCTCATTCATATGGACAGTGACGATGAGATCCCGAAGAAGAGGTGTGTCGAGCATGCGAACAGCATTCGATAATTTTCCGTTCATAGACAAATCCACGTATAATTTCTGTAACGCTGGAAGATGGATGGGGTGATCATTGCTGGCTGCCGGCGCAGCGTTGGGGTCTTCCGAATCGCAACAGCAGATGGCCAATTCTTGTAGATGGATGAGCCCTGACAACGTCTGGAGATCTTCTGGTCCTGCGATAACCAGACCTCGATAGCGGACTACGCTTCTCGGTAGCAGTAGACTGACGTTGGTTTGCTCAAGGTCGCACATCCCTCCGTCTCCTCCGAGATCGACATAGCGCAGATGATTGTGGCAAGAGGTAGTTAGGTCGAATGGCAGTAATAAGCCAGCGGGAAAGGTTGCAGCGCAATGACAAAACAGCCATTGCAAGTTCTCTAGATTGATGCCGTCCAAGAACTGCATTGTGGCAGACCGCGGCAGGCGTATACGAAGATTCCGTGCGCTGCTCATTTGCGGTGCTAACACAGCCAACATGGGATGATGAGGAAGCATTCCTCTGCTTGTGCCAGTCGTGTTCCAGCAAAGCACCGTAAGGGGGCACATTTTGGCTCTTTGGAGTTGTAGCTGGAGGAGGAAGATCTGACCGTAGAGTGCTCTCTGGTCCTGGATCAATGGGGTGAAATCCAAGGAAACAGAAATCGTCGACCACAGTGACGGTGTACCGACTATCGCATGTCTCCAATGGCGACACACTTGAGACATGGCCCAGAGGGAGCTTCTAGTGTCAAGAGAGTTCGGAGGTTCGAGCAGGGGTGTATGAGTTTGACGGTCAAAGTCAGTCGTCATGATTTCCTCTGGGGTAGCAACAAGCTGTGAAGCGATGCTTTGTAGAATTTCCGCTGGTATTCCGCGGATAGGATGCAAGACCGCCTCCGTGTGTCGTAGAGTGGCCTGAAGTCCCGCGAGCCGCTTCGAAACGCTCTCGACGACGCGCATCGCACTCTCCAGCTCCGCTCCTGTCTGGGAGATTTGGAGCTGCAGTAGATCCTTGTATCCCTTCAGGCCCGCCAATGATTCTGCTTCAGGAACCTCATTCGATGTGATCAATCTCTCGAAGTTACGGGGATCGATGAACTGAGCAGGCGATGGAGCGACTGGAGTTGTATGGGACATCCTGATAATGAGTAGGTTTCAATGACTGCAACCCAATGTCGAATGTTATTGAACAAACATACATGATGCTTGCGATTAGAGAGGTACAAACTTGAAGCAAAAACTTTAGGAACGTGTAGTAAGAATGTGATCATTCTAGCAGTGCGCGCCACGCTGGTAGGTAGAGACTCACTTACATTGATTTGACAATTAGTTGCGCGAAGAATCCAGCGACGTAGTGAGCCAGCAAAGAACCTTCTACAAAACCGCCCAATCGCGTCGTGGTTCAATGTAAAGAGCTGGTGCACAGCCACAGTCTACGAAATTACCATCGCGTATGGAAACTACTCATATGTACTATTTGCACGAAAGCATCGTCATTCTCAGGGTTACACCACAGAAAAGAAAGTTCGTGTTCTGTCGAAGTCTGTATTGTATGACCAAGATGTGCGCATCATCAACGCATGAAATCTATGTATTCCGCCTCGTCCCGCCCATCGTACGCAATGTCCAAGCCATCAGCGACCAACTGCTCCAAGACCGCGCCATGCGCATCGTCCGCCAGAGAAAGGGTGTTCGAAAGAACGACGTAACGCAATGCCGCGGACCTTCTGCTGGCAATGATGTCGATGATATCGTTGCACATGGCAGGTGTTGTAACTTCGAGATCTCCAAGAAGTCGCAGGGTGTGAAGACGGGGTAGAAGATCAGGTCCGTCGAGGGAGGAGGGTAGGTGGATGTTGAAGGACGGGGCAACGATGGTCAGACTTTTGACGTTGGGGACCCAGCGAAGCAGTTGGAGATTGTCTTCCAACTGTCCTTGCTCCAGAGGATTGTTGAAATGGATGCGCAGATTCTCGAGCCTCTGCAGGCTGCGATACTGCCACCCAATACCGAATACACCGTTTCCCTCCTCTAGATCGGCCGTGACAGTGAGATCGCGAAGGAGAGGAGTGTCGAGCATGCGAAGGATATCCGACAGCTTTCCGTTCATCGCCAGCTCCACGGATAATTTACGAAGTGCTGGAAGTTTGACGTGTGTACCAGGTGTCACTGTAGACGCTACAGCATAGCTTTCCCAATTGCAGCAGGTAATGGCTAACTCCCGCAAGAAATTCAGACCTGACAGCGCCTGGAGGTCAGCCGGTCCCCCAATGACCAGACCTCGATAGCGGACTACGCTTTTTGGGAGCAGCAGACTGACATTGCTTTGCTCACGAGGGCCCATGCATCCGTTTCCTCCCAGATCAGCGTAGCGCAACTGATTGCTGATGGTCAGATCAAAGGGCGGCGACGGACCCTCGGGAAAAGCGCCAATGCAGTGACAAAAGAACCATTGAAGGTTCTTTAGATTGGCGCCGTCCATGAGTTTCAGTGTGACCGGCCGAGGCAGGCGTATATGGAGATTTCGGGTGCTGCTCATTCGTGAAGCCAACACGGCCAAGATAGGATGATGAGGGAGACTCGGAATGTTTCTGTCCCCGAGATGTGCGGCACTCCAGCAGATGATTGTAAGAGGGCACCCTTTCGCTCTCTGGAGTTGTATTTCGAGGAGGAGGATCTGACCGTAAACGGTTATCTGGGCCTGGGGCGTTTGGGCCGCAAAATCCAAGGAGACAGATATCGTAGACCACAGGGACGATGCACCGACCAGCACCTGTCTCCAACCCCGACACACCTGAGACATAGCCCAGAGGGAGTTTCTGGTGTCGAGGGAGTTGAGAGGGTCGACTCGTAGTGGCGCGGAAGTATCACGGTCGAAGTTAGTCGTCATGACATCCTCTGGCGCAGCAACAAGATGAGAGCCGATTTTCTCCAGTATCTCTGGCGCGATTCCACGGATAGGATGTAGGATCGCCTCTGTGTCTCTCAGCGTGGTCTTGAGACCCACTACCCGATTCAAAGTCCTCGCAACAGCGCGTACCGCATCGTCAAGCTCCGCTTCTGCCTCAGAGATCTGGCTCTGGAGCAGATCCTTGTATCCCTTCAGACCTGCAATGGATGCATCATCGGGAAACAGGTTCGATATGAGCAATTTTTTGAATATACGAAGGTCGATGAACTGAGCAGGCGACGGGACGGCTGGTACTGAGTTGGGCATTCTGTGGGCGACTGAAGATCAGTGACTAGCTTTCACTGGAAAAATTTGAGCGAACGTACAATTCAGACATACGTGACAAGCTTCCAATCCTGCCTTCGGCAGGACGTTCGCAGGCTCACGTCCTCCCTCCAGCAGTCATTCCAGCTTGTTGGGGCTCTGCCCCAAACCCCGTTAGTAACATCATGTTTAGTGAGCCTAATTGTAGTTCTTGTCATGTCCGCCAGCCTGTTTCCTGTTGAAGCACTTTATCGTCAATCACAGCTTGGCCTTCTCCACTTATGGTAGGGCAGTGTACTTGCAGGTCATGAGGAATGTGAACAAAAGCACTGTGGTGTACACCTCAATTGTCGTTGTTTTGGTGACTCTGTTTAGAATCCTGTTGTCCTGCTCCTCATGCGTGATCCTGTACTGCAGATTCATTCTTTGTACATCTTCACCTCATTGGACTCTTCAGGTTGTATGTGGCGTAAGAAAAGATACGGGGTCAGCTCTTCAGCCCACACATTGTCAACTTATGTGATTGTTCAATTGTCCCATCAGACAATCAGTATCATTCTCAGTGTCCATTGTTGCTGCATATTGTCAGGCTCCATTGTTGTTCTGACAGTGCCCCTCATGAACGCCTCAAAACGGCAGGCATCGTCAAAGAGGTGCAGCAGGACTCCATTGTCATGTTATTGTCAAAGAGGTGCGGCAGCACAGATTCAAATTGTCGGCAACGGGCAGGTTTGCGCTCAGGCAGCCCATTAATGTTGTCGGGTTTTGCTACTCAACTTACAGAAGACTAAAGTCAAGTCAACAAATGATTGAGCACCACATTGTGGATGCAAACCCCATGCTATCGTCACAGTGTATGTATACCGGGCATACTTTCAAAAGCGGGTGAGCCAGTTTCTGATCGTCGAAATATCAGTCCATTGTCAAATCCCAGCGTTGGCGCGCGCTATTGTCAGTACATCGTCAGATTGTCAGTTCATTCTCAAAGCCAAGTACCTCGGGTCAAGCAGTCCCATTTCTGTGCACAGTACTTATGTATCTACCGACCATCGTCAACTCAACTCATCGTCAGAACAAAGCAACGCCATCGTCACAGTAAGTATGTATCGTTCGGCATGGCACAGGTTTGAACTCGTGGCCCGGCAAAGGCGGCAGCCGGGTTCTGCTCTCACCGGTCGATTTGCTTAGTAATTAGCTTAGTAATTCACTCGATTTAATCCCTACCCCGATCCGTTCTCTAATGTAGTGTAGATGCAGCGCGCTTGGGCGAGGGCGAAGAACGGACTGTAAGCTCGACGTAGATCTTGAAAAAGAAAAATTGTTCAGGAATACAATTCAAGACGTGCTCCGGCAAGCAGATACCCACCGAGTCCTCTACAGCTATGTCTCCAGTGACTCCTGCTCTCCACAACAGCTCGTTTAGTAGCCGATCGTGGTTGTGGTTCAAGTGAAGACGTTGGATACGGCCGTGTACGTTCCCTGTAACTGTTGTGAAGACCGTGCCGAGTAACAATATGTACATAAAATGAGGCGGATCCAGCTACGAACTGCTGAGATCCGCGTTCATTACCTTTGACGCTTTGATGACCGTGATGGGATCGCCCCGAGTCTATCGCTTCTAAACATTCGCAGTGAAGTACTTCAAATGCAAGTATCAACCCTTCCGTGCGTAATAATAAGGAGAGACAGAGAGCCTGGTATGAGTATACTCAGCACCGGTCGGCTACAACAGATGGCCGCTGAGCTCCCAAATTTAGAAAGGACCACTGTTGGAGATTTCGTTCAAGCAGCTGCAGGACGGTCCACAAGCCAAGAAAGTCGAGGATCAACTTGCGCAACTGAGGAACGGTCTATAAAGACCTACAAGGTCAGTAATACTTCGTTCGTCTGTTCTTCCTACATACCGCCATAAGAGCGTGGATGGATGGCGCTGTGCGGCGTGCAAAACATGTTTCTCCAGCTGCTTCTTGGTTGGCTGGAGAGTGGTGACACGCAGGGAGGTTCGTAGCCTCCCACGACCTACCCCATACGAGCCACGCAACACCCTTCGATCAAGTCATCGACGATCGTACACTATGTCCAGACACTGACTACTATGAGATCCCTACGGTGGAAGATACTGAATCATGCCAATAATCTACCTCATCATCCTCTCTGCTTTCTTTCTCATTTCCATTGTGTCGAACTCATTGATCGCACGCTCAATTTCGGCGTTACTGAGACCTTCGGCGAGGAGCTCAGCGATCTTGGCGGAGCGTTTGGTAACCTTTGGTCTTCGTATTCCGACCGTCTTCCAGCCAGGGGAGGACGGCGGCAGCGGCGGCGACGGGCCGAGCAGCGGCGGCGGGGACGGCGGCGGGGGGAATCGGAATTTTCTTTGGAGTGCAAACTGAAGATTCTTAGGCGAGTCAATCAGGAACAGGCCAAGCAGCAGCAAATGACAAAAACACACATCTTTGGAAGGGAACTGAAGATGCAATTTGCAGAAATGCAACAGGTTTTCTTTTCCACCACCCGCTGCTTGAACGATGGAAGGAGAAGAATGTTCCTCTATTACCGTGACAATGTTGTCCTCTATGTCAGATGCGAAAAAAGAGCGATCACACCAGTTGCTACGGAAATTAACACAGTACTAACGGTCTGACAAGCGGACACCCACCACTTCAGCTCTTTCGGACGGCCATTGACATCTGGTGAAGTGCTCGTCTCGCGATCAGCGATGACCCTATCACAATGTGGGCAGTGAACATCGGAGCTGGAACTTAGCTTTCGCACGACAACCCCCATCTCAATGTACATGCCCGAGTGTAGTGCCCAATTGTGAGGTTCTATAAATCGTCGACTTTGACGGTCCTCGAGCTCATATGCGCCACGTTTTACATATTCCAGACCAAGCCTCGACTGGAAGTGGTGTTCCAAGCGGCTCTTCAAAGTCTATGTGAGCTTCAGTATGACTCTTGAGGTCTGTGTATGTGAAATTCACCTCCCAGGATCCACAGTCCTCTAGAGGTATTTTGAGCTCCATCCCAAGCACGTCGAGAAGAACAATCGAGCCTGGGAGTTGTGGACCGATGCTACTCTTGAGTTGAAGGAGCATCCGAAAGCACAGACAGAGCAGCACATATTTAACGGCGTCGCCAGCGAGAAACGCGCCAGTTATCAGAATGATGGCAGTCAGGTTATCCTCCGGGGTTACAATTCTGGCGGACTGGACAAATCGAGTAAGGCTCAACTCGCGCACGATGGCTGGTTGCAGATCCTCGCGGGTCAACTAGACCGTGCCCGTTCAGCTTCTGGTCGTATTTTGAAGTTTATTAGTTACCTGGGTGCTGGAGCTGCTACTTCCGCACAAGGAAGAGCCTGGTGATGGGGTACCAAGGGTAAAGCCAGTGTGAGCATGGAAATCAGACGCCAGACTAGCTACCAGACGCGCAGCTATGCAGTTGGACTTTCCCGTCAGTTGGCATCTACAACTTCTGCTATCGCTGGCTTACCGTCTTGGGCCGCTTTGTACCCCAATGTCCCCGTCAGATAGCGTTCCATCTTGGTCAGGCGATTCAATTTATCGCGTGCTTGACGGATGTCGGGATTGTCGAGCAGGGCATTGGTCTGTTTACGGAAAAATCCTCCTAACATGCGGGAGAATTCATCAGCTCAGCCTCAAAATGGGACACTGTGAACTCACCGATGGAACTTGATTCCTGGATCACCTTGGTGGCGAGTGAGACAATACGAAGTGTCTCACAGAAAATTTCAACGACGATATCAGCTAGTGCATCGTTGAACTGCGTCTGCTGCAGGTGTTGAAAACGCTTGAAGAAGTATTCGATATCCTCAAAAAGAGCTGCGACAGCTTCTATGCGATCCTTCCCAGCTCGCGTGGCCTGTGAATCCTTTAGGCATTCTACACCAAACTTCCGATGATCGAACGATACCTTGAGAAGGACTGCTAGAGCCACAAAGATTGTTTTCCCTCCGGGAACGCCCTACATTAACACTGGAATCAGTGAATCACCGAATGGTAAAGGCGAATTCGAAGATACACACGAAGGATGCACCCATCTCACCGACGACATCAGCAAAGACCAACAAGACCTCCACTACCACACCGAATGACTGTTTGAGACTAATCCATAATGCTGAGCTCTTCTTGGCTTCTGGCAAGTACGAACGAAGCACGGTGAGGACCTGCTCCGTAGATTGACACTGTCGAAAACGCTCGAATATCTCCTCGTGCCCGGAGGGAATGGTACGTCCAGTCTCCAATTTGTAACACTCAAGGGCCCTTGTCCATGTCGTATCCCATTGTTGCATGTGTTGCACTTCTCCGATGACTGCCATGGGTATGAGTGCTGTAAGAAGGTACGTGAGGCGAGGCTGTATTGATTTGACAGGCCACACAAAGCACAATCAATCTGATGCGATAGAGCTTGGCTGTTCCTAGATGTACCGGCTTGTCGACATTCGCACGGGGATATATCATAGCAGGAGACCGTCGCGTCGTGTATCGTGGTTGGCTGGCGTCCGGAGTCGACGCGCCGTCCCTTGAGACTCATGGCACAGACTTGGTTTCTCCGTAGGTTTTTTCGTTTCGTGAACTGGATCCACCTAATCCAACAGCAGCCCCTCCCCAGATGCCCCCTCACCCCACTCCACCCTTCTCCCGCCGTCATATCCTCCGTCGTCGCCTCAAACTTCCTACCCTCATCAACTCTTCCCTCGGCACCTGCGACTTGTTCGCCCCGAAAATAATCAACCCATCACTCGGCCTTTGCATTGCGTATCCCACCCCTCGTCTGACCACGATACAAAGCCACGATCCAACATCCGCGGCCGGAGATATCTTTGGTGGGGACGATGACGCCACACTGCGCAATGGAGGGATAAATGCGGTCCATGAGCTCGCGAACGTGGACGCGCTTGTTGCTTCGCGCGACGATCCCTCCGGAAGAAACAGAGAGCCCGGTTCGAGTATACTCAGCGCCGGTTGGCTACAATAGATGAGCTTCCAAAAAAGACCACGAGGGCTCGTTCAAGCAGGATGGTCTACATATGTAGCAGAATGCGTAGGAGAAACACAAATTTGTGTCGTCCCCAGAGGATAACACAGCCTGAATTGTCGTGAATTGGATCAGGCCGGGCGAGGAGCCCGCAGGCCATAAAGGTTGAGGATCAACTTCGCATTCGAGGAACGGTTCACAAAGGCTCACAAAAGTCAAAATCTTGGACATGATTCGTTCGTTCGCTTTTCCTACATGATGGGTGCCATAAGTGTGCGTTGTCGTGAATGCGTCTCGCGGTCCTCATCTATACGTGTTTCTCCATCCTCTTTGCCGTAGGCTGGAAACACTCAGGAAGGTTCGTAGCCTCCCACGGCTCGCCCCGTACAAGCGCCGCAACACCCCTCGAACAAGTCATCGTCCGAGCCATCCCATGCCCAGCATGTCCCGCACTAATGAAACACCCCTCCTTGCCTTCCACTGCCCCCACATACGGCACATCTAGAATCATCAGCTTCGTCCTCATCCTAAAAGTAAAGTAAACCCACCATGCGGCGTATACCCCATAACACCCACCCAATCCCACATCAACCCCTCCCCAAGCGCCTCCTCCTCCCAGCCCTCCATCTCCAAGCCCATCCCCGTCCTCACATCTTCCGTCATAGCCCCAAACTTCCTACTATCATCCCCACTCCTCAGCTCTTCCCTCGACACTTGCGACTTATTCGCCCCCGCGATAATCAATCCATCACTCGGTCTCTGCATCGCGTATTCCACCCTCCGCCTCCGCCCCTTACCAGACCACAATGCAAAGCTCCGTTCCAGCATCCGCCCGGGGCCTGAGAAAGCCTTGGTGGGTACGATGACGCCCACCTGGGCGATGGACGGGTAGATGCGGTCCGTGAACTCGGGCAGGAGCGCGGACGTGAACGCGTTTGTCGCGTAGACAACTTTGTGCGCGACGATGCCCCCACCAGGGGTGCCCAGGGCCCATTTGCCGCCCTCGGACGGGGAGACGGAGAGGACGGGCGTTTGGGTTTGGACGTTCAGCACGCCAGGGTAGCGCGACATGCAGATGCTGAGGAGGCCTGTGACGAATTTGTACGGCCAGAGGGTGCTGCTGGGGCTCTCTGCGGCCCACACTGCGGAGGTGACGCGCGTAGCTGCCTTTGCCTCGTCTGGATTCGTGATCAGGTTGACCTGGGACAGCTCTCCGCCGTCAGCCTTGACTTCGTTGTATTTGGCGGCCAAGATGTCGGCGGCTTCTTGATCTAGAGCGATGTCGAGGGTCTTGCCCTTTACAAAGTCGCATTCGATACCCTCGGATTCGATCACCTCCGTTACGAGTGCGAGGGTGTCCCGTTCGTTCTGGACAATCTTCGACGCTTGTTCCTTCCCAAATGAGGCTTTGAATTCCGGATACGCTGAAAGGAAGGGAATTAATGAAGCGAATGAGCGAAGAAGGACACATAGGTACATTCAAAAGGAACAGGACGACAGTGCCCTCCATTCCTGCCTGTGGCGCCATCGCACACCTCTCTGGCTTCGAGGATGACGACGTTCTTGGGCGGGTTCGGGCCTGTGAGCAAAAAGTACGCGGTAGCCGCGCCGCTGATTCCAGAGCCGATGATGGCGACTTCCGTCGCGGATGGGAGGGTAGGGGTCGTGCGGTGCCCGATGAAGAACGAGTTGCGCGTTCCTTGGAGCCAGAAGGATGCCATGGGGTTGGGGTGGGGAAACATGGTGTTGCTACCAAGTTGCGTGCAGCAGTACCTTCAAATTTATACTCCTCGAAACGCGACCGGTTGTTCGTAAGCAGCGCCATTGAGATTATGAATGAATGATTTGTGATATCGGACAACGCGCAAGTGGGGCCGTAGTATGGCGCAGCAGGTCGCGTTCATGACCCTTCGAGTCAATGGCGAATACTGAGTCATGGCCTTGACTGCGGCTCACAGTACAGCGAGCTTCGAATGTTGATGGCGTCGAGTCATGGTCCTGAATGCGACGAGGGTGACATAAAGCCTAGCCTTGTACAGTGATGTCTGGATATGATTTGGAGAACATAAGCGGGAACTTTGGCATGCAGAAGAGCGGCGCACCTTGACTGGTTCATTCCACCCGTTCGCTGAAGACGCGACATGGCCTGAGGGTGTAGGTCAACTGAGTAGGGACAAATGGACATGGTGGTCAAGAGTTAACATGTGACATCACGATCCGGAGTCTTCTCTCCTTCCAGCCACTATCCTCCCCTTCCTCAATCTTTATCAACGAGACTACTGCTGCTGCGGACGCATTTACCGTACTCTTTTTCTCGTCTGCCCGGGGGAGACTAGGACGCGTCATCTATCCTGCCGAGTCCTGCTGCTCATTATAGTAAATCTCAGGCCAATATGTTTCCTGCGTCGAATGCTAGGACTCACTCAAATGCAACGCTAGTGGTCTGCTGAAGAGCATATCATTGTCCTCCCGCCCCGACCATTCAACAAGAAAGGTCCATCCGAACTTGCTCAATCACTCTGGCTCTTCATCCCTTCGGACTAGATGACACGGCGTACCCGTCAATCTGCGTTCTCGATGCCTCAAGATTCTCTCTTCCCATCACCATCATCGTTCTTTTCATCTACGCGGGCTTCATTGACGAGACTACTGCTACGGACGCGTCATTTACTCGCCTGCTGCCTGTTTCTATGATCTCATTCAAATCTGCTGCCTTCGTCGATTGCTGGGATTACTCGAGTTGCTGGGCGCGTACCATGGTTCTGTTGCGCGGACCACCAACCAGAACGCACTATTCTTCTGCGACAACTTGAACCTGCTCAACCACTTCCCGGAGCTTGGAAGCTCACGGCTCTTCATCCCTTCGAACTAGATGACACGGTGCTGCGTCCGCGAGGCCTCAGAATTTCTTCGACCGCGATTCCCTTCGAAGTCACAAGTGTTGATAACGATATCTCACACGACCTTGAATTCATTTCGGACGTCGACGCCACCACTTGTAGGCGCTATTTTTAAGGTGCCAAGCGCCAATCTTTGATTATCATCTTCTCAAGAAGAATCTCTCGGCCGCAGCCGCATTCAACGTCTTCGCTCAGATCCGTATTCCATGGCCTGGCCTGAAGCAACAACTCTGGCGAATGCTCGGATGGTCGGCGGCTTCGGTGCAGTCCACTAGTCGTGGTAGCGTATAGGAAGGATGGAAGCTGCGGTGTATCATGACCAAAACGTTCTTCGAAACACTTCGTCTCCGCCACAGTACTATGTTTCCAACTGTTCGATGGTGATGAATTTTTTTTGAGGCGGTAGTTGTGGGTTTCCTGGTGAGTCCATACATAAAATGAGTGGTATCTGTATATTTGACCAGCGCTGTACTACAAGGCTAGAGGCTCGTCTTTTCACGATGTGAAGGCCGTTGGGATAATGTCGGCCGACTGATTGCGATTTCTGGTACTTGCGATTGGCTGGGAAAGCGTAGGATCTATCGTTGATACACGTACGCAGGGCGGTAAGGTCTGTTTATGTCGAGAATTCCACTAGAGATCCACTTGCGAGATACATAACCTGATTTCTTATAGAAAGGTTCCGACTGCACAGGGAGGGTATGGCGCGGTTGGCAGAAATTTGGAGATCTAGTTTGTCACTTGTGTTCACATCAGGAATCTGAGTGTTGGTACAGGTACACTGTAGTAAGGAATGTTGATATATTGATTATTTGCAGACCGGGACCGGCTGTCATAGATGAACGCCACCGCGCTTTGCGTGGACTCGCCAAAATCTACTAAGTCATTGCCGACGGCACATGTGGGAGTTGCGTACGATCTCGTACGATAGGGCCAAACGCCGGGTGGGTGTGATTCCCCACAATGGAGGATGCTACGTGCGTATCGTGCGGCACGTTGAGGCCGTGGATTTCTGGTGATCTCTCACCTGTACACGACCTCTTCAACGCCATTTGCGACGCTCCGCACTTTTTAAGAAGCAGATCTTGAACAACCGCCTACGACCGCCCACTGTGTGACTAACAGTCTTGAAAGCTGGGAAGTAGAAGTCACGCTGATAGTGCGTATATGCTTAGGTGGGCAACACTGTTACTGACAGGCGCTTTGAAGACTCGAAAACGCCCGCCATGCCGAAGACGAGAATTGGCCTCCGGGACAACGAGGACAACTCTGCAGGCCCGCCGAATATCGGAAGAAAAGCGACGAGAAAGGAAGCCATTCTGAGCTTGGTCGAAATGCTCCTGCAGTCCAACGATAATGAAAGCAGTGACCATGGTGCGCCGCCATGCTTGGTCAATGTTATCGGGCTAAATTGATTTCCGGGCGATGAAGAGCAATTTGACTTAGAAGACGATGAAGACCGTAGGTACTGGACGTTGTTCTCCCTGTTCCCCGCATTGACACCATGCGTCGCAGCAACTGTTAACAAGCAGCTCCAAGCAATTGGCGCGGAGGACTTTCATAGATTCAAAAAGTAAGACTCCTTGTGACCGCGACAAGTTCATCGGACCGTACTCATAGTGCCTGTCCTCAGGCGAATCAACAACCTGGACAAGGAGGTGACTGCAGTCTCTCATAGATGTGCAATCTCCTCCCTCAACACTGACATTCCAGTTGCGCAACTTTGCAAACGCAGTTCGTCAGCTGGGAGGCTCGGCTGCAATTCTAGCTTCCGCGTTTCAATTTCGAGAACGCCTCGTTCAGATCCTCCACCTCTGTCGCGAAAACGCCGCAGACCTCTTCCCTCGCAAGGTCGTGCGCTCCACCATCAACATACTCGACGACGGTCCCATTTCATATAGTTCCCGGCGCCTAAAACTTCGGCATGCACACCGTCTCCGAGTTCCTCGGCACTTTGACCGCATCGAGATTGACGAGAATCTGGACTTGGAGAATTTCCCAGACCAGTTTGACGCCCTTGCAGACGATGTTACAGCCTTCATGGACTCCCTGATTGAGTTTCCGGAATTCACAGATGGGACAGTCTGGGGAAGTGCAGCAATCTCAGACTTTCAAGGCGACCTCAAGGTGAGATGCCTTTCCATGTCTTGGATAAAGGAAGCCTTCATCAATTGTCTATCCAGTATTGGGCTTCATGCCTTCGGGAATACAGTGGCCAGTTCCGCGATCCATCTGTGCAGCGGTACGTTCATGGCCTCACGTCCGAAATGGGAGAACTTCACATAGACGCCATCTCCGCAACCCTGTCCATGTTCATCGAAGGCGGAATACCTACCATTCGCCTCGCACAGAAACACGGGGCGACAAATCTTCTCAATCTATCCACTGTCGCCACCTTTCTCTCAGCCGTCACGGCAACGACATTGCAGTTCTCGTTTGAACTCCATACCAACTCCGCCATCGCCGTCAATAGTTTCTGGTTCGCATCTCTGGTGTTCTCGATTGCGGCCGCTGTAAACAGCCTGCTTGGTCTGACCTGGAAACAGGCCATGTAGTATGTCATCTCTCCCGCCTTCAACCTGTGAATCTGATTGATACCATTATAGTCGTTCTCCGGGCCATCGCGTCCCCTGGTGGGTTCTCACTTGGATCAAACGCTCTCCGTTGGTCTTCCTTGTTATCTCTGTTGCTTCATTCTCCGCCGGGCTTTGTTGCTTCGCCTATGCATCCAATCAGGTACGATTGTCCCTACCTCGATCGAGTCGCTTTGACCTTTCAAATCCACAGGGTCCCATAACTGCCACGATTACGACCGTCTTCACGGCCTTCACAACCTTCGGTCTTATTGCCGTCTCCGCATGGTTCGCTTCCGAGCGTTGGGCCTTCGGTCGGCATAGTGGGAGAAAATGGCTCAGCGACATTCTCATG
Source organism: Strobilurus orientalis (assembly GCA_019915145.1). NCBI lineage: Eukaryota > Fungi > Basidiomycota > Agaricomycetes > Agaricales > Physalacriaceae > Strobilurus > Strobilurus orientalis. Next base: position 1,194,105 of record JAHLML010000014.1, read on the forward strand.
GAGGCAACAGACCGCTTCCTATCCTTACCCGGCATGGAACACATGGTGATTGGTCTTCGCAAATTCAAACACGCCTTGAGAAGGTGGTGCAGAGCCCTGAAACGCCTGAGCTCTCGTGCATTGGGATATTCTACCCATGTCGTTCACGTTCACGAAAAACAAGACGACTTGGAAGCAAACGATAATGGGCCGGTACTTCCTACCTCGATGCCACAGTCTCCGGCTTCGCCCTTGACGAAAAACAGCTTTTCTGAACAATACCCAAATGGAACAGTCCGTGCATTGAGTCCGAGTCCTACCACAACACCCACAATCGAGGGCCTGCCTGCTCCTTCAATCATGGAGGTGGCTGGGGAGCCCTCCGTAGGCCGGCAGCTCTGGCGTAACGCGAGGCGTACGTTCAAGATGCGTGCCTTGGTTTCGTCGAATCTGGCGGCCATGGCTGAGGCGTATTCGACTGCGCGCCGTGGCCAACGGGAAAGGCGGAGACAGACGGAGGCTCTGAGGACTATATCGCATCTGAGGATTAAGACATTGATAACGAAATTGGAGTGCTTAGAAACGACTCAGGATCTGACGGCTCATGAGGTGTTGGTCAAGCACATGCAGTTCTCCCCTGATGGGAAATATCTCGCTACTTCGAGGTGAGTGGATTTGGACTAAGAAGCAGCAACAACTGACAAACTATTCAGTTGGAACCGGACCCCCTTGATCTTCCGTGTCGGGGTGTGCTTCATCTAATCCGAATGTTGTCCATTTTGTGCTTATGCTCTGCGTAGGAAACATTTCGCTTACATCGAATCCTCGCCCATGCAAAAGGGTTTGTAAGCCAAGTAGCGTGGTCCCCGACCAGCAGCCACCTCCTCACGAGACTGAACAAAAGCGTGAAAGTCTGGAGTAAGGTGGGTTGACTTGCGCACTACGACTGGCGGTCTCAAAAGCCCGATATTCATCATCGAAATAATTCTAGGATGGCGTGTGTTCGCAGACCATTGATAGGTTTGAGACTATCGAGTCTATAACGTGGCTCCCTGATGGAGACGGTCGGTGTCCTTCTGTTGTCAATGAGTGTCACCGTCATTGATCTAGCAAACAGGCTTCCTCTCCGTCGAAGGCACAAAGGTAACCAAACTGGTACGTATCCGTCATCCCATCTCAGGCTCGTACAGACTACCAAATGATCTTTCAAAAAGGATCTTCAGGGAAGTGTTCTGGGCGAATATAACTTCCATCCCGTCAAGCTACATGTCGTTGCCGTGACACCAGATGGCCAACGACTTTTAGGTGTAGGTCCTTTGCTGGAGTCTAGAGACGGTTTGAAGCCCAGTAGACCACGGTCAGTCGAAAAGCGGTTAGCGGGTAAGTATGTTTTGCTTCTGGCGCTCTCCTCTGAAATGCTTTTCGCAGTGTATAATATTGCTACGGACACTCTTGAACAGTCAGTCTCCCATAGTTATCATAGCGACCGATTCGCTAACCGGATCATAGCCAAACACCAATATTCAACGATGTTCGAGATATTACCCTTGCTAGGAATATCAAGCACGGTCTGATGGCGCTCATCAGCTATGAGAACAGAGTAGGCATCCGACGCTGTAACTCATTCAACAATTGGCTCATTCTCTTCTAGGCTCCTCCTCAGCTTTGGAAGATAGACATGGTCAAGGACCATCTGAAAAGTGCTGCAGATAGTTCGCTGGTCGCCCATTTCATCTTACGGTACGATAACTATCTTCACTTTCTTTCTCTCATAACAGCAATAACCCAATACGCCGACCAGACATACGTTCATGCCCAAAGCCTCTGTTGAATTCGCAGGTCCGAGTTACTTCGGTGGCAAAAACGACGAACTGGTCATCTGTGCTGGAAAAGGTGCATGCTCTGTGGATACTTCGAAGAGCCTTGTCACTCACACACTCTTTTCCTTCTCCAGCGGGCGATATACACATATGGGACACTGAATCTGCCGCACTGCTACACTGTGTTCGTGCACAAGTGCTTGAGGGTGACTTGACTTGTATGGCTTGGAACCCTGCGGCCGAGAACCCGTTCATGTTCGCAACTGGAACTCACAAGGGTGTGGTGCGAATATGGACACGTCCAGATGACATCCCAGACGATTCAAAAAATAGTGATAGCTACACGCCACGGACAGCTTCGCCGACGCCGTACTATTTGGAGCGGACAGATAGTCCATTGACGGACCCGGAACAAGAGTTCTTTGAGTCCACTGACAGCATTGAGACAAGCCTCAGAATCACCACTAGCGAGGCAGATCTTCTACGGGAGGTACGGGAGGCACGGGTTGTTACCTTCGCAGAAGGGAATTGATTGTATACATACTGCTATGTGTCGTTATGTGAAGCAAATCTTTCACGCGAGGCACGGGTTGTTGCATTTGCGAGCGGCGTACTATTGAGAGTTCAACTACGCCCGGGCATATGAGAGCCTGTGGACGAGACATGATGCATGATGGCAGGGTGGACATCGGGGCGAGTCAACATGTGACCGTGACATCACAATTGATCATATCTTTTCTTTCAACTTCAAGTTCAACGACGAGACTACTGCTACGGACGTGTCATTTACTCGCTTGCTGCTTTTTTCTATGATCTCATTCAAATCTCCTGCCTTGGTCGATTGCTGGGACTACTCGAGTTGCTGGGCGCGTAGCATGATTTTTCCGCGCGAACCACCCAACAAGAAGACAACATTCTTCTGCGACAACCTGCTCCACCACTTCTCCAAGCTTGGAGGCTCACGGCTCTTCATCCATTCGAATTATATGACACGGTGCTGCGTCCGCGAGGCCTCCAACTTCCCCCGACCGCGAGTCCCTTTGAAGTCACAAGTCATTGTGGGCAATCGCACCCACCCATTTGGCGGATTCGTAAGCAACTCCCACGTGTGCCGCCGGCAATGACTTGGCGGATTTTGGCGCGTTCAAGTAAAGAGCGGTGGCGTTCATTTATGACGAGCAGTGTCGTCCTGCAAGTAACCTGAAAATGATATATAAACATTCCTTACGACCGTTTACCTGTAATAGCAAGCAATTTTCTCATGTTAACACAAGATCACTCTATGGAATCTCATGCAACCGCGCCACACCCTCCCTGCGCACTTGGCGGCCCTTCTATGCATATCAAATTAGCTCACATACCTTGCAAGGAGATTTCTGAGAGGTTCCTCGCCATCGACAGACCTTACCAGCTTAGCATGGGCAGAGTTGCTGGCCTTTGGGGAAAATGCCTGTCTTCCAGGGTCTGGAGTCCGGGCAGGTCAGCGGGAATCGTGGTCAGAGTGTTTCGAATATGAATTGCGCTAGTTAAAGGGTCTACACTATGAGCGCCACCGCTCTTTACTTGAACGCGCCAAAAATCCGCCAAGTCATTGCCGGCGGCACACGTGGGAGTTGCTTACGAATCCGCCAAACGGGTGGGTGCGATTGCCCACAATTCACAAGGGTTGATAACGAAATTCCTCACGACGTTTCAACTCATTTCGGACGTCAACGCTACTACTTGGGTGCTATTTCAAAGGTGCCAAGCATTAATCTCTATGATTGTCATCTTCTCAAGAACAATCTCTCGGCCGCAGCCGCCTCCGACGTCTTCGCTGGCCTCCAGCAACATTCTTGGCGATAGTCTCGTTATACCATCCGTTTGCGGACTCCTACCCTAAAAGGGAACCCTACCGTAAACAAGGGTTCCCTTTTAGGGTAGGAGTCCGCAAACGGATGGTATAACGAGACTATCTTGGCGAATGTTCGGATGGTCGGCTGTTTCGGTGCAGTCAACTATTCGTGGTAGTGTATAGGAATACGGAAGCTGCGGTGTATCATGATCAAAAGTTCTGTGACAACACATTGTCTCCGCCACACTTATCTGTGGCAAGGTTCTCTTGAGGCGGTAGGAGCGTGTCTTCTGGTGAGTCTATACATACGATACGTGGTGCTGGGAAAGTCTCTGTATATCCAACTCACACTGTACCACAAGGCCAGAGGCTCGTCTTGTTACGATGTCAAGACCGCTGGAAACTTGTCGGCCGACTATTTGCGAATTCTCGTACTCGCGATTGGCTGGGATTGATCCACGTAAAAAGACGCTGTTCTGTATTGGACAACGGGTCGTTGGGGTGGCACAAGACGTGTAATTCGCTTGAAGAGCGGTTTTACTGTATTGATTCCGTCTAGTCCTAGCCATCTAATTAGTCGCCCGACGCTAGTAGTCCGCCTCCTGTTAGGATTTTGGGATAGACAGTCGATCCGTAGTGTGCACTGCTGTATACGTGTGTCTCTGGGCGGCACAGGGCGGACAAGAGGCGCAAACCCAGAGAAAAGGCGGAGGTAACGTCATTGATGCGGGGTATGGGGAGGGCGCCATGTGAGTCTTGTGACGGAAATTGGCAGGTCACCTGCGGTTTTCTCTCACCGCCATCTTCCTCGACATTCATGACCATCTGAACGCTGTACTACCACCCTATAGACGTCGGCAAGACCTAGATTACGACCTCTAGACCCATAGACCGGTAGACGCCCCGCAAGCCATGTACCACCCCCGCACGCAGCCCATCGCCGACGACGACGACCGCACAAATCGCTTCCTCGATCCCGCCAGCGATGGCGCTGGCGCCGGCTTCCTGCGCGAGCGCGCAGCGTCCCAGCCGCCGCACAGCTCAGGCCAGTCCATCCTCGCCTCCCCAGCCTCCGGCATGCGCCCGAGCCCGTGGACAAGCCACAGCCTGCTCAACACGACCAGCGCATCCCGGAGCCTGTCCTTCTCCGCCCGCAGCCCGTCGGAGGTCGGCGTCCCCGCGCAGTTCTCCCCGTTCGCCTCGACGTTCGAAGACGACGAGGAGTCCGAAGACCTGTTCGGACACGCGGACGACCACACCCACTCGGAGCAGTTTATCCCCTCGTCGCTCTCACGCGGCCGCTCCTACGCCCAGGACATCTCGCGCAGTCGCTCCCACAGCCTCGCCGTCGAGCGCCCCACGCCCATCGGCAGCCCGTTCCTCGCCACGACGACGACGTCCAGAATGGCGAGCTGGAACGAGCCTGGGCTCATGTCGCGGTACGGCGATGTCAGGCGGCCTGGATACGGGACGGGCCAGTCGCCGTCGGGTGTGTACTCGGGCACGAACATGAGCCCGTTCATGCGCGACGTCCTCCTGGCGTCCAGCCAGCCGCGCGAAGCCGACATTCACGACGGCGGCGGCAGCGGGTCGACCAGCAGGCGCCACAGTGTCAGTGTCGTCAAACCGCGGACTGCCATCGTCGGATTCAACGCCCCGGGCGCGGAGCCTCAGCAACCTGCGCCAGCGCGCGGAGGCGGACTCATGCTCTCTGACGAGGACCTTGCTGGGGATTTCGACTCGCTCAGCCTCAGTAGCATCATCATGAAGGGTCCTTCCCAGCCTGCATCCATGCCCACATACGCCCGCAGCCCGCCTACCAACACCTTCCATCCCATGAATTACCACAACCACACGCCCGAGGAGGACCGTTTCCAGGCCCGGTCACCGCCAGCAGCCGTCCCTCCTCCACCACACCACATCCGCGCGCCCTCCTTCTCCCAAACCCTCCCGCTCTACATCGTCGAGTTCAAAGCCGGCCGCACGGACCTCTTCTACCTCACCGACACCTCGCAGGACATCCGCGTCGGCGACATCGTCATCGTCGAGGCCGACCGCGGCAAGGATCTCGGACGCGTCGTGAACGACACGATCACGGCGCAGGACGTCGACGCGCATCGAGCGAACATTGGGGAGAAGAAGGAGCTGAGTCCAAAGGTCATCTATGGCAAGGCAACGCGGGTGGATCTGGAGGGGCTCGCTGCAAAGGCGGCGGACGAGCAGAGGGCGCTGGATGTGTGTCGCATGAAGGTGCGCGGGCGGAAGCTGCCCATGGATGTCATCGACGCGGAGTATCAGTGGGACCGCCACAAGCTCACGTTTTACTATGTGACGGAGAAGAGGATTGATTTTCGGGAGCTGGTTAGGGAGTTGTTCCGGTGAGTTTTCTGGTGTGTTTTTTGTGTCAATGGCTGATGACCGTTAGACTGTACAAAACGAGGATATGGATGTCCTCGCTCAATCAGGGGAGCAACCTCAACGAGGATCAGAATATGTAGGATATGATATCTTGGAGTATTTAAATTAAAAGAGTACTTGTACCGTACTACGCTTTCCAGTCTACTTATTGGTTGTTGTACACTTGTTTTCCGAGTCGGTGTGTTTGATAAAGCTGAGGTGAGTTGACACTTAATGTGGACTCGGGGCGAATGTTTGAATTAGGGCGGGAAGGGGAAGATTCAAGTATCGGGACGGAAAAAGTGAACGAGATAGCAACGTCGCCATGATAACCTCAGTGTATCTATTGTGTTACTTAGGCAGTGTTCTGTGTGTACAATAGTTGTCAATGTATGCTATTCGATATGCGAGGGTTTACTTGAAACTAAACTCGTACTTTGCGCGTCAAGCGCGTTTGGTGCTAGTACATACACGCCGTCTTACTGAGCGCGGGCCCGCTTGCGCCCTTCCAGTCCCGTTAACCTCCTCTCCCCCTTCCCCCACCCGTGTCGCGCCCCTCCCACCCTCCTCAGCGCGCTCCCCCGTTCCCCGCCTGTGAGTGCCCCCAGCCCCCACAGGACGTCTCCTCCGCCCTCCCACCCTGCCCTGCCCCTCGAGGTCCGTCCCCTCCCCTCCCCTCCCCGCCCCCGTGCGGGGAAGGGGGTGCACGCCGCGATCCAGGAAGACGTTGGGGTGCGGGGAGCGCGGGGGGTGTGAGAGTAGAGGGAAGCCGCGGGGGAGGGGTGCCGAGGAGCGCGTGGGGCTGGGGTGGGGTAGGTGGTGCGCGGGGTGGAAGGCGCGGGGGTTGGGGCAGGAGAGGTGGGTGGCAAGGAGCGGGTGGAGGTGGGGTGGGTGGTGCGCGGGGTGGGAGATGCAGGCGAGGGACGCGTCTTGAGTCCCAGGGGGGCGGCCGTGGGTGTTGAGGGAGCGTTGAAGAGGAGGCGAGGAGCGGGTGGGGGTGAGTGGTGCGCGGGGTGGGAGATGCGGGCGGTGGACGCGTCTTGAGTGCCACGGGGGCGTGGTTGGTGAGGAGGGCGCGTGGGCAGGGGCCGTTGGGTGGTGCACGGGGGTGGTGGGCGCGTCTTGAGGGTGGGGCGTGTCTTCGACGCAAACGGTCCACTGTATTCGCTGTTGGTCCCGTTAGTCGACTGTGCCATGACTGTTAATGTAAATGGCCACTTACCAAGCTATGTAGTACAGTCAAGTCTTGAATGTAAATCTAGAGGGGACCGTTAGTCAGTGTTAATATAGCGCAAGGGGACGGTGCACTTACAAAGTGTCGGTACATGACTGTAAAGGTTAGTGACGGGACGGGATACCCCAAGTCAGACAACTACACTACTGAGGTAAGTACGGGGCTGTAGCTTAACGGTAGCAAGTGTCTTAAGAGCGCACTTAATCGCGCAATGTAACCGTTTTGCCACCGCGCCCTCTCCTCTATGACACGACTGACTTCACGCTCCCGTTATCCATCGACGGACCGTCTAGCGCTTCGCGCACCGGTCGAGGGCAGAAGGTGACGACCGAGTCGTTGTTGTGCTGGCAACAGTCAGTCAGTACAAGAGAAAGAAACAACAAAAACATACCTCGAAGAGCCAGCCTGACAAGAGAGTCAAGTAGCTAAGTAATTACATCGTACATACTTAAGTAATGTGTCGTAGGCTGTCCGTGTTGAAAGCAAGCACATTCGCCGTTTGACCAGCGGTGCTCTCACAGACGTCAACCCATTTACTCTGTCGACACATCGTGCATGCCCTTCAACGGCTTCAACCACAAGCTGGTCCGCAAGTGCGTAACGACCTCCCTCCAGACGCCAGCGTTATTCTCCGTCGTTCCGTGAGCCGTCGGTCGTCCGAGAGACTGCGTGAGCTTGAACCGTGGGTCGTCCGAGAGACGACCGAGTATCCAACCAGGTCACTATCTTAAAGAAAAGGTAAGTGAGTCGAGATCAAAGTCAATGAGACAAACGGGACATACCTTAAAGACAGCCATAGTAGCTGAGCGGTCATATCAAGTGCGAGGGCATGGTTGCGTTATCTGCGCGCAAATTCGTCAGCATGAAACGGTGAAGGAAAAAAACAAGCACTCACACAGCTGAGAGCAAGGAATCAACGGGGACAGAGGCAAGTCAGAGTAAGACTCTGACAGCTACGCACACAGTGTTAGCAAAGTTAAGTCAACGGTCAATGATAACATACTTGAGCACCAATCGCTCGTCAACAGTCAACGGCAAGTCAACAATGTACCGGCCGTGTCAGGCATTGCCCCAGCAATCGTGTAAGTCTCCTGGACGAACAATAGAGTCCGCCTGCCTCTGGCAAGTCCTCCACCCAAGTCCGGGACAAGGGCAACAGTTGGTGGTCGTCCAGCCCTACCGTACATTCCTTGAGGTGTGGTCAGCCATACTGCAAGTGCATGTGTCGAAATACTGGACGCACCGATGTGGAGAGCCGGTACGGTCGCGCATGCGATAGCGGAACTGGCGCGTGTTCCGAGTTTGTTGAAACGAACACAACCTATACAAACGTTTGTGAGCAATGTCAAGAACCCCGTGAAGCAACGACTTACCCGATGTGAGCGTCCGGATTGACGAGAATCACGATATTCGCCCCCGCAACAGTCAAATCCGTAGCGAGAGAAAGAGAGCAGTTGGTGCTCAACGAATTGGATTGAGCATGCCCTAAGGCAGTGTCAGTCACCTTCGAAGACCATGCGTCAAAATACTGGACGCACCAGTCTTGAGCGCCGAGATAGTGGGGGGTCTGGAAGACTGCAATACGAGTTCGTTAATGATACCGAGAGCAAAGGCAAGCGATTACTGACCTTCCGCATGGTCAAGTAAAGGTAAGCCTGCAATGAACGCGGGAGTGGCGAGGACGGGGTACGAGGTATGAAGGCCGCGTGAAGTCTACGGAATCGTTAGCACGATTCAAGACTGAGATAGAAATTGCTTACCTCGGGAAAGGTCACAGGGAACGAACGGACAAGATCGTGCGTGATCATGGCCGCGTTGAGGTCGTGGTCATTGTCGGTCCAGTCTTGAACGCGCCAGCCAACCGGATGGTTGACCGCGTTGATTCCAGCGTCTGGGTGACGAGTACGATGTCTTGGGAGTTGAGGACGGTCCCGAAATAAGGCAAAACCGAGCACTCCAGCCACAGTCGTCCGCGTAGGTTGACCGTCGCGAAAACAGTCCCGTCAAACGTTCGTGAACTATATGAAACGGTTAGTGAGCCATGTAGAAATAAGATTACGGGGACGCACTTAGTACCCGTAGCCAGCCGCTGTTATTCAAGCTCCGTGTAAAGGGCGCTGTTAGTCTTCCGCGGTTGCGAAGCCAATCTAGTCGTCGAACATTCATGAACTGTAAGTAAAAGTCAGTCAACCGAGACTGGGAAAGAGAGAGAACGGAGACGCACCGGTCGCCGTCTGCAGCAGTCGTCGCCGTCCTTTGCCAAGGAGCGTGGTCGTCGGCTGTGCCGATGAATGTCAGTTAAGAATACAACGTAAGAAGAAGAATGCTACACTTACTTGAGGTGGTCCGCGAGCCAGGAGCTGACCAACGCCCTGCGTTGTATCCCGCTGATTCCGTTTGAAGAACGTTCTTGAAGGCCTGAAGGCCGCGAAAACCGTCCGTAAGTCGTTGAACGACTGTCTTCACTCTCGAAGCTTGAAGTCGGGAGCTGAAACGGGTCAGTAACAAAGTGGTAAGAAAAGAGAGAACGTTACCTTCGGTCGAAAGCGTTAGAGCGAATGCCAGAGAGTTGGAGTCGGCCGTCGAACGAGCTGTTGACAGTCGAGGTCGTGGTGAGAAGACAAAAAGTGAAAGTGACATAAACATAACATACTGTCACGTCATATGCCCGAGTCGCGTCGCCAGTCGCGTTGGGTGAGGCGGCGACGGCGCTGAGGGCGTGAAGTACAGCTTCATGCTGAGGAGAGTGTGAGTGGGTGTAGGTGAGAGTGAAAAGAGAGAGAGCTGGAGAGGAGAGGGAAGGAAGGAAAGGAAAGAGAGGAATGCCGGATGCTGCTGTATTCGACGTTCTCCTCCTCCTTATATACCCTCCAGGCGCCCGTTCCAAACGCGCATCAGAATCCAAAGTCCTCCGATTGCATCCCTGTATCTCGATACGGTCAGGGACTTCCGTGCATTTCGAACAAGTCCCGGAATGTGATGTGCGCATCAATACACTTATTCGTAATGCATTAACCTACCTGAATGTCTGGCGCCCGAATAGCGGTATAACATCTGAGATGTCAATATGAGGAATCACTAGAGTCAAAAATTAAAACAAGATTATGCAAAGATACACGAACTTACCACTTGTCTCCCGGAGCACCCAATCTCGTATGCCACTCTCTCCTACACCTTCAGAACTTCAAACAGCTCCATTCTGAGAGCAGAAAGCCATCATCTACGCATCCCTGAACGTTTGATGCCCGCTGTTTGGGCTCTGGAAGAACGTTGAGCGCGAAGTTTTTCGGATGATTCGCAAACATACCTGCATTGCCGTGTACTGTCCTTGGCACGGGAGGCGGTCGCAGCGCAAATACGTTATCGAGTCCCTGGATACAAATGCGCTGTCAATATGAGTCTGGAAGAAGCTGGGAAGATACGTACCTCCCAGTCTCATCCCAGTCCTTTCATGTTCCCGGTTTGTTTGCATTCCGGTCTGGGTGAGTACTGAGACACCAAGAGTATGAGAATGAATGGCACATACCTCAATTGAGTCTCTGGAATATCCAGATCTCGATACAGAGCAAAGACGAACGGACTAGCAATGTCGTTCGCAGAGGGACGGAGGACAAGGTCGGATGCGGACCGGTACCCCACATTCCCTGGGGCAAGATAAGATAAAATCGACGCCAAGCTATGACGCATAGCCTGAGGCATCGATATACAGGGTCCAGGCAGCGCGAAAGCACTAACGAGTCCATATAACGCGTTCAGAGCGTCTTTTCCGCGTCAAATTTCGTCGGAATTCATATTACGTAAGCGTGCGCGTAGTATCCAGGTAAAATAAAGTCCCTCAGAGGTTGCTGAGGCTAGGTATCGTCTGGGAGATGATTCGAGGTATGAGCGAGCGTGCGGAGGTTGTGGCATGAGTACAAGTTGATCGCGATCACTTGGCATGCCCGGAATGGAACTTGACCACTTACCACGATGTTCTAACGCTAATTCCGAGGCCGCCGCTCGTCTAAAACTTTCACCCAACTCGACCAGACCGTTTCGCGAGCGGAGCAATTCACACCGTTGGACATCGCCGTCGCGCCCTGGATAACTCGGGAACTTCATTTCCAGGGTCTACGCTGGAGATCGCAAACGGAATTGGGCCGTTCGGACGCGCTGATGGAAGGTTTTTTCGGATTGACACTTTGAGGGTTTCAGTTCATCCGTAAGGCTGACATGTGCTACAACGGTAAGTCCGAGATTATGGCCGTCTCCTGGACTTTACCAAAGTTTAGTAGGATCACGTATAGTCATCTTGAACGCATTTTTGGGGCGTTTTGGACGACGTACGCAAGAGTAGTGGCTTGGAGGTGTTTCATTGGGTCCAGTAAGCTTGTTTTGAAGGCCGGTAAGTAATTTGTTAACTCTCGAATTCGTGGCGTTATGATTATTGACAAGTGATGTTGATTTGCAGAGTTCTACCGACGTACAGGGCTCGTATTTACGATGTATTGACTGGAAATAGACGCGCCTTCGGCGCTTTCTCCTCCGTCTCGCGCCTCAAGCCTCCCATTTCTCCGATCTCGCTCACCTCAAACTCGACACCTCTACCTTCGCGAGAATTTCGCGCCCAGCCGTTCAAGTCGTCTATCCAGCTCTGGTATCAGCGAGTGCGACCGTGCGCTGCGTCTCAACGACCCTACGGGCTTCATTAACGCCGGACAGAAATGGACGGAGTTGTGAGGTACGTACCCTTCGTGAAATTCGTTCGTCCCTTCCTGACTGACGGTCGTATCCCTGGTATCCAGCGCGAAACGGGGGCCGTATTACGCCGTTCGACATGCACGGCAATTCTTGTGGATATCCCCTCGGGGATTCTTGAGCTCCTGGCTGAGTTTGCGATGGTGGCGCCACGAGCACCGACATCCGTGAAGCTGTTCGCAGTCGTCCTGGGAGCGCTACAAATACTGGCCGAGACACACTGCAGCTCGGAAGTACTGGAAATGGCCCTGTGAGCACGCGTTAGCGTGCATGCAGGGCGAGGAGAAGGTATTATTCAACTTACCTTCCTGATTGGATTAGTCTCCAACTAACGCCTGGGCCGCCCAGATCTGAATCGGTTTCTTTGCCGACAGGTTCTGGCTGCTCTTGGCACCAAGATCCCGGCCGTTAGACGTTTGGATTCGGGGTTCGCGAAGTGTGGCGGGTCCGCCGCCCACAACCTCAAAGTCGTCGTCTCTGGTCTGGTGGGCGCGGCGGGGGGCGTAGCAAATGCAAGAAGCTCTTGGGACGTTAAAACTGGGAGAATGGAGCCGATTGAAAGCACGTCAGCGCGGATCCAGGGCGAGGAGAAGGTATGATTCAACTTACCTTCCAAAATGAATACCCCTCCCACTGACACCTGTGCCGGCCAGATCTGGATCGAATTTCTTTGCCAACACGTTGAAGCTGCGCTTGGCGCCAACATTCTGGCCGTCGGACGTTTCCTGTCCGGGTTCGTGATGTGAGGTGCCCACAATTTCAGGAGTCGTCGTCTCTGATCTGGTGGGCGCGGCCTGGGGCGTAGCCGATGCGCGAGGATTTGGGATCGTTAAAACTGGGAAAATGGAGATGAATTGAGAGCGCGTCAGCGCGATTTCAGGGCGAGGAGAAGGTAATAATCATCTTACCTCTCAATTTGGAAACCGCTCTCAATTATCATCCAGACCCTCCAGATCTAGATTGGATTTTCTTGCTGACACCTTGAGGTTGCGCTTGGCGTCGGCGACTTTGCCGTCAAGCGCTTGGTTTTTCAAGTTCGCGAGGTGTGGCGGCTCCGCCGCCCACGTCTTCAAAAGTCGTCTGCCCTGGTCTCGTGGGGGCGACGAGAGGTGTCCTGGATGCGCGCAGTTCCAGAGAGGTCGAATATGAAGAATTTGAGCTGTTTAAAAGAGAGTTAGCATGTTTTCAGGGCACAGGAAGGTAACGTACCTTCCAATTCGAGTTCGTCTCCTACTGACAATGAGGCGGACTAGATCACAGTCGTAGGATATCCCTGGTACCCTGGAGCCGCACTGTACGTTATCTGCAGTCCGCTAGCCGCCCGGGTTGCCGAGTTCGCGATATGTGGCGCAATCGAGGGTTTGAGGTCTGAAGCATCGTGGGGCGCGGCGCAGCCGCGCCAAGAGCTTGTATTCCAGTACTGTGGCATCAAATGCCCTCAAAATCGAAGCCTGCAAGACGGTATTAGGCAGAGTTCCGGGGATAACAGGTAACGTACCTGTACCAGGGAAATCGGTCTCCCACTGATCCACCTCTTCAGATCTGGGCATCTCCGGGTGGGTAACGGGCTCGTTCGCCGCTGGACGACCCTGGTATCCGTCAATGCGAGCATGAGGCTCGCAGGTCCGAGTCCGGGGGTCTGGTGAAGGTCGTTGGGATTCCGGGAAGGGGGCGGCGAAGCCGCCATCGGTGAGAGTCCGAAACGGAACGTTAATGTCCATGACGTCGTGTGCAAGGTAAATCTCACCGATACAAGGTGTTCGTGGGCCGAGACTGACCTTAGATTCGTGGAGCTGGAGACTGAGGCGGCGGAGCCGCCGTTCAACGTTCTAATCACGATGCAAGTGTCTCTGTCGTCGATTTGGGCTTGGAACTGACGAAATGCATCAGAATTCAACCACGAAACACACAGGAAACTTACCAACATCCCATAAAGTGGCGTAACTCTTTAGCCCTTGCCCTCCTCGCCTTCCCAGCTAGCGCATTCGAGCCGTATCGTCGCGGGCTATCGAATGCGCACGATAATAGCTCGACCCTGAGTGGTTTTCGCTGGCGTTCGAATGGGAGGTAACTCTCTGGAAACTGTTATCAATCCCAGTCAAAATTGACAGCCAAAGACAGGCGAAAAACTCACTTTTCGCCGAAATCCAAACGCCCGCCGGCGAGGCGCATCACGCTGTGGGTCCCAGCCTACGTGGTCGGCTGTCGCCGACAAATCTGCGAATGAATGAGCCAGTTCGCGTTCCCCTGCCCCGATCCCGATGCAACACAGCGCGTTGGAATCGCGTTCTCGCTGGCTATCGAATGCGCACGATATCGCTGCGACCCTGAGTGCTTTTTGCTGGTGTTCGAGGCGAAGGTAAAGGTCTACACACGGTGTCGAATTGTCAGTCAAGATTGACCTCGAAATGCAGCTCAAAAACTCACTTTCGGCTGAAATCCAAGGGCCCGCCGGCGAGGCACGTCTCGCTAAGGGTCCCAGCATCCGTGGTCGGCTCTGCGCCGATGAACACGCTCTCCTGCTCTAATCCCGGCGCACTCGAACTGTGTCCTCGCGAGCGTTCCAGCACGCATGATATCCGCGCGACCCTGACTGTTTTTCGCTGGCGTCCAAACTCACGGTAAAGTCCTGCAAACCGTGTTGAATCTGAGTGAAACTGACGGCCAAAAACAGACGAAAAACTCACTTTTGCCAAAAGTTCAAGGGCCCGCCGGCGAGGCGCGTCACGCTGAGTGTCAGGAACTCGGGTGAGAGCTGGCGCCGACGAATCTGCGAGTGGAATGAGCATCTCCCGCTCGCCTGCCCCGATCCCGATGGAACCCAGCTCATTCGAATCGCATCTTCGCGGGCTGTCGAATGCGCACGATATGAGGTCGACCCTGACTGTTTTCCGTGGGGCTTTGAATTGACGGTGAGAAACCCAAACTGTTCTGAATCTTAGCGGAAATTCACGTCGAAATACAGCTCCAAAACTCACTTTTTGCCGAAACTCAAGAGCCCGCCGGCGAGGCACGTCTCGCTAAGGGTCTCAGCATCCGTGGGTGGCTCTGCGCCGATGAACACGCTCTCCTGCTCCAATCCTAGCGTATCCTGGCGTGCTCGAACCGTGTCCTTGCGAGCGTTCCAATGCGCATGGTACTGGGGTGACCCTGACTGTCTTTGGAGAGCGTCGAAATGCGGAAACTGTATTCAAAGGTGAGCGCAAATTGACGGGCAAAAACAGACAAAAAACTCACTTTTTGCCAAAGTTCAAGGGCCCGCCGGCGAGGCGCGTCACGCTGAGGGTTCAGTTCAGGAATGGTCGTGCGACGACGACTCTGGTCTGTGAATGGAATGAGCGGGTCCAAAGTGGGGCAAGTTGAAACTCACCATGTATTTGTTTCCGTTGCCCAATCCGCTCGTAATTCGACGCATTCTGACCGTATCATCGCAGGCTCTTGAATGTGCACACTCCCGAGTCGATTCGGGCCGTTTTTGGGCAATTTGAGTGTTGGTGTCGAAATTCCGGGCGTGTTTTGAGCTCGACAAGTGCTGTTGTTCAATGGGGGTCAATTTCGGAAGGAAAAGAATGACAAAGAGCTTACATTGACAGGTTTTCGTAGCGAGTCAATCAACGTGAGTCTGAGTGAGAGAGTGAAAGCGGGAGTCAAGTCCGAATGAGGCAACACATCCAGGGCTCGTGAGTTTGATAGAACATCGCGCGACACTCAATTCTTGAATTTCGACTGCTATTCTCACTCAAATCACACCTGTCTTTTGAGAAATAATACTCAAGCCTGAAATGAATACCTTTCTACTTGGTCTCCAAAGTGAATTCACTCCAGAGCTCAAAGTACAAAGGTCAGGGGTGCCAAGCCTGCCAAGCTGGTCCGAGCGCACTGAGTGCCTATATAAGCCCCCCATTCAGAGCCAAACAGCAACGGTCTCAACCCCAGACACCTCCTCCCTTTTCCCGTTGAACCTGAATGGCGGGCTTGGTGGGGAGGAGGTGGATGGGCAGCGGGCAAGACGTTCCTTGAATGGGGTGCGCTTCACGCGAGTGATAACATGTAAAGACCCGAGAGGGCCACTGGTGGAGCGCGAGCAATCAGTGCGAGTCGAGAAAAGGGCCGTCTTCCTGCGGGGAGACGGTCCTTTTTTTAGGCTCTTTGGGGCCCTCCAGGCCGGGCGCCAGCTGGCGGTTTGTGGCCCCAACTTGGTGCGGACTTGTGAATATTTTTGAGATTTTGGTTTTTGTGGCGCGGTTTCTATGCGCTGTGGTTGTAGTAGTACCTATTCCTGTTAGTCAGTAGAAGAAATACACTTGCACTAGCCATTCCCCACCATCCGAAGCGAGCCGTACAGCGAGGAAGCCTGCCACAGAACATCTTTTATGCCGTCCAAACATGGGGATTCGCATCCGTCGAGTGCACATGAAAACACGCTCGATTGCCGTGATCTTGACATCCATCCCCGGCGGAGTACGCACTTTTCTTCTCAGTTTTCGAGCTCGAAGCAGCAGCGCGAAGGAGGACGGAGAGATGGACGCGACAAGGCGACGGAGGTAAGCGAGATCAACCAAGCTCAAACTCCGATTTGGCATCCACCGCCGAACTCTGCCGTGAGGTCCGGATCAGGCTGATTGAACTCGGCGGACTCGAGTCTCCCGACTTGCTCTTTACCATCCATCATGACGCGCCCAATGCCAGCACACCGGACGGCCAACACGGGGGAGGAGCGCACACGCGAGGGAGGGGAGGGGAGGTGAAGAGGAGGGAGGGGAGGTGAAGAGGGAGGGAGAAGACGGCGGACCCACCCCCCACGCGCACCCAGGAAGACGCCCGCACCTCAACCCGAAAAACGGGTCCAACGCGCGCACGCCCTCCAACGCACACCACGCACTCGACGGGGGACCCACCACCCACCCCACGCAACGTGAAGACGCAAGAGCAGCCAGCAGAGGGAGCACCCCCCTCCTTCACCCACCACCACCTCAACACCACCTCAGCACTCGCCACCACCACCGCGGAGGGCGCATTGATGCGGGGTATGGGGAGGGCGCCATGTGACAGGTCACCTGCGGTTTTCTCTCACCGCCATCTTCCTCGACATTCATGACCATCTGAACGCTGTACTACCACCCTATAGACGTCGGCAAGACCTAGATTACGACCTCTAGACCCATAGACCGGTAGACGCCTCGCAAGCCATGTACCACCCCCGCACGCAGCCCATCGCCGACGACGACGACCGCACAAATCGCTTCCTGGATCCCGCCAGCGATGGCGCCGGCGCCGGCTTTTTGCGCGAGCGCGCAGCGTCCCAGCCGCCGCACAGCTCGGACCAGTCCATCCTCGCCTCCCCAGCCTCCGGCATGCGCCCGAGCCCGTGGACAAGCCACAGCCTGCTCAATACGACCAGCGCATCCCGGAGCCTGTCCTTTTCCGCCCGCAGCCCGTCGGAGGTCGGCGTCCCCGCGCAGTTCTCCCCGTTCGCCTCGACGTTTGAAGACGACGAGGAGTCCGAGGACCTGTTCGGACACGCGGACGACCACACCCACTCGGAGCAGTTTATCCCCTCGTCGCTCTCACGCGGCCGCTCCTACGCCCAGGACATCTCGCGCAGCCGCTCCCACAGCCTCGCCGTCGAGCGCCCCACGCCCATCGGCAGCCCGTTCCTCGCCACGACGACGACGTCCAGAATGGCGAGCTGGAACGAGCCTGGGCTCATGTCGCGGTACGGCGATGTCAGGCGCCCTGGATACGGGACGGGCCAGTCGCCGTCGGGTGTGTACTCGGGCACGAACATGAGCCCGTTCATGCGCGACGTCCTCTTGGCGTCCAGCCAGCCGCGCGAAGCCGACATTCACGACGGCGGCGGCAGCGGGTCGACCAGCCGGCGGCACAGTGTCAGTGTCGTCAAACCGCGGACTGCCATTGTCGGATTCAACGCTCCGGGTGCGGAGCCTCAGCAACCTGCGCCAGCGCGCGGAGGCGGACTGATGCTCTCAGACGAGGACCTTGCAGGGGACTTCGACTCGCTCAGCCTCAGCAGCATCATCATGAAGGGTCCTTCCCAGCCTGCATCCATGCCTACGTACGCTCGCAGCCCGCCTACCAACACCTTCCATCCCATGAATTACCACAACACGCCCGAGGAGGACCGGTTCCAGGCCCGGTCACCGCCAGCAGCCGTCCCTCCCCCGCCACACCACATCCGCGCGCCCTCCTTCTCCCAAACCCTCCCGCTCTACATCGTCGAGTTCAAAGCCGGCCGCACGGACCTCTTCTACCTCACCGACACCTCGCAGGACATCCGCGTCGGGGACATCGTCATCGTCGAGGCCGACCGCGGCAAGGACCTCGGACGCGTCGTGAACGACACCATCACGGCGCAGGACGTCGACGCGCATCGAGCGAACATCGGGGAGAAGAAGGAGCTGAATCCAAAGGTTATTTATGGCAAGGCGACGCGGGTGGATCTGGAGGGGCTTGCTGCCAAGGCGGCGGACGAGCAGAGGGCGCTGGATGTGTGTCGCATGAAGGTGCGCGGGCGGAAGCTGCCCATGGATGTCATCGACGCGGAGTATCAGTGGGATCGGCACAAGCTCACGTTTTACTATGTCACGGAGAAGAGGATTGATTTTCGCGAGCTGGTTAGGGAGTTGTTCCGGTGAGTTTCCTAGTGTGTTTTTTGTGGCTATTTCTGACGACTGTTAGATTGTACAAAACGAGGATATGGATGTCCTCGCTCAATCAGGGGAGCAACCTCAACGAGGATCAGAATATGTAGGATACGATATTTTGGAGTATTTAAATTAAAAGAGTACTACGCTTTCCAGGCTACTTTTTGGTTGTTGTACACTTGTTTTCCGAGTCGGTGTTTTTGATAAAGCTGAGGTGAGTTAACACTTGATGTGGACTTGGGGCGAATGTTTGAATTAGGGCGGGAAGGGAAAGATTCAAGTATCGGGACGGGACAAGTGAACGGGATAGCAATGTCGCCATCATAACCTCAGTGTATCTATTTTGTTACTTATGCAGTGTTCTGTGTATACAATAGTTGAATCAACATGTATGCTATTCGATATGTGAGGATTTACTTGAAACAAAACTCGTACTTTGCGCATCAAGCGCGTTTGGTGCTAGTACATACACGCCGACTTACTGAGCGCGGGCCCGCTTGCGCCCTTCCAGTCCCGTTAACCTCCTCTCCCCCTTTCCCCACCCGTGTCGCGCCCCTCCCACCCTCCTCAGCGCGCTCCCCCCTGTTCCCCGCCTGCAAGTGCCCTCCACCCCCCACAGGACGTCTCCTCCGCCCTCCCACCCTGTCCTGCCCCTCGAGGTCCGTCCCCTCCCCTCCCCTCCCCGCGCCCGTGCGGGGTGCGCGTCGCGATCCAGGAAGACGTTGGGGTGCGGGGAGCGCGGGGGGTGTGAGTGGAGGGAAGGCGGGGGGAGGGGGTGTTGGACAGGTGGTGGGGCGCGCGTGGGGCTGGGTGGGTGGTGCGCGGGGTGGGAGATGCGGGCGGTGGACGCGTCTTGAGTGCCAGGGGGGCGGCCGTGGGTGTTGAGGGAGCGTTGAAGAGGAGGCGAGGAGCGGGTGGGGGTGAGTGGTGCGCGGGGTGGGAGATGCGGGCGGTGGACACGTCTTGAGTGCCACGGGGGTGTGGGTGGTGAGGAGGGCGCGTGGGCAGGGGGCCGTTGGGTGGTGCGTGCGTGTGGGGGCGTCTTGAGCGCCACGCGCGTCTTCAATGCAAACGGTCCGTTATATTCGCTGTTGGTCCCGTTAGTCAACTATGCCTCCACTGCCGATGTAAACAGGCACTCACCATGTTATATATTACAAGTCAACTCTTGAGGGTAATTCTGAAAGGGTATCTTTAGTCACTGTTGATATTGCGCGAGGGAACGGCGTACTTACAAAGTGTCGGAAACATGGCTTTGAAGGTTAGTGAGGGGAGGTGATCAGACAGTTACAATACTGAGGTAAAGGATGGGGCTGTAGAGTAACGGTAGCTAGTGCCATAAGAGCACGCGCCTCATCGCGCACTACAACCGCTCTGCCACCGCGCCCTCTCCTCTATTGACACGACTTCCCTGCTATCCATCGGCGCATCGTCTAGTGCTTCGCGCACGCGGTTGCGAGTCACGGAAGTCGTCGTGCTAACAACAAACAGTCAGTATTACTATCGGTGCGGCAAGAGAAAGAGATCACGAAGGCTTACCGTGATGATGAGCAAGCCTGAAATGAGAGTCAACTAAGCTAAGTAAGTACATAGTACATAGGTAAGTATGGTATCGTAAGGTGTCCGTATTGAAAGCAAAGAGAAAAGAAACCTTACAAAGTTGAGGACATTCGCCGTTCGACCAGCGCAGCTTACAGACACTTAGCCGTTTAGTCAATCGATACATCCTGCGTGCCCTTCAACCGTATCAACCAAAAGCCTTGGTGCGCGACTGGGTGACAACCTCCAGACGCCAGCGTAACGTCTCCGTCGTTGTGCAAGCGTGAACCGTCGGCTCGGTCGGTCGAGCTATTGCGTGCCCACTGAGTATCCGAACGGAAATTACTATCCTGATCAGAAGTAAGTGAATCGTAATCGACGTGAAATGCGCAGACGGCCGACATACCATAGAGCAAGCCTTAGTAGCTGAGCAGTCTTAGCGAGCGCGCCAAGACCGCGTAACAGACCGACACTAAACCATGCTTGTGGTTAGCATAAGATAAGAATGAAGAAGTGGGCACTCACACGAAGCAAAGATTCGAAGGTCCCGTCGTTGCAGACAGAAACAAGACTCTTGAAGTCAAGCACGGAGTCCTAGTACATGGTGTTAACAAAGTCAAGTAAACTTCAAAGAAACCTTACCCAGATGTCAATTACTCGTCCACGGCAAGTAACGCTACTGTTACGGCCTTGTTAGAACCTGCCCCAACGATTGGGCGAAGATCTTGACGGACCCTAAGTCTGCCCGCATCTCACAATGTCCGGCCGAATAACGGGACAAGGGCGACGATTAGCGGTCAGCCAGCGCTACCGCACATTTCCTTGAGGTATATTCAATCAATGTATAAGTGCATATGCAAACAAATTGAACGCACCGATGTCGAGAGCCGGTACGGTCGCGCATGCCATAACGGATATAGCGCGCGATCTGAGGTTGTTCAGGTAAAGACAAGCTTTCTAAACATTTGTTAGCAGTGTCAAGAGTTCCGTGAAGCAACGACGTACCAAATCTCCGTGTCCGGATGGGCGAAAATGACCGGTATCCCCTCAACGCAACAAGTCCAGAGCGAGACACCAGGCGCAGTTGGTGCTCAGCGGGTCGGGCTAGACATGCGCTAGAGTGGTGTTAGTCACCTCGTAAGACCGTGCGTCGAAAGACTGGACGCACCAGTCTTAAGCACCGAAATAGTGGCGGGTCCGGAAGACTGCAATACGAGGCCGTTAACAATATCGAGAGCAAAGGCAAGCGATTACTTACCTCCTGCAGAATCAAGTCAAGATAAGTCTTGACTTGCGGATGGTTGCAGTAGATGACAGAGTCTTAGCTGGTTGACACTGTCCCGTACGACGAAGCACGACCGCGGTTGAGGCCGATCAAGTCCCGAATATGCCCAACGAATGGCTATCCGCGTCAATTCCAGAGGCTGGGCGACGAGCGCACTGCCTTGAGTAAGCCTCAAGCACGCCGAATACATGGCTTCCCTGTCCGCGTTGATTGGAGCGGCTGGGTGACGAGTACGATGTCCTGGTTGAGGACAGTCCCAAAACAAGGCAGGACCGAGCACTCGAGCTACGTTCGGTCGTCCGGGTTGGTTGACCGTCGCGAAGCCAGGCAAGTCTAGCGCTCGTGAACTCTATGAAAAGGTTAGTGAGCCGAGACTGTAAAAATAAGATTACGGGGACGCACTTGGTAGTAAGTACCCGTAGCCAGTTGCCCTCATTTAAGCTCCGTGTAGAGAGCGCTGTCCGTCGTTCGCGGTTGCGAAGCCAATCTAGTCGTCGAACATTCATGAACTGTAGGTAGAGTTAGTTAACCGAGACTGGGAAAGCAAGAGGACAGAGACGCACCGGTCGCCGTCTGCAGACGTCGTCGCCGTCTCAAAAAACGCGGTCGCTGTCAAGCCTGTGCTGTTGAAAGTCAGTAAGAATATAAGTTGAGAGAAAGAACACTTACTTGGTCCGCGAGCCAAGAGTCGACCACCACCCGTTGTGGTATCCTGCTCAAGCCAGTGAGAGACGCGTTTGAAGGCCCGAAGGCCGCGCAAGCCGTCCGTAAGATGTTGAACGTCGGTCTTCACTTGAAGTCTGGACCTAAAAACTGGTCAGTCACAAAATGGTAAGAGAACGAGAATGAGAACGTTACCGTCAATTGCCAGCGTTGAATCGAATACCAGAGAGTCAGAGTCGGCCGTCGAACGAGCTGTTGACGGTCGAGGTCGTGGTGAGAAGACAAAAGTGAAAGTGACATAAACATAACATACTGTCACGTCATATGCCCGTGCCCGAGTCGCGTCGCGGTCGGTGAGGCGGTGGCCGCGCTGAGAGCGTGAGCTTCAGCCTGAGACTGATGGAAGAGTAAATGAGTGTTGGTGAAAGTGAAGAGAGAGAAGCTGAGAGGGAAGGAAGGGAAGGGAAGGAAAGAGGGAAAGCCGGATGCTGCTGGAACTCAACGTTCTCCTCCTCCTTATATACTCTCCAGGCGCCCGCTCCAAACGCGCATCAGAATTCAAAGTCCTCCGATTGCATCCCTGTATCTCGATGCGGTCAGGGAGTTCCGTGCATTTCGAACAAGTCCCGGAATGTGATGTGCGCATCAATACACTCATTCGTAATGCATTGACCTACCTGAATGTCTGGCGCCCGAATAACGGTATAACATTTGAGATGTCAATACGAGGAATCACTAGAGCCAAAAATTAAAACAAGATTATGCAAAGATACACGAACTTACCGCTAATCTCTCAGAGCACCCATTCCCATAATCCATCCTCTTGTACATCTTCAAAGCTCCAAACTGCTCCATTCTGAGCACAGGATACCATCAACTAAACATCCCTGAACGTTTGATGCCCGCTGTTTGGGCTCTGGAAGAAAGTTGAGCGCGAAGTTTTTCGGATGATTCGCAAACATACCTGCATTGCCGCGTACCGTTCTTGGCACGGGAAGCGGGTGCAGCGCAAATACAATATCGAGTCCCTGGATACAGATGCCCTGTCAATCAGTGTCTGGGAGAAGTCGGGAAGATACGTACCTCCCAGTCTCATCCCAGTCCTTTCATGTTCCCGGTTTGTTTGCATTCCGGTCTGGGTGAGTACTGAGACACCAAGAGTATGAGAATGAATGGCACATACCTCAATTGAGTCTCTGGAATATCCAGATCTCGATACAGAGCAAAGACGAACGGACTAGCGATGTCGTTCGCAGAGGGACGGAGGACAAGGTCGGATGCGGACCGGTACCCCACATTCCCTGGAGGCAAGATAAGATAAAATCGACGCGCCAAGTTATGACGCATAGCCAGAGACATCAATATCCAGGGTCCAGGCAGCGCAACAGCAGTACCCAGCCCATAGAACGCGTTCAGAGCGTCTTTTCCGCGTCAGATTTTGTCGGAATTTATATTACGTAACATTACGCGTACCATACAAGTAGAATCAAGCTGTCCAGAGCTCGTAGAGGCTGAGAATCGTCTGGGAGATGATTCGAGGTATGAGCGAGCGTGCGGAGGTTGTGGCATGAGTACAACTTGATGGCGATCACTTGGCATGCCCGGAATGGAACTTTGCCTCATACCACGATGTTCTGGCAGTAATTCCGAGGCCGCCGCTCGTCTAGAACTATCACCCAACTCGACTAGACTGTTTCGCGAGCGGAGCAATTCACACCGTTGGACATCGCCGTCGCGCCCTGGATAACTCGGGAACTCCATTTCCAGGGTCTATGTTGTTGATTGCAAACGGAATTGGGCCGTTTGAGCGCGCGTATGGAAGGCTTTTTCGGAATGTCGTTATTGTGGTTTTAGTTCATCCATAAGGTCAACATGTGCTACAACGGTAAGTCCACGATTATGGCCGTCTCCTGGACTTTACCGAAGTTTAGTAGGATATCGTATTGTGTTCTGGAACGCATTTCTGGGCCGTTTAGAACGACGTACGCATGTGTAGTGGCCAGGATGTCTTTTGTTGAGTCACGTTAGCTTAGATTTGAAGGCAGGTAAGTAATTCGTTAAGTTCAGATTTCGTGGCGTTATGAATATTGACAAATGATGTTATTCTGTAGAGTTCTACCGACGTACAGGGCTCGTAAATACAATGTATCAAACTGGAATACACGCGCCTACGGCGCTTTCTTCTCTGCCTCTCGCCTCAAACCTCCAAATTCGCGCTCACTTCAACCTCGACACCTCTACCTTCACCAGAGTTTCGCGCTGAATCGTCTGAGTGCTCTATCCCGTCCGAGATTGACGGGCGCGAGCGTGCGCTTTGTCGAAACGACCCTACGAGCTCAATTAGCGCCGGAATGAGCTGGCCGGACTTGTGAGGTACGTACCTTTGCGAACCTCGCATCGTCCCTTCTTGACGGAAGTATCCAGCGCAAAACGGGGCCCGAATTACGCCGTTTGACATACTCAAGTGGCTCCATGGCGAATCCGTTCGGCAATCCTGGCATTCGCGACCCATTTCGCAAGGGTTGCGCCACGAGTACCGACATCTGTGAAGTCGGCCGCGTTACCTTGGCAAGTGCTGTGGACGGTGGGGGTGGTGCACTGCAGCTTGGAGGTACCGGAAATAGCCTTGAGAGCACGCGTTAGCGTGCATGCAGGGCGAGTACAAGATAATATTGATCTCACCTTGCAAATTGAATAACCCTTCCGTTGACACCTGGGCCGCCCAGATATGGATCAGAATTCTTCGCCCATATGTTGAAGCTGAGCTTGGCGCACAGGGCTTGGCCGTCGGACGCTTCCTTCCCGAGTTCGCGATATGTGGCGGCTCCGCCGCCCTCAACTCCAAACTCGTCCTCGTCAGTCTGGGGGGCTCGGCGAGAGACGTCCTGGATGAGTCTGGCTCTAGGAAGGTCGAATACAAAGAAATTGAGCTGAATGAGAGCGTGTCAGCGCGAATCAAGGGCGAAAACAAGGTAATTTTGATCTCACCTTCCAAATTGAATAATTCATCCATTAACATCTGGGCTGCCCAGATCTGGATCAGAATTCTTCGTCGATACGTTTAGGCCGCTTTTGACGCCGATAGCTTGGCCGTTAGACGTTTCCTCCCCAAGTTTGCGAAGTGTGGCGGCTCCGCCGCCCACGACCTCAAAAGTCTTCGTCTCTGATCTGGTGGGCGCGGCGGAGGGCGTAGCAGATGCGCGGAGGTCTGGGGACGTCGAATATAGAAAAATGGAGCTCTTTGAAAGCGCGTCAGCGCGCTTTCAGGGCGAAGACAAGGTAATTTTGATCTCACCTTCCAAATTGAATGCCCCTTCAACTGACACCTGGGTTGCCCAGATCTGGGTCGGACCTTTTTGGCGACACGTTTAGGCTGCTTTTGGCGCCGATAGTTTGGCCGTTGGACGTTTCCTTGCCGGGTTCGCGAACCGTGGCGGCTCCGCCGCCCACGACCTCAAAACTCGTCATCTCTGGCCTGGTGACTGCGCCGGGAGGTGTCCTGGATGCGCGCGTCTCTAGGGACGTTGAATATAAGAAATTTGGGCTGAATGGGAGAGAGTTAGCATGTTTTCAGGGCATGGGAAGGTACGTACCTTCCAATTCGAATTCGTCTCGTACTGACGGCGAAGTGGACTAGATCGCACCTGTAAAATATCCCTGGGACCCTGGAGCCGCGCTGGACGTCGCCTGCAGCGCGCCAGACGTCCGGTTACCGAGTTCGCAAAATGTGGCGTCCGCATAATGTTGAGGTCGGAATCACCGCGGGGCGCGGCGCAGCCGCGCCAGGAGCTCGTATACGGATACTGGGGCATCAAATGCTCCCGAATACGAAACCTGGGATGCGGTATTAGGCAGAGTTTTGGGGATAACATGAACTTGTATTCCAATTGATCCGCCGAATCTTCCAGATCTGGTCAAGTCCGAATCGGTGACGGGATCGTTCGCCGCGAAGACGGCCCTGGTATTCTTCGATGTGAGCACGAGTCTCGCAGGTCCGAGTCCGGGGTCTGGTGAAGGTGGTTGATTCCGGGAAGGGGGCGGCGGAGCCGCCAATGCAGGGAGCCAGAAATGAAACGTCAGCGTCTGTGACGTCGAATGCAAGGTAAATCTCACCGATACAAGGTGTTCGAGGGCCGAAACTGACCCAAAATCCGTAGAATGGGACCTGGAGGCGGCGGAGCCGCCATTAAACGTCCCACGTACACGGTAAGCCTTTGTGTCGTCGATTCAGGCTCGAAACTAACGAGATGCGTCAGAATTTGAATACGAAACATGCGAGAAACGCACCGACATCCCCGAATGTGGCGTAACTCCTCAGCCCCTCCTCTCCTCGCCTTCCCAGCTAGCGCATTCGAACCGTATCGTCGCGGGCTATCGAATGCGCACGATATGAGGTCGACCCTGACTGTTTCTGGCTGACGTTCGAATCAACGGTAAAGTTCCACAAACTGTTCTGAATCTCAGCGGAAATTGACGCCGAAATGCAGATTAAAAACTCACTTTTTCCCAAAATCCAAGTGCCCGCCGGCGAGGCACGTCACGCTAAGGGTCATAGCAGACGTGGTCGGCTGATGCCGACGAATCTGCGAATGGAATTCGCATCTCCCGCTCCCCTGCCCCGATCCCGGTGTAACCCAGCGCATTCAAACCGCGTTGTCGCTGCCGTTCCAATGGATACGATATGAGGGCGACCCTGAACGCTTTTCGCTGGCGCTCAAGTCGACGGTAAATTGACCAAAACTATTCTGAATCTGAGCACAAATTGACCTCGAAATACAGCTGGAAAACTCACATTTTGCCAAAACTCAAGGGCCCGCCGGCGAGGCACGTCTCGCTAAGGGTCCCAGCATCCGTGGTCGGACGAACGCGCTCTCCTGCTCCAATCCTAGCGTATCCTGGCGTTCGAACCGCGCTGTCGAGGGCGTTCAAATGCGCACGATATCCACGCGACCCTGACTGTTTTTGAGCGTCGAAATACAGAAACTGTATTTGAAGGTGAGTCAAAATGAGCGCGAAATGAACGCTGAAAAACTCACTTTCTTCAGAAATCCAAGGGCCCGCCGGCGAGGCGCGTCACGCTGAGGGTCCGAAACGTTCTCGAAGTCGGCTGTGCGCCGACAAAACAGTCAGTCAAGCAGACCTGGAGTCACGACAATTGAAGCTCACCTTGTGTCCCTTTCCACAGCCGAATCTATCTCCGCGAAACCTGACGCACCTCTGACCACGTCGGTGGCAGGGTATCGAATGCGCATGCTCTTGAGTCGATTTGAGCCGTTTTTGAGTGTGTTGTCGAAATTCCGGGAGGTGTTCTGCGTCGACAGGGACTGTATTCTAATGGGTCAATCTGTGGAAGAAAAGAATGGCTAGGAACTTACTTTGACAGTTTTCGTAGCAAGTCAATCAACGTGAGTCTGAGTGAGAGAGTGAAAGCGGGAGACAAGTCCGAATGAGGCAACAGACTTCAGGGCTCGTAAGTTTGATGGAACATCATGCGACACTCGATTCTTGAATTTTGACTGCTGTTCTCACTCGAATTATACCTATCTTTTAAGAAATAAGAGCCTTCTTACTCAAGTCTGAAATGAATACCTTTCTACTTGATCTCCGAAGTGAATTCACTCCAGAGCTCAAAGTACAAAGGTCAGGGCTGCCAAGCCTGCCAAGCTGGTCCGAGCGCACTGACTGCCTATATAAGCCCCCCATTCAGAGCCAAACAGTAACGGTCTCAACCCCAGACACCGACTCCCTTTTCCCGTTGAACCTGAATGGCGGGCTTGGTGGGGAGGAGGTGGATGGGCAGCGGGCAAGACGTTCCTTGAATGGGGTGCGCTTCACGCGAGTGATAACATGTAAAGTCCCGAGAGGGCCACTGGTGGAGCGAAAGCAATCAGTGCGAGTCAAGAAAAGGGCTGTCTTCCTGAGGGGAGATGGTCCTTTTTTTAGGCTCTTTGGGGCCCGCCAGGCCGGGCGCAAGCTGGCGGTTTGTCGCGCTGAAGTCAATCGGACTTGTGATTATTTCTGAAATCTTGATTTTTTGACTTTTGCTGTGGCGTAGATAGAGCTTCGTGGTGGTTGTCGTAGGTAGCTTCCAACAATCAAATGCGATTCACCGTTACCGAAGGGAGCCGTCAAAGAGGGGAAGATGCCATCGTCGTCCGAAGATTGTGCCGTCACCAAAGTCAAAAATCTAAACCCCTCGTTGGTGGCAGCGCCGAAGTCTGCCGGGGGGTTCGGATCAGGCTGGCAGACCCGAGTGCGTATCAAACCCCGGCATGCCCTGCACTTGCTCTCTACCATCCACCATGTCGCGCCGAATGCCAACACACCACGCAGGGGAGGACGACACACGCGAGGGAGGGGAGGTGAGGTGAAGAGGGGAGGGGAGGTGAAGAGGAGGGAGGGGAGGTGAAGACGGAGGAGGAAGACGGCGGACCCACCCCACGCGCACCAGGAGTACGCTCCGCACCCAGCCCGCACCTCAACCCGAAAAACGGGTCCAACGCGCGCACGCCCTCCAACGCACACCACGCACTCGACGGACGGACCCACCACCCACCGCACGCAACGTGAAGACACAAGAGCAGCCAGCAGAGGGAGCACCCCCACAAAGACGCGGCCACCCACACTCCTTCACCCAACACCACCTCAGCACTCGCAACCACCACCACCACCGCGGAGGGCGCATTGATGCGGGGTATGGGGAGGGCGCCATGTGACGGAAATTGGCAGGTCACTTGCGGTTTTCTCTCACCGCCATCTTCCTCGACATTCATGACCATCTGAACGCTGTACTACCACCCCATAGACGTCGGCAAGACCTAGATTACGACCTCGGACCCGTTCGGACACGCGGACGACTCCGAGCAGTTCATCCCCTCGTCGCTCTCACGCGGCCGCTCCTACGCCCAGGACATCTCGCGCAGCCGCTCCCACAGCCTCGCCGTCGAGCGCCCCACGCCCATCGGCAGCCCGTTCCTCGCCACGACGACGACGTCCAGGATGGCGAGCTGGAACGAGCCTGGGCTCATGTCGCGGTACGGCGATGTCAGGCGCCCTGGATACGGGACGGGCCAGTCGCCGTCGGGTGTGTACTCGGGCACGAACATGAGCCCGTTCATGCGCGACGTCCTCCTGGCGTCCAGCCAGCCGCGCGAAGCCGACATTCATGACGGCGGCGGCAGCGGGTCGACCAGCCGGCGCCACAGTGTCAGTGTCGTCAAACCGCGGACTGCCATTGTCGGATTCAACGCTCCGGGTGCGGAGCCTCAACAACCTGCCCCTGCGCGCGGAGGCGGACTCATGCTCTCTGACGAGGACCTCGCAGGGGACTTCGACTCGCTCAGTCTCAGTAGCATCATCATGAAGGGTCCTTCCCAGCCTGCATCCATGCCTACGTACGCCCGCAGCCCGCCTACCAACACCTTCCATCCCATGAATTACCACAACACGCCCGAGGAGGACCGATTCCAGGCCCGTTCACCGCCAGCAGCCGTCCCTCCCCCGCCACACCACATCCGCGCGCCCTCCTTCTCCCAAACCCTCCCGCTCTACATCGTCGAGTTCAAAGCCGGCCGCACGGACCTCTTCTACCTCACCGACACCTCGCAGGACATCCGCGTCGGGGACATTGTCATCGTCGAGGCCGACCGCGGCAAGGATCTCGGACGCGTCGTGAACGACACGATCACGGCGCAGGACGTCGACGCGCATCGAGCGAACATTGGGGAGAAGAAGGAGCTGAATCCAAAGGTCATCTATGGCAAGGCGACGCGGGTGGATCTGGAGGGGCTCGCTGCAAAGGCGGCGGACGAGCAGAGGGCGCTGGATGTGTGTCGCATGAAGGTGCGCGGGCGGAAGCTGCCCATGGATGTCATCGACGCGGAGTATCAGTGGGATCGCCACAAGCTCACGTTTTACTATGTGACGGAGAAGAGGATCGATTTTCGCGAGTTGGTTAGGGAGTTGTTCCGGTGAGTTTTCTGGTGTGTTTTTGTGTCAATTACTGATGACCGTTAGATTGTACAAAACGAGGATATGGATGTCCTCGCTCAATCAGGGGAATAACCTCAACGAGGATCAGAATATGTAGGATACCATATCTTGGAGTATTTAAATTAAAAGAGTACTTGTACCGTTCCAGTCTACTTATTGGGTTGTTGTACAATTGTTTTCCGAGTCGGTGTGTTTGATAAAGCTGAGGTGAGCCAACAGTAAGTTGCTTTCACAGGCCTAGCACGCGAAGCCATAACGTCGTAGTTGAATTGAATCGCAGGACTTTGCTCATCCGGTTGGCTGATGGATGTCTCAATTATCTTTCTGCGATTCGCTTTCCGAGTCGGTGTTCATGAGAAAGCTGACACGTACAGTAAGTTGCTTTTTAGAGACCTAGAACACGAAGCTTGTACCAGTACCATACGCTTTCAAGTTGTACAATCAATTTCCGAGTCGCTGTTCATGAAACAGTTGGATCAATTCATGGTGAGCCAGCATATACAGTACTTATCAAGATACTCAATTACTTCCCACATGGCGCCGGCCGCCGGCCGCGAAGTCATAACGAGATATGCGTCATACTAGTTGAAGTGAATCGCGCACTTTGCTCATCTCGTTCAAACATCCATCAGCAACCATTTCTCAGCAAATGTCCAGGCCCAGAGCCAACCACGGAGGCCTCTCTGCTTCGTAAGAGTGGGGAAGTTTGTCAAGTCAGTACGCGACGCGAATTTTGGGACATGTCACCCAATCGAGCGTAAGGTAGCAGGTAAACTTAAATCGCTGATAATTGTATTACTATTTGCTGATAGATTTCTTCTCAGCGATTTATCAGCTTGTACCAAGCCTCATAGTAAGCAATCGCCCCAACGCTTCAAGACATAGCCGGCTCCGGAGCCTACTTTATAAGCGATCGAAAATTCCAAAAGTCCGTTCAGAATTCCCCGCCATGCCCTCTGCTGTGAACACCCCTGCGACAGGCGTCTCTTTCTTCACTCCCGCCCAGGACCCACCCGCGGGCACTGCGGTGCAAAAGGATGGCAAGCCCATCCCTTCGCTTTTCCAGCCCCTCACGATCCGGGGCACCACCTTCCAGAACAGGATCTTTGTGAGCAACTCACCGTTTCTCCTCTTCCGTTGTGTGATTGACAATCCTTTCCTATGTAGCTCTCCCCGCTTTGCCAATACAGCGCAAAGGACGGTCTGATCTCTCCTTGGCATCATGCTCACCGTGAGTACCTGTTCTGCATGGTTCCACTTTGAACGCGTCTGATGTCATGTAATGCACAGTTGGCGGGATCTTCACGCGCGGACCCGGTCTCACCATCATCGAAGCCACCGCCGTCGTCCCCGAAGGCCGCATCACGCCCCAAGACGTCGGCATCTGGTCCGACG
Organism: Strobilurus orientalis; assembly: GCA_019915145.1. NCBI lineage: Eukaryota > Fungi > Basidiomycota > Agaricomycetes > Agaricales > Physalacriaceae > Strobilurus > Strobilurus orientalis. The sequence goes on from JAHLML010000014.1 coordinate 1,225,645, forward strand.
AACACGTCAAGGCGCTCGCGCCCCTCGTGGAGTTTGCGCACTCCCAAAATCAGAAGATCGCTATACAGATCGCGCACGCGGGTCGTAAGGCCTCGACCATAGCTCCTTGGCTTCCTGGAGCGAGCCTCGCGGGCGAGGACGTGGGCGGGTGGCCGGATAATGTTGTTGCGCCAAGTGCGATCCGCTTCACTGACGATTATCCGATGCCTCGGGCGCTTAGCGTGGAGGAGATCAAGGGTGTTGTTGAGGCGTTCAAGCAGGCTGCTATTCGGAGTGTGAAGGCTGGCTTTGAGTGAGTGGTTGTTGTTCCTATTCGACAAGATGGTGTGCTTACTGGGCGTGTAGTGTTATTGAGATCCATGGCGCGCATGGGTACCTTTTGAGCGAGTTCCTCAGCCCGACGAGCAACAAGCGCACGGACGACTATGGCGGGAGCTTTGAGAACCGGATTAGGCTGCCCCTAGAGGTTGTAGACGCGGTGCGAAGCGTTATACCCAAAGACATGCCGCTATTCTACAGGTTTGTTGTCGCGATGATTACATTTTTATCCAAGTCGCTGACGCCCCCTCAAGGATATCAGGCAGCGAGAACCTAGAAACGACTCTGCCCAACGAGCCGTCATGGCGCTCAGAAGACACCGCGCGCATCGCACCCATCCTCGCCGCACACGGTGTGGACTTCCTCGACGTGTCCTCCGGTGGAAACCACCTCGCGCAAAAGGCGAAACCCGGACCGGCGTACCAAGCGCCGCTTGCTGAGGCGGCGAAGAAGGCCGCACAGGGCTCGGGCTTGATCATAGGCGCCGTGGGGGCTATCAGTGACGGCCATATCGCCCAAGGGGTTCTAGACAAGGGACAGGCGGACGCGGTACTGGTTGGACGGGGCTTCCAGAAGAACCCCGGGCTGGTGTGGACGTTTGCTGAGGAGTTGGGTGTGGAGGTTCAGCTTGCGAATCAGATACATTGGGGATTTAGGGGGAGGAGAAAGGGGAGGGATGGGGAGAAGACCTCTGCTATATTCTAGGGACACTAGAAGTTGCAGATGGTGCATCGGATTAGATAGAATCCGTCAAGACTTTTGTATGATATCGCAGGCCCCTTCGCGTCTTCCCAGATGATTGCTTTGTTTGTGTCAAACCCCTCATTGTGGCTCATTGTGGGCGCTTGTGGGAGACCGGTGATCGAAATTGACCATCCTCTTTTGATCGCTGCAGATCATCAGGAGTGCCGGACGCTAATGTAAGGATACACAATGCACTAAGCCATCCTTATACATTATCCGAACTGCCTACATGACCGAGCTCGCGTCTCAGACGAGTAGAACCACTATCGGCCAGTACTCGTCGGATACGGGGATAGGCGCGGATCCACGCTGACTGACAGTGCTGACACTATCAAACTAGAGTGACAATGCCTACAGGATGTGTAGTGCAGCCGTGTTAACATAGAAGTATGCCGAGGATGACCACGATCTGCTGCCGTCAAGCTTTCTGCTTAAATATGGTCAAATTGAAGATAATGACTTACATCTTCCATCCCCTCTATCACCATGGCCAGGTACACGCTGTTCCAGTTCCTGCGCGACCAGCTCAAGTCAGCGCCCGCCGTGCCGTCCGCGGATCTCACTGGAAAGACCGTCATCGTAGTCGGGGCGAATACTGGAATCGGCTTCGAGACGGCGCGCCACTTTGCGCTCATGGGCGCGGAACTGGTCATTCTGGCCTGTCGTGACAAAGCCAAGGGGGAGGCTGCGCTGGAGAGTGAGTTCTCACAGCTACTATCACGCGTCTGAGCTCGCTAACGCGCCTTCAGGGCTGGTGAAGGAAACAGGATACGAGCAGGCAGAAATGTGGCTTGTTGACCTCGCCAGCTTCACTTCAGTGTCCGCCTTTGCTGATCGTTTTGAGGCTAAAGGCGGGAGACTTGACATCCTTGTCATGAATGCAGGTGTGATGATGACTGAGTATACGACAACGGAGGACGGCTGGGAGTCTGTGTACGCATACATTGATTCAGCCATGGCCACGGTTCAGGCTCAGCTAACATGTGCCTAGCTTGCAGACCAACAACTTGGCGGCACCGCTGCTCTCTCTGCGGCTCCTTCCTCGCATGCTCAAGACTGCGAAAGAGTTTGGAGTAACGCCTCGCCTAGTCACGCTAACAAGCGAAGTGCACTACTGGGCTCAAGTCAGCGACGCACTCATCCAAAGCCCCGACATCATCGAGACCCTCTCCAGTAGAGAGTTCTGCACCTCTCAGTTCGTCGGACCACCGCAATACGGCATCTGCAAACGTGAGATGACTCGTCCGACTCAGTAGAGCACTCTCTAATCGTCACTTACAGTTCTCAACGTCCTGTTCACGCGCGCTCTCCAAGACAGGGTCTCCGACGTTATTGTCGACTGCTGCAATCCAGGCTTTTGCCGCTCGGGGCTTCGGCGCCACCTGACATCAGCTAGCGTTATGGTCCGCATCATCGAATACCTTGCGCTCAAAATCCTCGGTTTCACCAGTGAGGAGGGGAGTCGGCAGCCAGTCTATTGCGCTGTTGCTGGGGGCGACGAGATGCGGGGCTCGTTTATCTCAAGGTCAAAGGTCACCGAGCCGAGTGATTTTGTCATTAGCGAGAATGGAAAGGCGATGCAGGAGAAGTATTGGGTAGGTCAAGTTCGGTTTGTTGACTGGGAGTTGCGGCTGACGCAATACTTCAGAATAATCTTGTGATGGTGCTGTCTAAAGCAGATCCCAAGATCCTGGAGATTGTCAAGTCGTTAGCTTAGTATCTGGAACTCACTTCCGTGTGGAGGTGGACGAGGGTCTGTGGTGTCCATCGAAATGTTATCTTTCACTCTGTTTTCAGTCGAGTTTCCAACGGCCTAAATATCATAAAAGCCAAGCCTGTAGCCCTGTAGTACAGCGCTGGTGAGATAGACAGACAATATTCAAATCATGTATGGACTCACTAAACCGATACTACTGCCTCAAGAATACCTCGCCACAGAAAAGTGTGGCGGAGACAACGTGTTGTCAAGAAACGCTTTGATCATGATAAATACACCGCAGCTTCTTTCCTTCCTATACGCTGCTTTGAATGGTTGAGTGCACCGGAACAGCCGACCTTCCGAACATTCGCCAGGGATGTTGCTTCGAGCGTTGAAAGGCGGCTGTGGCCGGTGTTCCTCTTGAGAAAATGACAATCAAAGATTGGCGATTGGCACCTTAAAAATAGCGCCTACATATGGTGGCGTCGACGTCCGAAATGAATTCAAGGTCGTGTGAGATATCGGCGATCGTTATCAGCACTCGTGACTTGCGTGCAGGCGAGCAGGGACTCGCGGTCGAGGGGAGTGGGAGGAGGCCTCGAGGATGCAAATGACGAGTGCTCTATGTAGTCCGAAGGGATGAAGCTTTGAAGAGCCGTGAGCGCTTCAAGGTTCTAGAAGTGGTGAGACATCTGACAAGGTTGAGCCCAGTTGAAGTCGTCGCAGAGGAATGGGGGTTATCCCCGCGGAAAACCCATAGTACGCGCCCAGCAACTCGAGTAGTCCCAGCAATCGACGAAAGCAGCAGATTTGAATGAAATCATAGAAACAAACAGCAAGCGAGTAAATGACGCGTCCGTAACAGTAGTTTTGTTAATGAAACTCGCGTAGATGGATGGTGGTGATGGGAACTTGAAGAGAGAAGTTTGAGGCCTCGAGGAAGCAGATGACGGGTATGCCGTGTCATCCAGTCCGAAGGGGTGAGCGTCGAGTGGTTGAGCAAGTTCGGATGGAGCTTTCTTGTTGAATGGCTGGCGCGGGGATCGTGATATGCTCTTCAGCAGACCACTAGCATTGCGTTTGAGTGGGTCCTAGCATTCGACGAAGGAAACATAAGTAATAGTATTGGCCCGAGATATCAGCAGCAGGATAGATGACGCGTCCTAGTCTCACTCAGACAGACGCAGAAAAAGAGTACAAGTAGACGCGTCCGCAGCAGCAGCAGTCTCGTTGATAAAGCTCGTGTAGAGATATTGAGGAAGGGGAAGATAGTGGCTGGATGGAGAGAAGACGATTGGGTGATGTCACATGTTGACTCTTGACCACGATGACAGATGGTTATTTTTGTGTCCATTTGTCCCTAGCCAGGTAATCTACACCCTCAGGCCATGCCTCGTTGTTACTGAGCGGGTGGAGTGAACCCTCCAAGGTGCGCCGCTCATTTTGCATGCCAAAATTCACGCTGATGTCCTCTAAATCACTTACAGTCGCTACTGTTCACAAGACTAGGTTTTATGTCACCCTCGTCGCAATTAGGACCACGACTCGACGCCATCAAGATTCGAATCTCACTGCACCGTGGGCCGCAGTCGAGGCCATGACTCTTCGCCATTGACTCGAAGGGTCATACATAGACGCGACCTGCTGCGCCATACTACGGCCCCACTTGCGCGTTGTCCGATATCACAAATCATTCATTCATTGTTAAATGGCGCTGCTTACGAACAGCCGGTTGCGGCTCGAAAAGACCCAGTATAAATCCCAGGTCCTGCTGCCCGTAACTTGGTAGCAACACCATGTTTCCCCACCACAACCCCATGGCATCCTTCTGGCTCCAAGGAACGCGCAACTCGTTCTTCATCGGGCACCGCACGACTCCTACCCTCCCATCCACGACGGAAGTCGCCATCATCGGTTCTGGGATCAGCGGCGCGGCCACCGCGTACTTCTTGCTCACAGGTCCAAACCCGCCCAAGAGCGTTGTCATCCTCGAAGCCAGAGAGGTGTGCGATGGCGCCACAGGCAGGAACGGCGGGCATTGTCGACCCGTTCCTTTTGAATGTACTTATGTGTCCTTCTTCGCTCATTCACTTCATTGATTCCCTTCCTTTTAGCGTATCCGGAATTCAAAGCCTCATTTGGGAAGGAACAAGCGTTGAAGATCGTCCAGAACGAACGGGACACCCTCGCACTCGTAACGGAGGTGATCGAATCCGAGGGCATCAAATGCGACTTTGTAAAGGGCAAGACCCTCGACATCGCTCTAGATCAGGAAGCTGCCGACGTCTTGGCCGCCAAATACAACGAGATCAAGGCTGACGGCGGTAAATTGGACCACGTCAACCTGATCACGGATCCGGACGAGGCAAAGGCAGCCACGCGCGTCACTTCCGCACTATGGGCCGCGGAGTCCCCCAGCAGCACCCTCTGGCCTTACAAATTCGTCACCGGCCTCCTCAGCATCTGCATGTCGCGCTACCCTGGCGTGCTGAACGTCCAAACCCAAACGCCCGTCCTCTCCGTCTCCCCGTCCGAGGGCGGTAAATGGGCCCTGGGCACCCCTCGTGGGGGCATCGTCGCGCAAAAAGTTGTCTACGCGACAAACGCGTTCACGTCCGCGCTCCTGCCCGAGTTCACGGACCGCATCTACCCGTCCATCGCCCAGGTGGGCGTCATCGTACCCACCAAGGCTTTCTCCGGCCCCGGGCGGATGCTGGAACGGAGCTTTGCATTGTGGTCTGGTAAGGGGCGGAGGCGGAGGGTGGAATACGCGATGCAGAGGCCGAGTGATGGGCTGATTATTGCGGGCGCGAATAAGTCGCAAGTGTCGAGGGAAGAACTGAGGAGTGGGGATGATAGTAAGAAGTTTGGGGCTATGACGGAGGATTTGAGGACGGGGATGGGTTTGGAGATGGAGGGGTGGGGGGAGGAGGCGCTTGGGGAGGGGTTGATGTGGGATTGGGTGGGTGTTATGGGGTATACGCCACATGGTGGGTTTTAACTTGGGCTTCATGTCTTGGGACGAAGCTAATGATTCTAGATGTGCCGTATGTGGGGGCAGTGGAAGGGAAGGAGGGTTGTTTCATAAGTGCGGGACATGCTGGGCATGGGATGGCGCGTACGATGACTTGCTCGAAGGGGATTGCGGCGCTCGTACGGGGCGAGTCGTGGGAGGCTACGAACCTTCCTGAGTGTTTCCAGCCTACGGCAAAGAGGATGGAGAAACACGTACAGATGAGGACTGTGCTGCCGCTATGTGTTGAAGCCATAGAGGGCTCCCATTACGGTCATCAAGGCGATGCAAAGGAAATGAACGCGGATCTCAGCAGTTCGAAGTCGGATGCACCTCGTTTATGTATTACTATTTGACACGGTCTTCACAACAGGGAACTACCATACACGGCGCGTATAAGTATCCAACGTCTTCACTTGAACCACAATCACGTTCGGATTGTAAACGAGCTTTTGTGGAGAGCACAATCTGACCACCAGTAATCACTTGCGCTACGCTTTATTGGGTTGTTGCACAATCACTTTCCGAGTCGCTGTTCATGAAACAGCTGAGTCAATGCCAACACATACATTACTTGATTACTTCTCACATGGCGGAAACATGGCGGGCGCGAATTCGAAGCCGTAACGAGAGATGCGTCATCGATAAAATGATTTGCGCACTTTGCTCATCTCGTTCAAACATCCATCAAACAAAATTTGCTGATGGATGTACCTCATTGTTTCTCAACAATTGTCCAGGCCCAGAGCTAGACACGTGCACGGACAAGTGCTGCTTCGTAAGGATGTAGGTTGTCAATTGCAAGTCAGTACGCGCGGACTTGGGGACATGACACTCAATCGATGAGTCCCGCGTAAAGTAGCAGGTAACCTGAAATCACTCATACTGTACTTGCAGTACTATTTGCTGATAGATGTCTTCTCAGCAATTTATCAGCTTGTACCAAGCTAGTAAGCAATCGCGTCAACTTCATAACATACTGAGCACGCTCCGGAACCTACTTTATAAGCGATCCAAAATTCCCAAAGTTTGTTCAGAAATCCCTGCCATGTCTCCCTATGCTGTGAACACTCCTGCGACAGGCGTCTCTTTCTTCACTCCCGCCCAGAACCCGCCCGCGGGTACTGCCATCCAAAAGGATGGCAAGCCCATCCCTTCGCTTTTCCAGCCCCTCACGATCCGTGGTACCACGTTCCAGAACAGGATCTTTGTGAGCAACTCGCCATTTCGCCTCTTACCCTGCGATTAACAGCCTTTTCTATGTAGCTCTCCCCGCTTTGCCAATACAGCGCCAAAGACGGTCTGATCTCTCCTTGGCATCATGCTCACCGTGAGTACTTGTAGTAACAGTAACGGACTCCACACTGGCATGACCGAGCTCGCGTCTGAGGAGAGGGGAATGCAGGAAGGACATAGTCGCGGGGCCGTGACCCAGCTAGGAAAGTGATTATTATCTCCCTTAGTTACAGCTGACTCGCAGTGGCTCAAGAGAGGAATAGTATCCCCGTAATCAAGCTGCAAGACAGCAGTACCTACTACTACCCCAGCGGTGGATGTTGGCGATAACCAATGCCCACATCCGTTGAGGAATTTTGTTCTGATCACTATCACCGTCATATTGGTCGAAGGTGAAGAACGTACTTACAGTCTGCAGAAGTCTGCAGAAAGGTCCAATGCGATGGGGAGAAAGAGAGATAAGACTCGGATCCCTCGATCGCGCGGCCGGAACACGGACCGGACTGTGCACCTTTTCTTCGTACCACCACAATGGCAACATGTTCCTCTGCTCCGCAACGGAAGCTGGAGCTAGCTTTATTTCTACATGGCTTGCCCTGCCCCTTGCTGCTGTTCAAGCGTAACCTTGCTGCTGTTCAAGCGTAAGTAAGAGGCCGTTAAACTTTCTCTCGCTTGACGGGTTCTCTAGGTGCTCGTGATCGCGTTTGGTACAGTACATGAACGCCACCAAATCCCCACTGCCTGACTACACCGACACCGCTTATATGATATAGCCTCACTGACGTTTTATGACAGCCCCGAGAAGGCACCACTTTCGCTCCCTGCGTGGCTCGCTTGCCGACGGTGCATAGCCATCTTCAAGTTCCCTGCAAAATCTAGTCCTCTCTTGACATTTGCGTGCGACATATGTACGAAGGCTCTGCCACCTGTGGCCCTGTTTGCCACGCGCACATCGACATAGTCTCAATCAGCTCTCCACAACCTCGACGCCGGCGCGCTCCTTCACCCCCCTTCCTTCCCATTTTCTCAAGCTCAGGGAGTCGCATCCAGGTCGCATCTCCCTGCATGAACGCCCATGATCTGCCGTCGGTCTGCGTCATACCACGCAATCATTGCCAATCAATGGCCGCTATTTTGGCGAAGACAGGCACATCATGTCACCTTCTCCTTGCTCAGCGCACACCCTCCACTGCTCTTCACCAGCGTATGTGTCTCTCTCCAGCGCTCTCTTCTTTGCGGGCTTCTCTAATTCGGACATCCAGTATATTCGATTTTCCCTTACTTGACAATGTATCCAGATACTTATTGGCCAGCGCTCGTCTTACGAGAACAGTCATTACATAGGTAACGCCCAACGTATCAGTCGGGTATCACCTGAAACAGATAGAGAATCAGGCTTGGACCGCATTTCAGACACGCTATTAGTATAAGGGCGTGTCATTAGCGTTCCGCTCACTTACACTCTCACTTCTCCGTCTCGTTTGTAGAGCCGACGATGACGCAGTCTTTGCTACCGTCGACTTTGTTCTTCGTCTTTCTAGGCTTCTCACACGCCTATCACTTTTCGCTTCAAGGCCGTCAGCTTCGCTCCGGTCTGAGCAGACGAGGGAACACCAATGGCACGCTGGCTTTGTCCGACAAGAACGATATAACCTATTTCACGAACATCACTTTGGGAGGCGAACCTTTTACGGTTATCATCGACACCGGCAGGTAAGTCGTTTCTGGCTGCTCTCGCCTTGTGCCAACTTTTTCATTGCAATCCAGCGCGGATCTCTGGGTGTCTCCCCCGGAAAACACAGTCATTCATGGCAGTGTTGATACTGGTTTCAATACCAGCGTCACCTATGCCTCCGGTGATGTTTCGGGTAAGTCAAACAATATCGACATGCTGATGAGCTTTCCTCATCACTCAACAGGCCCTATCAAGACCGCGGATCTCACCTTCGCCGGATATAGCGTGCAGGACGTCTCATATCGTTCGTAGTATCCGCTTTCAGGGATGAAGACTAATTTAAGAGCAGTGGAGGTTTCTCAAGAGGACAATCATGCGAACTCGGATGGCTTGATCGGACTCGGTCCCAACGTGGGCTCCAATATTCAGTCGGTCATAGCTAAACAGACTCACAACATCTCTGTTGTGGGGTACGGACCTTTGGATCGCATCTTTATGCAAAATATCACGACGCCGAATTATATCACCTTTCTGTTAGGACGACAGTCGGGTAAGATTTTTGCTCCCTTCTCAGTTCTCTGAGCTAACGATTGTCAGACCCGACGGACGCCTTCAATGGGGATATGACGGTCGGGTCGATTCTAGACGGGTACTCGAATGTCGAGCAAGAACCGAAAATCCTCTACTCACAAGGGGCGCCGACCATTATGAGTTCCTGCTAGACGAGGACAGTATTCGTGGGCCGGATGGAAAAGTCATTCCTATAACGACGGTGGTGAACGCCACCAAAAACCCCAAGCAAGGGACTGCAGTCCTCGACACTGGATTCTCGATAAGCCAGGTTCCGAAGTGCGTCAACCCCAGTCAAAATTATCTCTTTTGTATGCTGACCGTCGGGTCTAGGTATGTCAGCGAGGCGTTCTTTAGCAGCTATGACGGGGCGGAGCTCAAGAACGTCTCGGGCCTTGGCGAGATTTGGACATTGCCTTGCAAGACCGAGGTCAATTTGACATTTCAGCTCGGTGGCAAGGACATTGCTATACACCCTTTGGATGCAACTATGTACGTCGGCTTCGGCTTTCAAATCTCTAAGTGGTATCTGATTTCGTTGCAAAGGCCTCTAGATATTTTAAACGTAACATGTATAGGAATGGTGCGCCAAATTATCCGTTTCTCAAACCGGACTGCTTCATGACAAACATACAGTTTCAACCCTTCAGTTTTGACGGTCACAACGAGTACGACTTCATCTTTGGGATGTCATTCAGTAAGAATGTCACCCTTTGTTCGAGGTCTTTGTTTGCTGATCAAACTGGCGGTGCATAGTTCGTAGTGTCTACATGCTCGTCAATCTCGGGGACTTTGTTGGCGATGAGGAGTTACTGAATATCACGACCAGAGGCGACCCATATGTGCAGTTTCTGGCCACCACGGATCCCAAGAAAGGTGCGCATTCCGTCCCTCTCAATTGGAATTGGACAATTAATTGAGTCGTTCACAGCCCACAACGACTTCCTCGCGGTTCGAGTTCATGCTGCGAAGAAGCTTGCCATTAAGATTATCGTCATTGCAGCGGTTGGTGGCTTGCTTGGATTTGCTGTCCTTGGAGGAATCGTGTACTGCTGCTGCATCAAGTCACGACGACGAGGTGCAGCGTATAGGGCGGTTAAAGGGCAGGACTATGCGTTTGCACACGGAGATAACGGTCACGGCGCCAGTAGAAATGAGGTGGGACTCGTACCGTTGTACGATCCGTACGCGCAGAAGCTGGGCGACTCACATATCCGTTGACGACTCATGATTTTCTTATGTATGATGGTCACTGTATATCATGTATCTATTACTACGCTATTGCATTCATGTACAGTCAGAGGTTTGCATATCAGGGTGGGTGACGCGCCGGGAGTCTAACGCTCAATGGTCTGTCCTCTTAGTAGATATGGCTTTCAGAGATGCCGGAATCTACTTACGGAATGATGCGAAAGTTGAGTGACGCGTGACGAGTACAGGCTGTCCCTTGCCCTTTGACGTCCATCCTGTCCTCATCTATGATCCTTTGATATTCTATTCTCTTTTTCCAAGCACTCTTAATTACTCAAGTCTTCAAGATTGAGCCAGATGTTGAAGCCGGGAGCCGGTACGTCGGGGCTTTTTCTCCACGCCACCTTAGATTGCCCTAGGCCTCCAGGACCATACTGACAAGTCTATAGTACATCAGCTGCTCTCTAAACTTTCCTGCGCCCCGGCACACATTATTCGACTCCCTCAGCACCGTAGGACACATCTACGCGAAAAACCGAACAGGACTCACATCCGCGCGCTGCTCATTCTCCATGCCGATTCGCCTGTTGAGTCGTCAGAGTGGAGCTTGCCCGTTCCCGTCAAACCTGACCCGTGCGCGTGAATCGTCATCTATCTCCATCTCAGTAAGCAAGGGCGAGGCCTTATAAACCGGTCTTCCAAGCCTGTGTAGCGACCCATCCCTCGACCCTCTCCAGGATTTCTCGACGCATTGCTTAGCTTTCGACGTGAGGAAAAATATCTCTTGATGAACCTCGTCTTGACTGCTCCCCAGATCGTGCCTCACAGTGCAATGGAAAATGCTAGCGACAGACCAACCGTAAAGAATGCGATTCCTACCTCGGAAGGTGCAGGACCGTCACGGTCAACTCCGATGGCGCGTCCAACATTCTTATGCTTGTGAACCAAGTTCCTGAAGTCATTCATTGAACAGCTCGAGGAACAAGTATCGCGCACTTTTCGACAAGGAACAATCCTCGATGGTCAAAGTCCAGATTGCCTTGTCGTCTCCTCCGACAACATCAAATTCTACATACATTCATCCGTCGTTTCATCCACCCTTTTCCCTCGATTGAACAAGCAGAAGCTTCCCGGTGACGCGGCGGTCCTGAATGTGCTTCTGCATACGATATACAACATATCATGCGCGCAATTTCAGCATCCATTGGAGACGCTCGTCAAGGCGCTAGAGCGGATGAAGGCGTACGGGATGGACCCCACCTCGTGTATCAACCCAGGGAACGCGACTTATCACGTCCTGCTCGGACATGCGTCTCATCACCCTATCCAATTCTACGTTCTGGCCGCCTCACTCGAGATACACGATCTCGCAGTGACAGTGTCTGAGCACCTCCTCCCATTCGATCTGAAGACGTTGACGGAGGAAGCCTGTGCACGCATGGGGCCTATATACCTTGCCAGACTATACAACCTCCACATGGAGCGGATCACAAAGCTGAGCGAGACTGTACTTGCACCGCCGAGGAGACACGCCGAGTGTCGTTACAAAGAGCAGCAGACTGAGCTTATTTCAAAATGGCTACTGACTGTCTCGGATGTGGTTCATAATGGTCGACCTGGTATGTGGCCCTACCTCGTCCGAGGGATAAGACTAATCGTTTACAGAGATGTCTTCGAGCTTCCTGGTGTCGAAGTTCCGATCCGTGGGCAGGACAGTCTCATGCCAGGAATGCAAAGATGCGCTCGAGGAGAGGCTGAGGCGGCTTGAGCGTGATTGGTCTTCTGTAAAGGTCAGTCTTCGGTGGCGCTCTTCCAGGAGGTAGTGTTCTAACCCGTGTCTGGACAGTGTACGATCTGAGCGGGTGAACAGAGCGTGCGTGCAACTGAATGCATCCAAACCAAACACGCACAGGTTTGGATTCACTGCGGTTGTCGGGCGCAGAAAGAGCCTACCAGGCATAGACGATACCTGGAGGCACACTTAATGACCTACCTCAAATACCTATCAGTCCTCCCTCAGATGGTCTTAATTCGGATCCAATGGCGCTGCAGGCCATTCATCATCGACATCGCAGTCGGACTCGTCATATGCAGCATACGACCATGACGAGTCGAAGACCACTCGGACTGTGTGTCCCAGTTGGGGCGATGACCTGTCGATGACTCGACACGTAAACGCGGTCGAGTACTCCTTCAATCTCCAAATGCGCGCCGTCCGGTGATGCGGTTCACAACTGCGCTCTGAACGATACCGGGCCGGAAGTTTGGGGGGGAGATAAAACTCTGTTCTGCTTTACGTCGACCTGGCAGCACGACTCTTTCCCCATGCTAACCTCGTACTATCTTTCTGGCCCCAGGAACGGCGACCTCCATAGTAGTTTTCCGGGCTCTTCCAATCGGGTCACAGCTTCGCTCTCTCCAAGAACCTCTTGACAGTCTCCATCGAAAAGCTCCCCACCTGCAGCACCTCATCTCCACTCCCGGACTGCAACATTTCCCGGTAGAACAGATTGACGCTTCCATCCCTATACCTCTCTTCTTCCATACCTGTCTTCTCAAAAACGGTTCCCTTGACGCTTTCCCTGAATATCCACGACCTGGCGTCAAACTGCACCTCATCACCAATGTACATGGCCCTTCGGATCGCAGGCGTCTCAGAAATCCTTTTCGCTATCATAACATGCATAGACGTGGGCGGTGGATGGTTGGATGGATGACGCGGAGATGGGTAGACTTCGTCGAAAAAGAGGGCTATATTTCCGAGGGAGGCAATAACGGCGGCGACGTTGGATACCCATACTTTTTGGTTTGGGCGCTGCTGGATGTACCGGAGTGCGATTCCCCCTACGAGTATCTTCGTGAGGCCTTGGGATAGCGCCGATGGGACAACACATGTGAGCCCAAGGTTCAGGACTGGCTCGACGAGGGGCTGAATAGGCAACTAGTACATATGCAAGTTAGATGCTTCACTAAGTCTTAGTTTGAATCTTATTCCATACTCACCAGTATTGCAGACGTGAATCCAATCATCTCTCCAGTTTCTTTTATACGAGCGCACATGATGATCCTGTCTCGCAGCGCCTCCGCCTGATTATCCGTGCATAAACACTGATAATTCGGGATGTGACTTTCGTCCTTTTGGAATGCTCTGGCAGCCACGGTACGTAGCTCTGCGATGAACTTGGCGCATTGTTCCCTGGAAAGATTTGACCGCGGTCCCTCGAAATACTCATACGAAAGGGCCGGTGGCCTGGTGCCTCTAATGCCCGGCGAGTTAGGGTCTGAGAGGCACTGGAGCTAGCTACTCACCGGATTTTCGAACACATAGATTTGAGACCGGCGTTTGGCTCCACTTCAACAGCAGCCTCCTTTATATTTAACGGGCATCAAGGCTATTCGTTTAAGGCTATTCGTTTTGACCAGGTGGTGGTTGAACGTTGAAGTTTCACGTCGGATAGCACTGAATGGACTCGAGTCCTCTGTTACGGGTATGCAATTCTGGACATCCCTACCTCCTTAGTTTCTTGCGTTGATACTCGCGACTTTCAATCCAATCCTTGCTGGCAATCAAGCTGTTTCTGTATTCATTAATATTGTATTCAATTGAGATCTCCCGATTGCTGTGCTCATCACTGGCATGCGGTAGGTGTAAAAGTATTCATCCACTCGGTACACAGAAGCCTGCACGGGAGTTTAACTAATGATTGTGGTGTCTGGGGCGCCCGCGGTTGACTTACTCCTTTGTAATGGGCGGACGTTGGTCTTTGGCGAGAATTTGTCTTTCAAAACCTCCGACTGCCTCCTCTAGCCACTCTCGGCTACCGGTGACATTCTATGGTAAGCTGTCGGTATTCCCTTGTGCCATCCCGCCCTTCCTACGTTACTCTCTTCTGCTCTCGCTTTGATATGTTCCGAGTAATTTCCCCCAAACCCCACTTCCCTTCGAAGTTCCAATTGATGCTTATTGAAACAGAAACTCGCCGCCCGCGTCCGCGCTCGTCCGCCCACTCAACTCATCACTCGGTCTACGCTCAAGCGAAAAGTGCTGCAGCTGAGGCGTTCTGATTTTTCTCGGCGTCTGCTACTTGATGTCCTTCGAACACTCGCTGTGGCCATCTTCCGCCCCGTGAGAACGCGTTTCTACAGAAGTGGAGAGTGGTGGTGATGACGCCACTAAGTACACTCTATGTCGCAGTACTCGGCCCAACTCTTGTCATACAAGCTCGCTCATGTAGATCCATCTCAACATTCGCCACGTCCATCAACATCGCAGCTCTTGGCGTACCGTACTTCTCATAGCGGAGAGAGCTGGTACCATCATTCTTTCACCTCTTTATCTTACAGTTCTAGAAGATGCGTCTCAAGTTTCGTTGAAATGGACGACTGACTCGGTGACTAGTCCTCGATGAAACAACACTACCGAGGTTTTAGAGCGCTGGGAACCGTTCTGATGAACGCATCAAAAGTCATTGACTGTCCAAGGAAAGCTGACTCTCATTGACCGCCAGCTTCGGCTACGAACCTCACGTCAATTGTACGCAGAAGCGGGAGTTAATTAACCGACAGGCCTGCGACTGAGGCGACATGTCAACAATCTCAGTTCGTCGACTGGACGAAGTTCGTCTGTCATCCTTTGTTATCGATGATGCTCTATAATCAAATTGTAGTCAATTTGATTGAGTCTGCCTACGGGAGACTACGATGATGCCATCTAGTGCACACGCTTGTATGAAACATGGTCTTTCCGAGCACGGGCTGAGATCGACGTCCTGTTCACTGAAGCAGGGCTCAGACGGGGAAACTATGAACGCGCCAGCTCCCTCCTGACGATAATACCTCCTCCCCCTCACATGCACGGAATAGGGTCATGGATTCGTATTCAGTGGGGTGCGAAGCTCGGAAGTGTCGCACTCGGTGGATCCTTCCATGCCAAGTTGATGTCGGGCCACACTGTTCAGTTGGCAAAGGTAGATTAGTAGAGTGTATTATTAGCTAGTCGCTGAAAGCCATCCGGCTGACTCGGAATTCTCATTGGTTCGTAGCGAATGAAGTTTCGCCGACACCACATTCAGCCTTCAGCTAGCTCAAAACTAGGACGCGCTTTTGTAGATGATTTCCAGTGATACGCATTCACCACCAGCGGTCTCTCAGGAACATCCGTCGCGTGCCAGGACCAGGACCAGAAACGATGAACAGGCTCGCATAGATAAAGGCCTTGCGCGCGCTTCGCCCACAGTGAAATCCATCGTGTGCCACAATCAAGAAGATTTACCAGGACTGCTTAAGTTTACCGCGTACTGGCACATGTTGGCGGCTAATAATCCTCGGGAGGCGATCGAGAGCATCTAAAAACTGAAATAAACGATAGATCCACTAGAAACGAAATAAGAAATATCATCATAACCCGTACCTGTAAGTGAGGCGTGCCCGTAGAAGGAAGTTCAAGCCCGAAGAGAGCAGGTGAGGTGATTACTGGGCGATTGTGTATTATTGGCATACACCGTTCGATGCGTCTCCGCATGAGCTGACATCGGACGCTTACAAAGGTCGTTGACGTGGTGTTTGAAAAGCTGAATAGGATCTTGGAGGTCCAGAAGAGGTCGAGGGCAATCCCGTGTAGGTTCGAGCATCTAGGATGTTTTGATGTCGACTGAATTGCAGTAGAGACACCAGCTCAGTGCGGGAAGCCCAATTAGTAGCTGAACGTTCTAGAAAGACACCAGACAGAAAGCCAGTCATCATGAACAGATCAGCGAAAGTACTCGGAAGAACAATTGTGACCACTGGCCACAGGTGAAGTTGATGCGATGCTTTCGACGGGATTTCGGTATCGGACTGATGATGATGTCTTATCAAATGACTAGTGCTCCTGAGAAAGGACTGCAAGGGCGTGAGCATGAAATGTTTACCCAGGTTCACTCCAGCTTGTTGGACTGGGACGAAGTAGTGACCGAGGCCGAAATGAAATCAAGACGATGCGGACGCCGATTGGGATCCAGTACTGTTACGACAGCCAGAGAATTCGAAGGCAGAACCATTGACAACAGATGACCGACGGGAGCATCGAGTACCCTACAGACGTCCAACACTGAATAGTTTGCTGATGGTGGTGTCGTCGCAGTTATTGCGATTTACGGAAGATCAGCCGTGGGCAGGGGCATCGACGGTGCATGAGGCGATGAACCAGAACTGAGACAGGGTGTTGTGCAGAGTAACGGTGCTCGAGCGACAAACTGGGCCGTCTATGACGAAGGGTTGAGCTCGGCAGATGGCAGATGTGGCAGAGAGACAGCCTCAGGTATGCCGACGCTGAAGAGTGCAGGGTGGGGAGAGCTCGAGACACAGATGATTGGGACAGATTACGGAGAGAGTGACTTAAGCTTGTACGAGTGCCCTCCACGTGAAGACAAAAGGCAGCCAACACGGCATTCGACCAGGATCATTTGTTCCCCTCACCAGCAAGCCCAGCATCGCAGAGGACGGACGGGGAGCTCGAGGAGCAGAGGCCGTGAGCGAATAGCCTTATAAGGTGTTGCGTAATCATAGCTCTAGACCAGGAAAAAGCCTACGATCGAATAAGCCACGACTACCTATGGGCTGTACTGGAAGAAAATGAACTAGGAGCACGCTTCATAAACGCGGTGAAGTCACTGTACACAGAGGCCCAGACACAGGTACTGATTAACGGCTACATCAGCACACCCTTCAACGTGACAAGAGGGGTGCGCCAAGGCGATCCGCTATCTTGTCTACTATTTGACCTAGCGATTGAGCCACTATCCAACGCCATGAAGGACTCAACTCTTCGCGGATTTGACATCCCGAACCATCCAAAGTTTGAGAGACTGATCGCAACTCTGTTTGCCGACGACACTACAACATACCTGGATGAAGAGGACGACTTCGAAACTCTACAAGAGATCCTTGATAACTGGTGCAAAGCATCCAGGGCAAAGTTCAATATCAACAAGACGGAAGTGATACCTATTGGCTCGGAGGTGTACCGAGACCTAGTAGCCACAACAAGAACAATAAACCACAAGACGGAGTCACAGCCAATTCCCGAAGGGATACGCGTGTCTAAGGATGGGCAGGCAGTACGCATTCTAGGAGGCTGGATTGGAAACAAGGCGGAACGAGCCGCACCGTGGACTCCAGTCATGGAAAGCATTGAAGATCGCCTCAGTTTCTGGGAGAAAGCACATCCGACAATTGAAGGACGACGACTGATCATACAGATGATCATTGGTGGAAAAACACAATATCTAACAAAGGTGCAAGGGATGCCCAAAAATGTGGCCCTAAAGCTGGAACGTCGAATTCGGAACTTCCTCTGGGCTGATAAACAATCCCCCGTCAATATTCAGATAATGCGAAGAACAAAGACACAAGGCGGGAAAAACATCTTAGACATAATGTCCAGAAACGAGGCGATCACAGTAACATGGCTTCAAAGTTTCCTCAACTTTGGAGAAGACCGAGCGCTCTGGGCATACTTTGCGGATGCTATCATAGCACATCACGCTCCAGAAACCCCCGCAAAGAGCGAAGAGTATACACACCTGAACCTCTTTCTGCAATCCTTCCAGACTCGACCCTCGCTCCTGTCCGACGACCTGAAGGAGATGCTGAAGGTCAGTAAGGAGTACGGAGTACGACTCGAAGGACTGGCCTTCAAGAGGGAAGTACTCAGAGAAATGCCGCTATGGCTGCACAAAGAGACCGACAGCGACATGGGTAGAAGTCAAATAAATCAGAAAGAAAGCAAATGCCTACGTGAAAACCATGGCATAGTCACAGTGGGACACGCTGAGGAACTAGCCCGCTTAGTTAACACCAGACCACACTCAAACAATATATACTGCAACTGCGAAGACTGTCGCTTCGCACGCTGGGCGCATAAGTGCAAGAATCCAAACCGCTGCTTCAAACGTGCAAAGATACTGCTGGAGAAGCTCCCACAGAAATGGAACCCACTACGCAGACAGCCAGAGGACTACGAAGAACCGGATAAGCAAGAAACGAATGACTCAAATGACAACACCGAAAACAACGACCCAAACCAACCTATGAGCTTTGACAAGAGAATTACGGAACGGGGAGCGCTGAAAGACGCTTTCCGAATATTCACGGCCGGAAAAACGTCGAAAACCACCCCCGAAGAACCAGTCCCTTGGGAACCCTCCGAAGCTGGATCAGATGACGGCTATCCCACTAGAGAGGAAGTATATACGGACGGAGGATGCATCAACAATGGAGACGACGATGCGCAAGCTGGCGCAGGAGTATGGTTCGGCCCCACCGATAGTAGAAATGAAGCCTTCAAGATACCAAGCGAGATACGACAATCCAACCAGACTGCAGAAACATGCGGGGCAATACGGGCAACTGAAACCGCGCATGCCCCCCTGCCACTGAAGATGAACAGCGACTCTAGACTAGTCACTGACGGAATGTGCAAACACAGGCAGAAGTGGGAAGATACAGGGTTCATCGGAAGACCGAACGCAGAACTGACAAAGACGCTGATTGCAAGGCTAAGAGAGCGAGAGGCTGGAACTACATTCCAATGGGTCAAGGGACATGCCGGCAATGAGGGAAACGAAGGCGCAGACAAGCTAGCAACAGCCGGAATTGGCAAGACGGCGGGAACACTTGACCTATCTATACCTCCAACATACAGACTGTCGGGTGCTAAGCTGTCAAAAGTGACCCAGGCTCTAGCCTATAAGGCAATCAGACAAATCCGAGGACAGAAATCAAAAAGCAAGACATACCTACGCCAGATTAACCGGAAAAGGACCGTCGTTATGCTAGATCGTGCAAGACATGCCGCGAAAGATATATGTGACCGCCTCCCCACCGACACAAACCTCTGGAAGGCAACCGGACACAAGGACTTTACAAAACAGGTCCGACACTTCATGTGGATGCTAATGCACGATGCCTACAAAGTAGGAGACTGGTGGGAAGGAAAGACAGCAGTTGAGCAAAGAGCCCGCTGCGCCCACTGTGGAGAAACGGAATCTATGGAACACATACTGTTAGAATGCGAAGCCCTAGGCCAAGAGACCGTATGGGACGAGATCAAGAACATATGGAGCGGAAAAGAAGACGTACCCTTCCCCACTATAACCATCGGCATGATACCTGCCTGTGCAACAGCACGGCTCGAGAACTTTGAGGGCAGAGTGCAAGAGGGAGCAACAAGGCTCTTCCGGATTCTGGTATCCGAGGGTGCACATCTGATATGGAAGCTGCGAAACGAGCGAGTCATCCAGCGTGGCGACGGGACGACAGCGTCGGAGAGAGAAATCAAAAGCCGACTAAAGGCCGCAATCAATCTAAGAATTAAGACGGATCAAAGTGCCGCATTGCGGGGCACCGGGAAGCGAAGGATACCGGCAGACGTCGTCTACCAGACATGGGGCGGCGTCCTCCAGTCGGAGAAGAACCTCCCTAGAGAGTGGATTGGGGAGTCCGGGGTTTTAGTGGGTATGGCATCATGAGGGAGGGTTGTTTTTTTGTTTTGTATGTTTCTGTTCTGAGCTGTTTCTTTGGGTTGTTGGTTCATCATGATGTCGAGCCCCACACTTGGAGTGCGTAATGCATTTCCTCGGGGTGTCTAAAAACTGCTGGGTCGGGAATCCCAGTTTTCACGTGTTATTCAGAGGGTCGACAGAGTCGCCAGTAGCTACGGTTCATAGTATCTACTGTATACCGCCGAGAATATCAAGTCACGTCCACCAAAAAAAAAAGCCTTATAAGGTGTTGCCTTTGTTTATGTTGTTCATCTCCGCCAAACTCAGCTTGAATTCGGACCCTCACGTTCTGAGCGGCGCTGGATTTTCTGTCGCAGTTTGAAAGTGAGCTTTCGGCCCTTACCTTCACCTTGTCCTAACCCGCCATGGAGCTCACCGACGCCCGCACCGCCGCCCGCCGCCATGGCCACCGAGCAGCCCAAGCCGGCCGAGCCCGCGCCCTATCCAGGCCCGCTCCCGCCGCATTTCCAGCATTATAATGGCGGCACTTTTCCCCCGCCGCCGCCGCCCGGCGTCTACCCGCCCATGTTCGCGTACCCGCCTCCCGTCGACGGCGAGAACGGCGTGCCGCCGCCGGGCTTTGTGATGTTCCACGCCCCGCCCGGCGTCGTCTATGCGTATCCTCCGCCAGGCCAACGTGCGTCTTCCCAACTCTCGTTATTCAATGTACCAACCCTCCCAGCAGCCTTCCCCGTGCCGCAGCCGCCACAGTCGCCCTCGATGCTCAGCCGCCCGAAACGCAAGCAGGTGAAAATGGCGGTGAGTGACACGCAGCACATGCATACGCCTACTGACATGCATCTCAGTGCACCAACTGCGCCCAGGCCTGCAAGCGCTGCGACGAGCAGCGGCCCTGCGAGCGCTGCACAAAATACGGCGTCCCCGAGGGCTGCATCGACGGCCAGCGCAAGGAGCGCAAGAAGGGCATCAAGCGCGGCCCGTACAAGCGCAAGAGCAAGAACGCCGACACGCCCTTCCCCGACAACCCAGAGTTCCAGCCGCCGCCACCACCGCCAGTAGACCCGAACGCACCGCCGCCGCCGCCTCCCACAGATGCCAACGGACACCCGCTCCCTCCAGAAGCCGGCGGGCCAGGCTTCTACCCCATGTACTACCCGCCTGGCGGCCACTTTGTCACCGTCGGCGGGGAAGGGCAGGAGGGCGGCCAGCCTGTCGTCTCCTACTTCATGCCGCCGTACCCGTACCCACCGCCGTTCGTCCCCGGTCCACCACCTCCACATCCACAGGACAAACCGCCAGAGGAGAACATCGGCGTCAACCCTGGCGTTATCGAGTCGCGGAAACGGCGCGGGTCTGAGGACGACTCGGACGCGTCCGCACCGAAGCGTGCTAGAACGTCGGAAGGCGAATCGGACGCGGACGGTGAACAGGATTCTACTTGACTGATTCCACTGGATTCTACTTAATCTTCTTTTTCCCTTCCCTTTCCTCGAGCAACATCAGCTTTCTGCCGGTCCTTTGACCTTAGACACGGCCTCCGACCCTGTTGTTGGTCAAACGTCCTGTGAGTTTGAGAGATGTTCGCATGCATGTTATTTAAGATTATTGGGGTGTGTGTGTTGTACGATAGGGTTTCGATTCGCTTTTTGGATACTTAAATATGATGAATTGTCGTGTGCATACTTACTTACGATGGACAGAGGTGATGATCATGAAGAGTACTAGCATTCCAGTTGAGTGGTCCTACTAAACATTCGAGAAAGGCTGCACATCTGCGGTGAGTGTGAGTAGCTAGCTAGTGACGCGTTCGTCGCAGGAGTAGGGTTTCTCGCTATATGAATTGTCGTTTACTTATGACTGTTTTCAAAAGTATATGCATTGTCATTTCCAGACCGAAGGTATAGATTGAAAGTAAGTACTTGCAGTACAGATGGGGCTCTCTATGGGTATACGACAGTCCCCAACGCGACGCAAGCCCTTCCTTTCCCTCCCTCGGACAAGTATCATGATACCTCGATCCGTGATAGCTACGAGCACGTCCTCAGTTCGTTGCCGTCGTGACGTTTCTCGAGATTGCTTTCACTTATAACGGTAACGATCCTACTCGGACTGCATGCACGATGATCCGCGTCGAGAAAAAAACAGGTCAATGTTATTCGGGACACCAGCGTATAAGCGCCCGAGATCTGCAAGTGAAGGTAAGCTAAGAGAGCAAGGAGGGAGTGAGGACATACCTTGCCAGTGCCTAGAGCATGCCCGAGGAAAAAAAGAGACCTAATACATAGCTACATATTCGCGCTTGAACGGTGTACATACGGTGATTGATGTCAGCTCTAGTAAAGTAAGTAAACAGTGAATACAGTAGTAAGTATAGTTAGCTACAGTAACAGTAAATACACAATGATTTGCGTCAGTGAAAGGACGGCGAATTAGTACATGATACGCTACAGCAAAGTAAAAACCCAACAACAAACTGAACGAACATAACGTTCGCAAATCTGTGGACGGACGAACAACGCGAGACTTACTCGCCCGCTCCCGCAACACCTACAACCCACCGACAGAGACAGCAAACGGTGGGCCACGTCAGCATTGGATGGCGACAGCCAGGTCGGCGTTCAACGTTGAAGTCTACAGAGACGGTAGTTAGCGAAATCAAGGTCCCGGCGGATAGTTACACTTACCAGGCAACGCGATCATTCATTGACTTTGTCAATCACTCAATGCAAGTCAGATCTAACGGTCAATCAGAGAAGCTCGACGAACATCAAGTCGATACACTTACCTTGATCGCATCTCTTGTAACCTTCGCGCAGAAGAACAGGGCGCGATATCTTCTCGAGCCGGAGACTGAGCATGCCAGCAACGATCGGCCGTCGTTTGCATTGGTGTATACAGCAGCTTGGAAGTGAAGGAATGGTCAGTCAAGAACACAACATAGGTGAACAAATGAGTACATACCTTGCGCGGTCGTTCCGACACTTGCCAAGCGTGCAACGGTTGGACAAGGCCTCGTGGTCAGAGAGACGTCGTTCAGAGGCTCTGTATAATAAGGCAGTCAATATATAAGACCGTCAGTCAGGCAATTGACGACAGACCTCATTCGAAAGGCTTCGGAGCGCTATTCTTCATGTAAGAGAGCCTACACATGGCTCTCCAAGTCGCCGTGGTAGTCATGGAGTCGTCGTTGTAGCCTTGAGGCCGTCTCTGAAGTCCTGGACACGCTGAAGACAAGGTGAGCACATCAAGTCAAAAGTAAATGAGCCAGACCTACCACGAATTGGGCTATGAGAACGCCTAGTCACCGTTCAGCTTAGCGTCTACAATGACTTCGAAATGAATAGATGGTCAGCCAAGGACACAGCAGCAGCGAACAAGCGAGTACATACCTTTCGCAGCCATTCTGACACTTACGAGGCGTCTAACAATTAGACAAGGCAGCTTGCGCATCAGAGGGACATTGCCCGAAGCTATACTCGCCATCTCTGCATAACAAGTTAGTCAAGGTGTAAGTTGTTTAATTCACCACATACCTGTTCGAGGGCGCTCGCAGCACCGGCCGTCATCTAAGATGGCGTCCAAATGACTCTTGAAGTCGTGGTCGTGGTCCTAAAGTCGTCGATGTAGCCCCGAAGTCGTCTTTGAAGCCGCGAACACGCTGAAGTAAAGGTAAGTAAATGAAGTCAGATTCAAGGATTAGTACCAGACATACCATGAACAGGACTATGCCGACAGGCCTAGTCGATGCGCCGTACCGTGGTAACTGCGACGGTTCGTGCGAGAGCGTCCGTCGAGCAAAGCTCTACGAATACTGCAGCGTGATGTTGACTTTTGGCGGGAACGGCGAAGACGGGCGCGGGGCAAAGGATGAAGTAGTAAGGTCATGATACTCGTGTGCCAGTGCTGGGGGCTAATTCGCTCGAGAACGTGACTCGGATACCCAATGAGTATCGCGTATTGGTGGACGGGACGGATGGCGAAAGCCGTGTCGGGGAGGTCGGCAAAGACCTGGTGAGTTCTTGGGCGACGGGGGCGGGTGGCATCGACTTGGTTGTAATCTACTTGTAAAGGCGGATGCGATGCTTAAGGCCTAGGGATAGTCAACAGAAGATATGGGATTAACGGCAAGGTTACGCACCTTGACAAACCGACCGACTAAACCAGCGAGCAGGGAGACAGCGCGTAATCTTGAGGCGCAGAGCCGAGGTAAGTCTTCACGGAATTCTTGAGGTGCTGCATATGGGTATCTGTGAGCACAACATCGACCAGAAGAATGACAAGCATACCTTCTGGGACGTCAGCGACGTCGTACAAGGCGATGCTCAAAGCCGAGGTGAGTCTCGAGGGAGTTCTTGAAGTGGTATCCGTGAGTTCAAGCATTGTGAAGAAGATGACAAGCAGACCTTCTAGGCCGGCAGAGGCAACGTTAGAGCCGTTCAGAACGTCGCTCTCGTTGTTCTGGAGTGGTTCGACGTCGTGAAACCTTGACGGCTGTGAAGAAACGGCGTGGTGAGTAAGAACACGGTGATGAGAATGGGAAACTTACCGTTGACCAGGCACTCGGTTGGCGACGGTCCTGACTCGAGAAGGGCGTCGTGGTTCCTGCTTTGGGAGGTCTTGAGGAGATATTGGAGCTAGGCTTGACGTTTGACGGGAAGTAATGGAGGTGAGTTCAATGAAAAGAGAAGATTCGGTTTAAAGGACACACCAAAGAGCCAGTAGGCGAATGCTTGGGGAAGAGTCGGAGCCTTGAGAGGGTAAGCCAAAGTGATAGTCATGGTAAGAAGGAAACCCACAGACCGTGACTTTGCGCTTGATCAACAAACGCGCCGGTCACGTTTTCGAGTCGCGTCGTGCTCAGAATGGTGTCGAGGTCGTTCACAGAAGTTGCTGAGCTTGACAGTTGTCGAGGGTATATCCCGGTATGTGTTCGTTGTTGAGAATAAGAGATGAGAGCAGGAGAGGTTGGGATAAGAGGGAAAGAGAAGCAATGGGATGCTGAGGAAATTGCCCAGCATTCCTCGACCTTATATTCCGTCCAGGTGCCCGTCCAGAACCATCAAGGAGCTGAAACGCTCTATCAATCTTCTGATCGAACGAATGTACGGCACCCGCAGTGCATCTCGGATAATATGGAGAGTTCCTGAGAGGCGCGCATATTAGTGTTAGTTACTCAGATTATAAGATCGTAACTTACCTGAGCGAGAGCGGTCTGGCAATTGGCTTGCACAATGTGCGATACATATAGTCAGTGTCCTGAGCGCAAGGTCAGAATAGATACCCGAATGAGCAGACGAACTTACCTCGTCGCTCTCTGTGTACTCGTTCCTGCTATCCCATCGCCTCCAGCAACTTCCAGATTTCGGATGACTCCATTCTGAGCACGGGGTGCAACCTGCCCGTCGTCCCTGAGTGTCAGATGGACGTTGCCTGGCTGCCAGGAATACGAGATTGCGCTAAATTACTGGACTGTTCAAACTACATTCAGGCGACCGCTTCGCGGTCTCCGCTACTCTGGGCGCGAGCTAGCGCATCAGATCATTGTCTTTGCTTACTACATTGGCATGAGCGGTCAATCGAGGCCGGAATACAGAAGAACAAGTAAACATACCTCCAGTGACATTCTCCGGAATGCCATTCCAGCTCTCCGCCGTCGCAGAACCATATCTATTGCCGAGATTGCGGTCGCAATATTGAATTTATGCTGTAATAGTCAGCCCAGAATAGCCGAACCAATAAGGAGTGCGCGCACGACGAACCAGTCGAGGGGACGGAGGAGGACAAGGTCGGGGCGCGTCATCACCCTGCATCCAGAGGCCGACGATAAGATGATATCGCGCGTCATTGTGCCGGACATTCATGACGCATAGCCTGGCCATCGATAGCCAGGGTCCAGGGAGCCGCTGGGCAGCGTTGAGTCGAGAAAACGCGTTCAGCGCTCGATTTCCGCGTCAATTTCCATCGGAATTTCGATTACATAAGCTATACAGTGAGTTCCAAGTGAAATAAAGTATCCCAGAGAAACGAGAAACTGATAAATGCAAGTCAGCGGCTCGGAGGAGGTCTATTAGCTTGCGGAGGTCGTGGTATGAAGCCAAGTTGATGGCGATCAATGGCAACGCCCGGAATAGAACTTGGCATCATACCACGACCATTCCCAGCTGTTTCCGAGGGCGTCGCACGTCTGGAACGCGGAGACGTATTCACTCACCTGCACAACTCGGCCCTCGAATAGCGCTACGTGAACTACTCTCATCACTCTGGCTGAACCTGGAGCATCACGCACAGGGTTCATATGTTCGATCACAAACGTTTCTGGCCGCGTCCTGGAAAAAGATGGAAGGAAATTTCAGTAGACGTATTCGGGCATATCGAGTTCGCCGTTAGCGCGAACACATGTATATCCGTACGTCGGCATTTCAGTCCGTGTCTTGGGATTCTCTGACTTTCAGTACGATATCGTATAGCAATTTGTAGCGTCTCTCTGGCGTGTTGAGGCCACCGAACGACGTAGTTCCCATCTCAAAGTAACATTGTGAGATGACCGAAGCTTCCGTTCAAAGGCATAAGTATGTTCGAACATCCAAGTCGCAATTTGAATAACGCCATTGAATTCAGCATTCTATCAAGATACAGGGCTCGTAACTACGCTAATTCGACGTACATCAGGCCTCGATTTAACCGCCTACACTCTTGCAAAGCTCTCCTTGTCCTCATTTTGGACTCTACTCAGATTCTACTCTCCGCCTCAATCGACGCGCTCCCTCCTCCCATTCAATTGTCAACTCCGGAGGGACTCATGAAGCAGCGGCACAATGGCGAGACGCACATTTACAGACCCTGTGTGTTTGTCAAATACGGAACTAAGGGTTCGAAATTCAAAGTAAGTACGTACCATTCCAGTTTCCGCTTCCGCCGTCCTGAAGTCCGTATTGACAGCGCCTGGAGACCCGAAATTACGGCGCCCGGGGCCAGGCCCGTCATCTGGACAAAGCGTTGTGACGGTTGAGTCAAGGGAGAGAGCGTTCGCGCTGTGTGGCGCATCTGGCGCCACTGGACACCAGGCCGTCGTCAGCACTCCAGCACGCGGCGCAGCGAGTCGCATGGCGAAAGGAGATGATTTACACCCGAAGGAGGACGGTAACTAGCCAAGGAAGAGCTGTGAGCGCGAGATTCAGGGAGACAAAAGTAACGTACTTCTCAAATTGGTATCTTCTGCCAACGCTTATTCCTGGGATCAAGATCCGCATTGTGAACAAACGATTGAGTATCAGGTAACATACGGATAGGGTCGTTGATTTTGTTGCAAGCACGAATGGGAAGTTCGTGAAGCGTGGCGGCGGAGTCACTAGCGCAATATTTGTCGCGTCTGTGCGAGCTGAGCGACTATCAGGCAACGCCATGGACACAAGAGAGATCCAGGGAGCTTGAACTGAGCCGTTCAAAGCCATGTGAGTACAAATTCTGGCTCAGGAAAGGTACCGTACCTCGATGACCGTTGTCAATGCCAGGCTGACTTTCCTGAGCTTCAGATGTGCCTCGAATCAATAGAGGGACGTATCTAGGTACTCTTGCGTTTATTAGTGGAATACTGGCGATGCGGAGGCGGGTGGTCGCGCAGCCGCAAGCCCTCGGCGGCATCGAGTCCAAATCTTCTGTCAGTACCATCGCGCACGTCGCAGCGAGCTGCTCAGCGGGAGGACTGGCTGTAGCGTTGAATGAGCGCAAAAATCGGCTACACAAACGACGGTTAGCTCGAAATTCAGGGCGATAAAGGTAACGTACACTCCAGATCGAGATATCCTCAGAACAAATACTGAAAACATTCAGATCCGCATCGGAAACAGCTGACACAATGTCAGGGCAGGTCCTGATGCGGTCGTTTCATTAGCCGGAGCTCTGGTCTTGAAGTTCGCAAAGTGTGGCGGCGGAGCCGCCCGCGAGTTCCGTGTCATTCCTGGGCGGGCTCAGCGAGGTGAACGACGGTTTCCGAGTCCGGTGATTTCTTTGGCACTGAAAATGGAGCTTTTCGCAATGTCATTACTGCAAATCTGAGGAGGAGAAAGGTATCGTACCTTGAACCCCATCTCCCAGCCACACTGACCCTTCTGAGATCCAGATCGTTCTGGGAACTCCAAGGCGACGTCCTTGGCTACTCGGGGCAACAAACTTGGCTTTGCAGAAACGAGATTCGGGGAGAGGGAAGAGCTGGTGGCGGCGCAGCCGCCAGCGAGTTTGTTGTCCGTCTGGAGTCGTGCTCAGATGGGTATCCCGTGTGCGCTTGCCGTATTTGAGTCCTCTGCACGTGTTGCTGTCAAAATTCCGTTCTCTAAAGGGTCGTTAGTATTTGTGCACACCCTGAGGCATATTGCGCACCTTGTGGATCTGGCCAGCTCATTCACCGGGTCCAATTCCCCAAAATCCGGCGTCTTCCGTCAACAGACTCTCCCGTACTCGCAATTCGATGTTGTTGTTGGTGCACTGTCTTCGAAATTCGAATCATTGAGTCCGGCGCCGGAGGCGCCTCCAGTCCTTGTCTCTTCAGTATACCGGATCCCCAGAGTTGTCGATTACAGCTCCCAAGCGCCAGAGCCTCGAGTACAGAAGGACCGGTTAGCACACAATCCGGGGATAGTCAAAAGTAACGTACCAGTCCCTTTCAGCGGACATCCCATCACTAACCCAACCCTCCCAGATTCAGATATTGTCATCTCCGTGTGAATGCGTCATGCAGCCGCCGTCACCGTTGGGGATGCGAAAACGAGGCTCATGTGTTCGAAATTGGAGAGTGACAGGCGGCGAAGCCGCTGTTCTGGGATGGATTATGAGCATGAACGGCTGCGCAATCGCACGCACCTCCGAGCTTGAAGACAGGATAGAAACTGACTTGAATCTCGTCAGCAGAGCATCGCGACTGTAACAATCTGGACCTACCTTCCATGAAGGCCTTTCCCGCTGTTGCCACTGTCCATCCGTACGTCCAATTCCCCCGAGGAAGGTCCAAAGCTCACCGAAAGCATCAGAACTCTCACCCAATTCATGCGCGAACAACGTACGTACCATCAAACCCTCAATTCTCGCGTCCCCATGCCCGCCTGCCCATTCCGTCTATTGCATCGTGACCACACCGTCTCTGCGCGTCGAATGCGCACCATGTTACATTGACCCTGAATGTTTCTGCGGCGCCTCTAAACGGCCTTCAAACGACGGGAATCATACTGACATCAAGGTCAAAATGGGCTCCAAAATACAGCCAAAAAACTCACTTTTTCCCAGAAATTTTTGCCCGCCGGCGAGGCGAACTCACGCGCCAAGGGTCCGGAAGCCTAGCGTTGGTCCCTTGTTATTGCGAATGAGATTGGGCGGAGAGATGTGGTGAAGACGTGGAGGCGGCGGAGCCGCCGACCTTTGTGATATTCGTTCTGGTAAGCCTGCTCTAATGTTGTTCAGGTAACCAAACATATGACAGAATGAGGCACATACCATTGTGTTCCTCTGCTCTCAGCTGGCACGTCGAATGTGCACCAGAATGACGCGGTGGTCCAAGGATACAGCTAAGGTCAGAATGAGCTCGAGACCAAAGGTGAGAAACTCACCTTTCTCGCAGAGATTCTGGCTGCCGGGGAGGCATACTCCTGCGCACACTTGAATTTGAGCAAAACTTGGTGGTGTACGGACTTCCTGAGCTTGCGAGCAGCTCAAGACGAATGGCGGGCTTCTTGTTCTGAGCTGGGAACGGCCGCAGTGACGGCGGGGATCAACAGAGATTCTAGGGCCATCATGCCCATACCAGACAGCGCAAGTAAACCCTGCCCGACACATCACCTGTGTTGCCAACCGCATTGAATTAGTGGGAACTTCTAGGGACATCACCTCATTTTGTTGCGTAACTAACCGTGTCTGGGCGCGCATTGAAACCATGCCCGATACTCCTCAATTCAACTCAAGTCTTCCTTTTCAATGAACATCTCAAATTCCCGAAACCCTTGGTTGAGGGTTTGTCGGAAAAGTAGACACCCGTTTTACAGCCAAGAATGAAGGTTTGAACCCTACCCCTAACGGCAATGATGTCCGTAAGACCGGGGTCATGTTGTTGGTCATGAGTTCGGTCATGCGGTCGCATGCCGCACTCAATAATAATACTGTTGTATGCGTATAATACGCTTTGTGCGCGTGCTCCGTTATATGTGGGGTCACGCCGTCCCATAGCGGTCATGTGTGAGCTCATATGTATGGTCATGAGGTCGCGTATGTTGCGTGTTGTATTGTCGGATTCTGTACTCGCGATTGTCCACGCGTACATTTGCTTATACGGATCTTTGCCGATGGACCCGGATATCCCGAGTATGTAGGCATTTAATCTTGAAGCAATGGTAGACATCGACCAATCCATATTATGTTCGACATCGATAGCTGCGAAGTGGATGGCAACGCTGTCGCGTGTATCTTTGATATGTCGTTGACGCGGTCGAGATACTTTGTTGTCGATGAACAACGCTGCGAATACGTTACAATTCGTGTAGACGTCGGAAAGTGCACTGTTGTCTCTCGCCTTCGTGTGGACGTACAGTCATCGAAAACTACCTTGGTCTCTCTCTCGACGGATTGGCTACTGTCTGCAATGTCTTCGCCAGCGGGTACGTGATGTGGCTCGTATGAAGTATTTATTCAATGTTCACTCCGATTGTTAGGCGTATACCCGCACGTATTTGAAATATTGGAGTTATTAGGCGGAGCTAATTATCAACAAATCCTGGATGAGCCGAAATTGTTAGACCGTTTGGCGAGTCACTGTCTGCTCTCTCGAATTTCTTGTTCGCTGTGGTCAGAACGCGTATATTACTTGATGGAGCATATCGTGTTCGGTTTATGTGAAAGCATGAATGGACCAGGTTGCAAGTGAGTGTGATCGCTCGCGTTATGGATGATACGGCAACCTGCTCATGTCTTTAAAGGCTTTTGACGCGTGATGCATTTGCTCTCTCGACTACGCCTGGACAGCTAATATTGGCTTTGATCGTACACGATTTAGAAAATCGGCAGCACGAATTTGTTGTTTTGCTGACGCGACTCTTTCATCTCGATTCTCCAAACTCACATACTTTTGGTTTATCTTTGGACGTTGCTTTACGCTCTCGTTTGACTGAGCTCTATTATGCTCCGTTCAAGGGATCGACTGGTTATGCCGCTGCTCGATTGGACGCGTCTTTCTATCGAGCTAGCGTAGTATACCTGAAATCGTTCGCCTTGGCACATGGTTTGGATTTTCGGGGCATTAGGAAGGAGACTTTACAGGAACGAATTGTAGATCATGTTGTAGAGGGCCATTGCTTAAGGCACAGGCACACCCACATATCAAATACGCCGGTTGGGTGTCACGAGTTTATGATTGAATGCGAATATCGTGTCAGATGAATGTTGTTTGGATGACTCGTATCTCATAATATTGTTTGGAGCCATTTGACATATGTTTTTTGTTTGCTACTTATATCTTGACATAGCTGACTCCAGTGAATGTATCCCTTTCTATTGCCCGCGTATTTTCTCCTGACATGTATGTTGTCGTACGGTTAACTCAAGGTCCGTTTTGCAATCCTCTGTGTCTTTTGCTGGGTAAAATTCTCTCTCGCGTTCTTGGGTGGAATGCACGAACAGATCTGTGGCCGATATAGATTCCGTTGAAGTGGACAATGAAGGACCGAATAGCGTTTGTTCTCTACGCATATCCGTCTGTTTATCAAATATGTAGGATATCTGTCTAGCTATGGATGTCATTGAAACGTATAACGATCAGGCGAATGGTATGTAGATTGCATTATATATTGTTCACTTGATTGAGCATCGAACTTGTGGTACTATCCGGAAGACCATCGAATTCTATATTCGATCCGTTGCCTGGTCTGTGGTCCAGTGTCGGGGTGAGTATGCCTGTTAGTCTCATTAATTCGCGCTCATTTTCCAAAGAATGGTTCGTAATTGTCTAAACTGTGTGCCTGATGATTTCAGTGTATGTTATCGCGATTCTCTTGATACGACATTGCCGCGTACTGCGTTTAACGCGTCATGTTGTATGTATGTTGTTATTTTAGTATTTCGCAGCTTATCGTGATTGTAGAACGTAATTAGTCCCTTTCGCCTCACAATGAGTGCGATGTATCTGGGCCGCCTATGTTTCCGCCTGCGGGTGGTCTTGAGTATTCAGACTCAGTTGCTCCGGGCTCTGGGCTGCGCGCTGTCGCTATTGAGACGACGAAATGTGTTGCGTACGACGCTGATGATTCGATGCAAATTGAACCGTTGTTATATTCGGCCATTGATGATTAGATAGATCCGGAACGAGTTGAGAGTAGGCCGTCCAGTACTCTGTACACAGTTGCTGAATAGGTGTCGACGTTATGGCTTTTTGGCCGAAGTAAACATCAGTCAGTGTGTATAATAGTGCTGTTGACATTAGCGTCTTTGTGCAGTTATTCAGATAACACAGCTTGCCGTGGGATAACGATATGGACAATGAACAGTCTCTTGTAGTCTTACTGCATAGTATTACTGCATCATCATCTGTTGTCTGGTGATTGTATGGTCAGTCGTTCTCTGAATGTGACACGTCGTCGCGCGTATGTCAGTATGTAGCTGTATCGTATTCTGCTTGTGTGCATATTAAGAAAGATCTTTTGCACGGGCTGTTGACTTATTCACAAAAACCGGCTCGTTTTACGTTGCAGAAACTGAGGGACGTTGGTGATGTTCTCGGGATAACGGGTTTTCCGCGTACGACGGGGCATTCCTTTCTTACTATGAGTACGCCATATGGATGTCAAATTCATTCGTTCTGGACTTCTGAACGTGATAAGGATAAAGTGTACGTACAAGCAAGTGGTCGTTCGTCTGTGTAACCGGCGTAACGGTATACCGTGCCCGTTGGGTCTGCCATATCCCGTCGCTATCGTCCTGAATTGTATCTTCGTTGTTGTCGATTGATGTTAATCTTGTTCAAGTCTTGGACGTCGTCTAATGCCCTCAAAGACGGTAACGAATTGTGGCCGGAAGCATTGGATAGGTTCATGAATACGTTCGATTCGTCTGTCAATGAATGCGAGAATTGAATGGACGATCATTTTTCCAGGCGTTGAAGTGATAGATTGCGAAGCGTGTCTTGCTTTCGTCGCACACCGATGGAATCTTCGAATCTAATTTTGACGGGCAGTCTAATACTGTGTATGCGATGTTATCACATCTACACGACATAGAGCGTGTAACAGCATTCGCTTTGTTACGTGCGAACGTTAATGCTGCAAGATGTGTGGCTCGTGCAACTGACGCGGTTATGTTCGAGTCGTATGTACAACACAGCAGCGCCGGTGTCGGATGGAGCCAATGTGATTATGCGGAATGTGTGTATGAAGTAGACAGCGACGGTGAACATCGTTGGATGATTGGGCTCGCGAAAATCTGCGGCGAATTTACAGTCCTCAAAAGACGATACATCCAGTCTACGATCTGCTAACGATGTTGGAGGTATCAGTGACGGTCGAGGCTCTGTGACGCCTGGAACATGGCTGAAACCATCGTTTCGTTTGTACGAAATGAATTTCAGATGCCTAAGGAAAAAGGCAGTGTATGAATAGATGTTGTCTATAAAAAGTGTACTCCGAATTCGTAGCACCGTAAGGCGTTCAAAATAATTGCAGAACATCGCATGGAACGTAACTCATCTCAATTTATAATGTTCATCAATGGGCCTGAGGGTATTGGCAACTCCTGAATAATAATTGCCCTGAAATATTGTTGAGAGTCTATGGGTCAAGCCAGGCAATTCAGACTCAATTAATTCACTGGTATTGCCGCTAATAACATCTACGACGTTGCGTTCTGCATTGATGTTGGAGCAGGTCGCCGACTCGAAGAAAGGCAACTCTAATCAATTTAAGTCGGCCGACTACTTAATCTGTATATGGCAGGTGTCAACTGTCTGTTCGTAGACGAATTTTCCATGATCGATGCAAATTCTATAATAAATATATCGTTTGCACTCGCTATTGTCGAGGTGGTCACAACCGCGTTTGGAGTCATCGATGTCATATTTGATGGTGACTTTGTGCAATTGCCACCCGTACAATATAAGCGGTTATACAAATTGTATCAGTCCGGAGTCAGACTGGATGCTGGTAGAATTTGCTCGAAGGACAGTATCTTTGGTTCAGTGTTGATATAGTGGTCAATTCGTGGGAAAATGAGCGACCGTCGGGAAAAGGAAATAAGCGTTTTATGGATATTCTTGATCGTTTATGCCAAGGACATTGTAGTATTGAAGACTTCGACTGGTTACGATAGCGACGCATTAGTATCACAAAGCTGGTTTGGACTAGATCTGTACGGAATTAAACAGCCGTTGTAGCATCGTATAACGCTACCAAGGATGCGCTTAACGACAGAGCGACTCGTGCATATGCTGTACGCACTAATCAACGGCTCCATTAATATTACGAAGAGGATATGCATTGCAAGTCTATCGTCGCAGGTGTCATTCGTGACCTGTTATAGCGACAGACATCTGGGAAGACGTATCAAAAAATGGTATCAACACCCTTGTTGTTGGGGATGCCCGTGGTCGTGATGTCCAACTTTGATGTCGACGGTGGGATTGTAAACGGGTCCATTGGTATTTTGCAGTCTATTCGATACAGAGAGTACGGCGTTGGTCGCCGGATTGCATTGTCGGCTGTCGTACACATAGATATTATGGCTGTGAAGCATTTTACTTGTATGGGGCTGCAGGATGCAGTTGTTTTGCCCGACGTCAAGGCTTTGGAATTTCGACGTACGTTTACCAAGCAAAGCCTTCAAATTAAAAGATATCAGCTCCCAATTATGCCGGGTTTTTCTGTGACAGCTCGTAAGGCACAGGGGGGATACTCTGACGCGGCTATAATAGATCTGACGGGCTGTAAAGAAATGGAGGCGTCGTATGTGATGTTATCTCGTGTTAAGCCGTTGGACGGGTTGCTTATCTTGCGTGATTTTCATTTTAATACATGAGGCCGTCATAGGACTATCACACGGAATGTGCTGGATTGTGGGTGCTGGCTTTGCGAACTACATTGCAGTTCAGCGCTGTGAGAGGAAAGAGGCAGAAGATGTATTGGATAAGTATCTGCGTCGCGGGAGGGACCGGTGGTCATCGTATGTCCGACGGATATCGTACGTGATGCAAGGAATTGTGAAGCTTTTCAACTCGCCATTGTTCGGTTGCGACGCGTCCAGGGCGCGTCCCGTATCCTGCGTACGTGGTGTTGAGTCGTATTGGTGTATCAGAAAGGAGTACGGATAGCGATCCAACGGTTTTACGTTCAAAAAGATCCAGAGATTCCATCGACGTTCTGAAGGTATGCGAAGACTTTGCATCGGCGTGTACGAGCGATCGTGGCCGCCCTGCCGGTGCAAAAGAAAATTAAAAAGCAGGTCGGCAGAAGGAACGCGGCGCTGAATGTACGTTCAAGCGACGTCGCGTATAGATTACCGTCTATTAGTGTTCCTGGAATGTTGACCAATCCGGGATTTCGAATAATCCGTCCGTGTTATCTATGGTCAGGTGAAAATGGTGCATGAGTGAGTGTCTTATTATTACTCGTTAGTCTAGGTTAATCATACAGGTAATAGTCGCAAACAATAATTCTTCGGTCAGGTACGCCGTTCTTAAGCACGAACCAGGCACTCACGGTCTATATTCGTATGATCATATTTTGTTATATCTTATACAGTCGTTAACTGTCGTCCCAGATATTCGGTTAAATAACGACGGATCTACTCATCTCATCCACTTGGACTTCACATGTGCTTCTCCTGTCTTCCCGTCGAACTTGTCTTGGAGATACTATCTTATATTCACTCCGGAGATTCGCGTATGGCGGTTTTATCGTCTACCAGTCGCGATTTGCGGGCGCTTGTTCGACACAGACAGAAGTATTGTGTTGATCTCACAGGACCGTTTCCCGGCATTGATTCGTCATCGCTATTCGCCCATTTCGATCGTCACAAGCGCGTCCATTGCGTTCATTTGTCGGGACTTGTTATGTGTGATATCTGCACACTTCGGGCCGTCGTCTGTGGATTGGTATCTGATGACAACCGAGTTGTCGACCTGTTCATCGACCGTTCTTTATTTACCCCTCTGCACACGATGATCCTACATGAGTCATTGCACCATCCCTTCCGACTCTATCTCCATCTCGTTTGTATCCGCTCGTCTGAACTCGCACGTTTTCAGACACGAGCTGTTCATTGTCAGTCCATCCATATCGAATCTTCCATAATCCTGCCGAATGGGCCCAGGGGCGTGTTACCTACGAGCGACTGCATATTCGCCATTCGCGAGTTTGCCTTTATCAACAGGCCCGGTAATACGAGCCACTTAGGTACCGAATATGTCGACTGGCTATGTAAACGTACACCTCGACTCAGTCGATTGGAGCTTTCGCGGATTCCTCTCTCGTCAATTCAAGTGTGGGTCGACTTGTTAACAACGCGATTACAAGTTGTATATCTGGATTTCGTGGAGAATGATGGTAGGATATTGTATCGACATATCTTTGATGCGCTAACGATTGCATAGACATTACTGAGCTCAGCTTATCCCCTCTCACCAACATAAAAGAATTGCATATTTCGTGCGCGTCGTACAATCTGTTTAACGTGGAGTTTGTGCTGCAGACGCTTCCACCAACCGTAGAGTTGCAGAAATTGACCATCGCAGTTCGGCGGTTGTTGTGTCCCAGCCGGCATTCATGGGAGGTCTTCTTCGATATCATTCATAACATGGTGCAGCCAAAGGGCGTATGCATCATATTAATTCCATTTATTGATGGTGGTGATACCGCATTCGCGTCGTCTTTTCTTTCGTTGCAGCAGTATCTCACCTTTATGGGCGTTGTCGTGGGTAATAGGGCGGATTATAGGGTTGTTTCACGACGCAACGGAATTAAATACTGATATTGGTCTTTTTATCTCAGTCGTATTAACAGTTAAGAGTATGCTGTTGTAAATGAAGCATACATAAAAGCTGTCGAGATACGCCTGGTTCAGTGTCGAAAACGAGTTTTTGGACAGCAGATGCGAATTACTGTTCGCGAGACAAAGTTTTGAGATGTCGGGTATCAGACGGTCGATCAAGAAAGATGGCAGAGTCGTTGAGATATCACCGTCCTCTGTCTGGTGTGATGATTCATCGTCGAGACTGCCATGCTGCATCTAAGGGGGAAGGATGAAAAGTCTCTTGGGAAGATCGGTCTGATCCACCTGACCTGACCGATCAATAAAGACAGTGTGGCGTTGAACGGTCTGACAATGTGGTCTAACTGCCGACCACGAACCGGTAGCGGAAAATATCTACTCACTTATTTCTGTCATCTAACGTTCACATTAATTGATGATCACTCTCTTGTTTCCCATGTCTACCTACTGCCCTCGGGCGGGTGTTCACATACTTGGATTGGCTGACTTGCCGTTGATTTTGCTGCTGCATTGTGCCATGAGTATGGGCCCTGCTTGGTTTGAGTATGTGGCGGAGAGCAAAGCCGCCTTGAGATTATGTGGCACAGTGGACGGCAGTCCCTAATTTGGCCGATTCGGAGCCCGCCCGGCGCGGTCCGCTCAGTTACGTGGTTACTATCTCAGGTGTTCTCGGGCGCTGGAGATACTGGATGACTTCCCGTAACAATTTAGAACAAGAATGCGTGCTCTAAATGTTCTAAAACGTAGATTGCCGTGATGCTGAGCAAAGTGCCTGGCTTTCGGGGTCCTCTGCCGTCATGGTATTCTGCTCTAAATTCCAAAATCTGTAGAGGCCTCCCGATGGTGTCGCCGCGAGGCGAGTCGAGTTGAGCTCGAAGTAGCGGACCGGAGTTACCTCGCTTGTTCGAGTCGAGTCGAGCTGCAAGGCGCATCAAGGTACCTTGAGGAAATGCCACAAAATGGCAGCCGGCATTCTGGCTCAAGATGGCGCATTTGTTCGTGTTCTGAGTGCTCTTGAGTAAAAATATATGTTTCTGTGCACTGTCACAGCTGTGAGTGAATATGGGAAATGTCGGAAATGAACTTCCACATGTCTCAGTGCAATTCGGCAATGAGTCTGGTGTGTATGGGCTAGAAATCGACGTTGACATTGCCCCAATTGCAGCACCACGGATATCCAACGCTTCCATGCAGTCCAGCTCAGATATATGTTCCCCTGAGGCCAGCACAAAGATTCAGTGATATCTACTACTACATCCCACCAGCGGCACCCATCAAAGTGCGCATCAGTGCTTTAACGAGGGAGCCTCAGGGAGGCGCGAGGCCATCAGACTCGACTCAACTTGCCTTCCTAATAAGGTAACGAGTCCAGTCGAGTCAAGGTCAGGGTTCGAGCTACCTCTACCTTGCGGCAACACCACCTCCCGACCCCTCCACAGATGTTGAAGACGCTCTAAATGTCCCAAAATGGGTTGCCAATCCTGTATCCCATATGCACTTGTCGTTTTTAGCTCCTCGGCATTCCGGCGCGCGCTGTTATGAACGAAAGTGCTTCCTGGCGCGTCGCGAATTATGCTCAGTAAATATCTCTGAGCGGTCCCATCAATTGCGGACTTCGAACATTTAGAGACGATATTTAGCGCGGAAT
The DNA here is from genome assembly GCA_019915145.1 of Strobilurus orientalis. Lineage (NCBI taxonomy): Eukaryota > Fungi > Basidiomycota > Agaricomycetes > Agaricales > Physalacriaceae > Strobilurus > Strobilurus orientalis. The sequence goes on from JAHLML010000014.1 coordinate 1,264,249, forward strand.
CGTTACGGGAAGTCATCCACTGGTATTGAAAGGTTGACACCTACTTTCGAATGGCCCTTCATTTTTGACCGACCATAATATTGTCTCGACAAGTTGACAAGGGCCTCCGAGTTTCGACAAGAAGATCACATTGTCGCGGAAGCTTGGGACAGATTCGATTTCAGAAATGTCTGTTGCGACATAGTCTCCCTAGTCAGACCAAATATACCAAACTTTTTCTTTGCGAGAAGGAGGGAAAAGTTTGGATATAGTTGCGACAGCAAAACTGATGTATCTCGACAGCATTCATTTTTTATTCATTTACCACAGCATATATAAGCATGTACGTATTGCGCGGTAAATTATGCGATTTATAACCGTAACTGGTGTGGCTGAATATGTTATCTTGTATTGACCGTGCTGTTGGCGTCACTGAGTCGTTTACAAAATGTACTCAGCTTCTTCCCCCTTTTAATTTGACGTCGCTATGGACGACGTCTCTGGTTACCACACCTTCACTGATCATCCCTGAACCTTTGCTTGCTCAACTTTCCGCTTATCGATCTCGTCCCCTTCGAGCTTTGACCCCTCAATAGTTGACGCCGACTGGCACACCGATGATCATCCAGCGCAACTACATCTCGTTTCTCAAGTGCTGACAGCTCCTGATCGACTCGACGATGAAAACACAGCATCGCGCCCACTCCGAATAAGCACGATTTCTCCTCTTAACTTGTTGATATCGACGCCGTTCTTTGTAGGTACCATGCCTGACCGTGCCGAGTATTTTACGTTCCTTTCCTTTCTTCCGACGACAGTTCGTCCCAGTCCATTATATATACGTAATACGGTACAGAAAGCAGTCACTGAGTCAGTGCACGGCAGAAGTAGAGAGGCAGTGTTGAGAGTGACGATCAGAGTTATTTAAATCGCATAATAATCGATGCAGTCCGAGGCGTCCGGAGTGCACCTTTTGGTTTAGTATAAAACATCTAAGTTGTGATCGAACAACTCTTTCTGATCCCGTTCCCACCCTCTCCGTACCATATTATGGCTGCTCGATCTTTCATTACGCTCGCCTATCAATCGCAGAACGTGTATTCACATAAAGAAGCGCGTCGTTTGCCTCTCGATCCTGCGTCGTTGATTTTTGCTCTAGATGCGACCCCAGAAGGCTATTATTTCCTGGGACGATTTGATGTGGGCGACTTTGCGTTGCCGTTTCCGTCAGAAGAGCATATGCGTCTTCTCGATGGTTTTCTCGACGAACCCCAGAAATTATGGTCTTGGTTTGGATATCGCGAACACATTGCCTACGAATGTGCGTGCATGCATGCCTGTATCATAAAAGACGACTTGAAGCGGTATTCTCGTGATACGCTGCACCAGATCGACGGGCTCATGGCGTCGACACTCTCGAACATGTACGGGAATGATTGGAGGGAGGAACGACCCCCTCGTAACCGTTGGGCGATGGATCACGTATTCGCCAACACGGCGAAGGTGTTGCAGCTGCATAACAGGGATTGGGCACACATGCAGGAGTTGGATGTGAAGGCAATGGAGGCAAGGATAGAGGATAGGAGAAATCGAGGAGAATTGAAGCCGGCATCGCTCGCATCGGTCTGCGAGCCGGGCTCTCCTTTGTTCATACCCTCTCTGGTTGGCACCTTTCGAGTCTCGAGAAACGTCACGCCGCAGGAAATGCTTTCACGATGTTCGTCAGCTGCTGCGTCGCCTCCTATGTCGCCAAGCCAGGAATTCCCTATGGAACCATACTCTCCGGAATTGCTTCCCGCATACGAGCCTCTCTCGTCTTGCATGTCTCCAAATACGATGTTGTCAGAGTATGTGCGCAGCTCGTCTCAACCATCTGCGGACCGTATCTTGCCAGCGTCAACCGTTCGAGAGGAGGGGTTTGACGACGGCTTAGTCCGAGTGGTTACATCGCCTCCGCCAGATGATCCAACCTTGATCTCGCCCGCTGGATTTATTACTGATTGTCAGCGATCCGAAGTATGTGACGAGCGCATTGGATGATTGACTCTTGTTGATGTTTCTTTTAGATGAAGGAAATAAAAAGGGTCGGAAAGAAAAATAAGGTATTGGCAGAAAGGGTGAGCGCTATATCGCTACAATGAACCGGCTAATTAAGTGAACAGCTGCAGTACCATGGTTCGTACCGAATTGTCGCGGTAGGGGACAAATTTTGGTTCCCGAACACTGAGGACCTCGATGAAGATGATACTGGAACGCAAGGCACGTACAAGCACCCCCGGAAGAAGGACTGGTATGTGCATCGCGACCTACTCGGTTTCATCTTCAACGACCGGATTGAACACGAAATCAAAGTGGCTTTCACCATCGTCGATTGGACCCAGCTGGTAGAAACCCCAGTCCATATCGAGCTTCTTTTGAACATGTATGGTGTAGCCGAACGCTCGCCGGCTGTGTGTCGTTTGTGGGCGAAACTCGCAACGAGTATAGTGCGAACGAACTTCAAGAAGGATATGGGTGGATTGAAGTGGCCGGTCTTTGTGATGGATAGCCTGTTGGGCAATTTGATAAGGAAGCTCCCGATAGCCATGCGTGAAGAGGTTTTCACACAGGAATCGCTCAGGGTACCCGAGGAGTTCCGGTTCAAGGAGCACCCCGGCTTTCCTCCCTCACTTCGTTACGACTGCACAGAGCGCGAAGCGCTCATATTCCTTCGCCGCCCCGGACGTTTCGTACAGTATCTGGAACGAGATCCACCGACAGGAGTGTTTGACGATAAATGGCGACATATACTTGGAAACATCAAGGGTGTCCATCCCATATGTCGAGTAGAAGTTTCAGCTCGACAGGTTTGGGACGACGTTCTGTGGAAATGTGCGCTGTCTATCCAGGATCCGGTGATTCTCGAGGAATTCGGTCTCACTGGCAGGGTGTTTGAAGAAGGTATTCGGTTGAACCACGAGGTTATCACGCACGTCGAGAATCGACGCTACTTGTATCGCTCGAAAGAGAACGATGTGATTCTCGTCGACTCTTCTCCCAGTCCCGTACCGCGAAGAGGACGTGCCGGAAGATCGTTGTCTATCACAAGTTCTCAAAACCTGCCTCGCTTGCTGAAGGGGAAAGATATCGAAGACAGGCGAGCACTTGACTCGTCTATGATCAGATCGGACAGGTTCCCCCAATCCCCATTTTCATCGAACTGGGAACATCCACGTGAAGGAGAGTCTGGTACTTCGATGATCCGACGAGAAGAGGAAAGGAGTATGGGAGTAGACGCTCCTCCCTTCGAGTCAATTCCCCACCTTCCGCTATACACATCCTCTGATGCGATGGACGTCGATGAGCCGCTACCGTCAGCAGCTGAAGTCGTGTCGTCGCCTCAAGAACCACGGATGATTAAACCTAACCAACGCACTCATACCGGACGGATAAAGCGCATGGATTCGCCTATTCAACGGGAAAGGACTGAATCTGTATTGTTGTCTGATAAGGACGGGGAACCACTGCTGGTCGAGGAGTGCGGGTCTCAGCCACTTTCGGTGGAACCATCAATGGCAGAACCCAGGCGAGGACCGTCGCGTCCTGGAAGACGACTTGAGCCGATTATAACTATAGCTAAAGCCTCTAGATGTAAGGTTGACGAAGTAGCTGTCAATCAGCAGGAGGTAGACGAGTTAAATCATGAAGGGGATGTGTCGGAAGAGGACTTACAGGAGGATGCCGCCAAGGCGCGCCAACATCAGCGCGCCAAGCCTCGATCTGATGGCGATCCCCCGTACACGAAGGACGAGCTGTATAAATGTGGGGAATGCTTCTGGTTCGGTCACCTATGCACTAATCGGTTACCGCGCCAACGCAATCGCAAAGGGAGACGCGATGTCGATAAATGCGATCGATGTCGGCAACAGCGCCACATATGTATTCGCCCAGTTTTCGAGAAGGGTAAACTTGTCGTCACACTAGCCGAGGCGCGAGGGCCGAGGCGGTCTCTGTCTCGTGTAGCAGCCAGGGAGCAGCAATATGAGGAACAGAGGCGGTTGTTGGCGGATCTCCAGGCACGAGTTGACAGGTTGGAAGCTGTTCGATCGTCAAGGGACAAGAAAAGAAAGCGGAAGCCGGAATTGGAAGAAGCGGAAGAAGAGGAAGAAGAGTTGGATAGTGAAGACGATGATAACGGTGACAGGCAATCGGGGCCATCCTCTATTCTGTTGAATCCATCCACGTCGAAGACAAATAAGCATTCAATGAAGGCATCGGGTACGAAGAAGCGAAAGTAGATTATTATTGGAACTTTTATGTTCAGTATGTGTTAAGAACTTGTAATTGTTACGGATACGATTCGTTGTAATTGAATGCTATAACGCTAGTGCAAATTTCTATATATTTCGAAGTCAATATCATGTTGTAGAATAATTGCTGAGGAGAACTGTAGTCGTCGACATACGTTTACGATCATATATAGTTGCTTTTTCAGGTAACGTAAGTCGCATGCAGATGATTTAGCAGTACCTAGAGAGGACATTTGATATAGAGAGGTTGAACGGAGATATACAAGTGAGCAAAGTACTCGATGGTATGTCCAACCTCGCTGTCATTCCGTCGACACTTCTATACCGCTGGTTAATTTATAGGCGTCTGAATACGCACGAGGCAAAGTGGTTGGGCAGCGCGCCTTTATGCGTCATTTGAACTGTCTGAGGACTATGTTCTCTGATTGGCTGTGCCTATTGCAATATCAGCGGTTAGTGCGAGAGTTTACAGGATACCAAATACACATAAACGAAGTACAGGTCACCATTTTGATAGCGCTAGTACACGCGCGGCGTTTCCTGTAATTTGCGAGACATTGAAAAGCAGGAGTGTCGGCCACCCGAATAAACAACGAGCCTCATTGTCAACGTTATACCATATTGGTAGGCTGTCACTTCTCTGCACGTTGAAAAAGGAGATGCATGCAGGTGAGATTTGAGCGTGTATTCTGTGAACAGTATTTCAGGTTTAATTGATACCGTGAGTAAATACTGATGAAGTGTTCAAAAACATATGGTACGTGAAGTGGGTTCGGTGAACGAAACGATTATACAATGCCTTGATCGATGGCGATACATCATGTTTATACTTGTACATAGGTTGTTATCCTGTTACGTACTTCCATCATGCCAGGACCTTGCGTTTTTTCGGGCCACTCCCTATAGGACCCGCCGTCTGTTGCTCTTCGCGTAGAGACTGTTCACGTTATGATATGTGATTGATGCGACGATTGGTTGCGTACCTTTCTTACTTTGCGATCGACCAGCGTGATTGCCTCCAGATGAATTTGAAATTTTTTGCCGTGGATGGCGCGGAACGACAACGTGACGTCGACTATATCGCCCGGGCATAGCGAAGCCGGGCTGATGGTACGCAGCGAACTGAATGTGGTAAGAAGAAAGCTCAGGCTATGATACGAAAAGTCCGGGCGTACCTTTCAGCGCCGTTCATAACGCGCTCGTTGATCTCGACGCGATTATCCTCCGTATATACGTGTGTACCGCTTCGATTGACGTTTCTGACAAATCCGGAGGGGTCCAGATTATCCGGAACATTCGTTGTAATGGCGTTACATTCGTTCACCAGCGTGAACAGTCTGGTACGTCCCTCGATTGCAATTGAATCGGCTACAAAAGTAGTTTCCAAAGGGGCCAGATTAGGCGAGGCTGTCTTCATGATCGCATATATGTTGTCGATTGCTCGACGCGCTTTTGTAAAGACAGCATCCGTAGAAAAACTGGTGAATTTGATGCTCTGATAGTAAGCATTGAGTTTAATATTCCTTGACGAACAATCAACAATGTTGTGATACTGTATTGGGTGGGATATACGAACGTTCTTCCCTTCGTATTCGGCTTCAATGGAAGTAGGTTACATTCGGCCATAATTCCTTGTACATTCAAGCAGACTTCCTCTGTAGTGTCAGCCCATAGCAAATACATGAGCGTTCGCGAGCCTAAATCGGAGGTGTACACTGAATTCAAACATGTCTGCTCGTTTGCGAATGCAGACAGCTGGTGTTTAGCTCCGGACTGCTTTCCCATGCGAGCTTTAATCGCTGAGGTGACGCCTAAGATGTCGTTAGTGTAGATTATTAACCGTGTTATCACATACATTCCGTATGTTTGTTAATTGCATGTAACACTGCGTTTCCGTCCGCTTGCAAGTACGTGAGAGACATAGATGCTAATTGGATAGATGTCGCTACAGTGCAATGTCCGTACCGTAATTTATAGGTCGCAGACTATTTTCATCTTGTGTAATTTGCTTCTACATTTTCTGCTACATGCCATTCGTTCACGCCTCTCCGTGTACACCGGATAACGTTCGACTCGATTGCGCGTGACGTTCTTTCGGAAATGCTCCGTATTGTCTTCATTGTCCGGACATTCATATTGTGCCTGTAATCCGTTCATATCGCGCTGTTAATAATGCGATCTGACTTGTTTGCACAGGCATTAGTCAACAATTTGGTCGGCAGACAATATGCATGTGATCGCGTGGAATGTAGGCATTACCGCGGTATTGTGATCAACATATGGCGTGTGACTTAAATCCTCTTTCGTTATTGTCATTTGTCTTGCGTTCCTGGGCACTAGTTATAAACAATTAACATGATGAGAATGTATACGTCGTATTGATTGCCCACTTCATAACGATGCCAGCAGCCTCTAAGCGCGATCAGCCTTCCGACGCCAACGACAGCGGGTCTTCTGTTCCAAATAAGAGATTTCGGAAGGCGCGCGGCAATGAAGATACGTACGTCCTTACTGGTGTAACCGCCTGCTGGTTTTCACCATATTTAGGTCTGATACTGCATCAGAAGGCTCGCAAGGCGAACATCACGCTAGGTATGTCTTCTATCATTTCGCGCATATATATATCTGATATCATTGAGTTCAACACACACTGCCAGTACACAGGAGCCCGCGTCTACTTCCGGCGTCGTCGTAAACGATGCATCACATAGGTATTTTATTCTATCATCGCCTTTATGTGTAGAATGGTAACATGAATGTATGGCAGCACCGCAGCTAATGCCTCGACGAGCGGTACTGGGACTAAGGTAACCGATAATGAAGAATCAGGTTATGATACGTACGTTATTGCCTAGACGATACGTAGCGCGTACTGATTTTTCTACATACAGTGCCTTATTTCGTGCCCCGACTGTAAATTTACTGGTTCGTCATAAAGAGATTGGATCAGATTATCAGGCCGGTGGAGACATCAGGCCTATACCGTTTTTATCGATCGAACATAGGTTTAAGAATCAGGCATCTATTGCTAGGTAGATTATTTAGATCCTATTTCGTGTACTGATCCGACTTCAGACGTATCTTGAACTATGCGGTGTACGGGCGCGGACATAACCTGACGGCGATGTATACAGCATCTCCTCGTAATTTCTGCTATTTGTACACCAATGCCAGCTCGAAGTCGCGACGCATCGTCGATGTCCGTGATAAGGATGACGCGACCTTTTTTACCGTTGGAAGAGTAACGGCTTCTTCCTTACTGGAGAGTTACGACGATACACGTTATTGTCGTGAATTGCATATACAGCCTATTGGACGTTTTCTACCTAGGATGGTTGCTTTCATTGGTAACGTTCTCCAGTTTCCGAAGCCGTTGTTCACTCTTGCGCACGATGGACTCTCTTTTGGAACATTCCGTAAACCTAAAGAAGGTACGCATTATGCGAGTCCATTCCCTGAAGTTGGCTTACGTTACTAGAAGGGAAGACGTATGCTGTTAAGAAGCGTCCCCTCAATGGCATAACACACGGACCTGGTTAGTTCCTTTACTGTGTATAGGATAACTTGCTTACTGATTTTTGAACATAGTCCCTCGACCTTGGGATCAAGACGGTGAGGCGCTATGTAATCGATATATGTTGATATTAATATACGGTGTAGTGCCTATTTTTGATGGGCAGCAGCCGTTCTTGTTGGAAGATTACATTCGTTTGCAGAGACGAGATGTCGAATTGGACGTCGGAGACGTCGTATTGGTCGCCTTCGCAGTAGGGGGATATTTTGCGAATGGTGTGAATCCTGTGGATAAGAAAGCCGAACGGGTGTCACTCAACATTCAGTTTACCATACTGCTTGCACATGGTGACGACGAATACGAGCGAGAACCCAGGATACCGTTTCCAAAGGATTTGGCTAACGAGGAACCTGTCGGTGTCGACGATACACGCCCTCTGGCAGTTTACAATCCGGACGAAGACAAGGACGTTGGCCCTTCACGTAGAGTTGTTTCGTCAGCTCCTTTGGGCCGGGTGATGTGATAAATTGCCGTCCTCTCTATATGTCGCTTGTGTCGTTTGTTGTGTTGTATTAACTTGTATGTTTCGTTCTACGGTGCGTACCTGATAACATGAATTGTCTGCATCGCTTTGTTGTGCTACCATTTGATATTGCTATGCCCTAATAAGATAGTATCCATATTGTCACCTGATGTTTAGTTATCGCAAAAACTCCGAATATATATATATATATACCGCATCATTGATTTTTTTGTTTGCAAAACAGACCTCCGTTGACATCACATTCGACTCTGCGTGTATCTTGGATACTACAGCGAGCGCTATTCTGTCCTCGAAGTCTTGGCCAACGGTCACCATGTATATATTCTCGAAGTGGTGCTCTGGCATTAGCCGATGACTCGACGCCACATTGTTTAACTGCCATCCGGCGATTATTCAGACGAAATCGCGTATGCGCACCGCTGTGCCCGCGTCAAATATACAACGTTTTGGCATTTTAGCCGGGTTATGATGTGTTTGCTGCCGTATTCTTACTCGTTCGACTTGTCGAATGGCGTCGTTGGCTGCAAAATGACAGTCTCCATCTGCAACACGTCGACGCACCGTCTCTTTATCTGTGTGACCCGCTCGAAAGGGGACAAGAGGGTTACTCTGTGTCAGGTGGTGCCATTCCGTTCGCGGCGACAATGCGTACCATGTTATGTAGTTTAGCTGAATGGGATGGTATCGCTTGATCAAATACCAGTACCGTGAGTGCCCTGTCTCGGATGTGATCCGTCGTGTTATTGTATGTGTTTGCATAAATATCTCACAAGTGGCTATGCGCTTTACGAACCGCTTTTAAACTGTCGTGGTAATTTTAGTAGCTGCCTTTTCGACTTTATAGTTCGGCATCTCAAGATGAAGTACTACATAATGTGTACCATCAGTCCAATACTCGAACATTCACATTATCGACTGGTATTATTGCCTATTCGTTATCCCGACGTGTGTGATCCGACTGCTTGATGGTTTTCACTTACGTCTATAACATGTATGGCGCGAATATCAAGATGCCGTGTCGTTGTTCTGAACGGTTGGTGAAGTCGACCTGTTTGAAGACTTCGAAGATTGGAACGCACTGAACGCTTCTCGAGTCCAATTATTTCAAGCAATCGTTTTTACGTCTGTCTAGTGTGTCGCGCTGCCGATTTAAGTTTTGACACTTTTCAGCAGCATATCATCCTCTTGTATAATATCTACAACTTCTCCTTGCTTTCGTCGAATGACCATGACCGGACCCGCCCCATAGCACACGTTGAAAATAATTGCCGAGATAAATATATTCTTACGTCGCGCGAATGCCGTTCTACCCATATTCCAGAATAATACGAATGGGATCAGTGAGGTACGAGCTGATCGAGTATGCCTGGGGGAGACTAACAAATAGGTGATCGAGGTGCATGACCGTGGATGTATGCATGTTTTGGGGTGTGTTGTCATTTGACGTCTGATAATCTTTAATGTCCATACTATTACCTGAACAGCGATCAACTCATTTGGGCGGAACAAGGATATCGATTGTGTCAACGACGAGCATGTCACCGTCATCGCGGATGGCGGGAACGTACATTTAACGAAAATCATTAAGAAGTACTTGCGCGTTAGCACCGCGGTCTGTTGCAGGTATGCAGATAATCATGGGGTCGCATATCTGACCGTAATACAAGGCTGTTGCCTTTTGTGTATGTCAGACTACATGCTCGTGTTATAATGAGATATACCTACCTGTTATTCTCAGCAAACTTGAATGACCTGCTGATCTCCATCACACGATCTGGTGTGACATCAGTATATATGGCGGACGTACTGGTTGTATTGTCAGTACACGTTTTAAATGTGTTTCTACACCGATAATAACGGGTTAATATATCAAGATCCGACCGTATGCTTGTATGTGCTTTTGGTTTTTAAGTCATGGGTATCCCGTGTATTTTGTACTCACTCAACATGGAAGACGCTGCTAGTACTCACTGTTTATGTAACGTTTTCCCGTCCAAGTGCGACTTACCAACGTGCGTTTATCTGCCTCTTTTATCTTGTTTCATTCATCATGCTTAGTCGTTGCCAGACGACACTTTATGACTCAACGTATTCCTGTCGTGCTGTCTCTATTACCGCCTCGATTACCAATCATCGTCATGGAGGCAATATTCGCATACCTTCCTGCAGACTATGATACTCTTTCAACCATTCTCCAAGTCAGTCGTCAGTTCGAGCCATACGTCATCAGGACCACGATGATGTGTCTCGTGCTGAACGATGCCGATGTGGCAACGCGTGCGAAGGAGCTGCGGTCCCAACGTCCATTGCATCTAGTCGTGCAATGCGTACATCTGCACCGTCTAGTCCACGTCGAACCTCGTATATTATTACATGCACTTCAACTTCTCACCTCTCACGTATCGCCTGCTTTGGTACTTGACCATTGCTATCTACCACTCTTGCTGCATGCAGATTTAGTGGACGTATGGGCTGGGTTTGCGTCAGTACGCATGGAATCCTGCTTCGGGACAGAGATCGAACATGTGCGATTCGTGTCGTTGGCTTCGCGTTGTGACGACGTGCACATATCTGTCAAAACATTTATGAAGGATGTTTCGCCGGGTCCTATTCCTCTTCCCGCAGCAAATAGATATATTCGCCGACTTACCGTCAAGCAGGACTTTGAGCAGACTTCTTCGTCTGTAATCCATTCTGCGGCATTTATGACATGTGTTTTGCCAATGATGGCATCGATAACGCATCTCTCATTGCTCGTCCGACCGTCTGCCATATCAGATGTTAACAACATGCTTCGCGAGTGCGGTTGGCTTATCACGAATGTGGAGGTTATGACGTGTACGTATGTTATAATATAGTGTTCGTGTTTGAGTGCTAACATTATCAAGCCTCCGGGGAACTGTGTCAGTGTTCTCCCGTCCCAGTATACTTGCAGTCTTGTGTTTCAATCGAACGCATCACTATTTCCGCATGTACCAAACATATCGGTGCTTTGTTACACACTATCGACAGTGTACCCTGGAACGCAGATCTCACTTCCGTATCTGTGTATTGCAAGAATCATCCCGCGGTGTTTGACCGACAACGATGGACACGTGTCGCTATGTCGGTTCAGAATCGTCGGCATGTGGTTGATAATAAAGAATTAGTGGTATGTAACAAAAAATCTTTTTGTCGTCGAGTTGATTGCGGAGGTTTTATGGGGACGGTATGTCCCACGTCACGGGAGCCCGATGCGCGACATGACCCAAGCTTTTATGAGGGTATCGATAAATGCTCACATGACATTTTCTCAACATGGGTCATTTCAGAATGGTACTAAATGTATATCAACCATTTTATTTTACGCAACGAAATGTGTTAGACCGTTACTGTAATAGCGAGGTATCGCTCAGCGCTGTCAATATGATGGTCTGCATAACTTACGTACATGAACGGGCACCGACGTGGTACCTGATTTACTATCATGGTGCCTGATCTTACTATGTTGTTTGATCTTACCATTACGGTACCGATTCGATCATATGCGGTGTGATTGCTATACCAACCTCTTTTTGTAAGTCATTCCCTGCACAACACTCTTATATATGCTTAAAACATTCATAGGCTGCGACTATACAATTGAACTTGGACAGATAATTCCTTTCCTTTTCGTTGCCTACACTTTACAATATGCTTCGAACTACGACAGTATGCAACTTATTTCATGCTTGATCTTCCTAGTTCTAATGTATGCAGGCGATGCGTGTATTGGGTCAAATTGCCGCTCGTTACTTTCATGGGAGAGATATACAACAATTTCTGCATGTCCTCAAGGAATCGGACTGCGTCATTTCTGGTTCATGGGCGTTGCTCTTCTTTGGCGTTCCTTGGGTCACATTGACACCAAACGACCTCGATTTATACGTCATGCCTTCCCGTAAGGCACCTGTAATTGACTTTCTAATTGCCAGAAACTATTCACTGGTTTCTCACACCTTTCGCCATCCGTCACCCGAGTTGGAAGAGGCTACACTTAACTCGGTCTCGGCGGCTGTATCTGTCCCTATCCAAACCTACGACAATGCAACCATCGTCGGAGTTTATACGTATGCACGAGGAGAAGAGCGTGTCCAGGTTATTCTGGCTAAATATCATCCAATCGACACCATTCTAAACTTTCACTCAAGTACGATTAATTGGTGATCGTATCATCGTATCTAACCGATTGTTTTTAGCCGTTCCTATGAACGTCGTGACACATTCTCATGCCATTTCGTTTTATCCTGCTGCTACGTTTGTGCAGCGGACGTGCTTAGTGGCCAACCCGTTCAAACGAGCGGAAAGTGGGTTGCGAAAGTACCAAAACAGAGGATGGAAAATTGTGTCAGACGAATTCGAGTCAACGCTCGAGATGGATGGTAATAATTTACTGCGGCATGTTGGGGATGAATTGTGTTGGGTCGTTGACTTGTATCCTCGAACAAGACCCGTCGATCCGCTTATTAAGGCCCACACTTGGAGTCTCTCGTGGGCAGATGATGGCTCTCATGTTGTCCTCCAACACGGACTATTCCACTCGCCGTCGATTGATAGAATCTTTTGTATATCGCCCGGGGTGTGTGCGGCCATTAGCAGCCCTGGTATGGCGGCGTGGTTAGTGATTATTTGCTTATTAACATATAATGGCTGATCTGGGTTACAGTACGTCCGACGATTTCGCTTCTGCTATATTAAATTACGCGGCGCGGTATTAGTCATGGTTGCAAGTATATATATGTGGTGTGTCTTGTGCAAGGCGCGATGTGAGCGTATGCTTTCCTTTCGAATTCATACTCTGCTCTATTATCTTCTATTTCGACCAACGTATCCCGTAATATTTATGCCTTGTATCTTGTCGTCCATAAAAGCCACTATATCGACACGCGAAAAGGCTCACACTACTCTCCATGTCAAGAAATAACAATGCTGTCAGGTTATCCGAACAAGGCTGCCTTGACTGGTAATACCAATATGTTATAGTGTCGTACTCTCGCCAGGGCGCCGCATCTATCAATTTATCCGTCGAGCCTAGTACGGATAACGGTTCCAATCGTTTACTACGCGTTGCGGTGCCCATATTACCGCCGGAGATCCTTCAACAGATTGCCGAATTGTGGATTTCGTGCTTACACGATGCACGGTTGTGGAACCGGACCCACAGTGCGTTACATCGGTCAGCTTGTCGGTATATGTTCTATCGTGTCTCCATTTCTCCGTATATGTTTTGCGCCTGCACGTTTATCGGACGCAAATGTAAACAGATAGGGAAGGGGTAGCAGTTTATTTTTTATTTTTGGTGTCCATCTGCCGAGTTTCAAAGCTGAACATTCTGTATACAAACCACCTGCTTTCGCATATGGTTATAAATATGCCATCTTAACATTGACATTAACCATTTACATGCCTTGCTGTTCTCCTACGTTTCAACCCTCTACAGTCTCTGTCGTTATATTTGAGGCAGATCGTTCTGATCATGCCATCGTATCTGTTCGAGTGAGGCGAAGGGGTCGTAGAATGGAACTCGATGCAGGACAAGTCGCGCATCTACTTCAGGATTCTACCGCTTTATATTTTCCGCCGGGCCCACCTAGATGCATTGAGGCAACGACTGCGCACGGCATAACCATAATAGCATATTTCTGTCCGATACAGTGCGTCGCGACGCCAAGTTGCTTTTATAACGAGCCCAACCCGCATTTTTACGCAAATGGTCGCCGATGGTACGGTAACATATTAGTCGCGAGGGCGTGCGGACATATGCTCATTAACTCGCGCGCACCCGAGCATGTTAATACAATTAGAGGAGCCGTGACGCAGTAAGTTACTATTGTCGTATTTGCGTACAGGAATTAATCAGTTGCAGTATTGTTGACGATTACATAGAACAATGGCTTGTTCATCATGTAAGTCCCTCTATTTATTGCCAATCCGTGTTATAGGCAGATACTAACCTGCCTCGACTCTATACAGAGTGGATATGTATACGGTCAATTACTACCATCGTATAGTTGGATTTGGGATATTCTTTTCGACTGACATAGTACTATTTGTGTGTCGTCATATTTGTATGTCAGCAGGTTTGTATGTATTGTGTCGTCGGGTACACACGTACAATTGGTTATCGGAAGACGTTTCGTTGCTATCGTTTGGTTTGATCTGCATATTCTGTGATGTACGAGCGACACCGCGTCGCCGGTTGCATATAATTCATACATACATGGACAGTATTCGCAATTTCGTATGTGATTTACGGTGTCTTAGAAACGGTGCAACTACTTATGCGGTATTAATTGCCTGTTTTCTTACTGTCTCATTTCGAACATGGTTAAATATATTTCGTGTGATACACAGCATGAAACCGAACGAGTCAGATGACATATCATTTGTCGGTATTTGTGAGACATAGTGCGTAAGGAATAAGCATTGAAACGCCTTGCTGGACCCTGTTTGTCTGCGGAATATGGAGAAGTGTCATGCTCACATGCTTGAATATATTGATCTAGCATATTATGAAGATTCAGTACCTGGTCGACGTTTAACAGGTACTACTACATATGCGGATGGCGTTTGTTGATGCCGTGGATGATCATCTCCGGTATGTTCATACTACAGACTGAATAACCCGGGCATTATCTATTTTGGATAGCGGTTCTATGGTGAAACCGGTGAGGGTGGATTGCTTATCAATGAATCGAGTTCACAATGTAAGACGTGTTATATGGATACAAAAAAAAAGGTCTGCGCTGTGGCCTATGCGTCCTTTACCCCAAGATGTATATGAGGATTCGGTCTTCCTCTATGCCCTCATTTTGCGTCACGCCAGACTCTCTTTCGCTACACTACGAGAACTGACCCTTCTCGGCGACCGCTCCTTGACATATGCGATACAGGATCGTTTATGGAGGAAGTTGAGCTTTACTTCGTTTACTACGTCGGGCGCCAGATATTACATTTTGTCCAACAACATAGCCCGCCATGTTCGTCAACTGCGATTTTACAATCTTCGTCCATCCGACTGTAACGGAATCAGACGAACGGTGGATCACACTTGTGCTCATACTCGTTATCGACTGGACGTTGTTTGCGCTTGGACAACACTACCATTTTTCACCATTCCCATTCCTCGTTCAGATGCATTCCGGGGAGCTCGTATGCTTTATGCCCTACATCACACCATTAATCTGGGTATTGCGGACGACATCGACTATACCCCGTTACGATCGCTGTCCGTTTGCTGCGATCCCGAGGCATTGACTACGCCATGGGATCTACCTGAAGAATATACTCCTAGCACGTTACAGCATGCTTGCGCAGGTGATGGACGGGTACCTTTCAGTCCATTGGTATGGCCGGAGTTCGCTGGTTGGGTTGATTGGATGAGCCGTCATCTTGACGATATTACTCTCGTACTCCCTCCTAGTCACATAGACTTAGCCCGGGCTTGCTTGGAGACTTGTGCATTGGGTATATCGAGTGTATGCGTGCATTTGATTGATGATATAGGTACGTATTTGAAATGTGTTCTATGGTATACGACTGTTGTTCAATATTCGAACAGTGGCACCGACCGGGTACTGCGATTTCAGTGGCTTCGCCGGAATGCGTTCGCTTGACATGATGACATCCGAACGCGCTTTGCAATGTACCATGCAATCACTGCGAACTCTGCAATGTTCGAGGTTGTTGCGCCACCTTATAGTCCGTATCAGCCTGATCAGTGGACTGTTGGACTCGAGCGCTTGGATTGAGTTATTCTGCGCAATGCATACGAGTTGTCGAGACCCAAAAGTGGTTATAATGCTGAAGGGCACGAGAGCCCGAATAGATGATTTACTTATTTATTGTCAATGGGTTGTATCATTAAGTACATACCGCGGTCACGGTGTCCCTGTGTTTGTAGAAGAGGAAACTATCATTGCTTAAAATACGAATATATGTATGATCCTTTTTTCAATATTCCGATCGCATCTGAAAACGTTAGCCGATGCGCTGGCATCTTTGGATTTTCTTAATTGAACGGTACCCTTGGCGCTCGCTAGTCCTACTGGAATTATGTATCTCGCCGACACTTCTGTACCGTCTGTCAACTGATTAGATGACGTGATGATTTGTTTGTTCATGTCATTGCAGGTTGAAGTTTAACCTTAACGTGAATGTTATACGCACGAGACCTGCAAGTGGAGACGCTAGTTTAACGTTTCAAGGAACCAATATCGGTACATATACGAGTTACGGGACAGATGACAGTGTAATCACACCGCCGAAGTGAGTATTTCCTACAGTCGTATAACCTCTGTCCAAATAAAATCCGCGGTTACTCCGAGTTGGACAAGTCATTTTCCAGAGATTATTCAGATGGGGGAAACACTCACTTCGACGGTGTGAATGTTCCTATTATATTCTATTTCGTTGGAGTTTACCTTTAACCGTATACAATACTGTTGACGATACGGTTAGTTCGATTTCAAATCCTTCGACAGTGCCTGTCAAATATCGTAACACCTTGTCGCCTTGTCAAACGTTGTACTGTCCTCGTGTCTGTAATTTTATATCTATTCATGTGGAGCATTGCGCGTAAAGACAAAAGACCGCCCAATAATTAACACGGAACATTGTTTTAAACTAAAATGGAGGCGGATTGAGTGTCAAGGTACGCGTTGGGTGCTAAGTGTAAAATGGTGGCGTATTTACCGTGCATTACAGGCTCTGTTCGATTCTATGCTTGTAAGCTCCCATGTATCATTGGAATACAAATTACTAACCGTGCCGAATCAGATATAATACTTGTAACTTGTTGCTGTTAAACCGTCAAGTCTATAATGCCGCTGCACGTCGATTACGATATATCTGTGCAGAACATCTCTTGCAATGCCTTCCTTGATCTTCGCATTCAGCGAGCTATATGCCCCGACAATCTCATTCAGAAGCTCGATTCTGACGGCAAAGGTGTCGTCCGTATCGTCATCAACGACGAGGCCGTGGCTTGCGTTATTTCTTTCAAGAGCAGTTCATCCGTCACCGATCGAATCATACTTGGATTGGAGTGGGTCATTGCCCATTGGAAGGAAAGCCGTGATCCTTGTAAGTAACTGTATTTTGATATTTTATATAGCGACGTCTGATCCGGCGTGTCGCTATACGTGGAATAGATCATATCGCATTCCCGACTATGTTCACGCTTTTTACGTCTCTTCGTCTCACAAAGGACCACGAACATAATTGGTTCTTTGGTATGACGACCGACGTGCTATTTTTCAAGCTCAATGGCCACGGACTGCTTCGTATCCTGCCACGCGTTTCAAGCACCGAATATCTATCTTTCTATCTCGAACATGTTTTGTTCGGCTTGTGTGAGTCTGGTAATGGACCAATGTGCAGGTAACATACCAATATGCACGATGACACAATCTGACATGTAGTTAGGTCCGTTGTGACCGAATGTTACGCGGGCGGCATCCGGCCCGCTCAGGCTGCGTTACAAGTGGCGCGCACCGTAATTCCCAAGGGTTCTTTCGATTCAATTAGATTTATAGCAAATGTTTTGCGCGTGGACATCAACACTAACACCCTCCGCCCGGACCTGTCCGATACAATCACGTCCATGTTGGTCAAACTTGACTATACTGTCTTCAAGGGACATCGTCCTTATTGGCCTGCCCACCTTAACTCGGATCTGTTCATGGGAAGCATGGATTATGTTCGCGCCTTCGCACAGGCTCATGGGATCATCTGTCAACAGGCAGATAAGGATCACATTATTGAGGCGGTACTCGAACACGTCCATAAATCTGGCTGCTCTACCTATAGAAACGTATATCTTCCTCTCATTCCCGCCGGGTGTTTGGAAGTCCTGATCGAGAAGGATTTCAAGCAGGCTCGTGCTTTTTGAAGGCCGACGCGGTATGTATCCAAATTAACGTATACATGTAATGAACATAAGATGACACGTTCGTAATAGCCCACCGTTACCTCGCCGTGCAATGTAGCCGCGATATGCTGTATGTGACTGTTTCAGTTGTATACGGACAGATAGAGCTACTATATGCTTATATATTCGCTTCTTTACGTTTACCCACTACGCTTCTAAACTGGTACGACAAATAACTTCTTTGTAGTGGTCTCTTGATCGCATTTACTGAATTTGTAACTTGTATACATTGTAAACGATTTGATGTACAGCTGTAGCGAATACGTTACTTTGTTACACGGACCAGGCGTTATCTTGTAGCACTGCCACTCGTCATAGCCCGACGAGTCAATACAGGACTCTAGTTTCTTCTCCGTAGTTCTACCTTATTCTTTACAGCACTAATCTGACTCTACTAGATACACAGCCTTGTAGCTTACCAGTATATAAGCCACAGACATCGTGTAAAGTAGCTACAGAATTTATAACCCATCCCAATCAGCTTTGAACGAAATCTCTATCTAATCTCTCCGCGTGGAACTTGCCGTGCACCTCAGTCACGTCAAGCCCACAACAGCCCTACTGTGTGACTGATAATCTGCTTGCCTGGTATTAACCTGAAGACGCCTGCGTGGCTTGGCTTCACTGCTGACAAGCTTCTGCTCATTGAAATGGTGACGATCACGCGCTTAGATTCGCGCCTGCGCCTCGAGTCGTAACTCGAGACATGATACGCGGTGAATGAAAACACTATCATCGATATCGAGCAGTCGACAACATTTGGTGAGTCTAACTCGCGTAGTGTTCTACACATTCACACGGCAAAGTGAGTATTTCCTATCGTCGTATAACCTCTGTAAAATTGAAATACGAGGATATTCCGAGTTGGACATATCATTTTCCATATGTTATCCAGCTGCAGGAAACACTCGCCTCGACGGTGTGATTGTTGTCGTTTGCAAAATGGTCGGCGCAACTGTCTTTTTGGCTGCGCGAATTTTTTTTTGATCAACTATGTACTACACCTATATCTCGCTCACTTCATACCATAGTTACTTTTTTTTTTTTTTTTTGCTTCATTTAATGCATTTAACTCGTATGAGGCCGGCCGCACAATCCTAATGACTCAGTATGATATTGTCATAGTATGAGCATGACCTATCATTTCTACGGCTGCGGACCGCCCAGCGTAATTCGCTCTCATCCAGTTCAAACCACGCCCACCAGTGACAGCTCCCGGCCGCACTACAGCGGACGAACGTGCCGTCACGGCCCCGGCTGACGCGCGTCGCTGCCCGCGCTTGCTCAGATGTCCCGCCATAGTGGATGACTTCCCGTAATGATTTAAAATGAGAATGCGTGCTCTAAACGTACTAAAACGCAGGTTGCCGTGATGCCGAGCGAAATGCCTGGCTTTCGGGGTCCTCTGCCGTCGTGGTATTCTGCTCTAAATTCCAAACTCTGTAGAGGCTTCCCGACCCCTCCACAGATGTTGAGGCCGCTCTAAATGTCCTAAAATGGGTTGCCAACCCTGTATCCCATATGCACCTGTCGTTTTTAGCTCCCCGGCATTCCGGCGCACGCTCTTATGAACGAAAGCGCATTTGATTCTGGCGCGTCGCAACTTAGGGTTCAGTAAATATCCCAGAGCGGTCCCATCAATTGCGGACTTCGAACATTTAGAGACGATATTTCGTGCAGAATCGTTACGGGAAGTCATCCAGTATATGTATTTATTTGCACATTTATTCCGACCACTCAGGATTGCCCGCGTCCGCGACACCTACCCTCGGGCAGTCCTCGTGTTTGTGAAGTTAGACGCGAATGAGGCCGGGGTGCGCCAGCTGACAGCTCTAGATATATACTTCACTTCTTTGGTCATTTGTAATCAGCTTCCATTGTCAGTCTCAATGTCATGGTGCGCTTTAGCACCGCATCTAGCACTGAAAGCGGGTAGGTTGACTGTTACATGTGTATCGAAAAGGTAAAAACTCTTTCTACCGCTAAAAGAAGTGCTTTTGCCCAGGCGCGCGCGCCATCCCTCGCCCGGCCCTGCCCGTCAACAGGTCAGTATGGTTGTTGATATTCTTCAAACGGCGCCGACGAAGGCGGGTATCAGCCTGGGTAGAACAACATTATTATGCACATGACTGTCTATATGAGCAGACGCTGGAGCGTTTTAATATGCCTCAAAGTTCGCTGCAATGTGTGGCGTAAAAAGTGTGTGTCCGGTAGTCACGTTTGAGATCCTGGTATGGCCTTTTGACTTCAAGCTCTACATAGTGGATGCAAAGCGCTGACCACGAGTCTCCCTAAGTCACAACGCACAATCTTCCGTTTGAAACCCTTTTTTTGCAAGGTGGTAAAACTTCACCTACAGACAAGCAGTGTATCATGCTGATAGTTCACGTGTGGATTGCCATACAAATAGAGATGCTTGTAGTAGTACTGAGATATGTCATTGTAAGAAGAATTAAGCCACCAGCGGGATACGCGTCTACTCGAGCATATGCGAACGCAGGAGTCGCGTACGCGGACGATCCTGGGTGATCGGCATGAACGTGCGAGTAAATATCCATAGTACCGCTTGTAGATCATCGATTCGTCGTCCACTGGAGCAGGCACGGATTCTACACCTCATCATCGTTACTAATTCGCGACAAATACTTAGATGCAAGCCGCGCTTGGGGCATCAATACGCGCTCACTATAATGTCATTCTCTTATTATTTTTAGCACCTTCGCGACGTTCCTATACATGGCCGAGATCCGCCTGTCGTTAGAGAAGTTAGCCTCCTAACAATAACAATGTTAGCAGACAGCAGGATGGGATGGGATGGCGCGCGCAGCCATCCACTACGGACGGCGCGCGCGTATTGAGCTGCAACGTCACGAACATATGTGAAGTGGACAGCACTAGAATAGGCTGCGGGTCTGACAGGTGTCTAAGTAGTGCTGGACGCATCAAACTAACTAACACGTCGTGAGACCTCTGGTTGGAACATAGCAGGAACTCGGTGATCTGCGCGTGATCTTCGGATGGGATATAGCGTTTGGTAGAGGAATATCGAATCGGTATTTATGCACTTGAGGATGTTTGAGGAGCGTCCCTTTACTTGTACTTGTAGCAAATACGAACACAACTCTTTATGAAGTTTACTCAACCATACGCCACGTAACGAATAGTAATCCTAACAAACACTCAATAGAAAGAACATCGTGTCAAATTGATACTACTTCCAAAATATGTCGGGATCGATAAGTACACAATAAGTTGACTAGAAGTAATACAGAACCAAAAAGGGGCACGGGCCGTGCCCCCGACAGAAGAAGTTAAACATTGAAATGTAATACTATGCAAAAAAAGAAGGTCTTCGGTATGTACGCTAATCGACGACTACAACAACGCCAGGGATGGCGAGAAGCTCATTGAAAGCTCGTACAGCGCTTGATTGGGTCGCATACCCCCCTTTATGGTATCCCTTCCTAATACCAGAAGTCATAGCCAAAGCCACCGCTCTGCAGATTCGAAACATTACAGAACAGGTAATTGTAAAAAATGACAACATACCCGTTATTGGTCACTCCGACACGTCGACCACGGGAGACAACATAGAAATTCTCTCCTTCGAGTTCGTCGTTCATCTCCATGTGGTCAGGCACGAACGTATATAATGTTCCTGCCACTCCAGTCAAGTCGGTCGAACTTGATGTACTATCGTCATCCGACTCAACGGCGGGCGACGCGTCGTGAGTCGTGTCGTGGTCGACTAAAATGATATCTGGGTGCATATGAGACAAATTATATCTGTACAACATGCCATAATGCACGAACCATTAGTGTCCTGAGTGGAGCCTTCAGGTTCAATGTTCTGGTCTGACTGTGGGGATTGGAGTGCGTTGACAATCTCGAAATCGTCAGCGGAGGTAATGGGTATTTTGTTCTGGTACGCAATGCTAGAGGCGACAAGGGCGGGTTCTGCGTCGGCAGACACCGCGCTCGAAGAGGTTCTGGCGGTAGAGTCGGTCTGGGGAACAGGGCTGGACGACATAATGGGTTATGAGCGCGTGGGGGATTATTGAAGTATATACTGACCTTTTATACGACTGTATAAGTCGAAAACCATTAAATTAATGCACCAGTTTTAGCCTATAAGATCTGAGATACACGGCGCTATCTTTAAACGGAGACAAGCTGTCACTTGCCTGAGGAATGGAGGTAATGTAATCTATAGAAAGGGTTAGTACCGATTGGGTCGTACCTGCTGCTATTCATCCACAGTACACTTTAATTATATTCGATGATGATAGAGACATCATACTCTTGAAATGATGCTTTTCCATCATTGCGGGTGCGGCGCATAACGGGCCGATTATCGTGTCTTTTTCAGGTGTGTATTATATACCAATTTACCTATGTAAATCCACAGATGTGCTATCAATGTTGCCGAGGAAATCGCTTTGAAATCGAAGGCGTATCTATAAAAATTACCTCGAAAGGACGTCGTCGAATGGCTATAATTAGATGATCATATTATACGCTACGACACGCAGGAGGTATTTTCTGGATCGTATCCACAAGATACTGAGAGCCTCTGAAGTAGATACATGGAAGTACTTATTGTAGCTGCGACCTATGTTTGATACGTATGACGTAACGAACAAGAGTTCTCATCGATCAGGTATCTCAAGATCTGAGATCTACGATAGAGTAATGGAGTTAGTATGATGACTTATGGATTATGTTGTTGTATGATGTTTGAAAATAAGAAGAAGTAATAGTACCTGATAGTACTGTAATGATGTTCTTTAGAATCGTAATACCAGTCGGTTCGTTCGATACCCACCGGTCCGATTAACCGATTGTTTATTTTGTTTGATTCGGGCAGGTAGTTATTGGTTTTGGAATATACTTGCTTGCCGTTGCAAACAAAACGTATGGTGTCACGAACCTAGATATTCTTGTTACATTTAGGAGTTATCCCAGACATAGCATCTTTTTCTGCCCCTGTATTGCTGTCCTGCTCGCTGCCAGTGCTGTAATCTTTGGTGTTCTTTCAAGTGTGTACGCATTGCTCATAGTTTTTTGTCAGCGTGGCCTCATTGTCTTTCATGTATACTGACTCAATCTGTGCCTTTTATTGTCTTTCATGTATACTGACTCAATCTGTGCCTTTTACAGCGACGCATCAATCCCAACGTTGATACTATTCTCGACACACTCATAAGACCACCGACAATGTCCCACCCCACATTGTTTGCAGAAGTATCTTTTGAGGCGGGAGACATTCCAACATACCATTTGTGGGAATTTTCTACTTTATTTTGTTTGTTAATCAACTTTTGATGATGACCAACCTTTTCTGAATACGCTGTAATGCACCACCTGCCTTATTTGAAACTCGCAATGGCTTATAGGAATTTAGTGACTGCATCATCAAGATGGTTTGTATAAATGACACTTAGCACATCATATTGCTTCAAAAGACTTGAGTTCATATTGCTATAAAAAACTTGAAGATTACATTTTCAATAAGCTTAGCAGAATTTGAGCCCGTAACGTCCAATATATTTTCTTGTCTTCAATCTGCAATACAATATCAAGATGTAAACTTACATCTTTATAAGCTATTAAATTTATAGAATAAAAACAAATTGGACTACAATAATCCATTTTACAAGACTTGGGGATATTCGAACTCATAACTTTCTGATAATCTGGCTCACCTTATATTTGGTATTTGAAGGCAGATGATTCCATTTCACAATGAGTCCGACAACAAAAAGATATGGTCCGCTGAAGCAATGAGCTTAGAGGGATTCGAACCCACATCCTTCCAACATATTAACTGATGAAAACACGGTGGGAATGTGTTGGAAGGTGATACCATTTCACCATAAGCCCGCAACAAATCAATCGATGTCAATGATACTGTCTGTTTTAAGCCTACCTAACTTTGAGAAATATTTGGAAATTGCGTAGTAATCAGCAAAATTTAAACCCACAAATTCTAGCTAGTTTATTTATAATCATCAGGAACAGATAACATCGGGTCGTGATACCATATTGGAATATAATAACATTTTACTGTGCGTTCTTAAAAATTTTAGACAATCTACAAAAAAAATAACAAGAAACCGTACAGTTTTGACTATAAATTTGAATGATGCATCATGTTACATGTAAACACTTAAACCGAGCCTAATTATTTTATACAATGCATTACACCCTAAATTTGTCCCTAGAACATACTATACAAAAAAAAGTGTGTACCGTTTACAGTGGGATAATATAATAACTTCAGGGACTGTGCCTTAAAATGTAATTGGTTCATATAAGTTTGTTGCATAATGCATCACGTCCAGCAAACTTACAGTTGAAAATGTACAGTAGTCAATATCTAGCATAAACAGATTGATCAGGACTTGAACCTACATTCTCTTCTCTAGATGGCAATATTAGGGTCGATTAGCCAGGATGTGTTGCCAAGGAATTACAACACCCATCCAGTAATAATCAGAATATACATACATTTAAGCATTTTAACATATTTTTAAATAATCACTATGTCATAAAAGCAGTATGCCATACTATAAATCAGTCACTATTTACTTTATATTATTATTTGAGTAATATTTGTGATTTTTCCATAATGTATTGAATTTAAAAATTATATAAATGTATATAATTTCTATATTTTATGCATTGATAGTTGCATTGAAATATTACTACATAAAACATAGGCTGCACAGCATATTTATACCAATAATATGTTAACAATATGTAAAATTTATTCATCATACACAATGTCTGCTATTATTCCCTAGAGTAAGGGCAAGCCCGAAGTCATTCACCATCCCAGAGAGGCCAAACAGGACCAAACCACTGTTATCCGTTTTGCCCATAAATACCGAATAAATCTCATACAATGATCAGATGGAAGAGATAGCCAATGATCTGTCTGAGAAGTGTGACACTACATAAGATGGTTAAACATGTAAGAGCCTGCAAATCATTTCAGCCGCTCGTTGACGAGATCATTAAAACGAGGGTTCAATGATAATAATAATACACACGGTGGTCTCGCTTGTAACTGCCGGGAGTCAGGGTACGTCGCAAAGTGATCTTAGAAAATGCAGAAAGGCCCAACAGTTCTGTTGAAGTATAGATCTAAGATCTTACACAAGGATCGTCCCCCTATTTGAATAAGACGTAAGAAGAGTATGGCTGACTATGTTTGGATTTAAATGGGACACACTCTCATTGTACCAATCTCTGGCAGAAAACATGATGGTTTACTAAATGTAAAGGGCATCAATCAGTTCATTAGCAAAAGCCGCAATAATTACAACCATAACCATGGTTTGCCACTGAAAACTGATGAGACAAACACGAGGACTGTATAGTTAGGCTCAACTGGACAACAGGTGACTCATGAAAGACTATATCATTTCGGCCAGCATGGAAACATTTGGGTGTGCAAGACACAAAAAGAGAAATGAATGAATAGATAAACGTAATTATGATAATAAAATGGTACATGGTTGCAAACAATAAAACCTTTGCCGGCCAATGGATAGTTGCAAATAGAGCGTTGCCTATCAAAACATAATATCTACCATTTTTGTAGTATTGGCTGCAATCAAATACATTCTAAAGTGGTTGCCCTGGCACTCTTTTGCCTATATAAGCTTTGATATGATGAAGAGTGTCAGAGATTAAAAGGAGGCCGACTAGAACGCACTTTTGAGACGTCAACCTCTTACGAAATGCAGGACGGAAAACCCCTGGACACGAGGCAGTATAAGCTGTGCCTGGTTGCAAACATCAAAATATCAGCCCTGCAGCCGGGGTCTGCGTTCATAATATGCGCCAGACTCTACATTCTATGTGTCCATAAATCTGGATGCCCAGATGCAATGGGCCACGGCAAAGTGCCACACAAGGGATGATACCAACTCCAGCGACATGCTAGTCGCATGTAACTGTTACGCAATGCAAAACCTTGTACTAATGTCAACAAGCAAGGAAGAACCGAGACCCTATAATGTATAGAAACGGCAATACCCCACACAGTGCAATATCCAAAGAAGCACACCCCTTGAGACTAAATCTAGAGCCCCTGCAAAACAAAATCAAAAAGCATAACCATAATGCCACCTGTCAGAAACATTGAGGGTGTGTATAGCGAATAGACACTAGATACAACAAGTCCTTTATTAGACGGCAGGCTGATAATGAGGAAAGTTGTTGACACCGAAACCCAACTACATTCAACCCTCTCACTATTCTAAACATCCAACCTACGAACAGCTTTCCCAAAACCAAGCCCGCCCCCTTGAAGTCCTCGAGTTGTGCCCTCCAAACCGGGAATCAAACTCCACATAGTACCACGCCCAGTGGCTAGTCCGCCATCAAACTCCTCCACATCATCACTCAGAGCTTCCCGCCAATCCCGTTGAATGATCAGATCCTCGCTAGCCTGATAAGAAAAAAAACTGGCTCCAGCAACGAATTCGCGGGGAACAAGGAGATAGCGAGGGAATTCTGTTCGGAAAGGGAATAACGGATCGTTCCGTGTTGCTATACGGAACACGAAGAACCTGCAAAAGGGCACTCCAGGCCCTGAATGACAATATTGCCAAGTCGTCCACGACAATAAGCAGCAGTCTCCCCAAATAGGGGAATCTGACAGTCGATTGAAATCAATGCCAGGATAACCGTGTGAGAGGGCAAGTGAAACCGATAGTAAATCTCGACAGATAAGGCAGGGAAGTACTGAGGAAACTGCATCTCCCCAGGTGGTCCCGGCCTAATGACAGAGCCTACGGCCGGAGCCCAAAAGTTAATTGGCC
This sequence comes from Strobilurus orientalis, assembly GCA_019915145.1. Lineage (NCBI taxonomy): Eukaryota > Fungi > Basidiomycota > Agaricomycetes > Agaricales > Physalacriaceae > Strobilurus > Strobilurus orientalis. The sequence continues at coordinate 1,291,358 of JAHLML010000014.1, forward strand.
CAAACGGACTAAATAAATCGGACTTACTAGCCTCGGGACTACCCGCATAAGTCATCGCGGCCTCGTAGAGTGAACGGGAGGAAGAAACTGAACTGCCATATGGACACGAAATTAAAGAAGGATGATGGGAATGAAGGAGGTTATCCAATCGACACAGCTTCTCATTTGTGAGATCGTCGCACTGCGGATCCAGCAAAGAACGAGCGGGCCCCACGACACCGTCAAAGTACGGCCCGAAAACAGGGGCCAGACCCCTCTCTGCATAGGACATAAGAGGCGGACGGCGATGAACCTCTAAACGGGGACCCTCCCCCCGAATAACCATTGACCTTGGGCAAAATGGAAGGATGAAGTTGAATGGGGTGTAGTCGGATCCCACATTCCCGGTAGCAGATGCCACGTCATCCTGAACCATGACAGAGGAACGCCACTATACAAAAGGTGAGGCAGACACAAGGACGACAGTAATGAACTCACCCGGTCTACAGGATCCTCTTGACCTTCATGCTCAGGAAGACTTATGCTGTTGTCGACAGAATGTACTGCGGCGGAGAAGGGAATGAAAGAGCGGAAGAAGGAGACAATGATGCTCAAGCGAAACATGGCAGCAACGAGGAAACCTTGACTGACGGCTAAAGTGCTGACAAGGAAGGGTGCTTCCTTTAAGCAAAAAGGACCCCCAATTCAGTTGTATCGGCTGCAAATCGAACAACAAATGAATGGGCCACCCTTGTACTTGCCCTGCCTGGAATTGCCCCTACCAAAGGCTAAAGCCGACCGCTAAGCTAAAAGGCCGATAAGCACGTATCTCCTAGCCAGTGCACTCCCACGTACCTCAAGATGAATCAACCCCAACACGAGCCCAGCTCGTAGTAACATTAACACTGAACAATATATAAGTGTCCAAGTATGAAAGGAAGAACAACGCCCATCACTTGCAATATGTGCACACGCCTACACCTCTCTGTACCTTCCTCTGCCGTTGCCGTATCCCAAGGGAAGTCAAAAAAGTGTCGTCCTCCAGCTATCCTCCGATATCCTGCCTGACATCCACCAGGTTGACTGCGGCCGCGTGGAATGTCCAACAAGTTTGACTCACCGAACGGACAATCACGATCACAATGAATGCGACTTGAAGTAAGTCCCGCCCACATCATTGATGCCACACCAACAACCCAAAGGATCTACGGTGACCTCGGCCACCCGGCAACAACCTGTCATGTGAACTGCCCAAATTGCGTGACGGAGGAAGAATTCGAAGAATTCTACAACTACTTCTTCGGGGCGAATAACCCGTCGGATCCTGAATCCGATTCAAATGATGACGCTAACGAGGCCATGACACTTGCCGACCCAAACGATGCAGACGACGAGATCGAACCAGACTCAGATGAGGTTTTGAGAAATAAAGACGGGCCCCCGACTCGAGATCAGCAAGCGCTGTTACTCAGTCGAGTAATGTACTGATACACCATATTACTGTAATGCGACATATATTGACCACGTCGGCGTCGAATGCCGCTCGGTATGACTCAGTTCGTTCAAGCGCGTTTCAGATCGCTCGTTGTAGCGAGTCATAATAAGAGGGCCGAGCTTACGCCAGTCTCTGACATTCAATGCAATCCAGGAAACGAGGGCGCGTACGTCCCGGCCGCTCAAGACATGATCGACCCCTAGGAAAGGCGTTCCAGTGCCCTGCATAGTGGTGAAATAGCGTGCATACAAGGAACGCATAGATGGCGGCCTGGTGGTTCGAGATGACGTCCCACAAGCCGGTACAGTGGTAGGCCACGGGGTCCAAAGGTCTGCCGGCGGCATATTGGTAATATACGTATCGCACACTGGTCATTATCTCGTGAATATCTACGGCTTGGGCCCGGGCAGGACAGAACAAGGACGACGACGAGGCGACGACGTTGACGAGCCTATTAATATTCCCTCTTTGCTTTTCTGATGACGTCCCCGTCATCCAATAGAGTGTATTTGCAGCGACAGTTTTAAGGGTCCAAATTTGTGCGATCAATTCCGCCAGCCCAATTCGTCCGCGTGCCGAGAATCTGAAAGCGGGTCTACATTGACCAGTTCTTCTCCGAACGCCTTCAAAGTTGGCCAATTGACTCCTATCGATGTCGTTTCCAGAGTTCTCAACTTTTCTTGCCGTCGCACCACACAAGACGATTCGTAGACACCGTTGAAGCAAAACGTGCGCCTTCCAGTGCAGGTACATTATTCCGCTAAGTATTTCCCTGGTATTTCCCAGGCTTGATTTTGGCGTACTGCACCTACACTCTAGTGGTTTTAATTTCTAAAGGTCAAAACAACAGCCCTGTGGAGCAGTGGTCCAGACGGCGCGGCTTCCACTCCGGTGAATCCCCCGCAGTCCCTGGTTCGAATCCAGGCTCGGCCCGTGCGCTCTGAGCTTATCTCGAATTTTTTCCCTCCCTAGCCAGTTTTTTCCAGCTTGGTTGGTAGGGTCGTGGGGTAAACCTCTTGAGGTGGTACTGAACCGGTTTGGTACCCACCCCGCCGCCCCGCCAGGTTTCGTACCGGTTTGGAACCGGTTCCAAACCCTCACGTGCTTTTCACGTGTTCCCGCCGCGCGCTTCCCGCCACAAGTCCCGCCCTCAGTCCGGCAGCCAAAAATGACTGCCAAAATCCTATTTCTGGGTTTCTGAGCATTTGACTATGCTGTCAGCCTTCCGCAATACTTTTTATGCTCATTTGTGCTGGTGGAAGGCTGGTCAATGCATATTTTGCGCCATATCCAGTTCCAACTTCCTCCGCCCCCGCACATCACATGATTATATCATGTGATAGGTTTCAAACCTACCGTCCAGGACCTCTGAGGTTTGGAACCGGTTTCAAACCGGTAAATTACCGAGTCAAACTGTTTTCGGGGGGAAACATAGGTTTCCCCCACGACCCTATTGGTTGGGTCTTCTTTAGGGCTGTGGAAAAAAGTCCTGGGGGATGTAACATAGGGTGGCGCAGTAAACCTCCGGGGGGTGTTATTAACGGTATTGAAACCGACCCCCATTTTTGCCCTGGTTTCGAAACCGTTATGTCCTCTAGCTTGGCTCGCAGCGCTGCAGCCATCACGGGGAATGATCATGTGCTGGTATCGAAACTACCAAACCTCACGCTCGACCTTTCAAAACCGGATTGATACTGTTAATAACCGCATTAAACCTAGGTGTCATCGAGTACATCCGGATTCCGCGACTAAGGTTCTTTGCCTTAGTCGCTTATGCCCGAACATGCCAAGTTTCAAGGTCTTTCCTCTATGAGGGATTTTCACCGTGGCCTTGTTAGACGGCCCTTGCTATCGTATCTAAGGTTTTCCCAATCGCCTTGCTGATGAAGTATAATCCCATTGCCTGTTTATTGTTCCCGATTGGGCGACAGGGCGCGTCGATTCTCTTTGCAAGGTCTCCATTCTGACACATTGAACTGAATTTTGACGCCGGTTAAGAGAACGCGGCGATGAACATTACCACCCGGGGACAATGCGTCGGTTTCGAGGATGCTCTGTACAGCTTGGTACGCTCATCCAGTCGTACCCGCGGAAAAAGACGCATGTCAAGAGAGGCTGATGGTCAAAAAGTCTGAGGAACACATCGGCGAGGAGAGATGCGCACGAAAGCCCACAGAAGCCGCATTTTCGGTGGTGTATGACACGACTAGAGCCAAGTAAGCACCTGTAGAATGGCGGCGGCGGCGCCGTCCTAGACACTTGAAGTGCGGGTCCGACGACACTCACATCTCTCGAGCGGCAAAGCTGAACGATGAATCGATGGCTGCCCGTGAGCGCGATGTCAAACTTTCGTTGGTACAGGGTCAGGGCCAAGAAACTGCGATTGCACCGAACGAAGAATGCCAACGAACACTTAGCTTTTCATTAGTTTCCTATTCTCTCCTGATTACGGACTGTAGCTGCTACATAAGACATTAGCAACGAATAATTCATCGTCTAGACGACCAGATAGCGAATATGTAGCGAGTATCAGTGGTTGGTGCGAAAAGCTCCAGGGTACCGAATTCGCCAAAGCTCGGTACGTACCTCTATTAAGCAGAGAGTGAAACGCAATTCTGACAGCGTCAGCAGACGTTTGACATCCCCCGTAATTTGCGAGACACTGAAGAGCAGGAGTGTTGGCTGCTCGTCATCAGTAATCTTCGACCCGAGGATACAATCAACTTCGTCGTCACCGTCATACCGTATTCGCAGACTGTCACTTCTATGCACGCTGAAAAAGGAAGACACATCGATGTACAAATTGAACGTGTAGTCAACCCGGCGACTACGATCAATGTTTAGCCGATTGTGGTAGTGCCAGGTTCCAAACGATAATCAGACGATGAGATGAAATCCCTCGGGAACGAAGATTCTGTGACTGTTGGAGCCGGACATACTATCAAACACTGGTACGAGCGGTCCAAACCTACCTCATGGGCGAGGCGGTTTAATGTAGAATCGCGTCATATAATCCGCGAGGCCACATTCAGCCGAAAACATATAGCCGAAAGGTATAGAGTATAAGTTACGCCATATAACGCTCTAATACGGAGTTATGGGATGCTTGACTACTTCGCAGGCGCTCTAACTTGGCCTCATATCGAATATAATCATCGCATCGACCTAAGACAGATACGATTATTAGCAATCCACGAAGGTCTGCTATCGAATTAGTGTTGTGATAGCATAGAAACTGCGGGGTTAGGAAACCAGAAATTGATAATCAGGCTTGATGAAAACTCTTAATTCTCGCATCTAAAAGCTTAACTCGCTGTAGTATATATCATAATTCGTCTCTTCGATCAGATATTTATTATAAGCATTGAACGATTATCTGCCGCAGATTCGAATACCTTGATAACTGCAGCTATCTGGGAACAGGTTGTCGGCATCAGACTCGGGGCGCTGTATATTGTCATTATCAGAAACGTCTATGAGATTCGATCCGACCCGTTGTAGCGGTCTTGAGTGCGAGATTGACTATATCGAAGCATTTATGGATGACTGGCCTCCTGCGGATAAAATATGGATACTTGTGGTTAAAAACCGTCCTGAGACTGATTCAGACCGTAATATTTGAGGAGTTACACTGCTAATACGACGAACTCTGCGGTACTTTGTATTAGTGATACAGTAGCGTTGTGATATACAATAAAACGCAGTCATAATGTAATAACGCCCTTGCGTCCGTGTGTGCTCTAGTTCTCCCTCTTCTGCGTGAATGGTTCGTCGAGAGTCTTCCAATTTGGATCGGCTGCCAGCACTAGCAGGTGTTCATTCTGCACGGTCAGTTCTGTTCTAGGTCTATATCAGGCAAACCCTTTCCTCGGCGTTGCACTACGGTGACGATCCATGCCATTGCATCCTCGCCTTCTACAGCAACCAGACGGATTGGCCGGACAAACTTCCCGACGTGTTCGTGTGGACCCTTGAACACAAACCAGCAGTGACCGTCTGACGGACGATTTCGGGATGTTTGAGAACGACGTTACTGGGCACGAGGGGGGGATTTATTGCTTTGCCTTTTTGTATGCGTTGGATGACGACGACACCGGAGGGCAAGATTGTCTGTCGGATGGTGATGTGTGTTTCTTAGTAGCTTTACTGTTAGGAAGGGGAACTTCGATATCGAGATCGCGAAGGTATGGTGCATGCACCAGGGAATCCGCTCGTTAAAGTCACGGGTGCGTCCGACAGTGGAAATCGGAATGATGGGAGCGTGGATGGGCCTCCTGCAGCGTCTCCCGCGTCATCTGCCACCACCCTGAAACTCCTACGACAGGTAACGCCCCGCGAGGCCTACTTCCGCACTAGCCTCT